>OY747097.1:9485881-11885881 GCA_963556455.1 Epiblema foenella | reverse complement strand
GACAGGAGGCAAAAAGTTTATAAAAACAAGACATTAGGCTTATAGGACGGTAGTTGCCCATATCAGCTGGGTCACCTTTTTTATACAGTAGTATAATTTCCGATGTCATCCATTGATGTGGTACAGCTTCCTCGTCAAGTATTTTATTCCATAGGATGATGATTGGTGTCAGTAGTAGTCTTCGCAACCTTGATACATTCGTTGGAGATTCCATCCGGTCCTGGGCTTTTTTCTGGCTTAAGTCTCATTATTTGTTTTAGTATTTCATTTTCTGTAAACTGGTGTATTGGAGAAGTATCTGTGTAGCTATAGGAAACCATGTTTTGATTTTGTGTGTCTGATTGTTTGTATAGATTAGCGTAGAAGTCAGTAGCAGCATTTATGATTTCTGTGCGAGATTTGCATTTGTTGTTGCCAGACTTGAGATAAGGAACCCATGTTTTGGCTTGATTTAGCTCTTTATAAGCTTTTTTGGCAGATCTAGTATTGTTGAGATGTCTTTGTATAGTTGTTGTTCTGTAGGTGACGTAGCACCTTTTTCTTTATTGGTAGATTTGTACAAAGTTTTTAGTTTTTCTTTGTCAGCCACGCTTAATTTGGGCTTATTTTGTAGTTCGCTTCTTTCTTTCATGAGTTCTAGTGCTTTCGTGAATAGGATTTTGTTCTTATGTGTTCCTTTTATGGTTTTTAGACTTATCTTGATGTAGTGCTTGATTTGTTGGTAGTACTCCTCCACATTATAGTTGATTTGATTCTTTATAAGTTCTGGTATATAGCTGTAGAGATTTGTAAGGTATATTTCCTACTCCGCTAGAGTTTTTAGCTTAGTGGATGTATTAGAGAAATTGCGCCTACTTTTCTTTGTTGAATTTAGGTGTATTGTTGCTCTTAGTAGTCTATGGTCCGATCTAAAGGAGAAAGATGGTGGTACTTCATATTTAGAGATCATGTGGTGCTTCGTGGTCATGATATAATCAATTTCATTTCTTGTATTTTTATCTGGAGAGGTCCATGTCCAGCGGTTTTTTGGTTTTAATTTGAACATTGTATTCATAATTTTCAGGTTGTTCTCTTGCGCATATTGATTTAATCTCGTGCCTCGAGCACTTCTGATGCCGTAACCATACTCTCCTGTAGTGGGACGTTCGTACTTTTCTGGAATTCCGATTTGAGCATTAAAATAGCCTATAGAAAATACGTACGCAGTAGATGTGGAACTATGAGCTTTCTCTAAGTCCTCGTAAAAATTGTCTATTTCTTCCTGTGATGAGTTTTCAGTGGGGGCGTACGCTTTAATTACTGCAAAACACAGGTTTTCCATTTTAATTTCCAGTACGCACACTCTTTCAGATATTCCAGTAAATTTTATGATGTTTTCTTTGTGTTTCTTCTTTACTAGAAAACCTACTCCATATAGTCCTTTTGTTTGGCCAATGTAGTAGAAGATGTATTCGTCGTCTTCGATTGTCTTTTCTCCTAGGCGGCGAACTTCACTCAAACCTATTATATCATGTTTAATAACATCTAGTGCAGCTTTGAGCTCAATATATTTTTGATCAGAAGATAATGATCTTACGTTGAGAGTGCAAATGTAGACGGTATTTTTAGTTTTGATAGTTGTTCTTGGGGGGTTTTGGTTGAACTCTCCCGCGGTGACCGGCCGTATTGGGAGATTAGGGGTTAGAAGAAGGTCCGATTTTAATTGCTATGCTGTGTTGTGGTCTGATGTTTGGCGTTGAGTTGATTCTGTCTGAGCAAGAATTAGTTTATGTTTTTGTATTATATAGTTCTTCATGTCTCCTTTATTTTTCTTAGGTGGTTGTTTACTAGTCTGTTGAACAATTTGGTTGTCAGGGTGGAGCGTTTCCGGGGACTCTGATAGGTTTCTTTTGCTTGACTGTTTCTGTGGGTGGGTGGGTGTGGGTGTGGGTGGTGTTTCTGGGGGTGTTCACCCCTTTTCCCCATCCTTATGACAGCTTCTATGTTGTAAGTGTCGCATGAAATTTTTATGTAGGTATGTATTTAATATATTTATTACCATTTTTTCCAGTTCATCGTACGACTTTTCTGTCTCTTCTACGCCAAAAAGGATCAGATTTTTGCGTCTACACCAAAGAGTATAATAAGTATGTTGGGAAAAGAGAGCCATCTCGCGAGTTAACTTGGAAACACGTCTACACCAGCGCCGCAAGCTTATCTTGTCCGTACTAATTTTGCGTATGTGTGCGTGCACACACACATGCACGTATGTATGCACTGTTCACCAGGCGAGTTCCGACCAAAACGAAGATCAAGTTGCCGGATTTGAGCAAGAATTGCAGTGTGTAGGCTTGTCCGGATCTCGTCGACTTGCTAGTAACAAGCCTACATACTGCCATTCTTGCACCAAATCCGGCAACTTGATCTTCGTTTGGTCGGAACTCGCCTGGTGATGAGATATATTGAATCCCAGTGAATACAAAGATTCGAGAGTAATAAAAACAAGTTTTAAATGTTATTATTTATTTATTAAGTACATTATAAACTTCTATATGAATTACGTGAGATCTAAGCTCCTTACAAAAACAGAACGGTCGCCACTCTTATACATTATCTAGTAAAATTGTTAACATTGGCTGTTTTTTTAATGAAATAATATAATCATAGTCTGCAAGTAGGATGCAATAGTTTTAAAAGTTATTAATTATTTTTTTGCTGCCATTTTCACCCTCATCTTTTTGATCTTTGCTAGAAGAACGCGTGCTTCTGTAAGTTTGTGAAGACACCTGAAACACAAATAAAACCGTTGAATATCTCACAGCGTTTTATATGATATTGCTATTAAATATCATGATTATGGTTAACAATATTATCCCGAATGAAATTAGTAGGTAAATGAATGATTTATGTTTTTAAGAAATGTACAAAAATTATAATATAAATATTACTTTTAACACGTTCAACGTCCGTGACCCTGGTAAGGGTTACTGCAAGCCTCTTTTGCAAAGCCGTAAGGTTTACAATTCGGATTCGAACAATAAAAGTATTATTTTTATTAAAAAGATAGGTATGTTCAATAAAAAGAAAAACAGGTTCTCAATAGACAGCAGGGATCAACGGCTCAATGTGCCTTCCAAAGGACGAGAGTGTTCAGTTTAAAAACACTCAAAGCGGTCACCCATCCAAGAACTGACCTCAGCCGACGTTGCTTAACCTCGCATACCTCACGCAGTACGCGGGCGCCGCTGGGCCACGAGCGCTCCAAACACAACTTTTTTGTCAAGGCGTTAAAGAATTTTCTGATATATTTGAGTACCCTTCGATATTATGAAGTATATGATGATGACGTATCGTTATATCATTATACATTTGGTAGAATCATCAAATCACTGAATAGTTAAGTTGTTTGCGAAATTTACTTACCTAAGTGATCGCACCCGAAGACAAAACCTTTTTTTCCCGGAATACTCATTTTCACGAGTAACCACAACAACAAGAATGTCTAAAAAAGTAGGTTATGAAAAGCGGTAACAGTTCTAATACAATAGTAGATTGTATGACAAGGGTCTAAAATGAGCCATATCACCACGAGATAGTTATTTTCCCGAACGAAGTGAGGGAAAATAGTTCGAGGGGTAATATGGCTTTTAGACCAGAGTTATACACTCTACTTTTCACTTCGATTGCGAGAAAATAAATAAACAAAGGTTAACCCACCCAAAATTAACAATAAATTCCACGGCGAAGATATATACTTTTGCAGCATGTTTTTTTTTCTATACTCCTTTGACACACAAAACATAGACAATGCGGTTCGCGCGCAACATTAACGCGCGAAAAAAGCTAAACTGACATTCCATTGAGCGCTTCAAAGTGTTGCTCGAACGATTTAACCACTTTTTTTAATTATTGTGAAATAGGGACTACTACAAACTTAATCTTTAGACTCTTTAGAAAAAATAATTATGTTTCCAGATTGGTCGATTTTAGTAAAGCTGTATTCTGGTTGGTTAATACCCAATACCAAATATTTTTTTAAGGGTTAAATTAGTGTTCTGTGATTGGTGGATTTAATAGGTGAAGTATTTTTATTGGTCAAATTCAAATGTTTTGTAAATCATAAATATGTATTCATATTTTCCCTAGGGGTTAAATGTACTACTTTAGCCCCGCTTGACAAGTCTAATATGACACACTTTTCGAGCATGAGAAGTGAAAAACAAGTTATATTAATTCTAACAAATAACAATAGCAAAAAACTAAAATAAGACAAACTAACGATAGCGAAAACAAACATAATTAATAGAAATCATCACAGTCGTAACAATAATATGAAATTTACACTAGTACGAGTCTAGTAATACAAGAAAAGAAATTAAAATTACCCACATTATGACACCCGTGACACAGGTACGCCAATTCAATAAACGTTTCTTTTCACGACGATAAATAATGTTAATCTTGTGGGAACGTGCCATTACCAGAAATAATTGTTTTATAATTATATATTATTAATAAATTAAAAATTAAAAAATAACAGTTGGGCCATGATTCAAGGACAATTTGAAATATTATTTGCTTCAAACGAAATATTATATCAAATTGTTATTGTCGTGACAGCGAAATCTAGCGGTGGTAAGTATAATTAGCAAGCAAGTAAGAAATGTCGGACAAGATGTGAAAGATGTCGCTACCTTCCTTTTATATAATGGGTTCGTTCTAAGTTTCCGGCCCCTGGTCTACACTGTCTTTCTAGGTTGTTAATTTTATTTGATTGCTCTTCAATTTTTTTCTCCAAAAGCTCATTTTTCAGTTCTAAGCTATTGAACTTCTCGTTGAGGCTGTTGATTATTGTACTTTTAATATCTTCTTTCATCTCTAGCATGTTTTGTTTTTGCTGCTTTATATCTTGCTGCATGCTAATTAACATATTTTTTATTTCATCCATATTTGGTTAAACTACTCTTAGCGCCCTCTATGGGAACAGGTAAGTACTTCTTGGCTTAGTGGCGGTCGGGTTGTCTAAGCGTATTAAAAGGTGTCCTAACTGTTGCGAGATATCAGAGTGCGCGTCGAACTCTAGGACCTGACTAGAAAGTTCTGATGGATCATAATAGATGGCGCTGGTAGATACTTTGATCGATGATTTAGGAACGTAGATATTATTATGTTTACTTAGCACCATTAGCTTCATGAATCTAATCTGTAATGCCTTAATTTTGTCTAAATATGTTTTAAACGTACGCCCGTAACTTGCCAGTCCATATGAAAGCAGCGAGTCCACTAGCGCATAATATACTGAATACATAGTAGCCCTGTTTAATACGAACTTCAAGTGGTGGAATTTTACAAGCACTGATCGCAATTTATTGCAAAGGTTATTTACGTGCGGCTGCAACGAGAACTTATAGTCTATGAGCAAGCCCAAGCACCTATACTTTTCCACCACCTGGAGCTCGGCGCAGGCGCACGCGGCCGCGGCCGGCGGTGCACTGTGGAGGTAGTCAAAGCTGTGCCCCACTATACGCGGTTGCCTATAGCACTCTCTGGAATACGGAGATCGTATGTACATACATTTTGTTTTTGCGATATTAATTATGATCTCATTGTCATGCGACCACTTGATAATATTGATGAGATCTTCCTGTATTAGATTTTCTACAACATTTAGGTCCTTATGCGCATATACTAGACAGGCGTCGTCCGCATACATGTAAACACTACAGTTTCTAACTATATTGCACATGTTGTTGACATGAACTATGTATCCGACGGAACCGATCACGGAGCCGGTCGGCACGCCGCAGGAGACGTGTGCGAGCTCGCCACACACATCTCCCACGGCCGTGCGCAGGGTTCGCTCCTCGAGGTAGGATGGCCTGTAGTGGCGCCGCAATTCCACACTCCTCCATTGCCTGAAGCAGCTGGCTGTGGCCCAGCGTGTCAAAAGCTTTTTTGAAGTCTATATAGACCACAAGCACCTGCTTCCGCTGGTCCAGAGCCTCGTTGACCTCTTCTGTGAAAAGCGCAAAGGCTGACGCCGTGCTCCGGCCCCGTCGGAAACCATGTTGAGACTCTGTTAAAATACAGTTTTTTTCTAAAAAGCTACTAATTTGAGCTGTCATATATTTTTCCACAATTTTATTTATAACTGACAAAATGGCAATAGGTCGGTAATTTGTGTATTCTGTATGCGAACCCTGTTTATATATAGGCCTAATAATGGCTGTTTTCAATAATTTTGGATACACAGCTTTAGACACACACAAGTTTATAAATGTAGCCAAGATTGCGCTTAGTATGTCGGATAAATATTTTACATCCCGTACCCTAATCCCGTCTATTCCAGGTGACTTCCTAGTGCTCAACTTACTAATACTTTTTTTGATATCTTTAGGCTTTGCCTTTACAAACCTCAACGAGAGCTGACTACATTTAACATACTTTGTTCTATCCAGAAATTTAGTGTTACAGTTATGCCTTATGTCTAAAATTTCTTTAGTAAAAGTTTCCGAAAATTTATTACATATATTTATAATGCTATCATTTTTTACTAAATATTGACGTATTATTTTATCTATGCTCAACTTTTCCGTGCCCGTCCATTGATTAATTTTTTCCCAGATTCTCCTACTGTTTTTATTGCAATTATGTAACTCTTGCTGCCGAAATTTATTTTTCGCTTTATTTATGCATTTTCTTACTCTATTTCTATATCTATTATACATTAGCCTCAAGTTTGCATCGTTCGGACTAGATTTCCATTTTTTAAATAGTTTATTTTTTATACTTATCAGTTTAATATTTTTATTGATCCACGATTTATCTTTTCTTTTAGTTTCCTTTTAGTGATTTATCTTTCATTTTAATTTTAGATTTATTATATACACACGAAAAAACTGAGCATATCTTATCATATAATTGCACTGGACATTCACATTTCGTTAGTTCCGACCAATCAACACTGTCAAATTGTTTTGTTTTTTCCACACATAACAGGATCCTGCTTACCAGTTCGTTAGGCGTTCGACCTAACTGAGAGGTTCAGTCCTATGGGATAATGATCAGATACCTTGGTAGTCAGCACGTACGACATCACCTCGCGCCGGGTGCGCACCCACGCGTGATCGATGCAGGAGCGCGTCACCTGGCCGCCGTATACCTCCTCGCGCGTCACGTCGCTGATGGCGCATTCCAGCCTTAGTTCACACATGTTATTCTTATACTTATTGATCACACTTCCGGTGCCACTTTCATTTAGAAGATCTATATTTGTGTCTCCGATGAGTATTAAATCCTGCCCAGGAGGTATTTGGGTGAGGATATGGTGCATGTCAGATACAAATCCGTGTTTATTGGTTTTCGGCGGTCTGTATACTATAAATAAGTGCGTCAGCTTGTTCCCATTATGTATAAGTTCTCCATGTAGTATCTCGCTGTAATTGGATTTCATTATTTCTGCCGAGAAGCTGAAACATTTCTTCACATACACCAGTATCCCTCCCCCTCTGGAAGTTTCCCTTGTCAATATATGTGTGTCGTAGCCATCCAGTTTATACATTGGCAGTTCTTGCTTTTTTATATTAATTTCTGTAAGTGCAATGATGTCTATTTTGTCCCTGCAGCCACTAAGCATAACTTGTAGTTCATTGAAGTTTTTTCTTAACGACCTTATATTAAGGTGAATAAGGTGCAAATTCGAACTAAACGAGTTTACTTCACTGTGCCATGTTTCTAAGTCCTTATATTTTTTGCTGTTTATGTTAGGTTTAATGTTTACAGTTCGATCGTCGAATGTTGTTTAATAAATAACTCCCTTGTATGCATGGGGTTATATTCAGATTCAGATTCAAACATTTATTCATGACAGACAAGTACATAATAATGGGACAGAATACAAAAACAGTCGTGTCACGAAATGGACCCAACTCAGCATAATGCCGGCATTACCGCCGGCGCTAGTCTTCCGTTGGACCTATTAGGTGTCGGCACGATGGGTAACACACAATAATAGAAAATTAAAAGGTTACACAAATAAACTAAAGTTTTACAAATAAACAATAGAATAGAAAGAAAACAAAACAAAAAACAAATACATATTTCCTCAGCGCTGTATAAACACAGATAACAAAAATAACAAATAGTTTGCGCAAACGCACCGACAAGTGATTCGTCTGTGCGGGCCTTAAAATTGCGCTGACCATGAACGCAGCCGTTTTCGCTGCTACTAGCGCCAGTGATAACTTTAAGCAAACGAAACGTCAAACACAGTGTATATATATAATTTACTCTATGGTCAAACATTTAATCATCAAATCAGGTCAAGGTTAAACACGGTTCAGTTAAAGAAATATGTCTAGATATTAGTTAAGAGTGCCTGGAAGAATGTTAAACGAGTTTACAATTTTATTGAAATGAAAATGGAACAGAACAGGACACATACAATTACTTACTTTCTATGATCTACGTACTATTTTAACCAAGGGACATACATGGGTTACATGGCAATGCAAGTGGGACATAAACAAGGGGTGAGTAAGAATTAGATGCAGCTTGTTTCAAGGCACAGATTTTCTTGCCTACGCTGATGATCGTACATGAATTCTTTGAGTTTAGATTTGAAACTATGGATGTGTTTCAGGGTCCTGATTGGCGGCGGAATGGTGTTCCAGATTTTGGAAGCCGCATAGTGAAAACTTCCACGGAAAGCAGCGGTAGCGTGTCGGGGCACTATCGATTGTGTTACGCGCTGCCGACTTCGACGAGCTGTTTGAAAAGACAGCTTATCGACCAGATATGCTGGAGTCTCGTGCTTCAAAACCCCAAAAAGCAGACAGGCCATATGGAGCTTTCGACGATGTTGCATTTTCAAGATATTGTGATTGTTTAAAAATGGCGTTACGTGGGCCCTTAACGGAATGTTGAAACAAAACGAGCACATGCATTCTGAACACGCTGGATAAGTTTCTTAGTCTTTGCGAGGAGCCGTGGTCCAGTAACTGCATCCACATAGTTAAGCCTAGACAAAACTAGTGACTCCACAAGCTGTATACGCAATTTTTCACTCAGAAAGGGCCTAATTCTATATAGGATCTTGAGTTTATAAAAGTAACTTCTGACACTATTGGCAGTATGCTTCTCGAAGCGAAGTGCTGAGTCCATTAAGAGACCTAGGTTGCGTGCTTCATACACACGCTCTATAGGTTCACCCATAAGTGTAACATTAACACTTTGGCTAATACTAGCTAACTGTTGTCTACTGCCAAAGATCAGGTATTTTGTTTTGTGAGGGTTAAGCAGAAGGCAATTTTCTGTGGCCCAAGTGGTAATATTTGCGAGATCCACATTAAGTTTCTCAATCGCGTTATCTATGTCAGATGGTTTACAGGAGATGTAGACCTGTAAGTCATCTGCGTAGATGTGGTACCTACAGTGTGTGATGTACGACCTTACATCGGCAGAATATAAAATAAATAGGATTGGACCGATCACTGATCCTTGCGGTACTCCTCTAGTCAGGCTAGCTTGTTCTGAAGCACATGTGGAGCCATCGCTTTGTTTAATTTTTACATATTGACTGCGGTTATGGACATAGCCGTTGAACCACTTCAAAGCATTATTGTCAAAGTCATAGTAAGACAACTTAGATAGAAGGAGGTCAATATTGAGACAGTCGAATGCGCGGGAGAAATCAAGGAGTACTAACAGTGTGCACATTCCTTTATCCTGCGCATACAAAATATTGTCCGTTACATCAAGAAGGGCGGTTACTGTACTTCTCCCCTTTTCTGAACCCTGACTGAAGATACGGTAGTATATTATTTGTCTCAAGATAATGAGAGAGCTGGGACACCACAGCTTTTTCTAGTATTTTAGAGATGCAGGGTAAAATACTTATCGGTCTAAGGTCTTTTAGCTCAGATGGGTTAGCGATTTTGGGCAGCGGTTGTACAATTGCCAACTTCCAGCAATCTGGAAATGTGCATGTCAAAATCGATGTGTTTATTATGTCTGTTATTAAGTCAGTTGTGTAGGGTAGTGTTAGGGTTAGGGCGGAGATGGGTCCAGGGCAAGGTAAATTTGCGATCGGTCGCTACTTGCGTTGGGTCTGTCTCTATGGTAACTGCCTGTCCGGCAGTTAACATGGTGAATGGCCTCGGGAGGAGCTCACAGTTGCTAAGATCCTCGAGGCAAAACTGATTGGGCTCCTTCCCGTTGTTACCGCCTGTTAGCTGCCTGGTTCTACCGTTAGAAACAGGCAGAACGAAAACAATCAGTTGAGCCTACCCCGTTACATTCCAACCCTCCCTATCCTTCACATCCCCTCCAATCAGCCGTAGGCGATGACGTGGCATGTCGCAGCGGGCTTTCCATCCACAAGGAAGGATGGTTAGCAGTAAAATGCTACCCGCGTGTTTGTGCCGTGCGCGGGGACCCGTACCGGTGGAGAATGTCGTCCTGGTAGCTAAGCCGAGCAGCAGTCGGGATAGATACTGCTGTTAGGCAACACTCTACTTTGGGTCAGGATTCACTTCACACGGGAGGTCTCGGTCCAGCCAACCGAGATCAATCGGCTGTTGCGTCCAGTCAGATGGCCGCGGGCTAGTGTCCTGGGGTGTGGGGTCTGTAGTCGGCGGAGCACGAGTCACGAGTCGTCTGAGGAGATGACGAGTGTCTTGGCACCGTGCGGACTCATGGACAACACACTTTGGGGCGCTATGTCAGATTGGTAGCCCTGGTGCATTAAGCATCCCCAGTTGAGGGCTCCGTGGTGGGTGGGGAGCCAATCTGATGAAGAAAAGTCAATAGGACCTATGGATACAAACGTACCTAAAAAGACGAAGGAAGGAGTCAAAGCCGTACCCGCAAGGGATGAGGCGAAGGCGCTCAGCGCACATGCTGTACCGGCGGTACGCGACGCTGTCTCTGACAGTGGAGCGAGAGCGGGTAGCAGGGGAGCAAGGGGGTCCGCAAGGACGCATAAGGCGCCTGGCGCTTACAGAGGCAGAGGCCATGGTGGAGCGGTCCACTCCGGAGGCACCGTCCGATCTTTTCCCTCAGGGTTGAAAAGGGGACACGCCCAGCAGGCCCCCGCAAGGAGACCGACTGGTGCGGGTGCCGGAGGAGCGGGCCGCGGAACTGTGGCCGATTGCAACCAGCCAGCCGCAGATCCTCCCTCGAATCCTGTGG
Organism: Epiblema foenella; assembly: GCA_963556455.1. Lineage (NCBI taxonomy): Eukaryota > Metazoa > Arthropoda > Insecta > Lepidoptera > Tortricidae > Epiblema > Epiblema foenella. The sequence goes on along the minus strand of OY747097.1, from coordinate 11,874,712 downwards.
GCATACCGGTCACCGTTGATAGTGTGTCCGCACCTCAGGGTGTGGATGCACGATCCGGTGGAGGACCCGCCCCAAGCAGGAGGCAGAAGAGGCGAGAGAATGCCAAGGCGAGAGCTCGACTCATGAGCGAGGGCAGCTCCCAGGATGTACCCAACTCGGGGCCCGGGGTGCATAAAAAGAGACCACTGGGAGCCAGTGGCGACTCGACTCTGCTCGCTGGCGACTCCAAGCGAACGAAAATTACAACTTCGTTCGCTGAAGTCGCGGCGAGTGAGAAGATGGCCATCGTCCCAGAGGCCTTTCCAGCCAAGAAGATCGGGGTGGGGCATCTGGGGGCCATCCAGGGGCTCGTACTCGAGCTCTTGGCTGATGCCCCGGATCCCCTACCCAGGGTCACAATTGGCAATGTGGTGGCAGGCGCTCTCTACGTCAATTGCCAAGGGAGAGAGTCTGCCGCATGGCTCAGGTCGGCAATCGGAGGAGTGGAGATTGCTGGGTTGCGCCTAAAGGTCGTGGAGGCCAGGGATCTTCCGAAACCCGTCAAGATGGCGTGGAAAACGAAGATCGTTGGCAGCCACGACATTAAACTGCTCCTCCGTGTGCTGCAAAGGTATAATCCTTCGCTGCACACGGAGGAGTGGAAGGTAGTCGACACCGTGACGTCGGCGGCGAGCACCAGGCGCATCATCCTGATGTACCGGGTGTCTGCCGACGTCATTAAAGCGGCGGGCTACCAAATGCACTCGGGAGTCGACCTGAGCTCGTTCAAGCTCCTCGAGGATGCGGAGGAGAAGGGGCTTGAAGGGGCTGAGGATGGCGCCAGTGCGGGTATGGGCGAGGGGGGTGTAACGCCTGGGGAGGCCGTGGAGGGAGTGGGGCCGGAGGTGGAGGCGCTACCGACCAGCGGTTATGGGACTGAGACGGCTGGGGCAGCTGGGGATAAGGGGCAGTCGGTGTCGGAGACGGGGGACATGGTGGGATCCAGCGAGGGGAGCGCCAAGTCTCGCATGGCCCGAGAGTCGTCGCCGCTATCGGCGATCGGCTCGGAGGACTTGCGGGGCATGGCGGACCTCTTTCTGGAAAACACCATGTCGCCCATGTCCTGCGACGAGACTGTCCAGGAGGCGGCAGCTGATCTCAGCATGCCCAAACAATAAACAAGGCCAATGGCGGGTATAAGGTGTGTACAAATAAACTTACAACACAATAAAGCAGCCACTGCCCTTCTGGCAAGGCAGTTAAAAAGCGATAAGTTTGATATTGCTCTTATTCAAGAACCGTACATATATAAAAACGAAATAAGAGGCTTAGGGGGCACGGGAGGAACAATTGTCTACCTGTGTCCAGATAATAATATGAGGACATGTATCTATGTCAAAAATGGCATCAATGCCATGCCATTGTATGCTTTCTGTTCCAGGGATCTCACGACGGTGATGATCCATAACAAGGGGGAGGGTAAGGAGCTCATCTTCTCATCAGCCTACCTCCCCTACGAGGCAGCGGATCCTATCACACAGCAACTGCGGGATCTCGTTGCATATGGCAGCCGGGCGAACAACAACCTGGTTATCGGCTGCGACGCGAACGCACACCATGTCATCTGGGGCAGCTCGGATGTCAACAGGAGAGGGGAGAAAGTACTGGATTTTCTGGTGAGCTTTTCTTTACAATTATTAAATAAAGGCAATGAACCCACCTTCGTCAACTCTAGGCGAGGAGAGGTAATTGATATAACGTTAGCTACTAACAACACTAGCAACAAGATCAACTCATGGCATGTATCTGATGATATTTCCCTTTCGGACCACAGATACATTTGCTTTAGGTACCAAACCCAAATAACAACAGCCACGGTACGTAAACGGAATCCCAGGAACACCGACTGGTCGGCTTTTAGAAGTGACCTGAAAGAGGACTTGGGGGACCCAAAAGGTAAGCTAAACTCTATTATTGACATAGAATTTGAAGCGGACAAAATAGTACAAGCTGTGTATACAGCCTATACCAATAACTGCCCGGAGAAGAAAAGTCTGGGGAAAAAGTTGCCGTGGTGGAATCCAGAGATAGTAAGGCTCAGGAGAGAAACTAGAGCAATATTTAATGACGCAAAGGCATCTAATGACTTTGAGTACTATGCACAAAAACTTACAGAATTCAGTAAAGCTGTGAGGAAAGCTACGAGGAGAGCATGGAGGAACCACTGCGATCAAATTGAGTCCATACCAGAAGGAATGAGACTAACAAAGGCACTAGCTACAACGAAGTCGGTTCCGCTCACAACCATTAAGGGCAGTGACGGAAGAATGACGAAAACAGGATTAGAAACCCTTAAGGTAATGTGTAATACACACTTCCCAGGCTCGGTAATACACCAGAGCATAGAAGACGAGGCGACAATTAGTGCGGTGGAGCAGACCACAACGAGGCACAATTGGGACACGTCCAAAAAAGTAGTAGATCATAGGAAGATAAAATGGGCGCTTTCGACATTCCAGCCATATAAAGCCCCAGGGCCTGATGGAATCTACCCAATTCTGCTACAGGAAGGCGCCAATGTACTAATTCCACACCTAAGTAGATTGTACAGGGCGTGTTTAGCTTTTGCACACGTACCGCGTGTGTGGAGAATGGTAAAAGTAACCTACCTACCCAAACCAGGTAAGGCGGATTACAGTGAAGCTAAATCATGTAGGCCAATAAGTTTATCTTCATTCTTCCTGAAGACACTGGAGAAGCTGGTAGATAGACACATAAGGGATGGCCCATTAAAGAGGCATCCACTGCATGAGTTACAGTGTGCATATCAGCCAGGGAAGTCGACAGAAACGGCACTGCACCTAGTAACAACTAAGGCTGAACAGGCCATAGAAAATAAAGAACTATGCCTGGCAGCATTCCTAGACGTGGAAGGGGCGTTCGATCGTACCACGTATAATGCTATTAGCGAAGCGGCTGCAAGACATGGCATAGAGCCCACCATATGCAAATGGATAGGCAACATGCTAGATGGCAGACTAATTAAGTCATCTCTTTTAGGGGATGAGATAACAGCCACGGCCACAAAGGGTTGTCCACAGGGTGGAGTACTGTCACCAACTCTATGGAGCCTGGTGGTGGACTCACTCCTGGGAGAATTGAATACTGGACCTATCCGAACGGTAGGGTATGCGGATGATTTGGTGATACTTGTTAATGGGAAATTCCCAAGCACAGTGTCAGGAATCATGAACGAAGCACTGAAGAAGGTGGAGGAATGGTGCAATAGCAACCAATTATCCATCAATCCAGGCAAAACTGTAGTAATACCGTTTACAAAGAAAAGGACCCTAAGAGGCATACAGCGGTTAAAACTGTATGGAAGGGTGATAGAATTGTCCAATGAAGTGAACTATCTAGGTGTTACACTAGATAAGGAACTGAATTGGAAAAAGCATACAGATCTAGTCATAACCAAGGCACTGAGAGTGTTTGGGATGTGTAGATCGGCATATGGCAAAACATGGGGGTTGAACCCAAATGTACTAAAATGGATCTACACCATGATGGTGAGACCCATATTACTGTACAGCAGCCTGGTATGGCGGCCAAGGACTTTAAAGAGCACATGCAGGGATGCCCTGAGGAAGGTGCAAAGAACGATATGCATGGCTTTAACAGGGGCGTTTCGGACAACGCCAACGGCGGCGCTTGAAGTAATACTTGACCTACCGCCGCTTCACATAGTGATTAAGTCGGAGGCGCGTAAGTCGCTCTACAGACTGAGAGTGCTTGGACTGTGGAGCGATAGCAAGCCCAAGACTAAACACACAAACATGGAAACAGACAGTTTCCTAGACAGAATAACAAACATGGGAAGTGACAAAATGCTTCCCAAGTATGTGTTCCATAGGAACTTCAACACAGAAGTTCCATCAAGGGCGGAATGGGCTGAACGTCTTGAACCACCAAGTTCCGGGGGTATAGACAAAATTTGGTACACAGACGGGTCAAAGATGGGATCCGGTACAGGAGCAGGCATTTATGCAGATGACTATAGTAATAGTGTAAGCATGGGGCAATTCGCGACTGTCTTCCAGGCGGAGACATACGCTATAATTGCATGTGCACAGGAGAATATAGACAGAAAACCCAAAGGGGAGAACATCTATATACTCAGCGACAGCCAAGCGGCCCTTAAGGCGCTCACAGCGCCGAAAGTGGGCTCTAGACTTGTTTATAATGGTGTCCAAGCTTTGAATAAGCTGGGAAGACTCAACAAAGTGCAACTAGTATGGATTCCGGGGCACGAAGGCTTTATCGGCAACGAAAAAGCAGATGAACTTGCAAGAAAGGGATCAGCAATTCGTTTTGAAGGTACGGAACCGTTCGTGGGTCTCTCCCAGAGAACCATAACATTAGCCTTAAAAGAATACGCCAAAACCAAACACCAAGACGAGTGGAGGCTTGAGGCGGGCTTGAGGCACTCAAAGCTCTTCATGGAAGGAGTAGACCCAGGCTGGACCAAACAGATTTGGAAGTACAGCAGAAAGCAACTCAGGATCATAACTGGGGTGTTCACGGGTCACTTCGGGGTCAAAGGACTACTGGCCAAGATGGGACTATCGGAAAACACAGAATGTAGAATGTGTGGTGACGATGACGAGACAATGGAACACCTACTGTGTGAATGTCACGCCCTTGCCAGACAGAGAATGAATGACTTTGGAATCGGCTACCCCGAGCCAAAGGAATTCAGAGTACTCCCGCTGAACTCAATCATCCGGTTCATGGAAAGGGTTGAGAACAGCTTGGAGTAGACATAAAGGAGGGGGCAATTGCACAAAAGATCCCAATGGGTCGAAGTGCATCCGCAAGGGCCCTCAACTAGACAAGATAAGATAAGAAGGGTAGTGTTAACAAAAGCATATTCAGGTTAATACCGTCACAGCCTTCTGCATTTGATTTTAAGTTCCTAATTATTTTAGTCGTCTGATCTGAACTGATTGGGACTAATTTAAAAGTAGAATCACTGTATCTGTGGAATTCAAAATAGGTAAGGTATGATATGGAGACTTCGGAAGCTATGGGCAGTTTTAAAAAATGTGTATTTATCACAGAGGGGTCATTAAATGTTGTAGGTAGGTCAGTGTTCTTATTAGGCAATATGGTGGATTTAAGATTTTTCCACAGTAATTTGGGATCATGTATATTGTTGTTTATATTTTGATGAAAATAGGCCGACTTTTCGTGGAACATCGCTTTGTTAACAGTAGATTTCAAATCTTTATTAGTTTGTAGGGGAAGGTAACGCAGTAACTAATATTTGTAGCATCATTTTACTTGATTTAAAAACAAATTTACATCGTTTACAGAGCGTACTACGCGTATCTTGGTATCAGCGGGGTCATCTTTTCTTATCAGTATTTTACCGTTCTGCACCCACACATACTTATATCGACGGTCCCAATTAAAAGAGTCGGATCTGCAAAATTGGCATTTTCGTTTTATTACGTTAATGTCATTAAAAATCGCTGTATTTTATTACTACATTCTCAGTTTTTCAGTTTACCTATTATTTTCCGAGATTTTCACGTAAAAAACGTTTGATCTTCTACAGCGTCCGCTTAATATCGTCGGATGATACGTTGCGACTCTGTTAAAGGGGCGAGGAGAGGGACACCGCGGTCGTAAGTGCCAGTACCCACCATATTGCACGGACTTCATGCGCACCTCATGTTTTTTAGAAAACAAAATAGATTACATAGTATTTACTTAGGTCTAATTTTCTGAATAGTCAGTCACAAGATTTGTATGTCTCTGCAATAATGTCGGATGTGGTAGTTCTGACATTTTGATACGGATATACCTTCAGTGATATTGTCATAAGTACCACATCCGACATTTTTTTACGGTTATAAAATTTCTGCTCATGTCGTAAGTAACACATCCGACATTTTTTTACGGTTATAAAATTTCTGCTCATGTCGTAAGTAACATATCCGACATTTTTATATGGAAAGCAAAAAACTGCAGATGTCTTAAGTAACACTACCGACAATTTTGTTTGAACGTTGTAAAATTTTTTTTGTTCTAAATGACATTACCGACAGTTTTAACGGGACTAGGTAGTATTCATTGCTGTTAGAAGTGTACATATTGGGACAATTTCATTGTAAAAACTCCATATTTATATTAAATTAGTAGGTATTTGTACCAGAGATGTTTTTTTTTAAAACTCTTTGAGGATGTACATAAACATAACGTAAACTCACGCCTGTATTGCCAAAAGGGGTAGGCAGGGGACATGAAATTTAATTCCAATGTACATTTAGCAATTGAAGGTTTAAATGTAAAAAGTGATATTGCAGTGATTGGCGAGGATCAAACGGGTCTAACTCAATTATTTAGGTATTTACTTTTGTTACCGACGTTCCAACACGGGTTGCAACGGTAATGTTCGTGGCAGAACTGACCATGATACAATAATATGATCTAGTTTTTGTTCGAATTTTTTCGTGGCATTTGCACTTGATTGTGATAGGTAAATATTCAATCTAAAAACCACAATTTGGCGTGGTGCCCCCTCTTAATAAACTGCCATTGAAGTGACTCCGAGCGGTACAAGTTTCGTTTAACCAAGCAAACCGCGAGTGAATCTGTCGCGCAGTTTGCTGCCACATTAAAACGCTTAGCGACAACGTGCGACTTCAAAACGGCTCTAGACGATAACCTGCGGGACCAGTTCATATGTGGCCTGAGCAGCGAAACTGCCCACCAAAGGTTGTTTTGTGAAGAAAACAACTTGGACTTTAAGCGGGCCTACAAGGTGGCGATTGCATTAGAAGCCGCGGCCAAAAACGCTGCTGTCGTGGAAAAGGCAACGTCAGGAAAAATTGAACACGACCTTCATGCGGTACACGCCACGCCGGCGCCAAGATACGGGCGCGGCAACGGCGCCGCGCGTTTTACTCGTCGAGGCGGTGCGGCAGGACAGGTGGCCGGCCGGGGGCGCGGTGCAAGTGTCCCGGCGCGGCTCTCCAAGGACCCGGGGTCACGTCAGTCACGTCAACTGTGCTCGTGCTGTGGAGACCACGGTCATGATCAAACGTCGTGCAAATTCAAGGAGTATGTTTGCAAAATCTGTCTAAATAAGGGCCATTTAAAAAGGACGTGTCCCAACATTCGTGATAATATGAACTACACTTCCAATGCGGATATATGTACTAGTGAATGTGGTAACGACTCGGATGACAGTTGGTATGAGGACAGGGAGCCAGGCGCGGCTGGTGGCTCCGCGGGCCTGTACCATGTGGAATTGACGGGACGGGAGCCGGTCGTGGCGGAAGTCGTCGTTGATGGGAAAGAACTCCGCATGCATGTGGACACCGGTTCACCGTACGCCTGTATAAATGAAGATATGTACAAAACCTTGTTTTCCCATCACAAACTACAACAAGACGCCGTAAAGTTACGCGGATACTCGGGGATGGTGGACTCATACATTCTCTAGGATTCATACGAGTGAGCGTACAATATTCAAAAGTGAGACGTGAACTGAACCTATACGTTATCGTGAACGGCGGTGTACCGTTATTAGGTCGGGAGTGGTTAAAAGCGCTAAAAATTAATGTTATCATTTCTAATTCGGTTTTAAAAATAGACAACAACGACAAGATCTGTGGCGAGTCATTGGACAAGTCGGCAATAATACGCGATCATGCGCGAGTGTTCAGCGAATCTCTGGGGAAGCACAGGCTCGCGCAACTAGGAACAAAATGTAGTAAATGTCACATTTGTATGGAGTTCGGCCAAGAAATAATAGCGGATACTGCTACCTCACTCCCTCAGTTAATCCATCTCACTCATATGTCAATGTCACCTCTGGTCACTTCCGTTAAACTTGAGTGATCGCCATATTGTTTCTTTGTTTATCAGTTTCAATCAATTTGCAGTTTGTTATTTTGATATTCATAAATGGTAAAAACCTTACTTTAAAACAAAAACGCATGTAGTAAGAAGACAGTGTTTTTTAAAAATGCCACGGACTATAAAACACTATAGGGTATGTGTTATTTGTGGTTTTCGTGCAAGTCGAAAAGGTGCGGAGAAAAGGAAATTAATGGCAAGATTTCCTTTAGATCACGACCGGTAAGCAATTAATTGGAGATTATCTATTAATATGTACCACAGCAAGTTACATGTAAGCAAATTAAAAAGCGATATTTGCAATTTAGTATTATTCGTATACTGTACATATTAGTGTTGGCCGTAACATATCGATAACTAGCTTATCATGTAGAAATCTGGTATTTTTCAGTTGCAGACAGTGGGTGAAGGCCATTGGCATTGAAGACCTAGTTTACGTTCCCGTAGAGAAATTGAACGAATTAAAATTTGTTTGTGGTGACCACTTTGAACCCAAAGATCTGAACCGAAAGAAGAGTCGTTTAAAGAAATGGTTAATATAAAATTAAAGCAACACAACTTTATACTCCTTAATAGCCGGATCCACTCCATGCTCTAGGCACACACCTGGGTCGAGCAAGACCTGGCCCGACGCGTGCACCCATTGTGGATTGGGCTAAGTAGCATAGAATTATAGAAATTACTTAGATATCTTTACACAATGTTCTTTGCAGGCTAGGCAGAGGAAACAGAGTGCTAAGAGTGTGTAAGAACTCTAGTAATAAATAGATCCCTTACATGATTTTGTATTTTCTAGGTCTATACCATCGCTCGGTATACAGTTGCAACCACTACCAGATGAATTGCTTTTGGACTTTCCTAGTCACGTTGTTAAATCTGGTGAAACAACTGGTAAGCTATTTTCTTTGTTTGCAGTCAATTCTTTTCACATTTAAATTTAAATATTATTATGTACTGATACTAATTCATTAATATTGTGTTCCATTTTAGAAGCATGTGTGGTTCAACCTAAACCGGGACGAGCGCTGTTGGATTTAACAAATCTACATAGTATAAACCGTGGCGGTAAGTTGAGTAAATGGCAAATTGTTGTGAGAGTTTATGTTTCATTACTTGATAAATTAGGAAATTTTTATTAGGGTTTACTAACATAACAACAGGGGTCTTATGCCACTGCATGAAAACGAACTCGAGTACAAACGATATAAGCGCGATAGTACATTCTTGACTGTCAGTTTAGGTTGTATTCATATATTCTCTTTTTATAATAGCTTGATATACATATTTACATTTATGATATCTTTTAAAGGCATCTCCTAATAAACTAATACATCATGAGCACATGTAATCTCCAAGTGGAATCGCGTCTGAGAAGCAAGAGTAGCCTGGTAACAGATAAATATAATAAATAAATGTTTGTGGACAATCGTACACAAATCGACCTAATCCCAAACTCAGCAAAGCTTGTACTACAGGTACTAAGCGACGTTATACATACGTGTATAGATAAACAGATACTTAAATACCTACATAAAAACATCCAAGATTCAGAAACAAATATTCGTGTTCATCACACGATTAAACGCCCTTGCCTGGCTTATTTACCATTTCCTTGTTCTATTCAGTCATTCATTTTCTATGATCGCTCAATATAATTACATTTATGGTATCTTTTACAGCATCTCCTAATAAACGAATACATCATGATCATGACCACAATTATTACATTTCATCTCTAAGTGGAATCGCGTTTGAGAAGCAAGAGTGCCCTGGTAACAGATTAGTTGCCATTTCCTTGTTCTATTCAGATATTCATTTTCTATGATCGCTCAATATAATTACATTTATGGTATCTTTTACAGCATCTTCTAATAAACGAATACATCATGATCATGACCACAATTATTGTATGTCATCTCTATGTGGAATCACGTCTAAGAAGCAAGAGTGCCCTGGTAACAGATTAGTCGCCATTTCCTTGTTCTATTCAGATATTCATTTTCTATGATCGCTCAATATAATTACATTTATGGTATCTTTTACAGCATCTCCTAATAAACGAATACATCATGATCATGACCACAATTATTGCATGTCATCTCTAAGTGGAATCGCGTCTAAGAAGCAAGAGTGCCCTGGTAACAGATTAGTTACCATTTCCTTGTTCTATTCAGATATTCATTTTCTATGATCGCTCAATATAATTACATTTATGGTATCTTTTACAGCATCTCCTAATAAACGAATACATCATGATCATGACGACCACAATTATTGCATGTCATCTCTAAGTGGAATCGCGTCTGAGAAACAAGAGTGCCCTGGTAACAGATAAATAAATATTTGTGGACCATTTTACACTAATCGACCTAGTCCCAAACTAAACAAAGCTTGTACTATGGGTACTAGGCGATGAAAACATACATATATAAATAAATAAATACTTAAATGACTTTAACGACCGCTTTAGCCTAGTTGGTAATTTTGCAGGCCAATCTACAGTAGAAATAAATACCGCAATTTTAAGTGTTTAATTGCGTTTGTATATTATTAATTATTACTAATTATTATTTACAGCTGGAGCAACGTCGAGTTCCGCATCAAAAGTGTTCACATCGAAAGTTCGAAACGAGCTACATAACTGTAGGCACCCATTCCAGGACCAAAATGAAGATTTTGCTGGTAACTTTGCGAGGACCCCTCCTCGTACACGGAGCACAGCGCGCATCACGCGACGCGTGCAGGCGGCGCGCGCGAGCGGCGGGGATCGCGGGCCAGCCACACGCACACACCGAAGCCGACGGCTATATAAGGACGCGAGCGCGGCCGCGGTCGATCAGTCTTTGTTTCGGCTCCGTAGCGGGAACAAGGGCTGACCAAGCCTAGAGCGCGGTGTGGTCTCTTCCCGCGTCGTGCCTAGGTACCCATAGGAACCTCAGTGGCCGCGTGTCGGTCTGCCTACGGGTGGACATCGCGTAGTTAGTCCTGAGGTTCAATCCTTCCTTCCACTTCTCCCGATCACCCCTGTCCAGCTGCGGTTTGGTCTCCACCGGATGCGCACTGCAGGGTCCCTCGTTCCCCGGGGAACGATCCGCCATCCATTCCAGTAGCTTTCCCTCGTCGGCATAACGTCCTACGGGACCCGGGTTTTCCGCGCATTAGTTTATAGGCTCAACGCTCGCTATTAAGAAAGAAAGAAAGCATTTATTCACTGCACGAAAAGACACATTACAAACAGAATAGACTCAGTACATTGACATATTATTATAAAGTGCGTCTTCGCGGCAGTGAATCGGTTGCTGTCTCAGCATTGTGCCGAGGTGTCAGACACCTGCAGCGCTGGTTTTCAGACAGCACCGTACGTGATCCACGGAACGCAACACAACATACTATACAGGAAAGGTATACATATAATGAACAAAATCATAGGTAATATATATATGGATGTGACTACCTCAAAACAGGGCAAACTGGTGTGAACGTGAGGAGGAATTTACTCAACAGTGGGGGGATGCAGACAGAAATAAAAAATAATAAAAAAAGAACAGGTAACAGTTTTAAAACAATTAAAATTAATTAAAAACACATGAAAAAGGCGACACAGTTGGGATAAGTGCTGGTTGGTTTAGGAATAGGATTTTTGGAGCGTCAACAGATAACCCTTAAGCTTACGCTTAAAGGTATACTTGCTATACGCTCCTTGGATAGGTGGGGGAAGATCATTCCAGCACTTGGACGCCGCAAACCTGAAACTTCCTCTAAACGCTGCGGTATGATGTTTAGTCACCAGAATCATTGCTTTACACCTGCGCGCACTCTTGGGCCACGCAAGTTTACTCAGCAAATATGCTGGGACTCCAGACCGTACTATGCCAAAAAGAAGAGTGGCGAGGTGCAGGCGTCTGCGTGCAGGCATGTTAAGCAGACCAGCGGCGTTCAAGTAGGGAGTGATATGGGAGCGGGGAGGGACTCGGAAGCAGAAACGAGTGCATGCGTTTTGCACTCGTTGTATGAGTTTTTTTGTACGACCAGTAATGCAGCCACCATAAACGATATCACAATAATTCAATCTAGATAATACCAACGATTCACAAAGGTTGATACGCAAATCAACACTTAAGTAATCGCGAATATTGTATAGAACTTTAAGGCGGTAGAAGCAGTTACTCACAACTTTAAGTATGTGGTTTTCAAAGCGCAGCTTGCCGTCCATGAGGAGGCCAAGGTTATTTGCTTCTACCACCCTTTCTACTGGTTCGCCCATGATGGCAACACCCCTGGGAGTCAAAGCCTCGAGGTTATTGACAGTATTACGGACTTGATGTTCTGAACCAAAGACTACATATTTCGACTTGTTCGGATTAAGGACAAGGCAGTTCTTTTCCGACCAAGTAAAAATACGATCAAGGTCCGCGTTTAGAGTGTTGACAGCAGCAGATATGTCCGTCGGTGCGCTGGAGACGTAAATCTGGAGGTCATCAGCGTAAAGGTGGTATTTGCTGCCCTTTATATTGTTAATGATGTCAGCACTATACAATATGAAAAGCAGGGGGCCCAATATTGAACCCTGTGGCACACCTCTCAACACAGGACAAAGAGCAGATCGCAAAATGACACCATCCATCCTGCGCAACGCCACCGTCTGCGCACGGCCCGAGAGATAACTTTGAACCACTTCACGGCAGTAACATCAAATCCGTAGTACGACATCTTTGATAAGAGCAAGGGTATACTAATGCAGTCGAAAGCCCTGGAGAAATCTAATAGAACGAGTATGGTACTCTCTCCAACATCCCGAGCCTGTAAGATATTGTCTATTCAATAAGGTTTCTTTAATTGTTAATAAAAGGGCGTAAGACCCATATTTGTTATAAGATTAATCGGTGTTTTCCGTTCTACCCCGTGCCATTCCCTTCAAACCCTGAGCTAGCTAGGAAACCTTCACCACGCCCTTCTGGCGGAAGGATATGTGTGGCTCGCCCTCGGCGACAACCATCACAACTTTATGTATTACATTTATGTTATATTTTTGTAAACTGTGTGATGAGGTTTAAAATGTGTATGTAGAGATATCAGCCCACTACTAATTATCAAATTCATCAGCTTACATCTTTCAAAAAAGATAGTAGGTTTTATTATCATACGATATTTATTTGTCCCAGAAGAAGGCACTAGTTTTTTGTACCATAGTTGCATGATTTGAACAATAGTTGTTTGAGGTTACGGAATGTTAAGATTAATATATCAATACCTATTGACCCAGTCATATTAGGGATTTCTCATCGGAATGAGAGAAAATAAGCTGGAAACTTGTATACAACACCTTCATACTAGTGTTCTATAAGTGTCAACAAAAGTCAGGTTCTGGAAGCCAATCAACAACAGAAATAAATACCGCAATTTAAGCGTTTAATAGATTGCGCTTGTATCTTATTAATCATTACTATTATTATTTACAGCTGGAGCAACGTCGAGTTCCGCAACAAAAGTGTGTTCATCGGATATTCGAGACGAACAACATAACTGTAGGCAGCCATTCCAGGACCAAAATGAAGGTTTTGCTGGTAACTTTATCTATCTATATATATAAAAGAAGAAGGGGTGATCTACCATCAACGCACAGCCGAAACTACTGAAACTAGAAACTTCAAATTTGGTCCAGAGCTTACTTTTATGACGTATGCAAGGGATAAGACAGGATTTTTGGAAATTCCACCCCTAAAGAGATCAAATAGGGGTGCAAAGTTTGTATGGGAGAAAAATTTTTTTTTGAGCTGAAGACTTAAAAATTCGTAAGCAGGTTACAAACTTAAATTCAAAGAAAGTGTTTTCAGCGTTTTGTAAAATTCTAACCCTAAGAGGGTAAAATAGGGGTGCAAAGTTTATATGCGGAGTAAATCTGTTTTGAAGTGAGATACTTAAAACTTCGTATATAGACTCTCTGTTTAATTACAACAAAACATATTTCAGCGTTTTTTGAAATTGCTCCTCTAAAGGGGTGAAAAGGGGGTTTCAACTTTGTACGGTGAGCAAATCTTTTTTGAAGTGAGAGATTTGAAACTTCGTAAATAGACTATGTTTAAATAAAACAAAACTTATTTCAGCGTTTTTCAAAATTGCTCCCCTAAAGGGGTGAAAAGAGCGTTCCAAGTTTGTAAAGGAGCAAACCTTTTTTGAAGTGAGAGATTTAAAACTTCGTACATTGACTCTCTGTTTAAATACAACAAAACGCATTTCAGCGTTTTTCAAAATTGATCCTGTAAAGTGGTGTAAAGGGGTTTAAAAGTTCGTACGGGGAGCAAATATTTTTTAAAGTGCGGGATTTAAAACTTCGTACACGGTCTCTCTGTTTAAATACAACAAAACTTATTTCAGCGTTTTTTGAAATTGCTCCTCTAAAGGGGTGAAAAGGTGGTTCCAACTTTGTACGGGGAGCAATTCTTTTTTGAAGTTAGAGTCTTGAAACTTCTTAAATAGACTCTATGTCTAAATACAACAAAACATATTTCAGCGTTTTTTGAAATTGCTCCTCTAAAGGGGTGAAAAGGGGTTCCAACTTTGTATGGGGAGCAATTCTTTTTTTAAGTAAGAGATTTGAAACTTCGTAAATAGACTCTATGTATAAATACAACAAAAGGTATTTCAGTGTTTTTTAAACTTGATCCCCTAAAGGGGTGAAAAGAGCGTTCCAAGTTTGTAAAGGAGCAAATCTTTTTTGAAGTGAGAGATTTCAAACATCGTAAATAGACTCTCTGTTTAAATACAACAAAACATATTTCAGTGTTTTTTGAAATTGCTCCTCTAAAGGGATGAAAAGGGGGTTCCAAGTTTGTACGGGGGCAAATCTTCTTTGAAGAGAGAGATTTCATACTTCGTAAATAGACTCTTTGATTAAATACAACAAAAAATACTTCAGTGTATTTTGAAATTGCTACCCTAAAGGGGTGAAAAGGGGTTTACAAGTTCGTACGGGGAGCAAATATATTTTGAAGTGCGGGATTTAAAACTTCGTATACGGACTCTCTGTTTAAATGCAACTAATCTCAATTCAGCGTTTTTTGAAATTGCTCCTCTAAAGGGGTGAAAAGGGGGTTCCAAGTTTGTACGGCGAGCAAATCTTTTTTGAAGTGAGAGATTTCAAACTTCGTACATAGACTTTCTGTTAAAATACATCAAAATGCATTTCAGCGTTTTTTTAAATTGCTCCCCTAAAGGGGTGAAAAGAGGGTTCCAAGTTTGTACGGGGAGCAAATCTTTTTTGAAGTGCGAGACTTAAAACTTCGTATATAGATTCTCTGTTTAAATACAACAAAACGCATTAAGCGTTTTTTGATATTGCTCCTCTAAAGGTATGAAAAGGGGGGTTACAAGTTTGTATAGGGAGCAAATATTTTTTGAAGTGAGAGATTTCAAACTTCGTAAATAGACTGTCTGTTTAAATACAACAAAAAATACTTCAGCATTTTTTTAAATTGCTCCCCTAAAAGGGTGAAAAGGGGTTTACAGGTTCGTACGCGGAGAAAATCTTTTTTGAAGTGCGGGAATTAAAACTTCGTATATAGACTCTCTGCTTAAATACAACAACACGTATTCCAGCGTTTTTTTAAATTGTTCTCCTGATGGGGTAAAAAGGGGTTCCAGGTTTGTGCGGGGAGCAAATCTTTAATTTTCGTAAAAATTGATATAGGTGTAATCTTCGAGGTTCCTCGGGGTGCCGATTACGAAAATGACATGCATTTGCAAATCCAAGGTGGCGGACAAGTATTTTTCTTAAAAATCGACATGGGTGTCATCTTCGAGGTTCCTCGGGGTGATGATTACCAAAATGACATCCATTTTCAAATCCCAGAGGGGACATTTATTTTTCTCAAAGATCGATATGGGTGTCATCGTTGAGATTCCTCGGGGTGCCGATTACGAGAATGATATGCATTTTCAAATCCAAGATGGCGGACATTTATTTTTCTTAAAAATCGATATGGGGTCATCTTTGTGGTTCCTCGGAGTGCTGATTCCGAAAATTACATCCATTTTCAAATCGAAGAAGGCGCACATTAATTTCTTCTTTCGAGTAATTTTCACAAAAGATTAATAGCATCAGACAACTGACAGAAACAAATAAACTTCATTTATATCTTTGTTACGATCTAAAATCTACGGGGACAAAGTCGCGGGCGGCCGCTAGTATATTATATTTATGTTACACTAGCCTTTGTCGGCGACTTCTTCCGCGTAAACTGCCAATCCGTATTCCATCCCTTCGATGGATGATTTTCGGGATGAAAAGTATCCTATATGTTAATCCAGGCTATAAAGTCGTTGTATACCAAGTTTCATCATAATCCTTGCAGCCGTTTTTGCGTGATTGCGTAACAAACATCCAAACATCTAAACTTTCGCATTTATAATATTAGTAGGATTGGCGTTATATATTTCTTTATCGTATGATAAGGTTTAAAAGGTGTATGTAGAGATACCAGCCCGCTTCTAATCATCAGATTCATTCACATTTTTCAAAAAACATACTAGGTTTTATTGTCATATGATATTTATTTGTACCAGAAGGCACTATTTTTTTGTACCAAATTTGTATGATTTGAACAATGGTTGTCTGAGTTTACAGAATGTTAAGATTAATATTTCAATACCTACTGATTCAGTCATATTAGGGATTTCTCATCAGAATGAGAGATAATAAGCTGAAAACTTGTATACAACACCTTCATACTGGTGTTCTATAAGTGTCAACAAAAGTCAGGTTCTGGAAGCCAATCAACAACAGAAATAAATACCGCAATTTAAGCGTTTAATAGATTGCGCTTGTATCTTATTAATCATTACTATTATTATTTACAGCTGGAGTAACGTCGAGTTCCGCAACAAAAGTGTGTTCATCGGATATTCGAGACGAACAACATAACTGTAGGCAGCCATTACATGACCAAAATGAAGATTTTTCTGGTAACTTTATATATTATATTTATACTAGCTTTTCCCTGCGGCTTCGCCCGCGTACTAAGAGTAATTTTTAACCGTCTGCAAAAAGTTAATATGATAACTTTTTAAAAGGTGTATGTAGAGATACCAGCCCGCTACTAATCATGAGATTCATCAGTTTACCCATAGTTCACACTGATTAAAGAAACATAGTAAGTTTTCATGCTTAGGTGACCCGAATATATATTTTTCTAGGTGTTTCACCTCAAACAAAGAAGCTGTTAAAGAAACTACAGACTACAAAGATTAAATTAAAAACTCTCCAAAAAAATATACATGTCATAGAATCTATAGAATCACCGGTATTGAAGACCTTAATTACATCTACGATTAAAAATCAAAATCGCAAAAGACAAGCAAGACGGTGGAGTAACTCAGACAAAGGATTGGCACTTTCTATTTATAAAAAATCACCCAAAGCATATCGATTTTTAAGACATATGTTACCGCTACCCAGCATACGGACGCTACAAGTTCTTCAGAAAATGACATTAGAACCGGGAATCAATGACGCCTTACTCACACATCTGGGTAAAATCGTACGAAATTTTAAACCAGAAGATAAAACGTGTGTAAATAATGTTCGACGAAATTGCATTGAAAAAAAGACTAATTTTAAACACCTCTAAAGACAAGATTGAAGGTTTTGAAGACATGGGAGAAGAAGGGAGGACAAACAGAGCAGCAAACCACGCTTTAGTTTTTATGATGCAGGGCATCCTAAAAAAATACAAGCAGCCTTTGGCTTATTATTTCGTTAAAGGGAACATAAGTACTGAAAAGTTAACTGTCTTAATTAAACAAATTATTCGAAAAGTTACTGAAGAAGGTTTTAATGTCATCGCCACTGTTTGCGACCAGGGTCCAACAAATATTGGGGCGTTAAATTGCCTTAAACAGTCAAGTGGCAATACTATCGATTCTAATTATTTCGAATTAGATGATCAGAAGGTGTACATCATTTATGATGTCCCTCACTTATTCAAAACTATCCGTAACAATTTTCTTCAAGCTGGGGAAGTAGAGTGGAATGGCAAAAAGGCTAAATGGTCTCATCTAATCCAACTTGAAGAAAAAAACAGAGAGACACTTCACTTCACCAAAATTACTAAAAAAGCTGTGGAGCCTAAATTTAAAGGAAAAATGAAAATAAAGCTTGCCGCTCAAATTTTGAGCAATACTGTTGCTGCTGTTTTAAAACTGCTTGCAATCCTCCTCTGAACCGGCTAGAACGGAAATACAAGAATCGTCAGAACGTTGCTTTTCTAGAATAACGCACTATTTCGAAATACTACGTTTTGCAACTAACTAAAGGACTAAACGCGAAACACGCGGAAGTGTATCATAAATAAAACGCCCATCGGTTTACGTCAAAAAATGGCCAGATGACAGCATTGTGCCGTTATGCCATTGGTTGGATGGCGACGCCAATTTTTGGGCAAGACCGTCCGCGGGCCAGTTAAGCCATAATTTTTGACGCCGACACCAAGACACTTTGCTGACTACTGGCACATCGCGAAATAAATACGCACCCATTTATTTTTTATGCAAAAGTGTCGTATTGTGAAATAGTTCATCAAAGTATCATAAAATATTTGTGTAATAGTGTGACATTTATGGTGGGGACATTATTCAAGAGAAAGTAAGTGCAAATATTTTGACTTAACAACAAATGCACTTGTGTTCACGAAAAGCGTAGATATGAACAAGGTCTTGTTAGCGAAATAAGCCTGTGTACTTGATAAGAGTAAATTAATTATTGTTGTAGTAAACTAATTCCGACAGCGTTATTTAAAAAATGACATTAAGTTATCTGTTGTAATACGAATTAAGTAACAATGTTATTTAGAAAATGTTAATAGTGAGCTGTTTCAATAGTTTTAATAAGCTTCCTATAACACTAAACTGCAAGTTATATAACTTATTGTGTTATTTAACTTGCAGTGTAGTGTTATAGGAAGCTTATTAAAACTACTGAAACAGTAGATTGTAAAACTGCCCCATCTCTTCTCCTTCTTACTTCTTGTTCTATGCGCCATGCAAACACCGTCTGAGCAAATGCGCAATTTCATCGATCGATGACTCGCATGCGGGGTGACTAAAACGGCATGCAATGGCACGATACGGGGAGCTGATTTCGTTGAATTAACTCGGTCGATATAGATACTGCATGCAGGTGCTCCTCGCATGCTGTATAATAAGTAAAGAGGCATTTTCATTGGTTAATAGGGCCAGACTCCCCGCATGCGGGCGCTATGGCATGCGTTTTGGAAATCTCACGCACGCTCGCTAACGACCAGCCTGATTTCACCGGTCGTTATACCGCAAGCGGTAAAACGACTGTGCTATCGACTACTGACTTTCATTAGTCGTTGTACGTCTCATTAGTTGTATGCGGTGTGCACACTGCACCCGCAAGCGGCATTGATGACTACTTGAGCCTAGTTGGTGGACGCTGCCTAGGAAGCAGCTTACTTGCCGATGATCCTGCCTACGAAGTTAGATGAGGCCGAATATTTGTTCCTAGGTCTTGGTTTTTTCCATGTAGTCAAGTATCTTTTTATCTAAATAACTAGCGGCCGCCCGCGACTTCGTCCGCGTAGATTTTAGATGGTGACAAAGATATAAATGAGGTTTATTTGTTTCTGTCAGTTGTCTGATGCTATTAATCTTTTGTGAAAATTACTCGAAAGAAAAAATTAATGTCCGCCATCTTGGATTTGAAAATGCATATCATTTTCGTAATCGGCACCCCGAGGAACCTCGACGATGACACCCATATCGATTTTTAAGAAAAATAAATGTCCGCCTCTGGAATTTGGAAATGGATGTCATTTTCGAGCAACTTCAAGATGACACCCATGTCGATCTTTAAGAAAAATTAATGTCCGCCATCTTTGATTTGAAAATGGATGTTATTTTCGGAATAGGCACCCCGCGGAACCACAAAGTTGACACCCATATCGATTTTTAAGAAAAATTAATGTCCGCCATCTTGGATTTGAAAATGGATGTTATTATCGTAATCGGCACCCCGAGGAACCTCGACGATGACACCCATATTGATTTTTAAGAAAAATAAATGTCCCCCTCTGGGATTTGAAAATGGATGTCATTTTGGAGCAACTTCGAAGATGACACCCATGTCGATTTCGAAGAAAAATTAATGTCCGCCATCATTGATTTGAAAATGGATGTTATTTTCGGAATCGGCACCCCGCGGAACCACAAAGATGACACCCATATCGATTTTTAAGAAAAATAAATGTCCGCCATCTTGGATTTGAAAATGCGTATCATTTTGTTGTATTTAACAGAGAGTCCGTATTCAAAGTTTTAAATACCGCACTTCAAAAAATATTTGCTCCCCGTACGAACTTGTAAACCCCTTTTCACCCCTTTAGAGGAGCAATTTCAAAAAACGCTGAAATATGTTTTGTTGTATTTAAACAGAGAGTCTATATACGAAGTTTTACATTTCTCACTTCAAATAAGATTTGCTCCTTTACAAACTTGGAACCCTCTTTTCACCCCTTTTGGGGAGCAATTTTGAAAAACGCTGATATAAGTTTTGTTTCATTTAAACAGAGAGTCTATATACGAAGTTTTAAATATCTCACTTCAAAAAAGATTTGCTCTTTACAAACTTGGAACCCTCTTTTCACCCCTTTAAGGGAGCAATTTTGAAAAACGCTGAAATTCTTTTTGTTGTTTTTAAAAATAGAGTCTATTTACGAAGTTTCAAATCTCCCACTTCAAAAAAGATTTGCTCATCGTACAAACTTGGAACTCCCTTTTCACCCCTTTAGAAGAGTAATTTCAAAAAACGCTGATATATGTTTTGTTGTATTTAAACAGAGAGTCTATATACGAAGCTTTAAGCCTCTCACTTCAAAACAGATTTGCTCCCCATATAAAATTTGCACCCCTAATTTACCCTCTTAGGGTTACATTTTTGAAAAACGCTGAAAACGCTTTCTTTGAATTTAAGTTCGTAATATTTTTACGAATTTTTAAATCTTCAGCTCAAAACAAATTTTTTCTCCCATACAAACTTTGCACCCCTATTGGATCCCCTTAGGGGTGGAATTTCCAAAAATCCCGTCTTATCCCTTGCATACGTCATAAAAGTAAACCAAATTTGAAGTTTCTAGTTCCAGTAGTTTCGGCTGTGCGTTGATGGTAGATCACCCCTTCTTCTTTTATATATATAGATTAAGATTATCTACATCGTCAAGCTTTGCTTAGTTTGAGACTAGGTCGATTTTTGTAAATTTGTCCACAGATATTTATTTATATAATTTATTCATTGCTTTAGTTATTACTTTATTATACAGTGATGTTCTTTTAGTTTCAGTTATGGACACGTGTTTCAATATCTTCAGATAAATCGAAATATTGCTAAAAGACCGATACTAAAACATGTACTACAAACGCCTTAGATCCCAGCAACGAAACCGACCATGACGAAAAAGTTGTCATTAAACCATTACCCGAAGTTGAAGAAGTAAGTCCGTTTTAAAGGAAATTTCATTGCTTTAAAACGGACTTACAAACAACGAGTCACTGTAGCAGAGTAAATTCATTTCCAAAATTTAGATTAGTGGAATTTGTCAGCATCACATTTCGCTAGAAGTTTATAGACATACTATACGCATTGCGAGTCAGAGTATGCTATCGCATACTTTTAGCTGCTGATGATGTCATCACTTAGTTTCAGCTGCTAGTCGTATGCTTTCATTCAGCTGCTATAAGGTGTCATCAGGTCATCACTTAATTTCAGGTGCTATAGGGTACCATCGCAAGTTTTCAACCGCTAAAGTATGTTATCTCATGCTTTCATCCAGCTGCTAAAGATTGTCACCTCCCTCTGTCGTTACCCCCTCTGTCGTTACTCGGCGATCACTGATTAGGGGCCGCACGGTCCGGCGTCCTAGGCACACACTTACGGACCCGGACGACGTAATCACAGCGTCTATCGAAAGATGGAACGCTGCGCGTACGGCGTCCAACTCTGACACGACGCGTACACTTACGCATTCCCGCCGGCGGGGACGTCCACCGCGTGATCGCGACAACAGTGACACATATAGTCCCTATTCGTCCCGGTACCGCCGCATACCGGGAAGAGTCAGTCCGACCCAGGTTGGGCCTAGCTGAGTTTCTTGCTGGACTCTTCTCGGCTAGGCTAGGTTTAGTGAACCAGAGACAAAACTCCCAGTAGCTCGATTCCACTCACACCTCAGATTCGGTTGAAACCACTCAACCAATCTCACTGGAGCGCAAACACTTAGAGTATTCCAGTGTTCCAAACCACACGCGTGGTCGTGCCGGAGGTTTTCCCCTGGATTTTCCCCAGGCTACTCTCCAACCGCGCACTCCTATCGCTTTATTGGGCCCGGCTTATAAAGCCACAGTCAGGTTCAAAAAAAAAAGATTGTCATGAACAACAAAAACATAGGTACCACACCCAGCCAGGGAGCAAGCCTGGCCCGGACGAGCCGGATATACCAGGGGGCACAAATTTCTGAGGAGCGACACGTTCTGGGATCCGTCCGACCAGCCGCAGCCAGTCGGCCATAATTGACCAGCTATGCAGCCTTTAGCCAATATTGGAAACGAGGACTGGTAGGAAAATTCGTCGGTGGATGAGCGTTGTATTTTCAGAGTAGGTAAGTCTTCTCGGGGATCACTGTGTGTTCCTATGATTCGCAGTAATCGTTGTCGTAAACTATTAAAACTTTTCTTATCTATCCGATGGTTTCCTTGTTAAAATGCATCATTAACTGATAGAAGACCTTCCCAATTAAAGAGGTTTTTGTATCTAAGTCATCATCAGGCAGACTTTGACGATAAGCCGTGGTGCAATAGCTTCTCAAGATACGGTGACTTTTCACGGTGTAGACATGCGACACGTACAATACTTTTTCTATGATAAGAATATTTTAACTTGGCTATATTATAATGATATATTATAAACAATTAAACACTTTCATTCAGCTGCTATATAAGGTGTCATCAGGTCATCACTTGGTTCAGCTGCTATAGGATACCATCGCATGTTTTCTACCGCTAAAGTATGTCGTCTCATACTTTCATTCAGTTGTCATCACATTATTTCAACTGCTATAGTATACTATCCCATGTTTTCAGCTGTTAAAGAATGCTTTCGCATGTTTTCAGATGTTAAAAGATATCATCGCATATTCTGCTAAAGGATGTCATGACATGCTTTCATTAAGCTTGAAAAGGATCGCATATAAATTGGATATAAATTGCATTATTGTGATATTATAACAGTAGACATATTTGTATTAATGTTTCGTTAAGAAAATAATTTAGTGAAAATACCAAAAAGATATCGAACTAATCAACAATACCTCAATATTAGCGATATAATTGTATCATTTTTTATGACGCATATCCTTTATGCCACTGTTATGCAAAGGTTTAAAAAAGATTATGGTATATAAAACGTAATACTCCGTTATTGCTGATACATGATATATAAAAATATGTCTTAAAGACGAATAAGCCGTTATTCATCATAATAATAAACCATTATGTTTCAGTATTATGTATTGTGACATTATTGCATATAAAAACTTTTGAACAACCTCGAAATATGAAGTCACAACTCTAAGTATTTTATTAATTTTGGGGTTTTTAATATTATATTTTTATTTTGTCTTAGTTTTCTTTGGTTTGTCGTATACTCTAATAAACTATGATGGTATTACAAAAAGAGGATTTCGTTTATGTTACTTTAAATAAAAAATATTATAAAATCATTTCTCTTCCACTTTCAAACCTCTCTCCTGAAAAAACATGTTTTTTAAGATACAGCGTTGTTTTTGAAAAGCAACGAGAAGTAATTAAAGATCTTGATCACTTGTTTGATTTAACAAATGGCCCTGCTTCGTACAAAGATGTTAAAAAGAAATTAAGGGAAAACGTAACAAAAAACAGCTTCCACCATGAGGAATGGAAAGTCTATAAGGAAAATCTGAAAACTTTAAATTTCATTAAAAATGGACAGCAATTAAAGAATGTCAAGTGCGTGAAAGGCTATTTAATAGGAACTTCTTAGGAAGGATTCAGAATGGTTATGGGATCGAGAACATTCGGAAGCAGTAAGAGCGCTGAAGGCGAAGATTTCATCTGCGCAAGTATTGTCCCTGTACTCCAGCGAGCTCCCGGTGGTAGTTTCTGTAGACGCGAGCTCGGAAGCGGTGGGTGCGGTCCTGCTGCAGGGCGGGCGACCTGTTGAGTTCGCCTCTGCGACGCTAACAGATACGCAGCGGCGTTACGCGCAAATAGAAAAAGAAATGCTAGCAATAGTGCACGCCTGTGAACGTTTTCACCAATATATATTTGGCAGGAGCGACGTTATTGTACAGACAGACCACAAACCGCTTGAATCGATTTTTAAAAAACCATTGTCTTCGGTTCCGGCTCGTTTACAGCGGATGATACTGCGCGTGCAAGGGTACACCGTAAAAGTTCAATACACACCCGGGAAGTTTATGTACATTGCCGACACGTTGTCACGTGCGGCATTACCTAAGCTAATGAATGAGCGTGTGAATAGGGATTTAGAAGCACAAACATGTTTTTTGATTGAACATTTGCAGTTCAGTGACGAGAAATTGAGTATAATCAGAAAACATATTAATAACGATGAGGTAAGTAAGGCGTTAATTAACTACATAGTAAATGGGTGGCCCAACAACAAATACGGCGTGGACATGCCTTGTCGAATTTTCTGGCCATACAGGGGAAGCCTGCAGTACACAGATGGACTTATCCTGAAAGATGATCGAGTATACATTCCTGCAGCGCTGCGCGGGGAAATGGTAAGGCGAGTCCACGAGGGCCACCTGGGAATCGAGCGCTGCAAGCGGCGCGCGCGCGAGGTGATGTTCTGGCCGGGGCTGGGCGAGCAGGTCGAGCGCGCCGTGCGCGCCTGCGCCGCCTGCGCGCTGCACGCGCCGCCGCCGCGCCGCGAGACGCTGTGCCAGCACGCGGTGCCTGACGTGCCGTGGTGCAAGCTAGGCTCCGATATATTTGAGTACAAAAAGAAGTACTATCTACTGCTAGTAGATTATTTCTCGAATTACGTGGAGGTTAATGAGATGCACAATTTGAATAGTAAATCGGTAATTTCGGCATTGACCGAGCAGTTTTGTCGCCACGGAATACCAATGGAATTGGTAACAGATAATGGCCCCGCGTACGACTCCCGAGATTTTAAACAATTTATGTCATCTTGGGAAATTACGCATGTCACCTCATCGCCTATGTATGCCCAATCGAATGGGAAAAGTGAGCGTTCCGTACGCACTATAAAGAACTTGCTCAAAAAGTGCTTGGATTCTGGACAGGATTATCGTGTAAGTCTATTAAATTATAGGTCCACGCCGCGGGATAAGATTGATTCACCTGCGCAAATTCTTTTTGGCAGGCGGCTAAACACGCGGTTACCGATATATAAACCATTGCTTGTGGAACCCGTCGATAATAAAAACAATTACGCGGCGATTAATTTGCAACGACAAAAAATCAAAACAAGCTATGACAAAACAGCCCGGGACCTCCCTACACTACCTATCGACACCAAGGTAGTGGTAGCGGACGGCAACAACCGGCGTTTTATGAATGTAATAGCTAGAGCGGCGGAACCACGGTCTTACATACTGCAGGATACAGTAGGGCGTAAGTACAGACGGAACCGCCGCCACATCATCAGCCGTGAGCTGAAGCAGGAGCCGCGAGAGGGCAACGACCGCGCTCCTCCAACTCCCATTGCTTGCGTTGCCCCCGGCGCCACCACCGCAACTACGGCGCCAGCGCACCTTGATTCGGGCAGATCGAAGCTAGAGGATTCTAAAGCAGCGATTCCTGGTCCATCAGTGGAACCACCGATGACCAGGAGCCGAGCCCGAAAACTGGCTGAACAAGCACTTGAATATTTTTAAAAAGGGTAGGTATTTTAGTTATACATGTATTCAAAATATAAATAAAAACCGGATCAAGCCGTGCGCCTAGAACCATTCATAGATAACAATCTAGACTTCAAACGATCATTACACCAAGTTAACTAAGTATATAATTAAAATTAATGTGTAAAAAGTGTGTAAATGTGTAAAAAAAAAAAAAAGATTGTTACCCTTTAGTGGGTAATGTAGTTACGAAGTAAATTTATATAGGTGAAGGGTATTATAGATAAGATATGTATGTACTTATAAGTAACTAAGGTGATGCATTGTAATGGCCGTATTTTAAAGTTAAGTAATTAGCAATACAACAAGAGGAAACATCTGTTATCTATATTATAGTTATGTCATCATTGTTATTGAATAGGCAATAGGTAGGTACATAAACTAATGTTACATAAAGTAGATCATAGTGTTCTGCCAACGGAAGACTCGGCAATTGATTTTTGTTTATTCCGCAACGGGATAGATGTAGTATATGTAACATAGGTAAGGGTAATCCAATAAAAGTGTACCCACAGTTTTATGAATAAAATCAGTGTTCGTCTAGCAAGCTGCGTTTCAAAACAGAAACGACAATGACGTAAAATAACCGCCGTATAAACGCTGAATATTCGCCCGACTAATGAAAGTCAGTAGTCGATAGCACAGTCTTTTTACCGCTTGCGGTATAACGGTCGGTGAAATCAGGCTGGTCGTTAGCAAGCTGGGGTGCGAAAGATTTCCAAAACGCATGTTATACAGCATGCGAGGAGCACCTGCATGCAGTATCTATATCGACCGAATTAAAGCAACGATATCGGCTCCCCGCATCCGGGTGCTATTGCATGCCGTTCTAGTCACCCCGCATGCGGTATGACTAAATCCAAGAAATTGCGCATTTGCTCAGACGGTGTTTTCATGGCGCATAGAACAAGAATAAGAGTAAGAAGGAGAAGAGAGGAACCAGTTTTACAAGCTACTGTTTCAATAGTTTCAATAAGCTTCCTATAACACTACACTGCAAGTTAAATAACACAATAAGTTATATAACTTGCAGTGTAGTGTTACAGGAACCTTATTAAAACTATTGAAACATCTCACTATTAACATTTTTACCGGTGTGAAGTTAGCAGCCAAAGTTAGCAGCCGCCGATAACCCAACCAAATTAAGAAGTCAAAATTTTATTGTAAAATGTCGTCGTAGAAAACTAGTCAAAGAGCACCTGATACATGTAATACACAATAAACAGACCAAACAAGACCAGAATTAATGAAAAACTAAAATATGTACATTTTCCTCGAGGAACTCATGCTATCTGTAGTAAGACGGCAAGCAAAAGGTCTTTAAAACCGGTAACATGCAGATAGGTAATCAGGCTACACAGCTGATGAGAGATTTAAATGATACTCGCCCATTAACTTGGACAAAAAGTGAGACCAATGCAAACTGAAACTAGAATATTTTAAATAGTTGCAGTATTTAAAGATTTTTAGCGTGAAGCACGGCAAGCAAGGGAATTTCGACCTATACGACAGTTAACTAGTGTCATTAGCTACAAACGATTGTTCATCGCAAGTTGATACTCGATCGATAAGACTAGTCAATTTACTGAAAAGTAAAACATTAAGATTTTTTTTACTTAAGTGGCTGCTGGGATCTACAAGTCCTAAAACGGCCAGCAAGACGTTTTTGAAACTTGAACTTTGCAGCTAGATAATCAAGCTAAAGAGCTGCTTAGAGCTTTAAGTGATACTCGACCACTAATGTTGTCAAAATTGGAGACCAAGGCAAAATGTACCCAAAATATTCTGAAAAGTTGCAGTTCTCCGAAAGTTTTAGCATGAAGGACGGCAAGCAAAGGATTTTCGAACTATATTACAGTTAGCTGGTGTCACTATCTAGAAAATATTGTTGATCGCAAGTTGATACTCGATCGATAAGACTAGTTAATTTACTGAAAAGTAAAACATTAAGATTTTCTTACTTAAGTGGCTGCTGGAAGCTACAAGTCGTAAAACGGCCAGGAAGACGTTTCTGAAACCTGAAATTTACAGCTAGATAATCAAGTAAAAGAGCTGCTTAGAGCTTTAAGTGATACTCGACCACTAATGTTGTCAAAATTGGAGACCAAAGCAAAATGTACCCAAAATATTCTGAAAAGTTGCAGTTCTCAAAAAGTTTTAGCATGAAGGACGGC
This sequence comes from Epiblema foenella, assembly GCA_963556455.1. Taxonomy (NCBI): domain Eukaryota; kingdom Metazoa; phylum Arthropoda; class Insecta; order Lepidoptera; family Tortricidae; genus Epiblema; species Epiblema foenella. The sequence continues at coordinate 11,846,631 of OY747097.1, read as the reverse complement.
AAGCAAGGGATTTTCAGCCTATGTGACAGTGAGGCAGTGTTATTAGCTACAAACGATTGTTCATCGCAAGTTGATACTCGATCGATAAGACTAGTCAATTTACTGAAAAGTAAAACATTAAGATTTTCTTACTTAAGTGGCTGCTGGAAGCTACAAGTCCCAAAACGGCCAGCAAGACGTTTCTGAAACCTGAACTTTACAGCTAGATAATCAAGTTAAAGAGCTGCTTAGAGGTTTAAGTGATACTCGACCACTAATGTTGTAAAAATTGAAGACCAAGGCAAAATGTACACAAAATATTCTGAAAAATTGCAGTTCTCAAAAAGTTTTAGCATGAAGGACGGCAAGCAAGGGATTTTCAACCTATGTCACGGTTAGGAAGTGTCATTTCCTACAAAAAAATTTGCTTCGCAAGTTGATACTCGATCGATAAGACTAGTCAATTTACTGAAAAGTAAAACATTAAGATTTTCTTACTTAAGTGGCTGCTGGGAGCTACAAGTCCTAAAACGGCCATCAAGACGTTTTCGAAACCTGAACTTTACAACTAGATAATCAAGCTAAAGAGCTGCTTAGAGCTTTAAGTGATACTCGACCACTACTGTTGTCAAAATTGAAGACCAAGGCAAAATGTACCAAAAATATTCTGAAAAATTGCAGTACTCAAAAAGTTTTAGCATGAAGGACGGCAAGCAAGGGATTTTCAGCCTATGTGACAGTGAGGCAGTATCATTAGCTACAAAAGATTGTTCATCGCAAGTTGATACTCGATCGATAAGACTAGTCAATTTACTGAAAAGTAAAACATTAAGATTTTCTTACTTAAGTGGCTGCTGGGAGCTACAAGTCCTATAACGGCCATCAAGACGTTTTTGAAACCTGAACTTTACAGCTAGATAATCAAGCTAAAGAGCTGCTTAGAGCGTTAAGTGATACTCGACCACTAATGTTGTCAAAATTGAAGACCAAGGCAAAATGTACCAAAAATATTCTGAAAAATTGCAGTACTCAAAAAGTTTTAGCATGAAGGACGGCAAGCAAGGGATTTTCGAACTATATTACAGTTAGCTGGTGTCACTACCTAGAAAATATTGTTGATCGCAAGTTGATACTCGATCGATAAGACTAGTCAATTTACTGAAAAGTAAAACATTAAGATTTTCTTACTTAAGTGGCTGCTGGGAGCTACAAGTCCTAAAACGGCCATCAAGACGTTTTCTAAACCTGAACTTTACAGCTAGATAATCAAGTTAAAGAGCTGCTTAGAGCTTTAAGTGATACTCGACCACTACTGTTGTCAAAATTGGAGACCAAAGCAAATTGTACCCAAAATATTCTGAAAAGTTGCAGTTCTCCGAAAGTTTTAGCATGAAGGACGGCAAGCAAGAGATTTTCGAACTATATTACAGTTAGCTGGTGTCACTACCTAGAAAATATTGTTGATCGCAAGTTGATACTCGATCGATAAGACTAGTTAATTTACTGAAAAGTAAAACATTAACATTTTCTTACTTAAGTGACTGCTGGAAGCTACAAGTCGTAAAACGGCCAGGAAGACGTTTCTGAAACCTGAACTTTACAGGTAGATAATCAAGCTAAAGAGTTGTTGAGAGCCTTAAGTGATACTCGACCGTTAATGTTGTCAAAATTGGAGTCCAAGGTAAAATGTACCAAAAATATTCTGAAAAATTGCAGTACTCAAAAAGTTTTAGCATGAAGGACGGCAAGCAAGGGATTTTCAGCCTATGTGACAGTGAGGCAGTATCATTAGCTACAAAAGATTGTTCATCGCAAGTTGATACTCGATCGATAAGACTAGTCAATTTACTGAAAAGTAAAACATTAAGATTTTCTTACTTAAGTGGCTGCTGGGAGCTACAAGTCCTATAACGGCCATCAAGACGTTTTTGAAACCTGAACTTTACAGCTAGATAATCAAGCTAAAGAGCTGCTTAGAGCGTTAAGTGATACTCGACCACTAATGTCGTCAAAATTGAAGACCAAGGCAAAATGTACCAAAAATATTCTGAAAAATTGCAGTACTCAAAAAGTTTTAGCATGAAGGACGGCAAGCAAGGGATTTTCGAACTATATTACAGTTAGCTGGTGTCACTACCTAGAAAATATTGTTGATCGCAAGTTGATACTCGATCGATAAGACTAGTCAATTTACTGAAAAGTAAAACATTAAGATTTTCTTACTTAAGTGGCTGCTGGGAGCTACAAGTCCTAAAACGGCCATCAAGACGTTTTCTAAACCTGAACTTTACAGCTAGATAATCAAGTTAAAGAGCTGCTTAGAGCTTTAAGTGATACTCGACCACTACTGTTGTCAAAATTGGAGACCAAAGCAAATTGTACCCAAAATATTCTGAAAAGTTGCAGTTCTCCGAAAGTTTTAGCATGAAGGACGACAAGCAAGGGATTTTCGAACTATATTACAGTTAGCTGGTGTCACTACCTAGAAAATATTGTTGATCGCAAGTTGATACTCGATCGATAAGACTAGTTAATTTACTGAAAAGTAAAACATTAACATTTTCTTACTTAAGTGACTGCTGGAAGCTACAAGTCGTAAAACGGCCAGGAAGACGTTTCTGAAACCTGAACTTTACAGGTAGATAATCAAGCTAAAGAGTTGCTGAGAGCCTTAAGTGATACTCGACCGTTAATGTTGTCAAAATTGGAGTCCAAGGTAAAATGTACCCAAAATATTCTGAAAAATTGCAGTTCTCAAAAAGTTTTAGCATGAAGGAGGGCAAGCAAGGGATTTTCAGCCTATGTGACAGTGAGGCAGTATCATTAGCTACAAAAGATTGTTCATCGCAAGTTGATACTCGATCGATAAGACTAGTCACTTTACTGAAAAGTAAAACATTAAGATTTTCTTACTTAAGTGGCTGCTGGGAGCTACAAGTCGTAAAACGGCCAGGAACACGATTCTGAAACCTGAACTTTACAGTTGGATAATTAAGCTAAAGAGCTGCTGAGAGCCTTAAGTGATACTCGACCGTTAATGTTGTCAAAATTGGAGTCCAAAGTAAAATGTACACAAAATATTCTGAAAAATTGCAGTTCTCAAAAAGTTTTAGCATGAAGGACGACAAGCAAGGGATTTTCGAACTATATTACAGTTAGCTGGTGTCACTACCTAGAAAATATTGGTGATCGCAAGTTGATACTCGATCGATAAGACTAGTCAATTTACTGAAAAGTAAAACATTAAGATTTTCTTACTTAAGTGGCTGCTGGGAGCTACAAGTCCTAAAACGGCCATCAAGACGTTTTCGAAACCTGAACTTTACAGCTAGATAATCAAGCTAAAGAGTTGCTTAGAGCTTTAAGTGATACTCGACCACTACTGTTGTCAAAATTGGAGACCAAAGCAAATTGTACCCAAAATATTCTGAAAAGTTGCAGTTCTCCGAAAGTTTTAGCATGAAGGACGGCAAGCAAGGGATTTTCGAACTATATTACAGTTAGCTGGTGTCACTACCTAGAAAATATTGTTGATCGCAAGTTGATACTCGATCGATAAGACTAGTTAATTTACTGAAAAGTAAAACATTAAGATTTTCTTACTTAAGTGGCTGCTGGAAGCTACAAGTCGTAAAACGGCCAGGAAGACGTTTCTGAAACCTGAACTTTACAGGTAGATAATCAAGCTAAAGAGTTGCTGAGAGCCTTAAGTGATACTCGACCGTTAATGTTGTCAAAATTGGAGTCCAAGGTAAAATGTACCCAAAATATTCGGAAAAATTGCAGTTCTCAAAAAGTTTTAGCATGAAGGACGGCAAGCAAGGGATATTCAACCTATGTCACAGGTAGGTAGTGTCATTTCCTACAAAAAAAATTGCATCGCAAGTTGATACTCGATCGATAAGACTAGTCAATTTACTGAAAAGTAAAACATTAAGATTTTCTTACTTAAGTGGCTGCTGGGAGCTACAAGTCCTAAAACGGCCATCAAGACGTTTTCGAAACCTGAACTTTACAGCTAGATAATCAAGCTAAAGAGCTGCTTAGAGCTTTAAGTGATACTCGACCACTACTGTTGTCAAAATTGAAGACCAAGGCAAAATGTACCAAAAATATTCTGAAAAATTGCAGTACTCAAAAAGTTTTAGCATGAAGGACGGCAAGCAAGGGATTTTCAGCCTATGTGACAGTGAGGCAGTATCATTAGCTACAAAAGATTGTTCATCGCAAGTTGATACTCGATCGATAAGACTAGTCAATTTACTGAAAAGTAAAACATTAAGATTTTCTTACTTAAGTGGCTGCTGGGAGCTACAAGTCCTAAAACGGCCATCAAGACGTTTTTGAAACCTGAACTTTACAGCTAGATAATCAAGCTAAAGAGCTGCTTAGAGCTTTGAGTGATACTCGACCACTACTGTTGTCAAAATTGGAGAGCAAAACAAAATGTACCCAAAATATTCTGAAAAGTTGCAGTTCTCCGAAAGTTTTAGCATGAAGGACGGCAAGCAAGGGATTTTCGAACTATATTACAGTTAGCTGGTGTTATTGAAAAAGGTTAGGGTATACAAGGATTTATCGTCAATTAAATACTGAATAACGGTTAAATTAATTTCATTTATTTTAATTTTATTTTTATACTTGGAAGCTAGAACACGTCTATCTACGAGTAAAGTCTTGATCAAAGGTGAGGCAAGGCGAAGGAGTGACTAAAAGATCTGAACAGAGAATGAATTGAACTAAACATTCACTCAATCAATCGGTCGTTCATTCCTTTAACAAAGTAGTCAAATCAGTTACCTTTTATTTACAAGATATGTTAATTTTTGTATATTAAAATATAATAAAATCAACACGCCCCCTCAAAAATTAACAATTATTTACAATAAATAAGCATCAGATCGTATTTAACTTCCAAGTATTGTCTGGGGAAAATACAATTTTATGACCCAACATTTGTTGCAAGGATTGGGAAAACCCAGAAAAACCTTCCGAAACGACCTTCTTCTACCAGGAGTGGTCGCATACGCAGACGACAGTACGGTCATGGAGAGATATTTGTCTAGCGCAGGGGCTGGTCGTGATGAAATTCGGTCTGAGAGAGAGACAATGGTAGAGCGAATTAACTCAACCTTAAGTCTTGTCTCCCAATGGGGTGACAACAATCTGGTTAGTTTCAACGCCACCAAAACACAAGCGTGTCTGTTTACCGCAAAAAGGAGCTCATTTAATCTGGCTCCTACTTTCCGAGGTACAACCGTACCTGTAGCCAACGATCTCGAGCTACTTGGCATGAGGTTAAGCTCAAACCTTAACTTCGGCACTGCCATCGAGTCCAAAGCCGGAGCAGCGGCCAAAAAGTTGAGCATCCTAAATAAGGTCAAGCGATACTTCACGCCTGGGCAGCTTCTTTCTTTATATAAAGCCCAAGTCCGATCTTGCATGGAGTATTGTAGTCACCTTTGGGATGGCTCGGCTAAGTACCAACTTGACGCACTCGACTCGGTGGACCGCAGAGCCAGGAGGCTTATTGGCGATGATCAGGTAGTAGGAAACAAGCTACAGAGCCTAGCACATAGACGCAAAGTAGCATGTCTGTGCGTCTTCTACAAATTGTACTTCGGAGAGTGTGCTCAGGAGCTCCATGAGCTCATACCGCCTTCCCCCTTCTTCCATCGGACATCCAGACGTACGGCTGGATACCATCCTTACTTGGTCGAAATTCCTCTTATTCGAACCAAGCGCTTTGCATCATCTTTTATAATGCGCACTTCTAAGGTTTGGAATTCTCTGCCGGCGTTTGTGTTTCCGAGCTCATATAACCTAGGCCTTTTTAAGGCACGAGTGAATAGGCACCTTCTGGGTGAGCTCGCTTCATCGTCGGCCTCATCTTTGCCCCCTGGCTAGATGCTGGCCAAGAGCGATCCCATTTTTAATAAAAAAAATAAAAAAAAAAACCCAATCAGGTCATCAAGATAATTATTACGCCATAAAAATAATCATCAAAAATGTACAATAATTATCTCAACAATACATTATTTAGTATGTACATTTCAATCGCATTATTGCAAACCCATTTCAGACTGCATTTCTTTAAAGGCAGCTGTAGGCAACTGCTTTGTTAAAGCGTCTGCTATTTGTTTACCTGTGGGAAGATAACATAATTTAATAACATATTTCTCAATTTGCTCTCTAGAGAAATGATACTTAATGTCGATGTGGTTTGACCTCTTGTGGTTAGTGGGATTGTTGGCAATACTAATACATCCGTTGTTATCCTCATAAATAACAATCGGCTGTGTGATATTTACATTAATGCTTGACGCAAAAGACTTTAACTATAAAGCCATGTACTGGGCTTCAGTTTATGAAGCGGCAACTGACATTTGCCTCTTTGTACTCCATGTGATTATACAATTATTGAATAACTTAAATAAATTACCTGTGGTACTCTTCCTATCACTTGAATCATGGCCACCCCAGTCTGAATCGACATAACCACATAGAATGTTATTAGAATTACATCGTTTGTAAGTTAATTTTAAATCTAATGTGTTTTTCAAATATCTCAGCACCCTTTTTAAACATTGCCATAATTCTTTGTTGTTTTTATTTGTATACCTGCTTAAAATGTTATTGCTTGTACTTAAATCAGGACGAGTACATAGCATTATATACATTAAACAGGTTAGCTGGAAGAGATCCCTCATAGGGATAAGTTCGCCTTTGTACTCTAATCTTATGTGACATGTATATTGTTTTAACCTGTTATTGTGTACAATAAAGTGCTTACACACATACATACATAAACAATCTATTACACTTCTGCAAGGGGCATCATACTTTTCTTCAGAGTTTAATGCTTCATAATTTAGTTTTACTTCTCGTGGTGTGCTAATGGGGTTACAATCGTGCATTTTAAACTTACGCAAAACTTTTTCAATATATGCACTTTGATTTAATGTGATTTCATTGTCAGACCTATCAATTTTTATACCAAGAAATAATTTTATATCTTGTAAGTCTTTCATTTGAAATTTACTCATTAAATACCTTTTGAAATTATTCATTGTTTATATTTCACCACATGAAATAACTAAATCATCCACATACAAAACTACGTAAATGTTTTGTTGGACGCTTCCTCTATCAAGCATGTATATACATCTGTCAACCGATGAACTTATAAATCCTTTTTCAACCAGTGCTTGCTCAAAAACCTGAAACCAGCATCTAGCAGCCTGTTTCAGTCCATACAATGCCTTATTTAATTTACATACATAATTTTTATCGCAATCTACTTCTTTCGGCACTTCCATAAAAATTTCTTCTTCTAATTTACCATTTAAAAAGGCAGTTTTAACATCCATATGGTGGACGAGTAAGTTAAATTGATTTGCAAGACTAATAATGAACCGAAAACTAGCAATTCTGGCTACAGGTGCAAATGTTTCATTAAAATCGACAAGGTAATCCTGACTAAACCCTTTGGCAACGAGACGGGCTTTATATCTTTGCGGTCTACCAAATTCATCATACTTGATAGAGAAAACCCATTTATTATCAACAACATTTTTATTCTGTGGTCTCGGCACTAAAGACCACGTGTTGTTTTCAGAAAGAGATTTTAACTCTTCTTCTATGGCAACTTGCCACTTAGCTTTATCAGCTCGAGCCCTAATTTCTTCATAACTATTAGGTACATCATCTAATATAGACTGCGCACTCAATATGCACTCATCATCATCAGTTTGATAATAATGAATAGGCGGCCGATTTTTAAGCCTATCACTCCTCCTTACGTCATCTGTGTTTTTATTTTCATTTTGATTTACCTGCGTACAATTATTAGAGGTATTGCCAGATGTGGGTTCAATAATGGTTTCATTTAATCTGCGATTTTTAATAGGACGGCCGAGATAATCAGATTTAAATGCATCTGATTTTGAATTGTCAATAGGACGGCCGAGATCATCAGATTTAAATGCATCTGATTTTGAATTGTCAATAGAACGGCCGAGATCATCAGATTTAAATGCATCTGATTTTGAATTGTCACTATGGCGAGACTTGGATGACACTGATTTTGATATATTGTTGTTATCAGGTTTATCATGGCAATTTTCAGTAACTTCAGGCAATATTACTGGCCTGGATGTTAGAAAATTAGTCTCGTCGACTATAACGTCTCTAACAGTGACAAATTTAGCGCTTTCCGAGTTCCAAACTTTATATCCGTTTGGTTCATAACCTACCAGTATTCCCTTCCAAGATTTATCGTCAAATTTAGATTTACTGGTTTTATTATGTACATAAACCGTGGCACCAAAAACCTTCAAGTATTTAAGTTGTGGTTTTTTTTTATCATGTCACAATTCATATGGGGTTTTCGATTGCATAAGGGCTCTTGAAGGCGTTACATTTATTAATCGAACAGCAGTTAATACAGCTTTACCCCAAAATACTTTATTTAATTTGGAACCACTAAGCATAGATCGCGCTTTTTCTGTAATAGTCCTTACCTTACGTTCCGATACACTGTTTTGTTGCGGTGTTTTTGGAACTGTCAAATGGTAAGTTTTGCCCTTTTCAATACAATATTTTTTCATCTCAGCAGATAAATATTCGCCGCCGTTATCGCAGTATAAATTTACCATTTTCAAATTGAATTTTGCCTCACATTTACGTCACTACGTCCGTACGTAGTCTTTAAAAGCAGTAAATACCTCTGACTTGTACGTTATCAAATACACAACACAGTAATGGGTATACTGGTCAATAAAAAAAATACAAAATAATTTTTATTGTCTATCGTGGGAGGAGTGATTGAGCCACAAACATCAGAATGTACAACAAATAAAAGTCGTGTAATGTGATCTTTATTCTTAGTCAGATTAAATGGTAATCTGGCCTGTTTGCCGTATATACAAGCTTCGCACATTTTATCATTTGGCTCAACAAACTGAATTTGATTAACATCTTCAATCATGTTCTTATTCTTTAATTGTATGAATTTATTTTTACTTACATGACCCAAACGCTGATGCCATAAATTGTAGTCATTATTATTAGCTTGGCATAGGCGGGAAACAGGAATAGGCATATTTACTGATACAGCAAAGTCTACTGCAATTTAATTGTTCAGAGACTTACCCTTCATGACAGTTGTGTCACCTTTACAAACTTGGGAGCCATGTTGGTCGAAGATGATCGTGTAGGCAGCTCGCTGCATCTTGGGAACCGACAGCAGGTTGTAAGGGGCATCTGGGCAGAACAGCACATCCTCCAGAAGTCCTTGCACGCCCAAGTCGCTCGTCACCCTCATTGTCCCTTTTTGTGTAGCTAAAATAAATTCCCTGTGCTTAGCAATCGATATTTTCAAAGGTGGATTAAGAATTGTAAAATTAATGAAAAGATCCGACCTGTTTGTGACGTGATCCGATACTCCCGAGTCCAAAATAAATCTCACTTTATCTTCTTGAACATCATCTTGACAGTCTCCCGTCATAAAGGCGAAACCCGAGAAATCGTTAGCAGTTTCTTGATTCAATTCGACTTGTTGAACTGTTCGCGTCCTATTTGTTTCAGTCTGTTTTTCTTGCATCATTTGTTAAAGTAATAACAATCCTTTTTCGCGTGACCTTTTCGTCCGCAATGATGACATTTTAAAATGTGGGTATTTTTCCAAGTTTTGTTCTTGTAATGTCTACGGTTATTATTATGGTGGTTTGGCGGTTTAGGTGTATCGATTATTCTCTTCTTTGAATTATGGGGCTTATGCTCGACATGCAGTACTTTTGAGCTCGTATCTGCACTGTCGTTTCTCAGCTTAACCTCGTGGTCTAATAACCTTATTTTCACAAATGCCAAAGTTAAACTATTTTCAGATAACGTCTCAATTGCAGTGATTACGCCGTCGTAAGTTTTGATATTTCGTTTTGATTTTAGGTTATCCATTCATGCGCGTGTTTCGAAAAATTCATCATTAGAGTTTCAAAGTTTTAACGCGTGGCCTGGGCCCATAACCTATTGAAAAAGGTTAGGGTATACAAGGATTTATCGTCAATTAAATACTGAATAACGGTTAAATTAATTTCATTTATTTTAATTTTATTTTTATACTTGGAAGCTAGAACACGTCTATCTACGAGTAAAGTCTTGATCAAAGGTGAGGCAAGGCGAAGGAGTGACTAAAAGATCTGAACAGAGAATGAATTGAACTAAACATTCACTCAATCAATCGGTCGTTCATTCCTTTAACAAAGTAGTCAAATCAGTTACCTTTTATTTACAGGATATGTTAATTTTTGTATATTAAAATATAATAAAATCAACAGGTGTCACTACCTAGAAAATATTGTTGATCGCAAGTTGATACTCGATCGATAAGACTAGTTAATTTACTGAAAAGTAAAACATTAACATTTTCTTACTTAAGTGGCTGCTGGAAGCTACAAGTCGTAAAACGGCCAGGAAGACGTTTCTGAAACCTGAACTTTACAGGTCAAATAATCAAGGTAATCAAGCTAAAGAGCTGTTGAGAGCCTTAAGTGATACTCAACCGTTAATGTGGTCAAAATTGGAGTCCAAGGTAAAATGTACCCAAAATATTCTGAAAAATTGCAGTTCTCAAAAAGTTTTAGCATGAAGGACGGCAAGCAAGGGATATTCAACCTATGTCACAGGTAGGTAGTGTCATTTCCTTCAAAAAAAATTGCATCGTAAGTTGATACTCGATCGATAAGACTAGTCAATTTACTGAAAAGTAAAACATTAAGATTTTCTTACTTAAGTGGCTGCTGGGAGCTACAAGTCCTAAAACGGCCATCAAGACGTTTTTGAAACCTGAACTTTATAGCTAGATAATCAAGCTAAAGAGCTGTTTAGAGCTTTAAGTGATACTCGACCACTACTGTTGTCAAAATTGAAGACCAAGGCAAAATGTACCAAAAATATTCTGAAAAATTGCAGTTCTCAAAAAGTTCTAGCATGAAGGACGGCAAGCAAGGGATTTTCGAACTATATTACAGTTAGCTGGTGTCACTACCTAGAAAATATTGTTGATCGCAAGTTGATACTCGATCGATAAGACTAGTCAATTTACTGAAAAGTAAAACATTAAGATTTTCTTACTTAAGTGGCTGCTGGGAGCTACAAGTCCTAAAACGGCCATCAAGACGTTTTTGAAACCTGAACTTTATAGCTAGATAATCAAGCTAAAGAGCTGTTTAGAGCTTTAAGTGATACTGGACCATTAATGTTGTCAAAATTGAAGACCAAGGCAAAATGTACCCAAAATATTCTGAAAAATTGCAGTTCTCAAAAAGTTTTAGCATGAAGGACGGCAAGCAAGGGATTTTCGAACTATATTACAGTTAGCTGGTGTCACTACCTAGAAAATATTGTTGATTGCAAGTTGATACTCGATCGATAAGACTAGTCAATTTACTGAAAAGTAAAACATTAAGATTTTCTTACTTAAGTGGCTGCTGGGAGCTACAAGCCCTAAAACGGCCATCAACACGTTTTCGAAACCTAACTTTACAGCTAGATTATCAAGCTAAAGAGCTGTTTAGAGCTTTAAGTGATACTCGACCACTAATGTTGTCAAAATTGGAGACCAAGGCAAAATGTACCCAAAATATTCTGAAAAGTTGCAGTTCTCCGAAAGTTTTAGCATGAAGGACGGCTAGCAAGGGATTTTCGAACTATATTACAGTTAGCTGGTGTCATTACCTAGAAAATATTGTTGATCGCAAGTTGATACTCGATCGATAAGACTAGTTAATTTACTGAAAAGTAAAACATTAAGATTTTCTTACTTAAGTGGCTGCTGGAAGCTACAAGTCGTAAAACGGCCAGGAAGACGTTTCTGAAACCTGAACTTTACAGGTAGATAATCAAGCTAAAGAGCTGTTGAGAGCCTTAAGTGATACTCGACCACTACTGTTGTCAAAATTGGAGACCAAAGCAAAATGTACCCAAAATATTCTGAAAAGTTGCAGTTCTCAAAAAGTTTTAGCATGAAGGACGGCAAGCAATGGATTTTCAGCCTATGTGACAGTGAGGCAGTGTCATTAGCTACAAACGATTGTTCATCGCAAGTTGATACTCGATCGATAAGACTAGTCACTTTACTGAAAAGTAAAACATTAAGATTTTCTTACTTAAGTGGCTGCTGGGAGCTACAAGTCGTAAAACGGCCAGGAACACGATTCTGAAACCTGAAATTTACAGCTAGATAATCAAGCTAAAGAGCTGCTTAGAGCTATAAGTGATACTCGACCACTACTGTTGTCAAAATTGGAGACCAAAGCAAAATGTACCCAAAATTTTCAATGTTGCAATTATTACGTTTTTTGACACAAAAACCCTGCGTGACTGTAACTTTGATACAATTCAACTATTCAAAGCTAAAAAGAACTAAGAATGGCGAAATGAAATACTCATACTCATAGTCATACTCTTTATTGATAATATTGTTAAATATTACATGTCACATTACAATTTTGCACAATATATATAAAGTAACATTATCTTAGTACAATCATTATGATTTATAACAATTAACAACAATTTGTTCACACTGTATCTAAGTGTGAACAAATTGTTGTTAATTGTTATAAATGTCAGTGAATAGCCATTATTAATTAATTTATACATGTCAAATATAATTTATTTCATTAATTAGCGTTATAAAAGTCATTTAATTTGTAGAACGCATGACTGATTAACCAGTTTTTTAACTTCTTAGTAAAAGTGTTAGGGTTGTCGACTGTTTTGATGTGGATTGGTAACATCAAGGACCATATACAATAGGACTGACAATCTCATACAAAAAAACGTAACTCTGAAATAGCTCAAAATTCGGTATTAAAACTAGATGGCGCTGCTTCGTAGCCTGGAAGTCGCAAAAATGTTATTTTCACCAATGTTTTCTCCTGTTTTTTTTGTTTTTTAAGAACAAACGTCTAAGTGCTTTATTTTAATACCATTATATACCTTCTATACACAATTTTTAAGGATTATATTTTTTACTCATCAACAACGTGAAACAGATCATATTTAACAGATGGCACTACCTCTGGAATCATTGATTGCTCGCGGGTTCGCCAATTTTTGCTACATAAAATAACTAGATGGCGTTGGTGAACTGGTAAAATGTGTATAAAATTAAATTACGCGTACAGTCAAGGGCATAAATATATACACGTTCCCTAAGCGACAAAAATATCTTTACTATCCGTTAGCCAAAAATATCCATACAACAATTTCGATCAGATATATTTGAACATTAATCGAGTCATTAAATTGTGTACGCTAATACGTTCATAAATATACGTACAATGACAGACAAATATATGTAGACAAACACGCAAACAAAAGCATCTATGCGCTTGTTTTTCATATTCAATAGATATTTTTGACTCCTACTTTGTTCACATAAGCAGGAGTCAAAAATATCTACACAATTTTTTTCCAACCTCATATAGACAGCAAATAGAAACAAATATCTAAACGAACTTTTTTCTTAAATACCTAGGCAAATTACATACACAATTATATCTGCCTAAGAAGAGTGCAAAAATATGTAAACATGCAATGCTCATAAATATCCGCACTGTAAACAAACCAATCGGTATTCTAATTACAAAATTTGACGCTCATCGAGAAGAGACCGGAAATGTCATGCGATACATTCGTCCCTTTCATTTTGGGCCTTCATTTGTTTATGGAAATCGCCTTTGATTTAACACATTTATTATATTCACATTTTGCCTCTTACCAACTATAGAGTAAGTTACAGATAGTTCAATGTAGCTACCAAGGTTTTTTTTCATTCAATACATTAATAGGTGATGCGGGATATCGGTATCGCTTACCGTAGTTCATTTTGAAAGTAACTACGGACCCGTGCCTTTACACGTATGCAGGTAAATGTTATGTAGTTAAAAGAAACGCAACTCCATTTTGTATTTAAGTATATATTTATATAGATAATCTAATAATACTCGTATAAGTGTCAGAGGAGAGAGAAAATAAAAGCTTGCTTAGTTTGTTCGGAACTAGGTGGGGTCGATTTGTATATGATCATACCCACATTATTTATTACACATTATATATTTATTTATTATAAACTAAGCTAGGTGTTTCACTATATGTTACAAACAATATAATGGATCTTAGATTTTTTAGAATTATCTTCGTGAATGAATATGCAATGAAAATTAGAGCTAGTCTCAGAAAATTACGTTTTATTAATTTGACTACTCTGTATTAAGCTGTGATTCGAGGACTGTAGAACATTTTTGACAATTAGGTGTTGTTTAGATATGTGGTCAGTATTTACTACTTGCACCTCTTAATACCTAAATAGGTTTAACGCGGAAGGTAGGTTTATAAATTATAAGGGGAATATTTATATATGTACATCAAAAAATAGGCAGTGGCCGGCGATCGACTTGCGCGTCTGTCCGCGCGATTTGTTAGATGGGTGCCACGAACGCATTTTGCCCCGGCTCGTTTTTGTCCCCATTCGCATTTTGCCACGATCGTGTTTTGTCACATGTACTTTAAGTCCGATTCGTGTTTTCGCCACGCCCCTCCCGCGCCCGCGCTAGTCCACACGTGTTCGGCGCCGAATGAATTTCAAACACTATTATGAGTGAAAACGTTTGCTTAACCGAATACTAAGATCCAATGGCGAGTTAGTGGTAGACGTTTCAATTTTCATTTCAACTCGCGCAGAATTTAAACTTTCAATTAATCTTTTTAAACTAAAGTATAATTGCGGACATTATTTGGGTTCTTAAGATAAATTATAAATAACAAGGTAAACAAACTGTGAAATATATTTCATTTGTAAGTAATTATGTAAGTGCAAATAAATAGTGAAGTGCGCCAGAACGGAACGTACCTAGTACTAGTAATGAAACATCGCACCTAACGCCATCTTTTCGCTTTTTACTGTATCATTTGGAATGTCGTAACGTTCGCTGGCTGTGAATTCACTTTTGCGCATTCATGGAAATTATAAAATTTACGACTTTTGAATGAATCGGTACTCCTAGCGGCATCTAGCTACGTAGAGAGATACTAACTTTCGGAGCACGGTGCGTAGTATGAAGATTGTCAGTCCTATTGTATATGGTCCTTGGTAACATATTATATACTATTAATATAAATATAAAATTTGGAAATAAAAATCACTGAACTAAATATTAATATAAAATTTGGAAATAAAGTTCACTGAACAATCACGTTTAAAAAAAAGCAGACACTGAGCCGGTTCAAATGACACCAAAAACATGCAATTACGATTGAGTTTAGTACTTAAAATAACATTCAGTTCGAAAAATCGTCACCAATAACGTAAACTTTTAAGTATATAATTTTTTTTTCAATGTTGCAATTATGACGGTTTTTGACACAAAAACCCTGCGTGACTGTAACTTTGATACAATTGAACTATTCAAAGCTAAAAAGAACTAAGAGTGGCGAAATGAAATATTAATATAAAACTTGGAAATAAAGTTTACTGAACAATTAATGGTGTCATTTGAACCGGCTCGGTGTCTGCTTTTTTGAATCTAGTTTTGACAGGAATTGATTGGACATTTTTTTTAAAACGTGATTGTTCAGTAAACTATATTTCCAAATTTTATATTAAGATTTCATTTCGCCACTCTTAGTTCTTTTTAGCTTTGAATAGTTGAATTGTATCAACGTTACAGTCACGCAGGGTTTTTGTGTCAAAAAACGTAATAATTGCAACATTGAAAAACAATTATATACTTAAAAGTTTACGGTATTGGTGACGATTTTTCGAACTGAATGTTATTTTAAGTACTAAACTCAATCGTAATTGCATGTTTTTGGTGTCATTTGAACCGGCTCGGTGTCTGCTTTTTTTAAATCTAGTTTTGACAGGAATTGATTGGACATTTTTTTTTAAACGTGATTGTTCAGTGAAGTTTATTTCCAAATTTTATATTAATATTTCATTTCGCCACTCTTAGTTCTTTTTAGCTTGTAGATGTAGATGTAGATGTAGTGTAGGGACGCCTGGCCGGAAGCAGGCGGGCTGTCGATCGCAGGTCAGGATCATTCAGCCCAATTCCCTTGAAGTCGGAGCTTAAGGTTGCTGTCCCGGCGGCCTTCCCACACAGTCTTCCTCCATTCTTCCTATTTTCCTGCAGAAGAGAAGGACATCTTTAAGGTTGACATCCCTCAATTCGCTCTCCTCTAGCATATCGCTACCGAATATATTAAATCGCATTGCTGCGTACATAATACATTCCGCTATGATATGCTTACTGGTTTCTTCCTCCCCACAATGTGGACAGGAAGCATTATTGCTGATCCCTATTATGTTTAGGTGTCTATTAAGATTATTATGACCAGTGATGATCCCGGTCAACAGTCTCAGATTGTTCTTACCCAGTTTCAGCAGGTACCTGGTTCTTCTACGGTCGATCCCTCCTAGCATCATCTTTGCCTGCCTGCATCCAGGCATTACTCGCCACTCTCTCTCCGCCTCTTTCTCTTTTATTCCTCCTATGACCCCCTTTGTGACCTCAGCCGAGAAGGGAAGGACCGGTTCGGGACCCATGAATCCCGCTCCCGCCCCCTCCCTTGCCAGTTCGTCCGCTTTTTCGTTTCCCGCTACCCCTTGGTGTCCTGGCACCCATGCCAAGGTCACGCCTAGGTGCTCTCCTATCTCATTTAGTTCTTTTTTGCATTCTCTTACTAATGCAGAGGTCACGGTTGCCCTGTTTAGCGCTTTTAACGCAGCCTGACTGTCCGTGTATATCACTACTCTTCCAGTCGACTGACTTTTCTCTTTTATCATCTGCACGCACCTCGTTATTGCGTAGACTTCCGCCTGAAATACACTGGCTTACCTGCCCAGTGGTAGGGCTTCTCTTATCCCCAGCTTAGGTACCACTATGCCTGCACCTGCTAGCTTGGTCGATCCTCTTCTCGATCCATCCGTGAAGCAGATAGTCATCGGATGCTCCACTTCAACCTTCCATTCGTCTCTCTCTCCTATATGTATTCTATATTTCTTGTCAAAAATTTCCTGCCTTTTGATCAGGTCATTATTGGCTATTAGCATTTCTATCTTTGATAGCGCCTCCTTCTGTATCAGCGCATGGCCTCTATCCACACAGCTTCCTCTCCATTCCTTACATGCCTTCATTCTGTACCACTGTTCCGTGGCTCTCTTCTCCACTTCAATCCTCAGTGTCTTCATTCCTAGCATTATCTCCATTGCCCGTGTGGGTGTTGTTCTCATTGCCCCCGACACCATCAGGCATGCTAGTCTCTGTACTTTATTTAATTCTCTTTCATATTCTTTAATCCGAGCCCCGTGCCACCAGACCACGGCCCCATATGTCACCCTGGGTAGAATTACCGCCTGATAGATCCAGTTGATCATCTCTGGCCTCATCCCCCACTTCCTCCCTACTGCCCATTTGCATTGGTACAGTGTTCTAATGGCTTTTGCCGATTGCTCCTTGATGTGGGCCTTGTATCTGAGTGTACTGTCCAGTATCACCCCCAGATATTTCAGCTCTTGTACCATCTCCAGCTCCTTATCCTCAATCTTTATAGGTCTCATCTCCGCCTTCTTTCTTTTGTTAGTAAATAGTACCAACTTTGTTTTGGAAGGATTCAAGTCCAGTCCTTTCTCTCTGCACCATCCTAGCACCTGCTTGAGACCTCTTACCATGATATCTCTTACAGTGTTCAGGACTGTTCCTCTCACCAGTATCACCCCATCATCAGAGTAGGCCTGCATATACATACCTCCTCTGTTGACCTTCTTTACTATTGAGTCCAGTAGAAGGCACCACATTAGGGGGGACAGGCATCCCCCCTGCGGGAACCCCCTTCTCGGACTTATTCTTTTGGCAGCTCCTCCCAGTTCTGCCCTAATTTCTCTGTCTTTAAGCATTCTTCCTATCCATCTCGCTATTGCCGGACTGATACTCTCTCTGTTTAGACTTTCCTCTACAGCTGCGAAAGTCGCCTTATCAAAGGCTCCCTCCACATCGAAGAAGCAGCCTAATGCATATTGCTTCGTGTCTAATGCTCTCTCCACCCTCACCGTCAAGTTGTGCAGAGCAGTTTCTGTAGATTTTCCTGCCATGTATGCATGTTGGTTCCCATGTAAAGGATTACTACCGCATTCCAATTTTTCTCTTATGGATTTATCTATCATTTTCTCTAACGCTTTTAGTATAAATGACGATAAACTTATGCTTCTAAAGGATTTTGCTTCTTGGTACGTTTTCTTCCCCGGTTTGGGCAAGAATACCACCCTTACTTCTCTCCATGCTTTTGGTATATAGCCTAGGGCTAGACTTGCTGTGTACAATTCCTTTAGGCTCTCCTTAATATGTTTATACCCTTTTTGTATGAGGACTGGCAGTATTCCGTCCGGTCCTGCTGCCTTGAAGGGTGCGAAGGATCCGATCGCCCACTCCATTCTCATCTCCTCCACCACCTCCAATGCAGCCCCCCAGTCCGACGTACTGAACTTTGTCTTCTCTGTAATCTCTGCTTCCTCTATACAGTCCGGGATGTGTGATCTCAGCATAATACCAAGGACCTCATCCGGATCAGTAATTAGGCTACCCTCCACTCTCAGGTTACCGAGTTGGCACGTTTGTTCCCCTGCAAGCAGCTTCACTACTCGTGCCCCCTCAGCATAAGTGCTTATGTTTTCTGTAAACTTCCTCCAACCTTCCCGGCTGGCTTTCTCTCTCTGTCTGGTGTATGCATTCCTGACCTCTTTATACATGTCCCAACTTTGATCGTCACCCTTTTTGAGTGCTACTCTCAACAGTCTGCGAGACCTTTTTCTTAACTTGTTCAATTCCTTATTCCACCATGGCTGGCCCTTTCCCGGCTGAACCAGTCTTTCAGGGCAAGCCTTATGAAAAGCTTCCATGATGTTTTCTTTAAGTTTGAGTGCACCCGTTTCCAGGTTCTCCACCTTGTCATATTTCTCACCCGATTTGACCAGTGCTTCCAGTTCCTCTTCATACTTTCCCCAGTCTGTTCTTCGTGGGTTTCTCACCCTTACCTTCTCAGTGCAACTCTCGATACTGAAGAGTATCCTGCGGTGGTCAGACATGCTGTCCTCCTCGTCCACCCTCCATCTCGTTACCTTGTCGCACAGTTCTCTCGATGCCATAGTTATGTCAAGCACCTCCCTTCTCGCTCTGGTCACAAACGTTGGTGTATTACCTGTGTTTATGATATCCAAGTCGTTGCTTATTAAAAATTCTAGTAGTGACTCGCCCCTGCTGTTGGTATTGGTGCTGCCCCACACCTCATGGTGTGCATTTGCATCGCAATCAAGAATAAGTGGGATCTTCTTACCTCTGTACCTCAGTACCGTCTCCTCCAGCTCCTTGGTTGGCACCTCCCCATCACCCGGCAGGTAGCAGGATGCCAGCGCCACCTTGTGTCTTCTACCGTCTTTGTCCATGAAGTAGGTCTCCACCACAATCAGGTCTCTGTAACATATGGTCATGACACATCCCATATTTCTTACGTTATTAATCACATATATGCATGTTCTAGGAGGTAGCTCACCATTCCTTTCGTAGTGGAGAGCTCCCCCCAGATGTCCCAGGCCTGCCACCTGTTTCTTCCATGCATATGGTTCTTGTAGCAGCCCAATTTCGACTTTGTTCCTCACAACATACTGCCCCAACTCGGACATAGCATTTTTGCAATGCTGGAGGTTTACTTGGCATATATTTGTATGTGTGTTTGTGTACATGTGTTTGTGAAGTGTTTTTTGTGTGTTCATAGTGTTATGGTGTGTGTAGTGTCAGGGACACTTCCCGCACCTTCACTCGGAGAGTTCACTTCCGACGACATCCATACTCCCCGTCTCCTCCGTAAAGATGTCGTCTGGTTTAGCACTCTCCTGCTCCGGTGCTGGATCTTCCCTTTTCGGTTCCTTGGGCTTATTTTGTGGATTTGCCCTCAGAATCCGAACCCTTACACTGGTGGCTGAAAAGTCCAGTACTTTTGTCCTCTCCTCGCCCCAGCTCTCTTCAACCCCTTCTGGTACCACATAAGTCAGACGGGTCCCTAGCTCCAATGCCTCTCTTCCTGCAGCCTTCCACTCCAGGATCTTCAGTTCCGGACGATCCGGATTCTGAGCGTAAAGGAACTCCTTTACGTACTCAGTATCCGTATCCCCCGGGATCCAAACTTGCACCCTCGTCTGCTCAAGCTTACGCACAACGATCCTGTGGCCGCCCAGCTCACCGAAGTCCTGACTTAATAGCCACTCCCTCGTCTCCTCCGATTTTGGTGTCACAAGGAAGAATCCTTCCGACACCAACCCCGAAGTAGCGAATCTAGGAGCTACCAAGCCAGACTCTCCCTTCACCACACGCAGGACAACCACCTCGATCATTTGCGTCAGCTTCTTCCTGATGAGTTTCGCCAGGGCCTCATCCACCAAAGCGCCATCTTCCCGGCACACCGCCACGGCTAGACCACGGTTCGCCTTAGCGACGTTCCGTGGTCCTTCCGCGGCCACCTTGCCTTGATTCTGGCGCTTCGCTGGAGGACGCTCTGAGTGACCCTCATCAGTACTCTGTTTCTTCATCTTCAGTCCTCGCTTGCTGGGACCAGGCTTGTCATCCCCAGTGGAGATTACCACAGGGATGACACTCCCGTCCCCAGCATTCGCCTTTCTTCTTGCCATTTTCGCTTTACGCTTCTGGGCCTTGCTCTCGTACTTGAAGAACGGCTCATTCACCACCGGTGTGATCTCCCTTTCGGTTTTTTCCTTCGGTGGCGTTTGCAGCAGCTTCTCCTCTTCTAGTGACAGGCCACCCAGTCGTTCTTGGACATCTGGAGTACCCTGCCTACTTTTCTCCGACGGTTCCCCGTGCCCCACGGAGCCCGGGTCACCCTCACTCTTTAGCAGCTCGGTCGGAGGCCCACCCGAAGGCTTAACCCCCTCCCTCACTTCTCCCCTTGCGGGTTTCTTTTCCGCTTGCGCGGTGTGTGCACTTTTTAATATATTTTGATTCGATTCCATGCTAAGTTAAGTTCTGTGGGAAGAAAATTTATGAGTGGCAGCAGTGCTCCCTTACCACCACCCAGCAACATTTACCCCTACGCAGTGGTGCCACCCTCCTACGCATAGTCGTTAACGACAGCGATTGTGCAAAGTAGGCTCGCAGGCATGAGGATATAGCCCCTGTGTTGTTTATTTGTGTTGGGAATCAGTGCGTTTATCGTCCACCCCAAGAAGGTCGCTCGTGACCCTCCGGGGCTAACGACGCACATCACTTTCCCTTCACCTCAGTTTCCAGTTCGGTGCAGACTTCCGTTCACCCCAAGGGCGTCCCTATGTGACACCCCGGGGCTCCCTTTAGTCCACACGTCCCCTTCCGCCGAGCACAACACAGGTCCTATACCTCTCCCCTCGTCCGCTTGCGAGCCTAATCCGCACCAACCCCCCGCTGCCCACAGCCGGCTGTGAGGGTCCTCGGCACGTCCTCCCACCTTGACCCTGGGGGTTTTTGGGGACGTGTTGTCATGAGGAGGCAAGCCCCCAGATGACAAGTGCACTCCTCTTTTACCCGGGCTTGTGACCGGCTCCTAGTAGACCACGGATGATCTACTATGAGGCAGAGTTTCTTTTTAGCTTTGAATAGTTGAATTGTATCAAAGTTACAGTCACGCAGGGTTTTTGTGTCAAAAAATGTAATAATTGCAACATTGAAAAATAATGATATACTTAAAAGTTTACGTTATTGGTGACGATTTTTCGAACTGAATGTTATTTTAAGTACTAAACTCAATCGTAATTGCATGTTTTTGGTGTCATTTGAACCGGCTCGGTGTCTGCTTTTTTGAATCTAGTTTTGACAGGAATTGATTGGACATTTTTTTTAAAACGTGATTGTTCAGTAAACTATATTTCCAAATTTTATATTAAGATTTCATTTCGCCACTCTTAGTTCTTTTTAGCTTTGAATAGTTGAATTGTATCAAAGTTATAGTCACGCAGGGTTTTTTTGTCAAAAACGTAATAATTGCAACATTGAAAAAAAATTATATACTTAAAAGTTTACGTTATTGGTGACGATCTTTCGAACTGAATGTTATTTTAGGTACTAAACTCAATCGTAATTGCATGTTTTTGGTGTGATTTGAACCGGCTCGGTGTCTGCTTTTTTTAAATCTAGTTTTGACAGGAATTGATTGGACATTTTTTTTAAACGTGATTGTTCAGTAAACTTTATTTCCAAATTTTATATTAATATTTCATTTCGCCACTCTTAGTTCTTTTTAGCTTTGAATAGTTGTATTGTATCAAAGCTATAGTCACGCAGGGTTTTTGTATCAAAAAAAGGAATAATAGTAACGTTGAAAAAAAAAACTATACTTAAAAGTTTGCGAAGTAAATTAGTTTGTTTAAGCTTTGGCTTTCTACTTGGGTGTATCATAATTAAATATTTTTCGTCTAATTACAGTTAAAAATGTTTGTGATAGTTATTTTTTGATAATAAAGTAAAATCGTAAATGAAAATGATGTCGAAAAAAAAAATTTATGAACTCATTGCCTGTAACGCAAATTATGATCAAATTGCGATTCGTAATATTGTCGAAAAAGTAAAGAACTCTTAATATGCGTACGAGAGCACAATAAAAAAAATATTAAAACAAAAAAATATAATGACTTTTTGGAGAAACAGACAAAATGGGAAAACGTGAGGTCAATTTTAATTGAATGTAAATGTCCAAAGAAGCCAACATCTTACCGCAATCCGGATAAATATTACGAACAACTATGTAAGAGGTTGAAGAAAAAGAATTCCTTGCGCAACCGAATGCACATTTACAAACAATGGCTAAATGTATATAAATCAGATGGCGTTATAAAGCCTACTAATAAAGAAGCATTTGAACATACACGTGAAAGTGTTATATCGCTAGCTCAAATCGAGGAAATGACCTGTCCGGTGTACGAGCCCCCTGAGGACCATAGTATTGCTCCGAAACCTGAAGAATTAAATACAAAACAATGCTACAATTCTCCAAGTGTTATGACTTTAGCTCAAAACACAGGTTCGGACAGTCCGATATACGGGCTCTCAGATGAATCGGACAAAGGCCAAACAGTATTAATAAGCGACTCCTCCGAGGACCGAAATATTTTTCAGGATCTTGAAAATATTGAAACACCGACGTACAACATTTCTCCAGGTGATATGTCGCTCGGTCATATCTCAGAACCGGTCAGTCCAACATATGAGTTGACAAAAAAATTACAAAATAATTTTCAGGCAGAAGAAGATATATCAAGTTCATTAAATGAGCCCTTTAAGGAAAATACTCTCGTTCAACCTGACAAATTGAATAAAATAACTTGCGACGTTTCTCCTGAAGTTGTCAAAATCCCTAAAGAGATTTTAAACTTATCTAGTCCAGGAGACAATGCTCCTGTTCTGCCAGTAAACGCAGAAAATATTTCATGTATTGACCAAAAGTCTAAATGTGACATCCTAGAGGGTAGTTTCTCTATGGCAGAAACCATGTGGAGTAAACTTTTTAATGGTGAAAAAAAATTGGACGGTTTCAATTACCCATATATATTGAAGTCATATATAAAGAAACATGTTAACAATACATGCATTGTCAATATAAAATACGTGAAATATAGGTCGAATGGTGAAATAGTAATTAGTTGTAAATGTAAACATGAAACATGCAAAAAACTAAAAGTCGTCTTAAAGCCAGATAGAAACGTAGACGTTTGGAGTCAATCTCAAAATTACTCTCACATAACACCAATAACGGCTCATGTTCGCGGCGTAGAAAGGGCAATGAGAAGAAATAAACTGCGCAATATCAACCCTTCTACTGCCAAAAAAGAAGATCTAATAAATTTAAATGTCGAGAAATTAACTTCGACCAAATGCTTCCAAAATGTTAAATCTGATAACACTTTACACAAAATAAGATCTGGGGCGCTGTGTTTAAACGACCAGTCGAAAAACGACATCATAGACCTCGTTCTTTTTCAACAAGACCATCCTAACTACGTGCGCGAAATTTCGTTTCCATTTACGGTAAAAGCTTTCAGTGATGAACAAATTCTAGTGTTAAAGACTGAAATGGAAAATAAACCACTACTTTACTTAGATGCAACTGGAAGCGTGGTCAGAAAACCAGCCTGTGGTGATTTTTTGTTAAAGTGCAAACGTGTTTACTTGTATTCCGGTGTCATACAAGTACCCTCAAATACCAGCATATCACGATACTAATTTGTGTATAAATTGTTGAATGATATCAAAGGACAATGTGCTACACATAAAATTTGGCCGATATTTTCAGGAGTCGTGACTAACATGAGTTTCGTCCTAATGAATGCCTCATGCCAGGCCTTCAACGACTGTACATTATTAGATTACTTGATCGATGTATTTAATATGGTGACGCAAAATGAAATATTAGAAAAACAATTTACGCCATTGTTTCTTTGCTGTGCACATTTTATTAAAAATGTTTGCAAGGATGTTGATAAAAGCCAGGTCCAGGACAAAAACATGTTTAAAGACATTATAGCGAATCTGTCAATGGCGACTTCCATGGAGCAGATCGACCATTTTGTACAGAATATCTTTATTCTTCTGCAATGCCGATATGTTTCCCCAGATACGACAAAAGCGCAGGAGAATATAATTGTGCTATGTGGGTCAGAGAAGCAAACAGCAGAATCTCTTATCAATATGCGAACAACGGTTACATCAGTTTTTAAGGAGGATGTAAATAACACGTCTTTGTACAAAAATAGTCAGTTTTATAAACGGGCTATGGATATCATAAGTAAGACAGAGTTTACTGATGGCATTGGCATAAACAAAAACCCCTATTATGACCCGGAATTATGGCAAAAAATATTAAACAAATACGTGCCATTCATTCCAATGTGGACCAATTTGATAAAAGGGAATAGAGTTAGCAACGCTCCCATAGAATCGTATTTTGGTCATCTGAAACACAACATTTTAAATGGACAGACTAATCTCAAATGCACCCAATTATTACGAAAACTCAGAGCTGAGACAGTATCAAAGTCAAAAGAAATAATATATAAAATTCCGAAATCCAGATTAACTAAAACAAACAGAGGTGAAAACCAAACCGAGATTTGGAAAAAGAGAAAACAAAGCCCTCTTACTCATTTCGTTGGGCGCTTTCTAAAAAAACCTAAGCCTTTATCGGTAAGCAACCAACCTCCCCCACAACCAATAGAATCTGTGCCCTTGGTTGAAGACACAGATGATATAATAAACTGCTTTTACTGTAGCCACGGAACAGCAATGGGCCCCTATGATACAACTACGTGGGTCGCATGTGATACCTGCAACAAGTGGGTTCATATGAGTTGTGCTTGTGACCAAGACAAAGAAGCTGTAGGTGAAACATTTGTTTGCGATATATGTAACTTAAAATCACCTATCGGATCCTGCTCGGAACAGTCTTGACTCTTCGCACGTTGTCCAATATGAAAATATTGCACGTCATGAAAACGGTCTGTTCAAAGATATAAATTTTTACAAATATTTACCTGATAAAAGAGGGTACATTGTCACTCGCATGACCCTACCAAACCAAAACTTAAAAGAAATTCTTGTGGAAGATTACAAAAGTCTGGATCCAGGCGAGGAAGTGACAAATTTTGTTATGGATCACCTTCTGTTTACCTATAACTATGACCAAAGATTTCACCTTATCAGCGTGGCAAAAGCAACAATAATTTTCGATGACACTCCCAAATTGCCAGAGTTTGTCGAATCTATCCAGTTATCCTGGGATAAGGGCAATGTCTTCCCGATATGTCTACAAAGTCATTACACTCTGGCAATTTTATCACTGACTGATAAAATTTTAACGGTTATAGACCCCCTTGGCATGGAAAACAAAATAAAATCAAAGTATAAAAATAGAATTAATGAATTTTTAGCCCTAAAAAATATTACAATCCGTGTTCAACAAACCAAATCGCACCGGCATGTTCTGCAGAAGGACAATTATAATTGCGGCCCTATTCTAATACACATATTTAGCCTATTAGTTGAAAACAGACCGCTAACAGATAAGAAAAACTTTGATATGTACCGAAACGATTTGATATCCCGATTGCTACAGTTCAGCGAACCGCTGCAAAAAGTATGCCTGTTTTGTGCAGGAGAATTGACGATAAATTCAAAAAAAATTAAATGCCGATGGTGCAAGAGAGAAATACATGACATGTGTTACGTCAGCCGTACAGAAAGGAAAAAGGGCCTAAACTTAAAAACAAAAAAAACGTTATTCGAAAATTTGGGTGACCTATGCTATTACAATAAGTAAGATAATAATGTGATTTAAATGAAATGATTTCGTGTAAGCATATCAATCAAAACATTTAAAAATGAAAACGTAAACAAAATCAAAAATGAAAAAAAAAAATTATGAATTCGTCCCCGAAATGGCAATCAAGACTCATATAGTACCTTGATGTGGGGCTGCATATCAATTATTATAATAAGAAAAATGAAACCTACAAAAATGCAAAAAAAATTAAAAAAAAACTTATTACGGTTTACAC
Organism: Epiblema foenella; assembly: GCA_963556455.1. Classification (NCBI taxonomy): domain Eukaryota; kingdom Metazoa; phylum Arthropoda; class Insecta; order Lepidoptera; family Tortricidae; genus Epiblema; species Epiblema foenella. The sequence goes on along the minus strand of OY747097.1, from coordinate 11,820,002 downwards.
CAAGTAAACATCATTAAAAAAAACATAATTGTCTGATTTTGCTGTTTTGCTTCTAAAAAAGAATAAAAAGTAAAAAAGATGAATATATCAAGTATTGGCCGCAATGATTAATGAAATATATACCAATATATTAAAAATACAAAAAAAAATATTAAATAATAAAAATGCTTGTGATTAGTGTCGACATAAAAAGAGTAAAAATAGCAAAGATTTGATGTTACTTGTTTGCTTCGACAATGCGTTTTAAACGGAAAAATTATTTTAAAGTAGTTAATTAGGAAATCTTAACCGAAATGGCTGAATCCGGGCTAGATATTGTTACTTTGGTTACATAAATGCTTTTCAAAATGTGTGATTGAAATTTATAAACAATATTTTTGTGATTTCGTATCCGAACCGGCAAAATCATAGGCCGTGTTTTGCTATCCGAGCTACAAATCAATAATCATTAAAAGAGGAAGATATTTAAAAAAAAAACAACAAAATAACAAAGGAAAATGAAAAAGCCAACCTGTTGTAATCAGAACCTTTGACGACCGCTCTAGCCTAGTTGGTAGTGACCCTGCCTTCGAAGCTGGAGGTCCCGGGTTCGAATCTCGGTCAGAGCATTTATTTGTGTGATGAACACAAATATTTGTTCCTGAGTCATGGATGTTTTCTATGTATTTAAGTATATATTTATCTATATAAGTATGTCTATCGTTACTTAGTACCCATAGTACAAGCTTTGCTTAGTTTGGGACTAGGTTGATTTGTGTAACATTGTCCACAAATATTAAAAAAAAACCCCTTATCAAATAAAAAAAGGTTTTCCGTAATTTGACTTACTTTAGTCATCTCATCACTCGAGTATCTGCATCTTTTCAGAATATCTTGGGTATAATATAACAACGGTCTCCACTTTTGACAAAATTAATGGTCAAGTATCACCAAAAGCTTTCAACAGCTTTTTAGCTTGACTATAAAAATAAAATAAAATAAAAAAGCCTTTATTTCTACTACCAATAAAAAGTTACACTATTACTATAAACTATTTCGTTAAATACTAGCTAGAAGTCGCCTCTACGGCGTAGGCCTCCCCCATTTCCTTCCAAATTTGCCTTTCTCTGGCCTTTCGCATCCAGTCTGAGCCGATCCGTTGGAAGAAGATGTCGCGCCATCTTTTCCTTGGGCGTCCACGTTTCCTGATTTCGCCTCTCGGTATCCACTCGGTTACTCTCTTCGTCCACCTGTTTTGTTCCATTCTGCAAATATGTCCTGCCCAGTTCCATTTGAGTGATCTTATCCGTTTCACTATATCAATTAATTTTGTTGTTTTTCTGATGGTTTCATTATTTATTCTGTCAGAAAGTTTAATGCCAAGCATACTTCGCTCCATTTTCCGCTGACAAATTGCTAATGCTTCTTCCTCTTTCCTCTTGAGGGCCCAAGTTTGGCAACCATAGGTTATGCATGGAAGGATAGCTACTTCAAAGAGCTTACTTTTAATACTTATATTTATCTCTTTATTTTTCATGATTTCCTTATAGCTCCAATACTTTTGCCATCCTAGTGCTATCCTTCTCTTTACTTCTTTTCCGGTATAGTCATCAAAAGAGACCAACTGCCCCAAGTACAGGTATTCTTCCACGTATTCCAACTTTTCGCCTTGTATGATTATGTCATGCGTAGGTCCGTTAGTCATAATTTGTGTTTTTGCGCTATTAATGTACAATCCTACTCTTTGGCTCTCCTTAGTTAGATCGTTTACCATTTCCTCTAGATCGTATGGATTGTGGGAAAATATTACAATATCATCCGCAAAGCGGAGGTGGCTTAGGTATTCACCATCTATTTTAACTCCTTTCTCGTCCCAATTTAATTTTCGAAATACAGATTCCAATACTGCAGCGAATATTTTAGGTGAGAGTGGATCCCCTTGTCGGACTCCTTTTTTGACATGAAATTCTTCTCCTTCTCTTTCAAGCCTTATTTTTGCCCGGCTTTTAGAGTACAAATCCGAAAGCAAGCGAACATACGCTAAGTCGACGTCCTGTTGTAGGAGTGACTTCCATATCGAGTTGTGGTAGAGTGAGTCAAAAGCCTTTTTAAAATCTATAAAGCACATATATACTGTCAACCCGTACTCATTCGCCTTCTCTATTATTTGTGTCACTGCTTGAATATGGTCTATTGTGCTAAAGTTTTTACGGAATCCGGCTTGCTCACGTGGTTGGTTCATATCCAAAGCGTTTGTAACTCTACTTAAGATTATTTTCGAAAATATTTTGTAGATATTTGTCATGAGACTTATAGGTCTGTAGTTACCTAGGTCGTTTCGGTCTCCTTTTTTGAAAAGTAGTATTATTGTAGATTCAGACCACTGATGAGGTGTCGTTCCTGCATACAATATTTTATTAAATAAAATATGTAGAGGTCTTTGCAGAGCTTCTGATAATGATTTCAGCACCTCGTTGGTAATATTGTCCTTTCCCGGGCTTTTATTGTTTTTTTGTGTATTTATAGAGCGTATAATTTCCGATCTGAGTATTTCAGGGGGTGCTGGAGAGTCGTTGGTTGAAGTATCACATAATATTATGTTTTCAAATTGATTGCTGTCGTCGTCATAGAGATTTCTGTAATAATCGGTAGCCTCCTTTATGATGTCAGTTCGTCTCGAAAGTAACTTCCCTGCTTTACTTTTCATGTGAGGTGCCCAAACTGACAACGAATCCAATTGTTTATATGCTTTTTTAATAGCTCCTGACTTTTCAATATATTTTTCAAACGTTTTTTGTCTCTTTTCTTTTCTTTCTTTGCTGATGTTTCTATTTATATTTTTACTAATTTGAGTTATTCTTGCTTTTATTATGCTGGTTCTCTTCTGTTTACATAATTCTTGCCGCTCTTCTAAAAGTTGTATTGTACTTGAAGATATGGATGCTTTGTTATTTTTATTTTGTTTAGGTATTTTAGTCAAGAAGTCCTTTAATTCGTTCTCGAAGTTGTTATACTGCATTTGAAGGTCGGGTTCTTTTATAAAACGAGTCGTGAATTGGTTTTCCAAGCATTTCGCGCTGTATCCTGACACAACGGGTAGGTCTCTATTGTAGCTAACCGGCCTTATATAACTTCTACTCCTCTTGCAGTTCAACTTTATTTTGCATCTTATAAGCCGATGATCTGTATCGAAGTTCAAATTTTTAATTATATCAAAAGTATGTATACTATGGATTTGGTTAGTTAGAATATAATCTATTTCATTAAAAGTTTTGGCGTTTGGAGAGCGCCATGTCCATTTCTTGTGTTTTTTTAGTTTGTAATAGCTATTAACAAACTTCAGGTTGTTTTCCAGTGCAAACTCTACTAGATGTTGTCCATGCGGGCTTCGTTTTCCGTAACTGTAGTTTCCAAAAGTATTATTTTCACCTCTTTGTTTCTGTCCTATTTGTGCGTTGTAGTCGCCCATCACGATTAAGTTATTATTATTAGTTGATTCCATAGCTGACAGTAAGGTCTGATAAAAACTGGTAATTGCTTCAGAGTTGTAAGCTTCGGTCGGCGCGTAGCTTTGGATTATAGCCCAATGTTTGTTATCCGGAAATTTTATTTCCAATAGTGCTATCCTGTCCGAAAACTGTTTAAATCCTATTATATTGTTTTTCAGAGCTTTTTTAATTATGAATCCTACACCATTTCTTCCCTGGAAAGCTGAAGTATGATACAAGACAAAGTCGCGATATTCCACTATTGTTTCGTTTTTTCTTCTAATTTCGCACAAGCCAATTATATCCCAATTAAGTTTAGAGATCGCGTAATTTAGCTCCAATATTTTGTTTTCTGACATCAAAGTTCTCACATTAAGAGTTCCTATATACAGGTATTGTGGTTTACTCTTTAGGGTTCCTTTTTGGTTATTTGTAGGGGGGTTTTGGTCTAACTTCTCCTCGGTGACCGGCCGGCTTGGAGAAGGGGTGGGAGAGGCGTCTTTCAGTTTTTTTGGTATTCGTCACCGTCCGGGGCCCTCGAGGTCTGGGCTTTCGGAATGAGTTTGGCGGGGTGTAAGTACCCTATTATGTTTTGGGATTTATTTTTCTTTGGTATTTGCCTAGTAACTTCTTGACTGTTTCCAGTGCTTACCTTGACTATCTAACTATAAAGTTCAGTGTTTAGCTTGACTATCTAACTATAAAGTTCAGGTTTCAAAAACGTCTTGCTGGCCGTTTTGGGACTTGTAGCTCTTTAGCTTGATTATCTAGCTATAAAGTTCAGGTTTCAAAAACGTCTTGCTGGCCGTTTTGGGACTTGTAGCTCCCAGCAGCCACTTAAGTAAGAAAATCTTAATGTTTTACTTTTCAATAAATTGACTAGCCTTATCGATCGAGTATCAACTTGCGATGAACAATCGTTTGTAGCTAATGACACTGCCTCACTGTCAAATAGGTTGAAAATCCCTTGCTTGCCGTCCTTCATGCTAAAACTTTTTGAGAACTGCAACTTTTCAGAATATTTTGGGTACATTTTGCTTTGGTCTCCAATTTTGACAACACTAGTGGTCGATTATCATATAATGCTCTAAGCAACTCTTTAGCTTGATTATCTAGCTGTAAAGTTCAGGTTTCAAAAACGTCTTGCTGGCCGTGTTAGGACTTGTAGCTCCCAGCAGCCACTTAAGTAAGAAAATCTTAATGTTTTACTTTTCAGTAAATTGACTAGTCTTATCGATCGAGTATCAACTTGCGATCAACAATATTTTCTAGGTAGTGACACCAGCTAACTGTAATATAGTTCGAAAATCCCTTGCTTGCCGTCCTTCATGCTAAAACTTTCGGAGAACTGTTGATTTTATTATATTTTAATATACAAAAATTAACATATCCTGTAAATAAAAGGTAAATGATTTGACTACTTTGTTAAAGGAATGAACGACCGATTGATTGAGTGAATGTTTAGTTCAATTCATTCTCTGTTCAGATCTTTTAGTCACTCCTTCGCCTTGCCTCTCTTTGATCAAGACTTTACTCGTAGATAGACGTGTTCTAGCTTCCAAGTATAAAAATAAAATTAAAATAAATGAAATTAATTTAACCGTTATTCAGTATTTAATTGACAATAAATCCTTGTATACCCTAACCTTTTCAATAGGTTATGGGGCCCAGGCCACGCGTTAAAACTTTGAAACTCTAATGATGAATTTTTCGAAACACGTGCATGAATGGATAACCTAAAATCAAAACGAAATATCAAAACTTACGACGGCGTAATCACTGCAATTGAGACGTTATCTGAAAATAGTTTAACTTTGGCATTTGTGAAAATAAGGTTATTAGACCACGAGGTTAAGCTGAGAAACGATAGTGCAGATACGAGCTCAAAAGTACTGCATGTCGAGCATAAGCCCCATAATTCAAAGAAGAGAATAATCGATACACCTAAACCGCCAAACCACCATAATAATAACCGTAGACATTACAAGAACAAAACTTGGAAAAATACCCACATTTTAAAATGTCATCATTGCGGACGAAAAGGTCACGCGAAAAAGGATTGTTATTACTTTAAACAAATGATGCAAGAAAAACAGACTGAAACAAATAGGACGCGAACAGTTCAACAAGTCGAATTGAATCAAGAAACTGCTAACGATTTCTCGGGTTTCGCCTTTATGACGGGAGACTGTCAAGATGATGTTCAAGAAGATAAAGTGAGATTTATTTTGGACTCGGGAGCATCGGATCACGTCACAAACAGGTCGGATCTTTTCATTAATTTTACAATTCTTAATCCACCTTTGAAAATATCGATTGCTAAGCACAGGGAATTTTTTTTTAGCTACACAAAAAGGGACAATGAGGGTGACGAGCGACTTGGGCGTGCAAGGACTTCTGGAGGATGTGCTGTTCTGCCCAGATGCCCCTTACAACCTGCTGTCGGTGCCCAAGATGCAGCGAGCTGGCTACACGATCATCTTCGACCAACATGGCTCCCAAGTTTGTAAAGGTGACACAACTGTCATGAAGGGTAAGTCTCTGAACAATTAAATTGCAGTAGACTTTGCTGTATCAGTAAATATGGCTATTCCTGTTTCCCGCCTATACCAAGCTAATAATAATGACTACAATTTATGGCATCAGCGTTTGGGTCATATAAGTAAAAATATAAGTAAAAATAAATTCATACAATTAAAGAATAAAAACATGATTGAAGATGTTAATCAAATTCAGTTTGTTGAGCCAAATGATAAAATGTGCGAAGCTTGTATAAACGGCAAACAGGCCAGATTACCATTTAATCTGACTAAGAATAAAGATCACATTACACGACTTTTATTTGTAGTACATTCTGATGTTTGTGGCCAAATCACTCCTCCCACGATAGACAATAAAAATTATTTTGTATTTTTTTATTGACCAGTATACCCATTACTGTGTTGTGTATTTGATAACGTACAAGTCAGAGGTATTTACTGCTTTTAAAGTGTACGGACGTAGTGACGTAAATGTGAGGCAAAATTGAATTTTGAAAATGGTAAATTTATACTGCGATAACGGCGGCGAATATTTATCTGCCGAGATGAAAAATTATTGTATTGAAAAGGGCAAAACTTACCATTTGACAGTTCCAAAAACACCGCAACAAAACAGTGTATCGGAACGTAAGGTAAGGACTATTACAGAAAAAGCGCGATCTATGCTTAGTGGTTCCAAATTAAATAAAGTATTTTGGGGTAAAGCTGTATTAACTGCTGTTCGATTAATAAATGTAACGCCTTCAAGAGCCCTTATGCAATCGAAAACCCCATATGAATTGTGGCATAAAAAAAAAAAAAAAAAAACACAACTTAAATACTTGAAGGTTTTTGGTGCCACGGTTTATGTACATAATAAAACCAGTAAATCTAAATTTGATGATAAATCTTGGAAGGGAATACTGGTAGGTTATGAACCAAACGGATATAAAGTTTGGAACTCGGAAAGCGCTTAATTTGTCACTGTTAGAGACGTTATAGTCGACGAGGCTAATTTTCTAACATCCAGGCCAGTAATGTTGCCTGAAGTTACCGAAAATTGCCATGATAAACCTGATAACAACAATATATCAAAATCAGTGTCATCCAAGTCACGCCATAGTGACAATTCAAAATCAGATGCATTTAAATCTGATGATCTCGGCCGTCCTGTTGACAATTCAAAATCAGATGCATTTAAATCTGATGATCTCGGCCGTCCTATTGACAATTCAAAATCAGATGCATTTAAATCTGATGATCTCGGCCGTCCTATGAAAAACCGCAGATTAAATGAAACCATTATTGAACCCACATCTAGTAATGCCCCTGATAATTGTACGCAGGTAAATCAAAATGAAAATAAAAACACAGATGACATAAGGAGGAGTGATAGGCTTAAAAATCGGCCACCTGTTCATTATTATCAAACTGATGATGATGAGTGCATATTGAGTGCGCAGTCTATATTAGTGTTAAGTGGCAAGTTGCCATAGAAGAAGAGTTAAAATCTCTTTCTGAAAACAACACGTGGTCTTTAGTGCCGAGACCACAGAATAAAAATGTTGTTGATAATAAATGGGTTTTCTCTATCAAGTATAATGAATTTGGTAGACCGCAAAGATATAAAGCCCGTCTCGTTGCCAAAGGGTTTAGTCAGGAATACCTTGTCGATTTTTATGAAACCTTTGCACCTGTAGCCAGAATTGCTAGTTTTCGGTTCATTATTAGTCTTGCAAATCAATTTAACTTACTCGTCCACCATATGGATGTTAAAACTGCCTTTTTAAATGGTAAATTAGAAGAAGAGATTTTTATGGAAGTGCCGAAAGAAGTAGATTGCGATAAGAATTATGTATGTAAATTAAATAAGGCATTGTATGGACTGAAACAGGCTGCTAGATGCTGGTTTCAGGTTTTTAAGCAAGCACTGAAAAAAAAAAAAGGATTTATAAGTTCATCGGTTGATAGATGTACATACACATACATGCTTGATAGAGGAAGCGTCCAACAAAATATTTACGCAATTTTGTATGTGGATGATTTAGTTATTTCATGTGGTGAAATATAAACAATGAATAATTTCAAAAGGTATTTAATGAGTAAATTTCAAATGAAAGACTTACAAGATATAAAATTATTTCTTGGTATAAAAATCGATAGGTCTGGACAATGAAATCACATTAAATCAAAGTGCATATATTGAAAAGTTTTGCGTAAGTTTAAAATGCACGATTGTAACCCCATTAGCACACCACTAGAAGTAAAACTAAATTATGAAGCATTAAACTTTGAAGAGAAGTATGATGCCCCTTGCAGAAGTGTAATAGGTTGTTTATGTATGTATGTGTGTAAGCACTTTATTGTACACAATAACAGGTTAAAACAATATACATGTCACATAAGATTAGAGTACAAAGGCGAACTTATCCCTATGAGGGATCTCTTCCAGCTAACCTGTTTAATGTATATAATGCTATGTACTCGTCCTGATTTAAGTACAAGCAATAACATTTTAAGCAGGTATACAAATAAAAACAACAAAGAATTTTGGCAATGTTTTAAAAAGGGTGCTGAGATATTTGTAAAGCACAATAGATTTAAAATTAACTTACAAACGATGTGATTCTAATAACATTCTATGTGGTTATGTCGATTCAGACTGGGGTGGCCATGATTCAAGTGATAGGAAGAGTACCACAGGTTATTTATTTAAGTTATTCAATAATTGTACAATCACATGGAGTACAAAGAGGCAAATGTCAGTTGCCGCTTCATAAACTGAAGCCCAGTACATGGCTTTATGGTTAAAGTGTCTTGCGTCAAGCATTAATGTAAATATCACACAGCCGATTGTTATTTATGAGGATAACAACGGATGTATTAGTATTGCCAACAATCCCACTAACCACAAGAGGTCAAACCACATCGACATTAAGTATCATTTCTCTAGGGAGCAAATTGAGAAAAATGTTATTAAATTATGTTATCTTCCCACAGGTAAACAAATAGCAGACGCTAACAAACACAACAACAAACACAACACACAAACAAACAACACAGCAACAAACACAAACAAACACACACAATACAAAGCAGTTGCCTACAGCTGCCTTTAAAGCAATGCAGTCTGAAATGGGTTTGCAATAATGCGATTGAAATGTACATACTAAATAATGTATTGTTGAGATAATTATTGTACATTTTTGATGATTATTTTTATGGCGTAATAATTATCTTGATGACCTGATTGGGTTTTTCTGGGTTTTCCCAATCCTTGCAACAAATGTTGGATCATAAAATTGTAATTTCCCCAGACAATACTTGGAAGTTAAATACGATCTGATGCTTATTTATTGTAAATAATTGTTAATTTTTGAGGGGGCGTGTTGATTTTATTATATTTTAATATACAAAAATTAACATATCCTGTAAATAAAAGGTAAATGATTTGACTACTTTGTTAAGGGAATGAACGACCGATTGATTGAGTGAATGTTTAGTTCAATTCATTCTCTGTTCAGATCTTTTAGTCACTCCTTCGCCTTGCCTCTCTTTGATCAAGACTTTACTCGTAGATAGACGTGTTCTAGCTTCCAAGTATAAAAATAAAATTAAAATAAATGAAATTAATTTAACCGTTATTCAGTATTTAATTGACAATAAATCCTTGTATACCCTAACCTTTTCAATAAGAACTGCAACTTTTCAGAATATTTTGGGTACATTTTGCCTTGGTCTCCAATTTTGACAACATTAGTGGTCGAAATCACTTAAAGCTCTAAGCAGCACTTTAGCTTGATTATCTAGCTGTAAAGTTCAGGTTTCGAAAACGTGTTGATGGCCGTTTTAGGACTTGTAGCTCCCAGCAGCCACTTAAGTAAGAAAATCTTAATGTTTTACTTTTCAGTAAATTGACTAGTCTTATCGATCGAGTATCAACTTGCGATCAACAATATTTTCTAGGTAGTGACACCAGCTAACTGTAATATAGTTCGAAAATCTCTTGCTTGCCGTCCTTCATGCTAAAACTTTCGGAGAACTGCAACTTTTCAGAATATTTTGGGTACATTTTGCCTTGGTCTTCAATTTTGACAACATTAATGGTCGAGTATCACTTAAAGCTCTAAGCAGCTCTTTAGCTTGATTATCTAGCTATAAAGTTCAGGTTTCAAAAACGTCTTGATGGCCGTTTTAGGACTTGTAGCTCCCAGCAGCCACTTAAGTGAGAAAATCTTAATGTTTTACTTTTCAGTAAATTGACTAGTCTTATCGATCGAGTATCAACTTGCGATGCAATTTTTTTTGAAGGAAATGACACTACCTACCTGTGACATAGGTTGAATATCCCTTGCTTGCCGTCCTTCATGCTAAAACTTTCGGAGAACTGCAACTTTTCAGAATATTTTGGGTATATTTTGCCTTGGTCTCCAATTTTGACAACATTAGTGGTCGAGTATCACTTAAAGCTCTAAATAGCTCTTTAGCTTGATAATCTAGCTGTAAAGTTCAGGTTTCGAAAACGTCTTGATGGCCGTTTTAGGACTTGTAGCTCCCAGCAGCCACTTAAGTAAGAAAATCTTAATGTTTTACTTTTCAGTAAATTGACTAGTCTTATCGATCAAGTATCAACTTGCGATCAACAATATTTTCTAGCTAGTGACACCAGCTAACTGTAATATAGTTCGAAAATCCCTTGCTTGCCGTCCTTCATGCTAAAACTTTTTGAGAACTGCAATTTTTCAGAATATTTTTGGTACATTTTGCCTTGGTCTTCAATTTTGACAACAGTAGTGGTCGAGTATCACTTAAAGCTCAAAGCAGCTCTTTAGCTTGATTATCTAGCTATAAAGTTCAGGTTTCAAAAACGTCTTGATGGCCGTTTTAGGACTTGTAGCTCCCAGCAGCCACTTAAATAAGAAAATCTTAATGTTTTACTTTTCAGTAAATTGACTAGTCTTATCGATCGAGTATCAACTTGCGATGCAATTTTTTTGAAGGAAATGACACTACCTACCTGTGACATAGGTTGAATATCCCTTGCTTGCCGTCCTTCATGCTAAAACTTTTTGAGAACTGCAATTTTTCAGAATATTTTGGGTACATTTTACCTTGGACTCCAATTTTGACAACATTAACGGTCGAGTATCACTTAAGGCTCTCAGCAGCTCTTTAGCTTGATTATCTACCGGTAAAGTTCAGGTTTCAGAAACGTCTTCCTGGCCGTTTTACGACTTGTAGCTTCCAGCAGCCACTTAAGTAAGAAAATCTTAATGTTTTACTTTTCAGTAATAGAACTAGTCTTATCGATCGAGTATCAACTTGCGATCAACAATATTTTCTAGGTAGTGACACCAGCTAACTGTAATATAGTTCGAAAATTCCTTGCTTGCCGTCCTTCATGCTAAAACTTTCGGAGAACTGCAACTTTTCAGAATATTTTGGGTACATTTTGTTTTGGTCTCCAATTTTGACAACAGTAGTGGTCGAGTATCACTTAAAGCTCTAAGCAGCTCTTTAGCTTGATTATCTAGCTGTAAAATTCAGGTTTCGAAAACGTCTTGATGGCCGTTTTAGGACTTGTAGCTCCCAGCAGCCACTTAAGTAAGAAAATCTTAATGTTTTACTTTTCAGTAAATTGACTAGTCTTTTCGATCGAGTATCAACTTGCGATCAACAATATTTTCTAGGTAGTGACACCAGCTAACTGTAATATAGTTCGAAAATTCCTTGCTTGCCGTCCTTCATGCTAAAACTTTTTGAGAACTGCAATTTTTCAGAATATTTTTGGTACATTTTGTTTTGGTCTTTAATTTGTACAACATTAGTGGTCGAGTATCACTTAAAGCTCTAAGCAGCTCCTTAGCTTGATTATCTAGCTGTAAAGTTCAGGTTTCAAAAACGTCTTGATGGCCGTTTTAGGACTTGTAGCTCCCAGCAGCCACTTAAGTAAGAAAATCTTAATGTTTTACTTTTCAGTAAATTGACTAGTCTTATCGATCAAGTATCAACTTGCGATCAACAATATTTTCTAGGTAGTGACACCAGCTAACTGTAATATAGTTCGAAAATTCCTTGCTTGCCGTCCTTCATGCTAAAACTTTCGGAGAACTGCAACTTTTCAGAATATTTTGGGTGCATTTTGTTTTGGTCTCCAATTTTGACAACAGTAGTGGTCGAGTATCACTTAAAGCTCTAAGCAGCTCTTTAGCTTGATTATCTAGCTGTAAAATTCAGGTTTCGAAAACGTCTTGATGGCCGTTTTAGGACTTGTAGCTCCCAGCAGCCACTTAAGTAAGAAAATCTTAATGTTTTACTTTTCAGTAAATTGACTAGTCTTTTCGATCGAGTATCAACTTGCGATCAACAATATTTTCTAGGTAGTGACACCAGCTAACTGTAATATAGTTCGAAAATTCCTTGCTTGCCGTCCTTCTTGCTAAAACTTTTTGAGAACTGCAATTTTTCAGAATATTTTTGGTACATTTTGTTTTGGTCTTTAATTTGTACAACATTAGTGGTCGAGTATCACTTAAAGCTCTAAGCAGCTCCTTAGCTTGATTATCTAGCTGTAAAGTTCAGGTTTCAAAAACGTCTTGATGGCCGTTTTAGGACTTGTAGCTCCCAGCAGCCACTTAAGTAAGAAAATCTTAATGTTTTACTTTTCAGTAAATTGACTAGTCTTATCGATCAAGTATCAACTTGCGATCAACAATATTATCTAGGTAGTGACACCAGCTAACTGTAATATAGTTTGAAAATCCCTTGCTTGCCGTCCTTCATGCTAAAACTTTTTGAGAACTGCAACTTTTCAGAATATTTTGGGGACATTTTACCTTGGACTCCAATTTTGACAACATTAACGGTCGAGTATCACTTAAGGCTCTCAGCAGCTCTTTAGCTTGATTATCTACCTGTAAAGTTCAGGTTTCAGAAACGTCTTGATGGCCGTTTTACGACTTGTAGCTTCCAGCAGCCACTTAAGTAAGAAAATGTTAATGTTTTACTTTTCAGTAAATTAACTAGTCTTATCGATCGAGTATCAACTTGCGATCAACAATGTTTTCTAGGTAGTGACACCAGCTAACTGTAATATAGTTCGAAAATCCCTTGCTTGCCGTCCTTCATGTTAAAACTTTCGGAGAACTGCAACTTTTCAGAATATTTTGGGTACATTTTGCCTTGGTCTACAATTTTGACAACATTAGTGGTCGAGTATCACTTAAAGCTCTAAGCAGCTCTTTAGCTTGATTATCTAGCTGTAAAGTTCAGGTTTCAAAAACGTCTTGATGGCCGTTTTAGGACTTGTAGCTCCCAGCAGCCACTTAAGTAAGAAAATCTTAATGTTTTACTTTTCAGTAATATAACTAGTCTTATCGATCGAGTATCAACTTGCGATCAACAATATTTTCTAGGTAGTGACACCAGCTAACTGTAATATAGTTCGAAAATTCCTTGCTTGCCGTCCTTCATGCTAAAACTTTCGGAGAACTGCAACTTTTCAGAATATTTTGGGTACATTTTGTTTTGGTCTCCAATTTTGACAACAGTAGTGGTCGAGTATCACTTAAAGCTCTAAGCAGCTCTTTAGCTTGATTATCTAGCTGTAAAATTCAGGTTTCGAAAACGTCTTGATGGCCGTTTTAGGACTTGTAGCTCCCAGCAGCCACTTAAGTAAGAAAATCTTAATGTTTTACTTTTCAGTAAATTGACTAGTCTTTTCGATCGAGTATCAACTTGCGATCAACAATATTTTCTAGGTAGTGACACCAGCTAACTGTAATATAGTTCGAAAATTTCTTGCTTGCCGTCCTTCATGCTAAAACTTTTTGAGAACTGCAACTTTTCAGAATATTTTGGGGACATTTTACCTTGGACTCCAATTTTGACAACATTAACGGTCGAGTATCATTTAAGGCTCTCAGCAGCTCTTTAGCTTGATTATCTACCTGTAAAGTTCAGGTTTCAGAAACGTCTTGATGGCCGTTTTACGACTTGTAGCTTCCAGCAGCCACTTAAGTAAGAAAATGTTAATGTTTTACTTTTCAGTAAATTAACTAGTCTTATCGATCGAGTATCAACTTGCGATCAACAATGTTTTCTAGGTAGTGACACCAGCTAACTGTAATATAGTTCGAAAATCCCTTGCTTGCCGTCCTTCATGTTAAAACTTTCGGAGAACTGCAACTTTTCAGAATATTTTGGGTACATTTTGCCTTGGTCTACAATTTTGACAACATTAGTGGTCAAGTATCACTTAAAGCTCTAAGCAGCTCCTTAGCTTGATTATCTAGCTGTAAAGTTCAGGTTTCAAAAACGTCTTGATGGCCGTTTTAGGACTTGTAGCTCCCAGCAGCCACTTAAGTAAGAAAATCTTAATGTTTTACTTTTCAGTAAATTGACTAGTCTTATCGATCGAGTATCAACTTGCGATGCAATTTTTTTTGTAGGAAATGATACTACCTACCTTTGACATAGGTTTAATATCCCTTGCTTGCCGTCCTTCATGCTAAAACTTTTTGAGAACTGCAATTTTTCAGAATATTTTGGGTACATTTTACCTTGGACTCCAATTTTGACAACATTAACGGTCGAGTATCACTTAAGGCTCTCAGCAGCTCTTTAGCTTGATTATCTACCGGTAAAGTTCAGGTTTCAGAAACGTCTTACTGGCCGTTTTACGACTTGTAGCTTCCAGCAGCCACTTAAGTAAGAAAATCTTAATGTTTTGCTTTTCAGTAAATTAACTAGTCTTATCGATCGAGTATCAACTTGCGATCAACAATATTTTCTAGGTAGTGACACCAGCTAACTGTAATATAGTTCGAAAATCCCTTGCTTGCCGTCCTTCATGCTAAAACTTTCGGAGAACTGCAACTTTTCAGAATATTTTGGGTACATTTTGCCTTGGTCTCCAATTTTGACAACATTAGTGGTCGAGTATCACTTAAAGCTCTAAACAGCTCTTTAGCTTGATAATCTAGCTGTAAAGTTCAGGTTTCGAAAACGTCTTGATGGCCGTTTTAGGACTTGTAGCTCCCAGCAGCCACTTAAGTAAGAAAATCTTAATGTTTTACTTTTCAGTAAATTAACTAGTCTTATCGATCGAGTATCAACTTGCGATCAACAATATTTTCTAGGTAGTGACACCAGCTAACTGTAATATAGTTCGAAAATCCCTTGCTTGCCGTCCTTCATGCTAAAACTTTTTGAGAACTGCAATTTTTCAGAATGTTTTTGGTACATTTTGCCTTGGTCTTCAATTTTTACAACATTAGTGGTCGAGTATCACTTAAAGCTCTAAGCAGCTCCTTAGCTTGATTATCTAGCTGTAAAGTTCAGGTTTCAAAAACGTCTTGATGGCCGTTTTAGGGCTTGTAGCTCCCAGCAGCCACTTAAGTAAGAAAATCTTAATGTTTTACTTTTCAGTAAATTAACTAGTCTTATCGATCGAGTATCAACTTGCGATCAACAATATTTTCTAGGTAGTGACACCAGCTAACTGTAATATAGTTCGAAAATCCCTTGCTTGCCGTCCTTCATGCTAAAACTTTTTGAGAACTGCAATTTTTCAGAATGTTTTTGGTACATTTTGCCTTGGTCTTCAATTTTTACAACATTAGTGGTCGAGTATCACTTAAAGCTCTAAGCAGCTCCTTAGCTTGATTATCTAGCTGTAAAGTTCAGGTTTCAAAAACGTCTTGATGGCCGTTTTAGGGCTTGTAGCTCCCAGCAGCCACTTAAGTAAGAAAATCTTAATGTTTTGCTTTTCAGTAAATTAACTAGTCTTATCGATCGAGTATCAACTTGCGATCAACAATATTTTCTAGGTAGTGACACCAGCTAACTGTAATATAGTTCGAAAATCCCTTGCTTGCCGTCCTTCATGCTAAAACTTTCGGAGAACTGCAACTTTTCAGAATATTTTGGGTACATTTTGCCTTGGTCTCCAATTTTGACAACATTAGTGGTCGAGTATCACTTAAAGCTCTAAACAGCTCTTTAGCTTGATAATCTAGCTGTAAAGTTCAGGTTTCGAAAACGTCTTGATGGCCGTTTTAGGACTTGTAGCTCCCAGCAGCCACTTAAGTAAGAAAATCTTAATGTTTTACTTTTCAGTAAATTAACTAGTCTTATCGATCGAGTATCAACTTGCGATCAACAATATTTTCTAGGTAGTGACACCAGCTAACTGTAATATAGTTCGAAAATCCCTTGCTTGCCGTCCTTCATGCTAAAACTTTTTGAGAACTGCAATTTTTCAGAATGTTTTTGGTACATTTTGCCTTGGTCTTCAATTTTTACAACATTAGTGGTCGAGTATCACTTAAAGCTCTAAGCAGCTCCTTAGCTTGATTATCTAGCTGTAAAGTTCAGGTTTCAAAAACGTCTTGATGGCCGTTTTAGGGCTTGTAGCTCCCAGCAGCCACTTAAGTAAGAAAATCTTAATGTTTTACTTTTCAGTAAATTGACTAGTCTTATCGATCGAGTATCAACTTGCGATGCAATTTTTTTTGTAGGAAATGACACTACCTACCTGTGACATAGGTTGAACATCCCTTGCTTGCCGTCCTTCATGCTAAAACTTTTTGAGAACTGCAATTTTTCAGAATATTTTGGGTACATTTTACCTTGGACTCCAATTTTGACAACATTAACGGTCGAGTATTACTTAAGGCTCTCAGCAGCTCTTTAGCTTGATTATCTACCTGTAAAGTTCAGGTTTCAGAAACGTCTTCCTGGCCGTTTTACGACTTCTAGCTTCCAGCAGCCACTTAAGTAAGAAAATCTTAATGTTTTACTTTTCAGTAAATTGACTAGTCTTATCGATCGAGTATCAACTTGCGATCAACAATGTTTTCTAGGTAGTGACACCAGCTAACTGTAATATAGTTCGAAAATCCCTTGCTTGCCGTCCTTCATGCTAAAACTTTCGGAGAACTGCAACTTTTCAGAATATTTTGGGTACATTTTGCCTTGGTCTCCAATTTTGACAACATTAGTGGTCGAGTATCACTTAAAGCTCTAAACAGCTCTTTAGCTTGATAATCTAGCTGTAAAGTTCAGGTTTCGAAAACGTCTTGATGGCCGTTTTAGGACTTGTAGCTCCCAGCAGCCACTTAAGTAAGAAAATCTTAATGTTTTACTTTTCAGTAAATTGACTAGTCTTATCGATCGAGTATCAACTTGCGATCAACAATATTTTCTAGGTAGTGACACCAGCTAACTGTAATATAGTTCGAAAATCCCTTGCTTGCCGTCCTTCATGCTAAAACTTTTTGAGAACTGCAACTTTTCAGAATATTTTGGGTACATTTTGCTTTGGTCTCCAATTTTGACAACAGTAGTGGTCGAGTATCACTTAAAGCTCTAAGCAGCTCTTTAGCTTGATTATTTAGCTGTAAATTTCAGGTTTCAGAATCGTGTTCCTGGCCGTTTTACGACTTGTAGCTCCCAGCAGCCACTTAAGTAAGAAAATCTTAATGATTTACTTTTCAGTAAAGTGACTAGTCTTATCGATCGAGTATCAACTTGCGATGAACAATCGTTTGTAGCTAATGACACTGCCTCACTGTCACATAGGCTGAAAATCCCTTGCTTGCCATCCTTCATGCTAAAACTTTTTGAGAACTGCAACTTTTCAGAATATTTTGGGTACAATTTGCTTTGGTCTCCAATTTTGACAACAGTAGTGGTCGAGTATCACTTAAAGCTGTAAGCAGCTCTTTAACTTGATTATCTAACTGTAAATTTCAGGTTTCAGAAACGTCTTACTGGCCGTTTTACGACTTGTAGCTTCCAGCAGCCACTTAAGTAAGAAAATCTTAATGTTTTACTTTTCAGTAAATTAACTAGTCTTATCGATCGAGTATCAACTTGTGATCAACAATATTTTCTAGGTAGTGACACCAGCTAACTGTAATATAGTTCGAAAATCCCTTGCTTGCCGTCCTTCATGCTAAAACTTTCGGAGAACTGCAACTTTTCAGAATATTTTGGGTACATTTTGCCTTGGTCTCCAATTTTGACAACATTAGTGGTCGAGTATCACTTAAAGCTCTAAACAGCTCTTTAGCTTGATAATCTAGCTGTAAAGTTCAGGTTTCGAAAACGTCTTGATGGCCGTTTTAGGACTTGTAGCTCCCAGCAGCCACTTAAGTAAGAAAATCTTAATGTTTTACTTTTCAGTAAATTAACTAGTCTTATCGATCGAGTATCAACTTGCGATCAACAATATTTTCTAGGTAGTGACACCAGCTAACTGTAATATAGTTCGAAAATCCCTTGCTTGCCGTCCTTCATGCTAAAACTTTTTGAGAACTGCAATTTTTCAGAATGTTTTTGGTACATTTTGCCTTGGTCTTCAATTTTTACAACATTAGTGGTCGAGTATCACTTAAAGCTCTAAGCAGCTCCTTAGCTTGATTATCTAGCTGTAAAGTTCAGGTTTCAAAAACGTCTTGATGGCCGTTTTAGGGCTTGTAGCTCCCAGCAGCCACTTAAGTAAGAAAATCTTAATGTTTTACTTTTCAGTAAATTGACTAGTCTTATCGATCGAGTATCAACTTGCGATGCAATTTTTTTTGTAGGAAATGACACTACCTACCTGTGACATAGGTTGAACATCCTTTGCTTGCCGTCCTTCATGCTAAAACTTTTTGAGAACTGCAATTTTTCAGAATATTTTGGGTACATTTTACCTTGGACTCCAATTTTGACAACATTAACGGTCGAGTATTACTTAAGGCTCTCAGCAGCTCTTTAGCTTGATTATCTACCTGTAAAGTTCAGGTTTCAGAAACGTCTTCCTGGCCGTTTTACGACTTGTAGCTTCCAGCAGCCACTTAAGTAAGAAAATCTTAATGTTTTACTTTTCAGTAAATTGACTAGTCTTATCGATCGAGTATCAACTTGCGATCAACAATGTTTTCTAGGTAGTGACACCAGCTAACTGTAATATAGTTCGAAAATCCCTTGCTTGCCGTCCTTCATGCTAAAACTTTCGGAGAACTGCAACTTTTCAGAATATTTTGGGTACATTTTGCCTTGGTCTCCAATTTTGACAACATTAGTGGTCGAGTATCACTTAAAGCTCTAAACAGCTCTTTAGCTTGATAATCTAGCTGTAAAGTTCAGGTTTCGAAAACGTCTTGATGGCCGTTTTAGGACTTGTAGCTCCCAGCAGCCACTTAAGTAAGAAAATCTTAATGTTTTACTTTTCAGTAAATTGACTAGTCTTATCGATCGAGTATCAACTTGCGATCAACAATATTTTCTAGGTAGTGAAACCAGCTAACTGTAATATAGTTCGAAAATCCCTTGCTTGCCGTCCTTCATGCTAAAACTTTTTGAGAACTGCAACTTTTCAGAATATTTTGGGTACATTTTGCTTTGGTCTCCAATTTTGACAACAGTAGTGGTCGAGTATCACTTAAAGCTCTAAGCAGCTCTTTAGCTTGATTATTTAGCTGTAAATTTCAGGTTTCAGAATCGTGTTCCTGGCCGTTTTACGACTTGTAGCTCCCAGCAGCCACTTAAGTAAGAAAATCTTAATGATTTACTTTTCAGTAAAGTGACTAGTCTTATCGATCGAGTATCAACTTGCGATGAACAATCGTTTGTAGCTAATGACACTGCCTCACTGTCACATAGGCTGAAAATCCCTTGCTTGCCATCCTTCATGCTAAAACTTTTTGAGAACTGCAACTTTTCAGAATATTTTGGGTACAATTTGCTTTGGTCTCCAATTTTGACAACAGTAGTGGTCGAGTATCACTTAAAGCTGTAAGCAGCTCTTTAACTTGATTATCTAACTGTAAATTTCAGGTTTCAGAAACGTCTTACTGGCCGTTTTACGACTTGTAGCTTCCAGCAGCCACTTAAGTAAGAAAATCTTAATGTTTTACTTTTCAGTAAATTAACTAGTCTTATCGATCGAGTATCAACTTGTGATCAACAATATTTTCTAGGTAGTGACACCAGCTAACTGTAATATAGTTCGAAAATCCCTTGCTTGCCGTCCTTCATGCTAAAACTTTCGGAGAACTGCAACTTTTCAGAATATTTTGGGTACATTTTGCCTTGGTCTCCAATTTTGACAACATTAGTGGTCGAGTATCACTTAAAGCTCTAAACAGCTCTTTAGCTTGATAATCTAGCTGTAAAGTTCAGGTTTCGAAAACGTCTTGATGGCCGTTTTAGGACTTGTAGCTCCCAGCAGCCACTTAAGTAAGAAAATCTTAATGTTTTACTTTTCAGTAAATTAACTAGTCTTATCGATCGAGTATCAACTTGCGATCAACAATATTTTCTAGGTAGTGACACCAGCTAACTGTAATATAGTTCGAAAATCCCTTGCTTGCCGTCCTTCATGCTAAAACTTTTTGAGAACTGCAATTTTTCAGAATGTTTTTGGTACATTTTGCCTTGGTCTTCAATTTTTACAACATTAGTGGTCGAGTATCACTTAAAGCTCTAAGCAGCTCCTTAGCTTGATTATCTAGCTGTAAAGTTCAGGTTTCAAAAACGTCTTGATGGCCGTTTTAGGGCTTGTAGCTCCCAGCAGCCACTTAAGTAAGAAAATCTTAATGTTTTACTTTTCAGTAAATTGACTAGTCTTATCGATCGAGTATCAACTTGCGATGCAATTTTTTTTGTAGGAAATGACACTACCTACCTGTGACATAGGTTGAACATCCCTTGCTTGCCGTCCTTCATGCTAAAACTTTTTGAGAACTGCAATTTTTCAGAATATTTTGGGTACATTTTACCTTGGACTCCAATTTTGACAACATTAACGGTCGAGTATTACTTAAGGCTCTCAGCAGCTCTTTAGCTTGATTATCTACCTGTAAAGTTCAGGTTTCAGAAACGTCTTCCTGGCCGTTTTACGACTTGTAGCTTCCAGCAGCCACTTAAGTAAGAAAATCTTAATTTTTTACTCTTCAGTAAATTGACTAGTCTTATCGATCGAGTATCAACTTGCGATCAACAATATTTTCTAGGTAGTGACACCAGCTAACTGTAATATAGTTCGAAAATCCCTTGCTTGCCGTCCTTCATGCTAAAACTTTCGGAGAACTGCAACTTTTCAGAATATTTTGGGTACATTTTGCCTTGGTCTCCAATTTTGACAACATTAGTGGTCGAGTATCACTTAAAGCTCTAAACAGCTCTTTAGCTTGATAATCTAGCTGTAAAGTTCAGGTTTCGAAAACGTCTTGATGGCCGTTTTAGGACTTGTAGCTCCCAGCAGCCACTTAAGTAAGAAAATCTTAATGTTTTACTTTTCAGTAATAGAACTAGTCTTATCGATCGAGTATCAACTTGCGATCAACAATATTTTCTAGGTAGTGACACCAGCTAACTGTAATATAGTTCGAAAATTCCTTGCTTGCCGTCCTTCATGCTAAAACTTTCGGAGAACTGCAACTTTTCAGAATATTTTGGGTGCATTTTGTTTTGGTCTCCAATTTTGACAACAGTAGTGGTCGAGTATCACTTAAAGCTCTAAGCAGCTCTTTAGCTTGATTATCTAGCTGTAAAATTCAGGTTTCGAAAACGTCTTGATGGCCGTTTTAGGACTTGTAGCTCCCAGCAGCCACTTAAGTAAGAAAATCTTAATGTTTTACTTTTCAGTAAATTGACTAGTCTTTTCGATCGAGTATCAACTTGCGATCAACAATATTTTCTAGGTAGTGACACCAGCTAACTGTAATATAGTTCGAAAATTCCTTGCTTGCCGTCCTTCATGCTAAAACTTTTTGAGAACTGCAATTTTTCAGAATATTTTTGGTACATTTTGTTTTGGTCTTTAATTTGTACAACATTAGTGGTCGAGTATCACTTAAAGCTCTAAGCAGCTCCTTAGCTTGATTATCTAGCTGTAAAGTTCAGGTTTCAAAAACGTCTTGATGGCCGTTTTAGGACTTGTAGCTCCCAGCAGCCACTTAAGTAAGAAAATCTTAATGTTTTACTTTTCAGTAAATTGACTAGTCTTATCGATCAAGTATCAACTTGCGATCAACAATATTATCTAGGTAGTGACACCAGCTAACTGTAATATAGTTTGAAAATCCCTTGCTTGCCGTCCTTCATGCTAAAACTTTTTGAGAACTGCAACTTTTCAGAATATTTTGGGGACATTTTACCTTGGACTCCAATTTTGACAACATTAACGGTCGAGTATCACTTAAGGCTCTCAGCAGCTCTTTAGCTTGATTATCTACCTGTAAAGTTCAGGTTTCAGAAACGTCTTGATGGCCGTTTTACGACTTGTAGCTTCCAGCAGCCACTTAAGTAAGAAAATGTTAATGTTTTACTTTTCAGTAAATTAACTAGTCTTATCGATCGAGTATCAACTTGCGATCAACAATGTTTTCTAGGTAGTGACACCAGCTAACTGTAATATAGTTCGAAAATCCCTTGCTTGCCGTCCTTCATGTTAAAACTTTCGGAGAACTGCAACTTTTCAGAATATTTTGGGTACATTTTGCCTTGGTCTACAATTTTGACAACATTAGTGGTCGAGTATCACTTAAAGCTCTAAGCAGCTCTTTAGCTTGATTATCTAGCTGTAAAGTTCAGGTTTCAAAAACGTCTTGATGGCCGTTTTAGGACTTGTAGCTCCCAGCAGCCACTTAAGTAAGAAAATCTTAATGTTTTACTTTTCAGTAATATAACTAGTCTTATCGATCGAGTATCAACTTGCGATCAACAATATTTTCTAGGTAGTGACACCAGCTAACTGTAATATAGTTCGAAAATTCCTTGCTTGCCGTCCTTCATGCTAAAACTTTCGGAGAACTGCAACTTTTCAGAATATTTTGGGTACATTTTGTTTTGGTCTCCAATTTTGACAACAGTAGTGGTCGAGTATCACTTAAAGCTCTAAGCAGCTCTTTAGCTTGATTATCTAGCTGTAAAATTCAGGTTTCGAAAACGTCTTGATGGCCGTTTTAGGACTTGTAGCTCCCAGCAGCCACTTAAGTAAGAAAATCTTAATGTTTTACTTTTCAGTAAATTGACTAGTCTTTTCGATCGAGTATCAACTTGCGATCAACAATATTTTCTAGGTAGTGACACCAGCTAACTGTAATATAGTTCGAAAATTTCTTGCTTGCCGTCCTTCATGCTAAAACTTTTTGAGAACTGCAACTTTTCAGAATATTTTGGGGACATTTTACCTTGGACTCCAATTTTGACAACATTAACGGTCGAGTATCATTTAAGGCTCTCAGCAGCTCTTTAGCTTGATTATCTACCTGTAAAGTTCAGGTTTCAGAATCGTCTTGATGGCCGTTTTACGACTTGTAGCTTCCAGCAGCCACTTAAGTAAGAAAATGTTAATGTTTTACTTTTCAGTAAATTAACTAGTCTTATCGATCGAGTATCAACTTGCGATCAACAATGTTTTCTAGGTAGTGACACCAGCTAACTGTAATATAGTTCGAAAATCCCTTGCTTGCCGTCCTTCATGTTAAAACTTTCGGAGAACTGCAACTTTTCAGAATATTTTGGGTACATTTTGCCTTGGTCTACAATTTTGACAACATTAGTGGTCAAGTATCACTTAAAGCTCTAAGCAGCTCCTTAGCTTGATAATCTAGCTGTAAAGTTCAGGTTTCGAAAACGTCTTGATGGCCGTTTTAGGACTTGTAGCTCCCAGCAGCCACTTAAGTAAGAAAATCTTAATGTTTTACTTTTCAGTAAATTAACTAGTCTTATCGATCGAGTATCAACTTGCGATCAACAATATTTTCTAGGTAGTGACACCAGCTAACTGTAATATAGTTCGAAAATCCCTTGCTTGCCGTCCTTCATGCTAAAACTTTTTGAGAACTGCAATTTTTTAGAATGTTTTTGGTACATTTTGCCTTGGTCTTCAATTTTTACAACATTAGTGGTCGAGTATCACTTAAAGCTCTAAGCAACTCCTTAGCTTGATTATCTAGCTGTAAAGTTCAGGTTTCAAAAACGTCTTGATGGCCGTTTTAGGGCTTGTAGCTCCCAGCAGCCACTTAAGTAAGAAAATCTTAATGTTTTACTTTTCAGTAAATTGACTAGTCTTATCGATCGAGTATCAACTTGCGATCAACAATGTTTTCTAGGTAGTGACACCAGCTAACTGTAATATAGTTCGAAAATCCCTTGCTTGCCGTCCTTCATGCTAAAACTTTCGGAGAACTGCAACTTTTCAGAATATTTTAGGTACATTTTGCCTTGGTCTCCAATTTTGACAACATTAGTGGTCGAGTATCACTTAAAGCTCTAAACAGCTCTTTAGCTTGATAATCTAGCTGTAAAGTTCAGGTTTCGAAAACGTCTTGATGGCCGTTTTAGGACTTGTAGCTCCCAGCAGCCACTTAAGTAAGAAAATCTTAATGTTTTACTTTTCAGTAAATTGACTAGTCTTATCGATCGAGTATCAACTTGCGATCAACAATATTTTCTAGGTAGTGACACCAGCTAACTGTAATATAGTTCGAAAATCCCTTGCTTGCCGTCCTTCATGCTAAAACTTTTTGAGAACTGCAACTTTTCAGAATATTTTGGGTACATTTTGCTTTGGTCTCCAATTTTGACAACAGTAGTGGTCGAGTATCACTTAAAGCTCTAAGCAGCTCTTTAGCTTGATTATTTAGCTGTAAATTTCAGGTTTCAGAATCGTGTTCCTGGCCGTTTTACGACTTGTAGCTCCCAGCAGCCACTTAAGTAAGAAAATCTTAATGATTTACTTTTCAGTAAAGTGACTAGTCTTATCGATCGAGTATCAACTTGCGATGAACAATCGTTTGTAGCTAATGACACTGCCTCACTGTCACATAGGCTGAAAATCCCTTGCTTGCCATCCTTCATGCTAAAACTTTTTGAGAACTGCAACTTTTCAGAATATTTTGGGTACAATTTGCTTTGGTCTCCAATTTTGACAACAGTAGTGGTCGAGTATCACTTAAAGCTGTAAGCAGCTCTTTAACTTGATTATCTAACTGTAAATTTCAGGTTTCAGAAACGTCTTACTGGCCGTTTTACGACTTGTAGCTTCCAGCAGCCACTTAAGTAAGAAAATCTTAATGGTTTACTTTTCAGTAAATTAACTAGTCTTATCGATCGAGTATCAACTTGCGATCAACAATATTTTCTAGGTAGTGACACCAGCTAACTGTAATATAGTTCGAAAATCCCTTGCTTGCCGTCCTTCATGCTAAAACTTTCGGAGAACTGCAACTTTTCAGAATATTTTGGGTACATTTTGCCTTGGTCTCCAATTTTGACAACATTAGTGGTCGAGTATCACTTAAAGCTCTAAACAGCTCTTTAGCTTGATAATCTAGCTGTAAAGTTCAAGTTTCGAAAACGTCTTGATGGCCGTTTTAGGACTTGTAGCTCCCAGCAGCCACTTAAGTAAGAAAATCTTAATGTTTTACTTTTCAGTAAATTAACTAGTCTTATCGATCGAGTATCAACTTGCGATCAACAATATTTTCTAGGTAGTGACACCAGCTAACTGTAATATAGTTCGAAAATCCCTTGCTTGCCGTCCTTCGTGCTAAAACTTTTTGAGAACTGCAATTTTTCAGAATGTTTTTGGTACATTTTGCCTTGGTCTTCAATTTTTACAACATTAGTGGTCGAGTATCACTTAAAGCTCTAAGCAGCTCCTTAGCTTGATTATCTAGCTGTAAAGTTCAGGTTTCAAAAACGTCTTGATGGCCGTTTTAGGGCTTGTAGCTCCCAGCAGCCACTTAAGTAAGAAAATCTTAATGTTTTACTTTTCAGTAAATTGACTAGTCTTATCGATCGAGTATCAACTTGCGATGCAATTTTTTTTGTAGGAAATGACACTACCTACCTGTGACATAGGTTGAACATCCCTTGCTTGCCGTCCTTCATGCTAAAACTTTTTGAGAACTGCAATTTTTCAGAATATTTTGGGTACATTTTACCTTGGACTCCAATTTTGACAACATTAACGGTCGAGTATTACTTAAGGCTCTCAGCAGCTCTTTAGCTTGATTATCTACCTGTAAAGTTCAGGTTTCAGAAACGTCTTCCTGGCCGTTTTACGACTTGTAGCTTCCAGCAGCCACTTAAGTAAGAAAATCTTAATGTTTTACTTTTCAGTAAATTGACTAGTCTTATCGATCGAGTATCAACTTGCGATCAACAATGTTTTCTAGGTAGTGACACCAGCTAACTGTAATATAGTTCGAAAATCCCTTGCTTGCCGTCCTTCATGCTAAAACTTTCGGAGAACTGCAACTTTTCAGAATATTTTGGGTACATTTTGCCTTGGTCTCCAATTTTGACAACATTAGTGGTCGAGTATCACTTAAAGCTCTAAACAGCTCTTTAGCTTGATAATCTAGCTGTAAAGTTCAGGTTTCGAAAACGTCTTGATGGCCGTTTTAGGACTTGTAGCTCCCAGCAGCCACTTAAGTAAGAAAATCTTAATGTTTTACTTTTCAGTAAATTAACTAGTCTTATCGATCGAGTATCAACTTGCGATCAACAATATTTTCTAGGTAGTGACACCAGCTAACTGTAATATAGTTCGAAAATCCCTTGCTTGCCGTCCTTCATGCTAAAACTTTTTGAGAACTGCAATTTTTCAGAATGTTTTTGGTACATTTTGCCTTGGTCTTCAATTTTTACAACATTAGTGGTCGAGTATCACTTAAAGCTCTAAGCAGCTCCTTAGTTTGATTATCTAGCTGTAAAGTTCAGGTTTCAAAAACGTCTTGATGGCCGTTTTAGGGCTTGTAGCTCCCAGCAGCCACTTAAGTAAGAAAATCTTAATGTTTTACTTTTCAGTAAATTGACTAGTCTTATCGATCGAGTATCAACTTGCGATGCAATTTTTTTTGTAGGAAATGACACTACCTACCTGTGACATAGGTTGAACATCCCTTGCTTGCCGTCCTTCATGCTAAAACTTTTTGAGAACTGCAATTTTTCAGAATATTTTGGGTACATTTTACCTTGGACTCCAATTTTGATAACATTAACGGTCGAGTATTACTTAAGGCTCTCAGCAGCTCTTTAGCTTGATTATCTACCTGTAAAGTTCAGGTTTCAGAAACGTCTTCCTGGCCGTTTTACGACTTGTAGCTTCCAGCAGCCACTTAAGTAAGAAAATCTTAATGTTTTACTTTTCAGTAAATTGACTAGTCTTATCGATCGAGTATCAACTTGCGATCAACAATATTTTCTAGGTAGTGACACCAGCTAACTGTAATATAGTTCGAAAATCCCTTGCTTGCCGTCCTTCATGCTAAAACTTTTTGAGAACTGCAATTTTTCAGAATATTTTGGGTACTACATTTTACCTTGGACTCCAATTTTGACAACATTAACGGTCGAGTATCACTTAAGGCTCTCAGCAGCTCTTTAGCTTGATTATCTACCTGTAAAGTTCAGGTTTCAGAAACGTCTTCCTGGCCGTTTTACGACTTGTAGCTTCCAGCAGCCACTTAAGTAAGAAAATCTTAATGTTTTACTTTTCAGTAAATTAACTAGTCTTATCGATCGAGTATCAACTTGCGATCAACAATATTTTCTATGTAGTGACACCAGCTAACTGTAATATAGTTCGAAAATCCCTTGCTTGCCGTCCTTCATGCTAAACCTTTCGGAGAACTGCAACTTTTCAGAATATTTTGGGTACATTTTGCCTTGGTCTCCAATTTTGACAACATTAGTGGTCGAGTATCACTTAAAGCTCTAAGCAGCTCTTTAGCTTGATTATCTAGCTGCAAAGTTCAGGTTTCAAAAACGTCTTGCTGGCCGTTTTAGGACTTGTAGATCCCAGCAGCCACTTAAGTAAAAAAAATCTTAATGTTTTACTTTTCAGTAAATTGACTAGTCTTTTCGATCGAGTATCAACTTGCGATGAACAATCGTTTGTAGCTAATGACACTAGTTAACTGTCATATAGGTCGAAATGCCCTTGCTTGCCGTGCTTCACGCTAAAAATCTTTAAATACTGCAACTATTTAAAATATTCTAGTTTCAGTTTGCATTGGTCTCACTTTTTGTCCAAGTTAATGGTCGAGTATCATTTAAATCTCTCATCAGCTCTGTAGCCTGATTACCTAGCTGCATGTTACCGGTTTTAAAGACCTTTTGCTTGCCGTCTTACTAGGGGATATTACTGATAGCATGAGTTCCTTGAGGAAAATGTACATATTTTAGTTTTTCATTAATTCTGGTCTTGTTTGGTCTGTTTATTGTGTATTACATGTATCAGGTGCTCTTTGACTAGTTTTCTACGACGACATTTTACAATAAAATTTTGACTTCTTAATTTGGTTGGGTTATCGGCGGCTGCTAACTTTGGCTGCTAACTTCACACCGGTAACATTTTTTCAATAAAATTATTACTTAATTCGTATTACAACAGATAACTTAATGTCATTTTTTAAATAACACTGTCCGAATTAGTTTACTACAACAATAATTAATTTACTCTTATCAAGTACATAGGCTTATTTCGCTAACAAGACCTTGTTCGTATCTACGCTTTTCGTGAACACAAGTGCATTTGTTGTTATGTCAAAATATTTGCACATACTTTCTCTTGAATAATGTCCCCGCCATAAATGTAACACTATTGAATTTAATTAGATTACATTTGTAGGTAGTTTTAGTTTTATATTCAATCTGATAATTCCTTAATATAAATTTATTCTTTTATGTTAGTTATTTATTATTAAATAAAGCTCATTTCCAGTAATTACAACGCATGAAAATATTATGATACTTAGAATATATAACTAAATATTTAAATTTCACAGTTCTGAAATATTATACTAGGCGTTTTCATGACCCGTGATTTCATCTTGTTATAGAAGAGTGTCTGTTCAGCTCTTTGATTCTGTTTGGAATAGCGTTGTAAAGATATCAGAGCTAACTATAAATGATGTAAGTGCCTAGTGAAGCTTTTAAATACCAGCCATGTGAAGTTATGTTCATGAGAGAGGCTAAATTATGGACAATTATTATCAATCTGTACTATAATACGGAATTTGACAACAATAACATTAATTATATTTACATTAGGTAATTACACAGCCAAAACTTATGAAAATACTCATTCGGTACATCACACTCTTACTTATTTGGATCGCAATACATGTTTGACTGGAAAAATGGAACGTTCTCACCGTTAGCCAATACCTACAGGGACCGTTACGCACCTTACAATTTATCAACCTACAGACACACCTATAGGTAACTAGTAGGAATGAGATTCCACAATCATTCAATCAATTTAATTTCAACTGTCACTCAAGAAGTCCTAGATGAATAGGCCTAAGATTCACTACTCATTTTGTCTGGTGCCATTCGGTGAGTGCCTTAAAGCAAATGAAATTTTCAAAAGACTGCATAAACAGCATATTTTTTAGGCCATACTGATCGACACTACCATGTGTATTCACATGGCAGTGTACAAACTAAATTTTGTATGAAAAAGAGGTATTGTAATTTTGGTCATTGGTAGGACGCAATTGTTATGCAAATTTAGTTTTATTGAGATATACATTTAGTCTTAGAACTCTTAGGTGTAACTCGAAGACTACAACAATATGTTTTTCTGTTTATTGTGATAACTTTATGGTTTCATAACCAGTGATTTTATGATGAAAACCATGTAATTGTAATAAATGGAATTGGTACCTAAATTGTTGAAATGTAGTATGCATGTTACAGCTACTCCAATTTGATTTCCACAATCACAATGATAAATCAATAGGTATCTAGGTCACTTGACACTGCATCAGAATTTGAAATCATGAAAATCAGACTGATAAGATCTCCCTGTAATTACAATAGCAAAGTAAGTACATTTGAAATATATTGTCTTAAAGTGGAATGTAATATCAAAATTTTAGTGCAATTATCACTGCTTATTTGAGTTATTAGACTTGAAATTTCTTATCACTCAAATGGGTACTTAATTTTAATATGCAATACATACTTGCTAGACTACAGAAGTCTACATACCCGCTACAGGAATTTATGAACCATTACTTATAATATAATAAGTAAAGCAATTTGTGTAGATTACCTATATAATATTATGTTGATTTTTCGAATAGTTGGGTGATGTTATAATTATAACTGGGTGTTGACTTAGTTTAAGTACATAAAAATATGTAGCTACACCCTAGGGTGCATGTCTGTACTGGCCAGCTTATAAGACAGCCTGTAAATACCATGTTTGCACAAATAAATTAATATTAAATGAATATGATTCATTCATCATCTGGTACAGCAGCAAATTTTGGTTCTTATTCGCTTTCCCTTTGCTGTTTGTTACCATAAGTAGGAAATGGTGTTATAAATGCATCAATCTATTGAGTGTATTCTAGTACTAATTAGTAATTGCACTTTTATGTCCAATATATGACATGATCACATGATACACTCACTCACAACCACATAAATTGCGGTATATCATGAAATAGATACTTGTGTGAATATATCACATGAAGTAAAGATTGATATATTACCTTCACTGAGAGGTAGGTCAATTCTTCGGACTACCATTTGTTAAATTTAGTCCTGATTACAGGTTAAAGTTAAGATTGCTTAATCAGTTTATAAAACGTTTGCTTATCATAAAAAACCAAATTGGTTGTGACTACTAAATACAATATTAACATTAAGTATTTAATTAAGCCAAGCGTGCCAAGCGTGCCAAGCGTGGCGACTATGGCAAATCCCCCCCAAATTGGGGGAGGCCTATGTTCAGCAGTGGACGTCTTTCGGCTGAAATGATGATGATGATGATGATTTAATTAATTGGAATAATATGTAATCACCCATTTATAAATATTTGCTTTTCATCACTGCAAAATATGTGAACTACATTACTATTTATTAAGTTATACCACATTTGTAACCACCATGTTTTATGCAAATAAATGATTTATGATTTTATCAGTTACTAAGCACATACATTTAGTGAGCACATTTTACTGAAAAAATTCAATCTGTAGATTTTAGATACACCTCAAAATCCATTTGTGATCTTGACAATATGACTTTATATCCTTTGTTATTTTTATATTCTTTGTTGGGCATGTATTTTATTTTATGTCTAGTGAACCCTAATAGTGAATCCCAATTAAATGCCTGTTCCAATTTCCCTCTTGTATTTATATGAAAGGTGTGCATTATGTATGAAAAGGCAACTATTAGACAAATTGTGCTACTGCACTAGTTCAATTACTTACATGAAATTCCCATTACAGAACTTGAATATACTGAGGACTGAAAAGAATTACTATATGCCATTGTGGGTCATTTATCTGCCTTGTGAAGGTTTTAGCCGGTAATGTAACCAAGTTAAATGAAACCCATTTAGACAATGCAACACTGACTCCATGTCTAGAAGAGAATATAGGTATGACACTTCCGGGAACACTGCAACTTTCTATATATTCATTGAATTTGTGTTGCAATGATTCTTTGATGTATTTCTGACACTGTTCCCTGGAATGCTACACTTCAGACATGTTTCTGTACTATTATTTGCAGCTTTTATTACCAATGACAGTATCTCCCACATCAATATGCTTATCCAAACCTCAGTAAATCAGAGCTTTTCAGTGATTGTCATCTGAAAATAGCCACTTGGAACATTGATTTATACATAAATACCTTACTCCCATATTAATCTCTCAGAACAACCATACTGAAAGATGCTCCTTTTTAATGTAAAATATTTTATTGCCCCATTAAACATTTCCTGAAACATAAACATTGTGAATTTGTTTCAATTTGGTAATATTTGGTTTGTTTATTCTTGGATGTCACAATCAGAAAAATTAAATTTAGTACCCCTTCTTGGCACTTGGTGGTTTGTTTTGTTTACATCCCATGAATGTCATTTAATGCTGTTATGATATTTCACATAAATACATATTGGTCATAATGTGAATTTATACTGTGCTTACTTGGAAAGTCAAACAAAGAAATTTAGATAAATTTACATCCCTGATTAGTTGGTAGATATCAATAGGTATTTGTTAGGTTACAATACCTTAAACTTTACATAGTTAATACCAAATAGGCCATAATCATCTCTGTTGAACATAGGTCTCCCCCAGGAGTACCACAATGACTAGCCCTGCATCCAGCGGCTCCCATGATTTTACTAGGTCAAGCCCACCTTGTGGGGGTCTACCTATGCTGCACCTTTAGTATGTGGTAGCCACTCAAGAACCTTCCGTCCATTATATTATTATTATATTCGTATTAAGTCCGTGGTATATTAACTTGAGAGACGGGAGTTACCATTGCCTAAACGCCGCGATTATTATAGCCCCTAGATAAAAAAAAAAACAGCACCTGTCAACACTACAAATGTCAAAGTCATTGGAAGTTTCCGCGCCGAAACGAAACGTTACGTCGCTTAGGGAAAAGTGTTTTTTTTCAGTAAAATTTCATGTTTCAGCAACATCTCACACACCCAAATGGATAAATAGAAGCAAAAGAGTGAAAGGATGTTAGGAATCACGATATTTATACGTGAAAATCGTAAAACTTGAAAAGGGCTTCAGCTCGTAAGTTACGACAAAAACACTTCTTTATTTACATGAAATGCCACTATTACTACATGATATGTTATATTATGTCGCCTTTCCCCGTTGGGAGAAAGGATCTCTTTGAGATAAGCTGCATTTTGATGTTATTCACTGATGCTTTCACAAACAGTCTAAATGTCTTGTACCCGGTTTTCAAGTTTTGAAAACCATGATTTTTTATACACTAGGCCATATTGTGGCGTTTTTCCATTGGAAAAGACTAAGTCTCTTCGAGATAATGCAGGAATATAGTGTTAATTAATATTTCTGTTATAACCTCCAATACAAGGTTCTTACCCGTATCGTTTGATTTTTAAAGCTTGTAATCATGGTTTTCCATGATTTGTGTAACAAAACTTACTAGAGTGTACGAAAGAACACATTATCATTGTGGCACTTATTCCGTTGGAATATAAAATCTAAGTCAGATCTGCATCCTACTAATTTTCTGACACTAATAAGAGTAATCATAATTCCTTATAAACATACAATTTTGTTCTATGACTTTAAACACTACTCCCGTTGGGGGAAGCTATTAGCTAGCTTTATGAAAATAATTTATACAAAAATAGTTTATATAAACTTCTACAAACAGAACCTAAATAAGAAGGGTTTTCTTCTTTTATTTAATGTATCCTTTCCGTTGGAAAGTGTTACTCAGAACTGTTGGGTATTGTTACCCGGTCAGTGTGTCAAAATAACACCTGACTTTATGTTGCAACAGTATACCGGAAATTAATTTTGTACCGTTTTGCTAAGTTAAGTTAACTTCAGCTTTATAGATCCAGAATACAATTCAGTTCTTGATTGAATAATGCATTGTAGATGGCAAGGTTCACTGGAAAGGAAGAAGCACTCAAGAGGAAGGACAAGTCAGCAGCAGAAGGTACCTAACATCAAATACCTGCACAAGGTACCACAACTCATAACAAAGTTGGTTCCATTATCAAGCCTTAACAATTAAACAATTATCTCAAATCTTAAAAAATCCATTGTCAAGCTTTGAAACTTAAACAATTTTCACAAATCATCGCAAAGTTGGATACTTTGTTATCAATAACACATACCCGTCAAGTGGCCAATAGAGATATCAAAGGCTATAGAGATATCATAATATATGTTATGTGATGGGATCTTGTGAGTTTTCAAACCTGTGATGCAACAGTTCTTGCCTAGAAGTAATAATGTTACAAACTTCATCCAAAAAATGTATTAAAGGATTACCACAATTTGTATAGATTTGCAAAAAGTTGTTTATTCTAAGGCCTAAGACTAAGGTCTAAAATGTGTCAATTGACACAAGTCTAACAATTGCCAAAATTTATATAATTATGAAGGAAATCTCTATATGAGAAGTCAATAGACGTCTTCTTCATCATAAATATACCCAGACTGTACATTCTGTCGAAGGGTTCCAAATTTTCAGGGTCACAGACCAGTCAAGATGTAAAATAGTACCTATAGAAAATGGTAACTGTCTGACTGCAAGCATCCACATTTTCTGCCAAAGGAGACCAAGAAACACTGCATCTTGATATGGGAACTTTGAAAAACTTTCTTTAGAACTGAACATTTAGTTTACTCAACAACCACATAATTTATTATTACCTGGAAAATAGATACAATACAATACAATACAAATATTCTTTATTGTTCTCCAGAACAGGTACAAAGTTTTCCTTCACTACTATTTGTTATTGAAGATTAAATTCGAATTTGGGGAGACAAATTGAGCAATTACAAAATGCCAACCAAGTGTAAGGCAGTTTTTACACTTTTTCTGAAATTTCAAAGAACTTTCTGAAATATAATGTGGGCATATAACAATTAATCTTCTTACCGCCCGTTTGTTTGGACAAAAAGACTAAGTCAATATGTAATGGTCAGGTAAACTTTAAAGAACTATCTTTATAGTTGAGTTTTATTTATGATGTGAATGGTAGTGTGAAAAAACTATATACATTATTTTACCATTCAGTGAATGGTGGTGTGAACAAACTATATACATTATTTTACCATTCAAAGAGTTCAGTTGCAAGTCTTAGGAAATGTATTTTAAGAATTCAACGTAATATGATAAATACATGAAGAATATTTGATTGATATTTATGAAATCTTTATATATTGACTATGTATTGGTGTGTTTCCCTTACATATATTCATTTTTTCCAGAGTCATGATATGAACTCTATGGACGGAATGAAAATTATTCCTACTGTCCATTCAGAAAATACAGTTGTTAAAAATATTTGGACATAAAAAATATTGTTTTTGGGTTGAGTATTTACATACAAGTACTAATATAGATACATAAAGTAATTTTGGAAGAAAAATAGATACCTACAAATGGACTGGTCAAAATGGAATTAATGTGGTGGATCGTTACAACATTTTAGTAAAAGAAATCACTTCAAAAATGATAACTTACAAATATTTTTAGATGTTTAAATAGGACCATATGTATGAAGTGAAGTATATTCATTAAACAATTATTTAGGATGTGTGCCTATTGTGAAAACCTAAAGGGCATCTGGTCAGGAGAAGCGCAACCAAATTTGTGCAACAATATGTTGGGGCAAAAACCAAAAAAGATATAAATATTTTATATAATATGATTGCATTAACCCATATTTATTGTATAGGCAGTTTGCTCTCATCTATACTACATTGTTTCATACATCAAGCAAATTAAAATTCATCGAAATCTGTAGTTATCAAAGTCAATCAAGGTAATCGAACAGATTCATATTCACTGTAATCACGGTATTTCAAGTATGTGTTTTTCTACATTTCTACAAATGTTGTTGTACAAGTCTTTATTATATTTTTAATTTGCATTAGCATGAAGAAGACCATGGATGCTTTCGTGCCTGTGCTATTTATGATATCTTAACTTTGATAGGTACCCCTTTTTGACCCGACGACGGCAGAGCCAAAAGGAAGGGTTACGGTTTTTTGATACTAGTCAAAGTATCAATCCTCTCTACATACACAAGCCAACATAAAGCATTCAAAAGAAGGTCTGTTGCGCATTGCGCGGTTTCCCTAAAGCCAAGAATACTATAATGCTATGAGTCTTCCGGCTCTAAGTACAGATAATAGTTTTGCATATTATCTACATATTTAAGTTTATATTATGCGTAACAAAAATGTTCTATATAGGAGAGGTGCAACTAATCATTAAAATAATTATTTGAGTATGGTCCCCAATAAAGTAAATTTATGGACGTTAATTATTATTCAATATCAGGTTAAAACATGATGTGTAAATTTGTCGCACACGATTAAAGATCGAAGGCGAACTTATCCTCATAAAGAATCTCTTCCAGATAAACATAGATGAATGGAATAGAAAAATCAACTATCATTTTAAATTATTATTCCGCGGGAAAACTAAAACACTGATTATGTTACTTCTTATTAAGTATATAAACTTAGTACTTAAGTATTTATAAGAAAGATATGTCGTAGTCGTCAAAAGCATTCAAATTCAATTCAAATCAACCTTTACGGGTTTATCCACTCCACCAAACAAGGTTTTTGTTAATATTTTTTGACCCCCTTTCATATGGGCCATTTTCACTTTCTAAGCATGTTATAATTGTCATATTATCTCCGGGCTAAAGATACTGAATAACAACTAAACATAGTTGAATAACCAGAAAATATAATGACTAAGAGGATTATTGGCTGCCTTTGTCTGGGATTTTTGTAGCAGCTAATACAGACTAAAAAAGTTAAAACTAGGAACAAAAACCTTTCCCTAAAAATGTCACCTTTTTATGTTAACAACAATTGCAAGATAGGTATTTTCAATCAATATTATTCAAAAACTTTTTAAAGTAGCCTGTAATCATGATTTCATGACGGACCTATAATTTACTAGCTTTTACCCGCGGCTTCGCCCGCGTAATAAAAGTAATTTTTAACCGTCTACAAAAAAGGAGGTTCTCAGTTTGATCCGTATGTTTCTATGTATGTATGTAGATACGTATGGATGTCATTTCCGTAATCGGCACCCCGTGGAATCATAAAGACGACACCTATATAAATTTTTAAGATAAATTAATTTCCGCCATCTTTGATTTGAAAATGGATGTCATTTTCATAGTTGGCACCCCGAGGAACCTCGAAGATGACAACCATATCTATTTATAAGAAAAATAAATGTCCGCCATCTTGGATTTGAAAATGCATGTCATTTTCATAATCCGCACCCCGAGGAACCTCGGAGATGATACCCATATCGTTTTTAGGAAAAAAAATTACCGTATATCCATCATAAAACGTCATCATATTTGAAAATGTCATTTTCGTAATCGGCACCCAGAGGAACCTCGAAAATGACACCCATATCAATTTTTAAGCAAAAGAAATGTCCGCCATCTTGGATTTGAAAATGCATGTCATTTTCGTAATCCGCACCCCGAGGAACCTCGGAGATGACACCCATATCGTTTTTAAGAAAAAAAATGACCGTATATCCATCATAAAACATCATCATATTTGAAAATGAATGTCATTTTCGGAATCGGCACCCAGAGGAACCTCGAAAATGACACCCATATCGATTTTTAAGCAAAAGAAATGTCCGCCATCTTGGATTTGAAAATGCATGCCATTTTCGTAATCGGCACCCCGAAGAACCTCGAACATGACACCCATATTGATTTAAAAAAAAAAAAAATGTCCGCCATTTTTGATCTGAAAATGAGTGTCTTTTTTGTAATTTGCACCCCGAGGAACCTCAAAAATGACACCCATATTGATTTTTAAGAAAAATAAATGTCCGCCATCTTGGATTTGAAAATTGATGTCATTTTTGTAATTTGCACCCGAGAAACCTCGAAGATGACACCCATATTGATTTTTAAGAAAAATAAATGTCCGCCATCTTTAATTTGAAAATGAATGTCATTTTCGTAATCGACACCCAGAGGAACCTCGAAAATGACACCCATATTGATTTTTAAGAAAAATAAATGTCCGCCATCTTGGATTTGAAAATTGACGTCATTTTTGTAATTTGCACCTCGAGGAACCTCGAAGATGACACCCATATTGATTTTTAAGAAAAATAAATGTCCGCCATCTTTAATTTGAAAATGAATGTCATTTTCGTAATCGGCACCCCGAGGAATCTCGAAAATGACACCCATATCGATTTTTAAGAAAAGGAAAAATTTGCTCCCCGCTCAAACTTGGAACCCTCTTTTCACCCCTTAAAGGGAGCAATTCCGAAAAACGCTGAAACATGTTTTATTGTATTTAAACAAAGAGTCTATATACGAAGATATAAATCTCTCATTTCAAATAAGATTTGGTCTCCGTACAAACTTGGAACCCCCTTTCGAACCCTTTAGGGGAACAATTTCGAAAGACGTTTATATATGTTTTGTTGTATTTAAACATAGAGTTTATGAACGAAGTTTTAAATCTCACACTTCAAAAAAGATTTGCTCCCCGTACATACTTGAAACCCCCTTTTCACCCTTTTAGGGGAGCAATTTCGAAAGACGCTTATATATGTTTTGTTGTATTTAAACAGAGAGTCTTTATACGAAGTTTCAAATATCTCACTTTAAAAAAGATTTTCTCCCCGTACAAAATTTGAACCCCCTTTTCACCCCTTTAGTGGAGCAATTTAAAAAAACGCTGAAATACGCCATTAATATATTTAAACACAGACTCTATATACAAAATTTCATGTCTCCTACTTTAATGAATACGGTTTTTCATACAAAGTTTGGACCCCCGTTTCACCCCTTTAGGGGGTGAATTTTGAAAAATCCTTTCTTAGTGCACCCCTAGACCTTATAAAGAACCTACGTGCCAAATTTGGAATCTCTAGAACCAGCGGTTTGGGCTGTGCGTTGATATGTCAGTCAGTCAGTCAGTCAGTCAGTTTCTTCTTTTATATATTTAGATAAAGAATAGTGAAAAGGAGGTATGAGCTCTAGACATCATTCATATTTATAGAGATCTTACCGTAGTTAAATGAATATCATAGAAGGTGGTTAACAAGGTATTATTTCAAATATTAAAATTGCGGTCAATATAATAGACCATTTTTAGTGACAACTAAAATGCAATCCGCGCATGTATACTTTACCTTTGGGATATTAAATTCTTGCTATTAATTAATTTTTGTTATAATTGTATACTTATACTCATTATTACCCACAGGCCAAATGTTAATACACAGTTTGCAGGAAAATGTATGTATATTAGGTGTTCTGTACTTTGATTAGTAAAGTACCTAAATGATAATAATAAATAATCATATTTTTCAAATTTATAATAAGTAATAAGCAGATTCTATAAATTCATATTATTATTATGAAATAATGATAGTTAATAATGTAAGTAATTCAATGTCATATTATTATAATGATAATAAAGTAACTCAATATCAGGTTTTATACCAACGCAATATATATTGTAAAATCAAATGAAATTATAAACCTGCAGCGTCAATAATTCCTCGTAGCGTGTACTATAGTCATACGTAAACTATTGGAAATTATACACACGTCATAGTCGGCCTATTGTAGGCTATTGAAAAGGTTAGGGTATACAAGGATTTATTGTCAATTAAATACTGAATAACGGTTAAATTAATTTCATTTATTTTAATTTTATTTTTATACTTGGAAGCTAGAACACGTCTATCTACGAGTAAAGTCTTGATCAAAGAGAGGCAAGGCGAAGGAGTGACTAAAAGATCTGAACAGAGAATGAATTGAACTAAACATTCACTCAATCAATCGGTCGTTCATTCCTTTAACAAAGTAGTCAAATCATTTACCTTTTATTTACAGGATATGTTAATTTTTGTATATTAAAATATAATAAAATCAACACGCCCCCTCAAAAATTAACAATTATTTACAATAAATAAGCATCAGATCGTATTTAACTTCCAAGTATTGTCTGGGGAAATTACAATTTTATGACCCAACATTTGTTGCAAGGATTGGGAAAACCCAGAAAAACCCAATCAGGTCATTAAGATAATTATTACGCCATAAAAAAATAATCATCAAAAATGTACAATAATTATCTCAACAATACATTATTTAGTATGTACATTTCAATCGCATTATTGCAAACCCATTTCAGACTGCATTGCTTTAAAGGCAGCTGTAGGCAACTGCTTTGTTAAAGCGTCTGCTATTTGTTTACCTGTGGGAAGATAACATAATTTAATAACATTTTTCTCAATTTGCTACCTAGAGAAATGATACTTAATGTCGATGTGGTTTGACCTCTTGTGGTTAGTGGGATTGTTGGCAATACTAATACATCCGTTGTTATCCTCATAAATAACAATCGGCTGTGTGATATTTACATTAATGCTTGACGCAAGAGACTTTAACCATAAAGCCATGTACTGGGCTTCAGTTTATGAAGCGGCAACTGACATTTGCCTCTTTGTACTCCATGTGATTGTACAATTATTGAATAACTTAAATAAATAACCTGTGGTACTCTTCCTATCACTTGAATCATGGCCACCCCAGTCTGAATCGACATAACCACATAGAATGTTATTAGAATCACATCGTTTGTAAGTTAATTTTAAATCTATTGTGCTTTACAAATATCTCAGCACCCTTTTTAAAACATTGCCATAATTCTTTGTTGTTTTTATTTGTATACCTGCTTAAAATGTTATTGCTTGTACTTAAATCAGGACGAGTACATAGCATTATATACATTAAACAGGTTAGCTGGAAGAGATCCCTCATAGGGATAAGTTCGCCTTTGTACTCTAATCTTATGTGACATGTATATTGTTTTAACCTGTCACTGTGTACAATAAAGTGCTTACACACATACATACATAAACAACCTATTACACTTCTGCAAGGGGCATCATACTTCTCTTCAAAGTTTAATGCTTCATAATTTAGTTTTACTTCTAGTGGTGTGCTAATGGGGTTACAATCGTGCATTTTAAACTTACGCAAAACTTTTCAATATATGCACTTTGATTTAATGTGATTTCATTGTCCAGACCTATCGATTTTTATACCAAGAAATAATTTTATATCTTGTAAGTCTTTCATTTGAAATTTACTCATTAAATACTTTTTGAAATTATTCATTGTTTATATTTCACCACATGAAATAACTAAATCATCCACATACAAAATTGCGTAAATATTTTGTTGGACGCTTCCTCTATCAAGCATGTATATAGGTACATCTGTCAACCGATGAACTTATAAATCCTTTTTCAACCAGTGCTTGCTCAAAAAACCTGAAACTAGCATCTAGCAGCCTGTTTCAGTCCATACAATGCCTTATTTAGTTTACATACATAATTCTTATCGCAATCTACTTCTTTCGGCACTTCCATAAAAATCTCTTCTTCTAATTTACCATTTAAAAAGGCAGTTTTAACATCCATATGGTGGACGAGTAAGTTAAATTGATTTGCAAGACTAATAATGAACCGAAAACTAGCAATTCTGGCTACAGGTGCAAAGGTTTCATAAAAATCGACAAGGTATTCCTGACTAAACCCTTTGACAACGAGACGGGCTTTATATCTTTGCGGTCTACCAAATTCATCATACTTGATAGAGAAAACCCATTTATTATCAAAAACATTTTTATTCTGTGGTCTCGGCACTAAAGACCACGTGTTGTTTTCAGAAAGAGATTTTAACTCTTCTTCTATGGCAACACTAATATAGACTGCGCACTCAATATGCACTCATCATCATCAGTTTGATAATAATGAACAGGTGGCCGATTTTTAAGCCTATCACTCCTCCTTACGTCATCTGTGTTTTTATTTTCATTTTGATTTACCTGCGTACAATTATCAGGGGCATTACTAGATGTGGGTTCAATAGTGGTTTCATTTAATCTGCGATTTTTCATAGGACGGCCGAGATCATCAGATTTAAATGCATCTGATTTTGAATTATCAACAGGACGGCCGAGATCATCAGATTTAAATGCATCTGATTTTGAATTGTCAACAGGACGGCCGAGATCATCAGATTTAAATGCATCTGATTTTGAATTGTCAACAGGACGGCCGAGATCATCAGATTTAAATGCATCTGATTTTGAATTGTCACTATGGCGAGACTTGGATGACACTGATTTTGATATATTGTTGTTATCAGGTTTATCATGGCAATTTTCGGTAACTTCAGGCAATATTACTGGCCTGGATGTTAGAAAATTAGCCTCGTCGACTATAACGTCTCTAACAGTGACAAATTAAGCGCTTTCCGAGTTCCAAACTTTATATCCGTTTGGTTCATAACCTACCAGTATTCCCTTCCAAGATTTATCGTCAAATTTAGATTTACTGGTTTTATTATGTACATAAACCGTGGCACCAAAAACCTTCCAAACTTTATATCCGTTTGGTTCATAACCTACAAATTTAGCGCCTACAAATTTTTCTGTAATAGTCCTTACCTTACATTCCGATACACTGTTTTGTTGCGGTGTTTTTGGAACTGTCAAATGGTAAGTTTTGCCCTTTTCAATACAATAATTTTTCATCTCGGCAGATAAATATTCGCCGCCGTTATCGCAGTATAAATTTACCATTTTCAAAATTCAATTTTGCCTCACATTTACGTCACTACGTCCGTACACTTTAAAAGCAGTAAATACCTCTGACTTGTACGTTATCAAATACACAACACAGTAATGGGTATACTGGTCAATAAAAAAATACAAAATAATTTTTATTGTCTATCGTGGGAGGAGTGATTTGGCCACAAACATCAGAATGTACTACAAATAAAAGTCGTGTAATGTGATCTTTATTCTTAGTCAGATTAAATGGTAATCTGGCCTGTTTGCCGTTTATACAAGCTTCGCACATTTTATCATTTGGCTCAACAAACTGAATTTGATTAACATCTTCAATCATGTTTTAATTGTATGAATTTATTTTTACTTATATGACCCAAACGCTGATGCCATAAATTTTAGTCATTATTATTAGCTTGGTATAGGCAGGAAACAGGAATAGCCATATTTACTGATACAGCAAAGTCTACAAATACAAAATACAAATATCTTTATTTTGCTTAAAACTACAACTGCTGCTGCTTGCTGTTTTTACTGCAATTTAATTGTTCAGAGACTTACCCTTCATGACAGTTGTGTCACCTTTACAAACTTGGGAGCCATGTTGGTCGAAGATGATCGTGTAGCCAGCTCGCTGCATCTTGGGCACCGACAGCAGGTTGTAAGGGGCATCTGGGCAGAACAGCACATCCTCCAGAAGTCCTTGCACGCCCAAGTCGCTCGTCACCCTCATTGTCCCTTTTTGTGTAGCTAAAAAAAAAAATTCCCTGTGCTTAGCAATCGATATTTTCAAAGGTGGATTAAGAATTGTAAAATTAATGAAAAGATCCGACCTGTTTGTGACGTGATCCGATGCTCCCGAGTCCAAAATAAATCTCACTTTATCTTCTTGAACATCATCTTGACAGTCTCCCGTCATAAAGGCGAAACCCGAGAAATCGTTAGCAGTTTCTTGATTCAATTCGACTTG
Organism: Epiblema foenella; assembly: GCA_963556455.1. NCBI lineage: Eukaryota > Metazoa > Arthropoda > Insecta > Lepidoptera > Tortricidae > Epiblema > Epiblema foenella. Next base: position 11,776,882 of record OY747097.1, on the reverse strand, counting down.
TTGAACTGTTCGCGTCCTATTTGTTTCAGTCTGTTTTTCTTGCATCATTTGTTTAAAGTAATAACAATCCTTTTTCGCGTAACCTTTTCGTCCGCAATGATGACATTTTAAAATGTGGGTATTTTTCCAAGTTTTGTTCTTGTAATGTCTACGGTTATTATTATGGTGGTTTGGCGGTATAGCTGTATCGATTATTCTCTTCTTTGAATTATGGGGCTTATGCTCGACATGCAGTACCTTTGAGCTCGTATCTCCACTGTCGTTTCTCAGCTTAACCTCGTGGTCTAATAACCTTATTTTCACAAATGCCAAAGTTAAACTATTTTCAGATAACGTCTCAATTGTAGTGATTACGCCGTCGTAAGTTTTGATATTTCGTTTTGATTTTAGGTTATCCATTCATGCACGTGTTTCGAAAAATTCATCATTAGAGTTTCAAAGTTTTAACGCGTGGCCTGGGCCCCATAACCTATTGAAAAGGTTAGGGTATACAAGGATTTATTGTCAATTAAATACTGAATAACGGTTAAATTAATTTCATTTATTTTAATTTTATTTTTATACTTGGAAGCTAGAACACGTCTATCTACGAGTAAAGTCTTGATCAAAAAGAGGCAAGGCGAAGGAGTGACTAAAAGATCTGAACAGAGAATGAATTGAACTAAACATTCACTCAATCAATCGGTCGTTCATTCCCTTAACAAAGTAGTCAAATCATTTACCTTTTATTTACAGGATATGTTAATTTTTGTATATTAAAATATAATAAAATCAACATAGGCATACCTCGAAAGATGGTGGATGAGAAGAAATGAGATCTGGTACCGGTATTCTGGTATTCTTGTTTATTTTTTATGAAAACGTTTAAGATTTGAATTAGAGCATTATGGTGTAATGGGTGTACATTATTATGTAATTGGTGTAAGGGTGATGTTAATTTCTCTAAACATCTCTCAAGTTAATATACCACGGACTTAATACGAATATAATTACAGGATTAAACGAACTTACCTGAAGTGAAGTTCTAGCCTGATTATATGAAGTATTCAGTCCGTGGTAGGTAGGTCCCTCCCTCCCAAATATTATCATGATAAGTACATGTTAATTTTTTCCCTATTGTTTTCTTTATTTAGCTCTAAACTTAATGACTTTGACATCTGTAGTGTTGACAGGTGCTGTTTATTTTTTTTTTATCTAGGGGCTATGATAATCGCGGCGTTTAGGCAATGGTAACTCCCGTCTCTCAAGTTAATATACCACGGACTGAATACTTCATATAATCAGGATAGAACTTCACTTCAGGTAAGTTCGTTTAATCCTGTAATTATATTTTGGTCAATTAGACCGTGATATACGCCTCTTAGTAATACATATGAACACATGTGTATGGTACATGCATGTCCACAATTTTGTGACAAAATATGACCATGATTATATGGACGTTTACTTGTACACATGAAAACGTATGTATGGTAACGCGTATTCACTATACTTTTGGTCAATTAGACCGCGATATATGCGCACTTAGTTGTACACAAGTTTTTGTGTATGGAAATGCATAGCCGCTTTTGTACACCTTTGTGTATCTATCGCCCTTGTTCAGTTTTAACCATCCGCGATATATGTCACTTAGTCGTACAAGAGTTTTTGTGTATGAAAATGCATTTTCGCTGTTGTACTTTTGTGTAGGTATACCCAGGTACCTATATGGAATTCCTTCCACTTGTTTAGCATAATATCTTAGGTAACTTTTACCTGTTCACTGATATCACTTAGTATTTCCTTCTTTTGTTTAAAAATGGCTGCCGGCCCGTATTTGTACTTGCTGATACCTGGCGAAAGTCTTCGCGCTGGTCATCATATCCAGTTTATCCTCGTCGCCAAATTTAGCGTATGCTACTTTGTACTTAAACAATAGGTTTCTATGATCAATATTAATAGAAACACATTATTCTGATTTCCGCATCAGTCACGCTCGCGCCAGCAGCGATAATGTCATCCAGACAGAACCCAGTGTTGCCAGCGTCACCTAACGCATTTATTAAAACGCTACACTACATTTTCAAATTATATTTTTTTTGCTAACATGTTTACCTACCTATTCAGATTAGTGTACATAATATTCTTTTAGATTTTGTTTTTATTTTATTCATCATATACTACATGTGCTTATAATAAACTTTATACGACAAATTCACTTATAAGCCGTAATGTACCTAATCAATTTATGTGTACAAGTAATAGGATATAGGAATTAAAGAGGAATGCCTGCTGGGCTATGCGTTAAGTAATCTTTCTAGACATTTTAAAGCCGCCTTCCTGCGTAAGCGAGGACTACGATCCAGTACTGGCGATCGATGTCCTGCCGAGCCGGGGGACGGCCCCGAGGATTCAGGCTCCGCCGTATGCCCCGCCACGCTGTCATAGAACTCATCTAATTCTATATCGTTTGTCTTGTTTACTGGTGACGACGGCTCGGTGGACTCCGAGGAAGATGACTCATTCAACACCCGGCTAAGCGAATGACGCAATTTCCCTTGGTTACGAGTGTTGTGTTTACTCGTTAATATCTGGTCAACATGACGCTTACAAGTGAGTCCGTCACTCGCTTTAATTTCATATGACACAGGACTCGACCTTTTTGTAACGACGCCCTCTTGCCATTTACGCCCTGTCTTAGAATAATCTCTAAACGAAACTTCGTCCCCGGGATGCGCGACGCGCAGGGTGCCCGCGCGGCGCTGCTCGTGCGATAGCTGCGCGGCGCGCACGGCGTCCGCGGCATCCGGACGCAACAGGTCCAGTATCCCACGCAGCCGTCGGCCCATCATCAAGACTGCTGGTTCCCGCCCGGTCGTAACCTGCTCCGTATTTCTATAAGTAAAAAGAAACCTGCAGAGTGCCGTATTTGGGTCTTCGTTTTCGAACTCGGCCTTTTTGAGTATCCGTTTAATGGAGCGCACTGCATTTTCTGCGGCTCCATTGTTAGCCGGGTGGTATGGAGCTATTAGAGTATGTTTAATACCATTCCGTAATAAATATGAAGCGAATTGAGATGACGAAAACGGAGGCCCGTTGTCGCTAACTATTCTCTGCGGTAAACCAAAACGCGCGAACATTTGTCGCAAATGGCCAATAACAACTTGTGCCGAAGTGGTTTTTACTTTTTCTACTTCAATCCACTTGGAGTGGGCATCGATGACCACTAAATAGTGATCATTACAAAAGGGACCTAAAAAATCAACATGGAGGCGGGACCAAGCCCGGGGCGGCCACGACCAGGAATGCAGCGGCGCCACCGGCGGGACAGCACGCTGCGAGCGGCACGCCAGGCACTCGTGCGCCACGCGCTCGATGTCCATATCTAAGTTTTCCCTCCAGACATAGTTGCGGCCAATCTGCATCATTTTCACGATACACGGGTGTCCAACGTGTATCTCCTTCAAAATCCTTTCACGTAAGGGTTTTGGAATTACAATTCTGTAACCCCATACAAGACACCCCTGATCAATGTGCAAGCTTTCTTTCCTTGTAAAATATTGTTTCTCAATATCATCAAGGCTATGGTGTGGCCAACCATACAGGACATAACCATAAATTTTAGACAATAAAGGGTCTTTTGCCGTCTCAGTTTTCATTTCCTTGAAACTGAGTGGAAAGTCGTCCTCTATGAAATGGAGGTAACTGGCCTCTTCCCGACACTTCGTCGATCTACCTTCTATCGACCCTAGAGGAAGACGAGATAGTGCATCCGCGAAATAATTTTGAGCAGACCTTACAAACTGTATTTCGAAGTCGTAAGTGGCTAATTTAACTGCGTAACGTTGCAAACGGCTAGCGGCCGTCACCGGTATTCCCTTACGTTTGCCAAATATGTAACTCAAAGGGTGATGGTCACTACGCAAAATAAAATGTTTACCGTACAAATAATGGTGATGCCTGGTCACCCTAAACACGATGGCGAGCGCCTCCTTATCCAACTGTGAGTAGTTCGACGGTCCCAATTAAAAGAGTCGGATCTGCAAAATGCCTACTTTACAGGAGAGGCGATCAAAGTTTGCAAAAGAAGTTTTTGCGTGTAATTTTGACAATATTTAGAATATTGTTATGAAATTTGGAGTCATATGTTATTTTTAAGTATCCTTAAATTGTGTATACACGACAATATAAAAAAATTCACTAGAAATAGGGAAAATGAGAGTTGATACCTTTTTAACCGAAGTCTTAAGATATAATTTGTCGGAAGTGTCACATAAGACTTTTTTGTCTGGACATGTATCACACTCGTGTGTCGGAAGTACCACATGCAACTTTTTTGCCTGGATATGAGGCACTTTTGCTTGTCGGAAGTGCCACATGCTACTTTTTGGTCTGGACATGAGTCACTTTGGCATGTCGTATGTGTCACCAATGACTTATTTAATTTGATATTTTTATTACGTATGTCTATCGTAAGTGTAATTTTTATGTATTTTTGGATCAGGTACAATTTTGTGATGAGATAACTGTGTAATTAAATAGCTTTTATAACTAAAAAGTTAAGTCCTTCTTCGTTAAGTAGGTACTCTTTATTATTAAAAGTAGGTAACATAAAAACGAATGAGAAGTTGTAAGTAAATTGCATTCACAAACAAAACCACTGTACTCAAGAGCATTTAACGCAAAGCAACTTCACGTTGTTAATATTTTAACATAAAAGAAACTTAATACTTGTTACTTATGAGAAGTATTAAAAAGTGACAAAGGTAAACATTTTTTTTTTTTATTCATCATATGGCATACATTTTTCCCTAAGTACTTAATTTATTAAATTATTAGATTTGCATCCTTCGAAAGATTCTTGAAGTCAAATCAAATCAAATCTGTCAATTTGCTAAAACATACACAAATTTGGTACAGTTGACGTGTCAGTGGTAATAAAATTACACCGTATTTCCTCTAAATTTGGTGATTGGGCACTCGAAGATGATGTGGTGGTGGCATTCCGCTGATTCATCCCCATCTGCACCACAGAGCAGCACATTTTCCTACCCCTGTCCTGATTCGGTTTAGCAGACATCAGGCTCATCGACCGGTCCCAAGCGGTAACCTCCAACAGGTCTCTAGGGGGTGACCTGCTTTGAAGCAGATTTTCTCAGGGCCATCTTTCCCACTGGGCACTATGGGCACTTGCCCAGGGCCCCGCGATCGATAGGGGCCCCCTAGTTCCTGCCAGATCACCAAACGATAACCAATATTTATTACCGAAAAATAATTCGATCAAAAAATCAAACGATAATGAAGTACTTGCTCATAGCTTTTACATGCGCGAATCTATTATTATCGGAAAATTTTACCAGTTCCTTTTTGACACATCACAACACCCATATAAAGTAAATCCGCATTACACATCGAAACAATGAATAAAATCAAGTATTGATATTAGAGCTTCATGAGTAGTTAGGAAGTTGTAATGTAAACGCATTTTAGAGGAGCAATCAAAAATGAATCTATATTTTTTTCTATCACTGATGCGTAGTAATTTATGACAATAATTCACCCTTAAAACAGTTACGTACTATAACTTTTATTTTTAAATATACTGTAGTGACTAAATCATTCGTCTCGATTTACATGTTATTTCCATAAGTCGATGGATCGATCATAAGAATGATTTTTTAACCGTAATAAATTACGTGTACGTGATAATCATTCATCATTCATTAATAATTGCTAATTAAAACAATCGATTCTTCTTACCCTCATCACTTCAAATCAAACGCCAATTCAAAACTGTCAAAAAGGAACTGGTCAAAATATTCGACAATATACTCTCACTAACTCGGAAGTCAAGTTTTCCGATTTCAGTTTGTTTAGATAGTTTAGGTACTCGTATTATGAATATTATAGAGATGTCGTCGGGAATGGTATAATGATGGGATTGGTATACTAAATATCTCTCGGACAAAGAATCCGGGTCGGTAAAATACCATTACATTTCCTAAAATGTACAAACTTGTACAGTTTTTGACCGAGTGAAACGAAGGTCTCTACTTCAGCTCAACAAAAATGCTTTCGTATGTCCAGGTTCCGGATTTCCGTTTGTTCTTGTCTACAGGTCGCAATTCTCAACCAATTCTTGTAAAATTTCATGAGCAGGTTCGATAGTTACATATATAGATTTTTTTTTGTCGAGACGGTTCATGGAAATTTCCAAAAACATTTTTTTATCAATGATTTTGTAAGTTTCTGCGGGCGAATTTCGGTTTGTTCTCCTCTACAGGTCGTATTTCTCAACCGATTCTCGTGAATTTTTGTGAGCCGGTTGGATAAATATCCAGATTTTTTTTGTCGAATAAGTTTTTTGAAAATAAAAAAAAATTATTTGATTAACGGTTTGTTCTCCTCTACAGGTCGCATTTCGCAAACGATTCTCGTGAAATTTTGTGAGCAGGTCCGGTAATTATATAGATTTTTTTTGTCGAGTCAGTTTTTGGAAATTTTCAAGAACAATTTTTATTTCAAAGATTTTGTAAGTTTCTATGGCCCAATTTCGGTTTGTTGTCCTCTACAGGTCGCATTTCTCAACCGCTTCTCGTGAAATGTTTTTAGCAGATTCGATATTCAAAATTGATTTTTGACCTCGAGTTTGTTTAGTTTGAAGCAAAATCATTAGTCAATAATACCACCGAGCTGATCTGATGGAGACAGGTGGCCATAGCAACTCCTACACTACACAAAATACACTAGTCGTGTTTGGACTCATTAGAACAGTTTCAACGACTAGTTGATGACTGTGAAAAAAAGTATATTCGGCAATAAAAGTTTGTACCAAAAATGAAATTTTTGCAGAATCATAAACACTATAACCTGTGAATACTAAAAGTATCACTTTTATAGATTATATCATACTCTGTGAGCTGTAGACCCCGCGAGCGTTTATTTTTTTGAAAATTCTACTAACTGGGCTCGAAAAAAAGATCCTATGTAATTATCGAACTTGCTCACGAAATTTCATGAGAACCTATTAAGAAATGCGCGACATGTACTTAGAGGAGAACAACCGGAAATCCGGAAATCCGGAAATCGGGACATAGAAAGCATTTTTGCCGAAGTTGAAGCAAAGAACTTCGTTTCACTCAGTCAATAAAAATAAATGTAGAACCTTGTTTAGCCACTTTCTTTGTCTAAGATTCTAACAAAATAGTGATCCGTCAAGGGTATATAGGGGCCCCATTGCCCTAATGTGCCCAGGGCCTCCAATTGGTTAAAGACGGCCCTGGGTTTTCTAATGGTTCTAGGTTCGGAACTTGAGTCTGAGGACTTTAAGCGCGGTATGGTTCTCCCGGATCTTCGCAATTTTGTAGTAAAGGCAGACCCTTCGGAAGTTTGGTGGTATGATGTGATTCAGCGCCGGTAGCCACCCCAGTACGTTGGAGTTGGTTTCAAACACCCGCTATAAGGCGCAGCGTGTGGTTCAACTAAAAATTGACCGTAGGGGTATGGGCACTATTTGGCCACATTACTAGTAGTATTCAGCAAAAGAATAAACCAGGGAGAGTCCAGTAGTTGTAATATAACGATAATAAATAATTGTTTCTGAGTCTTGGATGTTTTCTATGTATTTAAGTATTTATATCTATTAAATATATCGTCGTCTAGTACCCATAACACAAGCCTTCTTGAGCTTACTGTGGGGCTAGTTCGATTTGTGTAAGATTGTCCTCTAATATTTATTTATTTATTTATTTAAATAATTATAATAGGAAATTGTTTTATATTATACCTATTACTAGTGAATGCCTTTTTATTATGTTATTGATTTTAGAACTAAAAACCGTCACATTTACTGAGAAGGTAGGCCGGACTTGAGTAAGTGCAAACAAGGCATTGAAACAGAGGCATAGCTATGTACTCACTATGGATTCTAGATTAACATTGTAGAAGAAAGCGAATTTCAACTTAATTGATATGGGAAAAGGAATGATAATTAGGATATTCTTAAATGTCTATCATTATGTTAATTGAACATATTAACAGTCATCCTATGCGACGTTAGGGCAGCATATAGTTTCAGAAATTGCAATACATTTGATATATTGGCAAAAAGGATTTTTACTAAATAGTTGCTGAATGGATAGCGAATCTCAACCTTATTAGACGCGGGATAGAGTTGTTATACAGAAAGGAGCTAGTACTAAAGGGAGTCATTAGTCAAGTGCAAACGAGGCATGAAATAAGATACAGCTAAAACAGGTCTCAAGAGTCAAAGATAATGTTTAGGAAGAAACTCAACTTAATAAGTATGATATTAGGGTAGAATGTACTACAATTTTGACTCGCATGACCGGTGAGCCTTCTGAGACTCCGGAGCACATTATGTTCGTAAAACCGATTTTTGTGGATTGGTTGCTTCGTGGGTAGTTTTCCTTTGGGTATAAATAGGCCTAGACGAGGCTACGGACTTGACTTCTTTTTCGTCGGCGGACTGACACAGGACACTGGCTTATAGTATCGCGACTTTACTGGTGGGTCTTATTACCTAAACGTTATGGTCGAATTGCCAATGCCGTGTGGAATATCTGCACCTGGCGGAGGAGTTTCAATCATAATGCTTAACTTTTCTTTGTTATTTTCTTAATTTAAGTTTAATAAATTTTTCTCTTTGTGTTATTTTCTTTGGCGATGAACTTTATTAGTTATTTTTAAAGCCAGTTCTCTGTCCAGGTTAACAGTACACCTGATAAGCTACGCTTAACCTAACGGATTGCCAAACAAGCTTAGCCTGGAGTTCATTAGCTACCAGATCTAAGGGTGGTCTGGCGTCCTCCTTTTTACCAACACAGGAGACGTTTAAATCCCTTACGCTTTCTCAATGCCCAACTGACAACGTAAACGAGGCTGCCATAGTTTGGGTCAGCACAGAGGGGTAATCCTCGCTCGTTGAAATTGTGCAGTAGTTGAGAGACGGTCTTGTTAAATATATTTATATATTATCTTATATACACGCTAGGGCACCTTACTCGCATCTGCCTGTCTTCGGACGTGCGGGGGAGGTAAATACACTGGCTGATAGGTTGCAAAATATCGGAGTAGCCTGCCGAACTGTTACAGCTTAGTCTAGGGAATACGCATTCATTGAAACTAAATCCTAGGTAAGGGATTATTAGTTTCAACTGTTTAGTTCTAAATGGGGGTAGAATTAGGGTAAATTCACACACAATTATGAGGGAAGTAGGAAAAATAGATTCTTACGCATTGGGTTAACTTGGTTTAAGATAGGAATTACATTATAGGTCGCGAGGAATTCATACGGTAATATAATAAATCGGGAATATACGTCATAGGCAAATATAGACTCCAAATGATAGAGTAGGTACGGTAATCCAATCTTTAAACACCCGCGTAGGTAATCTAGATTCAGGCAAGCTAGCGATCTAGTGTAATAGCTATTCTCCTACTAGTCTTGGGTAGTAGTTAGGAGATTGGTAGTACATATTTCCAGGTTGGGATATTTAGCCGGGTTTTATTTAGGGCCAGATTCTGGCGTAGTAACGCTAGGATTTCGCCCGCTACCATAGATGAGGCCTTGCGGTATTTCTCCTTATCTATTGGCGCGAATTCCGAAATACTAGTAGACTCAATTGCTATAATTGTATGGTCTTCTTTTTCTAGATCAAATTCTAAGCCCGAGAGTTACAAAGGGTTATTTGCTCGTTGCGTCCTGAGACAATGCGGTCGAATAAACTCGGCACAACTCTCCAATAATATTAATAATTTATGTCATTTTAACATTGGTCTTACACTCCGAATAGTATTAGAAAAATATTGGAGGGGGCTTGTCCAAGTCTGGGTTGAGAGCCACTGGTCTCTGTTTAATAACGGAGAGAGATAGCAATCTCTCGGGCGGTTTGGAGGGGCCCGGCCTATACCAATAACAAAATAATTCTTAAACCCTACAAACCTGCTAAAAATCCTAATATGATAGGGTTAGCACATCTTTGTATACTAGGTTTGAGACATATGTACGTTGAGCTTGACATACATACTTAGGCTAAAACCTTACTTAAATTCCATTAACTTATCTCAACAAAATCCTCTATTTTTACAACAACTTACTGCAATTACTTCAAATTTAAAGTTCGTCTTAGGGACATTAGTGTAGATATTTATTGCGTACTGAGGGATGAGAGATTCAGGGTTCCGTCAACTATCATAGAGCTTTGGGTTCTTACGGTTCACAACTATAAGGGGGTCCTACCACTAACGATCACGTTCTGGCCATAGTTACGTCACAAATAAAACTTCATAATTATTTTTATTATTTATTCTTATATTTTCGGGGTAAGGGGGTAAATTGGTATTAGTTGAGGGGGGCGTTATGTTACATAGTTCGGAGTACAGCGGCATTGGTACCCAAGGTTGTTCCAGTGAGCTTCTGAACAATGCTGTATCAAGTTTTCAATTTTGGGGACACATTGTTCAGGTGTTCTTTCAAGTTGATACCATCATCAGAGATCTAAGGTGATTCCCAGATATTTAGGAAAGAATTTGTAACGAAGAACCTTGTCCCTGAATTTGACTCTTAGCTCCATTTTTGCTACTTGGTTGCACAGGTGAAAGCAGGAAACCTCGGTCTTTGAAGAGCTAGGGCATGGACGCCAGCGGAAAAAGTAGTCATCTAGTAGTTCCAGGTCCGACTCCAGCGTAGCTTCAGCAACTTGCATACTGTCAAATTGCGTTACAAGTGCCAGGACAACAGCATACGCAAAGTTCCGCGAATTGGTGTTAGGCAGGGTAGGTAGGTCGTGGATAATATAGGTCAAACGGGTGCACTAGCACTGCTCCTGTTCACCTATGGTTCACCTATCCTTGAAGAAGACCATTGTTAAGAACTGTGGCGGAACTAAAACTGCAGGTCCCACCCAAGTGGACTTGGAATGGTCTGTTACTGAGTGAATTTTGCAGAAACTTGTATATTTTAATACAGGGCACTATATTCAAGAGTTTGTGAAGAGGACAGAGAGTATCGTACGCAGCTGTTTATCAGTTACGTAACATATAATAGTCATTTTCATCATTAAAAACATCTAATAATCCCAATAGGCAGGACGATTTAAATCTGTTGGAAACTGGAGGACCAATGATACAAAAAATCTTTGAATCTGTGCGCGGATACTATGAGCGTTGTGTGCAGTGCCCTAGACAATTAGAAACATAGTGGACGGGTAGAACCTTTTCAACATTTTTATCAACTTTTCTGGGGTAGTCAAATGTTATGTACCCACATCCCCATTGACAACTTGCTGAGATGTCAGTTCCATGTTCTAAGAAAACAAGGTCTGAAAATCTGGATAGTGGCGCAGTATATTATATTATCATGGTCAGTTCTGCCACGAACATTACCGTTGAAACCCGTGTCGGAACGTTGGTAACAAAGGTAAATACCTAAATAATTGAGTTAGACCCGTTTGAAAAAATCTTTAAGTACATCCTCGCCTATCACTGCAATATCACTTTTTTACATTTAAACCTTCAATTGCTAAATGTGGCACTGGAATTAAATTTCATGTCCTCTGCCTACCCCTTTTGGCAATACAGGCTTAACTTTACGTTATGTTTATGTACATCCTCAAAGAGTTTTGGTATAGGCGATTCATATGCACCTTAAAAAAAACACCCCAATATAAATACCTACTAATTTAAAATAAATATGCAGTTTTTACAATGAAATTGTCCCAATATGTACACTTCCAACAGCAATGAATACTACCTAGTCCCGTTAAAACTGTCGGTAATGTCATTTAGAACAAAAAAAATATACAACGTTCAAACAAAACTGTCGGTAGTGTTACTTAAGACATCTGCAGTTTTTTGCTTTCCATATAAAAATGTCGGATATGTTACTTACGACATGAGCAGATATTTTATAACCGTAAAAAAATGTCAGATGTGTTACTTACGACATGAGCAGAAATTTTATAACCGTAGAAAAATGTCGGATGTGTTACTTACGACATGAGCATAAATTTTATAACCGTAAAAAAATGTCGGATGTGGTACTTATGACAATATCATTGAAGGTATATCCGTATAAAAATGTCAGAACTACCACATCCGACATTATTGCAGAGACATACAAATCTTGTGACTAACTATTCAGAAAACTAGACCTTAGCAAATACTATGTAATCTATATTGTTTTCTAAAAAAAATGAGATGCGCACGAAGTCCGTGCAATATGGTGGGTACTGGCACTTACGACCGCGGTGTCCCTCTCCTCGCCCCTTTAACAAAGTCGCAACGTATCATCCGACGATATTAAGCGGACGCTGTAGAAGATCCAACATTTTTTACGTGAAAATCTCGGAAAATAATAGGTAAACTAAAAAACTGAGAATGTAGTAATAAAATATAGCGATTTTTAATGACAATGAATAAAACGAAAATGCCAATTTTGCAGATCCGACTCTTTTAATTGGGACCGTCGACTGTTGAGTTCAGCGGCACTAAGCGTGCGCGAGGCGCAGCACACGGGGCGCTAGCAGCCATCCGCGCCGCGCTGAGTCAGCACCGCACCCAGCCCGTATGCACTGCTATCCACTGACAATATCAGCGATCGCGACGTGTCGTAGTGCGCTAGCACAGGAGCGCTGCCTAAAACCATTTTGATGTCATTAAATGACCTTTCGCAGTCGTTACTCCATTTCCATTTCGTATTTTTCTTTAATAAATTGTATAGTGGTTTCATGATGTCACTCATATTTACACAAAATTTAGCATAAAAGTTCACGAGTCCCATAAAACTTCTCAATTGTGTTACGTTAGTAGGAGTGGGAGCTGCTACAATGGCATCAATTTTGCTTTCATCGGTATGTAAACCGAATTTATCTATTTTATATCCAAGATATTTTACACTGTTTTGAAAAAAAGAACATTTAGTAAAATTGATTCTCAAGCCGTTATCTTTCAGCCGTTGTAGCACCGCCCTCAAATTTGCCAGATGGGTAGGTCTATCCTTACCAGTGACACAAATATCGTCTGCAAACACAGCCGTTGACTGCAGGCCACTCAACGTCTCTTCCATTATTTTCTGAAAATTTTCAGGAATGCATTTAATTCCAAAGGGGACTCGTCTATAGACGAAGGTACTTTCATGTGAGCAGTGGTCACCGCTGTCATCGGCTGTGATTGTTTATCCAATAAACATTGTTGGAAAGCATTGGACAAATCTTAACTTGGTGAACTGCTCGCCGCCGCCTAGTGCCGTGAACAGGTCCTCGATCCGCGGCATTGGGTAATGATAATCTATTAGTAATAGATTTATGGTGATTTTATAATCACCACATAATCTTATATTACCGTTTGATTTAACCACCGGCACGATAGGAGTTGTGATGTGTGGGTTTTAATCACACACACATATCCTCCTGCCTGAAGGGCGTGTAGGGAGGTTTCCTAGCAACTCAGCGGGTTCAGGAGCACCTAACGGGAAGTAGGGGAGAAATAAGAACGCCAATTTATCCTTAACTACAATAAAGGGTCTTACGCCCGTTCATTAACCTCAAACTCTACTTATCTAAATCTTTATCCTTAATCACAATAAAGGGTCTTACGCCCGTTTATTAATCTCAAACTCTACTTATCTAAATCTAAACTCAAATACGGGCGATACGGGGCCTAAACCGGGTTGTTCCCTACGCAAGGGGTAGTGAGCAGGGAGAGCGGGTATATTGGGATACGCTGCGACGGCGAACTCGGGGGAACCGAGCTGCCAGGGGCAGTGGCGGCTAACTCGGGAAACCAAGCTGCCAGCGGGAAGGGAACGGGCAATACGCGAAAGACGGGAACCGGTACGAGGGCAGACTCGGGGGAACCGAGCCACCAGCGGGTGCCGGTGTGGGGGCGGATACGTCACAACGGCGAACTCGGGGCAACCGAGCTGCCAGGAGCAACGGGAGCACTACGACGGCTAACTCGGGGGAACCGAGCTGCCAGGGGTAGCGGGGAGAGAGGGCTGCGACGGCGAACTCGGGGGAACCGAGCTGCCAGGGGCAGTCAAGGAGCGGAAGGGTAGGTGGGGGGGCAGAGCCGGGTGCGCGTGCGAGCGCCGACCGAACTCTAACTTTATGCGGGCGCGCGGCGGCTTATATACGTTGCAGCGGTGGGGCGGCGCGGCGTGTGGCTGCGGCGCGGCTCTCCCCCTGCTCTCCTCGCGGTGACGTAGATCTCTACGTTACAGAGTGCCGTAGTCGGATCGATCCACTTTATAGATCACCCCCTCCCTCTGCAGCCGATCGAGCTCACGCTCCACGGGCTCGCGCAGCGCGAGCGGCAGCGGGCGCGCCTTTACGAACACCGGCGTCTTATCTGTCAAGTGCAAGCTCAATTCTGACTTAAATGTGCCTAACCCATCTGCAAAAACCTCTGGGAACTCATTTTTTTCAGGATCTCGCCATTGAATCGTCTTCAACCATATTATGACAACCTACTGACAAATCTAACTTTTTAATCCATGTACGACCCATCAATGGCGGTCCCCCGTTTTGAATAACATACAAATTTATTATTTCTGATTTGTTACCACAAACGACATTAACACTTAGGTATATAACCTAACGTTTGAATGACGTCACCCGTATACGATCTGAGGGATAACTGCTTACTTTGGATTGGTAATTTTGGAAAATGTTGGTCATAAAAATGCTTCGATATGGCGGATATTTTGCTTCCCGTGTCAATCTCAAAATTACATGTAACATTTTCGACTTTCAGAGATGCGTATATACGGGCCGTCACCCTCGCTACTGACTACTAAATTATAAAACGGACAGTCGTCGCTGGCATCACTATCATCGGGTTTATTGAAATATAACTGACCTCTCGACATCTTCTTTCCACTCGCATTACCACCCGCACTTTTCACTTTACACATTACCTTTAAGTGCCCTTTTTGCCCGCAATTGTCACACGTATAATACTTGAATCGACACCTGCCATCGGCATGCCCCGCCTTGCCGCAGCACCCGCATTCGCGCTGCCGAGAGTCAGCGCGCGCGGCGGCCGCTCGCGCGCCC
Source organism: Epiblema foenella (assembly GCA_963556455.1). NCBI lineage: Eukaryota > Metazoa > Arthropoda > Insecta > Lepidoptera > Tortricidae > Epiblema > Epiblema foenella. The sequence continues at coordinate 11,761,826 of OY747097.1, read as the reverse complement.
GGGCCGGAGCCGAACCGATGCAGGCCGTCGTCTCCTAGGGCGGGCTGCGTGGCCGGCGGCTCTGCGCGCGGAGCCCCGGCAGCGTACGCGGTTGCCGCGTGCCGCTCCGCCGCCTCCAGCGCCAGCGTCAGCTCCACAGCGCGCTTGTAGTCTATAATTCTCTCAGCGAAAATCCTGGATCTCATGTCTTCATTAAACAACCCTGACACGAACTGGTCACGAAGATTAACCTCGAGGGAAGTGCTAAAATTGCATGTTTTTGCTAAATGTTTTAGTGCTTGCAGGTAGTCTCGGACACTTTCACCTTGTCGTTGTGTCCTCTGCCGAAACACGTGCCTTTCCGCTATTTCGGATCTCTGGGGCTCGAGATGTTCCTTGACCAATTTCACAAGTTCCTCAAATGTTCTCGTTTCTGGATTAGCTGGTGCACACAGGTCGCACATTAATTCGTTTTTCTACTCCTGTGCTTTTACCATGAGTTTGCATGACCGTACTCGCTAGCGACTACGTAAACGATTTAGTATGCCGATTCTTAGTTCTATTGCGTAACCGCCAGAGGCGCTGTACTTTTGCCCATACAAATTTTTACGCAGTCGCTAGCGAGTACGGTCATGTAAACTCATGGTAAAGGCACTTTACTTTTTTTCGCGACTTAAGGAATCATGAACTCTAATATAAATACATACTTTATTTATTCTGTAAAAAGTCTATCTAGTCTATTGCCCAAAAACACACTACTGACCCTATTTTAATGAAAAATTATAGCAGAGTTGGGTGCCATAGACTACTACAAATACTATGTTTAGTAGTCATTCTTTGGTGCGTTCAAGTGAAATTTTTATGATTAAAATCAGTGCTGCCAACTTAACGCAACTTTGCTACAATTTTTATGTATTAATGCATAATATATTATTTACTAATATAAATACATACATTTATCATCTCTTTTGTGTTGTTTAACAATCTATTTTCGGATATATTTATGAAAACGAAACAGATTCGATCCGGATTTGAATTCAGTTTATGTCGGGAGTGCTACCGCGAACGCCATTCGATATTTTCCCTCTCTGTCGCACTTGCAAATTTGCACATAAGTGAGACAGAGAGGGAAAACTTCGTTTGTGGTTCGCGGTAGCCCCTCAGATGCCAAGTCTAACAAATAAAAAATAAAAAAAAACCATAAACAAAGTGTCATTTTTAATTTCCCACCAAATTCCTAATTGAAAACGAAAACATTCAAGCTGATAAATGATTATATTACTTATATCACACGTTTTTTTTGTGTTCATGAAGAAAATGTGTTGGTTGTTTGTTTATTGATTCTTTTAAAAATCCACGAAGAAGTTATATAGCATTACTGAAGATATTGTGTAGGTAAGTTGCACAATTACTAAGGGAAAAAATGGCGCATGAAAAGTATGATAAATACTTACTTTTTTTTTGAAATAAGTCGTAGAAAAAGTATTGTATGCAACGGTGTATAACTGGTATAAAAAGGTTCGTGGTGTCTTTACTTGCGATGTGAGCCAAGGCTCACATCGCAACCCACACCACTCGCCTTTTTATACCCTTCTTATACACCAGTTGCATAATATACTAAACACTCCGGGCCGACAACCGTCACTAACGTGGCAACTTTTAGGCTATTGTCTATAGAATTAACTATAATGTATTGTTCAACACGTCTCACGTACGCGTCCCAATTATCACCAGTGATATTAAAACTCTCAATATGACCAAAAGGCATTTTTAAGCTAAAATCACGCACGCGTTGGTTTAATTAATACGTAATTATTCTCGTTCGCCAGTGTTAGGTGGGTAGGCGCGTCAATGAAACTAGACGATCCGGTATAGACTGACTGTATTGTATGATACCGTGCATTATACATAACAATATGTATAGCAACAGTTTGTCTTAGTTTAACCTATTAATGTAGAAAATTAAACTAATACACAAATCTGTCAAAAATATGGTTTACAATTTTACATATAAGTAATTCGCAGTTAACTAGTCCTCTTTAATATTGCAGCTGAATATGATTCCTTTATGCTAGTGTTAAGGATTACATTTGCTGGCAGTGGCGCTTAGTATGTCTCGCTCGACGAATCCGTATTCAAGGTCACGCTACATTACCTATGCATATAATTTTTATCGTTTCTTAGGTACTGCACTCTCCGAAGTAACGACTGCTTTAACTTAGTTAATTTATACTTACCTACGTTTTTATTGGAATGCAATTCATCTATAATATGAGTAAATAAGTGTGTATGTAATTGTGTCATTCTCTGAGAAAACAGAAAGTGCGATCGGCGCTTACACCATTACTAATGATGCGCTAGTGTAATTGCAACGATTAACGTTGTAAAAATTATGGAAGTGACAAATGCACTAACAACATACAAAATTAATAAACATACTGCACTCAAAGCACATCGTGAATTTTATTACATGTTTGATTGTTACCATCATAATTATTAAGGTACTTTGTTATTATATAGTTATTATCATTAATAAAACTTATTAATTTCTACTTAAAATAGCTAGAGTATTTCCTAGTACGAGATCCAACTGCAAATTATTCTATTTTAGTAGTGCCTAACTTTACTTCATTGGTGTGGTATGGGCATGAAAGAAAAATAATTTATATTAAATTAGTAGGTATGCTAGCTAAATTGTTTAAGTATTAAAATATGCATTTGAGGTGGCAATAATTTTGCTGGCTGGGATTTTTCTCTAATTTATCCTGGCTGTAACTAGTGTTAAGAAATTGGTGGTTGGTTGAAATGGTGGTAACAGATGGGAATGACCCGTATTCAAGATGAATTGGAGTTGGCCAAGGAAAATATGTGAAGAAACTAGAAATTACATTTGTTAATTTATTCAACTGAACAATAACGCAGAGCGGATACCGGGAGAAGTTAACTTCGTTCATTCGTGTATCCGCATTCGCACATTCGAGCTCATCATATCATACGTATGTACATGTGTTTGTTTCTTCCTTTGTGGTTCTTTACAAACCGAATGCGTTGACCTATTTTGCTGATTCCTACGTCAATCGATTTGTTTTAGTTGTCCGAATGTCATTGTTCTTACGTGGATCAGATTGGGATTCAGGTTTTGGTAAATGAAGAAAACTCGTGTTGCTTATATCGCACTTTCCGAATAGACACGATATAAGCAACACGCCTTGTCTTAATTTACCAAAACCTGAACCCCAGTCTGATCTATGTAAGAACAGTCATTGAAAACATGACAGTAATCATAACTCAATAATATATAGCGATAATATAAGACGTCATACTATGAAAAATTTAAAAAAAAACTTCGTACGATCTTTCACCTACTCATGTCAAATTTTTCTGTTGTGTCTCCACCAGCTAAAGGTTGTCTGGAAGAGATCGCTTTCTAGCAATAAGACCGTCTGTTGTCTGCCATCAATATGTTTAATTTTAATTTTGTTTTCAATGTACTTTCTGGTGATAATCAATAAGGAATATTTGTATTGTATTGTAACGTACTATGTCAAGTGAGGTATCATTGAATAGGGATTTGAAAATTATTATTAGGTTGCTTTTATAATTTTTAATTTTAACTATTTATTAGGAAATGTTACGATTTAAAATTAGTTAGCAACCTTACTCACTTAAATTGTCATTTACAGTAATCTAGCTTTTCCTCGTGACTTCGTCCGCATAGATTTAATTTCTATTCTTTTATTTTAGGAGATTATCATGTTACCACTCATCCATACGAACTTCCACTCCTTTTAGGGAGTATTTCCGGGATAAAAATTATTATATGCCCTTCTCCGGAAATCAATCTATCTGTATACCAAATTTCATCTAATTTGATTGAGGGGTTTAAGCATGAAGAGGTAAAAGATAGACAGAAAGACACTTTTCACATTTATAATATGTGTTTGTGTGAAAAATTTCTTATTAACGTGAATACAATACCTAACATCTAAGATAAATTCTAACGTAGAACATACCGATTTTAATTAGGGTTCCGTACCTAAAAAGGAAAAAAAAACGGAACCCTTATAGGGTCACTTTCATATCCATCTGTCCGTCTGTCAAGACCCTTTATCTCGGGAACGCGTGGAGGTATCGGCTCAATACTATCGAGTTGAAATTAAAACCATACACTCAGGTATACTATACACTTGTAGTTGTGAAAAAATCAAACTTTAAGTAATGTAAAAATATGTTAAGGTGGGTTATGCCGCAAAAACATATATTTCGACAGTCTCAAGAGTCTCCATCAATATTTATTGATTACTTTCCGTTGACCTCGAACTATGAAATTTGGCAAGTAATATCGTCTTAAACTACAAGAGTAGTAAATCATAAAAATATAGTATTTATTTAAAGTACATCAATCATATTACCGTACCTACAAACTTGTACGGAACCCTCGATGGGCGAGTCCGACTCGCAAGTGTCCGGTTTTTTTATTAATTTATTTTTAATAGTTTAGTAGTGCTAGGCACCTTCTGTGCAGCACCTTACATGATAAATAGTGATTATATTTTTTAGTGTTTCTCAGGGCTCTCAGGAGCTACCCAGCTCCATAGAAGGTGCTGAGAAGAAACTCAACCAACCAATATTCGAGATAAAGAAAAGGAAATATGCAAACGAATTTGCCGTTGAATGGTAGCTGCTGAGCATTACCGCAAATGACGTACCGTAGACGTTTAGAACTTGGCCAAGAAATAAATCCAACATCGTCAAATTATATTTGAACTAATTTATTAAGTCAGGTCAGTCTTAAATCAATCAACTTATTTTGTCTCGGAATCCGAGTCTGCCAAAATGAAGTTATTACGTATCGTTCCCAAGCGAGATTTACCAGTTTTTGTAAATTAGTTGTTAGGCGAGAAAACGGTAACTTTGGTCTAGGAGATGAGATATACAAGATATATTATAAATGGTGTCTATTGTTTGCCCAAAATTCATGCAATCATTTAAATTTCCCGAATGTTTTATTTACTAGGAAAATTGTTTGATATACACTTGTATTCCCGAACATAACATGGCCTAATGATACGAATGCTGTACGTATTGTTTTCCTTAATATTATTAAGTGCAATACTAAATACTGTATCTTTCCGAGTCCATCCTGGCTATGCATTTGCTTATTAAATTTCTGGAAACAAGCACGCATACATGCATGCATGCAAGCAAATAAGCACGCATACATGCATGCAAGCAAGCAAACAAGCACGCATGCAAGGGAATAAGCATGATTTTTTCATGAGCTCATATGAAACCTAACATCAAAAGTCTAATGCGGGGCTTCGCTTAGATTCGTACCGCCTTAGTCTTCTGAACCTAACAACATTAGAGTCGGTTTTTCTATGTCGGAACACTATGCTTGCTAACTTTTCCACTTCCAGAATCCTGTGCTCACTCGGGGGAGAGGGACGACAAAGTATTGACTGAATCTTCGTCAATAGTAGGCCTGAAAATATAGTTCGATAACGAACTTTTAGGAAATTTAATTTTCTTTAACTTTGTCATACAATTTGGAACCAAAAATGTCCTTAGTTTAAGAGATATTAGCGAAAATCTGAAAAATGCCAGACATTTTGCGCCTCTCCCAAGTCAGCACAGAGTCCTCGAGGTGGAAGACTATCCTAAAGTCTTCCTAGTGTACCCCAAATAACCCCGTAAAGTTTCATTAAGTGCCGAACACTTTTCAGCTACCCCCACTTTGTTACGATATACCGACTGGATTGTAATATTCCTAACCAACATTTAGATTTCAACATTTAGCAATAATTAAGTAAATAGTACCTATAGTATAATAAGTACCGATAGCATAAAATAAATAATCACTCTATTTTAACAATCATATTCTTATAGTAAAAGGCAATATACTTCGAAATATTTCGACATTGTCTGTGCATATTTTGAATAAGTAACATTTGATATGAGCAATGAAACAATTCCGACAGAGGGCGGTAGTTACTGAAATACAGTGGATACAATAATGCAGGTGGATCTCATGCTATGTCTACAATCAACTACTCACCTTGACTAATAAATAGATCTTTGAGTAGCAAATTTGTTTTTAGTGATGTTGGTTGTTCATATGTTTAATGTATTTGTCACGTATTTAATTTCTTTGAATAAACAGAATTTTATTAAAGGTTTATTCTTTCCGTCACATAAACGAAACGTTACGTAAGTACGTAAATAATCGCACTATTAAATCACCGGTTTAATCACAATTATTTACCAATACCTACTGTATTTCAAACACACAACAATAAAAACCGGCCAAGTGCGAGTCGAACTTGCGCACGAAGGGTTCCGTACCATTATCTATAAGAACGGCAAAAAAATCACGTTTGTTGAAAGGGAGCCCCCTTAAATATTTATTTTATTCTGTTTTTATTTGCAATGTATTTTATTACCAGATTTGTACATTATTCAATGAAAAAATGATGATAGTATAAATTCCAAAAGTTACTGGTCAATTTGCATATTTTTAATACAAAAATATAAATTACACCCTAAAACCCACCTTCCGTTGTTGTTTATTACCCGATTTGTTAAGGCGCCGTAGGTTCAACGAAAAATATCATGTCAGGGGGTGAGGTAACCAGCCGCGCGGGGAGCGCCCCGCTCACCGGCACACTCGCGCGCTTACAGTGAGGATACACAGTAAACTCACTAAGCAGTACTGCAACGAAGTGGGACTTGCAGGCTGGCGATTCTGCGAGTTAATGCAAAAATATAGTATTAGTGTCATACCTTTTATGAAATATTAAGTATGCCTCATGTCATTCCAATCACATGCATAAATACCCTGTCCCTCTAGGACTGAGAAAATACTATCAATCGCATTTGAATATTTTTAAACAACTTCAAGTTAGTAAAATAAAAGAAATATATTTACCCAGTTATACTCATCGGGATATCAGTTTGAGAGTAAAATATTGACACTATTGTTTCCCTATAAAAAGACATTTCCCTATAGAGAAATATACATAAATTATACGCCAAAACCATCCCGAAGAATCAAGCTATATGTTGGTGATTATCAAGCCGTTTTCGAGTTCTTTTTACTGGCGAAAAAAGTAACTCAAAAGAATAAATAATTACATAATTATAAGTCTTCAAAGTTTTAACCATGCAGTTTAAAATTCTGAAAAGATTGAGGTGGTGTGCATTAATAAATACTTTCAACGATTTTTGGTTTGGACAAGACAGGTTTTACGATTTTTGAGTTTTCGCTGAAAAACTGTCTTGCCCAAACAAAAGGTCGTAAGTGCCGTGAGTTCCATGAAGATACGACCTTTTTAGATTCAATGTATTGGATAGTAGTTTTAAATGTGGACTAGTAGGTGTTGGTACCGAACCCTTCATTGTGCGTGGTCCGACACGCATTTGGCCGGTTTTATTTTATTGCGCTCAAGCGCGCTGGGTGTTGTCAGTCGCCGGGCGCTGTTGGTACGGAACCCTTCATTGTGCGTGGTCCGACACGCACTAGGCCTGTATTTTTTTGAGATAATTTCAATGGAATTTTCACCATTTGAGATATTTTTTTTTTGTTTCTTTTGGAGTAGTCAAATTTTGAGTGAATAACAAAATACTGTAGGGTAGGGAGTAAATTGAACAGTCCAGCTTAAATTTTGAGTCAATAACAAAATACTGTAGGGTGGGGAGTAAATTGAACAGTCCAGCTTAAATTTTGAGTCAATAACAAAATACTGTAGGGTGGGGAGTAAATTGAACAGTCCAGCTTAAATTTTGAGTCAATAACAAAATACTGTAGGGTGGGGAGTAAATTGAACAGTCCAGCTTAAATTTTATGACGGCAGCAAACAAGCACACCTACGACCTGCCTGATGGTAAGCAGACACCGTAAACTACGGACCCTTGTGTAGTTTGGCTTATAGCTTTAATTGATACTAAAGCATGTATATAAGTGTATGAGCATTACGAGGCATTAATTTATAAAATAAAAGTTGGCAAGAGAAGAGATCATTGTATATTTTCTGGGCACGTTTTAATTAAACGATGTGGACGGACTATGTGGATTCTTTAGAAGATACTCCTCTTACCGGCATACCTCTCGCTTGCCGCGAGTCTACCAATTCAGGCAAAAAATGATCCATGTAAAAATCTATCAGCTTCTTCTCCATCTTGAACCTCCAAAACTGATCATCTCGTTTAATGTAAGAACTTCCAGGGGTTGTCTTTCACCTCCCCATATTGCAAATATACACCTTTGCCTACCCGATATGTGTAACTGGCCTTGTGCTTGGTAGTACCAGCTGCTGTTAGTATTAACGTAGTCATCCCAGATTTCTTGTTATATTTTAAAATCTGGATTTTGTTTTCTTTTACGGCATCTACCGTACCGTATTTGGAGCCAGTACCGTCAGCTTTGTAGGCAGAGACACTTCGTTAAACTTGAAGTAAAATAAGTTTCTGTGAGAAAATTCATTTTTGGTACAAGCTTTTATTGCCTACTGTACTTTTTTTCACAGTCATCATTACTCGTAGAGACGGTTTCAATGAGCCCAAACACGACGAGTTTATCTTGTGCAGTTTAGGAGTTGCTATGGCCACCTTCTGTCTCCATCATCAGATCAGCTCGGTACTACCATAATATTGCATTGTTAGTGAATTTACATAAGTGTGCCAAATTTAGGCTCAATCGGATACCGGCAAGTGGTTGAAAAAAGAATTGCAAATATTTTACATACTTACTAACAGTGCAAATTAAACAATTAAATAAAATAAATAAAAACTCATATCTTAACAAACATATAAACCTTCATGACGCCCAGTTCGGCTTTCGCCCGGGACTATCACCAGAAGCGGCTATACTTTGCCTTAAGCACACTGTTCAGTATTACACTCATCGGAACACGCCGGTATTTGCATGTTTCCTGGACTTGTCGAAGGCATTTGACCAGGTATCATACAAAGTGTTGTGGGATAAATTAAGGAGTAGTACGAGTTTACCTACTGAAGTAGTAAATGTGTTTGAGTACTGGTATGAAAATCAAATAAATGTTGTTCGATGGGCCGAGGGGTACTCGGATCCCTACAAAATGGAGTGTGGTGTAAGGCAAGGGGGGTTGTCATCACCAACACTATTTAATTTTTATATAAATGGGTTGATTGAGGAGCTCAGCAGCACTGGTGTTGGATGTTCGGTGGATGGTTTTTTTGTAAATAACATCAGCTATGCTGACGACATAGTGCTGCTAAGCCCCTCAGTAAATGGATTAAAAGTAATGTTGTCAATGTGTGAAAAGTTTGCTGCGGCCCACGGGCTCAGGTATAATGTTAAGAAGAGTGAGGTTTTAGTCTTTAAATCTGGCGTTAAAACGTATTCCATCCCGCCCATAAGTCTAAATGGGTCTCCTCTTCAGACAGTTACTAAATTTAAATACCTGGGTCATTGGGTTACAGACACCCTCAGAGATGATGTTGATATGGAAAGGGAACGCAGAGCACTGTCGGTTAGAGGTAATATGCTGTCACGCAGGTTTGCGCGATGTTCTTTGTTCAAAACGTATTGCCAAAATCTATACACGTGCAACCTGTGGAGCAACTACACCAAAAAAACCGTCAGTGCTCTGCGTGTCCAGTACAATAACTCCTTCAGGGGGCTGTTGGGGCTGCCTTGGCGCTGCAGTGCCTCAGGTATGTTTACCGCGTGGAGCACTGACGGCTTCCATGCTGTACTGCGCAAGCGCGTGGCGTCCCTGTGGGGCCGCGTGCGGGGCAGCGCCAACACTCTCCTGAGGGTTGTCGCGGAAAGGACGGACAGCCCTATTATTACTCATTGGATGGCTGTGCATGTGCAATCCAATGAACATTTCGTGTTTTACTAACCTATTATTAATTAATTAATCTATAATCATTACTAACAATTTCTTGTAATGTGTATATTATAAAGTATATGGATGCCCGTCGTCCGAAATAAATGATTTCATTTCATTTCAAAATAAATAAATAAATATTAGAGGACAATCTTACACAAATCTAACTAGCGCCACAGTAAGCTCAAGAAGGCTTGTGTTATGGGTACTAGACGACGATATATTTAATAGATATAAATACTTAAATACATAGAAAACATCCAAGATTCAGAAACAAATATTCATGCTCATCACACAAATATTTGCCCTGACCGGGATTCGAACCCAGGACCGTCAGCTTCACAGGCAGGTGCACTGCACTACCCCCTAGGCTAAACCGGTCGTCAAATATTTGTAATATATAAATTTATCGATTCATACTAATCTTACTTTTATACTATAATTGTACTTCTACTAGGCCTGGGTTGGGCGGTTGCCCAGTGCACAACTTGCTTTCTAAAGAGTGAAAAGGTATAAGTTAGTGTATGTAAGAATTTCTACTGTGGGTACACGTATTTAGTATTTACCGTATTGCATTCGTTCTTCTAGCATTCGCTCTGCATGTAATTAAACGCTTAAGCCGACTACGCTTTATTTTATTCCTCTTGTTACCCATATTTATGCGAAAATTGTACTTAGTGGCGCGGAGTTGGAGCAGAGTTGAAATGGCACAGGTCCGACCTCGAACGCGGCTCGCTGAGCACTGAGCGAGCGTCCGGGTCGGCCGCGCATGAGCGGCTTCGCGGAAAATAGTATATTTGAATCATTATTTTTCATTGTTTTTTATGCAAGAAAAAGTAATCGCTTAATGTCATGAAGTACAACATTACGAATTTATTGATATAATTTTCATGTAAATAGCTAATGTGCAAAAATAGTTACAAATTTTAAAGGTTTGCTTTAGACGCAAGTTTGCGATTTTTTTCTATCGAGCAAAAGTTGGTTAATCATGTTTTGAATCGCTTTTGGCAATACAGAAAGGTCTCAAAATTGTTGTGCATATTTTTTGGAAACCATAGCATCATTTACAAACGCGTTATGATTTTTCAAAATCTCTGTTGCGTGAACTCACGACGCCTTAACAATGTTTATGTACACTATAATTAACAAGCAAAGAAGAAACTTAAAGCCAATTAACTTTTAGGTGCGTAAACAAGGTAAATTCATAAAATGCCGGTGACTAACTAAATATAAATATAACATTCGTAACTTTTATTTGCCCGATTTACTATCACTGATACAAAGAACATAATAATGTATTAAAGTAATGATTAAAAAGTTTATTATTAATTACTGCCAATTTTTCAGGATTTTTTTAAATCTATTAATTATTAATTTATATCTGTAAATGACTTAAATTTTGCCCGATAATATATCTACATTATCGACGTCATTGCTAGCATTATGATATACCCGTTACGCAAGAAAACTCGGCCATTATAAATTATTTCCATTTCGCCATACTAACCGACCGTAATTTCCCTGGACTAAGTAATCTATCGCGCCGAACGATAACAAAAATGGGTATTTTAGGCATACCTACACCTAGTAACTAGCGCTGATTGGTTGGCGCCGTTGGCGGCACCCTCTTAAGGGTCGGCTTCAGAGCCGCGCCGCGTGAAGTTTAGGTTTTTGGCGCTACTCACACAACGATCGAGGCTCGCGCGCCGCACATGCACACAAGTACGTACGCACAGTGGTTTGTCCGACTTTGACTCGCCAACTAAATTGTAATTTTGGATTTTGTAACCAAATATTTAAATTGTAATGTCAAATGTGTTTTACCTTAACAAAAATGCCCACTAACTGCTGCCCAAGACTTTGTTTACGTGGACACGTTTTCCCATGAGAATCAGGTGGGAATAGTCTATTTTCCAATTCGATTCCAGATTAAATGTACCTATTTTATTTTTATACCAAAATTTGCATCTGTTTAGCCGTTAAAGCGTGAAATAATAATCATCCAAACTGGCGCCTTTACAATAAGTTATAGTAGGTATAATAAGTTCAACTATCACCGGTCACCTAGACAATTTTCTCTTGCATTTATAAAACAAAAAGGAAACATAAATCGTTTTGTTTGATAAATTATCATAGGCACTCTATTAGTATGAAGTATGATGTCAGTACTGATATCACAGTGTACCTAACTACTCATTTTATGCAAATAAGATTTATTTATATGTATCTACTAGCTTTTACCCGCGGCTTCGCCCGCGTAATAAAAGTAATTTTTAACCGTCTACAAAAAAGGAGGTTCTCAGTTTGATCCGTATGTTTGTATGTATGTATGTAGATACGTATGGATATCATTTCCGTAATCGGCACCCCGTGGAACCATAAAGACGACACCTATATAAATTTTTAAGATAAATTTATTTCCGCCATCTTAGATTTAAAAATGGATGTCATTTTCATAGTTGGCACCTCAAGGAACCTCGAAAATGACACCCATATCGATTTTTATGAAAAGGAAAAATTTGCTCCCCGCTCAAACTTGGAACCCTCTTTTCACCCCTTAAAGGGAGCAATTCCGAAAAATGCTAAAACATGTTTTGTTGTATTTAAACAAAGAGTCTATATACGAAGATATAAATCTCTCACTTCAAAAAAGATTTGGTCTCCGTACAAACTTGGAACCCCCTTTTGAACCCTTTAGGGGAGCAATTTCAAAAAACGCTCAAATATGTTTTGTTGTATTTAAACATAGAGTCTATGTACGAAGTTTTAAATCTCTCACTTCAAAAAAGATTTGCTCTCCGTACAAACTTGGAACCCCCTTTTCAACCCTTTAGGGGAGCAATTTCGAAAAACGCTTAAATATGTTTTGTTGTATTTAAACATAGAGTTTATGAATGAAGTTTTAAATCTCACACTTCAAAAAAGATTTGCTCCCCGATCATACTTGAAATCCCCTTTTCACCCTTTTAGGGGAGCAATTTCGAAAGACGCTTATATATGTTTTGTTGTATTTAAACAGAGTCTTTATACGAAGTTTCAAATATCTCACTTTAAAAAAGATTTTCTCCCCGTACAAACTTTGAACCCCCTTTTCACCCCTTTAGTGGAGCAATTTAAAAAAACGCTGAAATACGCCATTAATATATTTAAACACAGACTCTATATACAAAATTTCATGTCTCCTACTTTAATAAATACGGTTTTTCATACAAACTTTGGACCCCCGTTGCACCCCTTTAGGGGGTGAATTTTGAAAAATCCTTTCTTAGTGCACCTTTAGACCTTATAAAGAACCTACGTGCCAAATTTGGAATCTCTAGAACCAGCGGTTTGGGCTGTGCGTTGATATGTCAGTCAGTTTCTTCTTTTATATACTTAGATTATACCTTTTTACTCGAAAATGAACTAATTGCTATATAATATAGTTCCTTGTTGCTCTGGCTCATTATACATCACACGCTGTTTTATGCTAACTACGCAAATCCATATAATCAAACGTAATCCTAACTTTAACTTGCTAGAACCACTGTGCACAGATCTTGTGTAAATACACGTATCGGTCTCGATGAACGGTTGCGGCGCAAAGCGACGTGCTCCCACTTCGGAAGTGCTTGGCCGACTGAACGCCGCGTTCGCTCGCATTCGTATTTGTAGGGAGCGCGTCGTTGCATAGTAATTTGTACGGAGATTTCGGGCGAAAAATTGGGTAAGTTTGTGATTTTTTTACACAAAATAAGAATACATTTGTTAAAAAATTATTATTGAAGGTAATTCTTTATTGTTTTAAGTTTATTATTTAATAAAATTCATTGCATAATTCCTAATATTTACGGCTCAGTTGTTACAATACGGGAGTGCGATTTGCACGTTTTCAGTGATTTTCCGATTTTTTTTACACTTGTCCATAAGCATTATCTTAAATTCGACTTTTCTAAGTAAGAGTGTCATTCATTAGCTAGTGTGATTTTTTTAAGGTTGTGAAGTATCGTTTTCTATATAATTCTATTACATTCCCGACCATCGATTGCCGAAGACGGTCCTTAAAGCCTAAACGATACCTTAATGAAAACGGTTCAGGTATCGAAAAAAGTAGCGGTACTGTTATATTGCGCTACCGAAAAAAATCTTTTGCGGTATCGAAACTTAACCGAAACGAAACGGTATGACGTCATACCGTTTCAAAACGGTACCTTTATTTTCCGGTTATATACAAATTATTTAACGTGAATTTAGTTATGAGAGTTTTGTATGGGATTGCGTATTGATTGGCTTACCTGGATTCCGCAGGATAGCTTAGTGCTAGATCTAGTTAAGCTTTAGCGTCAGTTCTACTACTTATGCTGCACAAACAGGTAAACTGGAGCCAACTCGCAATCTTTATGCAGGTCTTAGGTAAAAGGCAGGTTGATCCACTGCCTTGGCCCGCGGAGCCCAACTAGCGGCGGAATTTGAATTTGAAATCTTTATTCTTCATATTTTGTTCATATTGTGAGTTACAAATTAAATAATTATATGTTCTTGTGAATAAACTTTCATTTAATTTCATTTCATAAGTAAGAAGATTCGTAAAAGTTCGTTATACCTGATAAATTTGACCGTGTGACGTAAACGCGTAAGATGTATGAAATCCTGCGGCGCTTACTACGTTTTTGTCAACGCATGAACATTGAGGTGAGTACTTTATGTGGCACTCGTTATGACACATGGTCTAAGAAAACAAGGTCTGACAATAAGGATCGTGACACCAGAACGACTTGCCACTTTATAGTAACAAAACGGATAATTAAGGGAAAAAAATCTGCCGTTATCATGCAAAATAAATTGTTTACGCATTAAAATTGGCATTTACTTGTTTAAGCACACAAAATAGGTCAAGTTGGACATGAATGTACTTAATAATTTAATAAAATACTCACAGAATACATGGAAGTCAGGGAGTATCATAATACACTACTGGCAACACTGCTTACTCATACATACGAGCGTCATGTCAGTTGCTTTGACGTTAACCGCGATCTCGCTCGGATGTAGTGAATTGCATATATCGCTCTCGATCGGTGACAGTTTGTGATGTGTGGGTTTAATCACACATACATATCCTCCTGCGTCAAGGGCGTATAGGGAGGTTTCCTAGCAACTCAGCGGGTTCAGGGGCAACTAATCGGGAGTAGGGTTAAGGAACACAAACAATCGGTTTGCAATTATAACACTGGGTCTTACGCCCGTTTATTATTATCTAAGACTCTATCGTAAATAAACACTAAACCTAGACGGGAACGGTACGGGGCCTAGATTAGCAGTTCCCTGAGACGCGGATCTACAGGACTTGGCGGTAACGTAATGGGGAGAACGGGAATACTGGGATTCACTGCGACGGCGGAACTCGGGGAGAACCAAGCTGCCAGGGGCAGTGGCGGCGAACTCGGGAAACCGAGCTGCCAGCGGGAAGGGAACGGGCGGTACGCGGTAGACGGGAACCGGCACGAGGGCAAGACTCAGGTAACCGAGCCGCCAGCGGGTGTCGGTGAGGGGCGGATACGTCGCAACGGCGGAACTCGGGTAACCGGAGCTGCCAGGAGCGACGGGGGAACTACGACGGCTAACTCGGGGACAACCGAGCTGCCAGGGGTAGTGGGGAGAGAGGGCTGCGACGGCGAACTCGGGGAGAACCAAGCTGCCAGGGGCAGTCAGGGAGTTGAACGATTGCCTCTATTAAATAATGTCAACTTTGGTGGCATAAAAGGGTTTTTCCGGTCCCATGCGAGTCATATCACCAGATCGTTAGGCCAGAGTACTGACCTTGGCCCGACAGATCTGGTGATATGACTCACTAGAGTATGCTGATAAGCTGAAGTGCAAGTATGACACGTTCCCTGCCATGAAACCAAAGTACGAATTTGTCCCTGTTGTGGTAGAATGCAGGATCCTGGGGTTTGGAAGCCAAGGAATTTGTTATGG
The DNA here is from genome assembly GCA_963556455.1 of Epiblema foenella. Lineage (NCBI taxonomy): Eukaryota > Metazoa > Arthropoda > Insecta > Lepidoptera > Tortricidae > Epiblema > Epiblema foenella. The sequence continues at coordinate 11,746,017 of OY747097.1, read as the reverse complement.
ATTTGGGTCGACGACTGAGAGGTAGACGGTATCGTATATAGTGCAGCAGATTTCGCTGGATCGTGGTGACTGCAGGTGTCATGGAGACAATTGAGCTAGGAGCGATCCAAGATGGTCCATTTAACTAGGTAGGCATAATTAGTGTTTAAGGTTGACGAAGCCGACTACTACTACGGAAGCGAAACCCGCTTATGGCCATGCCATACATTTTTTAGTTGATTGATTGAAGCGTCTTATTGATTTGCAATAGTGCCCAACTGAACCGAAAAATAGCAGGTTGTAATTGGCGGTTTACTATTGCTGCCTTTTTGTGAAATAAACGTTATTTATATATTCATTTAATATTGATAATGCCACGTTGTAACGATTGCTCGTCAGCGCACAAATTCTGAAAATACGCGGGAATATTTACTTACATTTTTTTAAAAAAGCAAATCAATTTTCGTAATGTGTTTTAGGGCTCTTTTTCAGGCCTACCGGAGTTATCTATCTATATAGAAATATTGCCGAATCCGGTGCCTATCGAGATACTGGAGCCAGCCGAATTACCGTACATATCCGACGGACCAGATTGCAATTCCAAAATGTAACACAGGATAGTTCGTGTAGTGTGTTATAAAATAAAATAATTTTAGTACTTAACAAGACATAAAATAACTAAAATAAAATGTATTCTGCTGGCGAATTCGGGTGAAGTTTTCCAAAGGCAGCAGAAATTAGACCAACGCGATCGAAACTATTTTCGATCATTAGTTTCGCCATGTCCGTCCGTGCGTGGTTAGCTCAGTAACCATTAGTACTAGAAAGCTTTAATTTGGCATTAGTATACATATCAATAACACCGATTAATCGGTTGCAGCAAATATAGAAAAAAAAAATTTAAGGTACCTCCCGTACACGTAAAATGGGGGTGCAATTTTATTTTCTTTCCAACCCCATCGTGTGGGGTGTCTAGAGATATTTTTTGATTCAGTAATACGTTTGCGTGATATTAAGCTTGAAAGAGATAATTTTTGTTACGGTCAAGTGTCTCCCCCCACTGTCGGCTAAACGGATGCTACTGTGAATGTGAAAAAAATCATGATATATGATCACTAATATAATGAACTTATAAGGAAAACTATCAAAGTTAAGTAGACGTTGCTAGTGAACAAGTAATAGCCGAACTTAAAATGTGTAGTTAGAAAATCATCTTTCCTACAATTTCCATTGATTAGTTAGATAATGTTATTAGTTGTATCAAAAACATAGTAAATATAAGTTTGCTAACTTTTAAGTCTGAATAATGTAACGGGTGGACAACTACGGAACCCTAAATGGCGCGTGGCTGACATGCACTTGGCCAGTTTTTACGGAAGTGTGAATTGAAATAAATGCTGAAATTATTTCTTTTATATTTAACAAAAGACGTATTTACGAAAATTCCCGATACTACATTTTGATCCAGTTTAAACCCCCTTACGGAATAAGCTTTTAAAAACACTTTTGACCACAGGTAAACCCCCTTAACGAATGATTTTTTAAAAACGATATTTTTTTAAGTCTCACTGCGGTTCATAAATTACTTAGTCCCACACAAACTTGAAAAAAATCACTTAGAGGCTGACCACGCTAACTGCATTGAAATAATTTGGCAACACTACCTCAAACGTCACATTTTCATACAAAGGTTCAAAAAAAAGATTTATATCTAAAACCGCTGAAATTGGTTTTGTTGTATTTAAACGGGGACTTTATATACGAAACTTAAAGTCTCTCACTTTAAAAACAAATTTGCTCCACACACAAACTTTGAACTCTTTTTTAACCCCTCTGGGAGATGAGTTTCAAAGACGATGAAGTCAGTTTTACAGTACTTATACAGAGGTTTTATAGGTAGAAAGGTTCGAGTATCTTTAAAAAGATTTGCTTCCGATACAAACATTTAACCTTCTTTTAACCCGTATAGCTGAAATTAATTTTGTTGCATTTAACCAGAGAGTCTTAATAAAAAATTTGAAGTATTTTACTTAAAAAAACTTGCCCCACTTACAAATTTTGAACCCTTTATTAACCCCTCCAGGGGACCAATTTCAACAAAACGATGATATGGGTTTTTTATATTTATACGGAGAGTTAAAACACAAAATAATCTCTCGATTAAAAAAACATTGCTCCCGACAAATTCGCATTAAATGCCCGAAATTTCTAAAATCCGTTTGTCCCTTGTCTAAATTGTAAATTTCAAATTTACAATATAACTTGGCTACTACCGGCATTTTCGGCTGTACGGTGATGAATTAGTCAAGATATCAAATTTATGTATATATGAAATACATGTATGTAATATATATATAATTGATGATCTACATTATAGATAATTGTAATTACAAAAACATACATACAAGATTTTTTTAAGTCAGCCCGCTTAAACAGCATTGCAGTGTCCGTGATTGGTGTCATCAAACTACGATTCATTTCAAAACTAGGTTATATATTTCTTAAAACAAATTTCGCAAAAAAAAAACACCTGCGTGCCGAACCTAGTTATATTAATTATTCTTGTCCCTAATCCCTAATACATGTCTTGTTTCGAATTAGAATGATACAGTATAATTATATATAGGTAAAGAATCGTACTTCTTATGAATGAAATTAAGTGAAAATAAAATCAAGTAGTAAGCATACGCGTATATACACTGTGCGTGCGCACAGCCTTGGCCAGGCCTTCGTGATTGGTCGGCAGCGCGCTGCGCATATCCCTCGCCTACGCGCTGGCGATTTACTCTTTTAAATAGCGGAGATAACTGATAAAGTAATAGAAATTACAGCTATTGATGAATTAGTTAGAATTTACATTTATAGATTCTTCTGATAGAACTGAGATAAATACACATGACTTGAATATTAGGAAATTTTTATCATGATCAGGAGAACGGTTTTAAATTCAATTCTTCATATTAAAAAAGCTATTGATGAAATCTATCAGAAATTACACCTGTCAATTCTTTTGATGGGTTTGAATACATTTAGGAAGGAATTGGTGACTTGTATATTTTTTTCAGAGATATACATATATTTTACACCTTTCCGCTTTTGCTGACGCAGTCTATTGACAAAACTGTTAAAAAATAACATTTGACATACACATATGAATAGCCCACTGCGGTGCCTCATTCTGAAAGAAAAAAATGGACTTAAATAATCTTTTGAAAGTTTTATACGTATATCTTTTTTTTAACTAGCCTATTTAAGTGTCCCACTGCTGGGCAAAGGCCTCCCCTCTTTTCCTCCATTCGGCACTATTGTTAGCTTGTTCCCGCCAAGTTAAGGAAAACGCATCCATGTCGTCCCGCCATCTCCTTTTTGGCATGCCTCTGTTCCGGTAGCCATCTTGTAGGGTCCACTGCGTGCTTATTTTCGCCCATCTTTCCGAATGCATACGGCAGACATGTCCGGCCCAGTCTCACTTCAGTTTGCCGGTCTTGACACCTACATCTACAATTCGTGTTTTGGAGCGCAGTTCCGTGTTTCTGATGCGATCAGTTCTGCGAACACTTAGTATACTGCGCTCCATCGCCCGCTGGCAAACCTTAAGTTTGGACTTCTGGATCTCAGTCAATGACCAGGTTTGAGCACCGTAAGTTAAGACGGGCAGGATACACATATCAACGAGTTTACGCTTGAGACACAAAGGAAGGTCGCCCTTCAGTAGCGCCTTCATGGACCAGAAGCTCTTCCAGGCGTTTTCGATACGTCTATCGATTTCGATGGACTGCCTGTTTTCAAAGGAAGCTATCTGGCCCAGGTATGGGTACTCATCGACATAATGTATATCCTGCCCATCTACCGTGACTTTACATTTAGCTCTGTTGGTCATCAACTGGGTTTTCGCTCTGTTCATTGTGAGTCCTACTTCAAGGCTTGCCGTGCTGAAATTTTGCAGCAGTTGTGATGCCCTGTGGGAGAAAAGGACAATGTCGTCGGCGAAGCGTAGGTTTGTTAACCTTTTACCATCCACGTCAATGCCCATCGTCTCCCATGAGACCGCAAGTTTTTTGAATATTTCTTGGAAGCAACTGGTGAACAATTTTGGAGAAAGCGGATCGCCTTGTTTCACGCCCTTTTCCACTTTGAATACGGGGCCGGGTGCATGTAATTTAATATTAGGTATGCTATTGTCGTAGATCCTTCCAACGAGTTCAACATACGTGGAGTCTATACCTTGATTTTGCATAGCGGAAAATATGGCGGAATGTTTGACGCTATCAAATGCTTTGCTATAGTCGACAAAAGCAAGGTATAGGGGCTTATTAAACTCGTTGGATTTTTCTATAATTTGGTTCAAAGTATGGAGGTGGTCTGCTGTGGAGAAACCAGGTCGAAAACCAGCTTGTTCGGGTGGCTGATGGTTGTCGAGTAGTGGAGAAATCCTGTTTTCTATTACCTTTGTGAGCAGTTTGTATATTTGAGATACTAAACTAATGGGCCTATAATTACTAATGTCGGATTTATCTCCCTTTTTGTACAGAAGTACTATATTGGAATGGCATAAGTTGGTAGGGATTGTACCGCTATACAGAATCAAATTGAACATGTTGGTCAAATGAGGCAGCAATGTGGCCTTTCCTGCTTTAAGTGCTTCAGTTGTGACACCATCCTCGCCAGGGCTCTTTTGATATTTCATAGTCTTAAGAGCGGCGTTAACTTCAAAACCTGTTATAGGAGAGATGGTGTCTGAACAGGAATAATCATTCTTGGGTAACGGATGTTGGGAGTTGGCGGAACATAGATTTTTATAAAATGTTGCACAAATATCTGTGATCTGATCCCTATTGCTGCATTTCTTCCCGTTTTGGTCTCGAAGGCTGGTTATCCACGGTCTTTCTTTGTTTATGCCTTGTTTTGCAGTTCGGAGAGATGTATTTATTTTCAACGCAATTTCAACGAGTTTAGTATTAGAGTTCCGTATATCGCGTCTGATACTTCTTTTTACTTGTTTGTCTATTATGTTATATTCTTCTCTGTTAGTTTTATTGTTTTCCCGGTGTTCTATTAGTTGTATTGTGTTTTTAGTAAGTTTCCTGTCCTTCTTTCCAGTCTGTTTGATTCTATTGCTGGCTGTTTTTATACTATTTATAATTATGTTATATTGGTCCTCGACATCTGTGTTTATGTTCTGTTTACTTAGTATATCAAAACTATTTCGTAAATCTAAGTTGAATTGGTCGTGATTTGAAATAAATGTGTCTTTATTCAGTCGTTTTATCTTTTTTGTAAATAGCTGTTTGCGGTGGATTTTTATATCGAATTGAATTTTAACTCTTACTGGTCTATGGTCGGAATTAAATTTGAATTTGTTTAAGGTGGAGACATCCTTGATAAAGCTTTTCTCGGATGAAAGGATATGGTCTATTTCGTTCTTGATGTTACCACCTGGTGATGTCCAGGTCCAACGTCGCTGTAGTTTTTTGAGGAAAAAAGTATTACTAATGCTTAAGCATTGTCCAAAGGCGAATTGGATAAGACGAGTACCACGGTCGTTTCGACTCCCAAGTCCATGTGGTCCAACTATGTCGTAGTTATCCAATTCATTCCTTATTCCGACTTTCGCGTTGAAATCTCCGAGGACCATAGTCCATGTTCCTCGGTTCTCGTCGCAAACTTTGTTCAGTAGATCGTAATACTCCTCTACCTCGTTATTAGTGTGTGAAGATGTTGGTGCATAGGTCTGGACAATAGTCAGTGTATAATTTGGCGTTATGCTCAGCTTCAACACAGCGACCCTCTCGGAATAACCTGAAAATTCGACAATGTTGTCCTTCTGTGACGGTGCCACCTATATATATATTAATAAATACACAATTATTATATACTTGTATACATAAGTATTATATACACATACTACTTACTACAGATAAACTAATAACAACATTATATAAACACATATACTTACATACATAGATAAACATTTTACTTCATAATAAGAAACATGCACAAGCATACATACACATACATACATAAGCATAAATAAACAAATACCAATATATCTAAATACAAAATCGACACAAATATTTACTTACCAAGACCCCGGCGTGTCGGCGCCGCGGCGCAGTGTACAAGCGCGCGGCGACCGGCTCCAAGCTCCAACGGTACTTCGTGACGTCGCCCGCTGCGGATGCATAGCGCGCCCGCTGCCGCGGCCGCGTCCTCAGTCTGCTACTTAATCCGACGCTAGACGCTTGTCGCTCGCGCTCCGAACTATCTCGCTTTCGCTTGTACTTTCACGCGCTTTCTTTGCATGTGTGCTTACCTTATGCTTATATGTGCTTGTGAGAATATTATATCACTTAAGGATTGATCGGTGTGTGTTATTTCAACGAGCAAACCTCCAGCGCCTTACCGACCCATTCTAAGTAAGTGGTAGTTACATCTAAACACTGATCGTGTCCGCATACAACTACTACACTGGTGACCCTCCGTTTGAATAGTAAACGCAACTTTACTGTGAAGTGAAAATGGGTGACGACAAGGATGGTGCTGGCACTGGTAAGGAGAATACTAAAACACCACCATCGACAAGCACACAACCTCTGGGTGCGCAACCAGTGGAAATTTTCGGCGCGCCGTTGCCCAATGGTTCCAACACATTCCGTGTCGGAGTGCGATTACCACCGTTTTGGCCACAAGAGCCTGCCGTGTGGTTCGCGCAAGTAGAAGGTCAATTTGTACTGTCAAACATAACAGCTGACGCGACAAAATTTTATTATGTGCTATCACAATTAGACCATCAGTACGCAGCCGAAATTAAAGACGTCATTGTGAACCCGCCTGCTAATAATAAATACGAGAAACTGAAGACGGAGCTCATCTCAAGACTATCAGCATCCCGTGAAAAGGAACTCAAGAGACTGCTAATACATGAAGAATTAGGAGATCGCAAGCCATCCCAGTTCTTACGGCATCTTCAGCATCTCGCGGGACCAGAGGTACACGATGATCTTTTAAGAACTATATGGATAAATCGCTTACCGATGAATATCCAGGCGGCAATAGCATCGCAGCCCACGCCGCAGACACTCGACGCCCTGGCGGCCACTGCGAATCGCATATGGGACCTTGCCCCTTCCACGCCCCAGGTGGCAAGCACATTCACCGTTGCCGCGCCACAGAACGCTGCGATAGACTACATGGCAAACCAGATAGCAGAATTGATGAGACGGATGCATGAAATGCGAGCAGAACTCAACTCCAGATCGCGACCAAGGAGTAGACACAGCGGATCTCAAAGGTACAGTTGTAGTCGCAGCCGTGGTACAAGTCAAGGGCGATCTCAGTCTAGCTACCGCAGATGGCCAGTGTGTTGGTACCATTCTAAATTTCGTTTGCAAGCGACAAAATGCATGAAGCCCTGTGATTTTGCTTCGGGAAATGGTCAGAGCAATCGCCTGTTCGTTACAGACAGTCGTTCTAAAATGCAGTTCCTCGTGGACACAGGAAGCGATCTCTGCGTTTATCCGCGCTCAGCTCTGCGTGAACACCGACCAAAGACCAAATACCAACTCTTCGCTGCGAATGGTAGTATCATCAGTACCTACGGTCGTGCACAGCTATATCTGGATCTCGGTCTTCGTCGGGAGTTCAGCTGGCAATTCGTAGTAGCTGACGTAGCGATTTGAAAAACAGGATTGAAGAATTTGAAGAACGTGATAGCGGGTGGGCTTTCTTGTCCAATTTATATATAGAGATTAATGTTAACAAGTACCAACCCTTGAGAGGATCCTCTTACATAGATTTACCTAAGTCTATTAAAAACAAAAAGGCTTGTATTAACATACGGAATAAGGGCGATTTTTGTTTTCTGTGGTGTATTGTTGCAGCGCTTTATCCATCCGACAAACACAAAGAGCGTACGACCTCATACCCGCACTTTAAAGATGTGTTGAATGTTGATGACCTTAGTTTTCCTATGACTTTCTCAGATATTTGTACGTTTGAGCGGAATAATATAGATCTAAGCGTCAATATGTATTCCTTAAAGAACAATCGTACAATTGTAGGACATATTTACAGATCCGAACACAATAGAAGCAAAAAATAAACTTACTTTTAATTGAAAACGGTAATAAATCACACTATGTTCTAATTAACTCTTTATCGCGTCTTGTTCGTTCTCAAATTACTAAGCATCATGGTAAACTTTACTTTTCCGAAGATTGTCTCGTACTTTTTTCTAATGAACACAGCTTTGAGAGTCATATCTGTAGTGGAATTGCCACTGTGCTCCCCGATAAAGGTACATACCTTCAATTTAAAAATTTTGAGCACCATCATAACGTACCTTTCGTGGTGTATGCTGACTTTAAAACGATTCTTAAGCCATTTCAGACTTAGAGAGATTTTCAGACGGAGAGTTTTACTTCAAATAAACAAATACATACCAGCAGCTTTTGCATATTACATAGTTTGTTCTTGAGATGACAGCCTAAATCGTTTTGTTCAATATCGTGGACCTGGCTGCACTTCTAAGTTCTTACATTATTTATATAAACATGTATCGGAAATATATGAAATCTTAAATAACGAAGTTCCAATAACTTTTACCGAAGCAAATGCTCTAGCGTATAAGTATGCTACGATTTGCCATATTTGCCAGAAATTACTCTTTTTTGATAAAGTAAAGAGACCACTGTCATTTAACAGGCTTATATCGTGGTGCTGCTCATCAATATTGTAACTTACGCCTTCGTGTACCTAAATTTATTCCCATTTTCTTTCATAACTTATCAAGTCTATCTTCACATCTATTTATCAAAGAATTAGGTGAATGTTCTGGTCCAGTAAAAAGAATTCCCAAAAATAAAGAAAACTATATATCTTTCACAAAGTTTTTAAAAATGTCTGATGATCAGTATGCGCGAATACGATTCGTGGATTCCTTTAAATTTCTGGGTACAAGTTTAGAAAAATTAGCGAAGGGCTTGAGTAAACCGGACATTTTCCACTTAATTTTTTTTCCCCAGATAAAAAAAAATGATTTACTAACTCGCAAAAGGGTTTATCCTTATGATTATATAACGGACTGGGATAAATTTACTGATACTAAGTTACCTAAAAAGGATTTATTTTTTAACTCTGTCTGCTGAGCATATTAGTGACTTAGATTACAGTCATGCTCAAACTGTATGGAACACATTTAAAATAAAAGACCTGGGTGAACTGACGTCTTGCTTTTATCAGACATATTTGAAAATTTTCGAAAAATTTGTATGATAAATTATGATTTAGATCCTGCATTCTATTTAACGGCCCCCAGTCTATCATTTGACGCAATGTTGTTAAAGACTGGTGTTAAGTTAGAGTTAATATCCGAATTAGAAATCATTCGTCTCATTCAAAAAGGCATTCGAGGAGGTATTTGTATGTGTTCAACCAGACATGCGGAAACTTACGATGAGAAAAAACCCGACTCGTTTTTCATATATATTGATTGTAATAATTTATATAGGCACAGTATGTGTCAACCATTACCCATGTCAAATTTTCGTTTTTTAGATCAGATTTGTGCCGACCAGGCACATAATTCTAAATTGATAAGATAACCTTATATTGCGTGCGTAAGATAAGTTAGTGATTAAGAGCGTGCGAGATGTATGGATGATTATGTATGTATGTGCTAGTATATAAGGTAAGAGAATTATCAATATAAACAGATTCACAGTTGTACAGATTACTTCTGCGTGTCACTGAGTGTGGACTTTCATAAACCCCTCTGGGGTGTAGTCCACATTCTCTCAACCAACTTCCCCTAAAAGACTGATATAGCTAAATTAGACATTATGACAGTGTTAGACGACGCAGAATTTGGATTTATACTTGAGGTGGATTTATTATACCCTAAATATCTGCATCATGCTCATAATGACTATCCCTTTTGCGCACAAAAGTTTGTTCCTCCAGGAGGCAAAACTAGCAAATTAATCCCCAATTTGTTTGATAAAAACGAGTACGTTATTCATTATGCTCATTTAATAACGTGCTTGCAGAACGGTTCAATTCTCGATAAAATTCATCGAGTTGTTACGTTACGCCAAAGTTCCTTTTTAAAAGGATACATCAATTTAAACACTGAGTTAAGAAAAAATGCGAAAACTCCATTCCAACAGGACCTTTTTAAGTTAATGAACAACTCGGTGTTTGGTAAAACTCTTGAGGATAGCGAACGGCGCGTAGATGTTAAATTACTAAATCAGTGGTAGAAAGAAACAGAACCAAAAAATTTACTTGTGCGAGTACATTAATAGCCAGACCAAATTTTCACAGTGCTACAGTACTCACAGATAATTTAGTCGCTGTGCAAATGAAACCAGAAAGAGTAATTTTGGATAAACCGATATAAGTAGGGTTCGCGGTACTGGAACTCTCTAAAAGCCATATGTATCAATTTCACTATTCTGTAATAAAGCCTCATTATGGTGAACGTGTTAGTCTTTGCTACACTGATACCGACAGTTTTATTTATGAAATCTTCTTCTTCTTCTCGTGTCGATGGTTTCAGACTGTGCGGGACCAGAATGTGGCGATGCATATTGCCCTGTCTGTCGCGTCTCGAAGGTCTTGCTCAGAGCAGGCGTGCGGGCATCCTGGGCAGGACAGCATGTGCCTCATCGTTTGAGGAGCCATCCCACACCGACATTGGACGTCTGAGCCGCTCAGGGCGCCCCACCTGAGCAAGTTCTCCCTACTACGGCCGACCTGGGAACGCAATCTATTTAAGGATTTCCAGATCGGCCATGGCTGTTTATGCCCAGCGGGAAGCGTTTCAGCAGGGCGAACAAAATCGTCAGGGGGAGGGCGGGTATTGTGCCAGTGCGCAAGTCGTACCCTAGGTAGAATGGCGGTAGCGGCAGTGCTCCGCATAAAACTCTTGCGGCTCTTTAGACGAGGTGGTGGTAGCCTGTGGCCGTGGAGAGGATGCCTTGGGTCTTGTTCCTGCCTTAGTTTTTGAACACTGCATGCCACCTCTCTGCGGGTTTCCGGGGGCGCGATTCCTGCCAGAGGGTATAACTTGTTTAGCGGAGTGGGTTTAAGGCATCCGGAGATTATGCGGCAAGTGTCGTTGAGTGCCGAGGTAACTTGTCCTGCGTGGGCGGAGCGGTGGCACACTGGGCATGCGTATTCACCCGCCGAATAGCAAAGCGCCAAGCCAGTAGTACGAAGTGTGTGTGCACAAGCGCCCCAGTGGGTTGATGTGAGTTTCCTCAGCAGACTGTTTCGAGAACTAACCTTTTGACGTGCTTTCGTACAGTGGCTCTTAAAGGACAGCGGGGTCTATCAAGGGTTATTCCGAGATATTTTGGGCACGGGCAGTGCTCAACAGCGACGCCATTCCAGGTAATATTGAGCTGCCGGTTTGCATCCCGGTTTCGTAAGTGGAACGTACATGACTGAGTTTTTGAGGGATTGGGTTTCAGGCAGTTAATCTCATAGTATCTCGTGAGGCCCTCCAAAGCCCTTGAAAGCGATCTTTCAGTGTCCTCGAAGTTGTCACTTTGGGCAGCTAGTGATAAATCATCTGCGTACGCGAACCGCTGTATTTTGTGCAGAATTGGCTGGTCGTTGGTTGGCTGCCTGCGGAAGGCCGTTTTTGTGCGAGCGCCAGCGGCTTTTTCCCTATTGTAGGTGGACCTGGAATCTGTGGTTTTGGAGCAGCTCGCGAAGTATGTTCGTTAACCCAGAGTCTCCAGTCTTGCCGCCAATTTTTGAGAGTAACCGCTGTATATTTACTGTGTCATATGCAGCGGTTAAAGCCACGAAGACTACGCCTGTAATCATGCCGAGTTCAAATCCGTGTTCTATGTGCTGTGTTAGCTTTAACGTTTGACTAGTGCAGGACTTTCCCGGACGAAAACCCGCTTGTTCTGGGATTAACTGAGGTTCAATGATAGGGACAAGATGATTCAGGAGCAGTCGCTCGAGAAGCTTATAAGTGTGGCACAGTAGTGATATGGGGCGGTAACTTTTCGCATCTGAAGGGTCCTTTCCCGGCTTGAGAAGTGTGATTATTTTGGACTTTCGCCATGCTTTTGGTATTTTAAGCGACATCAGGCAGATAATATATAGTTCCAGGAGCTATTTATGAAAAAAAGACTAAAGACTTTTACCTTGACTTAAAAAAAACATTTTTTTGATACGAGTAATTACAGTCCTTCAAATGATTTCCAAATTCCTTCTCATAATAAAAAGATTCCAGGTCTGTTTAAAGACGAGTTAGGAGGAGATTTAATAACAGAGTTTGTAGGATTACGTTCCGAACTATACTGCATTAAAAGTAATAAAATTATTATTGAAAAAGCAAAAGGAATAAAAAAGCCCGCCATTCAAGAACTGACGTTAAATAACTATATAGATGTACTGTTAAATATCCGAAAAAAAATATTTTGTTTAAATCTATAAAACATGAGATCTTCACGCAGACGGTTAACAAAATTGCTTTATCTAACAAAGATGATAAACGACTCGTTTTATCAGACAAAGTTTCAACTACGGCATGGGGTAACAGTTCTTTTTCTAAGTAGAATTTGTCTGAAGCTAATAAAGCAATATTTTCAAAATACATGTATAGATATTATTGTTAAGTGTAGTTAATATAAGCCTTTATTTTGTATAGTTACCAATAAATGTGTACTATTATTTTGGTTAATAAACTTGTAGAATACTGTATTTTGTTTATTTTTTTCTTTCACTTTCCCTATATATTTTATTCTATTTAGACCGCCTGTTGTTACCATTATTAATGTTACCGAATCTATAAATGTACTCCTGTATTAGGGGTGCAATAAAGAATATTATTATTATTATTATTATTCTATACCCTTAGTCCAAGTGTCGTAAGTCCATTCTCTTTAAAGGAAATTCAAACTACATGTTATCCTAACTATCAGTAGCGCATGCGCTCCGTGATTACTACGATAGTGTTGTCGCGTTACAATAAACCTTAACAACTGAATATAAATTTGAATTTTCTCAATCAGATATGGATAGTTGGATATGGGTCTTTCAACCTACTCGCATAATAATGTTAATGATGCAGTTGCTGCCTTCTATGGTGCTCTAGATAAAAACATAGACATGGCGGTGCCTTTTAAAACAAATAATGTACCAAAGACTCAGTATCCGCCATGGTTCACTACAGAAACAATAATGTTGAACAAGCTCAAAAACCAGTACCATAAATGGTATAAAAGTAGTAATAATCAATTGTATTTTGCCCTCTTTACGTACTATCGAGGGCAGGTAGGAAAAAGTTCGGACCAAGATTTTCAAGTATACAATAATCGCATACAATTAAATATTAAGCGAGACGTTTCTTCGTTTTGGACCTATGTAAAAAACAATAGGTTGAATAACGAACAGGCCGTATTTGGTGACCTATGCAAATCGCGGAAGAGTTTTCGAAATATTTTAGTAGCGTATTCTTGCCCACCCCCCTCCCCCCCGCATTAGATTGCAGCGCTGCCTTGCAACACCGGGATAGCTCACATCAACTTGTGACTGTCAACCACATTAGTGACGATAATATTCGTAAAGCCATAAAGCGATTGGCTGCCAAGAGCACACAGGGCCCAGACTGTATCCCGCAATATATAGTACGTGACTGTTGCGAGGCTTTTATAAAACCTCTGACGTTTAAACCTGTCCATTAAAACGAATACCTACCCTACACTCTGGAAAATTTCAAAGGTCCTCCCGATTCACAAAAGTGGACCTAAATCGGATTTTGAAAACTACAGACCTATCGCAGTCCTTTCAGTATTTGGCAAAGTGTTCGAAACTGTCTTATACAGGAAAATCTATCTCCAATTAAGAGGGTGGTTTACAGACTCACGACATGGTTTTTTACCTAATAGGTCCACGACCTCAAACCTTCTGAATCTGGTAACATACATAGCCCATAATCTGGTTGAAAGAAAACAAGTGGATGTCATATATTTAGATTTCCGAAAGGCTTTTGACAGGATTAACTACGACACATTTTTCCGAAACATTATTAAAATTATTCGCTAACTACTTTTCTGAGCGTAAGCAATATGTTTTATACAAAGGAGCCAAGTCAGAGAATTATTCCGTTACGTCAGGGATAGGTCAAGGAAGCAGTCTTGGTCCACTCTTGTTTTTGATCACTATTCCCGGATCACATAAATCATTCGATGATATTAATGTTTGCCGATGATGTCAAGCTAGTCCGGGTAATAAATGATCCATCTGACCTATTCTTAGGCGTCCCGGACCAACGATCGATCCTACACTTTAAATGGTGAGTCCCTACAACGTGTCGAAACTATGCGCGATGGTACACTGTTTGATACTGAATTAAAATTTAACGAAAATATAATCCAGATCTTCAATAAGTCGCGGAAGGCACTCGGATTTGTTGTTCGACAATCAAAGTTTTTCTGTAGTCGCCATGTGATCACACTATTATTTAACTCATTTGTGCGTAGCCAACTAGAGAGTAACTGTGTTATCTGGAATCCACACGAAAAAATATACACTCTCATGCTAGAAAAAGTACAAAAACAATTCATCCGGTATCTATACATGAAAATACACGGCTACTATCCCTACATGTACCCCACACAGTTTGTATTGGGTATGGTGACATACCAAAGCCTCGAAAGACGAAGGGAACTCGCATCAGTAAAATACATTTTCAAACTTATTCGAGGATTAATAACAAACCCATGGCTACTGCAATTTGTAGAATTCAAAGTACCGACATATTTTGTCAGAAGTACTCTCCGTCCCCGTCATAAACCGCTTTTTATAATCCCCAGTAGGAGGACAGTCACCCTGGTTACTAGTCCCTTATATGTGGCACTGAATAATATATATAATATTCTTCTATACGACCCCGCTTTGGACCTGTTCTCGCAGACGGAACCGAGGTTCCTGGCTACAGCAGCACGCTATCTGGAGGCAAACTCCACTCCCACTACTATTGTATAAAGTAACTAAGCACTGTGTTAGTCATAAGTTTTTGTAACCTATAACTTGCATGTTTGGTTTATCTGTAAATGTAAGTTGGTTAATAAATAAATTTGATTAAAATAAATCGAAAAAGATACATGCATTTATCTCTACTGTGTTCCAAAACGAATTTTAATTCAAAGTAATATACACCAATAGTGTATTTTGGTGTATGTTGTCCCGTCTTGAGCTTTCTGACCCCCTAATAGTCCCTAGCTATGGGAAGGTTTAAAATGAGGAGTCAGAAATACGGTCAATAAAAAATATATATTTGCCAGCTCAATCGTTTCACGTATGAAATAAATATAATGCTAAAAATGCGTGGGTTCGGGCGAATACACAACGGATCGAATTCAGTTTGTTTCCCTGCAGCCGAAGTACTCCCCTGAGAGCGCCGTGTCGGTTGGCGGCGGAATTTCTTATCCGCGCTGAGTTCAGCGCCACCCAGAAAATACTGCTCCGCTGTCGTCTTAATTCGGCAGAAGCGAAGCGCAAGCAGGCGGCAAGCAATTAGCCAGTAAAATTGGTCATTCTAGACCCTGGACCCTGGAACGCGCCATCGAACAAAGCGTAAGGAACGGTCCGCCAGTTTCGGTGAACGCCAACGGCATATGGGAAAGCACTTTGGTAGTTGTGATGCCGTGGATGTTCACAATTCAGATACGGAGATTACAATAAAATGAAGTTGATTTAATGTGTGATGAAATTAAATGATTTTATATTTTTTAACTCTAAGTTGAGGGTGGCTTGAAAATGACGACGATGAGTAGCAACTTTTAGCCAGTGATAATTATGAGCAAAACTATTGTGCAAGAGTGATATTTGAATTCTGTAGTTAAAATAAGCATGAAATAATGATGAGATCGATTGGCAAGTTAAAATAATTAAGCAGCAAATTTTCTAAGCTATGCGCAAACAAATATAACCACTTACCCAATTTGGGGTACACTAAAAGCACTTATAAAACACCACAGTGATTTTATACTGGTTGAGGAACACGTAGGGACGAACACAAGAAGGTCGATTACGGTTTCATATCGTGGACCGTAGCAGAGATCGACTTCAAGCGACGTGCGTTCTTCACAATAACTTTTGGCTAATGAGTGAGTAGCCGCGCG
Source organism: Epiblema foenella (assembly GCA_963556455.1). NCBI lineage: Eukaryota > Metazoa > Arthropoda > Insecta > Lepidoptera > Tortricidae > Epiblema > Epiblema foenella. Next base: position 11,729,890 of record OY747097.1, on the reverse strand, counting down.
AGATGACTAGCGCTCGCGCAGGTCACTTACGTCACACATGTATTCATTCGTATGCGAATGAAGTAGGAACGATTAAACGTTATAATGATGCCGCGATATGTTCAAAACAATCAGCGTGTTGATGAATTTATATGTGTAAATTATTGTATTTAGGATAGTTTAATTATGTGCTGTAGTATGTAATGTAGTAGTAAGTTGTATATGTTATTTTTAATTAGGTAAGTAGGAATAATTAGTGTTTATTTATGTAAATATGTACGTGTAACGGTACATTACCCCCCGCTCCAGTGAAAGGGTTTCGTTCTTAAAGGAAACCCGTTTGGACTGTCAACAGTATTACACTTTTATTCAATCATCTTATATTTCACTCATTCTTCATCTAGAAAACATAAAAGCGATCGTCGCTCGATAAGCTAACGACGCGTCCTTGCTTACAACAAGTCATCTGTGACAATTGCACATATGACTAAATACTGACGACAAGATCTTACTTAAACTTTAGAGCGTACACGATACTTTACTTGAGACTATTGACGAGCTTCAGGTCTTTAATATGCCAGACTCCCAAATCCTTACCAGTCATATCTTCCAAAACGTACACTAGAGGAGACCGTTTTTCAGTAATACGACATTTTAAAAATTTGGGCGCTAACTTTTTACTGAAATATTTGTCTTTATCGCTTAGTACGTACGTGCGTTTAAAGACTAAGTCTCCTACATTAAATTCAGCGGCTTTCCGCCGTAAATTATACTGAGCAGTGTTCTTTACATGTGCCTGCCACAAAGAAGCTTGTACATCGTCAAACACAGAAGATAGACACCCTCGGTTTTCAGCATAAACATCGCGGGGTAGGAATAATACTTCATTGTCTAGGTCAGAATCCGTGTAATGCGATCCACACAGAACAAGCTCACGGCCAAATACAAGAAAAGATGGTGTATAACCAGTGGCTTCATTAACGGAGTTGTTCATGGCGAATTTTATTTTGGGAATAAAAGTGTCCCTAGTCCGATGGTCGTTTTGGACAAATGTTGACAAGCAAGTAAGAAGCGTCTTATTATAACGCTCAACACTGTTGACTTGTGCCGTATATCTAGGCGTGAAGAACACGTTTGGGATCTTATATTTCTTGAACAGTGCGTCAGTAGTTGAACTTATGAATTGGCTACCATTGTCAAGATATATGGTTTGAGGAATGCCGTGAATTAAAAAGATATTATCCTCCAAATGTTTGACAACTACATCTGCAGTTGCACGACGCACGGGAAATATTTCGCAAAATTTAGAGAAACAGCATGTTATGACCAGGATGTAGGCATTCTGTTTGCGACTAACGGGTAAAAGGCCGATAAAATTGATGGATATCATCTGAAATGGACGAGAGCATTGCTTAGGTCGTCCCATTTCTCCTAGCGTGGTGTGATTTTGCGCTTTGTATGACAAACAGACGGAACAAGAGCCTACGAATTTCACTACATCCTGGTGCATCCCAGGCCAATAATAGTTTAAAACTAAGCGCCTATAGGTTTTAAAAATACCGAGATGTCCAGCTGTTGGTTCTGAATGGTTGTCTGCTATTACTTGTTCACGAAATTCAGAAGGCACAACCTCTTTCCAGTCGAATTCCGAGGTAAGTTGCGAGTGTTTAGATTTTGATAGCCGAAACAGAGAATTATTTTTGATAATGAAGTTAGGGAAGTTACTTGGAACACTAAGAGCGCCATTGTATATTTTCTTATACCAAGCATCGTTCGTATTTTGCATTGGAAAGAGAAATTGCATTTACGGGAAGAGCACGGGAAAGAGCGTCTGGTATAACATTATCGACTCCACGGCGATGCTTAATTTCAAAATTAAACGATGATAGACGAACTCCCCATCGTGCTAAACGTCCAGAAGGGTTGTCCAAGGACAAGAACCATTTTAGCGCAGAGTGGTCAGTGTACACTGTAAAAGTTTGCCCGTTTTCCACATAACAGCGCCAGTGCTCGAGAGCAGTCAGCACAGCAAGGGCTTCCCGTTCTGTGATGCTGTAATTTCTCTCGGCACTGGTTAGTGATCTACTCATGTAGGCGATAGGGTGTTCTTTACCATTTAGAGTCTGCGTTAACATGGCGCCAACTCCATAATTGCTTGCATCAGTATGCACTTCAAATGGCAACGAGTAATCCGGACAGGCAAGGACTGGCGCGGAAACCAAGGATTCCTTTAGAGCGTTAAAAGCCGCGTCAGCTTCCTGGGTCCATACAAAAGGTGGTGACTTTTTGCCATTTGAAGTAAGCTTGTTTAAGGGACCAGCTACTGTGCTAAAATTGGGAACAAATCGTCGGTACCAAGTGGCGGTACCAAGGAAGCGCTTAAGCTCCTTTCTATTCGTGGGGGTGGGAAAGTTAATGATGGCCTCGACTTTTTCGGGATCAGTGCGTAAGCCACGAGAATCTACCACGTATCCCAAATACCTAAGCTCACTCCTGAAAAACATGCACTTCTCAAAATTCACAGTGAGGTTAGCGTGTTGTAATTTGTCCAAAACGCGCAACAGACGTGAGACATGCTCCTCAAACGTTGAGCTGATGATTATAATGTCATCGAGATATGCGAACGCTTTAAACTCCATATCTCCTAATAACAGGTCTACCAGGCGTTGCTGTGTGGCAGGAGCATTTGTTAAACCAAACGCTGTGGTTTTGAAGCGCAGAGTCCCTCTGTTTGGCACGTAAAAAGCCGTCTTATCGCGTGTACAACTCTGTGCACTCTTGGGGTCTCGAAAAGGAGCTAAGATAAAACACCGAGTCTAATGATAAACTGACGTATGTTTAATCTAGCCATAAAGTTCTCCACACATATCATCATAAAGTAAATAAAAAATTTACAGTACTATAATCCACGATAAACAGTCGTTCGCCAGTTTGCCGAGGGAACAGCGCCATCTATCGGGGTATCTTAAAACTAAATATCTATAGCGTTTGTACATGCCGCCCACCAAGGACAACATGTCCTTCATCATGACCGCCCACCATGAAGTATCCAAGCCAGTATGACTATAAAACAAGTATTAGGGACCTTAAGGTACATAGCGATCTCGACAATATAATAGGTGGGGGTAATTGACAATCAAGGGTTGCTAATTACGCAAATAAAGGGGGTACCTTTACAGATACCAGACTTAAAACTATACATATGCTTACAACAGTTACAGCTAATTGGCCACGGGCAGTAAGCAAACCTTCGAAGTTGGCCGCTTTATCAAGCAATTTTTGCATTTTATAGTTACTACCCTGGTTAGTAAATCTGAGCCAGGGTGTTTCTGCATAATTTTGCCAAAAAGCCACTTGGAGGGTGGAAGATCGTCCTCCTTCACCAAAACGACATCTCCAACATTAGGTTCTGGCACTTGATGTGCCCACTTGTAGCGTTGCAAATAATGGGTCAAATATTCATTTGACCAACGACGCCAGAAGTTTTGCAGCATACGTTGGGTCAGCTGCCAGCGCTTTAACGTACTGAGGGTAGAGCGTTCGTAGTTGATCTCTGGAACCGTCACTAGGGGCTCTCCTATTAAAAAGTGACCCGGTGTTAGCGGGTCGGGCTCATTTGGATCATTAGGCACCACGCATATAGGACGCGAATTTAGGCAGCTCTCTATCTGGCTGAGTAACGTGGCCATTTCTTCGTACGTAAGTGTCGCATCTCCAATAACCCGTTTAATGTGGTACTTGGTCGACTTGATCCCTGCTTCCCACAAGCCACCGAAGTTCGGGCTTCGAGGAGGGATAAAGTGCCATGTAGTACCATTCAAGGCAAGACTCTCAGCCACCTCTGGAATCATAGTGGATTTCTCCGCGTTGAATAGATCCTTTAACTCTCTTGCTGCTCCGACAAAGTTTGTGCCGTTGTCGCTATAAATTTCTAAACAGCGACCGCGTCTCGCGACGAACCTCTTGAAAGCCTGAAGAAATCCACGTGAGGTTAGGTCACTGACTACCTCTAAATGTATGGCCTTCGTGACCATACAGACAAACAAACACACGTACCCCTTATGCGAGTGATGTCCTCGGCCTTTGGATGTCCTTAAGCTGATGGGTCCGGCATAGTCAACTCCACTGCGTATAAAGGCTCGGGCAGGAGTTACTCTTGCTGCGGGTAAGGCACCCATCAGTTGGGTTTGTGTCTTGGCCTTGTGGCGAATACAGCGAACACATCTTAGAATGTGATGTTTTATTAAATATTTAGCGCGTACTATCCAGTAGGCTGATCTCAAATAATTGAGCATAGCTCGTTGCTCGCCATGAAGTGTACGCTCGTGGGCATCTGCTACAATCAGCTTAGTCAGATGCGAGTCGTGTGGCAATATCATCGGATGTTTTGCCATGTCTAGGTCCGATGCGTTTTCTAATCGACCACCGACCTTCAAGACACCATTATCAATAAATGGCGTTAGCGAGCGAATCTTCGAAGTTTTTGAACTAACGTAACCTGTTTTATTGATTTCCTCGATTTCACTCTGGAACTCCGTAGTTTGGCACATCTTCACGCAGGTTATAATCGCCTCATCTAGTTCCCACTTTTGCAGGTACTTCGTGCACCTCTGATCCTTCTGTGCTTTGCGCTTTCTCAAAAAGCGTCTGCAATAAGCCACAACTCGTATAAGTTTTTTGAATGACGAATATTTAGTCCAGAACGGTTCTTCAACGACTGTCATGTAAACCTTTACTGATTGCTCTAAATTAGTTTCATTATTTTTTGGTTTGAAATAATGAATGTTCTTATCGTGCAGAAATTTCGGTCCAAACTTCCACAGATCATGTTCCTTCAACTCTTCTGGCTGAATCCCGCGGGAAGCACAATCGGCTGGATTTTCCTTGGTGGGAACGTGGGCCCATTGCGTGGAGTCCATGGTAGTCAAGATCTCCGACACCCTATTTGCCACAAACGTTTTCCAATGGTTTGGGTGTTTGTTGAGCCACGCTAAAACTACCGTGGAATCTGTCCACGCCCTGATGTTCTCTTTAGGTATCTTCATAACGTCAGCAACTTCTGCCAGAAGCTTAGCCCCCAGCACGGCTCCACATAGCTCTAATCTGGGAATGCTGATCTGCTTGACAGGGGATACTCGGGTTTTAGCTGTCACCAATGCCACGTTTACATTCCCAGCTGAGTCCAATACTCGAAGGTAAACCACAGCAGCGTACGCGGCGTTCGAGGCATCACAGAAACCGTGCAGCTCGTGAAGTGCGTCATCCGACCTAGTATTCAACCATCGAGGAATCCGGAAGTCTGTAAGGTAAGCCAGCTGTTCTCGGTAAGTTAACCAATCATGCAGTATGTCAGCGGGCGGTTCCTCATCCCATCCTATTCCAGCTAACCACAACCGTTGAATAAACATCTTGGCTTTAATGACGCACGGTGCTAACCAACCTAACGGGTCAAACAAACGTGAGACGTCCGATATAATTTTTCTTTTAGTTGCAGGTGGCGATAGCGGTGGCAGTTTCACCGAGTACTGAAATTCGTCTTCATCTCTGTTCCAAGTAAGTCCCAGTATTTTAGTTATATTATCTGTCTTTATTTCCAGGTTATTCTTTTCTTCCCCATTTTCTTTGTTCTCTCTTTCTCTTTGATTGATCTTACTTAGCAATTCCTTTTTATTGCTAGCCCATTTCTGTAGTGTGAATCCTCCCTCCTGTAATAATCCTTTCATTTCTGTATACAGTTGCAAACCTTCTTCTTCTGTCTGACAACCCGTCATCAGGTCGTCCATATAAAATTCCTGCTGGACACGCGGTGCAGCTATGGGATACTGCTCTCGGTGATCACATGCTACCTGATTAAGCGCCTTTACCGCTAGGTAAGGTGCTGATGCAGTACCAAAAGTTACGGTCAGTAACTTGTAGTCCTTGATCTCATCTTGTGCGTTATCTCGCCAGACTATCCGTTGACAGTCTGTGTCCTCGTCAGCAACCTTTACCATCCGGTACATCTTGACTATGTCTGCCACGAGACATACTGGGTACTGCCGCCAACACATAATTAGGTGACGAAGCTCCGGCTGCAAGGTAGGTCCTGTCATGAGTTGATCGTTCAAAGACAATCCATTGTCATATTTACAGGAGGCGTCAAAGACAACTCTTACCTTCGTTGTGGATTTGTCTTCACGGATGACTGCATGGTGGGGTAAGTAAATCGCTTCCTTTCTCTTGTCATCAGGTTGTTTCACAGGAACCATATGACCGAGTTGCTCGTATTCTTTTATGACCGCTGAATATCGAGCCTTAAGTGTGGGATCCTTACCAAACCTTCTCTCTAATGTGTGTAATCTTTTGACTGCTATCTCACGAGAATTTCCTTTGCAGGTTGGAGCGTTATCCTGAAACGGCAACTTCACCACGTACCTGCCCTCTGTGTCTCGCACAGTCGTAGACGCAAATAGATCCTCACACCGTTGTTCTTCCACTGTGAACTGCTTCGTTTGACCTGATGGTTCGGCTTCAATTTCCCAGAAACGTTTGAGCTGATCGTCTTCGTTTACTCGAACATGAAAGACCGTTAAATTGTCTTGTTCTCTCTGTGAGCCTACTGAGCCAGATAGAATCCAACCTAGTCGGGTGCACTGTGCTAGAGCGTCTCCTTCGGGAGCGGTTAGCACGCCATCCGTTATAATCCGGCAGTAAACCTCACCACCCAGCAAAATATCAATCTTGTTGGGTGTACTATATGTTGGATCGGCTAGCGTGAGGTGCTGTAGTTCCAACCAGTTTGGAATTACTACATCTCCGCTGGGAAGATCCGGGGTGACCTTATTCCAGACATAAGCCTTCAACACAAGGTTGAAAGTTGGATCAGTGAGGGATTGAATTTTTATATATACTTCATACTTCGGTGTTACCGGAAGTTTACACCCACCTAATCCTGAAAGTGCACTCTTAATGGGAAATTTCTTTATCCCTAAGGCTTGTACTACTGCTTCAGTCACAAATGAAGCCTGTGAACCTTGATCTAAAAATGCTCTAATGACCTGATAGTCTCCTGTTTTCGACTCAGCTTTTACAAGCGCGGTGGGCAATAATACCTCACCTTGATCTACCTTTTTCGTAAAACAGGTTACTACCGGTTTATCCTCTTTGATCTCTGTTGCGACATGTGCAGCTTCTCCAGACCCAGATTCAACTGCTTGAACTACGCTCCTCGGATTGGCAGTTGAAGTTGAGACATCTTTTTGGTGAAGCAAAGAGTGATGCTTCCTCTTACAAATTCGGCAGCTAGTGGCTTTTTGGCAGAATCTTACACTGTGGTTGCTACCTAAACAATTATAGCACATTTTATTTTTAGTGACAAATTCGTGCCTGTTATTGAAATCCTCACCAGCGAACTTCTTACAAAAACAAAGCTTGTGAGGCCCGGCACAAAATTCACACGCGAGTGTGGTTGCGTTTGCGACATAGAGTACATTTGCTTTCTTGTTACTATGATTATTACTATTGGACGGCCTCCCGCAAGCACTTGGGATCTTACTGGCGCCTTTCGGCTCAATAAATTCCAACGCTCGGTACCTACTGGTTAAAAACTCTGTGAACTGTGCAAATGTAGGCAAGGCGTCCGAGGCTAAGTTAGTCGCTACATTAATCTCCCATTGCTTGCGTGATTCTGGGTCAAGTTTCATTGTCAACAGATGTATTACTATAATGTCCCATGTAGAAACATCAATGCCTAAATTAGACAATGCACTCAAACAATCTGTTGACGTATCTAAAAGATCCTTCAGAAAGGCAGGCGATTCAGCAGTTGCGCTTTTTTGACTCAATAAACTTTTAAGGATGCAATGCGACAAATATTTTTTATTATTGTACCGCTGTTCTAATTGATTCCAACACCGAGTGTAGTTAGAGTCAGAAACTGGAATATTGCGCAACAACTGCTCTGCCTCTCCACTGAGATAACTTTTTAGGTATTGAAGTCTTTGGACATTGTCTAAAGATTCATTGTGATGGATCATAGAAACGAATAAATCTTTAAACGTTGTCCATTCTTGATATTTGCCCGAGAATGTTGGTATGCTTAGTTTAGGGAGTTTTACAGCAATTGTCCTAGACGGTACGCTATCTTCATTAGTAGACCTCGACTGACCTGACCGAAAACTTACAAGTTCAGCCAACCTATCCTTTAATTCACAACGGTAATCTGTGTACTCGTCCTCTTTTTTGTCATAAGTGTTGGCAGTCATATACGACGTTGTAACTAACTCTGTAAATTCATAGTTAAGCATCAAGTCTTTATGACCCTGCCTAAATTCGGCCCAACACTGCTCTAAAGTTTCTAGTCTACTCTCTATATAATTCTTTGAAATACGTTCCTTAGGGGACTTTTTAAAGTTACTTCGCGCCTTGTATATACGCGCTGATAACTCGCCTTGAAACTTAAGTAGATTTTCCATTATTCAATTAAGTTGATTACTGACAAAACAAAGTTCAATGATTACAAATTTAAAGTTTTTACAAGTGTTTGGAACCTTGTCACACTAAACAAAAATTGGGCATAGGTTCCCCGTTCCAACAGGATTTCGGTTAATATTCTAAGTTAATGCTAACTACAAATTAGTCTATGTTAATATTCAATACAAATTACCACCGTAATTATTCTAAGTTGAAAGTTCATACAAATTCGATGATGATTTTTTCTAAGTTAATGTAGACCAACTGATTCTTCAAAGTGAATTTGTTCTTGCATATAAAGTTCAAAATGTCGTAGTAAAATCACTGAACTATTTCTTGTTTTAAAGTTGAAACTCGCGTAAAATGAATTTAAATGTACTCACGATTCGCACTTGACCACTCACTCCTCTGATGTGTGACGTAAACACTTCGCTGACCTCCACGGCACCTACTGCCGTTTGCTAACTGCTTGCTCCAGATGGCGCCACTTGCGCCTGTCTCGGAATTACTGCCAACTGCCTTTTGTTTCTAGCTACTCGTCGCTAGATGGCGCCACTTGCGATCTTCGATTTCCTTGCCTTATCGATCTTCTACAGCCGTCTGCAAGCTATCCGCCGCTAGATGGCGTTGGCAACCTCCAGTTAGCTGCGACCTTACCCAGCCTTTGAAGCAGCGATCCACTGCTAAGCTCGGGACGAAGTGTAGTCTCACAGACTACTAAGCCACTTTCAAAAAAGGCTATCCGATTCGACGGACCAATGTACAACTCTGTGCACTCTTGGGGTCTCGAAAAGGAGCTAAGATAAAACACCGAGTCTAATGATAAACTGACGTATGTTTAATCTAGCCATAAAGTTCTCCACACATATCATCATAAAGTAAATAAAAAATTTACAGTACTATAATCCACGATAAACAGTCGTTCGCCAGTTTGCCGAGGGAACAGCGCCATCTATCGGGGTATCTTAAAACTAAATATCTATAGCGTTTGTACATCGCGGTCTTCAGGCACAATTGGGATTTGCCAGAATGCCTTAGATAAGTCTATGCTAGAAAGATACTTGGCGTCGCGGAGACTATCTAAAATTTCTGAGACATATGGCAGGTTATATGCGTCGCGTTTCGTGATAGCATTCAGTTTACGGCTGTCAAGACAGAACCGAGGCTGTCCATTCTTCTTATTAACGATGAGTACGGGAGAAGACCAAGCACTTTCGCAATACTCCACCACATCTAGAGCCAGCATTTCGTCAACCTGCTCAGTCAGTATTCTCTGTTTCTCGGGTGACATTCGATAATATCGCTGCCGGATCGGTTGAGCGTCACCGGTATCTATACGATGCGATATTATATTTGTACAACCCAAACCTTTCTCCTCAGTTGATATTGATTTGAACTGACTTATTATGGTGTCCGCAATTACTTTTTGTGGTTCCGTCAAATTGTCATACGAGTGAATAAAAGTGTGACTATGGTTAACTTTAATTTCTGACAGAGAACATTCTGACAATTTGACGCTACCTATAAATTTAGGGCAGATTTGGAACGCTCGCCAAAAATCTACGCCAAGAATGATGGAGGTTTCAATTTCAGGAACAACATACGCTTTAATCAAATGATATTGCTCTTCGAATGTTATTGGTAAATTTATGTAACCAATGCTTTTTAAATATTGGCCGCCAGCTGCTACCATAGTAATGTTGTGGTCCTGGTGTATAGTGCAGTCAGTTAAATGTTGATGACAATTGTTTCCTAAAATTGTCACCGCAGCACCAGAATCCAACAAGGCGCATGCGTCAATATCATTAACCTTTATGTTAATGTAAGGCCTAGCATCATGTTCTGGTTTAGTTTGCAGAATTGTAGAAACTTTGTAAGAAGAGGTAAAAGTTTTAATAAAGTTCAGCCAAGTTTCCCAATCTACTTTATCAAAATTACTACAACTCTGCTGCACTAGTTTTTTGAATTTTTATTTACCTTCGAGCAAACAGGACAATCTGGTGTTTTCACATCCTTCATACCGCACTTAAAGCAAAAAATGTCACGTTTAGCTTGGCATTGCCTGATGTGATGTGAATTGTTACGACACCTTGGGCAGTACGGTTGTTCTTTAACTGTTTGTACTGTATGTATATAGTTTTGTTGCTGATTTTTGCTTTGTGTGTGTTGATTGTAATTGTGGTGTTTGTAGTTGTAGTTATTGTTGTAGTTGCTTGTGTTTGGAAAATTTTGTTTATTAAAATTGTTGTTATATTTATTATTTGTTTTATTAGATTCTTTCGTGTATGCAAATTCAGGGGCAACGGTATCTGAAGTAACTTTAGGCAGTTCCTGAAACTGCGAAAGGCGAGCCTGTATAGTCATAGTTACGGCACAAGGTACGTAGAGATTCTATGTCTGATATTGAAGCTACCGATGCCAGAGTGCTTGCATAGCAGGGCTTAATATTGTGAAGAAGGACTTCCAATTGATCCGCCTCGGAAAAGGACTTGGACAAGCGCGAGAACATTCCATTCATGATAGAGAGATAAATGGTAATGTTCTCGCGTTCACCCTGAGTACGAGAACGAATTTCTGAAATGAGCCTATAGTCATAATCCGACTGATCGAAGTCTTTCTTTAATAGGGCTGCAAGTTCCGACCAAGAACCAACCTTGTCCTTCACAGACCGATACCAATGTAAGGCATCTTCCTGAAAAATTTCAGTAGAAAAGCTCAGAACCTTACTCTCGGGGATATTACGAGCCTCTATAAACTCTTCAACACGCTGTATAAATGAGCGCACGCAAGTCTTGCCGTTAAACTTTAATTTTGTTAGGTCAGCTGAACCACGATCGCACGTCACCGAAATCACATTTTGAAAGTCAGGCACCGAAGGTCCTGATTCACCACCGGAAGCTAAACTCGAAGTGGTCGCGGCTGGTCTTGCTGCCTGAAGGGCTTTTAATTTTTTTGAGAAAAGATTATACTCCTTTACGACATCATCATACTCTTTCTTAATGTCCCCGCTACGTGTTATCCTCGCAATACGATTATATAAGTGGTTCATCATGTTCTGGGTTCTAAGGACCACAGGGGCAGAAGGATCAGCTACATCTAAATTTGCCTGAATTTTAGTGAGAACGTCACAGCAGCCCAGAAGATCCTGTCTGGCTTCGAGCGGAGATCCTAAAATGTGCTCTGAGGGATAGTCTCTGGCTAACTGTACAATTTGTTTGCGTAAATCTTCAACGGATGACGCAGGAGTGGCGCCTCTAATGCGAACTTCATACTCTAACTCCGACTTTTGAAGTGACAAGTACTTCACGGACAGCATGGTGAACCAAATATAATCATTGGGTAAGTGGTAGTAAGCAAAAGCAACTACTTAAACCTAAAAGCAACTTCCGTTCTCCGATCTGTTACAAATCAGGTTGATGATGATGAACGTTTGGTTTTTTTTTTATTCGAACTTAGTAAAATAAAAAAATTGTTAGCAGCAACTAAAAATAAAAAAACTACTAATGTGTACTTAGTTATGAAAGTACAAGAGTAATATTATCTACAATTCAATAATTAAATGTAATATACTAGATGGTTAAGCAAGTAAAACAGCAACACTTTATTATAAACCTTAATACACCAGATATTTTTCTTATGAGAATACAATTTTTTTTTTATTTTAATTTTACTTCGTACACCTTAGTAGCTGGAAAAAACCAAAAAAACAGAAAAGAAAGAAAAGCAAAAAAAAAACGTTTCACAAAATAAGGCCACGAACACACTAACTACTACTACAAGGAAAAAAAAACAGAATCCGATGTGTATTACAACCACGTGTTAGGCGCCAGTGTCCCGTCTTGAGCTTTCTGACCCCCTAATAGTCCCTAGCTATGGGAAGGTTTAAAATGAGGAGTCAGAAATACGGTCAATAAAAAATATATATTTGCCAGCTCAATCGTTTCACGTATGAAATAAATATAATGCTAAAAATGCGTGGGTTCGGGCGAATACACAACGGATCGAATTCAGTTTGTTTCCCTGCAGCCGAAGTACTCCCCTGAGAGCGCCGTGTCGGTTGGCGGCGGAATTTCTTATCCGCGCTGAGTTCAGCGCCACCCAGAAAATACTGCTCCGCTGTCGTCTTAATTCGGCAGAAGCGAAGCGCAAGCAGGCGGCAAGCAATTAGCCAGTAAAATTGGTCATTCTAGACCCTGGACCCTGGAACGCGCCATCGAACAAAGCGTAAGGAACGGTCCGCCAGTTTCGGTGAACGCCAACGGCATATGGGAAAGCACTTTGGTAGTTGTGATGCCGTGGATGTTCACAATTCAGATACGGAGATTACAATAAAATGAAGTTGATTTAATGTGTGATGAAATTAAATGATTTTATATTTTTTAACTCTAAGTTGAGGGTGGCTTGAAAATGACGACGATGAGTAGCAACTTTTAGCCAGTGATAATTATGAGCAAAACTATTGTGCAAGAGTGATATTTGAATTCTGTAGTTAAAATAAGCATGAAATAATGATGAGATCGATTGGCAAGTTAAAATAATTAAGCAGCAAATGTTCTAAGCTATGCGCAAACAAATATAACCACTTACCCAATTTGGGGTACACTAAAAGCACTTATAAAACACCACAGTGATTTTATACTGGTTGAGGAACACGTAGGGACGAACACAAGAAGGTCGATTACGGTTTCATATCGTGGACCGTAGCAGAGATCGACTTCAAGCGACGTGCGTTCTTCACAATAACTTTTGGCTAATGAGTGAGTAGCCGCGCGAGATGACTAGCGCTCGCGCAGGTCACTTACGTCACACATGCATTCATTCGTATGCGAATGAAGTAGGAACGATTAAACGTTATAATGATGCCGCGATATGTTCAAAACAATCAGCGTGTTGATGAATTTATATGTGTAAATTATTGTATTTAGGATAGTTTAATTATGTGCTGTAGTATGTAATGTAGTAGTAAGTTGTATATGTTATTTTTAATTAGGTAAGTAGGAATAATTAGTGTTTATTTATGTAAATATGTACGTGTAACGGTACAATGTAAATTGTACTCCAAGGGGATAAAGCACTGTTTTATATCACGGGCTCGATATTGAATCCTAAACGTAACGAAGGACTCCAGATTTTACTTCCGAGCGCAGCGAGGGTGTTATGAATCTGAGTGCGGTGAGGGATTTAAGCGCGCCCAAGACAAAAAGAGCTTTGTCTACTTTTCTCACCTCTTGCAAGACAATCAAGGAAAACCAAAACTAACTAGAAATAGAATCAAGTCCGCCAAAGCCCACTTTCGTGACTCACCACGTTATTAGAATTTTATCTTCTATATTGTAGAGTCTGCAGTTTTAGTCCGTATAATGCAGCGTCTTGTAGCACTCGTGGCTTTTGTTTTAGGTATTTAATAGTAGGTACATTACTGCATAGGCCGCGAAGGAAAGAAGGTCATCCCTGTTCCGGCCGAGGCCGTTTATCAAAAAACGCAATGAAATTTGAAAATTATAAGGAAGCTCTAAATGAAATTCCAAGGATTTCAATAATAATTAGAAACAAGCGCGGCAGCAGCCCGCGGCCAGCGCGCCGGCTGCCGGCTGCGTCGTCGTGTTTTGTTTCAAACGCGACGGCCACGGGCGAGCAACGCGGAGCTAGCGCATCTCCGCCGCCGTGCGGACTTCATGAAATTAGACTTTAAAGATGTAACAATAAGAAGTATGAAAAGTGAAACCACATTATACCCGACGGGTTATAATGAAATTCAGTACAATATTACAACCCGCGGCTCAAGCTATAATGATTTGCTTTCGGTAAGGTTTGCATGATATATAATAAGCCGTTTTTGAGCAGGTGGTGTGAAAAGATTATAATTTTTTTATCGGATCTCACTTTCTTTTGTAGGTTATTGTGTTAATACAAATTTATGAACGCATCTGGAAACACCCAAATTTTTTGCATAGATGTAGGAACTAAGAAAGAATAACTTTCTATCCCATGTATTTGTATAGGATTATAAACTTCTTGTGCAGTTTGTGTATCTTTGAAACGTGACTGAAATTGCAATATTTTTAGGTTTTTGGCCGAGTGCAACGGAGGTAGCCTCTGCTTCAACAAAAAATGCTTTGGATGTCCGGCGGATTTCCGTTTTTCTCCTCTACAGGTCGCAGTTGTCAGCTGATTCTCGTGTAATTTTGTGAGCAGGTTCGTTAATTATGTAGAAGTTTTGTAGTCAGTTCTTCGAAATTAAAGAAAAAGTCACTCGCGAGGCTACAGTTCACAGAACTACTAGTTTATGACTTGAACGGCTAAAAACTAATATTATATATAAAACTTGGTGCTGGTGTTGTAGGTCTACCAGAGCTAACCGGCGTTCCGCTACAACCCTGGATAGCGTGGCACTCCAATATGGTTTAGGATGGATTTAGGTATAAACTTGTCACTAGGGTTGTGATTAATTTTAACAATAGGGATATGAGAGTCGGCCGCTTTGTTTATTAATAAATAGATCATAATCGCTGCCTGGCAATCCTCTGTGATAATAAACTCATTAAGTTTTTTCCAACGGCCCTGTGTACGACGGCCAGTCGGCATTTGAATTATCAAGTGATCGCTGCCTAGGGACTCGTTACTGACTTTCCAATTGAAACTGATCGCTATATCAGTAGAAACTATTGATATGTCTGGGGACGATTCTCCTAGCGAGCCATCCACAAGTTTAATCCTAGTTGGAGATGAATCGTTTAAGATTATTAATTAAAGTTTAATAAGGAGTCAAATATTTGACTGCCACAGCTGTCGATTTTATACGACCAAGAATTATGATCGTTAAGTCCCCTAATAGCAGCGTTTTTTTATCACATAAGGAAAATAACTCATACCAGTCGCTTTGCGTTGTACGAATGGAAGGTGGGCAATAAATTGATATAATATTTTCAAGTGGGGTACAATTAAATAATTTGACTTTTAGAATATCCACGCCGGTGTTAGATATTGTTGCGGCCCGTCTCGATTTTACCAGAAAACACGATATTTTTTTGATATGACAACAACAGTGTTCGACATATTGGTATGACAACAACCAACACCAAACAAGCAAAAGCTGTAAATTTAGATATACGTTTAGGTTAAGTATTTCTGACCCGCGAATCGCGGACTGACTGTTTCTTCCCTGGCTAAAACTAGAGGAGCAACATTTAGCTGGTAGCAGAGCGTGGTTTTAAACCACATGGACATATCGCTGTTTTTCAAACACAACGCTGTATCTTAAAAAATGTATTTTTTCAGGAGAGAGATTTGAAATTGGAAGAGAAATGATTGTATAATATTTTTTATTTAAAGTAACATAAACGAAATGCTCTTTTTGTAATACCTTCATAGTTTATTAGGGTATATGACAAACCAAAGAAAACTAAGATAACATGAAAATATAATCAGTCCGTCCCGTGCCTTTGCGCCGATAGCACATGTGTTGTACGTCCGCTAATTGTGTTTTCGCGAGTGCATTTCACCTCGAAGTGAACGCTTAAACACAATATGAACACATATAAAGGAAAATGACCAACAAAAATGAAATTATTATTGACGAGTTTTTGACGTTTGTTCAAAACAAAATACATGTATTAGATGACCTCAGTATTATACAAATATGTGCAACTAATTTTACTAATAACGAAATTGAACATGGTAAAACTGTGCTGTTTAATGCCGTACCGGACGGAAACAGACTAGTCGTGAGAAAAGGTGAGGATAAATCCAAGAAAAACATCAAAGATGTAATCAAGTTGATGAAAGAAACAGAAACGGCGGTACAACCAACGTTTGTTGCTCAAAATTTAAACCGGCTCCCCCCGGTTACGTTTGACCATGTAGACGTCACCCGACTACTAAAAGATATTATGACTTTGAAAACTGAGCTACAGGACCTGCGTAATAACTCGGTATCGAAGTCCGAAATAAATCAGTTAGAGAACAGATTGATAAATGACTTCGCCAACTTACGTATGTGCGTCAATAAAAGTGAAACGCCCAGAAAAACGAACTCAACTAAGAAATCTCCGAAGGAAAAACACCATGTCACCAAACAACAAAAAATGCCCGACACTTCGTCTGCTAGAAATAATGAATGCAATGAGGTATGCGCTGTTACTAACAGCCCTGCGTCGTCAAGGTCAGCTGAGCGGCAGCCTCCGTTATCGCAGGAGGAACCGGCCCGCCCGCTATCTTATCGTAACGCGGTGATTAAGACAGCGGTAAAAGTGCAAGCGAATATCGTTCCTGAAGCCATTATGCATAAAGACAATGATGGTGGTGAATATATTCCTGTGACCCGCAAGAAAAGAAAGAAGCGAATTACAAATATGTGCGGTACGTCGAATTCGAGCAAATTAGAGGCTGCGTATTTAGTGTCGTCAGTATATGTATCCCGCTTAAAAAAGCCAATCACGGAAAGTGACATATCTGAGCATGTAAACGAGAAAGGTATCGAATGCTTGCAGGTTCAAAAGTTATCCCAGAAGTATGATACCAATTTTCTTTCCTATAAAGTGGTAGTACCCCGTCGCTCACTACAATGTGTACTTAGCAATGATTTCTGGCCGCTCGGAGTAAAATACCGCATATTTCGAGACCGTCAGTATAAGATTAACAAAAACTAGACTATGGATTGCCACACAACAAATAAATATAATATAACATTGGCGTCTTTCAACTGTAAGTCGATTAAGAGATCCTTACAACATGTGAAAGAATTGTGTAATGCGGTAGATATTCTGACGCTGCAAGAGACTTGGCTTCTTCAGCATGACCTAGATCTGATACATCATATTCATAAAGACTTCGAGGGAATAGCGACGACCTCGGTGGACACGTCGGCCGGCGTGCTGCGCGGTAGACCCTTTGGCGGCCTTGGCATATTGTGGCTTACGCCATCCTTATTTCCGAATGTGACTGTTATTGATTGTAGCAGTGATAGAATAGCGGGAATAAAAGTAATGCAAGGAGAGCGTTCATTTGTCGTGTTAAGTGTATATTTACCGACGGACGAACCTGATAATCTTGTTGACTTTACGGACTGTCTCGCGAAGATCTGTGCAATAGTTGACGACAGTGACACTCAAATCGCATACGTTCTAGGAGACTTTAACGCACACCCCTCGGCTAGATTCGGGTGCGAGCTCATTCAATTTTGTGAGGAGCATAAGTGGGAGTGCGCGGATATAAAGCTATTAGGACATGACGCAGATATTTATACCTACTTCAGTGAAGCACATGGATGTCGCAGGTGGTCGGATCACTGCTTGGTCACAGGTGCTGGGTGGAATAAAATTAAGTCAATATCAGTGAATAATGATGTCCTATGGTCAGATCATTTTCCGCTGATAATAAAAAGTAATTTAGGCCGGGTGTCCAGTGACCCAACCACCGCAAGTGGCTGTAATATAACGCAGAATAAGGTCTTGTGGAGAACACGTAACCCTAGTCAAATTAAAAAATACGCCGAGTACTGTGATATTAAGTTAAGTAGCATGAAAGATGATTTTATATGTAAACGCTGCATAAGTGGGATGTGTGACAGAAGTAGACATTATTCGTATATAACGCAATATTATAATAATATTGTAAGTACGTTACAGAACGGTGCGGCGCGTAGTGCATGGTCGCATCTTGGTAGCAGGAGCCAGGTAGTGGGTTGGAATTTTCATGTTCAAGATAGTCACCAAACGGCCAGGGACAGTTTTCAGTGTTGGGTTACATCTGGTAAGCCCTCCACTGGACCAGTATTTGAAAAAATGACTTCTGACAGAAAAATATTCAAAAATAAATTAAAATGGTGTCAAAATAACGAAGAAGGAATTAAACTTAGTATATTAGCCACGCACAAAACAGAGAAAAATTTCGTACAATTTTGGAAAGCTGTTAAAAAACTAAATTTTAGTAAAAAACTTCCCGTCTCTGTGGAGGGATTACAGAATGGTAAGGATATTGCGGATATGTTTGCAGGTAGATTTAAAGTAGATCCGCTGCCCGTGGAGAGCGTGCCCAATCTTAGTAATAAATGTACAAATATGACTGATATTAAGCAGTTTAATATTCATGATATTGTACGCGCTTTAAAAGCCATGACAAGAGGGAAGTCCCCTGGATATGAGGGACTCAGTATTGAGCACATTCTCCATGCTGGCCCGCTGATTACTTTAAAACTATGCAGCCTGTTTAATATGTGTATTAGGTATAATTATATACCATCTGCACTTATGAAGACGGTTGTAGTACCAATTATTAAGAACAAGACTGGGGATCTTGGGTCTGCTTGCAATTACCGACCTATATCTTTTGGCACAGTGATCGGTAAGGTGTTCGAGAGGCTGCTGCAACCTATGATACAGGAAGGCTGTAACATAGATGACGCGCAGTTTGGTTTTCGTCCTGGACTCTCAACGGACTCAGCCATACTGAATCTAAAGCATACGGTTAACTACTACACCAATCGGGAAACATCTGTGTATGCATGTTTTCTTGATCTCAGTAAGGCTTTTGACTTAGTGAATTATGGACTGCTGTGGAACAAGCTTAGTAACACTGGCATTCCTAATGAAGTAGTTAGTCTGTTGAGATTCTGGTACGAAAATCAAACTAATTACGTAAAATGGGGTGACACGACGTCTAACGAGTACAAGTTAGAATGCGGTGTACGCCAGGGGGGAATCACCTCTCCGGACCTTTTCAACTTATACGTAAACGATCTGATTGAGGGGCTGAGGAGCACTAGGATCGGATGCCACATAGGTGGTGTTTGCGTTAATAGCTTAAGCTATGCGGATGATATGGTGCTCCTCAGCCCTTCAGCCGAGGGGCTAAGACGGTTGCTTCACTTCTGTGAGAAATATGCCATCTCTCACGGAATGTACAATACTTCCAAAACGGAAGTCCTTGTATTTAAGGCTGGAAAGGGTCCGGAGAGAGTCTTAGACGTATTTTTGAATGGGCTACCGGTTCGTAGGGTGCAGCAGTTTAAATATCTCGGGCACGTGCTGACCGAAAACTTGAAGGACGACAAAGACATCGAGCGGGAAAGAAGGGCCTTATCGGTGAGGTGCAACATGCTTGCGCGCAAGTTCGGCAAATGTTCTAACGAAGTCAAAGTGACGCTTTTTAGGGCATATTGTCAGAACTTCTACACTGGACAGCTCTGGACCAATTTCACTAGGAAAGCAATTAATACCTTAAGGGTTCAATACAATGACGCCTTCAGAATCCTAATGAAATTGCCTAGATGGTGTAGTGCGTCGAGTATGTTTGCTGAAGCTCGGGTCCCCGATTTCTTTGCCGTTATACGCTCACGGGTTGCATCGTTTTGGAGTAGGCTGCGGGACTCTGAGAACTCGATCCTTGCCGCGATAAGTGAGGACTTAAATAGCCCAATACATAGATTCTGGCTATCCCTGCACCGGGATGCGAACCGAAAATAAATTATTTTGTTTTATTTTCAATTTTATTATTTATATTGTTCTTTTATTTTAAGTTTACACGCCTATTTATATTAAAAACCAACAATATTATTATTATTATTATTATTAATATTAAAAACCCCAAAATTAATAACATACTTAGAGTCGTGACTTCATATTTAGAGGTTGTTCAAAAATTTTATGTGCAATAATGTCACAATACGTAATACTGAAACATTATGGTTTATTATTATGATGAATAACGGCTTATTTGTCTTTAAGACATATTTTTGTATATCATGTATCAGCAATAGCGGAGTATTACGTTTTATATACCATAATATTTTTTAATACTTTGCATAATAATGGCATAACAGGACATGCGTCATAAAAAATAATACAATTATATCGCTAGTATTGAGGTATTGTTGATTAGTTCGATACCTTTTTGTGTTCGAGCACGCAACGCCATCTACCGGACACCCACCGAAGAGGAGGAGCTTCCCAATTCTGCCGCGCCGCGCGGCGATGACTCGCTCACTTTACCATCCACGGGCGCAAAGGCACATACGTTACCACCGCGATTTGCCTAATTTTATATACTATTCGCCTGGATATTATACTTTTGTAATTTCATATTTTCACCGCAATAAAACCAAATTGTAAAATCAAAAAGGAAGAATTAGATCATTGAAGAGACCTGTCTACTGATCCTGAAACAGTCACGCCAACTCCCAAACATTGGACCTTCGCACCGGAAGCTATCAACCAGCGCCAGGATCATCACGCAACGGTCAGGTCATCCATTCTTCATCTACTTCCCGCAAATCGCTTTGTGCTAATACCGTGTCCATATAACCTTCCAGTGTCGAGCACGTGCCGCGTGGCACAGTGTAGCCGCCATTACGTGCCAACAACGAGTTTTGGGATTAAACTGTTAGTGCTCTACACTCTCACACACATCATGGCTAGTCCAAAACTACAATTATCCCCACATGTTCTAACCATCGACTTCAATGACATACGTACGTTGACCAAAAGACGAGGCACAATCAAAAATAAACTCACGTTGTTCGCTAAATACGCCGATACGCTTAATAATAATTTAACGAATATCCAAAAGGTCGAGTTACAATTACGCATAGCAAATGCCACGTGTCTTTATAAAGATTTCGATGTCGTACAGACTCGGATCGAGGAATTAGCTGAGGAAAGTGAGATTTTAAGGCATCTAGAGTACCGCGAAGAGTTCGAGACGCAGTACTATCAGACTGTGGCGTTAGCGTCCGGGTTCGCTAATGATAGCAGCAGTCCCCCTGCTGCTGCCAGCAGCGATCCTATAAGCTCCTGTCCAGTAAAATTGCCTACAATCACACTTCCGTCCTTCGGCGGCTCGTATGAACAGTGGTTAGGGTTTCGGGACACGTATACTTCTCTCATACATAACTCTAAGGACATTGGTGCCATCCAAAAGTTCCATTACCTACGTGCAGCTTTAACGGGTAACGCGTTACAGGTTATCAAGTCCTTGGAGTTCTCAGCAGAGAACTATACAACGGCATGGGAGCTTCTCGAAAACCGTTATAACAACAATAGGTTACTTACACACAATTACGTAAAGTCGCTTTTTAACACGCAATCTATCAATAAAGAATCAGCCACACAAATTAGAAAGCTAATTGACTCCGTACTTCGATCCCTTCGTGCCCTGAAGACGCTGGGAGAACCAACAGATTCTTGGGATACGTTAATTATTTATTTAATTGTCACGAAATTAGATGCGTCCACGGAACGCGAATGGGAGCAGTACAAGGGTTTAATTAACTTAATTCAAAATGATTCGTCACTTAAAATAAAGCTAACTGATTTGATAACGTTTCTATAAAACCGGGCAGATATGTTAGAATCTATCGCTGCATTCAAAAAATACGCATTCATATCCACACGAAATGAAAAGGTCTTCAAATCAGTCGCAATCACAATCACACGCAATTCATAGCTACGTTTCTAGCTCCACTGTTACACACACAAACAAATCCAGCTCCAAACGTGCTTCTCCTCGCATTTGTCAAATGTGCAGCGCAAATCATCCGCTTTATTCGTGCAATAGCTTTCTTAATTTAACTGTCACAGACAGAGTGAAGTTGCTTGACGATAAGAAGCTATGCCACAACTGCTTGCGCTCTGGTCACACAGTTGACAACTGCTTTTATGGTCCGTGCAGGATCTGCCAGAAAAAACATAATAGTTTAATTCATAGTCTGAGCAGTGACGGCGACGGCGGCGCATCGACTTCGGTTGACAATAAGCCAGCGGCGAGCGCCGTCCCCGCCACCTCGACTAATTATCACACACTTACGAGTCTTAATTCGCACACACACTCATCTTCGTTGCAACCGGTCTTGTTATCTACAGCGCTAGTAGACATTTCCGATAGCAACAACACATTCCATAGGGCTAGGCTGATATTAGACAATGGTAGCCAGCATAGTTACGTCACACAGTCATTCGTAAATAAAATACACGCACCTACTATACAGTCCACTTATAAAATCACTGGCGTAGGTCAATCAGTCACGCAAAGCACACACTCGTGTAATCTTAACCTACAGTCTGTCACAAGTAATTACCACACACGCATAACTTGTATGGTACTTCCTTGCATTACGGATCAGCTGCCGTCAGCTGCACATAAACGCACATTCCATTTGCATTCCAGACAATATTCGACTCGCAGACCCTACTTACTTTAAACCGTCACAGATCGATTTATTGTTAGGCGCAGATATTTTTTGGGATTCATTAAATGAAGGTCGTATTCGTCTTGTAGAAGGGCCTTATTTACAAATCACAAAACTTGGGTGGGTAATTTCAGGGCCTATCCATGGCAAGTACACGCCATTAAATAAAACAAATTGTCATTTCACGCAGACATTAGACGCACAACTTAAACGGTTTTGGGAGCTCGAGGAGGTTCCTAAGATAGGGGACGGACTGACTGACGAAGAGCGCGCCTGTGAACAACTGTTCACGGCGACTACAACACGCACTGAAGAAGGTCGTTTTCCGTGCGCCTACCTTTAAAAGAATCAGCTGATACGCTCGGCGATACATACGATATAGCTAAGAGTAGGTTCTTATCATTAGAACGTAAACTCGAGCGACTCCCAGAAGTTAAAAAGATGTACTGTGATTTTATGCGCGAGTACCTCGAGTTAGGACATATGTCACTTATACACACATACACAAAGCCTTACTGCTTTCTTGCACATCATTGTGTCTTCCGAGACAGCCTCACAACACGCCTACGTGTCGTTAAATAAAACAAATTGTCATTTCACGCAGACATTAGACGCACAACTTAAACGGTTTTGGGAGCTCGAGGAGGTTCCTAAGATAGGGGACGGACTGACTGACGAAGAGCGCGCCTGTAAACAACTGTTCACGGCGACTACAACACGCACTGAAAAAGGTAGTTTTTCCGTGCGCCTACCTTTAAAAGAATCAGCTGATACGCTCGGCGATACATACGATATAGCTAAGAGTAGGTTCTTATCATTAGAACGTAAACTCGAGCGACTCCCAGAAGTTAAAAAGATGTACTGTGATTTTATGCGCGAGTACCTCGAGTTAGGACATATGTCACTTATACACACATACACAAAGCCTTACTGCTTTCTTGCACATCATTGTGTCTTCCGAGACAGCCTCACAACACGCCTACGTGTCGTCTTCGATTGTAGTATGCGAACGACTACAGGCAAATCCCTTAATTGTTTACAATTAGTCGGACCTATACTACAGAACGATGTATTTTCCATATTACTGCGCTTTCGTGAAAACAAGTATGTCGCATGCGCTGATGTGGCAAAAATGTATAGGCAAGTACTTATACAGCCAGATCAACGTAACCTTCAACTCATCTTGTGGCGAGAGAACCCTTCTGATCCACTAAATGTTTACCAGCTTAATACGATAACTTTCGGCACTTCCTCTGGACCATTTTTAGCAATTCGTTGTCTAAATCAGCTGGTAAAGGAATGCCCAGACGAAGAAGTCTCTCGCACAATTTTAGAGGACTTTTACGTGGATGACTTAATTACAGGAAATAATGATAAATACGCTTTAATGAACATCTATCTGTGAAAAAGTCACCGACGTACTCCAGTCCGGCTGTTTCCCGCTCCGAAAGTGGGTGTTTAACTTTGACGTGTCGGAGTTTTCTACCTCTAAAATAACGTCACGCGAGTTATGTTTGGGTGATAACTGTCAAAGTAAAACACTCGGCTTAGGGTGGACAAATAACACAGACGAATTACATTACACAGCTAACATACAACTTGATATAAATATAACTCATATCACAAAACGAAAAATATTGTCTGTCGTTTCGCAAATGCTGGCTGCAGTAAAATGATCCACTCGGTTTACTGCAGCCAGCAATAATTATTGCCAAAATATTACTTCAAAAATTATGGTTGTGCCGATTGGATTGGGACTCAGAAGTACCTGATGACGTCGCATCAATTTGGCGTCGATACATCAACACTCATACACAACACATACATAGCCTCCGCATTCCTCGTTATGTAATGGATGCGTATGCGCGCTGCACACAGTTGCATTTTTTTTCGGACGCTAGTCAGGCTGCATACGGGACCTGCGCATACGTACGCACACATTCGCGAGATAGCCAATCAATCACAGTGCAGTTGTTGTGCGCAAAGAGCAAGGTCGCGCCGCTTAAATCGGTCACTATTGCGAAACTCGAGTTATTAGGAGCGTTGTTAGCTGCTAGGTTGTATTCAAAGGTAATCAAATCGCTTAAGGTGAAGTTCGACTCTGTGACGTTCTGGACTGACTACACTATTGTTTTGGGCTGGCTACGTATGGCACCTCACACACTTAAAACATTTGTTCAAAACAGAGTGGCGGAAATAAACGAATTGACCGGGAGCGCGCAGTGGCTGCATGTACGTAGTAAACAAAACCCTGCGGATCTTGTCAGCCGCGGCCTTGAACTTGACGCGCTTATCAATAGCACGTTATGGTTTAATGGGCCGTCATTCCTACATGAAACCGAGTCGAATTGGTTGCCTGACACCACATCACGAACTTCTAAAATATCATGTACTGATTTGCCTGAAATAAAATCACACACAATTAACATGACTTGCCAAGTGGATGCCGATGTATTTCCATATGAAAGGTTTTCATCTTTTAACCGATTACGGCGCGCGGGTGCTTATGTTTTAAGGTTTTATATATAACACACGTATTAAAAATAAAATGAATCGTAAAACTGGCCCGCTGACTGTTGACGAATTGGAGGTATCGGCGCAGCACTTGGCACGTCTGTCGCAAATTAAATCATTACCTAATGAATATGATAACTTAATTAAAACTTACCTATTAAACACACACGTGGGATAGCTAAACTAAACGTATTTCTAGACACACACAAATTGATAAGGGTCGGGGGTCGTATTAGCAACTCGTCTGGTTTCTCATACGACAAAAAACATCCGATCTTGCTTTGTTCGAAACACCGTTTCACACAACTTTTGTTTCAGAGTGAGCATAGACGATTGTTGCATGCTCCACCCCAGCTTCTACTTTCTTCAATCAAAGATTGCTGGTGGCCACTCGGTGGTACAAACTTAGCGAAACGGGTCGTGCGCAGCTGTATTACCTGCATCCGCATGAAGGGGAAAACGTTCACGCCTATTATGGGTAACTTACCTACACAACGTTTGGAACCTGGGGCGGTGTATGCTCGCTGCGGGGTTGATTACGCTGGACCCGTCTACGTACTTAACCGTAGGGGCAGGGGTGCTAAACTCGAAAAAGCCTACATTTTGTAATAGAACTAGAATAGGGGGGCTAATTAAACATTATTTTTACCAAAGGGCATCTCCCTTTATAAGTAAATAATATGAGGGAATGATTAATTTTCATTATGGGGATATAGATTACTAAAATGTATCGGGAATACATTAGTTCGTGAAACGAAAGTCTAGCAATCTTTCCTAAATACCTATATACCGGCTGACGTAGTGATCAATAAGGCTGCTTTGAAAACAAGATTTTCTTTAATTTTACTAGGACAACATAACAAGCATGGGATGAATGCATAGTTGTAAGTGTCGGTCTTAAGGATCAAATTTATAGTGTTTTGTCAGCTGATTAGCTAGATTCAGTCTTATTAACAATGGGGTAAAGTTAGTCCAGGTGAATACTGTAAGATTTTTCTTGTGGGTAGGAGGGGTTTTCGTTCGGTCACAAAATGGCGGAATGATGTATATAAGCGATATAAGTAAATATATCGGAATGACATAGCCAATCATTGACTAATTTGATTTTGGCCGCGCCCATTAAGGTTTTAATTGGTTGATGACGTTGTTTGAATAAATTATAACTTATAAGCTGTAACCTCTTCGTCTATTATAATAGCCTGGTAGTTGGATCTCACAAAAGTGTGTTCTGTTGATCATGATGATCGCCCTGAGTACTTTAAGCACATTGATCTCGATAAGCACGCAGCATTTTCTATGAAATCCCCACTTTTTACTATGAGAGTTTGGATTTTGTCCATACAAAAATGGGCCTGGTGCGCGCGACGGGCGCATCGAGCAAGTAACTCCCTGTTTAAGAGTATAAATAGGCCAAGTCGGAGCTACTAGCGACACTTCATTTTCGTCAGCGGACTGACACGGGACACTGGCTTATTGTATCGCGACTTTACTGGTGGGTTCTGATACCTAGAAATTATGATCGAATTTCCAATGCCGTGTGGAATATCTGCACCTGGCAAAGGGTTTCAATCATAATGCTTAACTTTTCTTTGTTATTTTCTTAACTTAAGTTTAATCAATTTTTCTCTGTGTTATTTTCTTTGGGGATGAACTTTATTAGTTATTTTTAAAGCCAGTTCTCTGTCCAGGTTAACAGTACACCTGACAAGCTACGCTTAACCTAACGGATTGCCAAACAAGCTTAGCCTGGAGTTCATTTGCTACCAGATCTATGGGTGGTCTGGCGTCGTCCTTTTTACCAACACAGGAGACGTTTAAATCCCATACGCTTTCTCAATGCCCAGCTGACAACGTAAACGAGGCTGCCATAGTTTGGGTCAGCACAGAGGGGTAATCCTCACTCGTTGAAATTGTGCAGTAGTTGAGAGGCGGTCTTATTAAATATATTTATATATTATCTTATATACACGCTAGGGCACCTTACTCGCGCCACCCAGTCTTCGGACGCGCGGGGGGAGGTAAATACACTGGCTGATAGGTTGCAAAACATCGGAGTAGCCTGCCGAACTGTTACAGCTTAGTTTAGGGAATACGCATTCATTGAAACTAAATCCTACGTAAGTGATTATTAGTTTCAACAGTTTAGTTCTAAATGGGGGTAGAATTAGGGTAAATTCACACACAATTATGAGGGAAGTAGGAAAAATAGATTCTTACGCATTGGGTTAACTTGGTTTAAGATAGGAATTACATTATAGGTCGCGAGAAATTCATACGGTAATATAATGAATCGGGAATATACGTCATAGGCAAATATAGACTCCAAATGTTAGAGTAGGTAATCCAATCTTCAAAACACCCGCATAGGTAATCTAGATTCAGGGAAGCTAGCGACCTAGCTTAATAGCTTTTCTCCTACTAATCTTGGGTAGTAGTTAGGAGATTGGTAGTACATATTTCCGGGTTAGGATATTTGGCAGGGGTTTTATTTAGGGCCAGATTCTGGCGTAGTAACGCTAGGATTTCGCCTGACACCATAGATGAGGTCTTGCAGTATTTCTCCTTATCTATTGGCGCGGATTTCGAAATACTAGTAGACTCAATTGTTATAATTGTCTGATCACCCTTTTCTAGAACAAATTCTAAGCCCGAGAGTTACAAAGGGTTATTTGCTCGTTGCGTCCTGAGACAATGCGGTTGAATAATCCCAGCATAACTCTCCCATAGTATTATTAATTTATGACATTGGTTTTACACTCCGAATAGTGTTAGAAAATATTGGAGGGGGCTTGTCCAAGTCTGGGTCGAGAGCCACTGGTTTCTGTTTAATAACGGAGAGAGATAGCAATCTCTCGGGCGGTCTGGAGGGGCCCGGCCTTTAACCAATAACAAAATAATTCTTAATCCCTACAAACCTGCTAAAAATCCTAATATGAAAGGGTTCGCACATCGTTGTATACTAGGTTTAAGACATAGGTGCGTTGAGCTTGACATACATACTTAGGCCAAAAACTTATTTAAATCCCATTAACCTATCTCAACAAAATCCTCTATTTTTACAACAACTTACTGCAATTACTTCAAACTTAAAGTTCGTCATAGGGACATTAGTGTAGATATTTATTACGTACTGAGGGATGAGAGATTCAGGGTTCCGTCAATTATCATAGAGCATTGGGTTCTTACGGTTCACAACTATAAGGGGGTCCTACCACTAACGATCACGTTCTGGCCATATTTACGTCACAAATAAAACTTCATAATTATTTTTATTCTTTATTTTTATATTTTCGGGGTAAGGGGGTAAATTAGTATTAGTAGAGGGGGGCGTTATATTACAATTTGTCTGATAATTTGCTTCACGACGCGCGCAGTTTACCTCGATCTTGTCACGAGTGTTAGTACCGAAGGATACATGCTTGTGTTAAAGCGGTTCATTTCTCGACGTGGTAAACCAGACGCAATTAATTCGGACAACGGGCGAAACTTTGTAGGTGCGATGAAAGAACTTTCATCGTTCCTACAAATTCACGCAGATGATATTATTGATTGTGCCTCCAATAATAATATTAATTTGTATTTTAACCCTCCTTATGCTCCACATATGTCAGGATTGTGTGAGAGGGCTGTACAGTCTTGCAAGTATCATCTGAAGCGCGTTGTCTGCAACGCGCATTTAACTTTCAGGAGTTCAGCATGGTATTAGCACAAGTTGAAGCCGTCCTGAACTCCCGACCCATGCATCCTATGTCCACAGATCCCAACGACCTCGTTGCCCTCACACCGGCACATTTCCTTATTGGCCGACCGTTGACAGCACCGCCCTGCAAAGGCTTCACAGCGGTGACAGGCCGCCTACCTCGCTACGAGATGATGGAGCAAATGAGGCAGCACTTTTGGCAACGATGGTCGAAAGAATATATTTCACAGCTGCAGACCAGAACGAAGTGGCAAACGCACGGCCAAGACATCGTTCTCAACTCCTTAGTTCTGGTCAAAGAAGATAATCTACCACCACTCAAATGGCGTTTGGGTCGGGTGGTAGCTGTGTTCACAGGAAAAGACGGCGTGTCTCGGGTGGCTGACGTCAAAACAGCGGGCGGCCTCGTCCGCAGGGCATTCACCAAGCTCTGCCCACTATTGGCGCAGCCTGAGAGTGACGCTGCACCGGCGTCACCACAACCACATTGAAAGCGGGTGCTTTCAAGGCCGGGGGCATGTTCGAGCACGCAACGCCATCTACCGGACACCCACCAAAGAGGAGGAGCTTCCCAATTCTGCCGCGCCGCGCGGCGATGACTCGCTCACTTTACCATCCACGGGCGCAAAGGCACATACGTTACCACCGCGATTTGCCTAATTTTATATACTATTCGCCTGGATATTATACTTTTGTAATTTCATATTTTCACCGCAATAAAACCAAATTGTAAAATCAAAAAGGAAGAATTAGTTCATTGAAGAGACTGTCTACTGATCCTGAAATAGTCACGCCAACTCCCAAACATTTTGGTATTTTCACTAAATTATTTTCTTATAGAAACATTAATACAAATATTTTTACTGTTATAATATCACATTAATGCAATTTATATCAAATTTATATGCAATGTCATCATTTTCAAGCTAAATGAAAGCATGCGATGACATCCTTTAGTAGCAGAAAGTATGCGATGATATATATTTTAACATCTGTAAACATGCGAAAACATTCTTTAACACCTGAAAACATAGGATAGCATACTATAACAGTTGAAATAATGTAATGTCATAACTGAATGAACGTAAGAGACGACAAACTTTAGCGGTAGAAAACATGCGATGGTATCCTATAGCAGCTGAAACTAAGTGATGACCTGATGACACCTTATAGCAGCTGAATGAAAGTGTTTAATTGTTTATAATATAGCCATGTTAAAATATTCTTGTCATAGAAAAACTATTGTACGTGTCGCATGTCTACACCGTGAAAAGTCACCGTATGTTGAGAAGCTATTACACCACGGCTTATAGTCAAAGCGTGCCTGATGACTTAGATACAAGGATATATCTTAAAAAAACCTCTTTAATTAGGAAGGTCTTCTATCACTTAATGATGCACTTTAACAAGGAAACCAGCGGATAGATAAGAAACGTTTTAACAGTTTACGACGACGATTACTGCGAATCATAGGAACACACAGTGATCCCCGAGAAGACTTACCTACTCTGAAAATACATTGCTCATCCACCGACGAATTTTCCTACCACTCCATTAAGGCCGACTGGCTGCGGCTGGTCGGTCTTCCTTACCCTCACAGAGCGTGTCGCTCTTCAGAAATTTGTGCCCCCTGGTATATATCCGGCTCGTCCGGGCCAGACTTGCTTCCAAGCTGGGTGTGGTACTTATGTTCTTGTTGTTCATGACAATCTTTAGCAGATAAATGAAAGCATGAGATGACATACTTTAGCGGTTGAAAACCTGCGATGGTATCCTATAGCAGCTGAAATTAAGTGATGACCTGATGACACCTTATAGCAGCTGAATGAAAGCATGCGACTAGCAGCTGAAAACATGAGATGGTATTCTATAGCAGCTGAAACTAAGTGATGACATCATTTAGCAGCTAAATGAAAGCTTGCAATGGCACAACTTAGCAGCTAAAAGTATGTGCGATAGCATACTCTGACTCGCAATGCGTATAGTATATCGACAAACTTCTAGCATACACATAGACAAATTCCACTAATCTAAATTTTGGAAATGAATTTGCTCTGCTACAGTGATTGGTTGTTTGTAAGTCCGTTTTAAAGCAATGGAATTTCCCTTCAAACGGAATAATTTTTCAACAACGGTTAATGGTTTAATGACAACTTTTTCGTCATGGACGGTTTCGTTGCTGGGAGCTAAGGCGTTTGTGGTACATGTTTTAGTATCGGTCTTTTAGCAATATTTGGATTTATCTGAAGGTATTGAAACACGTGTCCATAACATAATGAATAAATTATATAAATAAATATCTGTGGATAAATTTACAAAGCTCGACCTAGTCTCAAACTAAGCATAGCTTGACGATGTAGATAATTATATAGATAAAAAGATACTTGACTACATGGAAAAAAACCAAGACCTAGGAACAAATATTCAACCTCATCTACCTTCGTAGGCAGAATCACCGCCAAGTAAGCTGCTTTGCAGGCAGCGTCCACCAACTAGGCTCAAGTGCTGGTCATCAATGTCACCTGCGGGTGCAGTGTGCACCCCGCATGCAACTAATGAGATGTACAACGACTAATGAAAGTCAGTAGTCGATAGCACAGTCGTTTTACCGCTTGCGGTATAACGGCCGGTGAAATCAGGCTGGTCGTTAGCGAGCTGGGGTGCGAAAGATTTCCAAAACGCATGCCATAACGCCCGCATGCGGGGAGTCGGGCCCTATCAACCAATGAAAATGCCTCTTTACTTGTTATACAGCATGCGAGGAGCACCTGCATGCAGTATCTATATCGACCGAATTAAAGCAACGAAATCGGCTCCCCGCATCCGGGTGCTATTGCATGCCGTTTTAGTCACCCCGCATGCAACTAATGAGATGTACAACGACTAATGAAAGTCAGTAGTCGATAGCACAGTCGTTTTACCGCTTGCGGTATAACGGCCGATGAAATCAGGCTGGTCGTTAGCGAGCTGGGGTGAGAAAGATTTCCAAAACGCATGCCATAACGCCCGCATGCGGGGAGTCGGGCCCTATCAACCAATGAAAATGCCTCTTTACTTGTTATACAGCATGCGAGGAGCACCTGCATGCAGTATCTATATCGACCGAATTAAAGCACCGAAATCGGCTCCCCGCATCCGGGTGCTATTTCATGCCGTTTTAGTCACCCCGCATGCGAGTCATCGATTAATGAAATTGCGCATTTACTCAGGCGCTATTTGCATGGCGCATAGAACAAGAATATACCGCATGCGGGGCGGTATGACTAAATCCATGAAATTGCGAATTTGTTCAGACGGTGTTTGTATGGCGCATAGAACAAGAATAAAAGTAAGAAGGAGAAGAGAGGGGCCAGTTTTACAAGCTACTGTTTCAATAGTTTCAATAAGCTTCCTATAATACTACACTGCAAGTTAAATAACACAAAAAGTTATATAACTTGCAGTGTAGTGTTACAGGAACCTTATTAAAACTATTGAAACAGCTCACTGTTAACATTTTTTCAATAAAATTATTACTTAATTCGTATTACAACAGATAACTTAATGTCGCTGCTTTTCAAAAACAACGCTGTATCTTAAAAAATGTGTTTTTTCAGGAGAGAGGTTTGAAAATGGAACAGAAATGATTTTATAATATTTTTTATTTAAAGTAACATAAACGAAATCCTCTTTTTGTAATACCCTCATAGTTTATTAGAGTATACGACAAACCAAAGAAAACTAAGACAACATAAAAATATAGTATTAAAAACCCAAAATTAATAACATACTTGGAGTTGCGACTTAATATTTAGAGGTTGTTCATAAGTTTTTATATACAATAATGTCACAATACGTAATATTGAAACATAATGGTTTATTATTATGATAAATAACGGCTTAATCGTTTTTAAGATATATTTTTATATATCATGTATCAGCAATAACGGAGTATTACGTTTTATATATCATAATCTTTTTTTAAACTTTGCTTAACAGTGGCATAACAGGACATGCGTCATAAAAATAAGAATTAAATCGCTAATATTGAGGTATCGTTGATTAGTTCGATATCTTTTTGGTATTTTCACTAAATTATTTTTTTATCGAAACATTAATATAAACATTTTTACTGTTATAATATCACAATAATGCAATTTATATCAAATTTATATGCGATATCATCCTTTTCAAGCTGAATGAAAACATGCGATGACATCCTTCAGCAGCAGAAAGTATGCAATGATATATTTTAACATCTGAAAACATGCGAAAGCATTCTTTAATAGCTGAAAACATGGGATAGTATACTACAGTTGAAATAATGTGATGACAATTGAATGAAAGCATGGGACGATATACTTTAGCTGTTGAAAACATGAGATGGTATCCTATAGCAGCTGAAACTACGCGATGACCTGATGACACCCTATAGCAGCTGAATGAAAGTGTTTAATTGTTTATAGTATATCATTATAATATAGCCATGTTACAATATACTTATCATAGAAAAGGTGTTGTACCTGTCGCATGTCTACACCGTGAAAAGTTCGTATGTTGAGAAGCTATTGCACCACGGCTTATATTCAAAGTCTGCCTGATGACTTAGATACAAGGATATACCTTACAAAAACCCTCTTCAATTGGGAAGGTCTTCTATAATTTAATGATGCAATTTAACAAGGAAACCATCGGAGAGATACTAAACGTTTTAATAGTTTACGACGACGATTACTGCGAATCATAGGAACACGCAAAGATCCTCGGGAAGACTTACTTACTCTGAAAATACAACGCTCATCCACCGACGAATTTTCCTACCACTCCACGTTTCCAGTATTGGCAAAAGGTTGCACAACCGGTAGATTATGGCCGACTGGCTGCGGCTAGTCGGTCTTCTCTTCCCATTCCAGAGCGTGTCGCTCCTCAGAAATTTGTGCCCCGTGGTATATCCGGCTCGCCCGGGCCAGACTTGCTTCCTGACTGGATGTGGTACTTATGTTCTTGTTGTTCATGACAATCTTTAGCAGCTGAATGAAAGCATGAGGTGATATACTTTAGCGGTTGAAAACATGCTATGGTATCCTAAAGTAGCTGAAATTAAGTGATGACCTGATGACACCTTATAACAGCTGAATGAAAGCATGCGACTAGCAGCTGAAAACACGAGATGGTATCCTATAGCGGCTGAACCTAAGTGATGACATCATTTAGCACAGCTAAATGAAAGCTTGCGATGGCATAATTTAGCAGCTAAAAGTATGTGATAGCATACTCTGACTAGCAATGCGTATAGTATGTCTATAAACTTCTAGCGAAATGTGATGACGACTGTAAGTCCGTTTTAAAGCAATTAATTTCTTTAAAACGGACTTACCTCTTCAACCTCGGGTAATGGTTTAATGACAACTTTTTTGTTATGGTCGGTTTCGTTGCTAGGATCTAAGGCGTTTGTAGTGCATGTTTTAGTATCGGTTTTTTAGTTTTATTTGGATTTATCAGAAGATATTAAAACACATGTCCATAACCGAAACTAAAAGAAAATCACTGTATAATAAAGTAATAACTAAAGCAATTTTATTAATAAATTATAAAAATAAATAGCTGTGGAAAAGTACAAAACTCGACCTAGTCTCAAACTAAGCAAAGCTTGACGATGTAAATAATTATATAGAAAAAAGACACTTGACTACATGGAAAAAACCAAGACCTAGGAACAAATATTCGGCGTCATCATACAAATAAATGCTTGACCGGGATTCGAACCCGGGTCCTCCACCTTCGTAGGCAGAATCACCGCCAAGTAAGCTGCTTCGTAGGCAGCGTCCACCAACTAAGCTAAAGTGGTCATCAATGCCGCTTGCGGGTATAGTGTGCACCCCGCATACAACTAATGGGACGTACAATGACTAATGTATATAATAAATTATAAAATATATAATAAATTTTATTGCAGACATACGATGCACTATGTCAAGGCGCCTTGAGCTACTGCATATGCTCATGGGGTGGTGCCCCAATAACTTATCTGATGGAACTTGAACGTGTCCAACGAGCAGTACTGAAGGTTATGTTTTATCTCCCTTATCGGTACCCCACTGAACTACTATACGACTCAACTAAAGTATTAAGTGTTCGTAAACTTTATGTATACCAAACCCTTCGTAGATACCATAGACTGACTGTCCCAAATGTAACAATTATTAATAAGAGATTAGTTTGTTACCCTGTCCCACGTTGTCAAAGTGCATGTACGAAGAGACATTATAATTTCTTGGCTCCTCACATATACAATAAATGTATTAAATCACTAGTAACTAACAAATTAAGCAACTGCCAATTCAAAATTCATATAAAGGCATGGCTAAACAGTTTAAAGTACACCGAAGTAGAAGAGCTATTACATATCGTATCTTAAAGTCGTAGACGCAGACACTTGTAGGCACCTGTACACACACGCACACTCGCACGACACACACACATGCACGCACGCACGCACGCACGCACACACACACACACAAACTTAACACTGTAATGTTGAAGTTGCAATAAAGATTATTATTATTATTATAATGAAAGTCAGTAGTCGATAGCTCAGTCGTTTTACCGCTTGCGACCGGTGCAATCAGGCTGGTCGTTACCGCATTCGGGGTGCGAGATTTCCAAAACGCATGCCATAGCGCGCGCATGCGGGGAGTCGGGCCTTATCAACCAATGAAAATGCCTCTTTACTTGTTATATAGCATGCGAGGAGCACCTGCATGCTGTACCTATATAGACCGAGTTAAACCAACGAAATCGGTTCCCCGCATCCGGGTGCTATTGCATGCCGTTTTAGTCACCCCGCATGCGGGTCATCGATTAATGAAATTGCGCATTTACTCAGGCGCTATTTGCATGGCGCATAGAACCAGAATAAGAGTAAGAAGGAGAAGAGATGGGGCAGTTTTACAAGCTTCTGTTTCAATAGTTTTAATAAGCTTCCTATAACACTACACTGCAAGTTAAATAACACAATAAGTTATGTAACTTGCAGTTTAGTGTTATAGGAAGCTTATTAAAACTATTGAAACAGCTCACTATAAACATTTTTTAAATAACATTGTTACTTAATTTGCATTACAACGGATAACTTAATATATATTTTTTGGGTATGGGATGGCGCATTGCAACTGACGATTTTCAATATAATTTGAGACGTTAGTACCGTTAATGAAGCATGAGTCTTCTGGTAGATGTCGCTGTACGCCTCCCTTAAGGCGTTTGTATAAAAATATAGTTTAAGTTAGCAGCGGTACTGCTTAATACGAAGGAACGGTTGATGAATTAAGGACTGGGTAACGATTGCACCTATAGCTCAGTTGGCTAGAGCGACTGGCCGCGAGGGCCGGGAGGTCGCAGGTTCGAATCCTGCTCGGTGCCTAAATTTTTCAATTTTTCCTTTGTTCTAAATTTAGATAACTTAATGTCATTTTTTAATTAACACTGTCGGAATTAGTTTACTACAACAATAATTTATTTATTCTTATCAAGTTCACAGGTTTATTTCGCTAACAAGACCTTGTTCATATCTATGCTTTTCGTGAACACAAGTGCATTTGTTGTTAATTCGAAATATTTCCACTTACTTTCTTTTGAATTATGTCCCCGCCATAAATGTCACACTATTACACAAATATGATACTTTGATGAACTATTTCACAATACGACACTTGCATAAAAAATAAATGCGTGTGTGCGTATTTATTTCGCTGTGTCAGCAAAGTCGGCGTCAAAAATTACGGCTTAATTGGTCCGCGGACGGTCTTGCCCAAAAATTGGCGTCGCCATGCGACCAATGGCATAACGGCACAATGCTGTCATCTGGCCATTTTTTGACGTAACCCGATGGGTGTTTTATTCACAATAAACTTCTGCGTGCTTCGCGTTTAGTCCTTTAGTTAGTTGCAAAACGTAGTATTTCGAAATAGTGCGTTATTCTAGAAAAGCAACGACATTACTTTTTCTACGACTAGGTATTAAATAATGAAACACAAAATTAAACAGCAATACAGCATAAGAAAGGGCGGTAAGTTGGATAGTGACAAATCATAGTCCACAGAACGTATTTATAGACACGGTAGTTTTTTTTCAACTGTCATTTACTGACTTGCGTTTTTCCTTATGTTGGCAGTAATTATTTTAGTTTTGTTATTGTTTCAATATTTTATATAAATTCAATTGTTTTTTAAGTTGGCAGTTTTGATTTTCGTTGTAAATTTAGTGTTGTTTTTTTTATCTGTTGGGATTCCCAGGGAACCTCTGTTCGCAGTTGCATTGTGTCACATAATAACCCTAGGGTCTTTATGAAGAATAGACTAGATAAACTTTTTTGAAATTGCATAAGACATGCTTTTATATTCGTTTGCGGGACTATGTAATTGACAGATAAAAGTACCGGAGTAGAAAAAGAAAATTATGTTTGTAATTTCAAAACCATTGGTCCATATAATAAATCTATCATTAATGCTGGGTAGCTTCCCTGACAATCTAAAATATCGGTTATTAAACCCCTTTATAAAAAGGGTGATAGAACGGATATGAGCAACTAAAGACCAGTAACAATCATTCCCATCTTCTCCAAAATTTACGAAAAAGTAACGTTTAATAGATTAGTAAAGTTTTTAGAAAGTAATAATTTAATGAATGATCAGCAGCACGGTTTTCGGAAATCCAAATTTACTTCTTTTGCGACGTTTAAACTAGTAAATAGTGTCTTAACTGTTGTCGATAATCAAACCCCGTAACAGTTCTCTTTATGGACATGAGTAAGGCGTATGATTTTGTGAGTCACAAGAGGTTATTATCAAAGTTATATAGGCATGGTACACGCGGTCTGGCTCTTGACTGGATTAAATCGTACCTCAATGATCGAACCCAATGTGTGGAGACACTTAAGTACTGTCCTATCTTATCTTGTTTAGATACTGTAAGTACTGTCCTAAATCCAAATATTTGGGTCGTATAGATCTAAGTATGCTAATAATAATTATGGGGAACCACAGGGTAGCATAACAGGAGTTATTATTTTTACTATATTGAAATAATTTATTTACTCAGACCATTTGTCACACGAATGTATTCTATTCGCAGACGACACCTCTATTATAATAAAATGTAAAGATCTATCCAACTACAATAATTATATCAATATGACATGATGACGCAAAAAAAATTTAATGTTTAAATATTAATATATCCCATCAGCGACAGCCATCACATTTGGCGTCCAACAGTAAAACTCACGTTTTTGCTGGCTCAGAAGGGATACAAGAGGGAACATCACAGTTATATCATATGTAGGTATAAACATAACCATTAAACCCCATTTAGTCTGCCGTTCACCGCCCGCGCCAAGACGAGCAACAACACTGAGATCAGGTTTGCTACTGTTGATTTTATTATATTTTAATATACAAAAATTAACATATCCTGTAAATAAAAGGTAAATGATTTGACTACTTTGTTAAAGGAATGAACGACCGATTGATTGAGTGAATGTTTAGTTCAATTCATTCTCTGTTCAGATCTGTTAGTCACTCCTTCGCCTTGCCTCTCTTTGATCAAGACTTTACTCGTAGATAGACGTGTTCTAGCTTCCAAGTATAAAAATAAAATTAAAATAAATGAAATTAATCTAACCGTTATTCAGTATTTAATTGACGATAAATCCTTGTATACCCTAACCTTTTCAATAGGTTATGGGCCCAGGCCACGCGTTAAAACTTTGAAACTCTAATGATGAATTTTTCGAAACACGTGCATGAATGGATAACCTAAAATCAAAACGAAATATCAAAACTTACGACGGCGTAATCACTGCAATTGAGACGTTATCTGAAAATAGTTTAACTTTGGCATTTGTGAAAATAAGGTTATTAGACCACGAGGTTAAGCTGAGAAACGACAGTGCAGATACGAGCTCAAAAGTACTGCATGTCGAGCATAAGCCCCATAATTCAAAGAAGAGAATAATCGATACAGCTAAACCGCCAAACCACCATAATAATAACCGTAGACATTACAAGAACAAAACTTGGAAAAATACCCACATTTTAAAATGTCATCATTGCGGACGAAAAGGTTACGCGAAAAAGGATTGTTATTACTTTAAACAAATGATGCAAGAAAAACAGACTGAAACAAATAGGACGCGAACAGTTCAACAAGTCGAATTGAATCAAGAAACTGCTAACGATTTCTCGGGTTTCGCCTTTATGACGGGAGACTGTCAAGATGATGTTCAAGAAGATAAAGTGAGATTTATTTTGGACTCGGGAGCATCGGATCACGTCACAAACAGGTCGGATCTTTTCATTAATTTTACAATTCTTAATCCATCTTTGAAAATATCGATTGCTAAGCACAGGGAATTTTTTTTTTTCAGCTACACAAAAAGGGACAATGAGGGTGACGAGCGACTTGGGCGTGCAAGGACTTCTGGAGGATATGCTGTTCTGCCCAGATGCCCCTTACAACCTGCTGTCGGTGCCCAAGATGCAGCGAGCTGGCTACACGATCATCTTCGACCAACATGGCTCCCAAGTTTGTAAAGGTGACACAACTGTCATGAAGGGTAAGTCTCTGAACAATTAAATTGCAGTAAAAACAGCAAGCAGCAGCAGTTGCAGTTTTAAGCAAAATAAAGATATTTGTATTTTGTATTTGTATTAGTAGACTTTGCTGTATCAGTAAATATGGCTATTCCTGTTTCCTGCCTATACCAAGCTAATAATAATGACTAAAATTTATGGCATCAGCGTTTGGGTCATATAAGTAAAAATAAATTCATACAATTAAAGAATAAGAACTGAAGATGTTAATCAAATTCAGTTTGTTGAGCCAAATGATAAAATGTGCGAAGCTTGTATAAACGGCAAACAGGCCAGATTACCATTTAATCTGACTAAGAATAAAGATCACATTACACGACTTTTATTTGTTGTACATTCTGATGTTTGTGGCCAAATCACTCCTTCCACGATAGACAATAAAAATTATTTTGTATTTTTTTATTGACCAGTATACCCATTACTGTGTTGTGTATTTGATAACGTACAAGTCAGAGGTATTTACTGCTTTTAAAGTGTACGGACGTAGTGACGTAAATGTGAGGCAAAATTGAATTTTGAAAATGGTAAATTTATACTGCGATAACGGCGGCGAATATTTATCTGCCGAGATGAAAAATTATTGTATTGAAAAGGGCAAAACTTACCATTTGACAGTTCCAAAAACACCGCAACAAAACAGTGTATCGGAACGTAAGGTAAGGACTATTACAGAAAAAGCGCGATCTATGCTTAGTGGTTCCAAATTAAATAAAGTATTTTGGGGTAAAGCTGTATTAACTGCTGTTCGATTAATAAATGTAACGCCTTCAAGAGCCCTTATGCAATCGAAAACCCCATATGAATTGTGGCATGATAAAAAAAAAACCACAACTTAAATACTTGAAGTTTTTTTTGGTGCCACGGTTTATGTACATAATAAAACCAGTAAATCTAAATTTGACGATAAATCTTGGAAGGGAATACTGGTAGGTTATGAACCAAACGGATATAAAGTTTGGAAGGTTTTTTGTGCCACGGTTTATGTACATAATAAAACCAGTAAATCTAAATTTGACGATAAATCTTGGAAGGGAATACTGGTAGGTTATGAACCAAACGGATATAAAGTTTGGAAGGTTTTTGGTGCCACGGTTTATGTACATAATAAAACCAGTAAATCAAAATCAGATGCATTTAAATCTGATGATCTTGGCCGTCCTGTTGACAATTCAAAATCAGATGCATTTAAATCTGATGATCTCGGCCGTCCTGTTGACAATTCAAAATCAGATGCATTTAAATCTGATGATCTCGGCCGTCCTATGAAAAATCGCAGATTAAATGAAACCATTATTGAACCCACATCTAGTAATGCCCCTGATAATTGTACGAAGGTAAATCAAAATGAAAATAAAAACACAGATGACGTAAGGAGGAGTGATAGACTTAAAAATCGGCCACCTGTTCATTATTATCAAACTGATGATGATGAGTGCATATTGAGTGCGCAGTCTATATTAGTGTTAAGTGGCAAGTTGCCATAGAAGAAGAGTTAAAATCTCTTTCTGAAAACAACACGTGGTCTTTAGTGCCGAGACCACAGAATAAAAATGTTGTTAATAATAAATAGGTTTTCTCTATCAAGTATGATGAATTTGGTAGACCGCAAAGATATAAAGCCCGTCTCGTTGCCAAAGGGTTTAGTCAGGAATACCTTGTCGATTTTTATGAAACCTTTGCACCTGTAGCCAGAATTGCTAGTTTTCGGTTCATTATTAGTCTTGCAAATCAATTTAACTTACTCGTCCACCATATGGATGTTAAAACTGCCTTTTTAAATGGTAAATTAGAAGAAGAGATTTTTATGGAAGTGCCGAAAGAAGTAGTTGCGATAAAAATTATGTATGTAAATTAAATAAGGCATTGTATGGACTGAAACAGGCTGCTAGATGCTGGTTTCAGGTTTTTAAGCAAGCACTGAAAAAAAAAAAAAAAAAAAAAGGATTTATAAGTTCATCGGTTAATAGTTGTACATACACATACATGCTTGATAGAGGAAGCGTCCAACAAAACATTTACGTAGTTTTGTATGTGGATGATTTAGTTATTTCATGTGGTGAAATATAAATAATGAATAATTTCAAAATGTATTTAATGAGTCAATTTCAAATGAAAGACTTACAAGATATAAAATTATTTCTTGGTATAAATATTGATAGGTCTGGACAATGAAATCACATTAAATAAAAAAAAAATCATTGAAAAGTTTTGCGTAAGTTTAAATTGCACGATTGTAACCCCATTAGCACACCACTAGAAGTAAAACTAAATTATGAAGCATTAAACTTTGAAGAGAAGTATGATGCCCCTTGCAGAAGTGTAATAGGTTGTTTATGTATGTATGTGTGTAAGCACTTTATTGTACACAATAACAGGTTAAAACAAT
The DNA here is from genome assembly GCA_963556455.1 of Epiblema foenella. NCBI lineage: Eukaryota > Metazoa > Arthropoda > Insecta > Lepidoptera > Tortricidae > Epiblema > Epiblema foenella. The sequence goes on along the minus strand of OY747097.1, from coordinate 11,688,047 downwards.
ATACACGTCACATAAGATTAGAGTACAAAGGCGAACTTATCCCTATGAGGGATCTCTTCCAGCTAACCTGTTTAATGTATATAATGCTATGTACTCGTCCTGATTTAAGTACAAGCAATAACATTTTAAGCAGGTATACAAATAAAAACAACAAAGAATTATGGCAATGTTTTAAAAAGGGTGCTGAGATATTTGTAAAGCACAATAGATTTAAAATTAACTTACAAACGATGTGATTCTAATAACATTCTATGTGGTTATGTCGATTCAGACTGGGGTGGCCATGATTCAAGTGATAGGAAGAGTACCACAGGTTATTTATTTAAGTTATTCAATAATTGTACAATCACATGGAGTACAAAGAGGCAAATGTCAGTTGCCGCTTCATAAACTGAAGCCCAGTACATGGCTTTATGGTTAAAGTGTCTTGCGTCAAGCATTAATGTAAATATCACACAGCCGATTGTTATTTATGAGGATAACAACGGATGTATTAGTATTGCCAACAATCCCACTAACCACAAGAGGTCAAACCACATCGACATTAAGTATCATTTCTCTAGGGAGCAAATTGAGAAAAATGTTATTAAATTATGTTATCTTCCCACAGGTAAACAAATAGCAGACGCTTTAACAAAGCAGTTGCCTACAGCTGCCTTTAAAGCAATGCAGTCTGAAATGGGTTTGCAATAATGCGATTGAAATGTACATACTAAATAATGTATTGTTGAGATAATTATTGTACATTTTTGATGATTATTTTTATGGTGTAATAATTATCTTAATGACCTGATTGGGTTTTTCTGGGTTTTCCCAATCCTTGCAACAAATGTTGGGTCATAAAATTGTAATTTCCCCAGACAATACTTGGAAGTTAAATACGATCTGATGCTTATTTATTGTAAATAATTGTTAATTTTTGAGGGGGCGTGTTGATTTTATTATATTTTAATATACAAAAATTAACATATCCTGTAAATAAAAGGTAAATGATTTGACTACTTTGTTAAAGGAATGAACGACCGATTGATTGAGTGAATGTTTAGTTCAATTCATTCTCTGTTCAGATCTGTTAGTCACTCCTTCGCCTTGCCTCTCTTTGATCAAGACTTTACTCGTAGATAGACGTGTTCTAGCTTCCAAGTATAAAAATAAAATTAAAATAAATGAAATTAATCTAACCGTTATTCAGTATTTAATTGACGATAAATCCTTGTATACCCTAACCTTTTCAATAGCTACGTCCACCGTCCGCCGCCCTTCAGCAGCGCTCCCTTGACCCATGTATTTGGCACAAGGGTAATCTTGTTGCCGGAACTTTCTTTTGTCAAAGCTACGCAAGACGGCATTTCGTACTTACGTTTTTTTTTCAAAGTTTGAGAATGTCTGTAAAGAAAAAAGTACATGCCACCATTTTGGTATTTTGGTAATTTTGTTACTACTTAAGTTACCTGTCGACATGGTATTGACTTAATGTAGTAATTTCGTGATCGGTTGTGACGACAATATACTCCGGTATAACATCACTTGTTTTTGGATTTCTACTATTTAAACTGTACAATAGCTTATACTTATTTGTTTCCCTACTTAAGTATAGGCATCTGAGGTTAAGAAATCTAAAAATATTATGGAGTAAAATCTATGTTATATTTGTTTACAATTGGTAATTTTTTATTATTTTGGTGGCGCGATGGCAAATTTCAACTTCATTGACTAAATTTGTACACAGTGTATTTTTATTCGCAATACTATTCGAATCATTAAATCAAAAAATATTACTAAAAATAAATTGACACATGTCCATTACAGGAATTAGGTTCAAAATTGAAATTCAGTTTACACATCAACGTTTGTGTCAAATAATGACAGCAGCTGAAGTTTAGTGAGTGAATGAACGAAAGATTTGAGCTGCAACTGGTTGCAAACTGGTAACTATGTTACCACACGACGACGTAACTAAGTAACCAGAAGTTACTGTGTCAACTAGTCCCCATTTTAGTACTCTCAACCGATCAGTGTCGTAACGGCAATTAAAATTGTTACCTACCACCACAAGACATAAATGTCGACAAAATCTTGTAACGACTACTAAAAATGGTTATATGGAATATATATGACACATCGAAAATTCCAAATATGACTTATAAGAGTCAACGTATTGCTCAACCATGGATCTCCAAAGAACTAAACCAAATAACAGTGAGAGGTGACGAACTATTTAGGCTGTGGACGTCAAATTAAAGAATTATAACTATAGATCACAATATGCAAAGTTTAGAAATAAAGTGAATAATTGTATAAATAAAGCAAACAACCAGAATAGAGACAGAAAATCTGAGTTTAGAAAATGTGACAGCAGAAAAATAAGGATACATATTATTAACTGGTTAGGAAAAATTCAGGCTACAATAAACGACATGATTATGAAATACTTAGGTAAATCGGAAAGTATTCCAAATGTTTATAACATTTTTCCTAAAACATTTACAAAAGAAATACATAACTGTAATCAGAAATTCTTAATTTCTATGCCGCTAGGTTTGCACCGTGCATTTGTCCCGACAGACGTCAACACACCGAATCCTCATTTTTATACACTCATTAAAATTATATAAGGTTCGGAATATAAGGCGGCAACATCCACCAACGTCAACCCCGGGGCCAGTTGATACTTCAAGTGGAGAAGGAATTTGCCGCAACTACATTTGGGGCACTTGTGACAAATATGAGCAGTGCAGATATCGGCACGAGCTGGACATAGAGAAAATGAAAGATATTATAAAGTTTTGTCACGATTATCAGAACAGAGAGTTGCACAAGGCAAAACTGTAAATTTCTGCACGCAACTAAAGAATAACAAAATCAACTCGAAGCAGCCTGACAAATTCCTCGCGTTTTAGCCGAGTAGCATGCCGCTATTACTGGTCTCTCTGAAGCCGTGCAAAGGTTCTGGGAGATTGAAGAACCGCCGGCAGCGTCGCGTATGAGTCCTGAGCAAGAGGAGTGCGAGTTGTTTTACCAGAATAATACTGGTCGCCTCCGTTCAGGCAGGTTCATAACCCGACTTCCACTACTTACCCATCGACCACCTCTCGGTGAGTCTCGAGCAATGGCTGAGAAACGTCTGATCTCGATGGAGCGCCGCATGGGAAGAGACCAGGTCTTCCGGCAGAAGTATGTGGACTTCATGAGGAGTTGGGACACACGTCTGTGTCACGATTGGATTGGAGGACAGTGGAACATTATTTTCTTCCACATCATGGTGTCCTGAAATCACCGGAGTCCAAGATACGTATCGTGTTTGATGGCTCAGCGTCCACCTCGACCGGAGTGTCCTTGAACCAGTGCTTGCATGCTGGCCTCAAGCTGCACAAGGACAGCACGGACATCCTCACAAACTTCAAGAAGCATCAAGTCGTTTTTGTGGCCGACATCCGGATGATGTTTCGGCAGACTGTGATACACCCTGATGACCGTCGGTATCAGCTGATCCTGTGGCGTGAGAGCCCTGCTGAACCGATGTTGATGTATGAGCTGAACACAAATACTTACGGCCTTAAAAGCAGCCCGTACAATTCGGACTTTATTGGAATTGGCGGCTCGGGAGCGATTGAGGTTCCCTCGAGTGGCCGCCATTTTGGAAAAGGACCTGTTTGTCGATGACGTGTGCACCGGGGCAAATAGTGTCGAAGAGGCTTTGGTCCTACGGGACGAGCTGATTGAGCTCCTGCGGACTGGTGGCTATGAGTTGAGAAAATGGATGTCCAACTCACCAGCACTCGTGGCTGGCCTCCCTGAGGAGCACCAACAGGATCCGCACCTCTTCGAAAATTTGGATAACCCGCATATGTTATCGGTCCTTGGCGTACAGTACCGACCCGTCCAAAACTTGTTTACCTAGCGGGTAGAATTGGATTCCCCGAAGGTCTGGACGAAGCGGCTCGTTCTGTCCACGGTGGCCAGAACTTACGATCCGAACGGATGGATCGCGCCGGCCATCTTCACGGCCAAGGCATTTATGCAGCGCCTGTGGACCGTGCCCTCCATGTCGTGGAATGACCCGCTCGCCGGAGAGTTGTTACGCGATTGGGAGGCTTTCGTCTCCACGCTCCGCGATCAACCAGGTTGAACTGCCGCGGAAGATGTTGCCTGCAGGGAAATACAGAGCAACTCTGCACGGCTACTGCGACGCATCCGAGCGGGGCTTTGCTGCGGCCGTCTACTTGCGGACCATCAGCTCGGCCGGAGTAGTCGACGTGCACTTGGTAATGGCGAAGAGTAAGGTGGCCCCCCTTCGGACTCGTCTGACGATCCCGAAGTTGGAATTGTCGGGAGCAGCTCTTCTTGTGCGCTTGCTAAATCATGTGGCATCTACATTGAGGGACTCCGTAAACCTTGAGGAGGTTGCCTATGCATGGACTGATAGCCAAATTGTCCTGTGTTGGCTGAAGTCGTCAGTCCATACTTTGGAGGTCTTTGTGGCCAACCGGGTCTCGCAGATCCAGAACTCTGGGACTGCCTTGGTTTGGAGACACGTCCCAGGCGAAATGAACCCGGCGGACGTGGCGTCCAGAGGTAGAGGGGCACCTGAGCTTGTGGCCCACCATCTGTGGTGGAGGCTAGACTGGCTGTTGGAGCCAGAGACACACTGGCCTGCCAGTTGTGTGATTGAGACCCCGTCTTCGGGCTTGAGGGTCAACTTTGTCGAGACAGCTCCATTGTCTGACAAGGGTCGGTTGTTGGAGCGGTACAGCTCTCCTGACAAGCTTGTGGGAGTGATCGCATGGATAAAACGATTTATCGACAACTGTCGCCATCCTGGCCAACGGTTGCATGGTAGTGTTCTCACCATTCAGGAGCGGAATGCAGCCCTCCATCACTGGATTCGGGTTGTACAGGAAGAACACTTGGAAAATATATTGGACATCTTGCGCAAGGGCCGTCCCAAACTGCCGAAAGCCATAGCGAGCCTCAACCCGTTCGTTGATGAGTCGGGCTTACTCCGGGTCGGAGGACGGCTTCGCAATGCTAACTGGCCATGGTCGGTTCGCCACACCATATTATTGCCCAAAAAGGGACATTTGGTGGAATTGCTGGTGACTGACCGACATGTCAAGAACTCCCACGCGAGCCTTAATACCCTCTTGGGCATTTTACAACGGGAATTTTGGATATTGAATAGCCGACGCTTTGTATGGAGCATCGTGTTTCGGTGCTTGCCCTGCTATAGACTCAGGGCAGCCACGATGCAGCCTTTGATGGATGACCTGCCCCCTGACAGAGTCACAGAGGCTAGGCCCTTCTCTAGGGTGGGAACTGATTTTGCAGGCCCTTTCTTGGTGAAACCGTCGCGCCTTCGAAACCCTAGGATTGTGAAGGCGTATTTGTACGTCTTTGTTTGTCTGTCAACCAAGGCTGCTCATCTTGAAGTTGTCGCTGATCTCTCGACACGATCACTTGGACCTTTGATCCACCAGGTTGCCCCCACTGGGGTGGTATTTGGGAGGCTTGTGTAAAACAAGCTAAAGCTCATATGTATAGAGTGGTAGGGCAAACTATTTTGACCTTTGAGGAGCTTGCGACGTTGATTTGTAGAATTGAGGCAGTCCTCAATTCCCGTCCGTTGTGTCCGCTCAGCCCTGACCCAAATGACTTGAAACATTGTCTCCAGGATATTTCCTGATTGGCCAGCCACTTGTAGCCCTGCCGGAGTACCCCCTCAGGGAGGCTAAGTCAAGTCATTTGTCGCGTTACCAGATGTTGCAACAAATGGCTCAGAACTTCTGGGCTAGATGGTCCCTAGGGTACTTACATGTCTTGCAGCAGCGCTTCAAGTGGACTGACAAGACCAGTCCCCCCAGTGTTGGGGACCTCGTGTTAGTTAAGGATGCTAACCTACCGCCACTGCGTTGGCGCCGGGGGCGCATTGTTAACTTGTTTCCCGGTAAAGACGGGACCCCTCGGTTTGCTGAGGTCATGGTGGGGGACTCGGTCATCAAGCGAGCGGTAGCAACGCTATCGCGACTTCCTCTAGTATAGCGGACCGGCTTAGAGGCCTGTCCGAGGCGGGTGATTGTTCCGTCCCGACCTTAATAAGTGTGTACATACGCCCTTTGATTTTGTTGTGTGAATCTGAACGCACTTTAGAAAAAGTTAGAACTGTAAAATGTTGACACATAACCTCACTTAACACTTCTACTTGAGATTGGCTTGGGAGCATATACCAGTGCCTTGGTTGTTTAATTGTTAATTTAATTGATTTGATTTGGATTCAGTTGGTAAAACCTGCGTTGTGAACGAACTTTGTGTGGTGTCTTGCAAGTCGTCTGAAACGCCACGTCTCTGCCTAGCTGTGGGACCAGGGGTAGGCCTATTAACCTTCTCTTGCAGGCTAGCGAAGCGGGGCCCCCAAAAGCTAGCCGACGGAGCAGAGACGGAGACGGCAGAAATCGTGAGTGTTTTTATTGAACATTAATTGTTGAACATTTTGGTTAGATTTTTACCAGTAAAGAAATCGAAGATGAGACCTATGCATTCGTAGGCGTATGAGCGATCCAATAAGGGATAAGCCTCATACAACCTCCATAACAAGACGGCATAATATGGGGAATATTACTACTCTAATGCTGGACCAGACTTCATTAAATATGTTGTAAACACATTCAGGAACAGCAGCGCAACGGATAGGTCTCCGTCAGGGAAAGAACGCCAGACTGAACCACACATGAACCGGGTGAACAACCGATCGAACGGGTACTTGGCCAACGAGCAGAAAGCTCAAGTGAGCACCAGCGAGCCCGCGAGGTACGGAGCCGCCGGGTTCTCCGGGCAGAGCGCGCAGAGCCAGGAGTCCGTGGCTCGGGCGATGCCTACGATGTCGAACTACTCCGTGGCAGGCCCCAGTGGATACGCCGGCCCGCAAACGCCAGCGCCTCCGTCACCTACGGGCTACCCCGTATTCCACCCGGCTATACTGCCGCACGGTGGGCTGAGAATCGGCCTGCATAAAAATAGAAACCGAAGTCTTAAATTTGAACTTTTTTTATTGGAATAGCTTTTGTTGGGTTTTATTATGTCCCAAAATTAATCTTAGCTAATTTGGTTGGAAAAATAAATTATAATTTTTTTTCAAAAGCTTTGTATGGCGCGTATCAGAAAAATCGAGTTTTCTCCGAAAATAAAAAGTTAACCGTAATATCCTGACAGACGATTTTAAAACCAATTATTTTTGATTTTTTCACATAATTACAATTTTGTACGGGGTGCATTTTTTTTTAAAACGATTTTTTATTATTATTATTATTATTTTATTTTAATACGGTTATACTCATTATTTAGACTACAAAAAATGAATTTGAGTTTGATCGAACCAATAACTTACGCGTAGTGAATTTTTGTTCTAAGCTAATGTATGGAGCGTACGAGTAAAACGATTTTTTTTCAAAAATTTAAGGTATACCGTAATATCCTTGCAGATGATTTAAGTAACAATTATTAAGGATATTTTGACATAACGCGAACTTTTCTACCGTATGCACTTATTTAATAAAAAATAAAAAACTTATTTTTCATGCTGAAATAGCTTTTTCTCATTGTTTTAATCAAATAAATAATAAACATACAAGAGTTACAAGTAGACAATTGAAAATAAAACCATTACATCCTTAACATTGTCTAAAATTAATGATCGTTAATGAGGTTCGGTTACAATCATTAGTAGATACTACGAATTTACTTAATAAAATAAATATCAGTAACATTATCAATAATTGGTTTACATAAAAACAGAAATAAGTATGTGTAATGTTATCCTAATTAAAAGTATTATAATGCTAATATTCGAATCCTGAAAGTTTAGTTTTCCTGGTCGCTTACTTCCGAATCCGTGTCCATTTCAGAATCAGGGTATACATTTAAGGTATCTGTCACTTCGTCTTCTTGAGGTTCCAGACAAATGAATAATTCTAAAGTTTCAGGGAAGAAAGCCTGTTTCTTTTTTCCACTTATTGTTGGCCTCATTGAAGAAAGGACAGGATCGGAAGACAAAAGTAACATTTAAAACATCCCTGTTCGAATCTTGTCTCGTTTTTTATTGTGAGTGATGCTCTCTGAACATTCTGAAGTCTTTGTTGCGTCCATCGGATGCTTCTTCAGAGAGATGACCAATCGGTACAATATCATTTTCTGCAATGATATCTGTGCCATGGATCAGCAATTTATGCACTGTTGGGGGCATCTTATACCAACTGTAAAATTTAATATAGACTTCCGCTGTAGCTCTGCAATAGGCTTTAAACTTTTCAGTGTCAATTACTTCACCTGATGTGACAGCTTGCAGAATTACAGCAAATCTCTGAATCAGTTGTTTGTCCAGTCCAGTTGTTTTTTCGGGATCTTCGAAAAATTTTCGTGCTGTGTTTCCATCATTCTTTGTTCCAGAACCTTGTTTTATTACATCGACTAAAATATTTAGTTCGTCTTTGAAGCGATCTTGAATAATATTCTTCCGTAGTTCCATCCTCTGTTTAAGGCCCCTCTTTTCAGTTGCATAAATTTTTATAAGTCCAATCGATATGCTATATGAAGAAGGCATTCCATGGTATTGATCCGGGCATGTAAAGGTCCAAATTCATATAATGTAGTATCAGGCACTGTTGTTTTCGAAACTTTGTCTATATTGTTCATTTCATTAGGCTTAGCTAAACATAAAACGCATGTTGTACTTGACTTAGCCTGTGAAAGATATGTGCAGATTTTGCCATCTACCATCGTCGTCTTCAGCTTATGTGTCACTTTGTTGTTCCTATGTTCTGAGGTCTTTGATTTCATCGTCCATTTTTTTCTTTTGACCTAGAACAAAGTTTTTGTTCTCTTTAGTAAATGTAAATTACTTAGGACGACAATATGAAGCAGAACATGGTTTTGGATTTGTCCAAATTGTTTTGTCGCCAGAGATAAGCTTTAGTGGTACTAAAGTCGTCATAAAAATGCTTGAATCATCTTGATCACTGCCACCAATTTTCTGCTTGTACCGGCTTTGACTGGAAGCACCGTCAAATCCCCATTTAGAAATTAAACTTCACTGCATGTCTTCTACTTGTTCCTGTAAACTATTCAAAATTCATGTAACTGTTAAATCCAGCAAGGCTTGCAATGTTATCTCACGCGAAAAATCCGTTACAGTAACAGATTGCGTTGGTGGATAACAATCTAATTTAGCCTTCTGGACTTTATAATACGATGGGTATAAGTTTGAAACACCCTCTCTGATGGCTGTCTCTCGTAAAGTTATGTATTGCCATTTAGATAACTTCAAAGAAATCAGTAGACCTAATGCCTTCTCTGCTGTAAGTGACGCGGTAGAACCAGGCTTCTTGATGATTGCAGTGAATTTCTGGACTACTTCTGGGTTCTTTAACATATATTCTATCACTGATGCAATTTCACCCCGACCATCTCCTTTTAAAAGCTTTACAGCTGAAAATACCACTTTGTCTGTGTTTTCAACACTTAGATCGCTGCATCTGTTTTTTTCTGCTTCGTTCCGAGGTCTTCGAATGGTTTACGTTTCAATCGCGTCATGGTTCCAGTTGATGATGTGCTTAGTGTATGAGGAATGAGATCACTGCTGGTTGATGCGTGGGCTAACTGAAGATCCAACTGAAGATAAAAGCAACTTGGCCAGTCAATATTTGCTTCTAACCAAGATTCATACATTGTTCTAAATTTTTCTGTGTTCCGTTGGCTTTTCTTCCATCTATCAGTAGCAGCTCTTGTAAATCATCGGCAAAATTCTTTCAAGGTGTCACGATCTCCTTCTGATAGGTTAAGGTTTGATTTAGTTAGCACTATTTCAACCAAAGCTTCGTGATTTAAACTAGATCCTTGAGATTTTAGGATAACAAACAAGTCCAAGTTCATAATAAGACTGTCCATTGTTTATGGTCGTATAAGTTAGTGGTTAAGAAGCTCATGATGAACTAAAATATAAAATGTACCCCTTACCTATTTATTGCAAGTACTAATGAATACCACCATTCTATATTCTTGTTATTGTAATTAGTTTTACGTCTAATTATAAGCATAATAATTAAAACCTTAATGATTAAACTGCATTTATAGTACTAACGATTGTAACCGGACCTCATTAATGATCATTTATTTTAAACTCATCAATTGTCAATGTGTCATTTGTTAAATACTGTTTCATTAAGTACAAAGATAATGTAATAAAGAGGAAACAAGGGTAATAATGTTAAGGATGTAATGGTTTTATTTTCAATTGTCTATTTGTAACTCTTGTATGTTTATTATTTATTTGATTAAAACAATGAGAAAAAGCTATTTCAGCATAAAAAATAAGTTTATTTTTTATTAAATAAGTGCATGCGGTAGAAAAGTTCGCGTTATGTCAAAATATCCTTAATAATTGGTACTTAAATCATCTGCAAGGATATTACGGTATATCTTAAATTTTTGAAAAAAAATCCGTTTTACTCGTACGCTCCATAGATTTGCTTAGAACAAAAATTCACTTCGCGTAAGTTATTGGTTCGATCAAACTCAAATTCATTTTTTGTAGTCAAAATAATGAGTATAACCGTATTAAAATAAAATAAAAAAATAAAACAAATATATCGATTTTTTATAAAAAAGTGCACCCCGTAGGAAAATTCTAATTATGTGGTAAAATCAAGAATAATTGGTTTTAAAATCATCTGTCAAGATATTACGGTTAACTTTTTATTTTCGGAGAAAACTCGATTTTTCTGATACGCACCATACAAAGATTTTGAAAAAAATATATAATTAATTATTTTTCCAACCAAATTAGCTAAGATTAATTTTGGGACATATAAAAACCCAACAAAAGCTATTCCAATAAAAAAAGTTCAAATTTAAGATTTCGGTTTCTATTTCTATAGAGGCCGATTTTCAGCCCACCGTGCGCCGCCGCCGAACCGTTAACCTTCTGCCCCCGGTGCCCCGAATATGCCGTACAATGGCACAGAAAGAGCGACCGGTCCCGTCCCAGCCCAAGGAATGCAGCCTCCTGGGGCGCCAGCCGCGCTTCGACCTACGCCGAATGCCCCCAATTACAATTATATGAGCAGATATCCTCAGCCGCCCTACTTCCCTCCTTACCATTAACCTAAACAAGGTATGTCGTTGGGGCAGAAAAAGGCAGCTTAAACACTCCTTAAAATTATATAAGGCGGCAACATCCACCAACGTCAACCCCGGGGCCAGTTGATGCTTCAAGTGGAGAAGGAATTTGCCGCAACTACATTTGGGGCACTTGTGATAAATATGAGTAGTGCAGATATCGGCACAAACTGGACATAGAGAGAATGAAAGATATTATAAAGTTTTGTCACGATTATCAGTACAACCGGCTGAGACAGATACGACTCTGATATGAACATAGCTATCTGTGGGATCGTCTCGGCATTCGTTTGCATGTTTAAGGCACCGGCAGTTATGGCGGCGTGCCACTAGACTAAAACGCGAGGAATTTGTCATTCTGCTTCGAATTGATTTTGTTCTTCTTTAGTTGCGTGAAGAAATTTACAGTTTTGCCTTGTGCAACCGTTTCTGTTCTGATAATCGTGACAAAAGGTTGTACACTGTTTTATAGACAACATTTTTAAAGAATTTCGTTTCGCAGAAAATGTTTTTCATATTATCATTTCACAGAATAATCATTACGCTGAACACTTACTTTGTAGAAACCCAAATCAATGATTTTTGATATTAATATTTTTTAATATTTCGATATTCGTATCATAGAACTACAAATGAAATTTTTTTTTTTCTTATATCATTTAGTTTACGTAAAAATTATTACCAAGACAATAGTTGTATAGAATTAAATCTCATATTATCTTTTCATAGAATAATCAATTCGTAAAATAATTACTGTGTAGAAAATTTTATCGTAGATTTTTATGACAAAGAAAATTTAATGTTTCGATATTCATTACGATATAATTACAAATCATATATTCTTTGACCTTATGTTATTTAATTAATATAATCTTTATTTGTAAGTAGGTTTTTTTCCTTACTTTAGTATGTTCTTGTTTTTTATATTCATTGTTCCTTAAATAAAAATGCTTCCCGTTAATATAATAGTATATTATGCAACAGGTGTATAAGAAGGGTATAGAAAGGCGAGGTGGTGTGGGTTGAGATGTGAGCCTTGGCGAACATCGCAAGTAAAGATACCACGAGCCTTTTTATATCAGTTATACACCGTTGCATACAATACTTTTTCTACGACTTATTTTCGTATTTTCAGACTTTTCATGCCCATATTTCCCCTTAGTAATTGTGCAACTTACCTACGCAATTTCTTCACTAATCTATAATTTCTTCATAGATTTTTTAAAAAATCAACGCACCTACACATCTCTTCATGAACACAAAAAATCGTTTTATTTAAGTAATATAATCATTTATCAGCTTGAATGTTTTCGTTTTCAATTAAGAATTTGGTGGGAAATCAAAAATATGACACTTTGTTTATGCTTTGGTTTTTTTTATTTGCTAGACTTGGCATCCGAACTAAACTGAATTTAAATCTGGATCGAATCTTAACTGTTTCGTTTCATAAATATATCCGAAAATAGATAAAACTTGTTAAACAACACAAAAAAGATTATAAATGTATGTATTCATATTAGTAAATAATATATTATGCATTAATTAATTCATAAAAATTATAGCAAAGTTGCGTTAAGTTGGCAGCACTGATTTTAATCATAAAAGTTTCACTTGAACGCACCGAAGAATGACTACTAAACATAGTATTTGTAGTGGCCCCCAACCCTGCTTTTATTTTTCATTAAAGTAGGGTAAGGATTGTGTTTTTGGGCAATAGACTAGATAGACTTTTTACAGAATAAATAAAGTATGTATTTATGTTACAGTTCATAATTGCGTAAGTCGCGAAAAAAAGTACAGGAGTAGAAAAAACTTATTAAAATAAAACTCAACTGTCTTAGTCTTCTAACCTACCCGCGTTAGAGTCGATTTCATCCCAACAGGTCTTTCTGGGCTTTTCTAAAAAAATAACCTCGAAGATTAAGACGGGAGCTTCGCTTCACTTCAGCTCCCGTCTTAATCTTCTAACCTATCCGCGTTAGAGTTAATTTTTCCCCAACAGGTCTTTCTGGGCTTTTATTTAAAAAATAACCTCGAAGATTAAGACGGGAGCTTGGCTTCGCTTCAGCTCCCGTCTTAATCTTCTAACCTATCCGCGTTAGAGTCGATTTTGCCCCAACAGGTTTTTCTGGGCTTTCATTAAAAAATAACCATAGATATTATGATAGGTATTATATTTTTATATGTACACATAGTCATTATGCGTACATATAAAAAATAATATTATTTGAAATACCATGAAAAAGCAAAACACCGAACAACGTTCGTTAAAATATAATTCTACTGTTTAATAAGTTTGTTAAATAAAAAAATGATATTACAAAATTCATTGAATTGTGTTTCTGTGAAATATGTTTCATTCAAGTAAATAGTAATTGAAACAATAATAGTCGAAATAAAAATACAAGGACCAAATATTATTTGAATCATTTTCTGCGAAACAAAAATCTACGAAATTTCTGTCTACAAAACAAGGGGACACCGTCTCAGCCACCGCCTGCGCCATGGCCGCCTTTGCCGCCTTCCACCCGCCTTACTGCCGCCTGTGGCGACTGCGCCACCGCCGCCGCCGCCGCTGCCGCCGCCGTCGTCGTCACCGCCTCGGCACGCCGCCGCCCTCCCGCCTGCCCAACTAGCTCAACAGGTCCCTCCGCCGCCAGTTTCCACGACCAATGCACAACTTTGCCTGGCCCCAACGACCTATCCATCGGTGCCTCAATCTCTGTGTGAGGCGGGGGTATTATTGAGTAAAGTAAACAACACGAATGCCGACAAAAGACTGTCTTTTATTAAAAGAAACCCAATTTATAATTATAGTAAATAGCAAGGTTAGCAAATATATTTAACTCCTTACATCTCCCACGGAAAAAGAAAGAAAAAAAAAACACAATAATGTTTTTTTTTCGTTACATAGGTGTAAAGTAATGCTTAGTCCTTTTCTTATGAACTAATATAGATTTACCATTAACCTCTATTTTGATATTAGGTGAAAGATCTTTCAACACTATATGGGCCTAAATATACACTATCTAACTTACTACCTACTTCATTTTTAACTAAAACTAAATCATTCTCGTTGTACATTATAGGGTTTTTAGAACAATCATATTTTTCTTTTCTTTTAAATTTTGATTTTAACAAATTATCTCTGGCCTCCCTTTGAGACACTTGTAACCTATATTTTAATTCTCTAGGATAGCTTTCATGATTGTACAATGGTTCGACTACATCACTTTTCAGGTTACTAGGAAGAGAACATTTTCTACCATATACAAGTTCAAATGGAGTAAATTTAGTTTCAGTATGAACTGAGGTGTTATATGATAAACTCCAAAAAGATAACCACGAGCTCCATGTCTCGGGGTGTTTTTCTGACTGAATGCGTAAGAAAGCAGCCAACTGTTTGTGAGTGTTCTCTAGCGCACCGATACTCTGGTGGTGGTAGGCAGTAGAGTCCAACTGGTTTATGTTTAGAAGCTTACTTACCTCTTGAAAAGTAGCGGAGAGAAACTCTGTACCCCTGTCGGTCGCTATTTGCTTCGGGATACCGTACCTGAGTAAAAAATTGTTAATAAATACACAAGCGACTTCCTCACTTTTCTTTGAAAACAATGGATAGGCTTTACAGTATTTTGTTAATTCGCATTGAATGGTGAGTATATAAGAATAGCGATTATCGTCTACATTGATTGGACCGATTAAATCCAAGAAAATCTTTTCGAAGGCGTATGTAGCAGTGGTTGTGAATGTTGTGATAACCATCGGCTCTTTTATTGGTATAGAATACTTTGGTTTTGGCATTTATCACAACTCCTTACGGATGTCGTGTTCCATATTGGGCCTAAAATAGTATTTTTTAACGTTATACATTATACATTCTACTCATGCCCGCGTGGCCACTAGCGGGCAAGAGATGAAAGTCGTTTAGTATTACTTTTCTTTGATCTTTGTCATCTACTCGTTGGACGTCCTTTAAAATACATAGTCTTAAATTTGTACTGCAGTCTAACTTTTTAAATTCACATAATAACTTCTCTACAAAAATACAATTATTTTTATTTTTTGTTATATATATCGGAGTGACGCTGTCACAATGACAGTTGGATTGCGTTCACAAAATGCGCCAACAGCAAATTGTTCATTCAATCACTCGTTTGTTTGGTCTGTCATTTGAATTGTAAAGGAACGTTACTTTATTTTTATTAAAGGCAACACTAAATCAAAATTGTTAAGTTGGTACGGTCGGACAGTTGGATGAACTGACAGGTCTGGGGGTGGGGAACAGGAGCCGCCAGACCTTACTGACACTTCTGATTCAATGCCCGTTGAGTGCACACCTTATGCGATTCTATCCGTGAATACTAAATCAATCACTGTATATTTTTGTAATCTGATAAGTGGATCGAATTAAAGGACAGTTGAAGTGTTCGAGTGCGTTTTTATTTGTGCCAAATTACGAAAAATATGGAAAGTATGGACAGTAATAATTATGTTTCCAGATTGGTCGATTTTAGTAAAGCTGTATTCTGGTTGGTTAATACCCAATACCAAATATTTTTTTAAGAGTTAAATTAGTGTTCTGTGATTGGTGGATTTAATAGGTGAAGTATTTTGATTGGTCAAATTCAAATGTTTTGTAAATCATAAATATGTATTCATATTTTCCCTAGGGGTTAAATGTACTACTTTAGCCCCGCTTGACAAGTCTAATATGACACACTTTTCGAGCATGAGAAGTGAAAAGTAATTTATTAATTACACTTCTAAATCATTTATCATCTACGGATAAATAATAATCACATCTAAAGCTAGACTCCATTCTGAACGTCTAAGCTGTGGGGTCATTAAGTCAAGAGGTCTTTACCAAACACATCAATGATAACAAAGTTTTATGTAAATGTTAGTCCGCCCTTTGGTATATGATAAAACATCTAAACAAATGTTTATTATTTATAAAATGTATAGTAGGTACTTCCACATATTCAAATTAGCCAATTTTCATTCACTGAAATTAATAATGGTAATCTATTTTACTTTTGTAAAATCTGACTCTGCTTTTGCGAGTAAGCCAAACAAAACTAACTTGCTGCAATAATTATGGGTTAATATATTACTGGTCATAACCTCAATAGTAGCAATGCGCTTGTAAATTCAATTATTAGACTGAGACTTATGGGACAACTCAAGTTTTATGAAGCGAATACTTTAACGACTAAAAATTTACTTCATTATGTGTTGGTTGTATTTTTGCATGTGTGAGTGTTCTTTAATGTATGCATCTAAATTATTAGTCGCAAATAAATCACCAAGCAGTGCACACGCATTTTATTAAGAAAAATCCCTACATAGAACCTTGAACCTTATTACACATAACATATGGTCGACATCGAACCGGATCCAAGCCAAGATAAGCGAAGTCCAGCCGGCCGGCGAGAACAACAGAGGACCGCATTCCTGAGCCTAATAACTCGTCGCTTGCTAACTATTTAAGTGAATTTAAAGATATTATTTGAACGTGAAGATTATTACGAAGTGTTATTTACGTAAACGGACTATTGAATAGTGCAATATGAGTACGCCGGAACAATTACTACGTGTTTTGGAGGATACGGCGGGTTCAATAAGGAGGACCGAATCCAATTTAAAGAAATGTCCTAAGCAACGTTTAACCAAAGGTTATTTAGAATCCAGATCACAGTGTATTGAGGAATATTGGAAAACATTTACAACTGCGCATCAACAGCTGATACAAGTTACTAAGAGAGAGGAGCGCGGCGAGATGCAATACTTTCTTAAGGAAGAATATTATGTTACCGAGGAATTGTACCTATGTTTACAAGGTGATATTACACCTTATGTCACTGCAAGGAATTCACGAAATTGTCACCTGTGGAGAGAATGGACTATGTAAAGAAAACAAATCTATGCTTCAACTGTCTCCTTCCCGGACATTCTGCTGCACGATGTCGTCTTTCTTATACATATCGTCTATGCAGAAAGCGACATCACACGCTCATCCATCAAGCGCAGAATACGGAACCAGACAGAACTCACGCTCACCACAGTCAAGTTGTAGAGCACGCCTACGAAGACACTCACAAGGAGGAACAAGAGGAAGTGGTGGAAATCTCGTCTAACTTAGCATGCAAGAAATCCACGGCCTTGCTAGCGATGGCAATGGTCTCCATAAGGGACGACGAGGGACACGTGACTCCACTTCGTGCACTGATTGATCAGAGGTCACAGTCAAGCTTCTTGAGTGAACGCGCAGTACAAGCGTTGCGAGTCAAGAGGGTACCTGCGAAGGAAACCGTTACTGGTGTCGGTTCGACACAGACAACAATCAACGGCATGGCACATTTGCAGATCTTGTCAAACCAAGATGACAATATCAAGCTCAATGTCAAGGCTTATATAATGTCCTCGAAGCTAACATCACAATTACCAGCAAGCAAGATAATATATGAAATACACGCCTGGCCACACATTCAAGGTCTCACTCTGGCTGATCCTAACTTCCACCAGCCAGGGCGAGTAGACATGTTGCTAGGTGTTGAAGTGTGTGCACAAATATTCAAGAGTAATATTATCCGAGGTCCACCTGGTTCACCATGCGCCCAAGACACAAGCCTAGGTTGGATTCTTTTTGGAAAAGTTGAAGGCACTTCACACACTTCTCAAGAAGACATAATTGTGATGCATAATGAAGTTAATGTGGACGACATGTTAAAGACATTTTGGGAGATAGACACCACGAATACTAAGAAGAGTTTAACAAAGGAAGAAGAAAAATGTGAAATCATTTACAAGGAAACTCATACAAGAAATGAAGAAGAAAGATACGTAGTAAAACTGCCATTCAACAAAGAAGAACCTTTATCTCCCAAAGAACAAACAAGAGACATTGCCATGCTAAGACTAAAGCAACTAGAAGGAAGATTCGAGAAGGATGCTAATCTAAAGGAAGAATATGTTAAAGCAATAGAAGAATACATTGAACTGAACTATATGGAAGAAGTACCTAAAGAAGAAATAAACAATGCAGCAGTGTATCTCCCATACCACGCTGTAAAAAAAGAAGAGAAGGAAACTACGAAAACGAGAATTGTTTTCAATGCATCTTTTAACGACTGTAATGGCGTATCTCTGAATAAAAACTTCTGATCGGTCCCCACCTGCAAGAAGATATAAGAAATTTAGTTATGCGATGGCGTTTTCGACGTATTGCCATGATATCAGATATAAAAAAGATGTACTTACAAGTAGTGGTGAGTCCTGAGGACACCAATTATCAGAGCATATTGTGGCGCAGAGATGCAAGCGATCCTGTGAAGGACTATCGGCTACTACGTGTTACCTTTGGGACAGCTTCAGCTCCTTATCTTGCTGTAAAGACACTTCAACAAGTAGCAGAAAATGAAGGCAAAGAGTACCCGATAGCATCACAAATAATAAAGGAAGATTTTTTCATGGACGACCTGATGACTGGGTTAGATACTGTAGAGGAAGCCGTAGATACTGCTAAACAAGTTTCTGGGATCCTGAAGAAGGGAGGGTTTACACTGCAAAAATGGGCATCCAATAGCACTGAGTTCCTTCAAGAACTTGCGCCGTCAGAGAGAAGTACTCATGTGAAGCTAGATATCGAGCTTGGCGGCACAATTAAGGCCCTAGGACTATGTTGGAATATGGGTGAAGATACATTCCAATACACCTTAAGCCTGTCAAATCCACCAGCGGTCATCACAAAACGAAACATACTGGCTGACATTCAGCGACTCTTTGATCCACTTGGCTGGATATCTCCTGCTTTATTATCTGCCAAACGGATTATACAAAAACTATGGCTTCTAAATGCTGGTTGGGACGAAGAAGTAAACACAGAAATCAAAGAAGAATGGCTAAATATACGAATAGGCTTAGAAGAAATCAAGAATATAAAACTAAATAGATGGTTAAATACTACACAAGACTCGATGAATGATGTGACTATACACGGCTACTGTGATGCTTCTAACTCTGATTATGGAGCCGTAACTTACCTGCGTGTGCAAGATGGAGAATACAAGACGTTTCTACTTGCTGCCAAGACGCGAGTTGGGCCAGTCAAACCTATGACGGTGCCCAGGCTCGAACTGTGCGGTGCTGTTCTACTATCCAGACTGCTAAAACAAATAAGCGAGGCAACACGCATACCCACCAGTCAGATGTTTGCATGGACAGACTCCACGATAGTGCTGGCATGGCTTCATGGAGATCCTACCCGATGGCAAACCTTTGTCAGAAATAGAGTTGTAGCCATACAAGACATTATTCCAAACCGATGGTACCACGTCCAAACTTCGGAGAATCCTGCAGACATCGCATCCAGAGGCATGACGTTGGGTGAACTGAAGAACTGCAGCATTTGGTGGCACGGACCGCAATGGCTGAAACATAAAGATATAAATTTAGAACATCCAATAATTGAACACACAGACCTAGAAATGAAAAAGAGTACAATAAATGTTAATCTAAACCTAAATGAAATTATAGAAGTATATAAAACCTTACCTGAAAAAATTAAAGAATATGACTTGTTACCTGAATTGCTGAAGTCCATCGTTTACGCTAGAAGATTCTTGACATACCTAAAAGAGAAAACTACGAATACTGAAAAGACAATTACAACAGAAGAATTAGACAAGGCACTACAAATATGTATAAAGGCTGTTCAAGGCGAATATTTCAAGGAAGATATAGAAAGCTTAAGAGAGAGGAACAGAGTGAGCACTAGAAGTAAACTGAGAACTCTAAACCCTTACCTTGATCGAAACCATATCCTCAGGGTGGGCGGTAGATTGTGCTATTCTGACTTAGATGAAGAGAGAAAGCATCCTGTGATTTTAAGCAAATGTCACCTTACTTACCTGATTATGGACGACGCTCACCGTCGAACCCTACACGGACGGTATCAACTTAAGTTGAATTGCTTAAGATCAAAATACTGGATCTTAAAGGTTAAAGGTCTCCTTACAACTTATCTCAGAAAGTGCCTAAAATGTGCGAGACATAACGCCGTTACAAGAGAATAGTTGATGGGCGATTTACCAAAGCAGAGTGACACCTGCAAAGCCGTTTTTGAACAGCGGAGTTGATTTCGCAGGGCCTTACTTAATTTTAATGTCCAAAGGCCGAGGTGCCAAAACCTGCAAGGCCTACATTAGCATTTTTATATGCATGGCCACCAAGGCTATCCACCTGGGATTGGTGAGCGACCTGACGTCCGAAGCATTCATCGGCGCCTTCCGAAGATTTGTAGCACGACGAGGACGCTGTGCACATATCTGGAGTGACCAGGGTCGCAATTTTGTGGGAGCTAGCAAAGAGCTTGCTGACAGTTGGCGAGAAGCTAAACTTGAGCTAGATGGCGAAGTTGCAGAAAAACTAGCCCTCGATGGAACGCAGTGGCATTTTGTGCCGGCGTATAGTCCCACGTTCGGCGGCTTATGGGGAGCTGGCGTCCGGTCAATGAAATACCACCTGAAACGGATTCTCAACACCCACTTGACGTTTGAGGAAATGACTACGGTTCTATGCCACATAGAATCCTGTCTAAATTCCCGACCACTATGTCCAATTGATGATAAGGATATAAATAGTATGGAAGTGCTTACTCCTGGCCACTTCCTAATTACCGAAGCACCTGTCACTGTGCCATCTCCATCTCTCAAGGACACCAAAATAAGCAGTTTAAGCTGTTGGCGTTTTACTCAAAAATTGGTCAATGACTTTTGGCGGCAGTGGCAGCAAGAATATTTATGCCGATTGCAACAGCGACCTAAATGGCTTAAAAAACAGGAAGAACTTGAAGTAGGCCAGATAGTAGTCATTAAGAGCGAGAACTTACCCCCCGGAAAATGGCAGCTCGGACGCATAGTGGAGAAACATCCGGGCGCGGACAATCTCACTCGGGTATATAGTGTTAAAAGTGGTGACTCAGTGATAAAAAGAACTATAACAAAATTGTGTCTTATGCCGGTTGACACAGAGTCTTAGTTTACTATTACAATTAAAATCCATTTGCATGTAACTACATTAAGAGGACTATAATTGCGATGTATAACTTTATATACTGAACCCTTTCTAACTTATTGTTATACTCGTAAGTAAAATAAGATAACTCATACCTACTTGCCATTCCTTGCTATACCTGGTGCTATAGTTTGTCAATGCAATTGCATGTCAGCATGAAATTAATTGTGTTCTACAATTTGTTATAGTAAGCGCTACCTATGTACAATTTTGTAGATTAGGTAAATGTTATGTACCTTTAGGTATAGTGTAAGAAAAGGTCGATGCCCTTTTGATGGGCGGTATGTTGGTTGCATTTTTGCATGTGTGAGTGTTCTTTAATGTATGCATCTAAATTATTAGTCGTAAATAAATCACCAAGCAGTGCACACGCATTTCATTAAGAAAAATCCCTACATAGAACCTTGAACCTTATTACACACAACATTATGTAAATAACACATGGATTAATAATGCGGCCACTGTTACAGTAATAATAGGTACTCCTAGACAAAAGCTCTCCTAAGTAAATTGGATGTTTAACAAAATACACACATACTACGTTACACTACACTACAACAAACTATGTTATTCCTGAACCTGGGCTTTGCTTCCTTGAGCCTCAATTGTTTACTGACTAATTGAAGTATGAGCTCGGTTATTACCTAAGTAACCATAATTCTTAAGCCAGTGCCTTTTGGACACTTAGGCCTCCGATAAGTGCGCCTGTACCTCCTTTGAATGTCTGCTAGGTTATTTTTATTACTACTCGTTAACCTAAAATCTCTCTTTGCCCTTTCATAGGTAGGTGCCACTATCAACACATCCATTGCAGCTATCAAAATTGTCTTGAAATGCGTGTGAGACATTAATATTTATTCTCATAAAACTTCAAATGTAGTAGGTGACTATTATACCTTCTAGCCTATAATTAGCGGACCGCAGCTGTTGCACACGTTCCTAATATGTCTCTTTATATTATTTACTAACGTCTTTTCCTCTATTGTATCTACATAAAGCTCGGACATATTTTAATTACCACGGGGACCATAATAATAACAACTAGTTATCAGCATTTGTATTTAACCATTCTAATAGTAAATCTCCAGCGTTTACTTGAGAACTTACATTACTGTACGGGGTATACCTGCGAAATAGGCTAATACAATATTGATTGCTCTATTGTATGCATTTTAACCCTTATATACCTGCGCAACTTATTAATAGCTTGCGTCACATTAGGATCTGCCCTACCATAAAAATAAGACCTACGAAGCGTTTCAATGGATGGTGTATAAACATTAACATCAGCCTCGCCATCATTATGTATTATTTCCTGTGCTTTGATACCTTGATCTAGCTCTACTGACGATTGCTGAGTGAGATTTCTAGAATGACCAGTAAAACGAACTGTACGCAATTACCTAACAATGTCAACAATCTAAACGTTCACTTAACTCATCTAATCACCCTACCAGTAATCTATCACGTCTTGGTATCTAAAGCTAAGTACCTATAATCAATACACAATTCTCTCGCCGACTGCTAACTTTCCTATGTTCAAAACAATAAAATTCCTATTGAATAACATTAAGTAACAGTAGACGGCTATAACGGATCTCACAATAAACAAGTATTATATGCAAAAAACTAGTCAATGCACACACAAACTCACATTAGACGATAAGTCAGTTGTACAATGTCTTGGAATTCTCGTCCGTTCAATGACATACTAAACAATAATTCATTCTATACAAAATGTCCTAATAGACCCCTCTCAGATCTTAAAAATAAATACATATAAGTAGATATTCAATGCCAATAGCATATTTTCCTTTTGAAATTTATTTATTAAAATATATGGCAAATGTGGGAATTATAAAAGTGACACCCCTCTCAGACCTTTCAAATATAAAAATGAACACGTGATCGTCATAGTAAGGTAAAATATTAGTTTCCTACATTGTGTTATTTTTTTTATTAAAAATTAATGTAACGGTTCATTTTTCTAGTTGTGCTTCATTGATTATGAACACAAAATCTAGAATCCTGCGTCACGCGCGCCAGGTGAAACGGTATTGGGCGACGCCACTAGAGTGTGCCTAGCTCACTTACCATACTGGATGAATAGATTAATAACTGAAATGTAATTAACTGATTGATCGGAGGGTGGGCAGCAGCATCCTTCGATCATTACCACCATCAAACTGCGGTCGCCAACCCGCTTGCCAAGCGTGGCGACTATGGCAAATCCCCCCCAAGGGAAAAATAAATTGGGGGAGGCCTATGTTCAGCAGTGGACGTCTTTCGGCTGAAATGATGATGATGATGATGATGATGAATTAACTGATTGAAATAAAGGTCTGAGCTATTAGAAAGGGTGTGTAAAGTAAACAAATAGTTAGAGTTTAAGTCAAAGTAAATTTATTGATTGATATGATTTGGAATTTAATCGAAGCTCTTGAATATGACTAGTGGTAGCCTTATTTGGTGTCTACTTTGCTTGACCTACGCCAAATTTAGAGGGAAAAGCTAGTAGATACAACGAAAAACCCTCTTGCCTGTATCCTAAATACACAAAATAGTTAACTACATGAGTAAATGAACAATAAATTATAACCTTAGGCTCACTAACGTAACTATTGGTACACAAAACGTTTGAACTACAAAACACAATATATTTCTGAAACACAAAACATAAATACACCCAAGGAAATATGCCCATTAATCTACCTGAATCAATTATACCAAACTGGATAAGGGTTTACAATACTGAACGGAATCAAACTCACAAGACATTATACGCACAAAAAAGGGAAATTAGTGAATAATACGCACTAAAAGGGAAATTAGTGAATAAAGTATAAGTTTACACACAATAAGACGAGTATGGTATTTACAAGTAGCTTCCTTATAAGTACTTGCACAAATTAATTCTGACCAAGGGTTCGAACCTTGATATAAATTACCAGACCACACAACTTATGGTCTCAACTTCTACTAACACGAGGTTCGATCTCGTCAACCGCTATTGTATACAAACAGCATAACATTCTCAATGTATTTAGTCAATCAGTCACGAATCAAATATGACACACAATCTGCATCCCATAATATTAGATGAACAATACTTGTATATTTCAAGTTATTGGCATAGTCGACGTTTAGTTAATGAAATCGTCTAATCGAATAATATGAGTCAGGGATGAAGTCTCATCGCTAAAACGATGAGATCAGATCCCTTGTTCTGTCTTCAACAAATATTCACTTGGTTATATACTGCGCAATGTGACCACATAGGTAACAGAGTGGCTACTTGTTATTTATTAGGTAGCCGACTCATTTCCACTTGTGACGATCTCTTGCCAATAAAGTCCACAGAAAACTAAAATGGGATATAAATTGATTCCATGGTATCTTTATAAAATATAAACAAAAATTCATAATCACAATTAAAGCAAATTTGATGACTCAGCTTAATCATTCGGTTCAATATTTGTTTGGAATTAATGAAATTTCCATTTAGCTTTCTTCAACCTTTAGGAGGGAAAATAATATCTTTAATTAGAAGAAAAAATACACCTGTTCCGAAAGAGAAAGTCTAGGGTCAAAATATAGTAATTACTTAACTTGGTTCAACCGGCAGGCCCCCAACTGCTCTCCTGCGCTGACTTATCTTGTACTCCAGAATATGTATCTCTAATAAACTGTACGATATTCCAACCTCCGCGCTTTGTTCCAAACTTCTCACCTCCAAGGTTCAAGATCAAGTCCCTTAGAGATTTAAAGGTACTAACCCTAACAAGTCTGTACATCTATGAGGTTGCAGTCTTCGTTAAATCCAATCCTGCTTTGTTTCCCCAAAGGCTACCCGTTAACTCGAGAAGTGTTCGATATAAGCATGCAATACAAACTGTGAGCGGTAAAACAGCTCTGTTAAGAAAAAGTATACTAGGCATGGCATCAAAAATATACAATTTCCTACCAGAGAATATTAAATCACTTGATTTGTTCAAGTTTAAAAATAAATTGAAATTAAAACTTGTACAGGGAGCTTACTACACTATTGATGATTTTTTCTTGACAAAAACATCTTAAATAATTAAAAGTAAATTTAAAATTGTATTTCCCACTTCGATAATAACTATAATTAAGAAATTTGAAATAATAAAATAATATACTTTGTTTTAATTAATATGTAAGCGTTAAAATAATATACTTTGTTTTAATTAATATGTAAGCGTCAACACTGTAAAACCATAGTCTAATGTATAGGTAATGTTTAATTTTTAAGGCCAAATATTTGTACACCCTTGTGGGTAGATCACAGAGGACTGTCTAACTCATTATTTCTGTCATCCTATTATGTAACCTGTGTATCACAAATAAAATACTTACTTACTTACTGGATATACCAACTGCATAAACCAGAGCTTATCAAGGAAGCCGAGGAAAGAAGTATCCTCACCGAGGGTTTAACCGTTGATCAGATTCGTAAACTGCTCGCAGAGTCACTGAGGGCAGCTGAGGAATTCCAGACACCGGTTAAAAAGCAACCTGTGTAACGTTGCACGTACATGTTTAATTTTACACTTCAGTTATTATTATTAATTACAAATAAAATTATATATTTACACAAAATTATTGAATTATATTTTAGTTTTATTATTTACACTAAATTATTCATTTAATTACTATTTATTCAATCAATTCATTTACTTATACACAAATTAATCAAATTATACACATTTTATTAAATTGTAAAACTAATCTATTTTAATTGATTAAAACATGATTAAAACAAGTAAGTAATAATTAATTAAATAAATAAAGCAATAAAATAATATAACCTATTAAAATAAATATAGTAGGTAATAAAAATAAAATAATATAAAATGCGTTACGCGCTCACACTATTCTGCGCGACTGTACATGGCCCCACCGCGCGGTGCATACCTAACGTCATGGAAATTTCTCGATGCAGCGGCGCGGGCGCTGCCCCGCCAGTCCGCGATCCGCCGCCTTCAACAACAGACCCGTGCCGCAGTGCACACGGAAATATATACGTGTCGTCTCACATTACGTGCACTTTTTGCAATTTCTAAACCATATTTTTATTCGGTGGTCGCGGACACCTTTCGAGGCGACATTTCTTCGCCAGGCACCATCATAAATTGGTGAAATTATCATCATCATCATCATCATTTCAGCCGAAAGACGTCCACTGCTGAACATAGGCCTCCCCCAAGGCTCGCCATTTAGACCGGTCCTGTGCCGTTTGTTTCCACCGGATTCCCGCGACCTTCACCAGGTCATCACTCCACCTTGTCGGAGGCCTACCGACAGCTCGTCTTCCGGTGCGTGGACGCCACTCAAGCAGTTTCTGGCCCCATCGACCGTCAGTCCTGCGAGCAATGTGCCCTGCCCACTGCCACTTTAGTCTCGCAATTTTGAAGGCTATGTCGGTGACCCCAGTTCTGCTACGGATAGCTTCATTCCTAATTCTATCACGCAGAGAAACCCCGAGCATAGCTCTTTCCATTGCTCTTTGGGTGACCTTGAGCTTTCTTATGAGGCCCATCGTTAGCGCCCATGTCTCGGATCCATATGTCATCACTGGCAACACACACTGGTCAAAGACTTTTGACTTGAGGCACTGCGGTAAACTGGACGAGAATACACTGCGAAGCTTCCCGAACGCTGCCCAGCCGAGTCGGATTCGACGAGTGATCTCTTTCTCGAAGTTGGACTACCTAACTGGACTGTTTGTCCCAGGTATACGTACTCGTCAACAACTTTGAGCGCCGAGCCGCCGATTATTACGGGAGTTGGTACGACATGGGCATTAGACATGACCTTCGTCTTGTCCATGTTCATTTTCAGACCAACTCGATCGGAAACTCTGCTGAGATCAACGAGCATTGTACTGAGGTCCTCCATGGTCTCAGCCATGACTACAATGTCGTCAGCAAATCGAAGGTGAGTGATGTACTCGCCATTTACGTTGATGCCTCGTCCTTCCCAGTCCAGAAATTTGAAAGCATCCTCCAGTGCAGCGGTGAAGAGCTTCGGAGAGATCACATCTCCTTGTCTGACTCCCCGCTGCAGTGGAACAGGTTTTGTTTCCTGGTCCTGTAGTCGGACGGACATGGTGGCGTTTTCGTACAGGCACTTTAGGACTTCGATATACCGGTAGTCAACTTGGCACCTCTGGAAAGACTGCAGTACAGCCCAAGTCTCGATCGAATCGAAGGCTTTCTCGTAGTCCACAAATGCTAAACAAAGTGGCAAGTTATACTCTTCGGTCTTCTGTATAACCTGCCGCAAGGCATGTATGTGGTCTACGGTACTGTAGCCTTTTCGGAATCCGGCTTGTTCGGGAGGCTGGAAGTCGTCAAACCTGCGCGCGAGACGGTTCGTGATGACTCTCGAAAACAGCTTGTAAACATGGCTCAGAAGTGAGATGGGCCTATAATTCTTCAACAAAGTGTTATCGCCTTTTTTGAAGAAAAGCACCACCACACTTCTGTTCCATGCTTGCGGCGTTTTCCCCTCGTGAATTACAGAATTAAACAGCGTCTGAAGGGCTCTGAGGACAGGTTTACCACCCGCCTTCAGGATTTCGGCTGTAATTCCGTCGTCACCCGGGGCTTTGCCGTTCTTCAACTGTTTGAGAGCCATACTAATCTCATACAGGCTGACGTCCGGGATATCTTCGGTATAATGTCGGGTTAATCTAGCTCTAGGGTCTTTGGTGAAATCAGCACCCACGTAATTGGTAAGTGCAGTGCAAAGTGTTGAACGCAATTTTAATAATTATTTAGTACATAAGTAGCTTAGCTTTAGCAGTAAAGTAGCTTACTTGTGATCATTCCCTGATTATATGTAATTTAAATAGTTTCATTTGTTGCTAAGTGCATTAGTAGCTAAATGACTTGCAATTCCTTTGTTCGTGGTACATACATTCCTACCTCTTGAGACTTCTTTCTTGTGCTTTCGCTTTAGGCTTTTTGTAACTCCGCTCTGCTTTGTGAACACAACACACGCTTACGCTCACGGTGCACCGGCTTTCTCCTATCATGGTCCTAGAAGACAGGGTGTTCACGAAAGCAGAGCGAGCAGAGTCCAAATTCTAAGACTGTGCATATTCCACAGGGTGCGTCGTAATATTTCAAAATTGAAACCGCACAACCACCATCCTGGCGGCCTGGGGCTGGAACCCTTGACGTTCGCCCGCCGCCGTTCCTGCTCCTCATCACTGCTGGCCGAGCGTGACCCCAGCATCTGTCCGCCGCCGACCAGTCAGGAGAGTACCGGATCTACGGCGGCAAAAACTAGACAGGGCATAGACCACCCACGATCCTAACTATTGTTTACGGGACTTGTGTCCCGAATATATATATTTTTTTGATGATGAATTGGTAGCCTTATTTAATCCCCCTACCACCACCGTCACACCTGTAATAAATAAATGAAATAAATGAACTTTATTCTGCAAGTAGGCCGCAAAGGCACTTTTACAAGTCAAAAACTACTAGCGTTTCTCAAGAGACCACTGCCGAGAAGAAACGCCGAAAGAAACTCGACAGTCAGTCATTTTCTCCAAAATATGCTTATTACAATGATACTACTTAACCTACTTAAGTAAATGTAAATGGTACACAACAAAAGAGAATTGAAAGAAAAACGAGGAAAAAATAACAATAGGTATTTACAATGTGTAGTTACACAAGAAAACAAAACATGTCGAATCGTTTGATATGCTTTCCTGCAAGAAATGTGTCAACTAGATACAATGAAAATATTAGACTCTACGCTATTTAGGTATTTAGTTTGGGCCATGCATTTCTGTCTGTTAGATAGTCCTCAACCCTATAATAAGCCTTTGACATCAAAGTTTTTTTTAGGTAATTTTTAAGAGCTGGAAAGGGTAAATTCAAAATTTCATCGGGTAACTTATTATAAAAACGAACACATTGACCTACAAAAGACTTGTAAACTTTACGGACACGAAACTTGTTAGTGGCAATTTTATTTTTATTCCTGGTATTAAAATTATGGATATCAGAATTTTTACAGAATGATTCTCGATTCTTTATGACATAAATAATATTCTCATAGATGTATTGGGATGCTACCGTTAAAATGTTGATTTCTTTAAAGAGATCTCTTAGAGTTTCACGTGAGCCCAGGTTATATATGGAGCGAATGGCTCTTTTTTGTAACACAAAAATTGTCTGTATGTCAGCTGCTTTACCCCAAACCAGAATACCATACGACATAACATTATGAAAATAGCTGTGATAAACTAAGCGAGCTGTTTCTACATTGGTCAGTTGTCTGATTTTTCTAATAGCATAAGCGGCTGAACTTAATTTACGTGCCATAATGGCTATATGGGGACTCCATTGTAGATTTTTGTCTAATGTTATACCTAAGAATATTGCTTTATCTACAATTTCTAAAAACTCGTTATTTAAAAGAATATTAGTTTCAACCGGTCTAACATTAGGCAAAGAAAATCTGACACATTTAGTTTTCTTAGCATTAAGTAGCAGGTTGTTAACGGTAAACCAATCAAGTACTTTGACCAGTGTGCCATTAACGTTAGA
Organism: Epiblema foenella; assembly: GCA_963556455.1. Lineage (NCBI taxonomy): Eukaryota > Metazoa > Arthropoda > Insecta > Lepidoptera > Tortricidae > Epiblema > Epiblema foenella. Next base: position 11,658,216 of record OY747097.1, on the reverse strand, counting down.
ACATTCTATTGTTTTTCGGTCAACCTTAAAGATTAATGATGTATCATCCGCGAATAATACTATGTCACAAAGATCACTTACTATAGACGGCAAATCATTTATATAAACCAAAAATAAAAATGGACCTAGGATAGAGCCCTGAGGCACTCCTAACGTTACTACAGCTCCACTAGACTGGGTTCCATTTACAACAACTGTTTGAGTTCTATTGCTAAGATATGAGGACATAAGGCTTAACGCATTATCAGACAGACCATAATGTTTAAGTTTCAAAATGAGCGTTCCATGATCCACGCAATCGAATGCTTTAGAAAGGTCACAAAAAATACCAATCGCATCACAAAAATTCTCCCAAATATTGTAAATATACTTAATAAGCACAGATGCAGCGTCAGTCGTGGAGCGCCCTTTTGTGAAACCGAACTGATTACTTGTAAGAAGTTTATTTCTATTGAAGTGCATTAGCATATCGTTTAACATTAATTTCTCAAAAACCTTACTTAACACAGGCAGTATCGATATAGGACGAAAGTTGGTTAGGTCGTTCAAATCACCCGATTTAAATAAAGGTACGACTTTACTAAATTTCATAAGATCCGGAAAAATACCCTCTGATATGCAGTTATTGTAAACCAAAGCTAAGTGGGGCGCAATGACATCTATGATGTGATTAATAACTTTTACTGATGTTCCCCATAAATCCTCCGTTTTCTTTAAATTGAGCGATTTAAAAGTTTTAATTACTTTGATTGAATCTACTTGACTAAAATTAAACGTTACATTACATTTACTAATGTTAGCACAAAGTAAAGCGTTAGCTTGGGTTTCAGATGACGGAAGACATTTCGTAGTAATACTTGCTATATTCGAAAAATAATTCTCGAATGCCAAGGCAACATCATTATTTGACATGACCTGTTGGTCTTCTTTGAGGATGTTGACTTGACAACTGCGGGTTTTAAGTTTACCAGATTCTCTATTTATAATATTCCAATCAGTTTTCACTTTATTGTCAGATATTTTAAGTTTCGAACTAATATAGTTTGCTTTAGCAGTAAAACACACTCTCTTGAAGATTCTTGAGTAAGTCTTGACAAAGTCCAGGAAATGACTGTTCTTGTTCACCTCCCTTTCACCATAAAGTTCATAAAGCCTATTTCTACTTTTATGTATGCCTACAGTAGCCCAATCACTAAACTTTATCTTATTATTATTATTTTTTGACCCGGAAATAGTTTTCAATGCAAAATTTTCGTCGAAGCGATCAATAATTAAGCCGAATAAATCTTTATACATGCTATTCGAATTATTTTGTGAAAAAGGTAACATACAAATATTATAGTTAATTTCATTTTTAAATAACTCCAAACGAGAACTAGTTATGGGTCGGTATGTTATAGTTTGGGGTTGTTCTTCAATTATCTTTGAGAAAGATGCCTTTTGACCACTGTGGTCGGAATTAAAACAATTTATAATTTTCTTATCCAAACATTCACAGTTACAAAAAATATTATCTAAGCAGGTTGCACTGGTAACACCTACCCGGGTAGGCTCAAAAAACAAATTTACCAAATTAAAAGATTTAAACAAACTTAACAACTTGACGGTATTGTTAGATGGTTGAAGTAAGTCGACATTGAAATCACCACAAACTATAAAATTTTTTTGGCTTTTAGTTACTAACCTCAACACATTTTCCATAGTGGATTCGAATGTGCAGAAGTCAGATGCTGGCGGCCTGTATACACATAGAATTATATAGCTATCTAGTTCTGTACAAGCAATTTCTACAATCCTCTCAATTGATAACTTTACTATGTCCTTCCGTTCTTTGCATTTAAAAGAGCTTTTAACAATTATGAGAGAGCCACCATGAATGGCAGATTTTCTAGCAAAGAAACTCACTAATTTAAAATTCACAAAGTCAAATATCATCTGTTCTTGTTTGAGCCAATGTTCAGTAATACACAAAACTTGAATATCATCATTATCTAAAAATAAGCCTACTTCTAGTTCCTTGCTGGAAAAACCCTGAATATTTTGATGAAAAATATTAACACTCAATGGTTTTTCCGCTGTCTTACAATTTAGTTTAAAGGAATGGTATTGATGACACTATCGACTTGATGGAGTCTGCTAGGTGAACTATTAAATCGGTGTGGTTCTATATTAAAAGCTAACAGATCCACCAAAGTCATGAAATATTTTTTTGGCAAAAATATTTTTTCTAGTGTTAGCGTGAAGCGCTTTATAAATTTATTTGTGTCAAAGAAATGATATTTGTTATTGAAACAAGTGGCTTGGTACATCAAGGAATTCAAATGAGCTACTTTATTGTTATATTGATATGTCATACTCTGTGAGTATGGCAGTGCACATAATATAATTTTACCAATGCCAGATTTTTCAATAATATTTAATGTGGACATTAACTTATCTATGGCAGACTTATCAATACTAACACTATTTCCTAATAAAATTACTAAGTTAGTACTGTCATCACAATGCCCCTTTAACATTAACTCACATATTTGGTTCATACTCGCATTGTGATAACAGTAGTTTATTACACTTTGATTTATTTTTTTACTAAGCATGGAACCCATCCCTGATCCAATCTGATCCGAATAAATAACAGTTTTACTGCTACTTGCTAACCTATGGGCCTGCTCTTTAATAACAGGTAGTACTGCTGCCGGAGTGCCCAGGGCGATGTCCTGTTGCACAACAGCTGTCGGTGGAATATGGCCACAATTACAAAAATTACTATTAATTAATGAGTTAAAGCGCTCCTCATTTTCTTTACATTCCTCCAACAACTTTGTGAATGCCTGGACATGCTCCTTGCACTCCTTTTGAGTGGAAGCATACAATAAAGTGGTAGCTTCAAGCTTCTCTTTTAGCCTATTTAATTCATCCTGCATTTTCTGTGAATGTAACTCCTTACTTTCTAATTCTAAGTTACATTGTTTGACCCTATTTTTCATTACAGACAATTCTAACTTTAATTTGGAATAATTTTTGATACATGCTTTGCTATTAATAAGCTTTTGTGTACGCCGAATATACCTATTTATCCTAACATACTTTTTTAACTTTCTACTACTATCAAAGAACACAAGTTTATTAGAGTCATTAGGTTCATTGCCTACCAGCTCTTGGTACAGGTTCTGAAGCATTCTTGCATCGTAGTGCTCACGCTCTTTTCTGAATAAAATCAGCTCCTCATCGGCAGCACGAAGTTCTAATTTGAGACTCTCTATCTGCTTCAGCGCTACTTCATGAGTAGATGTACATTGGGTGAAGGAGTCCACTTGTCTCTGCAAATAATCCACTAAGTCTTCGGCTTTAGTTAGTTTTATTTCATACTCGGCAAGCTCATTTTTCATTGCCGAGTTCTTCTTGAGTATCTTATGCAATTCCACTTCACTGTCATCCCTTTCCTGTAGCAACTGCTCGCATAAGGTCTTAGATTCCTGCAGTTCCTTCAGGGTCTCTTTCAGTTGCATGTCGCGTTGACGTGCAGTGATTTTGCGGGATGTCATGTTAGCAGCGCTATTCATTGTCGCTCAGTAACTCCACAAACACTGAAAGATACGATTTGTGAATTGTAATATGTTGATAGTAAATTATAAACTGTGAAAATAAGTGTGTAATAGCAAATAAAAACAATTTACTCCCCTGGTTTAAGTCCGGTTTCAAAACTTTGTTCGTTAAGGTGACGGCTTCTGGTTCAAATAAACAGTAACGCGATGTTGCTCAGTAGTATTTCGCACGAACACTATTAATTGTTCCTTGACATGGGCACACTTATTTAATATAAGAAATAACAGTTATTACTATAAATTTACTAATAGAATAAAATAATTCATATCAGCTGATACAAATTTGATGTTGACAGTTCGGTGACCACAGAGTATATGTGTGAAATGGAAGACGAACAAGACAATGGAAAGCCAGAGTCCGCGACAACCAACGCCACCTCAGAACGAGCCCGACTAGGGCTTTTTAGACGAAGTACTCGAACTTATGGTCCAAGACACAGACCTCGAATTCGACGACCAGCTGATGAGTGTCGAGGAGGTCTCCGAATCCAGCTCCAGCGGACTACAAATCTTACCACCGGCCGAACCTAGCTCCAGCGGGGTGCCAAACCCACCACCGACCGCAACCAAGAAAAAGCGCCACCGAGCAGGCAATAAAAGGAACCGCGGCCAAAGAAGAGGGACCATTCGCCTTAAACGCAGTCTAACAAACTGGCTTTTAAAGCATTGTTTTTACAGCGTAAAGGCGTATCTCGAACATCAGCATTAGAATCAGTAATATTTAGTTATATAATTGTTATTATTTTATGATTTTATTGTGCCTCTTTGACTGTGATACGCCTATTATGTTGATTTTACTAGTATTTCAATTTGACGTCCTATATTTATTTCACCGGTGTGAAGTTAGCAGCCAAAGTTAGCGGCCGCCTATAACCCGACCAGATTAAGAAATCATACTTTATTATGGTCCATATTCTTCTAAAAAAAGAATCTAAGAACACTCCAAACCCATACAAAATATTAGAAATTTCAAAATACTTAAAATAATGAATATCACGTATAGGTATGCACATGAAATAAATTTGGCCGCTAACTTTTCGATATAGCGGCCGGTGTCGTTTTCATTACAGTATATCTTAATTTCTCGTCAGAAAAAGATCGTAACGAGATAGCTAAAGCAAAATATATCCAGCCAGCTGTAGAAGGCAGAAAGTGGGTTGAGGCATATGTGTCCTAAGAAACTTGCCTGTTTCTTAGGGCACATGGCTTTCACACACTATGGAGACTTGAAAGGCGGTGAGCAAGGTTATGTGGACATCAAACTCGTTTAAGTCACAGCCAAAGCTTTAAAAAAAAAATAGTTTCAGAGTGTATACTTGATTACTTAGCAGGGTAAAGGAGTCAAGAACAAGTCCTTTCAATATTTTCAAAGATATTTCAGAAAAGACTGGCTGTCATCAACTTAGACGGCAGGCGACTAATTGCTGATAACTAATTCATAAAGGAAATTTGTCTAGCTACAAAACAACACCAGTCTCAGAGTGGCACCCGATCGTTTAGTGGGGTAAATGAGTCAGGAACTGTGTACATAAGAAAATTTATCAATGCTTTCAGTAAAGGTTGGCAGCCAGCACCTTAGACGGCAAGCGAGTAGATTCTGACCATTCAATCGTATAGATATTTCTCCTGGCTATAAACAAAAACTATTCCCAGAGTGGCACCCGATCCTTAAATAGGGTAAATGAGTCAGGAACTGTGTAGTAAAGAAAATTTTTGACAGAAAGGATTGGCTGCCAGCACTTTAGACGGCAAGCGAGTACTTTCTGATAACTAATTCGTAAAGGACATTTATCTAGCTACAAAATGACATCATTTCCAGAGTGGCACCCGAACGCTTATTGAGGTAAATGTGCCCAGAAATATTCTATTCAACATTTTCAAAGATATTTTATGTAAATGATTGGCTGCTAGCACCTTAGACGGCAGGCGAGTAATTTCTGATAGATAACTCGTATAGACAATTCTCGTAGCTACAAAATAAACTAATTTTCAGAGTTGCACTCGATCATTAAGAGGGATAAATGCGTCAAAAACTGGTCCTATCAATAATTTCAAAGATATTTCAGAAAAGACTGGCTGTCGTCAACTTAGACGGCAGGCGAGTAATTGCTGATAACTAATTCATAAAGAAAATTTATCTAGCTACAAAATAACACCAGTCTCAGAGTGGCACCCGATCGTTTAGTGGGGTAAATGAGTCAGGAACTGTGTACATAAGAACATTTATCAATGTTTTCAGTAAAGGTTGGCAGCCAGCACCTTAGACGGTAAGCGAGTAATTTCTGACCATTCAATCGTATAGATATTTCTCCTGGCTACAAACAGAAACTATTCCCAGAGTGGCACCCGATCCTTAAATAGGGTAAATGAGTCAGGAACTGTGTAGTAAAGAAAATTTTTGACAGAAAGGATTGGCTGCCAGCACCTTAGACGGCAAGCGAGTACTTTCTGATAACTAATTCGTAAAGGACATTTATTTAGAAACAAAATGACATCATTTCCAGAGTGGCACCCGAACGCTTATTGAGGTAAATGTGCCCAGAAATATTCTATTCAACATTTTCAAAGATATTTTGACGTGACAACGTCTTATAAATTGGTTTGCCGGGTGACACTTCAAGAAACTGCGTTACGCTCCGCTCACGTTATGCGCTCACAATGAGAGCGAGTGAGAGGCATGGTTAGCCCGCCTAAGAGCGAGAGAGACAGACATAAAAAGTCGTTGTCACGTAAAACTTTCGCCCGTATACCGACTTTACAGGCAACCAATTTTTTATGTAAATGATTGGCTGCTAGCACCTTAGACGGCAGGCGAGTAATTTCTGATAGATAATTCGTATCGACAATTCTCATAGCTACAAAATAAACCAATTTTCAGAGTGGCACTCGATCATTAAGCGGGATAAATGCGTCAAAAACTGGTCCTATCAATAATTTCAAAGATATTTCAGAAAAGACTGGCTGTCATCAACTTAGACGGCAGGCGAGTAATTGCTGATAACTAATTCATAAAGAAAATTTATCTAGCTACAAAACAACACCATTTTCAGAGTGGCACCCGATCGTTTAGTGGGGTAAATGAGTCAGGAACTGTGTACATAAGAAAATTTATCAATGCTTTCAGTAAAGGTTGGCAGCCAGCACCTTAGACGGCAAGCGAGTAGATTCTGACTATTCAATCGTATAGATATTTCTCCTGGCTACAAACAGAAACTATTTCCAGAGTGGCACCCGATCCTTAAATATGGTAAATGAGCCAGGAACTGTGTAGTAAAGAAAATTTTTGACAGAAAGGATTGGCTGCCAGCACCTTAGACGGCAAGCGAGTACTTTCTGATAACTAATTCGTAAAGGACATTTATCTAGCTACAAAATGACATCATTTCCAGAGTGGCACCCGAACGCTTGTTGAGGTCAATGTGCCCAGAAATATTCTATTCAACATTTTCAAAGATATTTTATGTAAATAATTGGCTGCTAGCACCTTAGACGGCAGGCGAGTAATTTCTGATAAATGACTCGCATAGATAATTCTTATAGCTACAAAATAAACTTATTCTTAGAGTGGCACTCGATCAATAAGAGGGGTAAATGCGTCAAAAACTGGTCCTATCAATAATTTCAAAGATATTTCAGAAAAGACTGGCTGTCATCAACTTAGACGGCAGGCGAGTAATTGCTGATAACTAATTCATAAAGAAAATTTATCTAGCTACAAAACAACACCATTTTCAGAGTGGCACCCGATCGTTTAGTGGGGTGAGTCAGGAACTGTGTACATAAGAAAATTTATCAATACTTTCAGTAAATAGATTCTGACCATTCAATCGTATAGATATTTCTCCTGGCTACAAACAGAAACTATTCCCAGAGCGGCACCCGATCCTTAAATACGGTAAATGAGTCAGGAACTGTGTAGTAAAGAAATTTTTTGACAGAAAAAATTGGCTGCCAGCACCTTAGACGGCAAGCGAATACTTTCTGATAACTAATTCGTAAAGAACATTTATCTAGAAATATAATGACATCATTTTCAGAGTGGCACCCAAACGCTTATTGAGGTAAATGTGCCCAGAAATATTCTATTCAACATTTTCAAAGATATTTTATGTAAATGATTGGCTGCTAGCACTTTAGACGGCAGGCGAGTAATTTCTGATAGATAATTCGTATAGGCAATTCTCATAGCTACAAAATAAACCAATTTTCAGAGTGGCACTCGATCATTAAGCGGGATAAATGCGTCAAAAACTGGTCCTATCAATAATTTCAAAGATATTTCAGAAAAGGCTGGCTGTCATCAATTAAGACGGCAGGCGAGTAATTGCAGATAAATAATTCATAAAGAAAATTTATCTAGCTACAAAACAACACCATTTTCAGAGTGGCACCCGATCGTTTAGTGGGGTAAATGAGTCAGGAACTGTGTCCATAAGAAAATTTATCAATGCTTTCAGTAAAGGTTGGCAGCCAGCACCTTAGACGGCAAGCGAGTAGATTCTGACCATTCAATCGTATAGATATTTCTCCTGGCTATAAACAGAAACTATTTTCAGAGTGGCACCCGATCCTTAAATAGGGTAAATGAGTCAGGAACTGTGCAGTAAAGAAAATTTTAAACAGAAAGGATTGGCTGCCAGCACCTTAGACGGCAAGCGAATACTTTCTGATAACTAATTCGTAAAGAACATTTATCTAGGAACAAAATGACATCATTTTCAGAGTGGCACCCGAACGCTTATTGAGGTGAATGTGCCCAGAAATATTCTATTCAACATTTTCAAAGATATTTTATGTAAATGATTGGCTGCTAGCACCTTAGACGGCAGGCGAGTAATTTCTGATAGATAATTCGTATAGACAATTCTCATAGCTACAAAATAAACCAATTGTCAGAGTGGCACTTGATCATTAAGAGGGGTAAATGCGTCAAAAACTGGTCCTATCAATAATTTCAAAGATATTTCAGAAAAGACTGGCTGTCATGAACTTATACGGCAGGCGAGTTATTGCTGATAACTAATTCATAAAGAAAATTTATCTAGCTACAAAACAACACCATTCTCAGAGTGGCAACCGATCGGTTAGTGGGGTGAATGAGTCAGGAACGGTGTACATAAGAAAATTTATCAATGCTTTCAGTAAAGGTTGGCAGCCAGCACCTTAGACGGCAAGCGAGTAATTTTTGACCATTCAATCGTATACATATTTCTCCTGGCTACAAACAAAAATTATTCCCAGAGTGGCACCCTATCCTTAAATAGGGTAAATGAGTCAGGAACTATGTAGTTAAGAAAATTTTTCAAACTTTTCAGAAAGGATTGGCTGCCAGCACCTTAGACGGCAAGCGAGTAATTTCTGATCCCCTCTTAATGATCGAGTGCCACTCTGAAAATAGGTTTATTTTGTAGCTATGAGAATTGTCTATACGAATTATCTATCAGAAATTACTCGCCTGCCGTCTAAGGTGCTAGCAGCCAATCATTTACATAAAATATCTTTGAAAATGTTGAATAGAATATTTCTGGGCACATTTACCTCAATAAGCGTTCGGGTGCCACTATGGAAATGATGTCATTTTGTAGCTAGATAAATGTCCTTTACGAATTAGTTATCAGAAAGTACTCGCTTGCCGTCTAAGGTGCTGGCAGCCAATCCTTTCTGTCAAAAATTTTCTTTACTACACAGTTCCTGGCTCATTTACCCTATTTAAGGATCGGCTGCCACTCTGAAAATAGTTTCTGTTTGTAGCCAGGAGAAATATCTGTACGATTGAATGGTCAGAAATACTCGCTTACCGTCTAAGGTGCTGGCTGCCAACCTTTACTGAAAGCATTGATAAATGTTCTTATGTACACAGTTCCTGACTCATTTACCCCACTAAAGGATCGGGTGCCACTCTGAAAATGATGTTGTTTTGTAGCTAAATAAATTTTCTTTATGAATTAGTTATCAGCAATTACTCGCCTGCCGTCTAAGTTGATGACAGCCAGCCTTTTCTGAAATATCTTTGAAATTATTGATAGGACCAGGTTTTGACGCATTTATCCCGCTTAATGATCGAGTGCCACTCTGAAAATAGGTTTATTTTGTAGCTATGAGAATTGTCTATACGAATTATTTATCAGAAATTACTCGCCTGCCGTCTAAGGTGCTAGCAGCCAATCATTTACATAAAATATCTTTGAAAATGTTGAATAGAATATTTCTGGGCACATTTACCTCAATAAGCGTTCGGGTGCCACTCTGAAAATGACATCATTTTGTTTCTAGATAAATTTCCTTTACGAATTAGTTATCAGAATGTACTCGCTTGCCGTCTAAGGTGCTGGCAGCCAATTCTTTCTGTCAAAAATTTTCTTTACTACACAGTTCCTGACTCATTTACCCTATTTAAGGATCGGGTGCCACTCTGGGAATAGTTTCCGTTTGTAGCCAGGAGAAATATCTATACGATTGAATGGTCAGAATCTACTCGCTTGCCGTCTAAGGTGCTGGCTGCCAACCTTTACTGAAAGCATTGATAAATTTTTTTATGGACACAGTTCCTGACTCATTTACCCCACTAAACGATCGGGTGCCACTCTGAAAATGGTGTTGTTTTATAGCTAGATAAATTTTCTTTATGAATTAGTTATCAGCAATTACTCGCCTGCCGTCTAAGTTGATGACAGCCAGTCTTTTCTGAAATATCTTTGAAATTATTGATAGGACCAGTTTTTGACGCATTTATCCCGCTTAATGATCGAGTGCTACTCTGAAAATTGGTTTATTTTGTAGCTATGAGAATTGTCGATACGAATTATCTATCAGAAATTACTCGCCTGCCGTCTAAGGTGCTAGCAGCCAATCATTTACATAAAATATCTTTGAAAATGTTGAATAGAATATTTTTGGGCACATTTACCTCAATAAGCGTTTGGGTGCCACTCTGAAAATGATGTCATTATGTTTCTAGATAAATGTTCTTTACGAATTAGTTATCAGAAAGTATTCGCTTGCCGTCTAAGGTGCTGGCAGCCAATTTTTTCTGTCAAAAAATTTCTTTACTACACAGTTCCTGACTCATTTACCGTATTTAAGGATCGGGTGCCGCTCTGGGAATAGTTTCTGTTTGTAGCCAGGAGAAATATCTATACGATTGAATGGTCAGAATCTACTCGCTTGCCGTCTAAGGTGCTGACTGCCAACCTTTACTGAAAGCATTGATAAATTTTCTTATGTACACAGTTCCTGACTCACCCCACTAAACGATCGGGTGCCACTCAGAAAATGGTGTTGTTTTGTAGCTAGATAAATTTTCTTTATGAATTAGTTATCAGCAATTACTCGCCTGCCGTCTAAGTTGATGACAGCCAGTCTTTTCTGAAATATCTTTGAAATTATTGATAGGACCAATTTTTGACGCATTTACCCCTCTTATTGATCAAGTGCCACTCTAAGAATAGGTTTATTTTGTAGCTATAAGAATTATCTATGCGAGTCATTTATCAGAAATTACTCGCCTGCCGTCTAAGGTGCTAGCAGCCAATTATTTACATAAAATATCTTTGAAAATGTTGAATAGAATATTTCTGGGCACATTTACCTCAACAAGCGTTCGGGTGCCACTCTGGAAATGATGTCATTTTGTAGCTAGATAAATGTCCTTTACGAATTAGTTATCAGAAAGTACTCGCTTGCCGTCTAAGGTGCTGGCAGCCAATCCTTTCTGTCAAAAATTTTCTTTACTACACAGTTCCTGGCTCATTTACCATATTTAAGGATCGGGTGCCACTCTGGAAATAGTTTCTGTTTGTAGCCAGGAGAAATATCTATACGATTGAATAGTCAGAATCTACTCGCTTGCCGTCTAAGGTGCTGGCTGCCAACCTTTACTGAAAGCATTGATAAATTTTCTTATGTACACAGTTCCTGACTCATTTACCCCACTAAACGATCGGGTGCCACTCTGAAAATGGTGTTGTTTTGTAGCTAGATAAATTTTCTTTATGAATTAGTTATCAGCAATTACTCGCCTGCCGTCTAAGTTGATGACAGCCAGTCTTTTCTGAAATATCTTTGAAATTATTGATAGGACCAGTTTTTGACGCATTTACCCCTCTTAATGATCGAGTGCCACTCTGACAATTGGTTTATTTTGTAGCTATGAGAATTGTCTATACGAATTATCTATCAGAAATTACTCGCCTGCCGTCTAAGGTGCTAGCAGCCAATCATTTACATAAAATATCTTTGAAAATGTTGAATAGAATATTTTTGGGCACATTTACCTCAATAAGCGTTTGGGTGCCACTCTGAAAATGATGTCATTATGTTTCTAGATAAATGTTCTTTACGAATTAGTTATCAGAAAGTATTCGCTTGCCGTCTAAGGTGCTGGCAGCCAATTTTTTCTGTCAAAAAATTTCTTTACTACACAGTTCCTGACTCATTTACCGTATTTAAGGATCGGGTGCCGCTCTGGGAATAGTTTCTGTTTGTAGCCAGGAGAAATATCTATACGATTGAATGGTCAGAATCTACTCGCTTGCCGTCTAAGGTGCTGACTGCCAACCTTTACTGAAAGCATTGATAAATTTTCTTATGTACACAGTTCCTGACTCACCCCACTAAACGATCGGGTGCCACTCAGAAAATGGTGTTGTTTTGTAGCTAGATAAATTTTCTTTATGAATTAGTTATCAGCAATTACTCGCCTGCCGTCTAAGTTGATGACAGCCAGTCTTTTCTGAAATATCTTTGAAATTATTGATAGGACCAATTTTTGACGCATTTACCCCTCTTATTGATCGAGTGCCACTCTAAGAATAGGTTTATTTTGTAGCTATAAGAATTATCTATGCGAGTCATTTATCAGAAATTACTCGCCTGCCGTCTAAGGTGCTAGCAGCCAATTATTTACATAAAATATCTTTGAAAATGTTGAATAGAATATTTCTGGGCACATTTACCTCAACAAGCGTTCGGGTGCCACTCTGGAAATGATGTCATTTTGTAGCTAGATAAATGTCCTTTACGAATTAGTTATCAGAAAGTACTCGCTTGCCGTCTAAGGTGCTGGCAGCCAATCCTTTCTGTCAAAAATTTTCTTTACTACACAGTTCCTGGCTCATTTACCATATTTAAGGATCGGGTGCCACTCTGGAAATAGTTTCTGTTTGTAGCCAGGAGAAATATCTATACGATTGAATAGTCAGAATCTACTCGCTTGCCGTCTAAGGTGCTGGCTGCCAACCTTTACTGAAAGCATTGATAAATTTTCTTATGTACACAGTTCCTGACTCATTTACCCCACTAAACGATCGGGTGCCACTCTGAAAATGGTGTTGTTTTGTAGCTAGATAAATTTTCTTTATGAATTAGTTATCAGCAATTACTCGCCTGCCGTCTAAGTTGATGACAGCCAGTCTTTTCTGAAATATCTTTGAAATTATTGATAGGACCAGTTTTTGACGCATTTACCCCTCTTAATGATCGAGTGCCACTCTGACAATTGGTTTATTTTGTAGCTATGAGAATTGTCTATACGAATTATCTATCAGAAATTACTCGCCTGCCGTCTAAGGTGCTAGCAGCCAATCATTTACATAAAATATCTTTGAAAATGTTGAATAGAATATTTCTGGGCACATTTACCTCAATAAGCGTTCGGGCGCCACTCTGGAAATGATGTCATTTTGTAGCTAGATAAATGTCCTTTACGAATTAGTTATCAGAAAGTACTCGCTTGCCGTCTAAAGTGCTGGCAGCCAATCCTTTCTGTCAAAAATTTTCTTTACTACACAGTTCCTGACTCATTTACCCTATTTAATGATCGGGTGCCACTCTGGGAATAGTTTCTGTTTATAGCCAGGAGAAATACCTATACGATTGAATGGTCAGAATCTACTCGCTTGCCGTCTAAGGTGCTGGCTTCCAACCTTTACTGAAAGCATTGATAAATTTTCTTATGTACACAGTTCCTGACTCATTTACCCCACTAAACGATCGGGTGCCACTCTGAAACTGGTGTTGTTTTGTAGCTAGACAAATTTCCTTTATGAATTAGTTATCAGCAATTAGTCGCCTGCCGTCTAAGTTGATGACAGCCAGTCTTTTCTGAAATATCTTTGAAAATATTGAAAGGACTTGTTCTTGACTCCTTTACCCTGCTAAGTAATCAAGTATACACTCTGAAACTATTTTTTTTTTAAAGCTTTGGCTGTGACTTAAACGAGTTTGATGTCCACATAACCTTGCTCACCGCCTTTCAAGTCTCCATAGTGTGTGAAAGCCATGTGCCCTAAGAAACAGGCAAGTTTCTTAGGACACATATGCCTCAACCCACTTTCTGCCTTCTACAGCTGGCTGGATATATTTTGCTTTAGCTATCTCGTTACGATCTTTTTCTGACGAGAAATTAAGATATACTGTAATGAAAACGACACCGGCCGCTATATCGAAAAGTTAGCGGCCAAATTTATTTCATGTGCATACCTATACGTGATATTCATTATTTTAAGTATTTTGAAATTTCTAATATTTTGTATGGGTTTGGAGTGTTGTTAGATTCTTTTTTTAGAAGAATATGGACCATAATAAAATATGACCTCTTAATCTGGTCGGGTTTATAGGCGGCCGCTAACTTTGGCTGCTAACTTCACACCGGTATTTATTTCAATTATTTTTATTTTTATTCTTTTGACATACTAATGGACTGTAACTTTTGACATTTTATGTATTTTCACGCTTGCACCTACTGTGTCTATGCAAATATATAATTTCTGATTTCTGATTTCTTCCCCAATATCGCAGGGGAGTACAGAAGAGGCCGCGAGAAACCTCCGTCCACCCACCAGCACAACCTGCATAGAGCGGAAAATTTATTTTTACCTTTTCATTATTATTATTTTTTGTTTTACTTTTATTTTTTTTAAGATGTTACCCATTTTATTATATATACATGTTTTACTTATATTTTACATGGGTATTTTGTAGCGTTAACTTTCTTAAAAAGAAAAGAAAAATACCTCTTAGAACAAGTAGCAATATTTTAATAAGAAACCCAACCCGACAGATCCCGATAAACGCATAAGACGCGCATTAAACATGCACTGAAAGAACAACTTTTACTCAATACCTTAGAATACTCGTACTAGGATAGCTTGCGGAAAGGAAAACGGAGCCTAAAGTCGTACAGTAACACAATACCTGGAAGAGGGGTACTCATTTTAATCACATACCGAACTAAACCAAATCGATATAACCAAGGGATAACGAAAACTAAAATTCACCACAGGTATATACCTAGGCGTACCATTAATGGCGATTTTTCCCCAGGTAAAAATCTTCACACCCGACGGGGGAATGTGACGTAGAGTTCTACGTCACCGCGAGGAGCGCAGGGGGAGAGCCGCGCCGCAGCCACGCCGCGCCGCCCCACCGCCGCAGCGTATATAAGCCGCTGCGCCCGCTTTATGTTAGAGTTCGGTCAGCGCTTCGCACGCGCACCCGGCTCTGCCCCTAGCCTACCCTTCCTCTCCCTGACTGCCCCTGGATTGCTGCAGTTACGTCTTCTGAAATGACTTTGAGTATGCATTTGGCTGCCTAAGTATCGCCTTACACAAACATTATGCGCCCGGATCGCTCTCTAAGCGACAGGCACGACGCCCCGCCCGGCTCCCACGCCGACTCCCGCGCCGCGAACCCAGTCATCGCCCAGAAGGACCACGCCATCACCGCCACCCCCACCAATAAGACCCAAGGGGGGACCCTATCTTCCGCCGGCAGGCCAAACTCCGCCGCCAGCTATACCACATCTCTCGTCGCCGCCACTGGTGCAAACTCCCGCACCAGCAACCTCAACCAGTATCGCGCCACCACCTTTCGGTGGCAAACGCCACCTCACCTCGCCCCCGGAGAGGCAACAGGCGCTGAGCCTCCCACGACTGGACCTGTCCCCTATGGATACGGCTCAGAACATGGTAGAGGCCACCAGCCACCCCCCAGAGACCGCGGAATCGGAGGAATCAGAGACCCAGGTCCCCGATGGAGAGGCGACAGTCACAACCCAGCCACAAACACAACCCAAAGACCGAGCGACACAAGCACCGGAGGCGGCGCGCGGGGAGAGAGCGGTACGACACAGCGACCATCCCCACCACGCTCGCCGACCGGCTTTGATGCGCAGCGCGCATAAACCCGATGCGCAGGGTGAAGCCGCGGCAGTGTGAGCCACGGCTTGCTGTGGTGAACACTGCCCTCCCCTCCCCTCCGAGGCAGTGCTGGCTCCTCACTTTGCCCGAGTATCCCGACCTCTCCAAGGCTGCGCTGGCAAGTCCTTGCATCGCCCGAGGCACTGGGGTTCGCCTCATTGCCCGAGACGCCTAGTATTTGAGGCAGAGTGGTTCCGCCGCACTAGCCACGATTCTGGGATCCATGAAATAACATTCCGCTCCGGTCCTACTTTAACAACCACCCGCCCTTAGATATAAGTACGTCTTAATACTTCCGTACCGTAGATTCGCGATAACCCCGTCATACCATTCCGCGCCGTAGTTTATTCTAAGCTAAGGTTTCATTATATCAATAAAAGGGGCGTAAGACCCATCTTTATTATAGATTTAAACCTGTGTTTGACTCTCGATCCCTAATATCACCTCTGAGCTAGTCTGGAAACCCTCACAAGGCCCTAAACAGTTGAGGGATATGTATGTGTGCTAAACCCGCACATCACAATTTTGCAGCATGACAAATTCCTCGCGTTTTAGCCGAGTGGCACGCCGCCATAACTGCCGCCGGTGCCTCAAACATGCAAACGAATGCTGAGACGATCCCACAGATAGCTATGTTCATATCAAAGTCGTATGTGTCTAAACCACCGCCTTTGCCACCTCCACCCGCCGTTCTGCCGCCTGTGGCGACTGCGCCGCCGCCGCCGCCGCCGCCGCTCTCCCGCTTGCCCAACTAGCTCAACAGGTTCCTCCTCCGCTAGCTTCTACGACCAACGCACAACTTCGCCTGGCCCCAACGACCTATCCATCAGTGCCCTAATCTCCGTCTGTATTGTTCTCAATGAACCAGCCGCCACCTTCAGTGCTTGCAAATTTTGATGCAACTAGACCCCTGCCTCCGATACCGTCACATATATAACCGATTAACAATGGGCAGCTGAAACGGAAGATCGATGCCAATGGAAACGCTGGATCAAGCAAGACAAGGAAACTCGAAGGCCCCGAAGTGTCCGAAGCTCACTATGAAAGCTGTATCCAGCGAGAACGAAGAATCGAACGCTACAAGCAGCAAATGGAAGCGTTGCATAATGAGGAGGAGACACAAATCCTATTGTATAAAAAGTATCTGCAAGACTATGAGACTGGCAGATATATTTTGAAAATAATAGTTGGACCCGAATTGTTCGCCGTGTTCAATAATTTGATAGAGGGTATCCAGACGCCTGAGCTAGAGGACTCAGGCTCTTCATTAATTTCGGGTTCTCCTACGGTGTCGAAGCAGGACCTTCAGCAATTTTTCCAAATATTGTTCGGACGCTGTACAAGAAATGTAATTGAACCGGTTCCATCGACTTCTCATATGGACTACACACTGCAGTGCTTGACCTCCATAACAAGACTGCTGGACAGGGTAATAGGCCCAGAACTGGAACCACACGCATACGTTTACTTGGATGATATAATAGTATGCAGCCCCACATTCAAAGACCACCTCAAACACCTGGAGGAGATATTCAAGAGAATACGCCAGGCAGACCTATAGATAAATAAAGCAAAGTGCGAATTCGCGAAACCGGAGGTCGAATACTTGGGCCACACGGTCACAAGAGAAGGAATAAAAATGAATGAGGCCTGTAATAATAATGTAATATAATGTCACTTTGACAGCTGCCTCTTTGCCACCTTAACTCGACACAGTAACTTGTAGCTCCGCATTAAATATTAAGTCAATAATTATAAACTGAAGAAATACAAACTCTGAAGACCTCACAACATCTTTATTTAATAACAATACAAGGCCAAGATTAGGGCCATCACAAACTTAAGAGTTGCCGAAAAACATAAAAGGGGTCAGGTCATTCATAGGAATGACCTCCTGGTATAGAAAATTCATACCCAATTACGCGCAGATCACAGCACCACTAATAAAACTACTAAAAAGAGATAATAAACAGGAAGAGGCAGTATCAAAAATAAAAGAAATACTAACAACGGACCCGATCCTAACAAGAGCAGATTTTTCACGACCTTTCACACTTCAAACAGACGCAAGCTACATCGGGTTAGGCGTAGCCTTCACCCAGCTCAGCGAAGGCATACCTAATGCCTCCAACAATCGTAATGTACGCCAGCAGAAAGCTAACTCCACCAGAGACGCGGTATACGGTCTCCGAGCGCGAGTGCCTAGCCGTAGTGTGGGGAATACGGAAAATGAAGGCATTCCAAGAAGGTTACAGGTTCACAGTCATAACGGACCACCAAGCCCTTAAGTGCTTACACACATTGAAAAACCCGTCAGGGAGATTAGCCAGATGGGCACTTGAGTTACAACAATACCCGTTCGACATAATATATCGAAGTGGCAAACAAAATAAAATTATATTGGAGGGCACCCCAGCCTAGAAGCAACAGGTATACAGACCCCGATTCCGAATGGAAGATATGCGTACCCAGAATCGAAACACAGCAATTAATACGACAAAATCACGATCCACCAAGGGCCGGACACCTAGGGATAGCAAAAACGATTAAACGTATAGCACAAAGGTATTACTGGCCCAGGATGAAAACGGAGGTAATTAAATACGTACAAACCTGCCACGCCTGCCAAAAACTTAAGGTTCCGCAACAGAAACAGAATGGACTCATGCATATAAACAACACAACCAATCTCTGGGAAATAGTGACCAGTGACCTAATCAGGCCTTTACCAAGGTCGTCCAAAGGGTACAAATGGATTCTGGTCTTCCACGATAACTAACGTTGAAACGGCCAGGCTGGTGTATTATAGTTACTTCCATAGTGTTATGTCCTACGAAATCCTGTTGTGGGGTAAAGCGGCTGACATTCAGACCATCTTCGTGCTACAGAAACGAGCTGTACGCTCCATCTACAAACTAAAAGCCAGAGAATCTCTCAGAGATAAATTTAAAGAGGCAAAAATTCTTACTGTAGCATGCCAATACATTCTTGAAAATATTATGCATGTGCGGAAAACTATTCTGAACATCCAGGTAATCACTAAAATAAATTTCCCGTCAGATCACAGAATGTTAAAATGCTCCCTAAAAACCCAACACGCAAAAAGAAGCCGACGAAATTTTACATCCCAATCGAACATGCTGAAATCTACAGAACAGAAAAAGATATACATACGAAACCTAGAAACTAACATCAAATTATTATACGAATCAACGTCAGAAACAGAAAGTATTCAGTGAAACAGCACAAGGCCTAGAAATAATGCTCCAAACCCTAAACAATGAAAGAGCAAAAGTTGGCTTGTCAATGAATGCGTCGAAAACGAAAGTTATGACAAACAGCAATCGGAAAGACATTAAAATAGAAGGCAAAACAATAGAATATATGGAAAGTTATGTTTACCTAGGGAAAATGATATCATTTGATCCAAACAGCAACCAACAAGAGGTGGAAAGAAGAATACAAATAAGCTGGAATAAGTACTGGTCCCACAAGGAAATACTAAAAGGAAACTACAAATTAAAAACATAGAAAATAATTATGGATTCCTGCATTCTACCTTGTCTATCATACGGGAGCACAGACATGGGTCTACACTGATAATGTAAAAAATAAAATCCTATCCTGTCAACATGCTATGGAATGAAGCATCTTAAAACTGAGAAGAATCGATAAAACAAGAAATGTGTATATACGCGAGAAAACAAAACTAACAGATACACTTCAGTTCAGTCTGACACAGAAATGGAGATGGGCTGGTCATGTGGCAAGATTGAGGGATAAGAGGTGGACTTTCCAAATTACCAGATGGCCAGGCCCCTTAGGCAAACAGAGTGTAGGCAGACAAAGGAAAAGATGGGCAGACGATATTATAGAAAATGCAGGAAAAAACTGGATGACCACTGCGTTGGACAAGAAAAAATGGAAAATGATGGAGGAGGCTTTTACCCTTAAGGGGTCGCACTCAGCAAATAAAATCAACATAAGATAAAACTACAAAGAGAAAGTGTGATAAATAAAGCTAAATAAAAAATAAAAAACGACAGGGATAGTCAGAATTTTCAGTTTACTCTTTACTACTTTTTTTCGTTATTATACATTTGTTTTTTTGTTTGACTGATGTTTTTATCATTACACAAAGATAACACACAAAACCATTTTCCTAGCTAGAACCAGCCTAAACAAGTACCGGTAGGTACAGGGAAAATATACCACTAGAGAATCGCACATAGGAATATATCTGTTCACGGCGAGGCTAACAGGATACTTCCTTCGTATAACGGTGATTTTTTTCCCATAGTCAAAAATCTCCTCGAGAGGGGAGGCAATGTGATGATCCCCATCTCATACACGGAACACAGCGCACACCACGCGACGAAAGAAAGGCGAGGATCGCTGGCCAGCTGCAGACACCCACCGATGCACCGAGCCGGCAGCCTATATAAGGAAGCGCGCGCCTGTCCACCTCCGGGTGGATATCGCGTAGTTAGTCCCTAGGTTCAGTCCTTCCTACCCGTTCCCGAACACCCCTGGTCAGCTGCGGCGTG
Organism: Epiblema foenella; assembly: GCA_963556455.1. Taxonomy (NCBI): domain Eukaryota; kingdom Metazoa; phylum Arthropoda; class Insecta; order Lepidoptera; family Tortricidae; genus Epiblema; species Epiblema foenella. The sequence goes on along the minus strand of OY747097.1, from coordinate 11,637,867 downwards.
TCATCACTCGCGTGCGTTCAACAGGGTCCGCTGTTCTCCGGAGAACAAACCTCTATCCCCTTCACTTAGCTTTCCTTCACCGTCGTAACGCCTAACGAGGCCCGAGTTCCCGGGTAGTGACTCATTAACTCGCCGGTTTGGATAAGACTTCGATTCTTAATAAAAGGGCAGCAAGACCCATTTTTGTCAAAACCTCAATTTGTGTTTGGTATTTAAACCCTGTGTATCTCCCTTCTCACCCCTGAGCTAGCTAGGAAACCTTCCCGCCCCTTCAGGCGGAAGAATATGTGTGGCACGTCCTCAGCGACAGCCCTCACACACTTGAATCAATCTCGTGTTGCTTCCTTTCCTGTTAGTACAGTAGGGGTTCCTTTTCCAAAATTTTCTACCCCAGGAATATAGAAACTGGCGAGTTCATCTGAAAGTATCAACATGTCTGAGGAAAGCCAGCAGCAGTCGGCTAACCCGGTTAATCCGGACACTATTTATAACGCCTTACGTCTGGTCCCTGACTTCGAGGGGAACCCGAATGTTTTAACAAGATTCATTAGAATTTGTGACGAATTAGTTACGTCATTCATAGGTACAGGACCTGGTTCAGACTTGACTAACCTTTGTTTACTTAACGGTATATTAAATAAGATTAAGGAGGATGCAGCCCGCACTATCAATAGTAACGGGATACCTAATAGTTGGATAGACATAAGGAACTCGTTAGTTCATAATTTTTCGGACCAGCGCGACGAAACTGCAGTATACAATGATATTTCGACATCTGTCCAGGGGAACATGACCCCCCCAGCAATTTTATGACCACTGCCAAAATCGATTTATCACTATAATGACCTATATAAGCCTACATGAACCAGTCAAAACAATTGTCGAGTCAAAACGCATCCTGTATAGGAAAGTTACCCTGCAAGCATAAGGTGCATGCGCCCTGAAACTATCGAGAAGGCCCTCGATTTTTTTCAGTAAGAGGTTAATATCATGTACGTCAAGCAACGTAACGATTCATTCAGGCGCCAATACGGATCGAGAAGCACAGACATACCAATCGCGTATGCTTCTCGCACGCTGAATGACAGCGAGTTGAATTACAGCACCATAGAAAAGGAGTTGCTGGCGATAGTTTGGGCCACCAAATACTTTCGCCCATATATTTTTGGTAGACGGTTCAAAATTATAACAGACCATAAACCCCTCCAATGGTTAATTAACGTAAAGGAGCCTAGCTCCAGACTGAAACGATGGCGACTAAAGCTTAGTGAATATACTGACTGACCAGACTAACGAACTGCTAAACCAACCCAGAGAAGAACCAATGATGGATGAGGAAATGACTAATTTCCTCAAAGAACTTTTAACAAAATCAACAACGGAGGAAGACTGTGACTTGCTGGCAGCAAATCCAACGGAAAAACCACCGACACATGCGGGATCCTTGACCATGACAGTGAAATATTGCGTTATTTTCTTAAATAGCAGCAGGTTGGTTTGAGCAATTTATTTCATGTCTCAAACTCACCTAGTTATGCGTGTTTTTAGGAAGCTACATTTTCTTATCATGCTAGCAATAATTAAGTAATTGTCAAATCTAATTAAGCCAATCAGAATAAAATTAATTAAATTTAGAGTTGCCAACCAGATGAGGAATGTTGGAATATATGGGTATTTTTAGGGAATAACAATAATAAAATGTTAATATTTAAATTTCTTAATTAATTAACTTTAAAATATAAAAATGATTTAAATAATATTTTTGACCACAGGTCCAAAATTCAAAGATAAAGCAAAATAATTATTCCTTAATAAATAGCATTAATTGGTTACTTGGATTCTTCAGCGCTGGTATCATTGTTACTTGGCAATTCTGTCCAGAGCTGCGACATGATCCTTTCGAAATGATCATGGAAGTGTTGTGAAGTATTGTCCATTTTCATCCGGTCTCTGCACCGTTTAACAGTATGGCGAAGTGCCTCTTTTGATGGCTGTTCAGATGAAAATGGCCTGAATATTTTTATTTTCCGGAGTTATCAAATGTAAGTGATTATTTTTCTTCCAAATCTGTGTATGACCTATTGCTTCTGAAGGCCTTTGTCAGCTTCTTACCATGTGGTTGTTTACAGACATGGGCAGTTGATCCATGTGGAAGGGTGGGCTCGGCAGGAAAAACTATAATCCAATTTTGGAGCGTTTACCCTGGTAAGCGAGATTCTCTGAACATCCTTTGTTAGGTTCAAACCACATGGTTCTAGTACTAATAGAAACAATTGATTTCTTTCAGCCGATTGGGTGTTTTGAAATGTTCTGAAGTTTGATCTGAAGTTGTTTTGAAAAGTGTTTTGAGGAGATTTTTTTTTTGAAGAGTGTTCTGAAGTATGTTTTGTATGCTGTATTCCGGGGATCCATTTCTGCTCTGGGACCAAGTTACTCCGTATGCCCCATTTTGAGGTAATCTGCTGGGTCAAGCCATCCAGCATCGTTCACACAAGCAACTGAAAAGAAGGTCGGTGTGAAATTTATTTTACATGAAGTAGGATTTAAAATAAAGTCTTTATTGACACAGCACAAAATATTTAGGGACTAACATATAGTTTAGATTTCTGGTAGTTCAGATCATTCATGAACCGCAAAGCGACCAGCTCTACCGACTGAACAACTTGATACTTAACAACCTGAATGATGGCGTTTTGTATAAGCGCTAAATAAATAACAAATCTTAGGAACTAACCTCTTTCATTTCTTAACAGTACATACCGACAGTGAAAACCCTATATTAGAAATCCCCATAACTGACGAACCACTCAATAAATTCCATATACAGTTATGTCTAACAATAATAGTAAAAAACACCCAACTGTGACCAAACCATTTGAAGCCCATCTTATCTTATCTTATCTTGTCTAGATGAGGGCCCTTGCGTATGCACTTCGACCCATTAGGATCTTTTGTGCAATTGCCCCCTCCTTTATGTCTACTCCAAGCTGTTCTCCACCCTTTCCATAAACCGGATGATTGAGTTCAGCGGGAGTACTCTGAATTCCTTTGGCTCGGGGTAGCCGATTCCAAAGTCATTCATTCTCTGTCTGGCAAGGGCGTGACATTCATACAGTAGGTGTTCCATTGTCTCGTCATCCTCACCACACATTCTACATTCTGTGTTTTCCGATAGTCCTATCTTGGCCAGTAGTCCTTTGACCCCGAAGTGACCCGTGAACACCCCAGTTATGATCCTGAGTTGCTTTCTGCTGTACTTCCAAATCTGTTTGGTCCAGCCTGGGTCTACTCCTTCCATGAAGAGCTTTGAGTGCCTCAAGCCCGCCTCAAGCCTCCACTCATCTTAGTGTTTGGTTTTGATTCTTTTAAGGCTAATGTTATGGTTCTCTGGGAGAGACCCACGAACGGTTCCGTACCTTCAAAACGAATTGCTGATCCCTTTCTTGCAAGTTCATCTGCCTTTTCGTTGCCGATGAAGCCTTCGTGCCCCGGAATCCATACTAGTTGCACTTTGTTGAGTCTCCCCAACTTATTCAAAGCTTGGACACCATTATAAACAAGTCTAGAGCCCACTTTCGGCGCTGTGAGCGCCTTAAGGGCCGCTTGGCTGTCGCTGAGTATATAGATGTTCTCCCCTTTGGGTTTTCTGTCTATATTCTCCTGTGCACATGCAATTATGGCGTATGTCTCCGCCTGGAAGACAGTCGCGAATTGCCCCATGCTTACACTATTACTATTATAGTAATAGTGTAAGCATGACTATAATAGTCATCTGCATAAATGCCTGCTCCTGTACCGGATCCCATCTTTGACCCGTCTGTGTACCAAATTTTGTCTATACCCCCGGAACTTGGTGGTTCAAGACGTTCAGCCCATTCCGCCCTTGATGGAACTTCTGTGTTGAAGTTCCTATGGAACACATACTTGGGAAGCATTTTGTCACTTCCCATGTTTGTTATTCTGTCTAGGAAACTGTCTGTTTCCATGTTTGTGTGTTTAGTCTTGGGCTTGCTATCACTCCACAGTCCAAGCACTCTCAGTCTGTAGAGCGACTTGCGCGCCTCCGACTTAATCACTATGTGAAGCGGCGGTAGGTCAAGTATTACTTCAAGAGCCGCCGTTGGCGTTGTCCGAAACGCCCCTGTTAAAGCCATGCATATCGTTCTTTGCACCTTCCTCAGGGCATCCCTGCTTGTGCTCTTTAAAGTCCTTGGCCACCATACCAGGCTGCCGTACAGTAATATGGGTCTCACCATCATGGTGTAGATCCATTTTAGTACATTTGGGTTCAACCCCCATGTTTTGCCACATGCCGATCTACACATCCCAAACACTCTCAGTGCCTTGGTTATGACTAGATCTGTATGCTTTTTCCAATTCAGTTCCTTATCTAGTGTAACACCTAGATATTTCACTTCATTAGACAGTTCTATCACCCTTCCATACAGTTTTAACCGCCGTATGCCTCTTAGGGTCCTTTTCTTTGTAAACGGTATTACTACAGTTTTGCCTGGATTGATGGATAATTGGTTGCTATTGCACCATTCCTCCACCTTCTTCAGTGCTTCGTTCATGATTCCTGACACTGTGCTTGGGAATTTCCCATTAACAAGTATCACCAAATCATCCGCATACCCTACCGTTCGGATAGGTCCAGTATTCAATTCTCACAGGAGTGAGTCCACCACCAGGCTCCATAGAGTTGGTGACAGTACTCCACCCTGTGGACAACCCTTTGTGGCCGTGGCTGTTATCTCATCCCCTAAAAGAGATGACTTAATTAGTCTGCCATCTAGCATGTTGCCTATCCATTTGCATATGGTGGGCTCTATGCCATGTCTTGCAGCCGCTTCGCTAATAGCATTATACGTGGTACGATCGAACGCCCCTTCCACGTCTAGGAATGCTGCCAGGCATAGTTCTTTATTTTCTATGGCCTGTTCAGCCTTAGTTGTTACTAGGTGCAGTGCCGTTTCTGTCGACTTCCCTGGCTGATATGCACACTGTAACTTATGCAGTGGATGCCTCTTTAGTGGGCCATCCCTTATGTGTCTATCTACCAGCTTCTCCAGTGTCTTCAGGAAGAATGAAGATAAACTTATTGGCCTATATGATTTAGCTTCACTGTAATCCGCCTTACCTGGTTTGGGTAGGTAGGTTACTTTTACCATTCTCCACACACGCGGTACATGTGCAAAGGCTAAACACGCCCTGTACAATCTACTTAGGTGTGGAATTAGTACATTGGCGCCTTCCTGTAGCAGAATTGGGTAGATTCCATCAGGCCCTGGGGCTTTATATGGCTGGAATGTCGAGAGCGCCCATTTTATCTTCCTATGATCTACTACTTTTTTGGACGTGTCCCAATTGTGCCTCGTTGTGGTCTGCTCCACCGCACTAATTGTCGCATCGTCTTCTATGCTCTGGTGTATTACCGAGCCTGGGAAGTGTGTATTACACATTACCTTAAGGGTTTCTAATCCTGTTTTCGTCATTCTTCCGTCACTGCCCTTAATGGTTGTGAGCGGAACCGACTTCGTTGTAGCTAGTGCCTTTGTTAGTCTCATTCCTTCTGGTATGGACTCAATTTGATCGCAGTGGTTCCTTCATGCTCTCCTCTTAGCTTTCCTCGCAGCTTTACTGAATTCTGTAAGTTTTTGTGCATAGTACTCAAAGTCATTAGATGCCTTTGCGTCATTAAGCAATATGCTCTAGTTTCTCTCCTGAGCCTTACTATCTCTGGATTCCACCACGGCAACTTTTTCCCCAGACTTTTCTTCTCCGGGCAGTTATTGGTATAGGCTGTATACACAGCTTGTACTATTTTGTCCGCTTCAAATTCTATGTCAATAATAGAGTTTAGCTTACCTTTTGGGTCCCCCAAGTCCTCTTTCAGGTCACTTCTAAAAGCCGACCAGTCGGTGTTCCTGGGATTCCGTTTACGTACCGTGGCTGTTGTTATTTGGGTTTGGTACCTAAAGCAAATGTATCTGTGGTCCGAAAGGGAAATATCATCAGATACATGCCATGAGTTGATCTTGTTGCTAGTGTTGTTAGTAGCTAACGTTATATCAATTACCTCTCCTCGCCTAGAGTTGACGAAGGTGGGTTCATTGCCTTTATTTAATAATTGTAAAGAAAAGCTCACCAGAAAATCCAGTACTTTCTCCCCTCTCCTGTTGACATCCGAGCTGCCCCAGATGACATGGTGTGCGTTCGCGTCGCAGCCGATAACCAGGTTGTTGTTCGCCCGGCTGCCATATGCAACGAGATCCCGCAGTTGCTGTGTGATAGGATCCGCTGCCTCGTAGGGGAGGTAGGCTGATGAGAAGATGAGCTCCTTACCCTCCCCCTTGTTATGGATTATCACCGTGGTGAGATCCCTGGAACAGAAAGCATACAATGGCATGGCATTGATGCCATTTTTGACATAGATACATGTCCTCATATTATTATCTGGACACAGGTAGACAATTGTTCCTCCCGTGCCCCCTAAGCCTCTTATTTCGTTTTTATATATGTACGGTTCTTGAATAAGAGCAATATCAAACTTATCGCTTTTTAACTGCCTTGCCAGAAGGGCAGTGGCTGCTTTATTGTGTTGTAAGTTTATTTGTACACACCTTATACCCGCCATTGGCCTTGTTTATTGTTTGGGCATGCTGAGATCAGCTGCCGCCTCCTGGACAGTCTCGTCGCAGGACATGGGCGACATGGTGTTTTCCAGAAAGAGGTCCACCACGCCCCGCAAGTCCTCCGAGCCGATCGCCGATAGCGGCGACGACTCTCGGGCCATGCGAGACTTGGCGCTCCCCTCGCTGGATCCCACCATGTCCCCCGTCTCCGACGCCGACTGCCCTTTATCCCCAGCTGCCCCAGCCGCCTCAGTCCCATAACCGCTGGTCGGTAGCGCCTCCACCTCCGGCCCCACTCCCTCCACGGCCTCCCCAGGCGTTACACCCCCCTCGCCTATACCCGCACTGGCGCCATCCTCAGCCCCTTCAAGCCCCTTCTCCTCCGCATCCTCGAGGAGCTTGAACAAGCTCAGGTCGACTCCCGAGTGCATTTGGTAGCCCGCCGCTTTAATGACGTCGGCAGACACCCGGTCCTTCAGGATGATGCGCCTGGTGCTCGCCGCCGACGTCACGGTGTCGACTACCTTCCACTCCTCCGTATGCAGCGAAGGATTATACCTTTGTAGCACACGGAGGAGCAGTTTAATGTCGTGACTGCCAACGATCTTCGTTTTCCACGCCGTCTTGACGGGTTTCGGAAGATCCCTGGCCTCCACGACCTTTAGGCGCAACCCAGCAATCTCCACTTCTCCGATTGCCGACCTGAGCCATGCGGCAGACTCTCTCCCTTGGCAATTGACGTGGAAAGCGCCTGCCACCACATTGCTAATTGTGACCCTGGGTAGGGGATCCGGGGCATCAGCCAAGAGCTCGAGTACGAGCCCCTGGATGGTCCCCAGATGCCCCACCCCGATCTTCTCGGCTGGAAAGGCCTCTGGGACGACAGCCATCTTCTCACTCGCCGCGACTTTAGCGAACGAAGTTGTAATTTTCGTTCGCTTGGAGTCGCCGGCGAGCAGAGTCGAGTCGCCACTGGCTCCCAATGGTCTCTTTTTATGCACCCCGGGCCCCGAGTTGGGTACATCCTGGGAGCTGCCCTCGCTCATGAGTCGAGCTCTCGCCTTGGCATTCTCTCGCCCCTTCTGCCTCCTGCTTGGGGCGGGTCCTCCACCGGACCGTGCATCCACACCCTGAGGTGCGGACACACTATCAACGGTGACCGGTATGCCCACAGGATTCGATGGAGGATCTGCGGCTGGCTGGTTGCAATCGGCCACAGTTCCGCGGCCCGCTCCTCCGGCACCCGCACCAGTCGGTCTCCTTGCGGGGGCCTGCTGGGCGTGTCCCCTTTTCAACCCTGAGGGAAAAGATCGGACGGTGCCTCCGGAGTGGACCGCTCCACCATGGCCTCTGCCTCTGTAAGCGTGTTTCTTATGCGTCCTTGCGGACCCCCTTGCTCCCCTGCTACCCGCTCTCGCTCCACTGTCAGAGACAGCGTCGCGTACCGCCGGTGCAGCATGTGCGCTAAGCGCCTTCGCCTCATCCCTTGCGGGTACGGCTTTGACTCATTCCTTCGTCTTTTTAGGTACGTTTGTATCCATAGGTCCTATTGACATTTCTTCATCAGATTGGCTCCCCACCCACCACGGAGCCCTCAACTGGGGATGCTTAATGCACCAGGGCTACCAATCTGACATAGCGCCCCAAAGTGTGTTGTCCATGAGTCCGCACGGTGCCAAGACACTCGTCACCTCCTCAGACGACTCGTGACTCGTGCTCCGCCGACTACAGACCCCACACCCCAGGACACTAGCCCGCGGCCATCTGACTGGACGCAACAGCCGATTGATCTCGGTTGGCTGGACCGAGACCTCCCGTGTGAAGTGAATCCTGACCCAAAGTAGAGTGTTGCCTAACAGCAGTATCTATCCCGACTGCTGCTCGGCTCAGCTACCAGGACGACATTCTCCACCGGTACGGGTCCCCGCGCACGGCACAAACACGCGGGTAGCATTTTACTGCTAACCATCCTTCCTTGTGGATGGAAAGCTCGCTGCGACATGCCACGTCATCGCCTACGGCTGATTGGAAGGGATGTGAGGGATAGGGAGGGTTGGGATGTAACGGGGTAGGCTCAACTGATTGTTTTCGTTCTGCCTGTTTCTAACGGTAGAACCAGGCAGCTAACAGGCGGTAACCACGGGAAGGAGCCCAATCAGTTTTGCCTCGAGGATCTTTGCAACTGTGAGGTCCTCCCGAGGCCATTCACCATGTTAACTGCCGGACAGGCAGTTACCATAGAGACAGACCCAACGCAAGTAGCGACCGATCGCAAATTTACCTTGCCCTGGACCCACCTCCGCCCAAATTCGCTTCAGCTCCCGCCTTAATCTTCTAACCTATACGCATTTGAGTCGATTTTATCCCAACAAGTCATTCTGGGTGTTTATAAAAAAAAAATTTCGAAGATTAAAACGGGAGCTTTGCTCCCGCTTAGTCTTATATAACGAAATTATGGAAAATGTCACATCGACTTTCCGTATCATTGAAATTATGAAAATGTGGCTAACGTATAAGTTGTCAAATGTAAAAATTGGGAACTGTAAAGCGGGCTTTTGTATTGCGGACAAATGACATTGTGGTAAAATGAATCCGTGGTATTTCAAACAGTTGCGAAGCAAAGTATTTGGATTGTAAAGATTCGGTGAACCGTTTTCGGACAAGTAAAATTCGGTAAATAGATTTTCGAAACATCGATAAGTTACCCTAAATAGCGTAAAGACTCATGTATAATATTTTCATTGTATCTAGTTGACACAGTTATTGCAGGAAAGCATATCAAACGATTTAATTTAATGCCTAGGAGAAATATTTTCAATTATTATTCAAAATCAAAACATTTATTTTGCAAATATTGAGACCTATTTGCAAAATAAATGTTGGGCACTTTTAGAATTATTATCTTTATCTCGTATTTGGTAATACCAAGTAATACGTATGCAGTTTCGACATGTTTTCTTGTGGAACTACGCATTGAAAATACCTATTGTTCTTTTTTCCTCATTTTTTAAAATTCTCTTTCTTTGTTTACCACTCGGATTTACTTAAGTAGGTTAAGTAGTATCATTATAATTAAGCATATTTTTGGAGAAAATGACTGACTGTCGAGTTTTTTTCGGTATTTCGGCGTTCTTCTCAGCAGTGGTTTCATGAGAAACGCTAGTAATTTTTGATTTGCAAAAGTGCCATTGGGGCCTACTTGCAGAATAAAGTTCATTTATTTCATTTACATAGAGAGACAATTTTTTTCCTGACCTCCATTAAATTTCCCTGACAATTCCCTGACTTTTCCATGACTAGCGAAATTCCCTGACTTTTCCCGGTTTTCCAGAAAGTGGCCACCCTGCTTACATTCTATTAGTATCTGGGAGACCGAGCTTTTTTTTATGTTTTTGCTCAAAAATATTTTAAGGCCATGTCGCCTATATACGGTCAGCATCAAAATTAGCTTGGCATATGAAAGAGGTCAAAAGTTCTTATTCCCTTGTAGTAAAGATTGTTGACGTTTTCATATGCCAAGCTACTTTTGATGCTGACTGTACATAAATAATAATATATGTTTCACGTCACTAAAAACGATAGCTAAATTGCATTTTATCCACAAGAGTGCAAAGAATATTTAAAATATGAACGTGTTATTAGTTACTTTTTTTAAACACGTATAAAGGCCAGTCCAGACAGGACAATATTCGCCCATCGATGATTAGATTGGCGAATATTGTCCTGTCTGGACTGGGTAATAGTTTTGCTGACTGTATATAAGATTTCCTGCCAATTTGTGTTATTTATGTATTAGTTAAAATAAAGGCTGACTTTTCACATATTTCAGTTGATTTTCTTATTTAGTATTTTTCTCGCTTTAGTGAGGTGAAATGATTTGTATTACACACGGCTGCAAAGTTATTTTACGTTTCGTGTGTTGCAACACTCGCTACGCTCAGGAATCTATTTTTGAACCGCTTGATTAGCTCAGGATTCTATTTTCGAACCACTTGCTTCGCTCAGGATTCTATTTTCGAACCGCTCGCTTCGCTCGTGGTTCAACCATAGAACCTATTCGCTAGCTCGTAGTTCAACCCTAGAATCCATTCACTAGCTCGTAGTTCAACCCTAGAATCCATTCGCTAGCTCGTGTTTCAATTCCACACTCGCGGTTAAAATTCAACTTTGCACCTTTGCATAGCAAATAAGTAACTATTTATATTCAATAAATGATTTGAAAATAAGTATTTTTCATTCATGTGACTGAACCATGTTAATCATACTTATTGATACATTACAGGCTCAGAGGAGACTTCGAACATCGCTTGCTTACTGCTGATACCGTCACTCTTGGCGGTCTCAAGCGTTCGACTAAAGAACACTGGAAAAAAGATTTGGCGGCCTTCGAAGGCAGAGACAACGGCTATGTTCATTCTACATGTCAGAAGTGATTCAGATATTTATAATGCAGTAACAAGTAAGCGGACGAAATTTCAAGAGTATGGGCTCACAGTTCAACCTTTTATCATTATTGTAGGTGAATCCCTTGAAAGCATAAAAACTTACTTTGTAGTGATTAATGAAGTATTTTATAATGTTTCAAATATACTGTCTGCAGTAAGTTTGTGCTTCAAAGTAACTTGGGTCGTAAATGCTCAATACCCAATCGAATGCCACAGTACATGGGTGTTCTTACAACAAGCGTTCTTCAAATTTAAGACGAAGTTTGATAGTAACTCAACCTCTGCTTTTACGCTTTTGGGCGAGTTAGGCATTTCTTGTTGATTTTTTTGTCGGACAACTTCCCTAAGCTAAGAAATGCCTGTGATCCTAGACATAGAGAATTTTTTATCTAAAGTTGATTTACAGTCACTGAAACATTCAAAGTGGCCTTGGATAGTTACACATTTCATTTTATGTGGAAAGTGTTATAATTGTGGGTATTCCACTGTTTCTGATGAATATCAACCAACACATTTTATAATACAGTATGAAGAACATATAAAACACTTACTATACCGTAAAATGTGCCTTCTTTGCACCAAAATTTGCTCCACATTTCGAAAATCGTGTTTTTTTCTGAAAATTATTATACTGTGATATGATGATTTATATAGCATTGGAAAGTAGAACAATCCTATATCATGTTGTATCACCTATATGACGCCTCAATCAAGTTTCATATATATATAAAAACTTTATTTTAGGAGTAATGTTACCCGGTGTTTGGGTAACATTGCCTCTTAATTTAAATTGTCCCAAAACTAGTATATCAAAGCGATTGGCGCAGTGTAACGCCATCGTAAATCAAACAATGCTCAATTTATAATCATACCAGTCTAATTTTGAGCACATTAAACTGAAAAATAAAAATAATTGAAGTGATCAAAACAAAATCAATTCTGGTTTTAGTTAAAGTGCTTTATTTTTATTATAATTATGATATATTTCAGTCTTTGTATTATTTTACTTAAACAATAATCAACAAAAAGCAAAAACAGTCTTCTAAAATACAATCTTACAGTGTAAGGTAATCAAAACTTTTGAGGCGACGATCAGTCTTATTAGATACAACTTTCCATAATCAATAATCAACAGCAAATAAAAGCTTTCTAAAAAACGCAATTAATGTTAGTAGTAAGAGATCAATTGTTTTTCTTTAATGAAAGGATCAAAGTTACCCCGACACGTGGTGTAAAGTAGGTACTTGTAACAAAATTGAAGGTTAAGCGTTGAAACAATTCGAAACTACCCGAAATATTGTGATGATTGAATAGTTTAACATATGTAAGAACACATCAAAACATAGTAACCGTGAATAGATTACCAGTTGCTCAGATGAAAGTCACTTTTTCTCATAATAAATTTCTAAAGATTTTTGCGGCGGCACTGTCCAAGGCCTGACAGAAAGAGAAAATGGCGGATCAAAAGTTTGACGTTCAGTGTTGCCACTTTATTAGCTGTTGTATCGACTGCGTTCGGAAATTTTGACGTATTCACCATAGACATCGACATGCAAGGGAATGAAACAAAATACAGAATTGGAGCACGTTTATCCAGTGGGGAGCAATGAAGGCACATTTTACGGTACTTTAATTTCTTTTGGTGCAAAAATTGTTTAGAATATACTATTTATGATCATTACCCAGCTGACGAGTGTGATTTTTGTTTCAATAAGACTATAGCTACTGTCAACCACAGTGGTTATGTTTAATCTAGACTAAAATATAAGTTCGTAGTTACACTAGTATCGTTTACTTTTATCAAATAGTAAAATAAGTAGATTGCGCAGATTAACATTATGGTTATTTGTTTTTTATGTAAACACTAGCGGCCGCCCGCGACTTTGTCCGCGTAGATTTTAGATCGTAACAAAGATATAAATGAAGTTTATTTGTTTCTGTCAGTTGTCTGATGCTATTAATCTTTTGTGAAAATTACTCGAAAGAAGAAATTAATGTGCGCCTTCTTCGATTTGAAAATGGATGTAATTTTCGGAATCAGCACTCCGAGGAACCACAAAGATGACCCCATATCGATTTTTAAGAAAAATAAATGTCCGCCATCTTGGATTTGAAAATGCATATCATTCTCGTAATCGGCACCCCGAGGAATCTCAACGATGACACCCATATCGATCTTTGAGAAAAATAAATGTCCCCTCTGGGATTTGAAAATGGATGTCATTTTGGTAATCATCATCCCGAGGAACCTCGAAGATGACACCCATGTCGATTTTTAAGAAAAATACTTGTCCGCCACCTTGGATTTGCAAATGCATGTCATTTTCGTAATCGGCACCCCGAGGAACCTCGAAGATTACACCTATATCAATTTTTACGAAAATTAAAGATTTGCTCCCCGCACAAACCTGGAACCCCTTTTTACCCCATCAGGAGAACAATTTAAAAAAACGCTGGAATACGTGTTGTTGTATTTAAGCAGAGAGTCTATATACGAAGTTTTAATTCCCGCACTTCAAAAAAGATTTTCTCCGCGTACGAACCTGTAAACCCCTTTTCACCCTTTTAGGGGAGCAATTTAAAAAAATGCTGAAGTATTTTTTGTTGTATTTAAACAGACAGTCTATTTACGAAGTTTGAAATCTCTCACTTCAAAAAATATTTGCTCCCTATACAAACTTGTAACCCCCCTTTTCATACCTTTAGAGGAGCAATATCAAAAAACGCTTAATGCGTTTTGTTGTATTTAAACAGAGAATCTATATACGAAGTTTTAAGTCTCGCACTTCAAAAAAGATTTGCTCCCCGTACAAACTTGGAACCCTCTTTTCACCCCTTTAGGGGAGCAATTTAAAAAAACGCTGAAATGCATTTTGATGTATTTTAACAGAAAGTCTATGTACGAAGTTTGAAATCTCTCACTTCAAAAAAGATTTGCTCGCCGTACAAACTTGGAACCCCCTTTTCACCCCTTTAGAGGAGCAATTTCAAAAAACGCTGAATTGAGATTAGTTGCATTTAAACAGAGAGTCCGTATACGAAGTTTTAAATCCCGCACTTCAAAATATATTTGCTCCCCGTACGAACTTGTAAACCCCTTTTCACCCCTTTAGGGTAGCAATTTCAAAATACACTGAAGTATTTTTTGTTGTATTTAATCAAAGAGTCTATTTACGAAGTATGAAATCTCTCTCTTCAAAGAAGATTTGCCCCCGTACAAACTTGGAACCCCCTTTTCATCCCTTTAGAGGAGCAATTTCAAAAAACACTGAAATATGTTTTGTTGTATTTAAACAGAGAGTCTATTTACGATGTTTGAAATCTCTCACTTCAAAAAAGATTTGCTCCTTTACAAACTTGGAACGCTCTTTTCACCCCTTTAGGGGATCAAGTTTAAAAAACACTGAAATACCTTTTGTTGTATTTATACATAGAGTCTATTTACGAAGTTTCAAATCTCTTACTTAAAAAAAGAATTGCTCCCCATACAAAGTTGGAACCCCTTTTCACCCCTTTAGAGGAGCAATTTCAAAAAACGCTGAAATATGTTTTGTTGTATTTAGACATAGAGTCTATTTAAGAAGTTTCAAGACTCTAACTTCAAAAAAGAATTGCTCCCCGTACAAAGTTGGAACCACCTTTTCACCCCTTTAGAGGAGCAATTTCAAAAAACGCTGAAATAAGTTTTGTTGTATTTAAACAGAGAGACCGTGTACGAAGTTTTAAATCCCGCACTTTAAAAAATATTTGCTCCCCGTACGAACTTTTAAACCCCTTTACACCACTTTACAGGATCAATTTTGAAAAACGCTGAAATGCGTTTTGTTGTATTTAAACAGAGAGTCAATGTACGAAGTTTTAAATCTCTCACTTCAAAAAAGGTTTGCTCCTTTACAAACTTGGAACGCTCTTTTCACCCCTTTAGGGGAGCAATTTTGAAAAACGCTGAAATAAGTTTTGTTTTATTTAAACATAGTCTATTTACGAAGTTTCAAATCTCTCACTTCAAAAAAGATTTGCTCACCGTACAAAGTTGAAACCCCCTTTTCACCCCTTTAGAGGAGCAATTTCAAAAAACGCTGAAATATGTTTTGTTGTAATTAAACAGAGAGTCTATATACGAAGTTTTAAGTATCTCACTTCAAAACAGATTTACTCCGCATATAAACTTTGCACCCCTATTTTACCCTCTTAGGGTTAGAATTTTACAAAACGCTGAAAACACTTTCTTTGAATTTAAGTTTGTAACCTGCTTACGAATTTTTAAGTCTTCAGCTCAAAAAAAAATTTTTCTCCCATACAAACTTTGCACCCCTATTTGATCTCTTTAGGGGTGGAATTTCCAAAAATCCTGTCTTATCCCTTGCATACGTCATAAAAGTAAGCTCTGGACCAAATTTGAAGTTTCTAGTTTCAGTAGTTTCGGCTGTGCGTTGATGGTAGATCACCCCTTCTTCTTTTATATATATAGATAGAAGATAGATAATGTATTAGATCTCAAAATACTTAGGAATCATTTCAAATTACAACATGCTGACCATGAGTTTGTTGAATACATTTGTTGTGAAGACCAATGTGCTAGATCATTTAATTTGTACAATTCTTATAGAAGACATTTAGACAAATGTCATTTACCTAAAAGTGAATGTAACCCTCAGAGTGATCAGTCAAGTAACATTATTAAGGGAAATAATCTCGAGCAGCCTTTATTTCTGGCAGAAAATATGGGTTGTACAGCAACAGCAAATGTAGCTTCATGTTTTAGTTCTTCCAGTTCTTGTACTAATCCTGTAGGTCTAGTCCAAGATAAGGTCAAATCCATTGATGATGTTCTTTCAACAAATGTATCGACACTTTATGGAAACACGTTATTGCCTAGAAGTATAGTTCAAAATGTGGTCGACGGCTTAGGAAACTGTCTTACTTCCTTGGTTCCCATACTTGAAAAATGTACTGAGAAGATTTGCGTTGAAAAGTCTATTCCTATTGATATTTCTAAAAGTGTAACAGAGGAAATGGCAAGTAAAATAAAGTCATCATTGGATAATTTTAAAACAGAACGTAAAAGGTTCAACTATTTTAAAAAGTATGGATCTTTTATTGAACCTCAAGCAATAGTTGTTGGCCAGCGATTTGATAAAGTAAAAAATCAAGGAATATCTCGCTTGATGCCTGTAGAATGTTTCGCACAATTTATTCCCTTACGGCAAATATTAAAGATTTTTTTCTCTCTTGATGGTATATTATCTGAAACCTTAGAATATATGAATAGTTTGCATACAAAGGAAACGAAAGAAAATTTTGTTCAAGGTGCCTATTGGAAAAATAGAATGAGTCATTCCTCTGATAAAACAATAGTTCCACTGTTTATGTACTTTGACGATTACGAAACTGGGAACGTCTTGGGCAGTCACGCTGGTATTCACAAATTAGGAGCAGTTTACGTTTCAGTTCCATGTTTACCACCATGGCGCTCTTCCGCTCTGACAAACATATTCCTTATATTACTCTTTCATTCGTCAGACAGAATTGCATTTGGCAATCGTGCTATTTTCCGTCCGCTAATAAATGAATTTAATTATCTGAGTGATAACGGTATTGATTTTGACGTCCCAACTTTTAAAGGTAAATTATACTTTGAACTTGGCGTCATTTTGGGCGATAACTTAGGGTTACATTCAATGATAGGATTCGTAGAAAGCTTTTCTGCAAACTATTCCTGTCGAACATGTAAAGTGTCAAAGAATATATTAAAAAAACAGTTGTATGAAGATGAATCATTACTTCGCAATGTAGACATGTACAATAGAGACTTAAATTTGAACGATTCATCATTAACGGGCATTAAAGAGAGATGCGTATTTCTAGACATCGGATATTTCGACCTGTTTCAGCAGGTTGGGGTCGATATAATGCACGATATACTAGAGGGAGTAGCAAAATATGTTGTGAATTTTATATTATTGCAATATACTCAATCTTTGTATTTATTTTCATTAGACGTTTTAAATGAAAAAATTGCAACAGTAAATTTAGGGCCGGATAACAAAAATAGACCATGTCCAATAGATAAAGAACACGTTAATCGTGGTGCACTAAGAATTTCATCCAGTGAGATGCTAACTCTTTTACGATTCTCGGGCATATTTATCGGGGATTGTGTTCCGAGAGATGATGAAATATGGATATTATATATTAAATTAAGAAAAATTATCGAAATTGCTTTCAGTTCAAAAATTAGTCCTGGAACACCAGATTTATTAAAAGTACTGGTAGCGGAATTTAACGAGTTTTATATCAGAGTAACAAAAGATTCTCTTAAACCTAAGTTTCATAACATGGTACATTATCATTCAGCTCTTTTGAAATATGGCCCTATTTATTCACTATGGTCAATGAGATTTGAAGCTAAACACAGACATTCAAAAAATGTTGCCAAAATATCTAGTAACCATGTCAATGCCTCACGAACTTTGGCGATCAAGCATCAACTTCAATTAAATGACGTTTTTCATCGAGGTTTTCTGGACAGTATTTTGAAATTGGGACCAATAACGCGGATATTAGTATCAGAAACGGGTTCGATTCCCGGTTCAACCATAAAATTATTTAAGTATCTGTGAATGCAGTTTAAATTGTTTTTTAAATTCAAATAATGTCTTCTTTCAGTAAAATGTTCCATCTACAATATTCAA
Source organism: Epiblema foenella (assembly GCA_963556455.1). Taxonomy (NCBI): domain Eukaryota; kingdom Metazoa; phylum Arthropoda; class Insecta; order Lepidoptera; family Tortricidae; genus Epiblema; species Epiblema foenella. Next base: position 11,620,092 of record OY747097.1, on the reverse strand, counting down.
GGTACTTTCCCTCCATGTGGCATAGCCGTGGGACGCCCTGTATATGGGTAGAAGTATACCTACATGGCGCCATATGATATTTCCTATTTCAGTGACTTTTTATAAAGTTTTCTTTTTTAGAATCGATTTCTAAAAAATATGATACTTCTTATATGTGAATGTAAGAATTTAATGTGATTAAATAAAACTTGTTTCTTTGAATTAAGTTTTTTTTAAATCTCTTAAGATCGGTTGCACTTACCATTGGGTAAGCCAAGTTACTCACTACTGTCAGTTGTGTCTATTGAGACATAACTGACAGTACTGAGTAACTTGGCTACTTATACTAATTTCAGTTAGCTGGAATTACCAAGTAGATCGGTTGTATCTACCCAATAGACACAATTGGCAGTACTGAGTTACTTGGTTACTTATACAAATTTCAGTTAGCTGGGATTACCAAGTAGTTCGGTTGTATCTACCCAATAGACACAATTGGCAGTACTGAGTTACTTGGCTACTTATACAAATTTCAGTTAGCTGGAATTACCAAGTAAATCGGTTGTATCTACCCAATCGACACAATTGGCAGTAGTACTGAGTTACTTGGCTACTTATACAAATTTCAGTTAGCTGGAATTACCAAGTAGATCGGTTGATTCTGCCCATTAGACAAAATTGGCAGTACTGAGTTACTTGGCTACTTATACAAATTTCAGTTAGCTGGAATTACCAAGTAGATCGGTTGATTCTACCCATTAGACACAATTGGCAGTACTGAGTTACTTGGCTCCTTATACCAACTGTAGTATGCTGGAATTATGAAGTAGCTCAGTTCCACCTACCCAATAGACACAATTGACAGTACTGAGTAACTTGGCTCCTTTTACCAATTGTAGTTAGCTGGAATTACCGAGTAGATCAGTTGTATCAACCCAAAAAACTTGGCTATCATTACTCGAGTCACTCTATTGACAACAACGACCTAATTTGGTAAAATTAGCCGAGTGATTAGGTCGGAGGTTACCTACGCGTGTTAATTATTTTTAACATATGTACTGTGATAATTCTACCGACTTACGTTAGCAAAGTTGACTTGTTTAATTTTAGCAAAGAAGTTTGCAGGCTCCATACGAACCTAGTTGCTCGGTTGTAAATAGCACCATATTATTTATTTTTAGCTGTTTAGTTTTTTCCGTGTACAGTAGCCGTGTACGGACCATCCCAGCCGACAGCGCGTTGCATACGGGGCATTTCTGCCACCATGGATTATCTCGAGGTATGGTTTCTTTAAGCAGACTGCCAGACGTTATTTTGACAACGCTTACCATCATAGGAATCCGTTAGTTAGGAAGGCTGTCGACTACGTTCCCATTCCTCCCCCCTCTGTTGTAACTCGGCGATCACTGATTATAGCCCGCACGGTTCGGCGTCCTAGGCACACACTTACGGACCCGTACGACGTAATCACAGCGTTCATCGAAAGATGGAACGCTGCGCTTACGGCGTCCATCTCTGACACGACGCGTACACTTAGGCATTCCCGCCGGCGGGGACGTTCACCGCGCGATCGCGACAACACTGACACATATAGTCCCTATTCGTCCCGGTACCGCCGCACACCGGGTAGAGTCAGTCCGACCCAGGTCGGGCCTAGCTGAGTTTCTTGCTGGACTCTTCTCAGCTAGGCTAGGTTTAGTGAACCAGCGACAAAACTCCCGGTAGCTCGATTCCACTCACACCTCAGATTCGGTTGAAACCGCTCAACCAATCTCACTGGAGCGCAAACTCTTAGAGTATTCCAGTGTTCCAAACCACACGCGTGGTCGTGCCGGAGGTTTTCCCCTGGATTTTCCCCAGGCTACTCTCCAACCGCGCACTCCTCTATCGCTTTATTAGGCCCCGCCTATAAAGCCACAGTCAGGTTCAAAAAAAAAGGTGTTGTTGGATATGGGGATCGGGAACAAATTGTAGTAAGTAAATATGCTTTTAAAGAATATTGGTATCTTAACTACAACTACTAAACTATAATCGCTAAAATAAGAACTTACATCTAAGAAATTATAAAGGATGCGTGTTTCAGACACGTCGGAAGTTATAAGCTGCTCAGGACTGTAATATTTCCGAAGAATGGAAATAAAGTGTTCAAGATTTGAAAACGATATTGCTTCATTGGCTCCTGCCAGGTTGGCCACCATCATTCTGTAACAATTGATATTTCTTTATGTCTATTAATATTGTTTTTCTAAATTAAGGTCAAAGGGGTTTTTTATCTGTGGCTAAATGAATCGAGCTATTATACGCAAATACGGCAAAAGGCATTAATTCTGTGATTGTCGATTGTTGATATTTTTCCTGGAGTAAGCTAATGTACTCCGTGATGGTTGAGTGAAATCTTTCGATTGCTCCATTAGACTGAGGGTTGTTGACACTGGTAAAATGAAGATTAATTTTATTCAGGGCGGCATATTCTTTGAGAGGAAGGTTTTTAAACTCTGTGCCTTGATCGACCGTGATGATGATAGGTAAGTTGTGATGCGTCATCCAAATAGTGAGTGAATTACTGACGCTAATTCCTGTCATTCTCTCTAAGGGATAAGCTTGAGCGTATTTCGAAAATGTGTCTATTATCGTGAGAAATTTTTGACCCTTTATTTAGAACTAGCGGCCGCCCGCGACTTCGTCCGCGTAGATTTTAGATGGTAACAAAGATATAAATGAGGTTTATTTGTTTCTGTTAGTTGTCTGATGCTATTAAGCTTTTGTGAAAAATTATTCAAAAGAAAAAATAAATGTCCGCCATCTTGAATTTGAAAATGGATGTAATTTTCGTAATCATCACTCCGAGTAACCTCAAAGATCACACCCATATAGATTTCTAAGAAAACTAATTGACCGCCATCTTGGATTCGCAAATGCATGTCATTTTCGTAATCAGCACCCCAAGGAACCTCGAAGATGACACCTATATCGATTTCCCCCTTTTCACCTCTTTAGGGGAACAATTTTGAAAAACGCTGAAATATGTTTTGTTGTATTTAAACTTAGAGTCTATTAACGAAGTTTCAAATCTCTAACTTCAAAAAAGATTTGCTCCTCCTACAAACTCTCAACCCCCGTTTCACCCCTTTAGAGGGCGAATTTCGAAAAACGCTGAAAACTGTTTTCTTTGGTTTTAATGCTTAGTCTATTAAGGGGGTTTGAAGTCTCTATCTTAAAGAAAATTTTATTTTCCATACAAAAAGGCCACCCCCTTTTTTTCCCCTCAGGGGATGAATTTGGAAATAAATTTATTTACCTATGTCCTATTCTGATGTTTAAGCTACAAAACTGGAAAGTTTCATAGAGATCCGTTTAGTAGTTTTTGAGATTAAGCGGAACGTACATCCATCCGCACAAACTTTCACGTTTACAATATTACTAGCTTTTGCCCGCGACTTCGTCCGCGTGAACTTCTACTGACTATTCTTTCCCTTGGTAAATATAATTCTGCAGGTTAGGTTATAGACTACTTTGGGTGGCTCACTCAAAATTTACTGAAACGTTTTACGTGTCGAAGTTAAAACCTCACAAAGTTTCTTATTCAATGAAATAAAATTCATTACGTCCTTCTTATTTATATAAATACATGCGGCCGCCCGTGACTTCGTCCGCGTACATTTTAGATGGTAACCAAGATCCAAATGAGATTTATTTGTTTCTCTCAGTTGTCTGATGCTATTAATCTTTTGTGAAAAATTACTCAAAAGAAAAATTGATGTCCGCCATCTTGGATTTAAAAATGGTTGTCATTTTCGTAATTGGCACCCCGAGGAACCACAAAAATGACACCCATATCGATTTTTAAGAAATATAGCTGTCCGCCATCTTGGATTTGACAATGGATGTAATTCTCGTAATCGGCACCCCGAGGAACCTCGAAGATGACACCCATATCGATTTTAAGAAAAATAATTGTCCGCCATCTTGGATTTGCAAATGCATGTCATTTTTGTAATCGTCACCCTGAGGAACCTTGAAGATGACACCTATATCGATTTTTACTAAAAAGTAAAGATTTTCTCCCCGCACAAACTTGGAACCCCCTTTTTACCCCATTATGGGAACAATTTAGAAAAACGCTGGAACACTTTATGTTGTATTTAAACAGAGAGCCTGTATACGACGTTTTAAATCTCGCACTTAAAAACAGATTTGCTCCCCGTACAAACATGGAACCCCCTTTTCAGCCTTTAGGGGAGCAATTTCAAAAAACCCTGAAATGTGTTTTATTGTATTTAAACAGTGAGTCTATATACGAAATTTTTAATCTCTCACTTCAAAAAAGATTTGCTCCCCATACAAACTTGGAACCCCCTTTTCACCCCTTTAGAGGAGCTATTTCAAAAAACGCTGAGATAAGTTTTGTTGTATTTAAACAGAGTCTATATATGAAGTTTTAAATCACTCACTTCAAAAAAGATTTGATCCCCGTACAAACTTGGAACCCCCTTTACACCCCTTTAGGGGAGCAATTTAGGAAAACGCTGAAATATGTTTTGTTGTACTTAAACATAGTCTATTTACGAAGTTTCAAATCTCTAACTTCAAAAAAGATTTACTCCCCATACAAATTTTGAACCCCCTGAATTTAAAAAATCGCTGAAGTCAGTTTTGTTATATTTAAACAAAGAATATATATACAAAATTTCAAGTTTCTAAGTCCAAAAAAATTACGTTTCCCATACAAACTTTCATTCCTTGTTTTACCCCCTTAGGGGATGAATTTCGAAAAATCCTTTCTTATTCCTAGCCTACGTTATAAATGTAACCGACTGTGTAAAAATAAACTCTAGCGTTAGTAGTTTCGGCTTTTATATATATAGTTTATAAGCTTTTGCCCGTGACTTCGTCTGCGTAGAACTCGGTCATTGCGTTAGAATGTTATTGCTATTATTTTATGTCAGGCGCTTATACCTAGTTACCTTTCTTCCATACAAAGTTCGACCCCCTTAAGGGATGAATTCCGGGATAAAAAGTATCCTATGTCCATCCTTGTGACTCAAACTATATCCATACCAAATTTCATCTAAATCGGTTCAGTGGTTCAAAAGTAAGTGGTAACAGACAGACAGACATACTTTAACATTTGTAACCCGCCACGACTTTGCACGGGTAGGGCAGTTTTTTAATCTATAGCTTTCATTTGGAACGTATTGCAGTGGATCAATCTGCCTTTTACCTAAGACCTGCATGAAGATTGCGAGTGACCAAACTATATCCATCAGCATTAGCTGATGAATAGTCTACAAAGCAATTTTAGTGAAAGGTATGGAAAAAGTTAAATGGATTCAAGATATTTGTAAAAACTGTACTATTTTAGATATCGAAGAGAAAGGGTGTCCTAACTTTACTAATCTGTACAAAACATACTGTACTGCTGAAAACAACTTAAATTGTTTTGATCATGCTAAAAATGTGCGTTGAAAAATGTTTTATGTATAAAAAAATGGTATGATAATAACTGTATTTATAACTAACTATTTTATTGTATTTTAATTTGATTTACATTTATCATGTATCCATTTTGTACAAAATATGTAAAGCAATTATTAAAAATAAAACCATGGTATATAATGTTTCGAGTTTTATTGAATTACAAGTGACGTTTATTAATTTCTTTTGACATTTTATTAATAATATTTTCGGTAGAGTCCAGCATCTCATCAACAGGGCTTTTCACAACATATTGTGCACTCACACTTAAAAAACTCACTGTCACTATCGTCAGAAGTTAAATCAATTTTCTCGGAGACACTTTCGGTAAAGTCATATATTTTTATTTTTATCAAACGTTGACCCCTACGAAGCTCCTTACTAATTACGTAAGATTTTTGAGCCTGATTTTTGGAGCTTTTCTTAGGCTTTGTTTGCGTTTCTTGACATTTCCGCTTTTTGTTTCCTTTATGGGGTTTAGTTAACACCAACTCTTTATTCTCCCAATCTTTCACTCGTTGTGTGAATGCATTTAGTGGGTCTTGAGCATAAATATTCTAATCGAAGTCTGTTTCTTAAATGAAAAATTAATACGATGTATTAAATGTTCATAAGTATATAAACAAACACTCGACCAAGAAAAAAAAAATTACACCAATGACTTTATTAGTTTTTAATGTATTAAGAGATAAATAAAAAATCATTAAGCAAAAGAACAAATAAAATTACACATGATTTTCACCATAATATAACTATTATCACTATCATATTTTAGAGTATTTAATCATTAAACTACATAAACTTACATGATTTAAAGAAAAACTATCCATTTTGAATACCGTTCTCTGCCACTTCACTATGGAAAATGAAACTAGAACGTTGCTGAGGTAGAAGTAAATGCAATATCAGCTATTTTCTGAAGGTAACGTTGTTATTTTAGTTTGCAGAACAACATACTCACATTTCAAATGAAATGTTGTAATTTTCTACCTTTCAAGCATGCTGGGACTTGTTGCAACAGGAATACGACCAAAGAAAAATAAAAACAATCTATCATAGATCTATTATTACTTTATTGATGTTCCTTACATAATTTTACATTAAATGGAATAATAGTGATCACTTAAATCTAGGTTATACCTATTATGTTTATTATAATTCATTAGCATAGTGCGACATTACATTTTGATTAGCCTATAACCCCATGACAAAGTTGAAATTTTGTCACTATTGATAAATCTTTTGTCGTCTTTATTGCAGAGCGCTACTTTATTCACAACTTGTGTAAACAATTCATGCTTAATTGTTTTAAATAACACTTGTTTTCTGCGTATAACTTGGTCTGTGAGAAGTACATTAGTATAATCAGAAATAGCAAGATCTCGAACAACAGGTTTTTTAACTCCTTTTGCTTTCTTGATACTAAACTCATTATTTGTCGTTATGCAATACAATTTCGAGCGCAATCCAACAAAACTTTTTATTAGGTTACCTGAAAGCTCGTCTTTAAACAATCCAGGAACTTTTTTGTTTTTTAAGGGGCTATTAAATTGATTATTAGAATTTAAATTGCTCGTATCAAAGTGCAGTAGAAGGAATACGCCGGTTCTGCCCCCAGGTTCTAGACCCCTAGACTGCTAGATTGGTTTTAGATTTCCTAGACTGGCTCCAACTAGAATGTAGAACGCCACCCATCGGTCTAGCATCTGAGCGCCGGGCAAGATTACGACAGTAAAAATTTGAACTGGCTAGTGGCCGAGGGGCGAGACTGCAAGGGGCGTTTTGTGTTGAAGTTAACTCATTTCAATGGTTGACGTTTTTTTACAGGTATATTTTTAAACTAAAGCGCGTATCTTCAACTACGTGGGTGGTCGCACACGCTTGTATTTATATTTCTAAAAACGTTCCAGAAAATTGCTATCTTGTGTCCCTTTCATTCGCACAAACTTTCACTATTTTTATCCCCTTCATTAGTGCACAAAAAACTGAAACCTTTCATAAAATTATTATTTTCTGTCCCTGTCACTCGCATATAAATTCACTATTTTTATCTCCTTGATGACAATAAGAATGGGCCACCAACTACCGCGCCTAACAAAGAGACAAATTCAATGAGACCTATGCGACTGATTGTTATTTCACTGTACCCAATAGTACAAGGTTCTATGTTGAGCTTTTATCAACTTGAGATTTGAACGCTGTCACTTTAACACAAAGTCTAGTTTTAACTACCCCCTATACTATAACTATCTCGTTTAAGTATTCTGTACATATGCAGCACGTATTTATTTATAATTATTACATATATACTTACTCGTTATATGTGTTATATACTTAGCGGTAGGTATTTTACCTGTTAATGGATAGTTAAAATGGCCGTCTTTTGGTCAGGTTTCCACTTGTAGGTATTTATTAATTCATTTCTTACTCGAGTTAACTGCAAAAAGAAGTAAGCGCCATGAAATTTACGGCGGTTAAGACCTTTTAATTTTTAATATGCTGCACATTAACCTAACGGAGTTTTAGGCTTTTTTCTTGAACGCTCCACGTCTTGGGTGTCCATTTAGGTACAATCATTTCAATTAATGTTTTCAGAAAGAAACCTGTTTAAACCTGCAATCTGCCCAATTATATACATGATGTTGATGGATTTACATTAACATTAAACCCATTGTTAACTGGCTATTGTAATTTTTGTACAAAGCATTTGTGACAGCCCTCTCTTAAATGTGTATACGAGAAACATGTTTGAACAGGAGATCGTGGTCGTTGTACGAATTATTACATATATACTTACTCGTTACATCTGTTATATACTTAGCGGTAGGTATTTTACCTGTTAATGGATAGTTAAAATGGCCGTCTTTTGGTCAGGTTTCCACTTGTAGGTATGCTGTAGGTATAATATAGTTTATTGCATTCATGTTTAAACCAGTGAGAAAGGTGGATAAATAACAAACATGTCTGTGTTTTGTACAAGTTTCGACTTGCATATACATACAAGCTGTAGGTTCAAAAAACGAAGTTCTCATTGTTAATTGTTATATATGAATATTTTGTTTACATGTGTAATATATTGCCTTCCTTATTATACTGTCGAAATCCTGTTAAAACTTGTTTCTTCTTCCTAGGTGATCCTCTGTCCCCACTAGCGTGCCCGAGGTTTTTATACACACATTCATATAAAAAGGCCGAAGCTGAGGCTAAATTTATATAGTGTCTTTTGACCACCAGTTCAGTTAAGAGCTCTCCGTTTCTCGGTATTGAAGTGACTATTACTTTATTACTTGTGATAATGAATGTAAGTATTCAAATAGTGTTACCCTATAATAACTTATTATTTTTAGCTTTGTGTGTATGTATGTGTATTGATTTTATGAATATTGTTTCAGTTCTCCGACAATGCCTTCAAGAACTACTATTTCAATGAAAATGAAGACGAAGCGAGCGATGAGGAAGGGACGCTTGCTATTAAAGTGAAGCAGGCCATAACAAAGAAGCGTCCATCGAATAACATCGATGTGTTTTTCGAAAGGTCCAAGAAGAAGCCCAAAGTCATCAAGAAATCTTCCACGGTCTCCAAAACAACGGAAGACGGTGTCGCATACCTGACTTCTGGACAAGATGATGGGGCATATGCCTCACATCTGATTAAGATAGAAGTATACGACATGGAGAAAATAAAAAATGTTTCGCCATTGGACCACTGGAAACATTGTGATCTTCGTGTTAGGTACTACACTGTTGGAGAACTGGACTCACATGAACAAAGTGCTCGTGATGTCATTTACAACATCGCGAAAGAGTTAGCGGCAAAGCCCAAATGTGTTAAACACTGTTTGGGAACTGATAATAAGTAGTTTAAGGTGCCTTGTTTAATTTAATAGTCATAAGTCTAAAATAAGTTTTTAATAAATATTGTAGTATATAAAATAATTAGTTAAGCATTCTCTTTAAAACCATCTGAAATATTTTCATTGTAATATCTATCTATTAAAATTATTGTGTTAGCATATTTTTATAAATAAAACACATTATTTCATTGTACGTATTGTTTTAATTCATAAAGATTCGTTTAAACATATTTCTTAATACTAGATCATTAGACAAAGTATTGTCAGAAAACAAATTTAAAAACTGACTCATTTTTTTCCCATGATACTTAAAATAAAGATAAACTAAACAATATTCCCCACAAACTGAGGTAAAATAATTTTGAAGTGGTTTATGGTTATGATACTACCTCTTAGCATTTCTTTTTAAGAATAACTTATGATAACCAGTAGGCTTTCGACCAAAAGAGTCAAAGTATTCTCCTATTCCATTAACATCAATGTGAATGGCAATCCAATGGGACCCAGGTCTCGAGTCGGGGTCCAAGTTGCTTATAATAAATGCAGGTAAATTAACCCAAAAGGGGATTTGGTTTGCAGCAAACACATTTGATACAAAACTGGAACTTATTTTATTCATACAAAATTGAATTTGATTCGTATCCATTTCTGATAAAAATAATCATTCATTGATGATCTTACTAACGATTTCAAGCAGCAAATGAAATAACTGATCAATATCATTACATATATGTAGTTATCAGCTATTATAATCTACCGTAACGTCACGGTTTTTGTTTATTTCTATTATGTTATCAAATTCAGCATATACGATGCAGTTTATAGTAGTACTTAAAGACGATTCAAAACGAACTTCTACCCGAACAGAACCATGTCTCACAAGATTCCAGTGTGAAGTTGAACTGGCAGATAAATCAGGTGTCAAATCAAAACATAGCAAACAATTACCCCCTCCATAACTTGATCTGTCTATTGCATTACCTTCATTATGGAAATGAATTCCTGATCCAGAAAATAACGTATGATATGTTGATGCTATTAAACCAGAATTAAATGAAGGTTGCAATGTTTTCGAAGGTATTTCATGACCGTCCACATACAAACTAAAAGAGTTCATATTGAAATGTTGAAAATTAAAAGGATTCAAAGCTAGATTACCATTAAATGCCGAGTTTGAAACGAATCCAATAATACATCTTTTAGGGACTTGCCCGAGAAATATATTATCTAACGTTTTTCCCTGTATTCCAGCTGGTAATGTAAGAACCTTTACTTCCGCTCTTGTGATTGGATACTTTGCTGTGGTTGATGCTAATACTTTTTGATGTGCTAACAAAACACTTGGATTAATTCTTGCTCTTCTTACTATGAGACTGGCATCCATTATCTGAACTTTAAGTTTGAGATCTTGGTGACAAATTAAATTAAACGATTCTTTAGAACGTGCCAATTTAACACGCATTTCGACTCCGTTTATTAAGAATTTCTCTTGGTTAAACATATCACCATGCAAGTGACCAATCAGCTCTACTTCCTTACTTTCTTTAATAAATTTCTGTCTTTTGTGAAAGCCTTTATTATTCACATCAGCGGTATCCATATAGTGTGGTGTATCTTCATACCATAATCCACAAGTAAGATGAGATTCTTTAGCTGCTGGACCATAATTAAGTAGATTTTCCATATAAGCACGATAGGCGTAGGTATTATTTGGTGGTGATATGAGTTTCTGATTTAAATATACATCTAGTTGGCTAAACAGGGAATGTAACCAATTATTGACGGGTGCAACTGGGGCATCTGCTTTTAGCTTTGTGCCATCTTGGTTTAATACTTTGGCATTGATATGTAACAAAGTATGTGATAGGTCAATATAGTCATCACCAGATCCGGGAACTTGAAACTCAATGGGTCCGTCGTCACTTAAAGATGAAATTGGTTTGTAATGAACCCACTGTCCGCTTTCAATGCTGGTTTGAGTTGATGGCAGTGCAAACAAATCTAGTTCTGATTTAGCACATTCACATGAATTACTATGTAAGAAAGACATAATTAGTTTGAAAATATATCCTCAATATTATACTTTTTATTTCTTTTACCTCCTCTTCGTCGTGAGGCTTTCAAAGTAATGAGAGGTTCCCGTCTCTTAGTTGACATTTTATACCCTGATCCCGACATAAGAGAATCTATTTTTTCGTCAGCTTTCCTTTTTAAGTTCGCACTTGCTTCTTTAAGCCGAGATCTAATAGAACTCTCCATAGGACGTGAATTTACCATATCAGTCAACAGTCCCATCCCCGCATCTAAAGTTTCTCTTCCTACAGTTTTAAAACCGCTAGATAATAAAGGAAGTACAGACCTAAATAGTCCACCCAAAAAGCTACCGATTCCATGCCCTCGTTGATATGGAACACCTTTATAGACAATTCCTACACCAGAGCCAGCTTGATGAGAATAGTAATGTTCATATGGACAGGAGTGAGACACTCGTTTATGATTCATTTTACTCGTCGAAAGTGTAGCTTCACACAAGAGGATCCAAATTGAAATGGTATTCTTGATCCCGTGGTTGTCCTTATATCTATTTCAAGAGTGTCAAACTCTCTACGTAAAACAGGAACATAGTGAGCAGGTGAAAAAACATGCATTTTATATGCTCCATAGATAAATTTTGTGGGGTCTAATGGTATTATTCTTAGTAATGATGTAATTACATCCCCCACCACTTGTGGTTGAATAATGTCAGTATAAACAAATATTTGTGATGGTAAACCTAAGTATAAATTTGCAGGATGTATTCCAATAGTACTTTCTTTTAAATTAGTTCTAGGTTTATAACCAAGCTGAAGACTTAATATAGGGGAAGTTATGATTGATGTTATCTCTTCGTTCGCTGTTACAGCCACCATTTTAGTAACTGCATCACATCTAAATTTAACTTTTGTCTTTAGCTGCGGGTTTTCGTTAAATGCTTTGAGAAAATGATCAATACTATCATACGAAGTGGCTGGAATGTGAGTTTTTACATCAACGATTTTGTATTTTTCCTGAGTCGGTACAGCTACCTTTTTTTTAATGTAGACTATGTTTTCATGTTCTTGAACATTATACATAGAACATGGGTATTGGAACTCCACTAATCCAACAACCCATTCTCCCTCCAATTTAATGGTTCTAGGTAATTTAGTTAAAAAGTGAGCTGTAGTATTATCGGTAAAGTAGGTCGATGAGCTGTTACTCAACAAAGTTAGATAAAAACTATCTTCACTCATATTTCTTCTAAGTTTGATGTAGGTATCCAAGAGTTGAATTTATTGGGATAACCTTGCCACTTAACGAACACTTCCTTTCTGCCACCAGTGCGTCGCGAGCGTATTATTTTATCAATTTTATACCTCATGGAGGGGCGTAATGTGACTTTTTGTAATTCTTTAGAATAGAATGTATCAATAATTGGTTCACCTTCTAAATCTTTTAAAGTATAGACAATACGTGGGATTCTTTTAATAACTGAGGCTATTATGAATATTTCATCACTCCAGTTAGTCTCATACCCCTTTTGAAATATATGTTTATATTTAGTTATTCTAACATGATCACCTACATTAAGTATTGGAGATTCCACTATATTTCGTTTATCCTTATTGCGATCATATAAATTGCACCAAACAGTCATAATATTATCAGAGTTAACATCAATTGGTCGCATTTTAATGCTAGAATGGTAGCTATGGTTATACGAATGAAGCAGGTCTTGCAATACGTCGACGTAATTGTAAGTATTATGATGAGTGAAGTAACGCCACATTTTAGATTTAAGAGTTCTTTGAAACCTTTCAACAATACTTGCTTTAATATCAGGATTATTTGTGGTATAATAATTAATGTTTTTGTTTTTAAAGTAATCTCTAACCACCTTTGAAACAAATTCGGTCCCTTTGTCAGATTGGATGTGACGAGGGGTAGAATTGGCTTCTGAAAAAATGCTTTCAAAACATTTTTTAACTGTTTCAGAGTCCTTCTTTTTCATAGCCCTAGCAAAAGCATATTTACTAAAAACATCAATAACACATAGAATATATTTATATCCATCGTTATATTGACTATACGTTCTCATATCACTAAGATCGGCTTGCCAGAGTTCATTAAAGTTAGAGAGGATGTATCTGTTTCTACTAAAACGTTTATGAACGGGTCTATGCAGCGTGTACGCTTCCTGTGATGATAACCAATCTTTCACTTCCCCTCTGTTCATTTTACCTTTCATTTCATTCACCAATTTGTTTACGCTACTATAACTGGCTGGATTTGATACATCGTAGTAGATCCTATTTATCTCTAATAGGGGGTCCATCTCTCCCAATCTAATTTCTTTCTCGATAGCCTGGGTGGTTTAGTAGATAGAGGAGTAGAGGTGTTTTTTTCTTTAACTGACGGGATTTCCAGATTTATAGCAGCAATCGAAGTTCTAGAATCATTAGATTGTAGTCCATTCATAAATTCTAAGTTCGTAGGATTACCTATACACGATTTAGGAACTTTTATATCATGTAAAGCACTAGCAAAATCTTCCCAACCTTTTGGTTTTGAACGTTTTAGAGGTCTAAGCACGTCGCCTACTAGATCGAGAATATTACTGTTTGGAATGGTACGATTGTTTATTACTACTTCCCCGTTCTCCTTCCACCAAATTTTTGGTTTACTTTGTACCATACATTCCAACAAAGTTTGGCTTTTTGATCGATACGATTTCGGTATTACGTCTATAATATAAGATGGAGAATATTGTTTAGGTAAATCAGATTTCGTTCCTCCAGGTGGTGTTGCGTATACATCCCCTTCTGGTTCTGGCAATACTGCGTTTACGATTGAGTTATTATTAACAATTTCCTCCTTTTTGGTGATCTTCGGATGAAATTCATTGTTTTCGTTGGTGAGTTGATCAACTTCAGTCACTAATGGTATTTTAAACGGTTTTCGATCCGTTTCAGTAAAATGTAAAAATCGTTGTAATGCTTGGGAATATAATGCCCACTTTTCACGATCGTTTATTTTCTTTCTCAAAATTGTTTGCATTTCTCCATCTAGACGTGACGATATAGTTTCTGATTAATTTTCACTTTTTTTAAGTCTTTCAATAAACTCTGGTTCAACTAACAACATTTTTTTTGTATTTTCCATGGTATCTAAGATAAAGAGTTCACTAAAGCACTTAAAACTGCACCTAAAATTATTGGTAAAAAAGCCCCTCCTTTCTGAACAATAACGGTTTTCCGAAGCTTATTTTTCCCTTTTGAAACTAATTTTCGTAGAATTTCCTTATATTTCTTTAATTTGGATTTTTCTTTCTTATTTAAAGGAATTTTTCCCTTTAGAACGTTATAGATACATTCACAAATGATATTAATTTCCTCGTCGTCACACGACTTAAGCAAAGCTGTCCGATATTTAGGTTTAAGTAGCTGTAGTGCTTCTAGTAAATGTTTATATGTGCTTACTCTAGAATGCATCATTTGGAACTGATTAAAACTTGATGATCCTGGTTGTATTTAAAACCCTTCTTTGGGATATACACCGTGCAGTGACCATCACATGGGAATATTTTAGTTTTAAAACGGCACATGTCATCTGTATTTTGTTTTAGATCAATCATGAGATAGCCGTGGGCGTGTTTGGTAGCATCATTGTAAGCTTCTTCCACGAACTTTGAATTTTCTGGGGAAACTTGTCGAGACAAATAACGTATCTGTGTTTTATCTCTAGGGTTCTTAAAAAACACTAAATAACTTGTATTTAAAGATATATCACGTTGACCTTTACCCTGATGAAATATATTTTGCGTAATATAAAACACGCTCAAGTTTCTGTGGTGACTGCCTTTCGTAAAAATGTCAACTATTCGTCCGTCTGATTCCCTCATTAAATCATCTATTATAAGCAGTTTAGGTTTTTGACCATCAAACATGGATATGTCAGGTATTCCTTGATTATAATTAACATTTTTTAAATTGTATAGAGGTTGCATTTCATCATAGCACCAAGTAATGTCGTCGAACTCAACATTACATATTTCTTTAAAATTTTCCAAAAAACTTGTAACAAATTTAGTTTTACCACATCCAC
Organism: Epiblema foenella; assembly: GCA_963556455.1. Classification (NCBI taxonomy): domain Eukaryota; kingdom Metazoa; phylum Arthropoda; class Insecta; order Lepidoptera; family Tortricidae; genus Epiblema; species Epiblema foenella. The sequence goes on along the minus strand of OY747097.1, from coordinate 11,604,661 downwards.
TCGGACCAGCTACAATAGTGGTAAAAGGATGGTAAAAATGAATCATATCTGACAGCTTAAAGTGTGTATGTCTTGATATCGTGACAAATAAAATTGAAATGACACATTTCTTTAAATTTATGAATTTTAAACTACTGGGAAAGTAACTTGTCGATGCGGGATCACATAAAAATAATATAGATTAATTATTACACATGAAGGTTATTTATTTTTATTACATAATAAAAATCTTATCTAATTTTATTATCGCTTCGGAAAAAACACAGAAAAGCAAAGTACATGTACATTGTACATTTTCGCACAATAAACATATTTATATATATTTTACCTTATAACATGAAATGCAAAAAAATCTTACAAAATAAATTTCAGAAGACAATAATGACTTAAAAAATTATGATATGCATACAGTTTTATTTTCATATTTTACCAAAAAAATCTTGATACTACTTTCTCTTCATCGTTGTAAGGTACTATCACAAAGGAGCTCGGAAGTCCAATTGGATCCTTAAAAATAATAAACGTTAAATTTATTATTACATTTTATAACTTTTTTTTATTGTTTTGAGTCAGATACATAGTAGTTGAAATAGGTACGAAAAAAGACCTAATGTTTTAATAAAGACAAAGTATACTATATATTATTAAATAAACACAAGATACGTACTTACAACTACAACAAAGAAACAAATAAAACCAATTACAAAAAAAAAAAACACTCCCTCTAAACGTACAACTTATTTCTTAGTTATGATTACAAAATAATATACACTTAACTCTACAATAATAATTATTATTAAATACTTCGTACACATTATTAATTAACTAATTTAAAAGTAACTATGTACAAAAATAATAATAAAGTTTATTGTTCTGCGTGTCGCTACAAAACTACTTATACTTAGTGATTAGGAATGCAATGATGTCCCCATGCTAGGGTGTCTGTTGAGTTTTCAATTAAATACCTTTTCGTATCATTATCAGACAGTGAAATTTTATGAATTCTTTGAGTATATATTATGTGTTTTATAGATTTAAATCTCAACATTGTATTCAGTTGAGTGGATTTTGAATATAAACATTTCTTATACTCTTCAAGTTTCATTTTACTGGTAACGGATTGGTTGACTCCTTTGGCTTTAGCTTTGAGTTTGTTTTCATTCTGAATATCCATGGCGTACATTTTTGATCGAAGACCTATAAATTCTTTGAAAATTTTCCCTTTTAGTTCATCTTTAAAATAACCCAATTTCATGTTGTTTACTAAAGGTAAGCCATACTGGTTGTTAATAGGGTAATCAGATGTGTCAAAATAAGAGTTAAGATCTGATCTAATATCTTCGTAAACATTTTCCGTAAATATTTGGTAAACTAAACTATCGGTATCGGTGTAAAGCAGTTTTAATTTTTGCCCCTGATATTTTTGTTTCATATATTCATAATGAAAACTATACATCAGGGTTTTAGATAAATCTAAAACACAGAAACCAAGGTATATTGGTTTGTTATAAAATACTTTTAATTTTTTCAATTGAACTGCTGCAAGATTTTCAGAAAATATTGCTATACTATGAAATTCCGGTTTGGCTATTAAAGATTTAATACCTAAAGATTTTCCGTTATTTTCCCAGTGATCTGTTAACCTGACATCAACGCGTTTCAAAACGTTCTCCATAGTTTTTCCATACAAAGCATTATTCATTAGTTTATAAAAACCTTTTTCGAATACAGAAGATGCATGCATTCGCATATGAGTATTTAAATCGATATAGCACTTCATCCAGGCGGATTGTTCAAATTGTAATATTTTGTGAATTTTTGTTAGCTTTAATCCATTTTTTAAACATTGCTTTAAATTTCTATAATGAATTACGTAGTTACATTTTTTGTTTAAATTAGGTATTAATTTTTTTTCTTTTGAGTCACCTAAAATCACATTTTCTGGGCAGAAAGGTAAATCAGAATGAGCGTCATGTAACTCAAATGGATATTCTAAATCAACCTCTAGGATAAACCCATGATCTGCATCATCTGGAATATCAAAATGAGTATCTACATCCACCCATTCAAATTTACCCGTAGGGAGATATTGGGACATAGCCCAGCCGTAAAGGTTATTGGCATCGAAATACATTAGAAAGGAACTTGGCATATTTTGATCATATTCAGTTTCTGACATAAACTTGTTATTAGCTTTTGCATGTCTGTTACTGCATTGCGAAATACCACCGCGAATATTTTTTGAAGTAAAGGTGATTTTATCAACATCTGTCAAAAGTTCTAATTCAATTTTTGTTCCTCTTAACATTGCATCCCAGCTTAACCCAGGAGCGGTGTAATAGTGGGCAGGATCTAACCCGTATGTTGTCAGACAAACATTTCTAAAATTTTCGAAAATATCAGTTAGAAGTTAAACATCTGTTTTCAAGTATATGTCAGAATATTCACCCATATTTTTACATTTAAAATGGTCCCATACATCCAAAGCATGTTCATAATCACTTTGTTCAATGTCACTTCCAGTCAAAGAATTATAAAACTCTTTAAATGGGGGAAGAGATGTTAATTTCAGACAATCGAACGATGACATGTATTCATAAGGATATACACCCTTACGTATCAACCGTTTAAAATCTAGCTCACTGGGAAAGTTCAATTTCAGATCGTGAAACTGTTCGGGTTTTAAATCTTTAGTCAACTTATCAAGACTACTAGCCATGAATTTAAAAGAATCAACGAACCTTAATTGCATGATACGATTATTGACTTTTATGGATTTTGTAAATGATATGTATTTTTCCTTGTTTTGGGGAATAATATCTATTTTACCTTCCTCAAAACCTAACCCGTGTATAATAAAATGACTATCATAATGAGACAAATTATGAAAAAATACAGGTACAAAGTTAGGAGACCTATATTTTTCGTTACAATGTGAATGTACGACTCCTTCATAAAGCCCCGTTTGCCAGTGATAATAACCTGCTCACCGTTCAAATTTCTTTCACAAATATAACAATGGCTAGTTTGTGCTATATTAGCTTTGTTCTCTTCAGTCAAGGGTTGAGGAGTTTTTACAATCGTGTTTTTACTACAGATTCGTTGTAAATCCTTTTTTAATGAATCCATAAAGGTACGAGCACAGTTTTCACCCTTATGGGTTCTATAAACAGATAGTTTATCATCGTAGGAGCATTTAATATAATAACCATAACTATAGACTTCATGTTTTTGGATATTAGTGGTTGAAGATGTAGTTTTATCGAAATTATTAGAATGTGGAATAGGATTTAAAAATGCTTCAAAATCAGCGTATACAACGAATGGGATTCGTAACTTACGTTCATAGTTTTTGAATGTAAGCATGTTGGTTGAAACCAGCTCATTAAACCAGTTCCTTTGTTTGTCATGATGTGATGGCAATTTGGTACATACATGAAAACAACCGTTTTTTTGGTGGTTTTCTAAATTTTCGTTTGTTGTAAAGTTTAGTAAACAGCCATCACAAATGAAAACACTATGATCTCTACTGTTTAATTGATTAGACACTAATCGAGATAAGTTACGAATCCAACAATAATGCCCTCTAATACCTTCGGTTATGTACAATAAGTTCAAATGTTTTGTTTGTTTACACTTTGTAAGGTGCAATGGACCCACAACATCATGTTTTTTGGTTTGTGAATTGTATTCCAACCCAAAAACATTAATACTCAAAGCATTCATAGCCTCAAACTTAGGAATGTCAGTAAGTTTCATTGGGAAAGAAATTTGTCCAAAATTCAATTTATCCTTATGTTTCATGTACGTGCCTACAATATTTGCATGGTTATTCCTTTGAGGTGGATATAAACCTGATAGTACAGCCCATCTAAAACATTCATAATCATTATTTTGAATATTAATTATTGCCTTTTTATTGTATATATCACGCGGCAATTTAATGTATGATGAGCCATGCAACGGATTATATTTGTTTATATTGACATCTAGATAATTAATTTTTCGTAAACTCCAACCGCTATCCTTTTTTTCAAAATTTGATAATCTCATTAACATTTCATTCAAAAGAGATAAAAAAATTTCATCTCTATCACTGCTCCTGGTAATGATATTGTTACTTAATTGAAAATCAAAAGTATTGGTAAGTTGTTTTGTTTCTTGAATGAAATCTGCATATAGAATAAAGTTAACCTTTAAGCTACAATGATTTGTAAGCGAACGATTCCATAATACATGGATTTTTTCTTTATTAGCCTGTAAAAATATTTCAGGAGTTTCAAAATTACTATTATTAGCTGCAATCCTATACGTTGCAACCCTATTTTTGAAAGCACTTTCAATCAACTGAACATTAATTAGTTCACAGTCTGAAAGTAACACATTGTTTTTGTGTCTCTTGCTATTTACATGGTTTGCGTAATATCTTTTTGAAACATATACACGACACACAGAACATTCAATTTTATCACTATTAGTTGCACTTACATTAGTATCAGGTGCTTCAAGCGACGCAGAGCTGGAAAGGTCACGACTAGTTGACGGGGACTTTTTCTTGCTTGAGCTATCTGGAACCGGATCCGCTGCATTTCGTTGTTTCGTCTCTTCAGGTGGTGAAAAGGAGGATGGATCACGACTTGTTGAGGGACGGCTTTTCTTGTTTGGGATATCGATAACTGGATCCTCCGCAAGTCTTCTTTTTATACCGGTTCCGACTTGTGAAGTCCTATAAAAGGAAAAAACACTAATTATTATATTTACTCATTTAACAAATGATAAAATTAGTATTAACAGATTACCCTTATAAAAATATACTAACTAGATTTATTCTTTACAGCGTGAACAATATGCTTGCATTGGTAGAACCCCATCTATTTCATCACGGTTCGATGTAAATGAGAAATCCTGATTAGATTCTGTATGACCATTACAAGGTGTATAATAAGGTATTATATCCCAGTCTTCAAGAAATGAACTAGGTAAAACCCCTTCAATATACCATAGTCTTATAAATCTATGGAATCTTTGAAGTAAAATATGTTTATTAAAACACTCTACTTCGTCTGAAGTAAATCCCGACCGAGAATAAAATTGAGATGCCATTATAAAAACACTGAATCACACACCAACACAACGTTAACACTTAAATGGATAAAAGTATAGAATAACGGGCTGCTTATATATACTACTACTCCCACCAGTCCCCACCCAGCAACACAATAGATTCATGTTTTGGCAGGTAGCAAAACACGACAGAAACAAAAAATATCTAACACGTTCTTACAAGTTTGGAAATAATAACAATTAAATACTCACGTTTTACGTTGAAGCTGGCTGAACAGTTCACCGGCATCGTATAACGCTTGATCTTCCTCAACATTTTCACATACTTTATTTAGCTGCGAATCGTATAAATCACTGTTTAAGTTATCCATAGTAACTGCTTGTACAGACTCGACGACTTCACATATTTTATTTAGCTGCGAATCGTATAAATCACTGTTTAAGTTATCCATAGTAACTGCTTGAACAGAATGAATGCCTTTATTTTAGTTTAAATAACCTATATCAGGTATAGCAGTTTATCCCCTCTCCTTAAAATGGTAACGGTTAAGTTGGAGAAAGCTTGTAAAGTTAACAGCATCCCTTAAACTTTCACCGAGAGTAAGGGACAACTAAAATACAATACGTATACAATAGCAGGACCATTGTTCCAAAAAAGAGAAACTAGAAAGCTATTACTTTAATATTTTTGAATCGTTTATGATCACTTGAAAGTTATTTTTGTCAATATAAGTCTTCTCAAATTAAGAAATGAGACACCGCTTTCTGTGCGTATAGAAACCGTCAAATACTTTTGTTTAGACTTTCGTATCCTTTTTAACACTATTATTTTATGGGCGCTTCTTAGAATGATCTGTTTGAATTTTATAACTAGTTTTGTTATCATTACTAAAGCGCTATAATATAAGTTTTTAAAGGTATTATGGGAGAACGGAAACACAAATTTTCATTCACACAAAAAACACTTAACAGTTATTAGAAATCAAGTGTACAACTCATAACTACAAGGCACTATATAAATTTAGCCTCAGCTTCGGCCTTTTTATATGAATGTGTGTATAAAAACCTCGGGCACGCTAGTGGGGACAGAGGATCACCTAGGAAGAAGAAACAAGTTTTAACAGGATTTCGACAGTATAATAAGGAAGGCAATATATTACACATGTAAACAAAATATTCATATATAACAATTAACAATGAGAACTTCGTTTTTTGAACCTACAGCTTGTATGTATATGCAAGTCGAAACTTGTACAAAACACAGACATGTTTGTTATTTATCCACCTTTCTCACTGGTTTAAACATGAATGCAATAAACTATATTATACCTACAGCATACCTACAAGTGGAAACCTGACCAAAAGACGGCCATTTTAACTATCCATTAACAGGTAAAATACCTACCGCTAAGTATATAACAGATGTAACGAGTAAGTATATATGTAATAATTCGTACAACGACCACGATCTCCTGTTCAAACATGTTTCTCGTATACACATTTAAGAGAGGGCTGTCACAAATGCTTTGTACAAAAATTACAATAGCCAGTTAACAATGGGTTTAATGTTAATGTAAATCCATCAACATCATGTATATAATTGGGCAGATTGCAGGTTTAAACAGGTTTCTTTCTGAAAACATTAATTGAAATGATTGTACCTAAATGGACACCCAAGACGTGGAGCGTTCAAGAAAAAAGCCTAAAACTCCGTTAGGTTAATGTGCAGCATATTAAAAATTAAAAGGTCTTAACCGCCGTAAATTTCATGGCGCTTACTTCTTTTTGCAGTTAACTCGAGTAAGAAATGAATTAATAAATACCTACAAGTGGAAACCTGACCAAAAGACGGCCATTTTAACTATCCATTAACAGGTAAAATACCTACCGCTAAGTATATAACACATATAACGAGTAAGTATATATGTAATAATTATAAATAAATACGTGCTGCATATGTACAGAATACTTAAACGAGATAGTTATAGTATAGGGGGTAGTTAAAACTAGACTTTGTGTTAAAGTGACAGCGTTCAAATCTCAAGTTGATAAAAGCTCAACATAGAACCTTGTACTATTGGGTACAGTGAAATAACAATCAGTCGCATAGGTCTCATTGAATTTGTCTCTTTGTTAGGCGCGGTAGTTGGTGGCCCATTCTTATTGTCATCAAGGAGATAAAAATAGTGAATTTATATGCGAGTGACAGGGACAGAAAATAATAATTTTATGAAAGGTTTCAGTTTTTTGTGCACTAATGAAGGGGATAAAAATAGTGAAAGTTTGTGCGAATGAAAGGGACACAAGATAGCAATTTTCTGGAACGTTTTTAGAAATATAAATACAAGCGTGTGCGACCACCCACGTAGTTGAAGATACGCGCTTTAGTTTAAAAATATACCTGTAAAAAAAACGTCAACCATTGAAATGAGTTAACTTCAACACAAAACGCCCCTTGCAGTCTCGCCCCTCGGCCACTAGACAGTTCAAATTTTTACTGTCGTAATCTTGCCCGCCGCTCAGATGCTAGACCGATGGGTGGCGTTCTAGATTCTAGTTGGAGCCAGTCTAGGAAATCTAAAACCAATCTAGCAGTCTAGGGGTCTAGAACCTGGGGGCAGAACCGGCGTATTCCTTCTACTAAGTGCTCTAAAAAACGTAACCGCAAATCATTGTAAAAATCTTGCGTTTTTATACTATAGACGAAGGAGTCGGTATCCGTATAAAGAAGAGTCACATGGTCGGAATAATATGGTTTCATAACCGAGTAGTGAAAGTCATACATATGACTTTTTGACAATCCTAGCACAGTAAAGCCAATGTAGATAGGTTTGTCTAATACCACACTATCAGGTTTCATTTGAATCGCAACTAAATTATCAGATAAAATTGATGTGCGATGAAAGTTTGGCTTGTTTATCAATTCACTTGCACCAATTTTCTTTTTAGAAATATTGTCATGATCATTCCAACAATTGACAAATTTTACAGTTACTCTTCTTTCGGTGTTTTCTAATGTTTTTTCGAATACGCTATTATTTAATAATTTAAAAAGTCTTGTTCGAATTGGGACACCGCTTTTTTTCTTAACTCTGTATTTAAATCAATATATTTCTGAAGAAATTTACTTTGTTTGAATTTGATAATACGGTGGATCTTTTTCAATTTGAGCCCATGTTTAAGACAAGTTTTTAGGTGTACATAGTGTATGACATAATAGTATTTATTGTGTAAGTTTGGTATCAGTTTCTTCATCATTCCGCCGGGTGGAACCATTTTTTCTGCACAAAAAGGTAAATCGTTGTGGCTTGTATGAAGATACTCAGGATATTCTATATCAACTTCTAAAATGTAGCCAAAAATACCTTCATCGGGTATTTCCACAACTTTAAATGATTCGATTTCATTTTCATTCAACCACTGAAAGCCAGAATAAGGAAGATACTGGCGCATACTATAACCATATAGATTATTACAGTCTATATATACAATATATGAATCCTGTTTACTTGTATCATAATCGTCAATATACATATTATTAGCTTCGGCATATCGATTCGAACACAAACATATCCCTCCACGAATTCCACTTTGTATCATTCGAAGCATTTCAAAATCATGTAAAAGCTCTAAAGTGACACCAGTCTTAAGTAACATTGCATCATAAAATAAACTAGGCAATGTTAAGTAGAACGCTGGATCTAATTTGTAATGTGTTTTACTTGTTTTTCGAAAATGTTCAAAGATATCGGTAAGTAACATTACATCAGTTTTTAAATAAAGGTCTGTATTGTCCCATATCCTTGATTTTAAAGGTATCCCATATGAATTTAGCATGTTGATGTTGTTCTTCAGTTATCGTTTCGTTAGTTATTGAACTGAAAAACTCATTTTGCTGGGGTAATTTTTTTTCATCGTACGATTGCCAAGTTTTCATGTATTCATATGGGTAAATTCCTTTACGAAGTAATAATTCAAATTGATTTTTGTACGGATAACTTTTCTGTAAATGATAAAAATCCGATTTATTCATGCTTTTTGCTAGGTTATCTAGACTATACCCTAAAAATTTAAATGATCTACAAAGCGGAGAGGGAAACATTCTTGTGTATCATTCAAAATCACATACTTTGTAAATGATATGTATTTTTCCATAGATTTAGGAATTAATTTAACATCTCCCGGGGTTCTACATAGTTCTTTGATAAATAAGTGACAATCATATCCTGACAGGTTATGAAAGAAAACGGGAAGAGACCGTGGGGTTTGGAGTTTTAAGTTGCATTGCGAATGGGCTGCCCCTCGGTATTTACCTGTTAGATGACAATGATCTCTAACTTTATTTCCTTCCCATAATAGACCCTGACAAACATAGCAAATGTAAACATTAGAGAATGCTTCGCGATCGGACTCAGTGAATATCATAGGCTTAGTTATTCGTAAAATTTTTGATATATTTGCGGCTTTTTCGTAAAGTGATTGAACAAATATTTCTACACAATCAGCTCCTCGATATGAAACATAATCATTTAAATTTTCGTCATACGAGCATACAAGTTTAAAAGCAAACGCTACTGGTACATGTTTTTGAAATACAAAGGTGTCTGATTTCGTGGCATCATTATCGCAACCCTGATAAGTCTCTAATAATGTTTCAGCATCAGCGTAGATCACGAAGGGGACTGTTCGTGTTCGTTCATAGTGGTTAAATTTAATGGATCTGCCTGGTTCTGGTAACACTGTTGCAACGCCTACACAATTGTGTTTTTCAATTGAAAAGTGCTATTAAAGAATAAAAGACAATCATCGCAAAAATGCAGCGCACTGTGATGCTTTGTTATCTGATTACGAACTAGTCGAGACAAGTTATTGATTAGACAGTAGTGTCTTTTTTGCTCATTTTCTTCTAGTAAAATTCAATTTATTTTATGTTTTCTTTTGAAATGTGACTTGTAAAGAGGTCCAATCACGCGACGGTCTTTCAAACCATAAACATTGATACTTATATTATCATTGTTGCATTCAAATACAGATATATCCAAAAAAAATACTGGAAATGTTAAACCGTTTATATTTAAAACATCCTTGAAATGTGGATAAGACGACACACGATTCACATTTTGTTCAGCAGGGTATAATCCTGCAACGACGCTCCATAGAAAACAAAAACTATCTTTATTTTTAACATTTATACACGCCTTCTTACTTTTAATATACGCAGGGAGTTCTATAAAACTAGATCCTCGCATCGGGTCGTATTTATTTATGTTTATTTCGAGATGAGAATTACTTAAAAACGACCACCCGCTGTCTTTATGTTGAAAAACTCTCTATTTTGCACATTAAATCTTCAATAACTGATGAATATATTATCTCGAAGTCAAATTGTGTGTGAATTGTAATATTTTTTGTAAAAAACGATTTTATTTCCTGAGCGTCATTTTTACATAAATAAAATAAACCATAAAGTTCGAAATTAACCTTCACCGAGGTATGGTTTCGAATTGCTTCATTTATTAAGTAATGCACTTTATGAGAAATTTCTTTTAAAAACTGTGCCAGTAACAGACTTACTTTATTATTATTTGCAACTATTTTATATGTAGCAATTCTAGATCGAAATGCAGATGAAACTTTATAAACATCTTTCATATACTCTTCGGAACAATTTTTTTTATGAAGATTGCTGCGCAGACGACCTATCCATTTACGTTTTTCAATAGTAGACGAACAACTTGAACAAAATAGCATTTCAAAGACTTAAACAAATGTTTCCTATGTTGATGCAGAACATAATGTACTTAATTAAAAGTAAAACTTTCACACCATGCAAATAAAAAAATACAAATAAAAAACAATTATCAATTTCAAATGGAAATTTCAAAATATTAAAATATGACCTTAGCAATATAGGTATTAAGTTGTTTTATTAGCATAAAATACCGATTCAGCGTCATCTAATACATTGCGCACGACTTTAAAAAACCTTGGAGCTGTTTCCACTCGTCCCCGTCAGGGTTAATTTGAATTTTTAAGGAATTCAAGGTCTTTGGCCAACGATCTTCAGGGCGAGTGGAAATCGCATCACTTGTCTTATATACCTTAACTTCAACATAAAATTCACCATCGATATGTTTACGACGAATCACCGAGCCATTCGCCACCCTTGAATTCAGCACCGAAGGCAACACGACTGAGGATTCTTGCTGCTCTGCCGTCGCTGCCTCTTCTGCCGATAACAGCCCAAATAAATCGAATGCGTTGGTTCTTGGCTGCGACTCTCGATCCTTGTTCAGATATCTGTGCAAGATGAAATAGAAAAAGAGTGAATTTAATGTAATTATTAAAATAATATACTTTTGAGGTATCATTTAAGTTAACATAACCATCTTATGCACGCGAGGCGCTTGGATCCGAATACTTTCTCGCTCGTACGGCGACTACTTATCTCGCTCGGCTCGATCGGTCCGACCTTCTTTGAATTAGGTACCTACTAAAACGGATTAAAATGAAAAACATGAAAACTTACGTTTTAGGAGGAGAAAGCTTTCGCTTTTTAACAATCTCCTCTTTTTCATCTTTTTCTAGCTCAGATCTGAAAAATATAAATACTAGGTTTAATTGGTGTAAATCTATTACTTAACACGATTCTATGGCAATCTGGTATGGAGGTATTGAAAACCTGAAAATGTGTGATTGACAGTTCCTTTGTTTGTCATGATGTGATGGCAATTTGGTACATACATGAAAACAACCGTTTTTTTGGTGGTTTTCTAAATTTTCGTTTGTTGTAAAGTTTAGTAAACAGCCATCACAAATGAAAACACTATGATCTCTACTGTTTAATTGATTAGACACTAATCGAGATAAGTTACGAATCCAACAATAATGCCCTCTAATACCTTCGGTTATGTACAATAAGTTCAAATGTTTTGTTTGTTTACACTTTGTAAGGTGCAATGGACCCACAACATCATGTTTTTTGGTTTGTGAATTGTATTCCAACCCAAAAACATTAATACTCAAAGCATTCATAGCCTCAAACTTAGGAATGTCAGTAAGTTTCATTGGGAAAGAAATTTGTCCAAAATTCAATTTATCCTTATGTTTCATGTACGTGCCTACAATATTTGCATGGTTATTCCTTTGAGGTGGATATAAACCTGATAGTACAGCCCATCTAAAACATTCATAATCATTATTTTGAATATTAATTATTGCCTTTTTATTGTATATATCACGCGGCAATTTAATGTATGATGAGCCATGCAACGGATTATATTTGTTTATATTGACATCTAGATAATTAATTTTTCGTAAACTCCAACCGCTATCCTTTTTTTCAAAATTTGATAATCTCATTGACATTTCATTCAAAAGAGATAAAAAAATTTCATCTCTATCACTGCTCCTGGTAATGATATTGTTACTTAATTGAAAATCAAAAGTATTGGTAAGTTGTTTTGTTTCTTGAATGAAATCTGCATATAGAATAAAGTTAACCTTTAAGCTACAATGATTTGTAAGCGAACGATTCCATAATACATGGATTTTTTCTTTATTAGCCTGTAAAAATATTTCAGGAGTTTCAAAATTACTATTATTAGCTGCAATCCTATACGTTGCAACCCTATTTTTGAAAGCACTTTCAATCAACTGAACATTAATTAGTTCACAGTCTGAAAGTAACACATTGTTTTTGTGTCTCTTGCTATTTACATGGTTTGCGTAATATCTTTTTGAAACATATACACGACACACAGAACATTCAATTTTATCACTATTAGTTGCACTTACATTAGTATCAGGTGCTTCAAGCGACGCAGAGCTGGAAAGGTCACGACTAGTTGACGGGGACTTTTTCTTGCTTGAGCTATCTGGAACCGGATCCGCTGCATTTCGTTGTTTCGTCTCTTCAGGTGGTGAAAAGGAGGATGGATCACGACTTGTTGAGGGACGGCTTTTCTTGTTTGGGATATCGATAACTGGATCCTCCGCAAGTCTTCTTTTTATACCGGTTCCGACTTGTGAAGTCCTATAAAAGGAAAAAACACTAATTATTATATTTACTCATTTAACAAATGATAAAATTAGTATTAACAGATTACCCTTATAAAAATATACTAACTAGATTTATTCTTTACAGCGTGAACAATATGCTTGCATTGGTAGAACCCCATCTATTTCATCACGGTTCGATGTAAATGAGAAATCCTGATTAGATTCTGTATGACCATTACAAGGTGTATAATAAGGTATTATATCCCAGTCTTCAAGAAATGAACTAGGTAAAACCCCTTCAATATACCATAGTCTTATAAATCTATGGAATCTTTGAAGTAAAATATGTTTATTAAAACACTCTACTTCGTCTGAAGTAAATCCCGACCGAGAATAAAATTGAGATGCCATTATAAAAACACTGAATCACACACCAACACAACGTTAACACTTAAATGGATAAAAGTATAGAATAACGGGCTGCTTATATATACTACTACTCCCACCAGTCCCCACCCAGCAACACAATAGATTCATGTTTTGGCAGGTAGCAAAACACGACAGAAACAAAAAATATCTAACACGTTCTTACAAGTTTGGAAATAATAACAATTAAATACTCACGTTTTACGTTGAAGCTGGCTGAACAGTTCACCGGCATCGTATAACGCTTGATCTTCCTCAACATTTTCACATACTTTATTTAGCTGCGAATCGTATAAATCACTGTTTAAGTTATCCATAGTAACTGCTTGTACAGACTCGACGACTTCACATATTTTATTTAGCTGCGAATCGTATAAATCACTGTTTAAGTTATCCATAGTAACTGCTTGAACAGAATGAATGCCTTTATTTTAGTTTAAATAACCTATATCAGGTATAGCAGTTTATCCCCTCTCCTTAAAATGGTAACGGTTAAGTTGGAGAAAGCTTGTAAAGTTAACAGCATCCCTTAAACTTTCACCGAGAGTAAGGGACAACTAAAATACAATACGTATACAATAGCAGGACCATTGTTCCAAAAAAGAGAAACTAGAAAGCTATTACTTTAATATTTTTGAATCGTTTATGATCACTTGAAAGTTATTTTTGTCAATATAAGTCTTCTCAAATTAAGAAATGAGACACCGCTTTCTGTGCGTATAGAAACCGTCAAATACTTTTGTTTAGACTTTCGTATCCTTTTTAACACTATTATTTTATGGGCGCTTCTTAGAATGATCTGTTTGAATTTTATAACTAGTTTTGTTATCATTACTAAAGCGCTATAATATAAGTTTTTAAAGGTATTATGGGAGAACGGAAACACAAATTTTCATTCACACAAAAAACACTTAACAGTTATTAGAAATCAAGTGTACAACTCATAACTACAAGGCACTATATAAATTTAGCCTCAGCTTCGGCCTTTTTATATGAATGTGTGTATAAAAACCTCGGGCACGCTAGTGGGGACAGAGGATCACCTAGGAAGAAGAAACAAGTTTTAACAGGATTTCGACAGTATAATAAGGAAGGCAATATATTACACATGTAAACAAAATATTCATATATAACAATTAACAATGAGAACTTCGTTTTTTGAACCTACAGCTTGTATGTATATGCAAGTCGAAACTTGTACAAAACACAGACATGTTTGTTATTTATCCACCTTTCTCACTGGTTTAAACATGAATGCAATAAACTATATTATACCTACAGCATACCTACAAGTGGAAACCTGACCAAAAGACGGCCATTTTAACTATCCATTAACAGGTAAAATACCTACCGCTAAGTATATAACAGATGTAACGAGTAAGTATATATGTAATAATTCGTACAACGACCACGATCTCCTGTTCAAACATGTTTCTCGTATACACATTTAAGAGAGGGCTGTCACAAATGCTTTGTACAAAAATTACAATAGCCAGTTAACAATGGGTTTAATGTTAATGTAAATCCATCAACATCATGTATATAATTGGGCAGATTGCAGGTTTAAACAGGTTTCTTTCTGAAAACATTAATTGAAATGATTGTACCTAAATGGACACCCAAGACGTGGAGCGTTCAAGAAAAAAGCCTAAAACTCCGTTAGGTTAATGTGCAGCATATTAAAAATTAAAAGGTCTTAACCGCCGTAAATTTCATGGCGCTTACTTCTTTTTGCAGTTAACTCGAGTAAGAAATGAATTAATAAATACCTACAAGTGGAAACCTGACCAAAAGACGGCCATTTTAACTATCCATTAACAGGTAAAATACCTACCGCTAAGTATATAACACATATAACGAGTAAGTATATATGTAATAATTATAAATAAATACGTGCTGCATATGTACAGAATACTTAAACGAGATAGTTATAGTATAGGGGGTAGTTAAAACTAGACTTTGTGTTAAAGTGACAGCGTTCAAATCTCAAGTTGATAAAAGCTCAACATAGAACCTTGTACTATTGGGTACAGTGAAATAACAATCAGTCGCATAGGTCTCATTGAATTTGTCTCTTTGTTAGGCGCGGTAGTTGGTGGCCCATTCTTATTGTCATCAAGGAGATAAAAATAGTGAATTTATATGCGAGTGACAGGGACAGAAAATAATAATTTTATGAAAGGTTTCAGTTTTTTGTGCACTAATGAAGGGGATAAAAATAGTGAAAGTTTGTGCGAATGAAAGGGACACAAGATAGCAATTTTCTGGAACGTTTTTAGAAATATAAATACAAGCGTGTGCGACCACCCACGTAGTTGAAGATACGCGCTTTAGTTTAAAAATATACCTGTAAAAAAAACGTCAACCATTGAAATGAGTTAACTTCAACACAAAACGCCCCTTGCAGTCTCGCCCCTCGGCCACTAGACAGTTCAAATTTTTACTGTCGTAATCTTGCCCGCCGCTCAGATGCTAGACCGATGGGTGGCGTTCTAGATTCTAGTTGGAGCCAGTCTAGGAAATCTAAAACCAATCTAGCAGTCTAGGGGTCTAGAACCTGGGGGCAGAACCGGCGTATTCCTTCTACTAAGTGCTCTAAAAAACGTAACCGCAAATCATTGTAAAAATCTTGCGTTTTTATACTATAGACGAAGGAGTCGGTATCCGTATAAAGAAGAGTCACATGGTCGGAATAATATGGTTTCATAACCGAGTAGTGAAAGTCATACATATGACTTTTTGACAATCCTAGCACAGTAAAGCCAATGTAGATAGGTTTGTCTAATACCACACTATCAGGTTTCATTTGAATCGCAACTAAATTATCAGATAAAATTGATGTGCGATGAAAGTTTGGCTTGTTTATCAATTCACTTGCACCAATTTTCTTTTTAGAAATATTGTCATGATCATTCCAACAATTGACAAATTTTACAGTTACTCTTCTTTCGGTGTTTTCTAATGTTTTTTCGAATACGCTATTATTTAATAATTTAAAAAGTCTTGTTCGAATTGGGACACCGCTTTTTTTCTTAACTCTGTATTTAAATCAATATATTTCTGAAGAAATTTACTTTGTTTGAATTTGATAATACGGTGGATCTTTTTCAATTTGAGCCCATGTTTAAGACAAGTTTTTAGGTGTACATAGTGTATGACATAATAGTATTTATTGTGTAAGTTTGGTATCAGTTTCTTCATCATTCCGCCGGGTGGAACCATTTTTTCTGCACAAAAAGGTAAATCGTTGTGGCTTGTATGAAGATACTCAGGATATTCTATATCAACTTCTAAAATGTAGCCAAAAATACCTTCATCGGGTATTTCCACAACTTTAAATGATTCGATTTCATTTTCATTCAACCACTGAAAGCCAGAATAAGGAAGATACTGGCGCATACTATAACCATATAGATTATTACAGTCTATATATACAATATATGAATCCTGTTTACTTGTATCATAATCGTCAATATACATATTATTAGCTTCGGCATATCGATTCGAACACAAACATATCCCTCCACGAATTCCACTTTGTATCATTCGAAGCATTTCAAAATCATGTAAAAGCTCTAAAGTGACACCAGTCTTAAGTAACATTGCATCATAAAATAAACTAGGCAATGTTAAGTAGAACGCTGGATCTAATTTGTAATGTGTTTTACTTGTTTTTCGAAAATGTTCAAAGATATCGGTAAGTAACATTACATCAGTTTTTAAATAAAGGTCTGTATTGTCCCATATCCTTGATTTTAAAGGTATCCCATATGAATTTAGCATGTTGATGTTGTTCTTCAGTTATCGTTTCGTTAGTTATTGAACTGAAAAACTCATTTTGCTGGGGTAATTTTTTTTCATCGTACGATTGCCAAGTTTTCATGTATTCATATGGGTAAATTCCTTTACGAAGTAATAATTCAAATTGATTTTTGTACGGATAACTTTTCTGTAAATGATAAAAATCCGATTTATTCATGCTTTTTGCTAGGTTATCTAGACTATACCCTAAAAATTTAAATGATCTACAAAGCGGAGAGGGAAACATTCTTGTGTATCATTCAAAATCACATACTTTGTAAATGATATGTATTTTTCCATAGATTTAGGAATTAATTTAACATCTCCCGGGGTTCTACATAGTTCTTTGATAAATAAGTGACAATCATATCCTGACAGGTTATGAAAGAAAACGGGAAGAGACCGTGGGGTTTGGAGTTTTAAGTTGCATTGCGAATGGGCTGCCCCTCGGTATTTACCTGTTAGATGACAATGATCTCTAACTTTATTTCCTTCCCATAATAGACCCTGACAAACATAGCAAATGTAAACATTAGAGAATGCTTCGCGATCGGACTCAGTGAATATCATAGGCTTAGTTATTCGTAAAATTTTTGATATATTTGCGGCTTTTTCGTAAAGTGATTGAACAAATATTTCTACACAATCAGCTCCTCGATATGAAACATAATCATTTAAATTTTCGTCATACGAGCATACAAGTTTAAAAGCAAACGCTACTGGTACATGTTTTTGAAATACAAAGGTGTCTGATTTCGTGGCATCATTATCGCAACCCTGATAAGTCTCTAATAATGTTTCAGCATCAGCGTAGATCACGAAGGGGACTGTTCGTGTTCGTTCATAGTGGTTAAATTTAATGGATCTGCCTGGTTCTGGTAACACTGTTGCAACGCCTACACAATTGTGTTTTTCAATTGAAAAGTGCTATTAAAGAATAAAAGACAATCATCGCAAAAATGCAGCGCACTGTGATGCTTTGTTATCTGATTACGAACTAGTCGAGACAAGTTATTGATTAGACAGTAGTGTCTTTTTTGCTCATTTTCTTCTAGTAAAATTCAATTTATTTTATGTTTTCTTTTGAAATGTGACTTGTAAAGAGGTCCAATCACGCGACGGTCTTTCAAACCATAAACATTGATACTTATATTATCATTGTTGCATTCAAATACAGATATATCCAAAAAAAATACTGGAAATGTTAAACCGTTTATATTTAAAACATCCTTGAAATGTGGATAAGACGACACACGATTCACATTTTGTTCAGCAGGGTATAATCCTGCAACGACGCTCCATAGAAAACAAAAACTATCTTTATTTTTAACATTTATACACGCCTTCTTACTTTTAATATACGCAGGGAGTTCTATAAAACTAGATCCTCGCATCGGGTCGTATTTATTTATGTTTATTTCGAGATGAGAATTACTTAAAAACGACCACCCGCTGTCTTTATGTTGAAAAACTCTCTATTTTGCACATTAAATCTTCAATAACTGATGAATATATTATCTCGAAGTCAAATTGTGTGTGAATTGTAATATTTTTTGTAAAAAACGATTTTATTTCCTGAGCGTCATTTTTACATAAATAAAATAAACCATAAAGTTCGAAATTAACCTTCACCGAGGTATGGTTTCGAATTGCTTCATTTATTAAGTAATGCACTTTATGAGAAATTTCTTTTAAAAACTGTGCCAGTAACAGACTTACTTTATTATTATTTGCAACTATTTTATATGTAGCAATTCTAGATCGAAATGCAGATGAAACTTTATAAACATCTTTCATATACTCTTCGGAACAATTTTTTTTATGAAGATTGCTGCGCAGACGACCTATCCATTTACGTTTTTCAATAGTAGACGAACAACTTGAACAAAATAGCATTTCAAAGACTTAAACAAATGTTTCCTATGTTGATGCAGAACATAATGTACTTAATTAAAAGTAAAACTTTCACACCATGCAAATAAAAAAATACAAATAAAAAACAATTATCAATTTCAAATGGAAATTTCAAAATATTAAAATATGACCTTAGCAATATAGGTATTAAGTTGTTTTATTAGCATAAAATACCGATTCAGCGTCATCTAATACATTGCGCACGACTTTAAAAAACCTTGGAGCTGTTTCCACTCGTCCCCGTCAGGGTTAATTTGAATTTTTAAGGAATTCAAGGTCTTTGGCCAACGATCTTCAGGGCGAGTGGAAATCGCATCACTTGTCTTATATACCTTAACTTCAACATAAAATTCACCATCGATATGTTTACGACGAATCACCGAGCCATTCGCCACCCTTGAATTCAGCACCGAAGGCAACACGACTGAGGATTCTTGCTGCTCTGCCGTCGCTGCCTCTTCTGCCGATAACAGCCCAAATAAATCGAATGCGTTGGTTCTTGGCTGCGACTCTCGATCCTTGTTCAGATATCTGTGCAAGATGAAATAGAAAAAGAGTGAATTTAATGTAATTATTAAAATAATATACTTTTGAGGTATCATTTAAGTTAACATAACCATCTTATGCACGCGAGGCGCTTGGATCCGAATACTTTCTCGCTCGTACGGCGACTACTTATCTCGCTCGGCTCGATCGGTCCGACCTTCTTTGAATTAGGTACCTACTAAAACGGATTAAAATGAAAAACATGAAAACTTACGTTTTAGGAGGAGAAAGCTTTCGCTTTTTAACAATCTCCTCTTTTTCATCTTTTTCTAGCTCAGATCTGAAAAATATAAATACTAGGTTTAATTGGTGTAAATCTATTACTTAACACGATTCTATGGCAATCTGGTATGGAGGTATTGAAAACCTGAAAATGTGTGATTATAATAATAGTTTACATGAAACGAAATAATATTTTTGGCAAATAACTATGTAACCAGTCGTATTACTAACATCATAAATAATAAAAAAGCATACCTTTTCGGAGCAAGAGCCTTTCGCTTTTTAGCCGTCTACCCTTTTGATGCAGGTGTTAGTTCCGAGTTAGAACTGAAAAACAACGAAACATGTAATTTGTAAGACACACAGTTTTTATCAGTGAATATCAGTTTAATAAAATGCAAGCATACTTTTTTAAATGGGCTTGTTTCTTGGGTTTGATTATTACGCCGTCAGAAGCTTCTTCATAGTAATCAGGGTCGTAGCTGCAATTCTCCGAGTCGGACCTTGAAACGAAATAATAAAATGGATCACTCCAGGACATGGAATAACAATTCTCATTTTAGTAAGGTAGCCACGCGCATGTTTTTTCAAGTACCCGCCAAAGGCAGCGATGCAGCTACTGCTTTGCAATTGACCACTTGCGTCAAGTAGACTCAACGCTCACGTCTCGTATATCTTGACATCGAAACTCGTACTAGCATTACACAACTAGAGATCCGTCTTACACTGGTTCGTTAAAGTGAATTGGTGTTCAAGTTAGTTTCAGCGTTGTGAATGATAGCCCTGACTCCACACTAACCGTGCAATTTCAGATGGCTACTTATTTCGCTACTATATAAATATAATGACAACCTTTCTACGCGAACGGATTATTTACTAACAGTTCAAATCCTCGACACCAGGTGTCCATACTTGACCTTTGCAACTTGAGAAATGCTAATAATATAAAGCAGAAAACCGTTGTCCAAGCTTATTCAAATTACAAAAGTAGCAATACTCTTAGGAAAATGAAAATAACTTGAAATTCAAAAGATTGTTGATATTCATTATAAATAATCGAACTTCTTTAGACTTAATTTAAACGCCATCTGTTTACAATGAGAGGCTTCATTCATGATGAACATTTAGAATATATAAATCAGCTTTTACGAAGCCAAGAAGCGTTCCTGAAAGCTTAGCTTTCCCGAAGCTGAGAAGCTTCCCAGAAGCCTTCCTCTGAAGTTAAGAAGCTATACTGAAGCTTAGAAGTACATCTAAAGCTTTTCCGAAGCTTAGAAGCTTTCATGAACTTTTCACATGAATGACGGATGTCGATCTGTTACAGATGTAGTAAAATTTCATAATCAAACTGTACATCGCACAATAAAATTTAAACCTATTGATGTAAATATTGATAATGAAATACAAGTATCAAAAAATATTGAAAAGTCGCAATCCAATTTACGTTATAAATTAAACAAATTCAATGTAGGAGATTGTATACGCATTAGCAAGTATAAAAGCGCCTTTCACAAAGGTTATACACCTAATTGGTCAACAAAACTTTTCACTATTAAACATGTGAATCGTACTCAACCTGTTACGTATCATATTAGTAGTCCTCCGCGGTCGTGGGGCAGAATTCCCAATATATAAAAGTAATTCTGCAACAGTGGGACAGAATTCTCAATCACATATTTGGAACAGAATTAAAGTATTGCACATTTAGTGGGGCATAATTTCCAATACATAAAAGTAATTCTCAATCACATATTTGGAACAGAATTACAGTATCGCACATTCCAATCGCATATCCGGAACAGAACATCCAAACCAATATCGCCGCTAGAAACTTGCGGTTCAGTTGCCAAACGTAAATAGCAAGTGAGCCAGAATCCCCAATAATAACGTAGATTGAGGAACATAATTCAAGACCTTATTTGGACTTAGTTTTTGCAAATGAAAAAATACATTATTTAAAAAAGCAAAAGGCTTACACAACGGATGCAAGCTAGCATAGCACCCACCAGATCTTGTTCTTGGTGAACCAAGATCTCGTAACGCACCACCAGCCCAGCTTTCCAGTGGGTAGAGGTTTAACAATTTATTTATTTATTTACGGAGATAACACAGAAACAATCATACAATGTTTGTAAGTAAATAGAAAATAGACAATAGATGCAGATGTTTCCTTGGATATATCTCACTAAGAGCACATAGTACATATATTCAAATGCGCGATGCGATTATTATTTACTTAAGCTAAGTTAGAAGGTAGTAAGTAGAAACATATTGTAAAAGGCTGAAAAGAGGGTTCCAAGTATGTAAAAGATGAAATCTTTTTTGAAGTGAGAGATTTAAAACTTCGTATATAGACTCTCTGTTTAAATACAACAAAACGTATTTCAGCGTTTTTTGAAATTGCTCCTCTAAAGGGATGAAAAGGGGGTTCCAAGTTTGTACAGGGAGCAAATCTTTTTTGGAGTAAGAGATTTAAAACTTCGTAAATAGACTCTCTGTTTATATACAACAAAACATACATCAGCGTTTTCTGAAATTGCTCCCTTGAAGGGGTGAAAAGGGGTTTACAAGTTCGTACGGCGATCAAATATTTTTTGAAGTGCGCGATTTAAAACTTCGTATACGGACTCTCTATTTAAATAAAACAAAACGTATTTTAGCGTTTTTTGAAATTGCTCCTCTAAATGGATGAAAAGGTGGTTCCAATTTTGTACGGGGAGCAAATATTTTTTGAAGTGAGAGATTTCAAAATTCGTAAATAGACTCTCTGTTTAAATACAACAAAAATACTTCAGCGTTTTATGAAATTGCTCGCTTAAAAGGGTGAAAAGGGGTTTATAAGTTCGTACGGGGAGCCAATCTTTTTTAAAGTGCGGGATTTAAAGCTTCGTATATAGACTCTCTGTTTAAATACAACAAAACGTGTTCCAGCGTTTTTCTAAATTGTTCCCCTAATGGGGTAAAAAGGGATTCCAAGTTTGTGCTGGGAGCAAATCTCCACTTAATGAATTTTTGTACTAAGCACAGCGGTACTGCTTAACTGTAACTAACGAAAACTGCAAATTTAGAATAAAAGAAAAAATTAAAAATCGCAACTTACGATTCTCGACATGATTTGAGACGTTAGTGCCGTTAATGAAGCATGAGTCTTCTAGTAGATGTCGCTGTATGCCTCCCTTAAAGAGTTTGTGTAAATGAAGGAACGGTCGATGAATTTAGGGCTGGATGGCGATTGCACCTATAGCTCAGTTGCCTAGAGCGACTGGCCGCGAGTACCGGGAGGTCGTAGGTTCGAATCCTGCTCGGTGCCTAAATTTTTCAAGTTTTCCTTTATTCTAAATTTGTAAATCTCTACTTTTCGCAAAAATCGATATAGGTATAATCTCTGAGGTTCCTCGGGGTTGCCGATTACGAAAATGACATGCATTTGCAAATCCAAGAACGCGGACAATTATTTTTCTTAAAAATCGACATGGGTGTCAACTTCGAGGTTCCTCGGGGTGATGATTACGAAAATGACATCCATTTAAAAATCCCAGAGGGCGACATTTATTTTTCTTAAAAATCGATATGGGTGTCATCGTCGAGGTTCCTCGGGGTGCCGATTACGAAAATGATATGCATTTTAAAATCCAAGATGGCGGACATTTATTTTTCTGTAAAATCGTTATGAGGTCATCTTTATAGTTCCTCGGGGTACCGATTCCGAAAGTTACGTCCATTTTCAAATCCAAGATGGCGGACATTAATTTTTTCTTTCGAGTAATTTTCATAAAAGATTATAAGCATCAGACAACTGACAGAAGCAAATAAACCTCATTTATATCTTTGTTACCATCTAAAATCTACGCGGACGAAGTCACGGGCGGCCGCTAGTCCTTTATAAATAAGATGCTGCAGGGGCTTTAGGGGTGGAATTTCCAAAAATCCCGTCTTATCCCTTGCATACGTCATAAAAGTAAGCTCTGGACCAAATTTGAAGTTTCTAGTTCCAGTAGTTTCGGCTGTGCGTTGATGGTAGATCACCCCTTCTTCTTTTATATATATATAGATAGATTATAAAACAAGTGTAATGTATCTACTTTGAAGTAGACTTAAATACGAGTTAGTTACCTCGTACCCAAATATTGTGCAAACAAAACAAGTTGTTGCTATGCAGGTTTAATGTCCAAATCGAGTCATATGGTCATCCCATTAGCGAATATCACTACTGAGCCATGCAATCGCAAAACCTCAGCATTGACCAGCGTTCTCACGACAGCAAGGAGTTTTGCTCGAGTCGTCAATCAATCTCTCTCCGGGTCTATAATAATAATAATAATAAAATGCTTTATTGTGCACTACATGGAGAATTATTACAATGACAAAACATGAACAGGACTTAAGTAAGTAGGTAATAACAGGCGGTCTTATCACTAAAAAGCGATCTCTTCCAGACAACCTTCAGATAGCGATACAGCGAATAGAAATTAGTTATTGGGCAGTGCATAATAACAAAAAAGACGAGTACAGATTATATAAAATAGGTTACATACAAAGTAACATAAACTACATAAACTGCATATATATCTAAATATGCACTACATAATAATACATAAAATATATATACATAAGAGAAAACAAGGTAACGCAAACAAAAGGAAGTTTACAGGAATTGAGTAAGACTAAGAAAGAGATAAATAATGCTCTTTTAACCTCTATAGTGTCTTGTATGAATCAAAGATTCCGACAAGCAGCTAAAGGCGCACCGCGTGCCTAAACAAGACCGCAGCCCTTTTCAAAGCTCGTCTTGGGATCGAGACTAAAGACGAAAGCCTGTCGTTGAGAATCTGTGAGACTGGCCCTAAACCCCATTTATGAACGTATTTCATCGATCTGGAGTAAAACCATTGTTTAGCAACCAGTAATAGTTATTAGGCATATTTGGTATATTTGGGTACTACATTGTACTACCAAAACCTTTCGTCATAAACTGGAACATACCACATAAATCGTAATAAAACGTTTGGCAGTCCAACCTGTGACATTACCTCATTGTTGGAACAGTCACGAATAATAAAAATTCATTGCGACCAGTCCCAACAACTACAATAGATTAGTAAATGTATGAGTTGGTACATTCATGTGAAATACTGGAATAGTATTAACTCGTCCAATAAAATAAATATAATTATCGCGCAGGCGAAGATATTGATGATGAAGGTATTGACGTAATATTAATTACGTAGTCAACAGACTATTAGGTATTGTAATAGGAACCAAAGTTCCATAAAAGGGTAAATAAGCCAAGATCACTTCAAATAAAGAGTGCACTACTTTTTGTCTTCTTACATACTAACTATACTACTTAGATAAGTTTATTTCTGATTAAGAATGTCAACCAATTTGAGAATTTATTATCAGAATTGCCGCGGAATCCGTACTAAGCTGCATACACTGTACATGAATAATTTATCCAATAATTATGATATTATAGCTCTGACAGAGACATGACTGGTACCAGAAATTTATGATAGCGAGTTTGTTGACCAAAGGTATACAGTGTTTAGATATGACAGAGATAGAAAATCAACGCTCAAGGAGGATGGCGATGGAGTTTTGATAGCCGTGATGCGTTATTTAAAACCCATCAGCATTTTACAAACTTTAAATCACAACCTATCGCACAGTATCGAAAATGTAATTATAGGTATACCAAATTTTAAATTAAACAAACGTCATATTATCAGTGTAGCCTACATATTAAACTCTGTACCAAAAAATATTTACGATTCTCATTTTCACCTTCTAGCAAGTTTTTTTTTCTCAATAACCCTAGTACAGAAAGTTACTTGTTTCTCGGTGATTACAATATACCGGCTGCAATCTGGACTCCCTACGATACATATCAAATCCTTACAGGCACATCACCTGCCTGTTTAACGCTAAGTAATTTTATGACAGTATATAAGGCAAAACAATATAATTATATCACTAACATTAATCACAGAATTTTAGACCTAGTGCTGTCCAATAATAACTGTACAGTGTCTCCTGTAAGTGTTCCTCTAATAACTGTAGATCCGCATCACCCACCATTTTGTACTGTCATACCGATTGATATTAAACAAGATTCTCATATGAATCTAAACAATATAGCAAAATATAACTTTTACAAAGCTAATTACGAGTTAATAAACCAATACATCAGTAAAATTGATTGGGACTCGATTCTAAACAATCTTGCAGCCGAAACAGCGCTTGACAACTTCTATGAGAAAATGTACGCGATTATAAAAGAATGCGTCCCGCTGTCAAAACCTAAAAACTCACACTTTCCTGTTTGGTCCTCTAAACCTCGTATTCACATGTACAATAACAAGAGTAAAGCATGGAGAAAATGGAAAGTATATGGAAATATCTCTGACTATCAATTATTTTCCCTGTACAGAGATAGGTTCAAGACTGAGTGCGAAAAATGTTTTATAAAATATAAGGATAGTGTTGAAAAAAGTATACATACTAATATAAAATATTTTTGGACATACTTGAAAAATCGCAAAGGTAATACTGGTATTCCCTCGGAAATGCACTACAAAAACATTCGTTCAAATAAGCCTGAGGTAATATCGACGGTGTAAAGGAATAACCCTTTAAGCGACATTTTGGTCAAAATCGAGTTATATATATCGTTGGAATCAGCGTTTTTTTCTGCGTCGTTTGAGCCGGGTTTCACATCGATCCGATGACTTATATGTCGCTTAAGGGGTTACAGAAATAAGGCCCAAATTTAAAAATCGTTACCTGATGCGACACATAATTTGATTAAAATCTTACCTGAGTCACTTAACCATATATACAGGCATAATGATAGTCGCATAAGTGATTTTTAAAAATAGGTAATTTTCCATGTGATGTCACTTACATGTTTATTCCAAGTACATTTTACATAGGTTACGGCGCTTAAGTGGTTCTTCAAAAGTGTTAAAATTAACTGTTGTCGCTTAAGTGAATGTTACAAAAATGTACCTAATATTTCATTACTTTAAGCGACATGCTTGGCCCTGGCCGAAATTGTCGCTTCAAGTATTTTTTAAAAACAGCAATACGTTGGTTAAATGAAAATTGCAAGAGGTGTGATGGCGTTTGAAGTGTCGCCCAAATTTATAGTATGGCGTTTAAGTGTATAATTTTTTGTATGAATTACGCGCGAAAGGGACTCTTATAAACGCAGTGTAACGCCGTCGGTCGCTTCAGTCACCGACAAACACTAGGAGGGGGTGGTTGTTTTGCCGTTCGCTGACGGAATTAACTAGGTACCGTATGCTAGTTCTTGCTTGAGACTGAATTGATTTTGCACGAAGCAGTAACGCTGCTAACTGATAATTTGTTACTGCTAGTAATTTGTAATTTGCTGCTAGTTAATTAGTATTTTCCCCAATTATTTAAGACCGCCACCCTGGGCCAGCGTGGGTACTACTGTCCAATCTCTGAGAGGAATCCTGTGCCCAGCAGCGGTATGTAAAATGGCTAGTGATGATTAAAACTTGAGACTGATTTGATTTTGTATTAAGCACTAACGCTGCTAACTAATAATTTGTTACTGCTAGTAATTTGTAATTTGCTGCTAGTTAATTAGTAACTTGAGACTGAATTTAGATGCTAATTAGTGCTTACAAAAGTGTCTTCAAGGCATTATTTTTGACTGAAAAACATTGTTGTTTTTACTATACCTAAATGTTTAAAATTAAAACTAGTTTATTGATGTTATGAGAGTATGTTGATTGTTAAACTTTTTACGGGCAGATTTTCTGATACTACGTTATTTAATAAGTTGAACTCTATTGAGATAATGAGTGAACTTGTCTATCTTGATGTTATGGCTTAAGCCAACCAATAAAACAACAATTTGATTTTTCCTATTGTGTTTCCTTTATAAGTGTACGTATTTTCTTCTATTATACTTAAATGAAAATTCCAGTACTTTCGAATAAAATAAACAACAATAAATTCATCACATCCCTTGCTTATTTAAAACGACGGACAATTTATTTTTATTTATGCAAATACACTACTGTCGCTTAAATTAATTCCCGAGATCAAATTAGTTACATTGGTGTAGTTTCATTGGATTGTTTAGGGCCCTGGTTATAGCACGAAGGTGTCTCTTCAATGGTTCTTCCGGGATCGTTTCGGGGGCCTATTCACTTAAGCGACACTTATTTCAGAATCCTGTAAGATTTCAAGTTTGATAATATTTTTAAAAAATTGCTATTAAAATTTGAGAAAACTTGTGTATAGAACTCAACTTTCTAAAATCAATAGTAAAAGAGATAAATTTTTTTTTGTCAATAAATACACTTTAATACGCTCTCCTGTAAAATTCAAAAAATGTCGCTTCAAGGGTTATTCCTTTATACCGTCGATATGTAATTTATTTTCTACATTCTTCAACTCCGTTTATGAGCCTTCCTCGCTTGACAATACCTGGTGCTCTCCAAACTTAAACTCAGACAATTGTTCTGTAATCTCAGATATATATTTTACAACTGATCAAATCAAATACTCATTAAAATCCCTAGATCCATCTAAGGGTCCTGGTCCTGATGGTCTACCTGCCGTCTTCTTAAAACACACAGCTGAAACGTTAGTTAGACCTCTGCACATAATATTCTCAAAATGTATGCATGATGATGATGATGATGTATTATGTAACGAGCAATTACATCGACTAGATGTCGTGCGACACCTCGGAATACTTCTGGACAGCAAGCTACACCTAGACCAACACGTTGAAATGATAGTCACTAAGGGTTACCAAATGTACAACTTTGTAATTAGGGCTACAACAGACTTCAAAAGCGCTAGTACCTACACCTATCTTTACAATAGCTTAGTCCGACCTCAAGTTGAATACGCTAGCATAATTTGGGATCCCTACTACAATAAATATATAGATTCAATTGAGAAAATACAATGTAAATTTCTAAAAAGAGTAAATTTTAAATTATTTGGTAAAGGTCGATTACCATACAATTATCTATTATCCAAATACAAGCCGTCTTCTCTTAGGAATAGGCGTCTCTTATTACAAGCAATGTTCCTCCATGGACTTTGTAATAACAAAGTTGATTGTGCGCAACTAGTCAATAAAATATGCTATGTGGTGCCTAGAAATGTTTACCGACGGGGGTCGCGCGCCTACCGGCAGTTCGCGACGGCCCCGTGCCATACCAACGCTGGCGCGCGCGCGCCTCTCCGTCGGCTTCTCGCTGCATACAATGAATATTTCACCCATATCGACATATTTCACTTATCTTCCACTAAATATAAACATGCCATCTTAAAAGCCTTAAATTAACCCATAATTAATCATTTTTCCTTTTTTTTTTGTTATTTTCTTAAAGTTAATTGTTAGCCGTACATTACAACGCTTCGTAGTGTGTTCACCACTCACAGTTAAACTACATTTATTTTCTGTAGACTAATTGTTTAGTGTTTTCCCTGTTTTCCTTTCATATATTATGTATTTAAACTTAAAAATAGTCTCACTATGGCAACCCTAAATGTTAAAGTAATCTGTGGATAATGCTGTTGACCATTCACATTGTAACACGGAATCTATTGTAACTCTCGATGTAAACTTAAGTGTATGGTTGTTTGTTATCCCTAAAATAAATAAAATAAATACAATAAAAAATAAAAGAGTGCAATAACCATGTCAGGCCACACAACACAACGATAGCATTTCGGCCTATTAAAAGGTAACATTATGTATGACATTTACATAGAACGGGAACGTGAATAAGTACCATAGTTAACGCAGTCAGAAAGTTTTGCGAAACTTAGAAAACCATTTAAGGATCTCTTCATCTGCGTGTGTACAGTGGTAGGCTATGAGGTCATCATGCAGGAACAGCCTCGTTGTCCAAACGCCGCAACTGTGATCAGCTTGGCCGATGATGGGTCTCGCATTGTCATGGCACAGCGGTGGATTGAGGATAGCCTGGCTCTGGTCGTCGATTGCCCACATGTACAAAAGTGCTGATAGGTATACGTCCCGTAGAAATGTCCAGGGCCCGAACGATAGGTGGAAGGCATATCGTCGTTGACAGTGTGATTGCATGGAGACGTTGACAAGGTCATCTTCTTGACACCAGTGCGATGATACGTCATTCGATGTCATGTATCCTTCTCTTATAAAGGTTTGATTACGCAAAGCCCTCCAAATACCCAAACTATGGCATTGTAATCTTTAGATATATTCATAAATAAAACGTATTCATTTAATAACCTAAAGTAACTATTATCACCTACAACACTGTACTAAATCAATAAGAACATACTTAAAATACCAACGAAACATAACAAACCTAATGAAAATGAAATAATTAATGCGTTAAATAATAAGTGTAAGAATATAATGACTACCTACATTAGCAAAAGATTAATTCAATTACTGTTTAATAGTAAAATTACAATCCTTTAACGATTTGTCTACTAATAAATAATGTCCTTAAAGTCAAATAGTCATTTAAAACTAATTGAAATCAATAGTCAAATATAGTAAGACTCAAATATTAAATCCAGCTTGTATGAACAGCGCCTACCTCCATTATTCATGAAAATCTCAATAATACTGAATAGTATCAAAAATAGACACGAATTCGCATAGCATGCACAAAACACCACCATAAATCTTAATAACTAACATGCACAATAAGTATGGGTATAATAAAACATAATGTATTTATTATATCAGGTAGTAGCACTCCAACGACGCAGATGTGCCTAGAATATATTCCATTTAGCAAACATTATCAATTAAATATCTGTTGCACTAATGGTAAAACTATATCCGTAACAATGAATTAAACGATTAACGTACTTAAATGCATTTTAAAGCCATAATCATTTAAAGGTAGATACGCCACCCCACATCGATATTGTCAACGTAGATTTTACCTTAAGCAGGTTATTCAAATTAAACAAAGGTATTGTTAATCTAACTTAAACTTGATATTGAATACTATAGGCAACGACAAGGTAATTGTACCTATATAAGCAGCGTAACGCGCTCGCATAATACACTACGAAAAAGAAATCACTATCGTTTGCTATATGGAATTTAAACACTCCGTCATCATAAATCCTGTGAACAGAAAGGACTAAACACACAACACCCTATTTTATCCTAACATGATGAATCCCTACGTAATTCCTATCTATCACAACAAATAAACTTTAAAAACTCACATAAGCGTTCCTGAAGGTTCACCTCGTTGCACGTCGCTCTCGTGAGGTCTACCCGCAAGAGAAGTCGGAGGGGAAAAAAGTCTCGAAACCATTGTGCATCTCCTTATATTACCTCACCTCGTTATCATGAGAACCCGCATCACGCGATAAACTGCTGTTCCATGATTCTGGAGGGAAAACCATCGATTGGTCAACTAGCTAAATCTAGCTTCTCATTGGTCTACAATAACTTTCCGATCTCCTACTCAACACCAGATGTCTCTCCCATGTCTATCCCATTAAAACCTGACTAAAATAAATAGACACCTACACAAACAAGATTGTTTCGTCCTTAAATATTTCTCATTTTAGTAGGATAGCCACGCGCATAACGTTTTTTCAAATACCCGCCAAAGACAGTGATGCAGCTACTACATTGCAATTAGCCACTTGCGTCAACTAGACTCAACGCTCACGTCAAGTATATCTTGACGTCGAGACCCGTATTAGAAATGCAAAACTAGAGATCCGCCCTACACTGGTTCGTCTAAGGTGGATTGGTGTTCACGTTAGTTTCAACGTTGTGAATGACAGCCCTGTTTCACACTAACTGTGCAATTTCAGATGGCTACTTATTTCGCTACTATATAGACATAACGACAACCTTTCTACGCGTACGGATTATTTACTAACAGTTCAAATCCTCGACACCAGGTGTCCATACTTGACCTTTGCAACTTGGGAAATGCTAATAATATAAAGCAGGAAACCGTTGTCCAAGCTTATTCAAATTACAAAAGTAGCACTACTCTTAGGAAAAGAAAATAACTTGAAATTCAAAGGATTGGTGATATTCATTATAAATAATCGAACTTCTTTAGACTTAATTTAAACGCCATCTGTTTACAATGAGAGGCTTCATTGATGATGAACATTTAGAATATATAAACAGCTTTTACGAAGCCAAGAAGCGTTCCTGAAAGCTTAGAAGCTTTCCTGAACCTGAAAAGCTTCCCAGAAGTTTAGAAGCTTTCCAGAAGCGTTCTACTGAAGTTTAGAAGGTTTACTGAAGCTCAGAAGCATTTCTAAAGCTTTGCCGAAGCTTAGAAGCTTTCATGAACTTTTCACACGAGTGACGGATGTCGATCTGTTACAGGGTGCACAGTTGTATTTTAACCGCGAGTGTAGAGTTGAAATACGAATAGCTAGCGAATGGATTCTAGGGTTGAACTACGATTTAGCGAATGGATTCTATGTTATTATTATAGTTATTACCGATATATGAGTTCTCAACCTGAGTCGACGTGCTCCCATTGTCATGACTCGTCGCGTTTGTTTACGTCGCGGGGCCTTAAGGTACACATCACGCGCATGCACAAAGATGCTCCCCGTTTGCCTCTCTCGTGGCCCACCCATGCCACCGCCTTGCCCGTTAATGCTGTGCCCAATTCTCAATCCATTGCCTATACCCTGGCTCAACTACCAACGTTCAAGGAGTCGGTGCGAGTTCTTCGGCACATTCCGAAGGGTGCCAGAAACATGGCAGCCAATAAGTTGTGTAGAATAATTGAGAGTTGCATTACCACCAATGGGATGGACGACTGGTTCTCACTCCTGTCTTTTTCCTTTAGAGCCCTGAGAGCTCCTGAACGGTCAGGCTCATGATCCTTAACTTCCAAGGTAAAAGCTAACATTGACGCTTTTTCTTATTTTTCTTCCGTTGATTGTACAGCGGAGTCCCGGTCGCCATCTCTTACCAAGATGATAGAGGCGAAAGTCCACGAGGGCGATCTTAGGGGTGCGGTTCGATTACTTATGAGTCAAAGGTGACGTTTAGGAAGAAATTCGACTTAATTACGTAGTCGGTCCCAAAATTCTGTCACAGGTACATTATCTTTAAATTTAGATCACGATTTAAAAAAAAATATTGAATTCAATTTTTGAATGTTTCACAATTATTTTAAAACAAAAAACAGTCATTCGCTGCAATTTCTCATGATGGAATGGACATTGAAAGAAAACCGAATAGCTGTTTTAGCATTGCACCGCTGTGGGCACTCGCCAAGTACCATTTTCCAGTTGCTCAAAAATTAAAATATAACGTTTAACGCGTAGGTTAGGTTAGGTTAGGTACATAACATTGACTGGAATTTGGCCGCAAACATCTTTAGACCAAACCACATTAAATGGGCATTGGCAAAATTCAAACCATTTAAATCGGCAGGAGAAGATGGAATAATTCCTGCACTATTGCAGCAAGGACAAGATCTCCTGCTCCTGCACCTGGTAAAAATATTCCGAGCCAGTTTCACTTGCGGTATCATACCAGAACAATGGACTAGGGTCAAGGTACGATTCATACCAAAAGCAGGGAAAAGGACTACTCACAGCCAAAATCCTTCCGACCAATCAGTCTGACGTCTTTTCTACTCAAAACAATGGAAGAGTCATTGATCAGCACGTAAGAGTAAAGTACTTGGCAATCAGACTACTTAATCTGGACCAACATGCCTATCAAAAGGGAAAATCTACAGAAACTGCCCTACTAGATCTGGTCGACAAGGTGCAGAAGGCCCTAGAGGACAAGCAAACTGCTCTATGTGCGTTCCTTGACGTGGAAGGTGTTTTTGACAACACACCCACACGCCACCTTCCCTAACAGGTGGTCGAGGGAGGCGATGGCTGAGATACGCATCATACTCGTGATCGGGTGCTGTTTGTGGAGTCCGGTCTGTTCATGCTTGCTAGGACATAGTGACTACGTTAATACTAGTGTCTTTTTATAGGGGATTGACGAGAGACATCATCCTGTTGTGGATTCTTTTTTATTATCAGTGACTTAGAGACCATATACATCTCTAACAATATTAAATTAATTTTAATTTTGACGCTCAGAGACCATGTACATCTCTGGGATATTATATTAATTTCATTATACTCCTTGTTTAATCTTGAGAGCTTATACATCTCTAACTTTACTGATGTTGTAATATTTGTAATAGATAACTTTGCAAGTTTATTTTCATTGTATGACATTAATTTTGGTATAATTGTAAACTCGAAATTATTATTCCTTCTTGAACTGTAAATTAATATTTCGACATGAAAAATGTATTACTTATTATAGTCAGACTTTCTTAAATTGTAAATTAATATTTTGACATGTAAAAGTGCCCTTGTGGCCTATTTGCAGAATAAATGTTTGCATTTGTATTTGTATTTGTACACCCACAGAAACTATCCTTAAAAGGATGGAATCAAAGGTCGTGGACAAAACCACCATCAGATGGGTGCAGAGTATGCTATCTAATAGAATAGTCACTCTGACCCTCAATTCAGCTGTACATGAATTCTATACCACAAGAGGTTGTCCACAAGGAGGCGTACTATCTCCACTACTATGGACTCTGGCAGTAGACCAACTCCTAGCAACCATGACGGACCTCGATTATGACACACAGGGATATGCCGACGACCTCGTAGTCATAATCAGAGGCCCATGCCTCCACACAATCTCAAACCTTATGCAAGGAGCCCTAAACACCATACTAAAATGGTGTAAAGAAAATGACCTGTCGATAAACGCTAGTAAGACGATGCTAGTACCTTTCACAAGGAAGAGGAAACTAGACAGACTAGCAACCCTAAAACTCGAAGGGCAAGTCATACCGTTCTGAAATGAAGTCAAGTATCTGGGGGTTACTTTTGACCAAAAGCTAACTTGGAATCCTCATTTGAAGAACATTACACACAAAGCAAAAATGGCTCTATGGACCAGCTGTCGAATGGCAGGAGCAAGATGCGGTATAAGACCCAAAATTGCTATGTGGCTATACACAGCGGTAGTGCGGCCTATAATTACTTACGCCTCCGCAGTCTGGTGTGACAAAACCAACCAAAAGACAGTCATCCAAAAGTTAAGCAACCTACAACGTACGGCCTGCCTAACTACAACAGGAGCCCTAAGTCCAACACCTGGGGGAGCCCTTGATGCATTACTTGACTTAACAACACTCCATCTGCAAGTGCAAAAGGAGGCCAAGCAATGCATAAGGATGTGCTTGTTGACAAGGCCAAAATGGCGCTCACAAGCACTAACCAAACTAGAAGCCTCGGTCTTTGAACATAAAGCCTTAAACGTGCCAAATTATAACATGCATACGATACAAAACTTCAACAAACTGTATATTGTGGAAATACCGCCAAGAGACAAATGGAAAACGACCAAATGTACTTCAAGGAGGGGAGCCACATATGGTATATGGACGGCTCAAAGAAAGGTGAGGATGTAGGTTGCGGGATCTACGGTGAGAGACCAAAGCTCAAAACCAGTGTCAGTATGGGTAGAGAGGCCTCAATCTTTCAAGCCGAAATCTTCGCCATTAACAAACGTGCGGAGATTAATCTTGATAGAAACCTAAGAAACCAACACATCTACATCAACTCGGACAGCCAGGCTGGCCTGCTGGTACTAGCATCTCAAGAGTCTAACTCTAAACTAGTCCAGAACTGTAAAGATAACCTTAACGACCTGGCAAAATCCAATAAAGTAATACTTAGATGGGTACCGGATCAGTCCGATATTGACGGAAACGAGGTAGCAGATAAACTCGCTAGAAAGGGTGCAGATACGAGTACACCTTTCATCGGCTCAAAACCTTTCTGTGGGATCACCAAACAGAAAGTAAGCTCTCTGCTAAGCAATAAATCGGAAGCTATAGAATTGTGGAAGTTCACTAAAGGACTAAAACAATCAAAAGCTTTAATAAAAGGCTACAATGCCAAGTTGTCTAAAGAGCTATTCAAAAGACACAAAACCAGCGCAGTGACAAGAATACTCACTGGTCACTGCAAACTTAACAAACATCTATCCCAAATGGGCATAAAACAAAGCGCAGCATGCAGGTTCTGCCATGAGTCGTAGGAAACTGCCATCCATATCCTCTGCTCTTGTGGACCACTTATGCGTAAAAGAAGTATCTATCTAGGGAGGCACATCATGCCCACAGAGGAGATATAAGAGATTGCGACCCAAAGAATCTGGAAATTCCTGGAAGCAACGGGTATAAGCAAAGAACTTTAAGGGCTGCCACAATAGATAATACTTAATGGTCAATACGTAATTAACAATAATGGTCGAGGCGGCAAAGCAGGCCCACAACAAACAATAATAATAAGTGAAAGTGACATTGATGCATTCGAGGCGTCCATGTTTCGCGGTGTCGTCATTATATTTCTAACTAGAACAGTGGTGGTTTAAATCAGCATCCCCTGAGAGCGACCTGCCCATTAAGCACTAGAGCCATATCAAGAACAGCTGCGGTAGCAATAGTCAAGTACATATAACTCCAACATTTTTGATGGCCCATTTAGAGGGGGACGAACCAAACACGACAAACAAGAATCAGATCGTGCGAGTCGCATCGGGGATAACTAACCAGCAGTGAAATTTGTATCTACGCGCGGCGCGACGGTATGAACAACGCAATTACACGTCGGTGGATCAGTGTAATCAGTGCGTGTTAATCATAAACATTAAAATCAGTGAGTCATAATTTCATATCGGACAACAAGTCAAGGTTAGTGGCGGCCATTATCGGAGACAACGCGGCGTTAGACAAGAACTGCATACAAGGACAATATACATAGTTAAGTTGGTACTTACGGACAATTATCATTCGTTCATTCAATCATTTAGATAGGTCTCGCTTAACTTGCATATAGCAACACTGACCAACTTGAAAATCAGTTCAATCTTTTATTCATTCGTTCATAATTGACAGTTCTGTCGTAACATCGATTTTCATATTGATTAATTTAATAAATATCGTGTTTGAGCAAATTTTCATCATAAAGCCAGTACACCGTCAGTGTTGTTACAAATTCTCACGGAAGATAGTGACGTGTAAATAAAAATCATCAATTAATCAATCTGTTCATGGTTGTTGACAATTTTTTCATAAGTTGCCTTTACTTAGCTTACACTGAAAGTAGGTTATTGGGGTATCTGGATACAAGGAGCTATCCAGATACCCCAAAAACCACTATTTCATATATTCAAGAAGTAGCGTACATCTATTCAGGAAGTAAGAATCATTGATTAAAAAAGCAAGAGTCATCTACTTAAGAAGTACGAGTCGCCTACTAAAGAAGACACATCTATTCAAAGCGAGCTTACATTTATTCGACCACGATAACTGATGTATTCAAGAAGTCGCTTTAGGTCTTGTGTTTATTCGCAGTATTCATGATTATTTAACGAGCTTTTATCTATTGAAGTAGATAATGTACAATCTGTTCATGGAGTTAATATATTCAATATTTTATGATGATGTATAATATGATCGTTGTATATAGTTTCCTTTAAGTTCAATTATCCTCGCCAGGAATCCGATGCATTTCAGTCTAGTTTCTAGATCATTATAAAAAATCTCCAATTTGACCGGCGATGATATCTTCGCTAAAGTAAGACTAATGTCGTTAATATAGGTTGCTATAGAGGGGAAAAAAAAAACAAAAACTTTACGAATTAATAATTGTTTATTTACATAAAAATATTATATGGCATGTATGAACTATCATGTATAAATTCCAACTATATAGATATTGAATTATTTATCTAATATGGGACTTGACGTCAATAAAACAATTATTCCAATAGGTACATAAGTATTTATTCGATTCCATATATTGAAATAAAATGTACTTAATCATATTTATTTTTACAACATCGTATAGCCGTTGGTTGTACACTGTTTTATAGACAACATTTTTAAAGAATTTCATTTCGCACAAAATGTTCCTCATATTATCATTTCACAGAATAATCATTACACCGAACACTAACTTTGTAGAAACTCAAATACACATATCATAGAACTACAAATGAAATATTATTTTTTCTCATATTATTTAGTTTACGTAAAAAATATTACCAAGACAATAGTTGTACAGAATTTTGTTTCTCATAAAATAAATCTCATATTATCATTTCATAGAATAATCAATTCGTAAAATAATTACGTTGTAGACATTTTTATCGTAGATTTTTTTACAAAGAAAATTTAATGTTTCGATATTCATTACAATATAATTACAAATCATATGCTTTGACCTCACATTATTTAGTTATATTAAAAAACTAAATTACATTGATAAAGATGATCATATTGATCGGATTCTACAGCGTAAACAATATTATTCAGAAATTGGAATATTAGAAAAAATCTAAAAATACTGAAATTTTAATTTACTGTTCGAAATAAATGCAAATAAAACTGAACTGTCTTAATCTTCTAACCTATCTGCGCTAGAGTTGACTTTTCCCCAAAAGGTCTTTCTGGGCTTTTATAAAAAAAATAACCTCGAAGATTAAGACGGGAGCTTCGCTTCGCTTCAGCTCCCGTCTTAATCTTCTAACCTATCCGCGTTAGAGTCGATTTTGCCCCAACAGGTCTTTTTGGGCTTTTATAAAAAAAATAAGCTCTATTATATATAGATATTGTTTTTGAATTGTTTTTCAGCAAAATATGTTTCTGTGAAGTGAATGAGCGGTGATACAATTATATTAAAAACAAAAATACAAGGACCAAATATTATTTAATGTAAGTTTTTGTAAAACGAAATTCTATGAATTTTCTGTATGCGAAACAATGAAACTCCAAACATAATTCTACTGTTGGATAAGTTTGTCAAATAAAAAAATGATATTACAAAATTAATTGAATTGTGTTTCTGCGAAATATTTTTCATTCAAGTAAATAGTCATTGAAACAATAATAGTCGAAGTAAAAATACAAGGACTAAATATTATTTGAAACATTTTCTGCGAAACAAAATTCTTTGAAATTTCTGTCTGCAAAACAAGGGGACACCTATAGCCGTTACATACATCTGTTGATAAAGGTCTCACTATTTTATCAATAAGATCCTTCGTTGAGTGGTAAACTTCGTCCAATAAAATGTTTTTACCGCATATTGCACACACAGTTCAGCATTACACTTACACATTTGTTCAGCACTTTCTATTTTATCAGCATCGAAAATTTCTATTTTTATGACTTTAATGGCTGTACCGCGGTGTGGTTTCTTGATATAAGTATAAATAGTGTTTTCAACTCTCCTGCCGCGCCCTAATCCAAGCCTTGTTGCTTTCGGCGATTTTCTTATCGATGTACTCGTAGTGCAGGGCACAAAGTTAAATAGCTGATCTCCGGAGTCCTGAAAGTAAATTAAAAGTAGGTAGGTATTAGATACACATTTGCATTTATCGATATATTAATAGACTAGTTTTACCACTAAATACTAAAAAACGATTATTTTTGATTATTCTTATTGAAAATTGGCATGATATCAAACTAACATGAATTTGCAAATGGTCATCAGTGCAAGTCGAATAATCCAGGAATAATAACCGCATGTCAAATTAAATGAAATAATGATTTTAAACCTTCGAAATGATGCTGTCCATCCTATTCATTTACACGTTCTCAAAAAAAAAATATTTACCTTAAATACGCATCAATTAAATGAATATAATATGTAATATATAAGTAATGAAACAGAACCGAAAAAATAGCAATTGGTAACTTACCGACATTTTGTGAAGACTGTCACAGCTAAATACTTCTTAATAATGATTTTTCGTTTTCCAGCTCACTCATTTATATTCGTTTCTAAGTGTCATTAAAGTTCAAAATCCGTATTATTCATTGTTTTGCCATATTTGTTTCGATTTTCAGGCAATACTAACCATATTACCGTGGTCAATAAGAATCATTTCTATCAGCATCTGTATACCAATCGCGTCTTATTGGTAAGCGACAGTATGTACTCTTTTGATAGCAACATATTTATTGCTTACGTCTGTTAAGGTAAAAAATAAGTAAGTAAGTTTATCTCTTATAAACAAAGCATCGAATACTGAAAAATTATATATAGTTACCGTCAATGATAAAAAATATGAATTAACTGCTGGTTTAAAGGAACTTTTAATGCGCAATAAACCTGATCTGAATATTGTGAGTGAAAAGGATAAATTTGATTACAAAGAAATGTTAATTAATACCAACGCACACAAACTGGATTTTGATCCGAACGGGCAGTTAAAAGGCGACAAAGGATTAAAATACGGTACTATCATCAAGCCTTTATTTTCACAACCAAATACCATTAATAAAGATTTGGATAAACAGTTACCACAACTAAAAATTGGAGGACACTTACCTGAATTAAAACGCTATAAATCTAACACAGATTACACTGAAACTTTTAATTGCGTCAAAAAACGCTGGTAACAATAATCATGACAATGAAATTATATCTATAATTGAAGAGCTAAAAGAGGCTGATATAATAAAAGAATAACACTTATCTTAGTATCATCACAACGTTTAGTGATCTAATGATCATCGGACATGAGTATGACAAAAAACTTTAACATTGACAGTTACAAAGTGGAAGTTATTAAAATCTCATCTACTACTGATAAAACAGATATATCCGATATCGTAAATAAAGAATATGTAGATTATGTTGAAAACAATGTTAAAAAAAATTGCGATAAATTAGTATATGTAGAAAAAATGGTCAATAACTTAATCGATCGTATTAAAAGTATTGAAAAAGATATTGCTCTAAAAGACCTAGAGGGGAAATTAAACAAACATTATGAGCAAAGCAGATGTCGTTAATGAAATTCATAAGAATGCTAGAGTGAATTTTCCCCGGAGAAGCGTTATATTACGAGATATAGATGACCTTTGGCAAGCAGATTTGATAGACATGCAAGCTTTATCCAAATTTAATTCTGGCTACAAGTACATATTGGTCGTTATTGATTGTTTTTCTAAATATGGCTGGGCATTTCCACTTAAGCAAAAGACAAAAGAAATCATGTCTAAAGAATTTCAAAAACTGTTAGCACAAGGGCGCCATCCAAAAAATTTGCAAACAGATATGGGTAATGAGTTTTATAATACCGTTTTTCAGAAAATGATTGAAACGTACAATATTAACCATTATTCTACCTATTCTATAAAAAAAAGCCTCGATCGTTGAAGGATTTATAAGAACCCTTAATAGTAGTCTGTACAAGGAGTTTAGTTTAAAGGGAAATTATAAATGGATCGGAGAAACTCTTAGCAAGAAAATTTTTGAATACAATTATACTTTTCATAGAACAACCGGAAAACCGCCCGCTACCGTCAATCATACCAATAAAGATGCTATATTAAAAAGATAAATTAACGACTCTCGATGCGTGAAAGCGCTGACTCGAAATAGATTTCTAGTCGGTAATTTTGTAAGAATTAGTAAATACAAAGGATGTTTTGAAAAAGGATTTACACCCAATTGGTCTACTGAAATATTCAAAATAAGAAAAGTTCTAGATACTTACCCCGTTACATACTTATTAGAAGATGCGAGATCTAGACCTATTTTAGGGGCATTCTATGCTCAAGAAATTCAGAAAACGGCATATCCTGAAATATATCTCGTTGAAAAAGATTTGAAAAGCAAGGGAAAGAAATTATATGTGAAGTGGTTAGGTCTTCCGTCAAGTGAGAATAGCTGGATTGATAAAACAAATCGTTTGTAGCTTCAAAAATACTGTGTGTCTACATATACATAGGCTATTTATATTTGGTAAAATCATTTATAATTTGTTCTTGACACAGAAAGGACTGCTTTGAATCAAGTATTTGCGTTATACCGATAGTAATGAAAATTAAACTTACCCGAGTTAATACTGACAAGGCGAATGAGAAGAAAAAAGAATCTCCAGCAATCGCTCATAAAACTGGAGCTGGGATGAAAAAAACCTTTACCAATATTTTTTCGCACACAAAAAAACATATCCGTAATCTTAAACCAAAATGTAAGAAAATGTTAATAGAATTAACATATGCAGCTGCTAAGGAATTGGCTTCCGACTTACCCGTCACATTACCAAGAGTAATACCTTTACCCAAAACCGGAGGATTTCTACCATTAATTCCTATTTTCGCGGGACTACCTGCAGCGGGAAGTTTAACTGAAGGCATAGCAGGAATCACTAAGGCGGTGAATAATTATAAGTCGGCCAAAAAACAACTAGCAGAATTGAAAAGGCATAATATGAAAATGAGGGGAATGTGTATTGGAAAAGGACTGCATCTCAAACCGTACAAGCATGGCTTGGAAATTTATGTTTCGAATAAAAAAAACTAAATACTAAGCTACCCAATAGAGCATTAACTAATATCGATATAATAAACCATGCGAAAAATATTCCTAATTTTCGCGGTGTCTTTATGAGAGACGAAATACCAGACACACCTTGGTCGAAAGAATGTGGTGTGATAAATTTAGATTCTTCTGAATGTTCTGGTACTCATTGGGTAGCTTACGGAAAATATAAAGATTATATTGAATATTTCGATAGTTACGGTAATCTAAAACCACCAAAAGAATTCATAAAATATGTGGGCCCGCGCATTCAGTATAATTACGATAACTTACAAGGCTTATTCAATTGTGGGCATTTATGTCTAAAATTTTTGAAATCATTTTGGGCAACTAAAGCGGCGTAATAGAAATAACCAATACATTTTATATACAATGTGAAAAACCTAACATCAATAAAATTAGATGCTATCGTAATGTAGCACATTTCTCCCGGGGCACTGATTGGAATTAGGTGTGATTTACATACCCGTCCGCGAATAACATCTATATATCATCTATATAATATACATACTGAATTAATGATATATCATCAATATATCATTAATTCAGTATGTATATTTTCGTTAAAAGCCTCATGGTAGCTCAAAAACCCCCTATTCGACTTCCTGCTTTTAAAGGGAGTAGACGATTAAGTACATCAAAAAAAATAAGTAAAAGTAATAAAGAATTTCTTCGATCTCTTGGTTTTACACTAAAAAATCAAAATGCTAC
This sequence comes from Epiblema foenella, assembly GCA_963556455.1. Lineage (NCBI taxonomy): Eukaryota > Metazoa > Arthropoda > Insecta > Lepidoptera > Tortricidae > Epiblema > Epiblema foenella. The sequence goes on along the minus strand of OY747097.1, from coordinate 11,561,533 downwards.
AAATAACCGACCCTCCTCAGCAAGACAATTCCATCGAAAGTTATGAGATCCATAGTTATAACCCCTACAACCTTAGTTTTAAAGAAAATGATGAAATTAGAATACCTATTCACCAGCAAGACGTTTATGTATTACCATCTGCGAGCTCCATCTACGTTGAAGGGCGTATTTAAACTAGATGCTGCAGAAAAAAAAATAAGCAAAGATATCAACTTCACAAACAATCCGATATTGTTTTTATTTCAAAATATAAGATATGAGCTAAATGGTGTTAAAATTGATCATACTAAAAATACTGGAATCACTACAACTATTAAATCTCTCGTATCAATGAACGAAGGCGAAAGTAAAAGCGCAGCACTATGGGGCTAGAACTTAAATGGAACGAAGCAAAAACATGGTCATTTCTCTGTTATTATACCCCTGAATAAAGTACTAGGATTCGCTGAAGATTATAACAAAATTATTGTGAATTGTAGACATGAACTTATACTCCAACGAAGTAATTTGGCTTTAAATAGCGTAAAAATGGACGTAGAAGATAATGTCGCAATCGACATACAAAAAGTCCAATGGCGTGTACCGCACGTTAGAGTTTCCGATCGTAATAGATTATCACTACTTAAGTGCTTAGAAAAGGATAGACCCATACAATTAGCTTTCCGGAATTGGGATTTATATGAATTTCCTCTTTTACCTAAAACAACAAAACACTCATGGTCGGTGAAAACTGCTTCTCAGTTAGAAAAACCAAGGTATGTTATATTTGGTTTACAAAGTGACCGAAAACTAAGCAAATCGAAGAGTTCTTCCATCTTTGATCATTGTAATATAACAAATATCAAATTATTCTTAAATTCGCAGTATTTTCCTTATGATTCATTTAATTTGAATTTTAATGAAGACAAGTATGGTATATTATACGAAATGTATGTTAACTTTCGTCAGTGTTATTACAACACCAGCGTCGATCCGTTGCTTGATTTGATCACATTTGCAAAAAAAGCTCCGCTATTTGTTATTAACTGCTCCAGACAAAATGATAAACTGAAAACCGGTCCTGTTGATGTCCGTATAGAAATCGAATCTTCAGAAGATATTTCTGATAACACAACGGCCTACTGCTTCATCATAAACGATCATCTCGTGGAGTATAGACCTTCAAGTAACATTGTGCGAAAAATATCATGAATGCGATTATGGATGTTCAAGGTTTTAAAAATGAAAACAATGAGTTTATCCCAAAAGAAATAGCGGTTATTAGTAAGAAGGGTATTCTCGTGTTTTTGATTAAACCTCCATATCCATTTTATTTTTTAACAAGGAAAGAACGGACACAAATTGCATGGCTAGAGAAATATAGAGGAATATTATGGAATGATGGGTACGTGTCGTACAACGATTATAAAAGTTTGTTATTAAACTTCAGTAAAAATAAAAGTATTTATACGAAAGGATATGAAAAAGTACTCTGGCCGAAGGAGATAGTAGAAAGTGATAATGTATTTAATTTAGAGGACAAAAATTGTCCTAATTTAGAAACACTAAGTGAGAAACATTCAATGTCATCGGATATTAAACATTGTATGTACCATACTAATAAATGTGCTTTAAAGAATGTATTTTGTTTAAATAAGTGGTGTATAGATAATAATATTCTTATGTAAATAAACAATTATTAATTCGTAAAGTTTTTTTTTCCCCCTATAGCAACCTATATTAACGACATTAGTCTTACTTTAGCGAAGATATCATCGCCGGTCAAATTGGAGATTTTTTATAATGATCTAGAAACTAGACTGAAATGCATCGGATTCCTGGCGAGGATAATTGAACTTAAAGGAAACTATATACAACGATCATATTATACATCATCATAAAATCTTGAATATATTAACTCCATGAACAGATTGTACATTATCTACTTCAATAGATAAAAGCTCGTTAAACAATCATGAATACTGCGAATAAACACAAGACCTAACGTGACTTCTTGAATACATCAGTTATCGTGGTCGAATAAATGTAAGCTCGCTTTGAATAGATGTGTCTTCTTTAGTAGGTGACTCGTACTTCTTAAGTAGATGACTCTTGCTTTTTTTAATCAATGATTCTTACTTCCTGAATAGATGTACGCTACTTCTTGAATAGATGAAATAGTGGTTTTTGGGGTATCTGGATAGCTCCTTGTATCCAGATACCCCAATAACCACCTACTAGTGAAGGATAAGTTATACTAGCGGCAAGTAATATCATTGTTACACTTCAACACCGTTTCTTACGTAGGCGTATAAAACCATCTTGACCATATCGATCAGGGCGATCAAAATTCAGTTTCGGTCAAAATACCGAATGTTGATGGACTTTGCGGTCACAGTCACGGAACGACGGGGCACTATCGCGGCAACAGTAGCTAAACGTCATTTTGACACATTCTATTCACAGCTGGTGTCAGCTTACGAGACAATCTTACGAAACAATTGAACCAGGAGTTCAGTGAAATCAACAGGCTTCTTGTTCAGTTAAGTGAGGCGGTTGAGGTACCGGCGGGGACCTCTAGTGAAGATGTCAAGCTACCTACGCAAACTGCTATAGCTCGTCTACCGGCCATAGAGTTACCGAGGTTCTCGGGTAAGTTGGTGGATTGGTTGCCCTTCTATGATTTGTTTATTTCACTGGTACACAATAGGGACATCTCTGAGGCAGAGAAACACTACTACCTCCGCGCATCATTGGAAGGCGAGGCGCTATCGATAGTGCCGCAACTACCCATGGACGGTAGTAATTATTCTGTGGCTCTCGCATTATTGTTAAGTAGGTATCAAAATAATAGATTGTTACTGGATACATACATAGGGCGTATTATAGACCTCCCAAATGTGATTAGCAATAATGCGACATTGCAGTCGGCATTTGTAGATCCATTGAGAGAGTCAATTCAAGCTTTAGATAAACTCAAGCAACCTGTCAAGGAATGGTCGTATCTGTTGGTGTATGTTGTGTTACAGAAGCTGCCAATGAATATCAAGGCCCTCTACGAAGAGAGGTACGGCAAGGATTCTGAACAACTGCCAACTATCTATCAATTATTGGAGCTGCTTGAGGAGCAATGCCGAAATCACCAGGCAATTACATCGCTGGTGGCTGAGAAGAGGACCACGGCTGGTCGTCAAACACTGCCTGCCCAGAGATGGTCGGGTCAGGCTGCACTACGGCCTCAGCAGCCAGTACGGGTGCTGGCAGCTGAACCTGGACAATCAGAACAGGTGACATCTTTTTCATCTCATTATTCATATTGTGGCAATCAGAACCACACTCTCTATCGTTGCTCTGAATTCTTGCGGATGACAAGATTGGATCGACGATCATGGGCGCGTAAATAGGCCATTGTTATAAATGTCTGCGGAAGCACTATGCCAGGGAATGCACGCAGCGTAACTGGTGTAATCAATATGGCACAGACGCGCATAACTCGCTGCTGTGTAACGCAGACACTACTGCTCACACGACAAGGACAACTGAGGCAGCTGTCCAATGGGTAGACGCTGCGTAGCGCGCGTCCACTAGGGTGGCACCACCGGGCCGTCAGACCCCGTCGCCGCGACTGGCCAGACAGGTGTGGGCTACCCAATCAGCTCATTCTACGCCACCAGGTGGTAATCAGGTGGAAGGCTCAGCTGTTGCAGCAACTCAACCTTCAAGCGCCATATCCACAGCTCAGGTAATCCAGTCAGGACTTCAACCACGCCCACGAGTTGGGGACCGTGCGCGCCTAGCGCAGGATACATTCAACTCTTTATGCTTCGGCTCGAGGTACAGCTCGGAGCGACAACAATGATATAAGAAAACTGTTGGTGTCTCAACGGGTCAGATGCCAGTCACCATCTGTCCCACTGCTATTATTATGGTCAGATCAGGTCAGGGGCAATATGTCAAGGTAAGAGCGCTCGCTGACACTGGAGCTGCCGTGACAGTTGTGAAACAATCATTAATCAATCAATTACAGTTACACCAGCAGTATAATGGAAGTCAAATTTATGGAATCGGAAACCACCGAGTGGACCTTGTAACAGAATGCAGCTAGCTGGTACTGTCACTTTCTTATTAAAATAACTTTCCAAGGGATAGTGGGTTGAATTCGCCTTTTTATCTTTGAATCATTTATTAAGTCATTATAAGTATTTTGAGGCCTTGGCGGAGACACTACCGTGCACCTTACGTAAATTTTAAATGATTCTTTGTCTTGGCTAGTTTTAATTAGGAATTATATCAAGTAGAATGTTTAAAGTAAAGGATTAAGAAAATATTCCTGAGTACCTGCAATAATGCCAGCTTAATATATTAAATTATTTAAGAAAAAGGAACCCTAAAATATCAATAAATCTAACGATAATAACTGCAACCCATTTCCTTTTACATTTGCCGCGTTACCTTTGACGCGCGCCGCGCTTTTGTTTTCCGTTTGCCGCACGTCCAGCTAATATAAAACACTCGACATTCAAAATTCAACCTTATGAATGAAAGCATAAAGTAGGTTCAAGATAGGGCCGATGCGACCCTCTGTTATGTAAAGGGTCGGCCGGGATTCGGGCGGTCAGTAGGCAGGTACACTTGTCGCACTTGTCGCACTTGTCGCACTTGTCGCACTTGTCACACTTGTCACACTTGTCACACTTGTCACACTTATCGCACTTGTCGCAGATATAAGGGTATAAAAGGGCGAACAAAACGGTCGAGACTTCACTTAGAATTCGTCGCTCAGACTGTCAAGGTTTCTGGCTTGCTCAGTAAAAACTCTTGGTGGGTGAATTTATTGGCATAAGGGTGGTTCGTCATTATGAGGGGTTTCTCCCCATCATGAGGGATCACTTTTTGGCGTATAACTAGTAAATTAGGGGTTTTTTCATATATTTTCAATAAATTGAAAAGCCAGAACTTTGTCCAGGTTTACAGTATACCTGAGGAGTCATTCCCGCCTAACGGTGTTCAAATGGGCATGATTCAGTCTTTTGCTACCAGATTGAGGGTGTTGTCTGGCGTCTGCCTTTATACCAACATAGGCGACGATCTCAACCCTCCCGTGTCTCAATGTCCACCTGCTGAATGGAAGTGAGATCTGCCATAGTTTGGGTCAGAACGGGAGTGTATACTCTGCTCACCGAAGTTCACAGTATTTAAGGGACGGTCTTGTTAAATATATTTATATATTACCTTTATATACACAATAGGGCGTCTTACTTACACCACCTTGTCCTCGGACGTGTGGGGGGAGACAAGTACACAGGCTATAGGGTTGCAAACATCAGTTTAGCCGACTGAACTCTTTAGAGCTTTAAGTTAGGGAATACGCATTCTCAGAAGCTAAATCTGGTAAGGGATTTTAGTTTCTAGTTTAGATCTCCTGGGGTTAATGATAGATTCAACTTCATATACTGAATTTAGGGGTAACAGGTTTAAAATTTGAGGGTTTATTTTATCCAGGTAATTGATAGTACGGTTATTAAGGGCGATCTAGAAGTCTAGGGTTTTAACCTTTAGAATGGTTCACGTGGTTAAATAGCTATCGAGCACATTGGGTTATGTAGTGGTTACTAGGTACAACCTAGGTATCTGGGTTTCGATTATCAGGTTAATTCACGTGGTTAGGAGGTTTATCAAGCGGTTAAGTCATACAATTTACTAAGTATAGCCCAGATGATGGGTAGATGTTTTAGCAAGGTATAATATTATCTGTAATCAATAGGATAGCAGGACTTCCCAGAAATATAGGATTGCTCTGGTTTAGTGGCAGGCTGAGCGGTTCACTACTCTTATGTCCAAAAAATAGGGCCTTGCAGTATTTCACCTTATCTTTCTGCGCGAATTTCGAAGTACTAGTAGACTCAATTGCTATAATTGTATGGTCATCTTTTTCTAAAACAAATTTTAAGCCCGAGAGCTACAAATGGTTGTTGGCTCGTTGCGTCCTGGGACAATGCGGTTGAATATACCCGGCATAGCTTTCCCATAATATTAGTAATTTGTCATTTTAACATTTGAAATGAAAATGAAATGAAAATAATTTATTCGTGACATAGATAGTAAAAGATAATACATTTTTACCTATTAACTAATAAAATTGCCACGAAATGGTCCCGCCTCAGCATAATGCTGACTCACAAGCCAGCGCTAGTCTTCCGGCGAGACCATTTTTTGTGGATCACGTTGCTCCGCTGTCCGACGCGGCCCTAACCTATTCTGAACGCACCCTTTACGCTTGCGTCAGACAGCGCCATCTGGCAGGCTGCTAATGGACTAATTGTCAATAGGCAGGGCCGCACGGACATCCGTCAACATAGCTGCAAGTTATAGTAATAATTCCTTTTCCAAAATATTTAGAAAGTGACATGAATGGGCATGAGTATGGTTGTGAAACAGTGTATACAAAGTGAAGTTTATAGTAATATCAAATAATTACAATTACACGAAAAATTACACTACCTACACATAACGTAAGAGAAAAACAAAGAACAACCTCGTGTGCGACATCATCAATGCAAGGAAAATTATTTAGATGTTAACATTTCACCACACATGGGACATGAAATACAGGTAAGATTAATACAGTAAATAAATAAACGATATGCAGTTGAGATAGCTTACAATAAAGAATCGCATCAATATATACAAATAATACAAATTTGATTTCATCTCCAGGTTCCATATGGTTACAAAAAAAAACGAAAAAAAAAAAAAATGGTTGGTTATAAAAATTGCACATGACAAAAACTCTTCGAGCACAGCATATTTTTGACACGGGAATGCAAAGTACAATCTACGTTTGTCTGAGCCACTTCAGAAAACGGGACTCATTAATGGGACAGAAAACACAGGTATACAACTACACATATATAAAATATATTGACATTTCAGTGTCTTATTTACTACTTTACGTCTCAATCTATACCTGCCAATGATTAATTCTATAAACAGCTTGTGTCCAGTGCCAATGTTTCCTGTCGCCGCTGGTGTTCCAATACAATTTTTTTGACTGCTGTTTTAAAACTAAAAATGTTTTCTAGGGTTCTGAAAGGTGGCATATCTGAAGCTGCCTCGGAAGGCCGCCGACGCATGTTGAGGCGTCATCAGTTGTATGCTGCATTGGCGTGTACCGTGTGCCCTCCGGGTCGATTAAAATGTCAGTTTCTCAAATAGATATGCTGGTGTTTTGTGCTTTATCACTCCAAAAAGAAGACATGCCAGATGAAGCTTGCGACGGTGCTCCATTTTGAGGATGTTGCTTTTATTTAAGAATGGGGTGACATGGGCCCTTGGTGGAATATCAAAGCAAAAACGAGCGCAAGCATTTTGTACCCGCTAGATGAGTCTCTTTGTTTTTGCTAGGATGCGGGGTCCGTATACTAATACAAATACAAATACAAATACAAATACAAACATTTATTCTGCAAATAGGCCACAAGGGCACTTTTACATGTCAAAATATTAATTTATAATTTAACAAAGTCTGACTATAATAAGTAATACATTTTTCATGTCAAAATATTAATTTACAGTTCAAGAAGGAATAATAATTTCGAGTTTAACAATTATAACAAAATTAATGTCATACAGTGAAGATAAACTTGCAAAGTTATCTATTACAAATATTAAGTTAGAGATGTATAAGGTCTCAAGATTAAACAAGGAGTGAAATTAATATATTATCCCAGAGATGTACATGGTCTCTGAGCGTCAAAATTAAAATTAATTTAATATTGTTAGAGATGTATATGGTCTCTAAGTCACTGATAATAAAAACGAATCCACAACAGGATGATGTCTCTCGTCAATCCCTTATAAAAGACACTAGTATTAACGTAGTCACTATGTCCTAGCAAGCATGAACAGACCGGACTCCACAAGTCCATGTAGTTTAATTTCGACAGGATGAGTGACTCAACTAACTGTATGCGCAAGTTTTCGTTAATAAAAGATCTTATTTTATATAGTGTTTTGAGCCTGTAGAAGCAATTTCTAACAGAGTCCGCAACATGCTTCTCAAATCTAAGTCCACTGTCCATAACAAGATCCAGACTTCGTGCCTCATGTACACGCTCTATGCGTTCACCTAACAATTTGACATCTATAGTAGGTTTGATACTATTTATCTGGGAAATTGTGCCAAATATTATATACTGTGTTTTAGTAGGATTAAGCGTTAAACTATTGCTAGCAGCCCAAGACGCAATGTTGTCGAGGTCAGTATTAAGTTTATGTATTGCACTGTCAATATCCGAAGGTTTACATGAAATGTATATTTGTACGTCATCTGCATATACATGATATTTGCAGTGTGTAATGCTAGTCCTGATGTCTGCTGTGTATAAAATAAAAAGGATAGGACCGAGGATTGAGCCCTGCGGGACACCTCTAGCTAGGCCCTTCGTGGCAGAAACTTTGGTTGAACCATTACTTAGGCTCAGTTTAACATACTGGGTTCGCTTATAAAGGTAGCTATGGAACCAGCACAGAGCATTGTTATCAAAACCATAGTAACTCGGCTTTGAGAGTAGCAAATTAATATTTATGCAATCGAATGCCCTGGAAAAGTCAAGTAGCACGAGCAGCGTGCACATACCCCTATCCTGAGCCCACAAAATATTATCTGTGACATCGAGCAAGGCAGTCACTGTACTACGCCCCCTACGGAAGCCCGACTGTACATCTGGTAAGATGCCGTTGTTCTCAAGGTAATCAGTCATTTGGGCGCATACAGCCTTTTCAAGTACCTTGGATAGACAAGGTAGTATATTGATTGGCCTTAGGTCCTTTATATAGTTTCGGATACTATATTAAATGTTCGTATGATGATAACTTGTCAGTCTATCGAACATACAAAGGAGAAAATTGTGCAAGAACGTTTATGGAATTTCTTAAAAAAAAATTGCAGAATATTTGTGAAAAGAATACATTTGTAAAAACCCCTCTGCCTTTGACATCTGAAAACGAAGAAAACATTGCGCGGAGTAGTATGTGTTATATCTGTGATACAGACTTAAACGGAGATGCCACCATTTCATATAATTGCTACACTGGTGTTTACGAAGGTGTAGCACATGAAATTTGTTGTAACAAATTAAGGGTTCCTGATTTTGTGCCAGTGTTCCTTCACAACTTAAGTAATTACGACAGTCATTTCATAGTACATGGACTAAATTTTGAGGATGGTGAAATAGAAGTTATCCCGGAAACCAAAGAAAAATACATATCTTTCACAAAAAATTTGCAAATTAATAATCGAGTCATGAAATTAAGGTTTATTGATTCTCTTAAATTCATGTCCAGTAGTCTTGACAGACTAGCCAAGAACTTAATACCAGAACAGTTCCATGAAATGAAATTGAATTTTCCATGTGAAGATGACTTTCAACGTTTAATACGTAAGGGTATATACGTAAGGGTAAATTTGATGAAATTATTTGGTGTTATGATGAAATGCAACCTTTGTACAATCTAAAAAATGTGAATTATAACCAAGGAATACCTGACATCGCCATGTTTGATGGGAAAAAACCTAAACTTATTATTATAGATGATTTGATGAGGGAGTCAGATGGACGAATCGTTGACATTTTTACGAAAGGTAGTCATCACAGAAACCTAAGCCTGTTTTATATTACTCAAAATATATTTCATCAAGGCAAAGGTCAACGTGATATCTCTTTGAATACGAGCTATATTGTTTATTTTAAGAATCCCCGTGATAAAACTTAAATACGCTACTTGTCTCGACAAGTTTATCCAGAAAATTCAAAATTCGTTGATGAAGCCTACAAGGATGCTACTGCAAATGCACATGGTTACCTCATGATTGATTTGCGACAAAATACTGACGATATGTGCCGTTTTAAGACCAAAATATTTCCATTCGATGGTCATTGTACAGTATATATCCCTAAAAAAGGGTTTAAATATAACAAGAATCACCATATTTTAGTCAGTTCTAAATGATGCAAGCTAGAGTTAACACATATAAACATTTACTTGAAGCGCTACATTTACTCAAACCAAAATATCGCACGGCTTTACTTAAATCGTGTGATGACGAAGAAATTAATATATTTGTGAGTGTATTTACAACGTATTAAAGGGTAAAATTCCTTTAGAGAAAAAAGAAAAATCCAAATTAAGAAAATATAAGGATACGTTACGAAAATTAGTTACTAAGGGAAAACATAAGCTAAGAAAAACCGTAATTATCCAGAAAGGTGGTGGTTTTCTGCCTATTGTATTAGGTGCAGTTTTAAGTGCTTTAGTGAACTCTTTAACATAAAGAAAATGGAAAACATGAAAAAAATGTTGTTAGTAGAACCAGATTTCATCGAAAGACTCAAACATAGTGATAACCTATCAGAAAATTCATCATCCCGTCTAGATGGTGAAATGCAAAGAATTCTCAAGAGTAAAATAGATGATCGTGTAAAGTGGGCATTATATTCTCAAGCATTACAACGGTTTTTACATTTTACCGAAACGGATCGAAAGCCGTTTAAAATACCATTAGTGACAGAAGTTGATCAACTCACCAACGAAAACAATGAATTGCATCCAAAGATCACAAAAAAGGAGGAAATTGTTAATAATAATTCAATCGAAAACGCAGTATTGCCAGACATAGAAAATGACGTATACGCAACACCACCTGGAGGAGCGAAATCTGGTTTACCTAAACAATATTCTCCGTCTTATATTATAGACGTAATACCCAAGTCGTATAGAACAAAAAGTCAAACTTTGTTGGAATGTATGATACAAAGTAAACCAAAAATTTAGTGGAAGGAGAACGGGGAAGTAGTAATAAACAATCGTACGATTCCAAACAGTAATATTCTCGATCTGGTAGGCGACGTGCTTAGACCTCTTAAACGTTCAAAACCAAAAGGTTGGGAAGATTTTGCTAGTGTTTTACATGATATAAAAGTTCCCAAATCGTGTATAGGTAATCCTACGAACTTAGAATTTATGAATGGACTACAATCTAATAATTCTAACACTTCAACTGCTTCGATAAATCTGAACAACTCGTTAGTTAAAGAAAAAAACACCTCTACTCCTGTATCTACTAAATTACCCAGGTCATCGAAACAGAAATTAGATTGGAGAGATGGACCCCCTATTAGAGATAAATAGAATCTACTACGATGTATCAAATCCAGCTAGTTACAGCAGCATAAACAAATTGGTGAATGAAATGAAAGGTAAAATGAACAGAGAGGAAGTGAAAAAATGGTTATCATCACAGAAAGCGTACACCCTGCATAGACCCGTTCATAAACGTTTTAGTAGAAACAGATACATCCTATCTAACTTTAATGAACTCTGGCAAGCCGATCTTAGTGATATGCGAACGTATAGTCAGTATAACGATGGATATAAATATATTCTATGTGTTATTGATGTTTTTAGTAAATATGCTTTTGCTAGGGCTATGAAAAAGAAGGACTCTGAAACAGTTAAAAAATGTTTTGAAAGCATTTTTGCAGAAGCCAATTCTACCCCTCGTCACATCCAATCTGATAAAGGCACAGAATTTGTTTCTAAGGTGGTTAGAGATTACTTTAAAAACAAAAACATTAATTATTATACCACAAATAATCCTGATATTAAAGCAAGTATTGTTGAAAGGTTTCAAAGAACTCTTAAATCGAAAATGTGGCGTTACTTCACTCATCAAAATACTTACAATTACGTCGACGTATTGCAAGACCTGCTTCATTCGTATAACCATAGCTACCATTCTAGCATTAAAATGCGACCAATTGATGTTAACTCGGATAATATTATGACTGTTTGGTGTAATTTATATGACCGCAATAAGGCTAAACAAAATATGTTGGAGTCTCCGCTACTTAATGTCGGTGATCATGTTAAAATAACTAAATATAAATATATATTTCAAAAGGGATATGAGACTAACTGGAGTGATGAAATATTCATAATAGCCTCAGTTATTAAAAGAATCCCACGTATTGTCTATACTTTAAAAAATTTAGAAGGTGAACCAATTATTGGTACATTCTATTCTAAAGAATTACAAAAAGTCACATACCGCCACTCCATGAGGTATAAAATTGATAAAATAATACGCTCGCGACGCATTGGTGGCAGAAAGGAAGTGTTCGTTAAGTGGCAAGGTTATCCCAATAAATTCAACTCTTGGATACCTACATCAAACTTAGAAGAAATATGAGTGAAGATAGTTATTATCTAACTTTGTTGAGTAACAGCTCATCGACCTACTTTACCGATAATACTACAGCTCATTTTTTAACTAAATTACCTACAACCATTAAATTGGAGGGAGAATGGGTTATTGGATTAGTGGAGTTCCAATATCCATGTTCCATGTATAATGTTCAAGAACATGAACACATAGTCTACATTAAAAAAAAGGTAGCTGTACCGACTCAGGAAAAATACAAAATCGTTGATGTAAAAACTCACATTCCAGCCACTTCGTATGATAGTATTGATCATTTTCTCAAAGCATTTAACGAAAACCCACAGCTAAAGACAAAAGTTAAATTTAGATGTGATGCAGTTACTAAAATGGTGGCTGTAACAGCGAACGAAGAGATAACATCAATCATAACTTCCCCTATATTAAGTCTTCAGCTTGGTTATAAACCTAGAACTAATTTAAAAGAAAGTACTATTGGAATACATCCTGCAAATTTATACTTAGGTTTACCATTACAAATATTTGTTTATACTGACATTATTCAACCACAAGTGGTGGGGGATGTAATTACATCATTACTAAGAATAATACCATTAGACCCCACAAAATTTATCTATGGAGCATATAAAATGCATGTTTTTTCACCTGCTCACTATGTTCCTGTTTTACGTAGAGAGTTTGACACTCTTGAAATAGATATAAGGACAACCACGGGATCAAGAATACCATTTCAATTTGGATCCTCTTGTGTGAAGCTACACTTTCGACGAGTAAAATGAATCATAAACGAGTGTCTCACTCCTGTCCTTATGAGCATTACTATTCTCATCAAGCTGGCTCTGGTGTAGGAATTGTCTATAAAGGTGTTCCATATCAACGAGGGCATGGAATCGGTAGCTTTTTGGGTGGACTATTTAGGTCTGTACTTCCTTTATTATCTAGCGGTTTTAAAACTGTAGGAAGAGAAACTTTAGATGCGGGGATGGGACTGTTGTCTGATATGGTCAATTCACGTCCTATGGAGAGTTCTATTAGATCTCGGCTTAAAGAAGCAAGTGCGAACTTAAAAAGGAAAGCTGACGAAAAAATAGATTCTCTTATGTCGGGATCAGGGTATAAAATGTCAACTAAGAGACGGGAACCTCTCATTACTTTGAAAGCCTCACGACGAAGAGGAGGTAAAAGAAATAAAAAGTATAATATTGAGGATATATTTTCAAACTAATTATGTCTTTCTTACATAGTAATTCATGTGAATGTGCTAAATCAGAACTAGATTTGTTTGCACTGCCATCAACTCAAACCAGCATTGAAAGCGGACAGTGGGTTCATTACAAACCAATTTCATCTTTAAGTGACGACGGACCCATTGAGTTTCAAGTTCCCGGATCTGGTGATGACTATATTGACCTATCACATACTTTGTTACATATCAATGCCAAAGTATTAAACCAAGATGGCACAAAACTAAAAGCAGATGCCCCAGTTGCACCCGTCAATAATTGGTTACATTCCCTGTTTAGCCAACTAGATGTATATTTAAATCAGAAACTCATATCACCACCAAATAATACCTACGCCTATCGTGCTTATATGGAAAATCTACTTAATTATGGTCCAGCAGCCAAGGAATCTCATCTTACTTGTGGATTATGGTATGAAGATACACCACACTATATGGATACCGCTGATGTGAATAATAAAGGCTTTCACAAAAGACAGGAATTTATTAAAGAAAGTAAGGAAGTAGAGCTGATTGGTCACTTGCATGGTGATATGTTTAACCAAGAGAAATTCTTAATAAACGGAGTCGAAATGCGTGTTAAATTGGCACGTTCTAAAGAATCGTTTAATTTAATTTGTCACCAAGATCTCAAATTTAAAGTTCAGATAATGGATGCCAGTCTCATAGTAAGAAGGGCAAGAATCAATCCAAGTGTTTTGTTAGCACATCAAAAAGTATTAGCATCAACCACAGCAAAGTATCCAATCACAAGAGCGGAAATAAAGGTTCTTACATTACCAGCTGGAATACAGGGGAAAACGTTAGATAATATATTTCTCGGGCAAGTCCCTAAAAGATGTATTATTGGATTCGTTTCAAACTCGGCATTTAATGGTAATCTAGCTTTGAATCCTTTTAATTTTCAACATTTCAATATGAACTCTTTTAGTTTGTATGTGGACGGTCATGAAATACCTTCGAAAACATTGCAACCTTCATTTAATTCTGGTTTAATAGCATCAACATATCATACGTTATTTTCTGGATCAGGAATTCATTTCCATAATGAAGGTAATGCAATAGACAGATCAAATTATGGAGGGGGTAATTGTTTGCTATGTTTTGATTTGACACCTGATTTATCTGCCAGTTCAACTTCACACTGGAATCTTGTGAGACATGGTTCTGTTCGGATAGAAGTTCGTTTTGAATCATCTTTAAGTACTACTATAAACTGTATCGTATATGCAGAATTTGATAACATAATAGAAATAAACAAAAACCGAGACGTTACGGTAGATAGTTATGTATGTTGGCTCCCGGACCCCCAGACCAGTTATAGTGAATGCATAACCGCTGAATTGCGGTAAGGATGTTATGTCCAGGGTGCCCACGCGCAGGTGGCCGGTACCGGGAATCAAGCCCACCGCTATGCATGAGATAGTTTTTAGATAGAATAAGGCAGTTACAGTTTAAGCCTCAAGCTGTACACTCATATTTTAATCATTAAAGTTAAATTCAAGTAACTCGAGTTTTTGCCTTGAAACGCCCTCACGAGCTCCCAACTTTAACTGGCGCAGCCGTGAAGGATATTCGTGAAAATAGTGCGTATAGTCGCGTCGCGTGTTAAAGGACACTACTATTGGTTCTCACGCGTAACTCGAATATCTTCGAACCAAATAAATAAGTTAAATTGTGGACATTGATTGAATTACAACGTGAGGTACGTGATAAAAGGTGTCGTCAGCAGCGGAAGTCATGGCAATCGGCGGTTTGTGAGTAGACCTTTTTGCATTCCTTGCTTATTCCTGATTTTTCCTGAAAGCTAGTGAAAACTCGTGTTACTAGTAGGTTTATAGTAGTAGTTGTTAATAGTAGATTTTCGGATAAAATTCACTGGAAACTCTAGCAAATAGTGTTTAAGTTATCGTGCTCTACTCTCAATCGATAGAGTCGCGTAAATAATAAGAAACTGGTATAGGAATAAGTGCTATAATAGATTAAAAGTGTTTTGTGTTAATTTTTCGACAAAAAAAAATATATGTGTTTTTTTGAGCCAGCAAATAAAAATTCGTGATTTCACATTGGTCATAAATATTATTAATTTTATTAAAATAATATGGCTCAAGTACAATTACAATTAATTCCCAAAGAGATGATTGATATCATCCCTAGATTTGAGGGTGATAATAAACAATTAGACTTATTCATCCGTAAAGCTGAATATGTAATTCAGAGATTTAGAGGTGTAGATGAAAATGTTATTCAAGACGAATATGTATTTCATGCTGTAACAGGCAGGCTTATTGGTAGGGCTGCGACCCTCCTGAGTGAACGAAGAGATTTGGTGTCATGGGATCAATTAAAAAGTGTATTACGCCAACATTTCGGTGATCCTCGTTCAGAGCAATGTATTGCTATTGAATTAGAGAATTTAAAAATTAATCAAGGTGAATCTTACACCGATTTTTGCAATAGAATTCAGCACGTGAGAAGTACTTTATTTGCCAAGGTCAATGAAATTGACGATGAACAATTACGAGATGCTAAGACGAAAATATATAATAATACCGCATTGAACTCGTTTTTGTATAACCTTCCCGAGTACATGCTTAGGATAGTGCGTCTAAAGGGTTGCTCCACTTTGGAGGGTGCGTTGAGTGTGGTCACTGAGGAAGTGAATTTCCAATTTCAGTACAATTTTAAAAATAGCACGCGTCCTGTGCAACCACAGCAAAACTCGCAGCCACGTCTGACCTTTCAACAACCACCACAAAATCGTTATTTTAGCGTTCCCCAACAAAACAATTTTAGATTTGGCACTCCTGCTCAACAAGGCTATAAGCCTTTGCCCAATCACGGTTTCAACCAACAAACAGCATCCCCAGGCTGTCGGTTTGGTGGTCCACGGGTTCAGCCAAACCTAAGAGCCCTTGACAATTCTGACGTCACCTTGCGCACAGTTAGACAGAATAACTTGGTCGTGCCATGCGAAAATGGTAACCTGTTTTACAGCGAAGTCAACTTAGAGCCAAGAACAGAGACACGAGTCAAAATCCCAACGGATCTCCGCGACGGAACAGCAATTGTATACTTTCAAGAGTTCAAGGACGCTGTAAGAATGCCATCTGCTTTAGTCAAATGTGAAAACTATTTTGCAACTACAGTTATACAGAATGCGACCTAACAAAATGTGACAATCAAATTTAAAAAAGCCGTACACGTTGAAAAGATTGAATTCAATGAAGATGATGTCCTAGTTAATTTTACTTCTCGGGAAAATTGCGATGTGGATGATTTGCTTAAACAAAATTTGTCAAAGTTACGATTAGATCACACCAATGCCGAAGAACGAGCATGCATACAAAAACTTTGCCACGAATACCGCGACATTTTCTACTGTGAAGAATTGCCACTTACCTTTACTAATAACGTAAAGCATAAAATCAGGACTAAGAACGAAGATCCAATTTACATCCGGCCATTCCGTCACCCACCTTCGCAAAATGAAGAAATTCAGCGACAAGTCGACAAGCTCCTTAAAAATAACGTAGTGCAGGAATCTTATTCCCCGTGGAGCGCTCCGGTCCACCTGGTACCAAAAAAACAAGATGCAAGCGGCGAAAAGAAGTATAGAATGGTAATTGATTATCGACGCCTAAATGATATAACCATCGACGACAAATATCCGCTGCCTAATATAACTGACCTCTTTGATAAAATAGGAAGAGCCAACTATTTCAGCACTCTAGATCTTGCGAGCGGTTACCACCAAGTAGAGGTTGACGAACAAGACAGACCTAAAACGGCATTCACGACACAATCGGGACACTATGAATTCACCCGCCTACCATTCGGTTTGAAAACAGCGCTCGCTACATTTCAGCGTACCATGGACAATGTTCTCAGAGGCCTACAAGGCTTACATTGCCTTGTATATTTGGATGACATAATCATATTCTCAACAAGTCTACAAGAACATATGGAAAAATTACGCAAGGTATTTAACAGGTTGAGAGAAACAAATTTAAAGGTCACATTAGACAAGAGTGAATTCTTAAGAAAAGAGGTGCTCTACCTGGGTCACCAAATCACAAAAGACGGCCTCAAACCCAATGATGACAAGATAAAGGCTGTTCTCAACTTTCCTCTTCCTCGAACACCGACAGAAATTAAAAGCTTTTTGGGCTTTGTAGGATACTACCGCAAGTTCCTTTTATGAACCTTTGTTTCTCCAAAATAACCCAACCACTTACCGCTTGTCTAAAGAAAAAAAACAAAGGAAAAAAAAATCTGATAACGGATGAATATAAAACGGCATTTGAAAAATGTAAAGAATTATTAGTGAATGCACCGTTGCTTCAATTCCCTGACTTTTCTAAACCATTCGTTCTCACCACGGATGCGTCAAATCTAGCAATTGGCGCCGTCCTTTCTCAAGGCCCTATTGGCAGCGACAAACCTATTGCGTATGCGAGCCGTACTCTGAACGATGCTGAAGCGCGCTACAGCACGATTGAGAAGGAACTGCTAGCAATAGTTTGGGCTACCAAACATTTCCGTCCTTACCTTTATGGCAAAAAGTTTACTATATATACAGACCACAGACCTCTCGCATGGTTAAAATCTATCAAAGAACCTAACAGTAAGTTAACGAGATGGAAGTTGAGGCTGGAGGAATTTGATTACGAAATTATGTACAAAAGCGGGAAACAAAACACGAACAAGGATGCCTTATCCCGTGTTGTAATTAATGTATTAGAAAATGATGACACTGTTGACCAAAATTCAATGCTTGCAAACGTCGATCCAAATGAACAATACGATCGGGAATGCAATAATTCTGATACGGAAACAGCACAATCATCTACGTCAAGTACTTTAACGGCCTCAGAGAAACATAGTGACTCGAGTACAGAGACTGCACACTCCGCAGAGCTCGTAGACACCATTGGTATACCAATTCTTTACGAAGCCATCGATACAAAACCTTTTCAAGAATTTTTTGCTGATCTCTTCTCTATTGAAGGCCAATACTTCCTTACCATAATAGACGCCTTTAGTAAATTGGGGCAAGCCTTTGAAATCCCAAATCGCTCTACCCCCGAAGTTATCAAGGCCCTCCTAAAATATTTCTCGTTATATGGGATTCCTAAAAGGTGGAGCTCAGACCCAGGGTCAGAGTTCAACAACACACTACTAAAACGTCTTCCGCAGGGTTGCCGCCCTCCTGCTGATCCAGGGGATACAGAGCCAAACCCCCCTTCTTCAACAAATGGAAAATGATAGAGGCATTTTTCCGATTAGACAGGGTCAAGCGGTTATTAGTTACGACAAATGGACTATAGGTAAGGTTTTAGATTTAGATTTGCTTTGTGAAGATTTAGAATTCAACATTAACAGGTACGCAAATTTATGCAAACATATTTCGATCTTTTATACACAAAGGGGTATTAACTCAGAGTTAAGAAACGTTAAACTCCAGACAGATCACATAAAGAATATAACGATACAAAAAATTGCTCAAATACTCCCATCGCGTAGAGTTAAACGTGGAATTCTAAACCCCCTTGGCTCTTTAGTTAAGGCTATAACTGGTAATCTAGATCACCAAGACGCCCTTAGGTATGATAGATTGATAAATGAATTAAAGTCGAGTCAGGATGCAACTAACAAAAGGTTCACCTTGGTTAGAAAAAAGGCGGATTCATTCATAAATGCCACCAATTCCTTTCGGTCTAATTTCATTCAGCTGGACAAATAAATATGGGAATTAAGAAAAATGTTTAACCAAACTGCAATTAATCAGACCGGAAACAAAATCATTCTTACATTTAATTTGTTTTTGCATAATTTCATGATGCTGTATGTCCGCCTGGATGAAATAGAAACAGCCATAACATTTAGTAAGTTAAGAACCCTACACCAAACCATTGTGGATAGCGATGAATTGTTAAATATGCTAAAAACTATTGAATCAAAGAACACTTTAGTGTACCCTGTTAACTTAGAGAACTTATTAAAACTTGAACAATGTATAGAATTAAAAGCTTACGCTAAAGGAAGTACAATAACATTTTTGCTAGAAATTCCAGTTATTCGAAAGGAAACTTATTCCTACTATAAAAATCTTACCCTTACCGACCATAAATACCCATAACCAAATAACCGTAATCATACCTGTACATCCTTATATCCTCGTAAAAGGGTCGAAAACCGAGCCGGTTGCTACACCGTGTATGGAGATTGAAGAAAGCTATTTCCTCTGCCAAGAAAATGAAATACTCCCGTTAACCCCTGACCGCTGCGTAGCAGATTTGATGAAGTTTAACACAAACACCAGCTCTTGCCATCCTGTGGTTGCTAACGTACAAGGGCTAAAAATAGATACCCTGCAACAAAATCAATGGCTAATTTTTACAAAAGAGCCCCTCACACTGAAGAGGTTCTGCGAAACTGGGGTCACTCAGCACATGATCCAAGGCACTTACATACTTACCTTGGAAGACAATTGTGAAGTAAGGATCACAGACATCTGTTTGAGCCAACATTTAATAAAGGGGAAGAATATACCAGTAACAAAATTACCAATTATAAACCTACCAGAGATCGATATGCCGACACCGCTACCAGAAAGGAAGCCTCTGAATTTGAACGGAGTTAACCTGGCGGATTTGCAGTTCATACGATATGCGTTACAGAAAAGTGATAGTGAAATAGTGGAAAGTAGTAATGAAAGCATAGTGAAAGTGAAAGGTATCAGTGTCTGGACATTGGGGCTATATATAATCCTAGTTTTAGGCACATGTATAACCATTTTTGCTAAATATAAGAAACTCTTATGTTTTCAAAATCATCAGTCGCAAAATCGCCCGACTGAGGATTTTGAACTTGCGGAGGGAAGAGTTATGTATGTTGGCTCCCGGACCCCCAGACCAGTTATAGTAAATGCATAACCGCTGAATTGCGGTAAGGATGTTATGTCCAGGGCGCCCACGCGCAGGTGGCCGGTACCGGGAATCAGGCCCACCGCTGTGCATGAGATAGTTTTTAGATAGAATAAGGCAGTTACAGTTTAATAATAATAATAATAATAATAAATTCTTTATTTCGAAGCACATGACTCCATAGATGTTAGTAACAACAAACAAGACTTAAAAATTATGTTAAAACTAAGTTAGTAAAAAATAAATACAAATTAAGTGCAATCTATCAATAGGTATTGAGCGCTACCCCTTTAACCAATCCAACCCAATGCTTCAGCATTGGGCTGTCATACCTATTGGCAAACACATTTAGAATGCTGTTGGGGCTGTGCCTAACTCGTGCCAGCAGGGATGCAATTTTCTTGCGCATGATTGCTGGGAAGCCGTCTAACCGCGCTTCGCAAAACATGCCGGACGCGCTACATCTGCTGGGCAGGCCCATCAGCATTCTAAATGTGTTGTTGTACTGCACTCTCAGTGCATTGTAGGCTCGCTTCGTATATCTGACCCACAGGCTGCTCGAGTAGAAGGACTGACAATACGCTCTAAAGAGTGTTGCCTTAACTTTACTGGAGCATCGAGCAAACCTGCGGATCAGCATATTTCCACGAACCGCCAGTGCTCTACGTTCACGTTCAATATCTTGATCATCCCTGAGGTCACTAGTAACAATATGACCAAGATACTTAAACCTGTCCACGACTCTCAAGGGCACGCTGTCCAAAGTAATAGGCGGAATGTGGTACGGCTTGATTTTCCCTGCCTTGAAAACCATGACCTCACTTTTGGTGGTGTTATATATGAGGCCATGAGACTTGGCATACCTCTCACAACTGCTCAACAGCCTCGCAAGCGCGCCGACAGCCGGCGCCAGCAGGATCATGTCATCTGCGTAACTGATGTTATTGGCAGAGGTGCCATCAATATAACATCCCGCATGGTCACTGCTGAGGCCGACTATCAGCTCGTTCACGTATAAGTTGAACAATTTGGGAGAGGTTACTCCGCCCTGTTTTACTCCACATTCCAACCTGTACTCACTCGACAATGTGTCGGCCCATCTCACTTGGTTCAGCTGATTAGAATACCAGAATTTGAGTATTCCAATGCACTCTCCGGGCATACCTGTTCTCCCCAGTTTTTGCCATAGCAAGTCGTAGTTTACACGATCGAAGGCCTTTGATAGGTCAAGAAAACAGGCATACACAGGAGTGCTCCTTGCGGTGTAGTACTCGACAGTATGCTTTAGACTTAGTATTGCGCTCTCTGTAGACAGCCCGGCCCTAAAGCCGAACTGGGCGTCATGAATATTAAGATGCTTCTCAAGAAGCGAGTCTAGCAACCTGTCGAGCACTTTCGCCGCAGTCGTCGCTAGCGAGATGGGCCGATAGTTTGCCTTATCCGAAAGGTCACCCGTCCTGTTCTTCACAATAGGAATCACGATGGTCCTCATTAGCGGTTCAGGTAAGTAGGAGTGACCTACACACAAATTGAAAAACAAGGCGAGCACCCTGGGTAAGTGAATCCCAGCATACTTGAAATGTTCAATACTGAGGCCATCATGACCAGGCGACTTCCCTCTCTGCATTCGCTTAATGGCTACCTCAACAGCCCTTGCAGTAAAATTGAAGCTACGCTCGGTGACAACCACCTCAGCACTGTCCATCTGTACGGGCTGTGACTCAATCAGGGACTTTACAGAGAAGTGTTCCCTAAATAGCTCAGCTATATCCCTATGGTCGCACTTGCCTTCAACATTTACCGGTAGACCCGGCTGCACATTCAGATTGCGCGTTCCTTTCCAAAAGCTTTTGAAATCCATGTCATTGTGAGCCAAAGCGAGAGCATCCATTTTAAGTTGGTCCTGTCTGTTTTGGCACCATTTGAGCTTTGACTTGAAAACCTTTTTGCTCTCTAACATGAGATCATAAGCCTTACCTTGACGCGGCTTCCCTGCAAGCTCCCACATTTGAAAATACAGCCGAGCCTCCCCATGTGCCCCTGCAACGTGCTTGTTCCACCCTGCTATATACCCCCTTTCCTGCGTTTTTTGGTCACATGCGTCTGGGTCGATGCACCTGTTAGGGTGCTAATAATATTGCAGTACATATCGTCTAATACAGCACAGTGGTCCTTATTGCTACATAGTCTATCACAGCAGTCCCTAAGCTGAGAAGGGAAATCTATGTTTTTTAACCCCTGATTACAAATATCCCGATACCTATCAATTTGGTCTTCCTTCCTAGTCCCCCAGATAACATTATTATTTACAATACTGGGCAACGGTATATTGTGGATGTCATTCAGTATATCTATATTACACTCTATGTACATCGGAAAGTGGTCAGACCAGAAGACATCATTTATTATGGATATATTTTTAATAGTATCCCACCCGCGCTCAGTAACGACACAATGGTCTAGCCATCTCCTACATCCATGAATATCACTAATATAAGTGTACGAGTCCGACTCCCGGCCGAGCATTTCAACATCTGCGCAAATCCACAATTGCTCGGAACAAAAGTCTAGGAGCTCGCGATAAAAGGGTTCATTTATGTGCGCATTAAAATCACATTAAGCCTCAAGCTGTACACTCATATTTTAATCATTAAAGTTAAATTCAAGTAACTCTAGTTTTTGCCTTGAAACGCCCTCACGAGCTCCCAACTTTAACTAGATTACAATAGTTAATAAATAAATAAATAGATTGTTTTTTAATTTTTTTTTCATTAGCTCATAGTCATTACAAGCAAGATCATCGATAAATGTGAATGTTTATTATTATAATAATGAATACAAATGAATTACAATTATGTATGAATAAAATAAGTTCTAGTTTTAAAACAAATGTTTTTGCTGCAAATCAAATACCTATTTGGGTTAATATACCTGCTTTCATTATATACAATTTAGATCCTGACTCCAAGCCCGGCTCTCACTGGGTTGCCATGCATATTGATGTTAATGGGATAGGTGAATACTTTGATTCCTTTGGTAGAAAACCTACTGGTTACCATAAGTTATTTTTAAAAAGAAATACAAAGAGGTGGTTTTATAATAATAAATTACTTCAAAACCATCTTACCTCCGTCTGTGGAGAATATTGTTTAGTTTATCTATATTTTAAGTTTCAAGGAAAAACAATGTCAGTCTTTCTAAGTCTATTTTATAATAATACTTTATGTAACGATCTAGTATTAAGAGCTTTGTTTAAATCAGTATTTGTGAAATAAAACAATGTCAATAAGGTTTTTCTGTGTTTTAATTACTTATATTTTAATACAATGTACACAAACAATATAAATTATTACATTCCATTAAAAAAAGACAGTTTTATAACTTAAGTACAGTAAAAGATAAATAAAAACTAAATGAACAAATTATCACTTTTTCTTATCAGTCTCTATAAAATATTTAACACTGTTTTCTTTTGAAGCTAATTGTTTTGTAATATTAAAAATAACGTCACGAGCACTTTGCACATGTAAATCATCCTCGCCGATGGAATAATATTCTAGTCGTATATCACAGTGTTTCCAGTGGTCTATGGGTGGTAAATTTCTTATTTTTTCCATGTCATAGACTTCAATTTTAATGAGGTGGGACGCGTAGCCGGCATCGTCTTGACCAGACGTTAAATATGATACTCCATCCGCTGAACTTTGTGATACGTTTGATGATTTTTTAATCACTTTTGTCTTCTTCTTGGGGCGCTCGAAAAAGCTGTCGATGTTGTTCGCTGGTCTCTTTTTAGCTATTGCTTGCCTTATTTTGAGGCCAACAGTGCCCTCCTCGTCACTGCTAGGGTCCTCTTGGTTGGTTTCTGGGTAGTAGTAATTCTTGAACGTATTGTCAGAGAACTGAAACAACATTTGTCAATTAATTAAACACATACATGAATAACTAATCACTAAATATATAGAATGAGGACAAAAAATAACATACTTACATCCATTTTGGAGCGAATAGAGACACTACACTTGACAGCTGAATTTCACTTAAAACAATGTCAAAACTTCACACGTTATACTTTCGGAACTGTGCACTTGACTTGGTGAACGACACGAGGTAACTATTAAGGTATAAACATGGAGAGGTTCCTTTTATAAGTATTTTACAGCACAAAAAAATACCCTACTACTTCCTTGGTTGGTTATACTGGTTCAGACATGTTCCTTGAATACACATTCAAAATAAGGTAGTGAAAAATGCTTTGTACAAAGATTACAATAACAAAAAAATATATACTATTGCTTCTTTGGTGAAATACTGGTTGTAACATGTTCCTAAGCATCGTACAACGGCGACAATCTCCTGTTCAAACATGTTTCTCGTACACACATTTAAGAGAGGGCTGTCGCAAATGCTTTGTACAAAAATTACAATAGTCAGTTAACAATGGGTTTAATGTTAATGTAAATCCATCAACATCATGTATATAATTGGGCAGATTGCAGGTTTAAACAGGTTTCTTTCTGAAAACATTAATTGAAATGATTAAGTATCTAAATGGACACCCAAGACGTGGAGCGTTCAAGAAAAAGGTCTAAAACTCCGTTAGGTTAATGTGCAGCATATTAAAAATTAAAAGGTCTTAACCGCCGTAAATTTCATGGCGCTTACTTCTTTTTGCAGTTAACTCGAGTAAGAAATGAATGAATAAATATCTCAATTACCGGCAAACATATAAAAGTTAAATAGGTACCTAAGTTTGGTTATGTACGTAAGTACAAGTAACGAATAAGAAACGGCTTGGTTAGGTAATAAATAACTAAATTACCCTTAAACATATATAGCATAAATAGGTAGGTACCTAAATTTGTTTATGTACATACAAACGGTTTGGTTAGGTAAAGATTGTGAAACGCAAAATTAGGTTCGGTTAGGTTAGAACATTGACTCTACGGATAAAAGAGTAGGTATAAGAGGCAGATATATTAAAAATATACATGGATAATTATTAGGTAATGTGGAATGGGTCTATTGCAAGTAAGGAAAAAAATACAGGTACCCAGGTACCGTACTGGCAGCGGTCCGCGCGGCCGCGCATCCCGGGCGCAGGTAGCCGCCGAAGGGTCGCATGGTCGAACAATGGAACAATAGAACTTCGAGCTAAGAGGGCAGTATTAGTGTGTATTGTGTAATGAGCACATAAAATAAAAGGTGAAGGAGTGGTCCTAGAGCTCTGGGACCCGGTGCAAGCGACTCAAATGGGGGGCTATTTGTTTTTTTTTTAGGTTTGGGTGGCCGCCATGTTGGCGATGACCACTCCCGGATAGATTGAGTAGGAGCAGATAGCCCGTGATGGGGGCGGGGTGGACCCTTGGGGGCGGGGCGGGGGTAGAAGAGGGGAAAGGGGACGGGGGAGGGTAGCTACCTGGACCCGGGGGCAGAACCGGCGTATTCCTTCTACTCCTCTCAGATCTTTCAAATATGAAAATGAACACGTGATCGTCATAGTAAGGTAAAATATTAGTTTCCTACGTTGTGTTATTTTTTTTTATTAAAAATTAATGTAACGGTTCATTTTTATAGTTGTGCTTCATTGATTATGAACACAAAATCTAGAATCCTGCGTCACGCGCGCCAGGTGAAACGGTATTGGGCGGCGCCACTAGAGTGTGCCTAGCTCACTTACCATACTGGTTGAATAGATTAATAACTGAAATGTAATCAACTGATTGAAATAAGGTCTGAGCTATTAGGAAGGGTGTGTAAAGTAAACAAATAGTTAGAGTTTAAGTCAAAGTAAATTTATTGATTGATATTATTTGGAATTTAATCGAAGCTCTTGATTATTTAACCGAATATGACTAGTGGTAGCCTTATTTGGTGTCTACTTTGCTTGACCTAGGCCAAATTTAGAGGGAAAAGCTAGTAGACACAACGAAAAACCCTCTTGCCTGTATCCTAAATACACTAAATAGTTAACTACATGAGTAAGTGAACAATAAATTATAATCTTAGGCTCACTAACGTAACTATTGGTACTACAAAACACAATATATTTCTGATACACAAAACATAAATACACCCAAGGAAATATGTCCATTAATCTACCTGAATCAATTATACCAAACTGGATAAGGGTTTGTTGATTTTATTATATTTTAATATACAAAAATTAACATATCCTGTAAATAAAAGGTAAATGATTTGACTACTTTGTTAAAGGAATGAACGACCGATTGATTGAGTGAATGTTTAGTTCAATTCATTCTCTGTTCAGATCTGTTAGTCACTCCTTCGCCTTGCCTCTCTTTGATCAAGACTTTACTCGTAGATAGACGTGTTCTAGCTTCCAAGTATAAAAATAAAATTAAAATAAATGAAATTAATTTAACCGTTATTCAGTATTTAATTGACAACAAATCCTTGTATACCCTAACATTTTCAATAGGTTATGGGGCCCAGGCCACGCGTTAAAACTTTGAAACTCTAATGATGAATTTTTCGAAACACGTGCATGAATGGATAACCTAAAATCAAAACGAAATATCAAAACTTACGACGGCGTAATCACTGCAATTCAGACGTTATCTGAAGAAAGTTTAACTTTGGCATTTGTGAAAACAAGGTTATTAGACCACGAGGTTAAGCTGAGAAACGACAGTGCAGATACGAGCTCAAAAGTACTGCATGTCGAGCATAAGCCCCATAATTCAAAGAAGAGAATAATCGATACAGCTAAACCGCCAAACCACCATAATAATAACCGTAGACATTACAAGAACAAAACTTGGAAAAATACCCACATTTTAAAATGTCATCATTGCGGACGAAAAGGTCACGCGAAAAAGGATTGTTATTTCTTTATACAAATGATGCAAGAAAAACAGACTGAAACAAATAGGACGCGAACAGTTCAACAAGTCGAATTGAAACAAGAAACTGCTAACGATTTCTCGGGTTTCGCCTTTATGACGGGAGACTGTCAAGATGATGTTCAAGAAGATAAAGTGAGATTTATTTTGGACTCGGGAGCATCGGATCACGTCACAAACAGGTCGGATCTTTTCATTAATTTTACAATTCTTAATCCACCTTTGAGAATATCGATTGCTAAGCACAGGGAATTTTTTTTTCAGCTACACAAAAAGGGACAATGAGGGTGACGAGCGACTTGGGCGTGCAAGGACTTCTGGAGGATGTGCTGTTCTGCCCAGATGCCCCTTACAACCTGCTGTCGGTGCCCAAGATGCAGCGAGCTGGCTACACGATCATCTTCGACCAACATGGCTCCCAAGTTTGTAAAGGTGACACAACTGTCATGAAGGGTAAGTCTCTGAACAATTAAATTGCAGTAAAAACAGCAAGCAGCAGCAGTTGCAGTTTTAAGCAAAATAAAGATATTTGTATTTTGTATTTGTATTTGTAGACTTTGCTGTATCAGTAAATATGGCTATTCCTGTTTCCTGCCTATACCAAGCTAATAATAATGACTAAAATTTATGGCATCAGCGTTTGGGTCATATAAGTAAAAATAAATTCATACAATTAAAGAATAAGAACTGAAGATGTTAATCAAATTCAGTTTGTTGAGCCAAATGATAAAATGTGCGAAGCTTGTATAAACGGCAAACAGGCCAGATTACCATTTAATCTGACTAAGAATAAAGATCACATTACACGACTTTTATTTGATGTACATTCTGATGTTTGTGGCCAAATCACTCCTTCCACGATAGACAATAAAAATTATTTTGTATTTTTTTTATTGACCAGTATACCCATTACTGTGTTGTGTATTTGATAACGTACAAGTCAGAGGTATTTACTGCTTTTAAAGTGTACGGACGTAGTGACGTAAATGTGAGGCAAAATTGAATTTTGAAAATGGTAAATTTATACTGCGATAACGGCGGCGAATATTTATCTGCCGAGATGAAAAATTATTGTATTGAAAAGGGCATAACTTACCATTTGACAGTTCCAAAAACACCGCAATAAAACAGTGTATCGGAACGTAAGGTAAGGACTATTACAGAAAAAGCGCGATCTATGCTTAGTGGTTCCAAATTAAATAAAGTATTTTGGGGTAAAGCTGTATTAACTGCTGTTCGATTAATAAATGTAACGCCTTCAAGAGCCCTTATGCAATCGAAAACCCCATATGAATTGTGGCATGATAAAAAAAAACCACAACTTAAATACTTCAAGTTTTTTTTTGGTGCCACGGTTTATGTACATAATAAAACCAGTAAATCTAAATTTGACGATAAATCTTTGAAGGGAATACTGGTAGGTTATGAACCAAACGGATATAAAGTTTGGAAGGTTTTTTGTGCCACGGTTTATGTACATAATAAAACCAGTAAATCTAAATTTGACGATAAATCTTGGAAGGGAATACTGGTAGGTTATGAACCAAACGGATATAAAGTTTGGAAGGTTTTTTGTGCCACGGTTTATGTACATAATAAAACCAGTAAATCTAAATTTGACGATAAATCTTGGAAGGGAATACTGGTAGGTTATGAACCAAACGGTTATAAAGTTTGGAAGGTTTTTGGTGCCACGGTTTATGTACATAATAAAACCAGTAATTCAAAATCAGATGCATTTAAATCTGATGATCTTGGCCGTCCTGTTGACAATTCAAAATCAGATGCATTTAAATCTGATGATCTTGGCCGTCCTGTTGACAATTCAAAATCAGATGCATTTAAATCTGATGATCTTGGCCGTCCTGTTGACAATTCAAAATCAGATGCATTTAAATCTGATGATCTTGGCCGTCCTATGAAAAATCGCAGATTAAATGAAACCATTATTGAACCCACATCTAGTAATGCCCCTGATAATTGTACGCAGGTAAATCAAAATGAAAATAAAAACACAGATGACGTAAGGAGGAGTGATAGGCTTAAAAATCGGCCACCTGTTCATTATTATCAAACTGATGATGATGAGTGCATATTGAGTGCGCAGTCTATATTAGTGTTAAGTGGCAAGTTGCCATAGAAGAAGAGTTAAAATCTCTTTCTGAAAACAACACGTGGTCTTTAGTGCCGAGACCACAGAATAAAAATGTTGTTGATAATAAATGGGTTTTCTCTATCAAGTATGATGAATTTGGTAGACCGCAAAGATATAAAGCCCGTCTCGTTGTCAAAGGGTTTAGTCAGGAATACCTTGTCGATTTTTATGAAACCTTTGCACCTGTAGCCAGAATTGCTAGTTTTCGGTTCATTATTCAAATTTATAGTCTTGCAAATCAATTTAACTTACTCGTCCACCATATGGATGTTAAAACTGCCTTTTTAAATGGTAAATTAGAAGAAGAGATTTTTATGGAAGTGCCGAAAGAAGTAGATTGCGATAAGAATTATGTATGTAAACTAAATAAGGCATTGTATGGACTGAAACAGGCTGCTAGATGTTAGTTTCAGGTTTTTTGAGCAAGCACTGGTTGAAAAAGGATTTATAAGTTCATCGGTTGACAGATGTACCTATATACATGCTTGATAGAGGAAGCGTCCAACAAAATATTTACGTAATTTTGTATGTGGATGATTTAGTTATTTCATGTGGTGAAATATAAATAATGAATAATTTCAAAATGTATTTAATGAGTCAATTTTAAATGAAAGACTTACAAGATATAAAATTATTTCTTTGTATAAAAATTGATAGGTCTGGTCAATGAAATCACATTAAATCAAAGTGCATATATTGAAAAGTTTTTCGTAAGTTTAAAATGCATGATTGCAACCCCATTAGCACACCACTAGAAGTAAAACTAAATTATGAAGCATTAAACTTTAAAGAGAAGTATGATGCCCCTTGCAGAAGTGTAATATGTTGTTTAATGTATATAATGCTATGTACTCGTCCTGATTTAAGTACGAGCAATAACGTTTTAAGCAGGTATACAAATAAAACAACAAAGAATTATGGCAATGTTTTAAAAAGGGTGCTGAGATATTTGTAAAGCACAATAGATTTAAAATTAACTTACAAACGATGTGATTCTAATAACATTCTATGTGGTTATGTCGATTCAGACTGGGGTGGCCATGATTCAAGTGCTATAGGAAGAGTACCACAGGTTATTTATTTAAGTTATTCAATAATTGTACAATCACATGGAGTACAAAGAGGCAAATGTCAGTTGCCGCTTCATAAACTGAAGCCCAGTACATGGCTTTATGGTTAAAGTGTCTTGCGTCAAGCATTAATGTAAATATCACACAGCCGATTGTTATTTATGAGGATAACAACGGATGTATTAGTATTGCCAACAATCCCACTAACCACAAGAGGTCAAACCACATCGACATTAAGTATCATTTCTCTAGGGAGCAAATTGAGAAAAATGTTATTAAATTATGTTATCTTCCCACAGGTAAACAAATAGCAGACGCTTTAACAAAGCAGTTGCCTACAGCTGCCTTTAAAGCAATGCAGTCTGAAATGGGTTTGCAATAATGCGATTGAAATGTACATACTAAATAATGTATTGTTGAGATAATTATTGTACATTTTTGATGATTATTTTTATGGTGTAATAATTATCTTAATGACCTGATTGGGTTTTTCTGGGTTTTCCCAATCCTTGCAACAAATGTTGGGTCATAAAATTGTATTTTCCCCAGACAATACTTGGAAGTTAAATACGATCTGATGCTTATTTATTGTAAATAATTGTTAATTTTTGAGGGGGCGTGTTGATTTTATTATATTTTAATATACAAAAATTAACATATCCTGTAAATAAAAGGTAAATGATTTGACTACTTTGTTAAAGGAATGAACGACCGATTGATTGAGTGAATGTTTAGTTCAATTCATTCTCTGTTCAGATCTGTTAGTCACTCCTTCGCCTTGCCTCTCTTTGATCAAGACTTTACTCGTAGATAGACGTGTTCTAGCTTCCAAGTATAAAAATAAAATTAAAATAAATGAAATTAATTTAACCGTTATTCAGTATTTAATTGACAACAAATCCTTGTATACCCTAACCTTTTCAATAGGGTTTACAATGCTGAACGAAATCAAACTCACAAGATATTATACGCACTAAAAGGGTAATTAGTGAATAATACGCACTAAAAGGGAAATTAGTGAATAAAGTATAAGTTTACACACAATAAGACGAGTATGGTATTTACAAGTAGCTTCCTTATAAGTACTTGCATAAATTAATTCCGACCAAGGGTTCGAACCTTGATATAAATTACCAGGCCACACAATTTACGGTCTCGACTTCTACTGACACGAGGTTCGAACTCGTCAACCGCTATTGTATACAACCAGCAAAACAATATCAATGTATTTAGTAAATCAGACACGAATAAAATATGACACCCAATCTGCATCCCATAATATTAAATGAATATTTATTAAACAATATTTCAAGTTATTGGCACAGTCGACGTTTAGTTAATAAAATCGTCTAATCGAATAATATGAGTCAGGGATGAAGCATCATCGCTAAAACCATGAGATCAGATCCCTTGTTCTGTCTTCAACAAATATTCACTTGGTTATATACTGCGCAATGTGATCACATAGGTAACAGTGTGGCTACTTGTTATTTATTAGGTAGCCGACGCATTTTAACTTGTGACGATTTCTTGCCAATAAAGTCCACAGAAAACTAAGATGGGATGGAAATTGATTCCATGGTATCTTTATAAAATATAAACAAAAATCCATAATATCAATTAAAGCAAAGTTGATGACTCAGCTTTATCATTTGGTTCAATATTTGTTTGGAATTAATGAAATTACCATTTAGCTTTCTTCAACCTTTAGGAGGGAAAATAATATCTTAAATTAGAAGAAAGAATACACCTGTTCCGAATGAGAAAGTCTAGGGTCAAAATATAGTAATTACTTAACTTGGTTCAACCGGCAGGCCCCCAACTGCTCTCCTGCGCTGACTTATCTCGTACTACAGAATATGTATCTCTAATAAACTGTACGATATTCCAACCTCCGCGCTCTATTCCACACTTCTCACCTCCAAGGTTCAAGATCAAGTCCCTTCCGTCTTTAATTTCTTTATTACCTAACCTTAACTAACATAACAACTTTATTTGTAACATCTCTTATAATTATTTTCGTCTTAATTACAATACAATAAAGACTCCTCGTCGGCAATCGTTCCTGGTCTGCCCCTCCACTCGACCAATTTGCGCAAACGCCTCCTTTTTCGGTCCTGCACCTTAGTGCAGGAAGTACAGCGCCGTCTCGCTCTCTCAGTGTGATAGTGGGAACCTCTCACAATACATCCGCCTGATGACCACATGTTTGCGCCACTCTGGAATTGAAACAAAACTTTGCACAGCACTTGCATAGTAAAATGTGCTCTATGCCAAGTATGGCGTAAGTCGGGGTTTCTTTGCTTGGTTGTTCAAAATAACAGATTTTTTTGTAGAAGTGTTCTTCGAAATGAGATACTTAAGGTTCCCTAAATGGCCAAACCTTTTCTAAGCGCCTTTTGTCTCCACTTCACCATATTGTCTAATCAATAATGGCAATTTAAGTCACAGACATAAGTTGTAGTTGTTTATTTAGGGCCAATTTGCCTTTCCCTTTGCCACTTCTAAGTATTAAAAATAATTCTCAAAGTTTATTACTTCATTGTCAAAGGATTTTAGTTGTAATGGCTTTTTCTATTTTAAATGTATAATAATACCTGTGATCACGTATACCTATAGCATATCTATGTTGCCATCACAAGTTGACGCCCCAAACTTTTTGCCCGCAAATGGTATATCTATATCGTTAGTTCATCGTTAGTTCACGTTAGTTCAGTATATTAAATCGTTAGGATCCGACTACAACATATATTTTTTTTAAAAACAAAATGGAGGAGGCCAGCTTCACGCTACCGCCCCAAAACCTCTTTTCCAGATGTCATTGAATACAATCGATAGATATTCGTTAGTTCATTCTAATTCAATAAGAAATATCGTAAGGACACGACCCGAAATGTATTTTTTTTTTAAAACAAGTGGGGAAGGTAACATCACGCTACCGCCCCAAAACGTCTATTACGTCAAATAACTATGCAGCAGAATCAAGAATCGTTAGTTCGCAAAAATTAAAACACTTTCGGTGTAACAAACTTACAGGTTTTGTCAGGAAAAAAACCTACCTAATGTTAAAAATTGGTACAGCTCATTTTAGGCGTAACAAAATGATACAAATTGTAAATATTTGCGAACCTAACGATTCTAAGCGTTAACTAACATGCAGTATCTAAGTCGACTTTTTGATCTATATCACTATCACTTATCTAGTACTAGCTTTTGCCCGCGGCTTCGCCCGCGTACTAAGAATATTTTTTAACCGTCTACAAAAAAGGAGGTTCTCAGTTTGAACTGCATGCAGATATGTATTGGATGTCATTTTCCGTCTTTGATTTGAAACTGGATGTCATTTTCGTAATAGGCACCCAGAGCAACCTCGAAGATGACACCCAAATTGATAATTAAGAAAAATAAATCTTCGCCATCTTTGATTTGAAAATGCATACCATTTTCGTAATCGGCACCACGAGGAACCTCGAAGAAGACACCCATATCGATTTTTAAGAAAAATAAATGTCCGCTATCTTGTATTTGAAAATGGATGTCATTTTTGTAATCTGCACCCCGAGGAACCTCGAAGATGACACCCATATTGATTTTTAAGAAAAGTAAATCTCCGCCATCTTTGATTTGAAAATGCATGCCATTTTCGTAATCGGCACCACGAGGAACCTCGAAGACGACACCCATATCGATTTTTAAGAAAAATAAATCTCCGCCATCTTTGATTTGAAAATGCATGCCATTTCCGTAATCGGCACCCCGAGGAACCTCGAAAGATGACACCCATATTGATTTTTAAGAAAAGTAAATCTCCGCCATCTTTGACATGAAAATGCATGCCATTTTCGTAATCGGTACCACGAGGAACCTCGAAGACGACTCCCATACCGATTTTTAAGTGAAATAAATGTCCGCCATCTTGGATTTGAAAATGGATGTCATTTTTGTAATCTGCACCCGGAGGAACCTCGAAGACGACACCCAAATCGATTTTTATAAAAATAAATATCCGCCATCTTTGATCTGAAAATGAGTGTCATTTTCGTAATCGGCACCCAGAGTAACCTCGAAAATGACACCCATATTGATTTTTAAGAAAATAAATGTCCGCCATCTTGGATTTGAAAATGGATGTCATTTTGTAATTTGAACCCCGAGGAACCTCGAAGATGACACCCATATTGATTTTTAAGAAAAATAAATCTCCGCCATCTTTGATTTGAAAATGCATGCCATTTTCGTAATCGACACCACGAGAAACCTCGAAGACACCCATATCGATTTTTAAGAAAAATAAATGTCCGCCATCTTTAATTTGAAAATGAATGTCATTTTCATAATCGGCACCCAGAGGAACCTCGAAGACGACACCCATATTGATTTTTAAGAAAAATAAATGTCCGCCATCTTGGATTTGAAAATGGATGTCATTTTGTAATTTGAACCCCGAGGAACCTCGAAGATGACACCCATATTGATTTTTAAGAAAAATAAATCTCCGCCATCTTTGATTTGAAAATGCATGCCATTTTCGTAATCGACACCACGAGAAACCTCGAAGACACCCATATCGATTTTTAAGAAAAATAAATGTCCGCCATCTTTAATTTGAAAATGACTGTCATTTTCATAATCGGCACCCAGAGGAACCTCGAAGACGACACCCATATTGATTTTTAAGAAAAATAAATGTCCGCCATCTTGGATTTGAAAATGGATGTCATTTTTGTAATCTGCACCCCGAGGAACCTCGAAGATGACACCCATATTGATTTTTAAGAAAAATAAATCTCCGCCATCTTTGATTTGAAAATGCATGCCATTTTCGTAATCGGCACCCCGAGGAACCTCGAAAATGACACCCATATTTATTTTTAAGAAAAATAAATGTCCGCCATCTTGGATTTGAAAATGGATGTCATTTTTGTAATTTGCACTCAGAGGAACCTCGAAGATGACACCCATATTGATTTTTAAGAAAATAAATGTCCGCCATCTTTAATTTGAAAATGAATGTCATTTTCGTAATCGGCACCCCGAGGAATCTCGATAATGACACCCATATCGATTTTTAAGAAAAGGAAAAATTTGCTCTCCGCTCAAACTTGGAACCCTCATTTCACCCCTTCAAGGGAGCAATTTAGAAAAACGCTGAAACATGTTTTGTTGTATTTAAACAAAGAGTCTATATACGAAGTTTTAAATGTCTCACTTCAAAAAGATTTGCTCTCCGTACAAACTTGGAACCCCCTTTGGAACCCTTTAGGGGTGCAATTTCAAAAAACGCTTAAATATGTTTTGTTGTATTTAACCATAGAGTCTATGTACGAAGTTTTAAATCTTTCACTTCAAAAAAGATTTGCTCTCCGTACAAACTTCGAACCCCTTTTGAACCCTTTAGGGGAGCAATTTCGAAAAACGCTTAAATATGTTTTGTTGTATTTAAACATAGAGTCTATGTACGAAGTTTTAAATCTCTCACTTTAAAAAAGATTTGCTCCCCGTACATACTTGAAACCCCCTTTTCACCCTTTTAGGGGAGCAATTTCGAAAGACGCTTATATGTTTTGTTGTATTTAAACAGAGAGTCTATATACGAAGTTTCAAATATCTCACTTTAAAAAAGATTTTCTCCCCGTACAAACTTTGAACCCCCTTTTCACCCCTTTAGTGGAGCAATTTAGAAAAACGCTGAAATACGCCATTAATATATTTAAACACAGACTCTATTTACAAAGTTTCATGTCTCTCACTTTAATAAATACGGTTTTTCATACAAACTTTGGACCCCCGTTTCACCCCTTTAGGGGGTGAATTTTGAAAAATCCTTTCTTAGTGCACCCTTAGACTTTATAAGGAACCTACGTGACAAATTTGGAATCTCTAGAACCAGCAGTTTGGGCTGTGCGTTGATATGTCAGTCAGTCAGTCAGTCAGTCAGTCAGTCAGTCAGTTTCTTATTTTATATATTTAGATTTGAGTCAGAGAGGTAGAAACCCGAGATGGAATGGGTTCTAAATATATAAATGCCCTCCTGAACTACTGTATCGATGCAGAAAATTAACTTGCGGGCGCTCAAGTAGGATGGCCAGAATAAAACTCCCAAGAAACACAGGAGATGTAATCGGGACCTAACGAATTAAACGCCTGAACAAACGACTATAGACACCACTGTATCGATCTAGACAAGCAACTTGCGGGCACTCAAGTAAGTTTGGCCATGAAGATAAATTGAAAAAGTATCGAAAAAGTCAACTGGAGTACCTGAGTCACAGGGGTACAAACTCGAGACGGAATCGGGTCCTTACGATTTAAATGCCTGAACAAACGACTATAGACACTACTGTATCGATCTAGATTAGTAACATGCGGGCACTCAAGTAGGTTTGGCCAGGAAAGTAAATTGAGGAAGTATCGAAAAAGTTAACTGCAGTACCTGAATCAAAGTCATCAAATATACAAAGATGTATGAAAAAGTATCGAAATAGTCAACTGGAGTACCCGAGTCACAGGCGTAAAAACTCGAGATGGAATCGGGTCCTTACGTTTGAAATGCCTTAACAAACGACTATAGACACTACTGTATCGATTTTGACTAGTAACTTGTGGGCACTCAACTAAGTTTGGCCAAGAAGATAAATTGAAAAAGTATAGAAATAGTCAACCGGAGTACCTGAGTCACAGGGGTAAAAACTCGGGATAGAATCGGGTCCTTACTATTTATATACCTGAACAAATGACTTGAGTGACTACTTTATCTATCTAGACTAGTATCTTGCGGGCACTTAAGTAGATTTGCCCAGAAAAAAATTCTAAAAGAAAATCTAAAAAGTCAACTGGAGTATCCAAGTCACAGGGGTCAGGGGGGTAACTCGAGATGGAATCGGATTCTTACGATTTAAATGCATGAACAAACGACTTTCAACACTACTGTATCGATATAAAATAGTATCTTGCGGGCACTCATGTAAGTTTGACCAGGAAGATAAATTGAAGAAGTATCGAAAATGTCAACTGGAGTATCTGAGTCACTTCACATTCACACTAGAATCGAGTCCTTACGATTTAAATGCCCGAACAAACGACTTTGGACACTACTGTATCGATCTAGACTAGTAACTTGCGGGCACTCAAGTAGGTTTGGCCAGGAAAGTAAATTGAGGAAGTATCGAAAAAGTTAACTGCAGTACCTGAATCAAAGGGGTAAAAACTCGAGATGGAATCGGATCCTTGGGCGTAAGCACTTGCATCCCTCGCTACGCTTAAAAATCTCTTTAGAATTCCATAGAACACGTCAAAGTTTGATTTACCTTCAGATACATAACTATGGAAGGCCAAATTTGAGTAGTGTCTTTGACACTTATTTCCTTCGTCTCCAGATCGTCGAATTTGGTCCAGTATTGTGAACTACTGCAGTAGGCTACATAATGCTGACTGCAGTAGTGCACCACGCCCGACAACTCATAGTTTTGCTTGCCGAGAAGCAATTTTTGTGGCAATTTCCGGAGTGCGTATAGTCTGGCGGTGCTCGACTTGCTCCTTCCTGGGAAATTCTTGTCTGATAAATATTTGACATCTACAAAGATGTGAGGGCCATAACGAAGTGTGCATCCCGAACATCTCCCTAATTCTCCCAACGCTTCGCCCAGACCTTCTATTCCTAGAAGAGTCAATATTTTAGAGTCGGGATCGATGACATTTTTTTTTAATGTATGATTCGGAGTCTCACACGTTACTTCGAGTGACGCGTAAGGCTCTGAAATTTTATTTAGAAGATTGCCCACATTGCCGAAGGCATCGTATTCTAGCGCTAGAGTACGACGCCTAGTCGGCGGCATGTTAAATTGCCCTTGGGGTTCCA
This sequence comes from Epiblema foenella, assembly GCA_963556455.1. NCBI lineage: Eukaryota > Metazoa > Arthropoda > Insecta > Lepidoptera > Tortricidae > Epiblema > Epiblema foenella. Next base: position 11,523,192 of record OY747097.1, on the reverse strand, counting down.
GTACCGCGGTAAGGGTCTCGGCACGGGCCGAGTAGGTCTTGGCTGTTGCGCCATCGTGCGCAAGGCATTTGGCGGCGTATATGAATTTGTTCTGGCTGTCTGCCATTTGGTCGCGATAGCACTCGAATAGCGTTTAAGAGTTTGCGACCAAATGGCAGAGAGAATCAAACATGCATGTGTTTTTGATTAATAAAACGGTGCTGCCGTCAGTGGATGTCACTGATCTTCCTAAACCGTTTCTTAAAAGGCGGTTATTTGGAGCTTTAATTATCTTCTTATTAATATTTAAATCGGCTCCAGGAAGAGGTGTCAAATATTTTGTCCTTTTTCTTTCTAGCCCCAACCCCCGCCAATTTTCTTTTTCATTCAAATCTGATATGGTATCATCATCGACCGTTTTTTCCTTTGGTGGCTTAATCATAAACGCAATTGAAGTTGCGTGCATTGGGCGTATTTCGGCCAGCCTGCACGCTCCTTCAATCGCGTTTATATGTGTGGCCACAAACGTGTCCACTTTAAGGGGCTTTGATTTCCCTTTGAGAACACGGCATTTCAAATTGGCGAATTCGCCTTCAACTGGCGCCGAAGTACCGCTTTTAAAACGGGAACTAAAGCCGTGAGCCATGACATTTGACCACAGAACGAATTCTGTGGTCATGCGGCAAAACTCTCTTGCCACCGCTGGCAAATAATAGAGGTCGGGTCTGCCCTCCGAGTCTTCATTCAAGCTAATATTATTTCTTATTGTCTTTACCCAGTCATCTAAGGCAGACCCATCCTCTAAACTACATGCTGGATCGCCTTCCTGGATCGGCGTATTACCGTCGTCTTCAATCAGATTGATGGCGTTTTCCCCAGCTATTGTTCTTAATAAAAAGGACAGGCTGTCCTCCATGGGCAGGGCATGTCCACTGCGGCCCTTCTCTGATGGGGATAATGCCACCACCAAAACGCTTTTGAATATTGCCTGGTATTCTTCCAGACTCTCGGCGTTCACCAAGGCACCCAAGCATCGGACATAAAAAAATTTTAGTCTTTTTTGATTTTGTCGGCCCATATAAACCACCTACACGCTGCATTTATATAATGCGCCACGTCCAGTCTTACGTAGCACTGCGGTAAAGGGCTCCCAGTGCTCTTTAAATACTGGAAACACATGTTTTTATAGACTTTCAATTCGACTCCCGCAAACACCTTTGTGACGGCACTTTTCAGTGCCGCCGAATGTCGACAACATCTTCGTGAGGTGTTGGAGCCCCGGCTCTCCTCCATTCATTCAAACCAATAAACAATTGAGTTGGTATCATGTTTTTCTGATAGCATTTGACACATCGGTATGTTTGTTTATTGACCTTCTGATGCGGCCATCGTCGACACGCACTCATACAAAAATATGCGCCCCGACTTGTGTTTGAGAGGCCTATCAATGTTTTTTACTATACTCCCGGTAGCATCAACGCTCAGTTTAGTATACGAATTGACGCGGTACTTTTTATATAGAAGCATCTGCGCCGCCGTATAATAATGAACAAAGAATTTATCCATTCCAATATCATGAAAAGACCCGGCGTAAAGTACGGCGTACTTCATGTTTTGAAGATTGAAAATTGAGTTTGTTGACCCTTTAATGCCTAGTTTTTCCGTCCTGCCTTCCTGCTTGGCCTTACGAAGAACTTCGTTGGACCACAAGTGGGGAGGCTTTAGATCCCCTTGGCTCATTATGGACTGCGCCATCTCTTTTTTTAAAGATGTAGAGCAGTTGCGCTGCAATGAAGAGGCGACTTTTTTCCGCTCGTCACCCGAAACAAATCGTGATTTTACGTGACGGACAGATCTGGTGTCCGGTGTGCGCCACAGGAGCATTACGGCCTCGCCTTCAATAGGCATGCACAGTATCGTCCCTGTGGCAGCAGCACCGCACTCTTTACATTGCGCGATAATTTTTATGTATTCGGTCCCTTCACTAGTAGACACCTGCCCTCTTGTGACAGTATATGGACACGGCAACTTGTGGGCTTCCCATAACTTCTCCACAAGCACATTTGCCCATCCATGCTGTGGCAAAATGTCACGCATACGCACGCCTGACCTGTCTTTTCTTCGATAGGCAACTCTTTTAGGTTTTATTTGTTGCCACTCATCGGCAGTAAATAAAACTTGAAATGTTTTTTTTGGTTGTACCACCGACTTTGCATCTACGGATGCAAAATCAGTGGTATAATCCAGATTTTCCTTACCAAGATCAACATACGATGGCGAATCTTCATCTACATTAATAGATGCATCAATGGATGACTCTATTGTTGCATTTATTAATGTAGTTGGTTGGATCCCTAATTCATTTTGGCTTTTATGTCTATTTTGTTTTACGAATTGATAAATATACTTGGCCGTCAACTTATGTTCAACCTGACTGGATATTTGTTCCCATACTGGAGCTGTAGGACCGTGTATATTCCCCTCTGCATTAACAATGTCGTTTTTTTCCTTAACTAGGATCTGTAGCAGATTCTCGTGCGGTATAGCTGATTTTCGTGGCATTCTAAAATCGTGAATAATGAACAAAATAAATTAACAAAGGAAAAAATGCGTGAAAGTAAACATGCTAAACAGTTAAAACAAATGCTGCTCTAGACTAAAAAAAAAACAACAAATCTATTAGCCGGTATATATGATATATATAATATGTTATGATTTTCTTAAAACCGGGCTTTTATAGTCCCCTATTTTACGATGGGTATTATAATGTTCAAACACAAAAAAAGATCGAACTTACTTGTAACTTGTCTACCTTCTCTTTCATTAAGCTTATGTAGCCTTATGTTAAGTAAATAGGTTACTTTCGACCGACTATGTCGACTTCGCAAAATTGTAAGTCTTCAATCCGCAATAGCCTAGCGGTATACCATCTTATCCAAGAGAGCAAGCACGTGTACAGCAGTGGGCCGTACTTACAGTACGATTACTTTGGGTTTGACACTGACTGACTCTTATTTAATTGAATAGTCTACTTTGACGCTAGTGGAATACAGTTTCTATTACAAACATACGATTTTTAGACAATGAGTATGAGTATATCAGTGTAATACCTACTTGATAATTTACCGGTATTAGTCCAGTAAGTACCTGGCTACTGTCCTGTAGGGAAGTCCGCGTATGGTGTTTTTTTTTCGCGAGTGAGTAGAAGTCATCGTTCTCCTGGCATTATCCCAGTACAGTTGCATCCTAAAGGATGCCTGGGGTGTGCTACCTAATCCCAAGGCTTGACGTAGGCACTAGTTTTTACGGAAGCGAACTTATTGGGATGACTTTGTCAAGTGAGTGAGCAACTTGACTGTTAGAAGTTCTCAAGCCGCTCAAGGCTTCTAACTTGGCGGCTTAACGTGCCTTCCAAAGCACGGGAACGCTCAGTTAATAACCACTCAAAGCGGTCACCCATCCAACAACTAACCCCAGCCCACGCTGTTTAGCCTCGCATACTGTCGCATTAGCAATGTCTGCTTACTCATGATAGTTTTCCTTTTAAATTCATTATATAATAATAATTTATTGAACCATAAAAATGTGCAACATGACAGTATATACCAAAACGTTACAGCGATTCATACTTATACTAAGTTATTACTAGACTAGGTATACTAACTGATATCCATACGTCTCTCTAACACTCTCTTACATTCAATCATCAGTCGCGCTATCCTTGGTCACAAATACATCACAGTGCGGTGATGTTGCAAGCACAGGGTTGAGGAGACCAGGGGCGCGAGGAATAGGCGAGTGTCAGTACATTACATTACTATGTTTTTTTTTCAGTCGCCCAATAGGTATCCAAAGTGGCAGTGAGGGGGGGGTACAATTCATTATAAAGTTGCATCCCTACGTTACGTGTAGGGGAGGTACCCTAAAAAAATTTTGATTTTATTCTACCGTTTTGTAGGCGTTTAGTCTTATTAATTGATATGTATCCCTACTCATGCGAAATTATAGCTTTCTAGTACTAACGGTTACTGAGCTAAGCCGTGGACGGACGAACGGTCATGTCGAAACTGTAAGGGTTCCTTGTTTACTACGGAACCCAAAAAAAAACAGTACACATACATATTCGCCAAAATCCTGTTATTAAATTAGATAACGAGTATATATATATATATCGAGTCCTTCGATGTATATTTTAGAAAAATACATTCAGCCGCAGCTCATAAAGCGCTTTCATTTGCCGCCGCCGCCGGCACCGAGCCCCCCGTCAACACGCTGCTGCTCACGCCCAAGAACCGCTCTATGAGCTAAAAGCTGTCCACCCGAGTCCTAAAACCTAAGACTTCTTACTCACCTGTCCCAAAAAAGAATCTCCATATGCGGACTTTCCTACAAGACAGTAGCCAGGTACTGCACTATACTTACTTATAGACTATACGCTAATGATGAAAAATCGAGTTAATTTAATAATTTTGATCCTGGACCTACAGGATCGGTTAGTTTGTCCATATTATACAATGTAACATATATGTATGCATGTTTGGTACGCAAGCATGTCTGTCTGATAAGTTCGCAGATTAATTTGTTACCATAATAGTTTTCACCATGAACTTTAAGGATAAAATAAATTATAATTAGCATAGGTCAGGTTCTGTAGCATAGTGTCCGTGGATAGGCACATCTACACTCCACACCTTCTAGAACTCTGATATGAATTACAGTAAATTGCATATTTATTTCAAAACAACACAAATTAAATATTAAAGCTAGGTACCCATTTTCAATTTAATTCAAATAATTTAGTAGAAGAGCTGACGACACTGAACCTAGTTTGATAAGACTCCCAGATGATATATATATTATAAGATACGTCATTCCTGGGGGAACATAAAACGGCCATGCTGCAATGCAAAAAACCTGGTGGCCATAGCAAAAAAATTTTTTCAAAAAAAAAAAAAATTCCGGTTTCTAGTATGATAAGTCTCCCAAGTTTCGTTTGTTCCTCGATACAGGGGAGGGGTAGCACTATACGATAATGCACATACTGCAAGCCCCCCTGACTGGCCTTGTCAGTGGCAGCAGCATGATAAGTGACGCCAATACTAGTATGATCGGTCTCCTAAAAAAAACAAGGCTCATCTGAAAGATCATCAATTTCTGTGCAAGAAAAACCACTGCTGCCTTTTCCTAATAATGTAGAAGGTAGTTGCTGCGGCGATTGAAGGTAGTGATTTCAATTATAGAGCTTATTTAGCTACCTACCTATAAATGTTTGTTTTGTTTAGTTTGTGACAATATTTACTGGCGCTGTCTCGGATCAGACTTATCTGTACAACTTGTGATTGTACTCTTTGTGGACAATGCACAGTCATCAACTTACTGATTGAGAGGATTGTAACGAGCCCTAGCACGCTGGGTTTATCTTGTGTAATTTAGGAGTTGCTATGGCCACCTTCCAGTTGCAGCATCAAATCAGCTCGACGGTGCCATAATATTTAATGTTACCGAAATTACATAAGTATGAAAAAAATCAGCACAGATGTTTGCGCCGCATGCGGTATAACGTCCAGTGTAATCAGACTGCAACCGCACCCCGAATGCGGGTCCTATCGACCATGAAAAGCCTTAAGTATGATGTAAGTTCGTTGCCGACAGCATACGACAACTGCAAGGTCCGCCGCAGTCCAAATTCAACCGTAATCATAAGGCTAAAAGTCCCATTTTGCAGTGAGCGGTGTATGTGTCGGTTACAGCTTTAAGTAGAATCAAATTATAATTAATATTTACGGTAGGTATCCGCCGTATCCGGTTCTCGATAATTGTGTCCGGCTGATTAATATATAGGTACTCCGTAGATAGGCGCCAGGCGCCTATTACTGTGACAGGACGCTGAAATTATACAAGATATTTATGAGTAGAATCACGTCTGTATTAATTAAAAAATGTCGGAAGGAGATAAATCAATACAAATGAAAAGATTTGCGTGTTGAATGAAAGTATTGATATTTAGTTAATTTTTATCAATAAACAGTATGCGTAGGTAGGTGTAAGTTACAGTTAATTTAGTTGGTCATCAAAATTTAAACTTAAAAACAATATAAGTTAATAAGTTTCCGCAAAAAAATATTTTTTGCTACATGATTATATCGCCGACTGCTACGATCATCGGCTACATGTTGAGGCGGTTCCAATAAATCCAAAACAATCTAGACTGAAATGTCTGTCACCAGCATTAGATTAGCTCGGTGGTACCATTATATTGCATTATCACCGAACTTACATGAGTACCTATGCCAAATTTCAGCTCAATCAGATACCGACTAGCAGCTGAAAAAAAGATTGCAAATTTTGAGGATGGCTTACATATATACTAGAAATGATGTTAAAAACTGCAAACTATTCAGCTAGTCCTGCTAGCATTTCTACTGAGCTGTTGTCAGTGAGAAACAAAAGCAGGTCCCTCACCGTCATCATGTATTTAAGCATTCTTGGTAGCTCTGGTCTGTCTCAAGCCAGCTCCCCAGTTTTGCTGCTCCAAATATTCTATTCACTACTTTAGTAATAAGTTTAAGTATTTAATAATTTTATAGGAACTTCACATGTTCAAAAACATAACATGGCACGCACTCTTACTACACAATGTTTATTACAATTCCGGTTTGATTGTAACTGTTCATCATTGTGAATAAATTAGTAATTTTACTTCTTGTTTGTTGTAATGCTGATGTTACTTGGTTAGGTCAGTACTCTTGTATACAGTTCAATGCTTGAAGATCACAATGAAAACATTGAGGTAGAGAAGAGTTTTCCACAATGATAATATATTTTTCTCTTCATTGTCATTACCAGGCTCATAGCTCCGTTTTTTTAAACGACTTTTATAGTTTTTGTAATCAAATTATTTCTATGCTGTCGGATATTTTCCGTTGTTTTTGCCGTTATATTACTCATGTTGTAAGGTATGTGAGATATGAAACAGCCTATTCTTTGTCTAGGATGTCTGCACTCATATAATATCGTCGTTAACCATAAACTAGCTTTAATTCACATCACAAGAGTATAAAGTTTCGAACATATATTGACACTTCTCGACTTGACAGAAGCGAATTAGATTAGGGCATAAATTGTCACAGAATCGCGTTTCGATACATACTTCCCTTAAATTACTTTAAAATGCGCTGTCTTTTGTTACTTAAATTTCCGTTAGTTTTTGCTTAAACAGTAAAGAAACACTTTTTCATAACAAATGTGATAATACTACGCCGCGATTATTAACAATTGGATTTTGATCTTAAGGAGCGGTCGGACCACTGATTATTCTCCCGGCGAAAAAAATAAACAATAGCATTATTTTGTTATGGTCACTGGGATCTCAAGGACCTGTAGACGACTGGTAAAGGTTACGAACGGATGGTGCAATGCAAAAGTCGAGTTAACGTAGATATATCAGCGCCATATTTGCGATGACCGGCCTGTGATTTTATGTTGATGCAACGGATTGTTCCTGCTTGAGACAGACGCCTTCTCGAACTTAGTTTGCTCTCGCGCAGGTTAATTTAGCTAAATAGACATGTAATTCGCACTACATACCTAATACAGCCTACCTATACCAAACATAGCCTCCTAGTCGTAAACTTATTTAAATAGGTATAAAAATGCAACGCTGATTACAAAAATATAAAAATAAAAGTCAAACTTACCAAGTCTTACGCAAACTGGGCACGCATTATCCTGTTGAATTCTTGTTTTATCAATTATCACTGTTTAATCTAAGCGCATCACATTGGCGACAAGGATGTTAATGTGGTAATACTTGCTTAATACCGCCCTACGCTACCGCGAACAGAGGGGCCCTCTCTGTCGCACTTGCTAATCCGTGCGACAGAGAGGGAGATAGTCGAACTTCGTTCGTTTTCGGTTCGCGGTAGCACCTCAGCAAATAGCGCCCCCGCTCCATCCCACCTTCAGTGTTCCCACCTCCGAAAATAATAAGTCGCTAAGCTTAGTTCTAAAACCCACTAGATTATGAGGTTTTTGACCATAAAGTTTCGTGCAATTCTTTTTTATTTGTTTTTTTTTAATATTCATAGATTTGTCGTTTCATGTTTCTTGATCACTAATTGCCGATCGCAATTCTTTTGTAAAACGTGTGTAAATATCAAGAATTAGTGCAGACAAGAAAAAATTCTTGCTGAATTTCACCAAAGAGTACGGCCGGGATGATTCCTACGGCCTAGCTGAGGGGTTACCGCGAACCGAAACGAACGAAGTTCGAATATCTCCTTCTCTGTCGCACTTGCTAATTCGTGCGACAGAGAGGGAGATATACAGTTTGGCGGAAGTTATAACAAGTTGTAAAAGAGTACTGTTTTCGTGAATAAATGCTTTATTTTTTCTTATATTTGAACTTCGTTCGTTTTCGGTGGTACCGTGGCTTATATCGTCAACTTGTATGGCCGAAATGTACTATAACGTCATGCCCAATCCACACATGGGCCATGATGGCGCAGAACCAGAGGACCTACTCCGAGCTTCGAAATCCGAACTTCGTATCGTGCCGTCCCTTTCAGTCATATAGTGTAAAACACGAGAGTGAGAGGGACGGTACGATAAGAAGTTCAGAGTACAGGCTCAGGCATTTTAACGAATTTATCAATTTAGCTGCACAGGATTTTTTGTCCCTTGGGTGCAACGCGTATAGCGACTGTACGTAAATTCTTCCTTTAAGTCCAAATTGTGATCAATTCGATTTTGCCACTAAAAGTCAGTAAATATATTTTTAGTGACAAAATATTCTAAAAAATCGCACCCGAACTCCAAATGTCACTAGACTTTTACTAGTATCAATAAGACTTTTTTCTATTTCACAATGTAATTATTCTCATTACACGCACGCACAATTACATGTAATACCATATATTTAATGTAAAAATATGTATACATGTATATTTTAAGGTAAGTTTTCAATAATTTATAACAATTTCCGGTTGATCAATAATTTATAACAAATTCCGGTTGTGAAATCGACACCATTTCAAAATCGGTGCCAACTACATAATGAAACCGTCAAACCTCGAAAGAAATAAATACGCCAACTGCTGGATAGATGGCGGTACTCAGTAAATACGATTATTGCTCGATAGATGCCGGTAAAAATAACACACGTGCATCTATATATATTATCCTTGGAATACTTATGATATTCCTATTTCCAACAAATAATTATAAATGCAAAAGTTTAGGAGTTGGGAAGGATTATGATGAAACTTGGACGAGTTTATTTAGGCTGGATTGAATTGACATAAATATTAATTATTCCTGAGAAAGACAAACAAAACAAAAAAAAATATGTAATTTAGTGTTATAGATTTTTAGGGTTCCGTAGCCAAAATGGCAAAAACGGAACCCTTATAGTTTTGTCATGTCTTTCCGTGCGTCCGTCCGTATGTTACAGCCGATTTACTCGGAGACTATAAGCACTACAATTATGAAATTTGGTAGGTAGGTGTATTCTATGAACCGCTACATGAAAGTTCTGTGAAATTGCAAAAAAAATATTAGATTAGGGGAGGCACTCCATACATGTAACCGCTGGATAAAAAAGATATTAGCTGTCAAATTCATATAAAGTGTCTCCCCCCCCCTTTTAATTTCTAAACTATGAAGTTTAAATTGCTGAAAAAAATTGAGATGGTGTGCGTTAATAAACATTCAACGCTTTTTGGTTTGAACAAGATAGGTTTTACGGTTTTTTAGTTTTCGCTGAAAAACTGTCTTGCCCAAACAAAAGATACATACATTAGGTAGTAGAAACAAGTGCATACCTAATAGTAGTCACTAAGCTCTAGGCAAATATCAAATGTCGATAAGTGTGTTCTAGACAGTCCGACACCAACCCCATTAAAAAACCTCTAGGCAAATGCACACCCGCATATTTGAAATGCTCAATACAGAGGCCATCACCTACTGAGTACCTCAAAATCATTGTGGGTAGTCAGTGTAATAGTAGATTGTATGACAAGGGTCTAAAATGAGCCATATTACCACGAGATAGTTATTTTCCCGAACGAAGTGAGGGAAAATAGTTCGAGGGGTAATATGGCTTTTAGACCAGAGTTATACACTCTACTTTTCACTTCGATTGCGAGAAAATAAATAAACAAAGGTTAACCCACCCAAAATTAACAATAAATTCCACGGCGAAGATATATACTTTTGCAGCATGATTTTTTTTCTATACTCCTTTGACACACAAAACATAGACACTGCGGTTCGCGCGCAACATTCACGCGCGAAAAAAGCTAACTGACCTTCCATTGAGCGCTTCAAAGTGTTGCTCGAACGATTTAACCACTTTTTTAATTATTGTGAAATTGGGACTACTACAAACTTAATCTTTAGACTCTTTAGAAAAATTAATTATGTTTCCAGATTGGTCGATTTTAGTAAAGCTCTATTCTGGTTGGTTAATACCCAATACCAAATATTTTTTTAAGAGTTAAATTAGTGATCTGTGATTGATGGATTTAATAGGTGAAGTATTTTGATTGGTCAAATTCAAATGTTTTGTAAATCATAAATATGTATTCATATTTTCCCTAGGGGTTAAATGTACTACTTTAGCCCCGCTTGACAAGTCTAATATGACACACTTTTCGAGCATGAGAAGTGAAAAAATATTTAATTAACTGAGCCCGGAGATCAAAGTGGCTTCTTCTTATGAGCTGTACATTAAAAAGTTATTTTTTTTTAATTGATAAAGCGTTTTACAGTGTAAATGATTATTTAAATAATGAATGATTGAAATTTAATTTATTAGGTGAATTGAAATTGTTACTACTTTATTTTTGAAATTATTAGGTATTGTTCGTATTATTATTATTCTCTTTATTTATTTTTCGTCTTAGGCTAGGCTTTTACAATATCTTTATGAAAAAAAAATACGTTAGTCACGTCACGCTTAAAGCGCCAAACGATATCTTATCCTACCTTTTTATTCTTTATTATTATTATATTAGAAAGGGACTTACAGCACGTTTGGTGCTTTAAGCGTGACGTGACTAACGTATTTTTTTTACAGTAGGAGAAATATTAGGAAATTTTGGACCACGTCAGGATTTTTATAATAAAATCCTGATAAAAATCCTACATTAAAGCAGGGCTCGGAACCGGTTTTTAAAATACCGGTAAAAACCGGTTTATTTCGCCTTAGCAACGAACTTTTCTTGAGAACGCGAACGATTTAAGAACTTTATATTAACCGGTTTATTCGACGAGAGGCCGGGCGGGTGAACTAGTGGAAGTCGCTGTCGGTAGGCACAGAAACACGCGTTGCAACTTGTTGGGTGGGCGGATATTCAGCGTTTCAACGGCGGTTTTTTTTTCGTCATTGTCGTTTCATTAAATACTGTTAAAGGAGAGGATGATCAGAGTAAACTTTTGTAAAAAGCGTAAACCAATATCGGATCTGAGTCTTATTTGACCAATGTTTTCGCCGGTCTATTTTAACTTTAAATAGATAATCGTCAGTCGACAATGACTTTACAAACGAGCGTTTCAAACGCTCGGAGAATCGCCCGGGTACTTTTTAGAAAGAAACATAATTTACCTGTTTAGATTTTATTTTGAAAACCCAATTTGATTATACTCCCTTGTTTATTATAAACAATTATCTAGTATGTTATAAAACTTACTTGAATACTACAGTACAGTTTGGCGCATTTTATGTACTCTGTTATTGTAAGTTTTTATACGAGACAAAATGATTTATATATTTATTACATTGTTTAGGTTTTCCATCGGATTGTCCGTTTCTCTTATATTCAGACTTGATTTACTTTTACTGTTTTCGTGAATAAATGCTTTATTTATTTTTATTTATTTATTTTTAACGATTCCATCTCGAGTTTTTACCCCTGTGACTCAGATACTCCAGTTGACATTTTCGATACTTCTTTAATTTATCTTCCTGGTCAAACTTACATGAGTGCCCGCAAGATACTATTTTATATCGATACAGTAGTGTCGAAAGTCGTTTGTTCATGTATTTAATTTGTAAGAATCCGATTCCATCTCGAGTTTTTACCCCTGTGACTTGGATACTCCAGTTGACTTTTTAGATTTTCTTTTAGAATTTTTTTTCTGGGCAAATCTACTTACGTGCCCACAAGATACTAGTCTAGATAGATAAAGTAGTCACTCAAGTCGTTTGTTCAGGTATATAAATAGTAAGAACCCGATTCTATCTCGAGTTTTTACCCCTGTGATTCAGGTACTCCGATTGACTATTTCTATACTTTTTCAATTTATCTTCTTGGCCAAACTTAGTTGAGTGCCCACAAGTTACTAGTCAAAATCGATACAGTAGTGTCTATAGTCGTTTGTTAAGGCATTTCAATTGTAAGGACCCGATTCCATCTCGAGTTTTTACGCCTGTGACTCGGGTACTCCAGTTGACTATTTCGATACTTTTTCAATTTATCCTCATGGTCAAACTTACTTGAGCGCCCGCAAGTTACTAGTATAGATCGATATAGTAGTGTCCAAAGTCGTTTTTTCAGGTATTTAAATTGTAAGGATCCGATTCCATCTCGAGTTTTTACCCCTTTGATTCAGGTACTGCAGTTAACTTTTTCGATACTTCCTCATTTTACTGTCCTGGCCAAACCTACTTGAGTGCCCGCAAGTTACTAGTCTAGATCGATACAGTAGTGTCCAAAGTCGTATGCTCAGGCATTTAAATTGTAAGTATTCGATTCCATCTCGAGTTTTTACCCCTGTGACTCAGATACTCCAGTTGACATTTTCGATACTTCTTCAATTTATCTTCCTGCTCAAACTTACATGAGTGCCCGCAAGTTACTAGTTTATATCGATACAGTAGTGTCCAAAGTCGTTTGTTCAGGCATTTAAATCGTAAGGATCCGATTCCATCTCGAGTTTGTACCCTGTGAATCAGGTACTCCAGTTGACTTTTTCCATACCTCTTCAATTTATCTTCCTGGCCAAACTTACTTGAGTGCCCGCATGTTACTAATCTAGATCGATACAGTAGTGTCTATAGTCGTTTGTTCAGGCATTTAAATCGTAAGGACCCGATTCCGTCTCGAGTTTGTACCCCTGTGACTCAGGTACTCCAGTTGACTTTTTCGATACTTTTTCAATTTATCTTCATGGCCAAACTTACTTGAGTGCCCGCAAGTTGCTTGTCTAGATCGATACAGTGGTGTCTATAGTCGTTTGTTCAGGCGTTTAATTCGTTAGGTCCCGATTACATCTCCTGTGTTTCTTGGGAGTTTTATTCTGGCCATCCTACTTGAGCGCCCGCAAGTTAATTTTCTGCATCGATACAGTAGTTCAGAAGGGTATTTATATTTTTAGGACCCTATTCCATCTCGGGTTTCTACCTCTCTGACTCAAATACTAGATAAGTGATAGTGATATAGATCAAAAAGTCGACTTAGATACTGCATGTTAGTTAACGCTTAGAATCGTTAGGTTCGCAAATATTTACAATTTGTATCATTTTGTTATGCCTAAAATGAGCTGTACCAATTTTTTACATTAGGTAGGTTTTTTTTACTGACAAAACCTGTAAGTTTGTTACACCGAAAGTGTTTTAATTTTTTCGAACTAACGATTCTTGATTCTGCTGCATAGTTATTTGACGTAATCGACGTTTTGGGGCGGTAGCGTGATGTTACCTTCCCCACTTATTTAAAAAAAATATATACTCTTCGGGTCGGGTCCTTACGATATTTCTTCTTGTATTAGCGTGAACTAACGAATATCTGCCGATTACAATAGATACAAACCGTAACAGTTGTTTTGGGGCGGTAGCGTGAAGTTGACCTCCCCACTTAATAAAAAAAAAAATACATTCCGGGTCGGGTCCTTGCGATATTTCTTATTGAATTAGCATGAACTAACGATTATCTATCGATTACATTCAATGAAATCTGGAAAAGTGATTTTGGGGCGGTAGCGTGAAGTTGACCTCCCCACTTGATTTAAAAAAAAAAATACATTTCGGGTCGTGTCCTTACGATATTTCTTGTTGAATTAGAATGAACTAACGAATATCTGTCGATTGTATTCAATGAAATTTGGAAAAGAGGTTTTGGGGCGGTAGCGTGAAGCTGGCCCCCTCCATTTTGTTTAAAAAATATATATATGTTGTAGTCGGATCCTAACGATTTAATATACTGGACTAACGTGAACTAACGATGAACTAACGATGAACTAACGATATAGATATGCCATTTGCGGGCAAAAAGTTTGGGGCGGTCAACTTCACGAACATGAATAGGAATACGATATTAAGCTGGTGTTTATAGGTTGAGGGTTTTTGAGTAAAAAAATAAAATATATATTTACCTATTTTAAAATTCAAATCCATTGTTTTGAACGAAATTATGTAACTTTAGATTTACCTAATCATAAAAATTTAATACTCATGGGTACAATAATATCTAAGAGTTATTTAAGCGGGGGGTAAGGGGTGTAAGTTTGATTGGTTGTCCTTTGGAGAGGTAGTTCGATTTTGGTTGGGTAATATAATTTCATATGACAATTTCGTGGAGATTCTATGATTTACCTACCTGTAAATTCACACGTATCATTAAGCATAAATTGCGTTTAACTTGAAAAGAGCAATATTTATGTTGTGGTTGTGCTTACGGAGTTTTGTTTCATTGGTGGAAACTGTACGTCAGAGATAAGAAAGAAAACGCTGGTATGAGTTAGTATGAAGATGATGGACGTATCGCCATGAAAATATGTGTGATGAGGAGGCTATGAACGGAGAGTGAGAGGTATGAATGAGTTTCTTCCAATCAAGCGGGATTTACAGTGCAACCTAAATTTGTTGGTAATTGGTCCCTTCAAAAGAAATCACCATGTGTTACCACAGTAATAGGTGTTAGGTTAAAGTCATGATTTGACAAGGTCCTCTGAGACTTACTGTGTTGGCACTGACTACACGAGCTAATATGGCTATTCCAATGGGTATACACACCTCACTTTGTGTAGGATAACCGATACCGATAATAATGAACCTCCATTATCGCATAGTTACGAGTAAATAACATAATTATATACATTGTTCTGATGGTACATTCATAAATTGTGTTCAAAATTGAATTGCCTTGTGTATACGCGGGCATGCATATATACTGAGCAGTAAGGAACTGAGAATACTGTTGAATGTTAATTAAATTAAAAATTAGATTTAATGCACTACGATTTTGGTATGATTTAACACTTAATATTTTGTGACACACAGGGATATGCCGACGACCTCGTAGTCATAATCAGAGGCCCATGCCTCCACACAATTTCAAACCTTATGCAAGGAGCCCTAAACACCATACTAAAATGGTGTAAAGAAAATGACCTGTCGATAAACGCTAGTAAGACGGTGCTACTACCTTTCACAAGGAAGAGGAAACTAGACAGACTAGCAACCCTAAAACTTGAAGGGCAAGTCATACCGTTCTCAAATGAAGTCAAGTATCTGGGGGTCACCTTTGACCAAAAGCTAACTTGGAATCCTCATTTGAAGAACATTACACATAAAGCAAAAATGGCTCTATGGACAAGCTGTCGAATGGCAGGAGCAAGATGGGGTATAAGGCCCAAAATTGCTATGTGGCTATACACAGCGGTAGTGAGGCCTATAATTACTTACGCCTCCGCAGTCTGGTGTGACAAAACCAACCAAAAGACAGCCATCCAAAAGTTAAGCAGCCTACAACGTACGGCCTGCCTAACTACAACAGGAGCTCTAAGTACAACACCTGGGGCAGCCCTTGATGCATTGCTTGACTTAACACCACTCCATCTGCAAGTGCAAAAGGAGGCCAAGCAATGCATCTATAGGATATGCATGTTGACAAGGCCAAAATGGCGCTCACAAGCACTAGCCAAACTAGAAGCCTCGGTCTTTGAACATAAAGCCTTAAACATGCCAACTGATAACATGCATACTATACAAAACTTCAACAAACTGTATACCGTGGAAATACCGCCAAGAGACAAATGGACAAACGACCAAATGTACTTCAAGGAGGGGAGCCACATATGGTATACGGACGGCTCAACGAAAGGTGAGGATGTAGGTTGCGGGATCTACGGTGAGAGACCAAAGCTCAAAATCAGCGTCAGCATGGGCAGAGAGGCCTCAATCTTTCAAGCTGAAATCTTCGCCATTAACAAATGTGCGGAGATAAATCTTGATAGAAACCTAAGAAACCAACACATCTACATCAACTCGGACAGCCAGGCTGGCCTGCTGGCACTAGCATCTCTAGAGTCTAACTCTAAAATAGTCCAGAACTGTAAAGATAACCTTAACGACCTGGCAAAATCCAATAAAGTAATACTTAGATGGGTACCGGGTCACTCCGATATTGACGGAAACGAGGTAGCAGACAAACTCGCTAGGAAGGGTGCAGATACACCTTTCATCGGCCCAGAACCTTTCTGTGGGATCACCAAACAGAAAGTAACCTCTCTGCTAAGCAATAAATCGGAAGCTATAGAATTGTGGAAGTTCACTAAAGGACTAAAACAATCAAAAGCTTTAATAAAAGGCTACAATGCCAAGTTGTCTAAAGAGCTATTACAACTCAAAAGACACAAAACCAGCGCAGTGACAAGAATACTCACTGGTCATTGCAAACTTAACAAACATCTATCCCAAATGGGTATAAAACAAAGTGCAGCATGCAGGTTCTGCCAAGAGTCGGAGGAAACTGCCATTCATATCCTCTGCTCCTGTGGACCACTTATGCGAAAAAGAAGTATCTATCTAGGGAGGCACATTATGCCCACAGAGGAGATACAACAGATTGCGACCCAAAGAATCTGGAAATTCCTGGAGGCAACGGGTATAAGCAAAGAACTTTAAGGGCTGCCACAATAGATCAATACTGGTCGAGGCGGCAAAGAAGGCCCACAACTAACAATAATAATAATAATAATATTTTGTGCCATGAATCAAAAATCATCTGACGATAATATATTAAAAAGGACGGTTATCCTGTTCAAGTGATACATATGCCAACGGAGGTAGGCTGGGGTAGGTTGGTGACGGGGAGTGGATTGAACCTTGATTCTGGTGATTGAACGCTTTAGTACTTACACCAAAGGCTTGTCTGTTTTGTATGGGGCAATTATGCGGGATTTTTCTATAGGGAGGACAATGTTCCCTAGAAACGCCGTCTGAACAATGTAGACAAAGTTTCGGGATAAATCTTCATAGTTGGGTGACTAGGGCCGACCAGATTCACAATCAGGTATCTCTGGCAAGGCTGACATGCACGAGGAAAGGTTGTCATGAGTCTTAGTTGAGGTTTAATGGTTCGGTCTCCGTTGCCGGGTCCTGTCTGCCTTTTATCCTTTGGTCTAACTAAACACTCGCTACACTAAAAATCAGTTTTGTGGAGGGATTGACATATCAATAAATTGAAACTTTTTAAGTTTAAAACATCGTCATTGACAAATGTTTAAGGTTATATCAGTTAAAAATTGAGTAACTGTCGTTACTGTACTGAGGTTGAAGATGACTTTTACAGACAAGATCTGAAAGATCTCATCTTTCAAACTCATCGGGGAGTCTGTAACAGAATGCAGCTAGCTGGTACTGTCACTTTCTTATTAAAATAACTTTCCAAGGGATAGTGGGTTGAATTCGCCTTTTTATCTTTGAATCATTTATTAAGTCATTATAAGTATTTTGAGGCCTTGGCGGAGACACTACCGTGCACCTTACGTAAATTTTAAATGATTCTTTGTCTTGGCTAGTTTTAATTAGGAATTATATCAAGTAGAATGTTTAAAGTAAAGGAATAAGAAAATATTCCTGTGTACCTGTAATAATGCCAGCTTAATACATTAAATTATTTAAGAAAAGGAACCCTAAAATATCAACAAATCTAACGATAATAACTACAACCCATTTAGCTGAACGAACAGAAAGCTGTCATTTTAACATTTGTCTTTACACTCCGAACAGTGTTAGAAAAATATTGGAGGGGGCTTGTCCAGTCAGGGTCGAGAGCCACTGGTCTCTGTTTAATAACGGAGGGAGATAGCAATCTCTCGGGCGGAAGGCGGAACCCGGCCTTATACCAATAATAAAAAAAAGAATTTTAATCTCTACAAACCTGCAAAATTATCCTAATATGATAGGGTTAGCACATCTCTGTATACTAGGTTAGAGACATACGTCCGTTCGGCTTGACATACCTACTTAGGCTAAATATCATTATAACTTATTTAAACCCAATTTAAATCCCATTAATTAGTAGTAGATTTAGTAGAACAAAATTAGGCATAGCAAGGTTTCTAAGTAGTTGGGGAGTCCAAGGTCTGACAAGTTAAAGAGCAAGGGTTTCTACGGTATACATCAATACAGGGTCCTACCACTGACGATTCACATTGGCCAAATAAATTTCTCAGCGTTGTTTAGGTTTTTATTTCTTAAGTAAATAGGGTTAGGAGGGGCGTTTATTACAACCTTCCAGGCACCATTGCCAAATTAGTCAGTCATCAAACCTATAGGCAAGCCCGTACCTATAATAAGTACGAGGGCTGTAGTCGTATATTCGTTAACTGGGGATATTCCTTTTTGTCATACAAATTTGAAGATGCAACTCAGTGCACCAAACATTCAGTTAGCTGACCCCAATTTCGATCAGCCCCACGATCATCGTTTCAATTCAATCATTTTCATATTTTTTTTTTCAATTTCGATCATTTTGGAAACTGATGTACTTGATTATGTATTTGATGGTACAAGACTTTAAACATTCCCTATCGAAATCTAATAGTTTCATCCAGTGTTGATGTCGCTATCATTTGAAACAAGTAAAAAGTATTTATTTCCTGTAAAAGATTATACAAGTGGTGTTTTTTTACTGAAGTATGTTAAAAACTATCACAGTTAACCACAGTTCGTATTAATAACATATCAATCAATAGATCTATTTTATAGGAATAATTTAAGTTTAAAGCGTTCTCATTAATACAAAATAAATCTCGTAATTTTGGAATTGGTGCAATTTAATCCAGTTTCATCATTGTAATTTACTGGCAGAAAAGCTAACCGATTCATCAATAGCTCCAAATTTTATTCATTTATCAGTGTTTTTCGAAATTCGAACGCAACTAGGTTTGCGCGGGAGTCTAGCGCGCCGACACGAAGACGCAGTGTTGCCCGCGACGCGGCAATTGCCGCAATACTCGCCATTCGAAATTACGGCGCCGCGCCAAGTTAGTGGTTGATAACGTCATCAAATATCATATGGACTGCTTCACACCCTAAAAGTAATAAAAACAAAACGTTTAAGTTAATCACGAATTCTGTTGACTAAGAGTACTTGTCACAATTCAGATTTAGACTGACACGACAATTATTTTTGCAAACAAAACTCAGTAATTTAAGACTCTGTACATGGCAACACTGCCGAGAAATTCGGGCCCAATCACAACACGCCGTTGCTTGTCGCCTACATTGTCGCTTCAGAGGGGCTACCGCGAACCGATAACGAACGAAGTTCGAATATCTTCTTCTCTGTCGTACTCGCTTATTCGTGCGACAGAGAGGGAGATATTCGATCTTCGTTCTTTTTCGATTCGCGGTAGGCCCTCAGCTTCGCGTGTCACTGTGCATGCCGGCGGGTCCGTATAATGTACAGACATGATAATGCTCAGACATGATAATGTACAGGCCGATAATAGGAATCAAAATGTAAGCGAATTACTGGGCTGTGTATTATTTGACCGAGCATTATCGGCCTGACCCAACTTGGTCCGGGGCGATAATGTACAGCCCAGGAATCCGCCTACATACCGAGCAAACTTCGTCCGTCCGTCCGACTGCTCGGATTGATAACGCTTGACCCAGTCATGCTTTGGTATCTTAGTAGAAGGTGGTGGAATGCATGAAAAAATTGATTTTAACGCCATCTAGGAACAATGCCGAATCAACACAGCTAAACTAATTAATCAGCATAATTGTAAACTAGTTGGCGCTGTAGTGCATTCATGTTAGTATGGCTATATGAAAATATATAGTAGTATTAAGTAATTATTTTATGAGTGTTTTAAAATTTATTTTTTATAATTTTTATCGATTCTGTGAAGAAAAATATTAGTCTTTCATTTATATTTATAAAAAGTATAGAAACCAGATTTATATAAACGAAAACAGAATAGTTCTAAATCATATAGTACAATTTACTAGTTGTTGTGGCAACAATTTTAAAATGGCCGCGGCCGCCTTTCATTCAATTTATTTTCAATTCAAACTGAATTCGTCGGTGTTTACGTATACGCTTCCCGTGTTTCGTATTTATTTGAACGGATTTCAGTGCTTCTGTGTGTAATTAATGTTGAGTTGCAGCTCCTTAGCTCCTCCATTAATTACCACATTGTTATAAACTTTAGTGGTGGTTTTATTTGTGTTGAGATTGTTGTGGTTGTGTTACCGTTTCTCTTTACAAATTAATCACCACGACTTGGTGATGGCACCAAAGCAGCGACGATGTTGTGTACCGTCCTGCAACGTTACTGAAGCAGACAGTAAGTTACAATTAGTATTATTTACTTCAATTCGATACAAAGCTTATAGCGTGTTCATTCTGCAAACAAAAAGGCAATTTAATCCTAGTAAAAAAAACTCTGTAATCACAACTATATATATCTTGGAAGCCTGTATAGTTGAATTTTTTTTGCAGGTCGATATTTTACAGTTTAATTTTTTATATACTCCTATTGGATTTAATATCTTTTGGCGTTGAAAATGAAGTCGGTTTATGCTCGGATTACTTGTACACTAATATACCAACATAAATAACCTTTGTCAAAGCACATACCCTTTTTTCATATAAGCTAAAGACCATCATGTAAAATTTATTGTTGTGACATAGATTTACATGTCACAACAATGCTAGGAGTTACTATCAAATTTAAAGGATCATTTCAGCTAGATGACACAAAAGTAGAATGTTCAGTCAGCAGCGAGTCAATTTAGCTGGACGCCTCAGAATTAGAATGAGTAAGTAGCCAAACGTCTGGAAATATAAATAATTGTATAATTATAATACCTTATTTGTCATAAGTAAAATTGTCATTTTAAGATCCAGATGTTTGCTAAAGGGCCATTTGGTGGTCATGTCTTTTTAGGAATTATCATTCTATATAGTAATCAAAACATTACACAATCCAGACGCTTGAGCTATATTGTTCTTTGGGGATAAGGTAAATTTGATAATAACATCATCTGGCTTATAAATATATCACTCAAATTCACATGTGATGTGTATAAAAATATTAAATGTCATGCTGTTTCTATTTTTTTATTTCTGCAATTTTATGCTGATGTCTGAAAAAATTAAATAAACATTTTCATCTAAATCTTTTACTAGCTAACTTATATGTCAACTTGCAGATATCCCATTGCATTGCTTCCCAAACACTGGCAATGTAAGAAAACCAGAGGAATTGGAACGCTTCAGAACATGGGTTATGAGGATTGGCGGTGATATTGTGGGCGAAGAGAATATGTATATATATCGCAATAGACTTGTTTGTGATAGACACTTTGAGAACGTCTTCGTGTATCCCACAAAGCGCCTTAATCGATTGGCTATACCAACGCTACATATACCAGGTAAGCTCTACATTTTAATGTCATGGTTCTTTCAATTTTTGTATTATATACCATATTATTCATCATCATCATCATCATTGCATCATTGACCTTGCTCATGTATGAAAAATTGATTTAAGCAGCATCCGTAATATTGGCATCCGGCATGTACGTAAGTGGGTTGTAAGGCTGATATGGGAGCAACAGCCACAACCACCAAACTGACAAGTAAATGACTTGGTCGAAGATAAAAAATAGCGCAGGCTCTCTCCACTTTCTTTACGTATTATTAGATTACTAGATTATGACTAATCCCCACACTACGAGAAATATGCATAATATATGCATATTATGTAAGTTTTTCAGAATTCGAAATTATGAAAAACTTATTTACATAATATGCAGTCCGGAATTTTCGTGGCAATTTTGAGCTGTCATAGTGACTTCTCATATACCGACTTTTAAAGTATGGTAAGTTATCGATAAAAACATCTAAATTCAAAGTATATCTAATTAATGTACTAATTATACTTAACAAATGTAAAAGTGCTGTCAATGAAATATTATAAATTTAATTACTAGTTTAATTCCCATAATTATGGATTATTAGATAATTTACAATATCTCTTTCTCAAAAGAAAATATATTTGAAGTAATAAGTTAAAAATTGACTTTGCCTTGTATGAAACTCGGTAATTCTAAAATAATCTTATATGAATCCAGATTCCACGAAATTGTTTCATTTTGTGACATCCGTTTGAAACAAACCAGGAAACTTATCATCAAGATGAACATTTGGTATAATTACTCGTATTAGTAAGAGATAAACCGCGTGCAGTTATTAGCACTAACAAATAAATACCCTTAGTAAATCAAATATTTTATTATATTTATATCGATATGACAAAGTCGATGAATGAGAAGTCACTATGACATCGCAAAAATGCTACCAAAATTCCGGTTTCTGATAATATGTAAGTAAGTTTTTCATAATTTGGAATTTTTCACTTATACATATTATGTATAAATGAAAGAGAGGTTTTCATTGTTAGCTTTTATGAAATTAAAATTTGATTAAATTTTACCAGGCCGTTGAATTTTTCCTATACTTGTATATGGGGACCTATATAGTTTTGTATTTGAAGTATAACAACTTACACAATTTATATAATCCTTGACCTTTTGTTACTATGAATATATCTCATTCTATAATTATATATTCATAGTAAAAAAATTCTGGAATTAATTGACCAAGTGAAACAAAGGTTTCTGCTTCAGGTTCGACAAAAATGCTATCGTATGTACTTCTTGGTTCTCCTCTACAGGACGCATTTCTCTACCGATCTCGTGAAATTTTGTGAGCAGGTTCGATAATTGTATACAATTTTTGTCGAGTCAGTTTTAGTAAATAAAAAAAACACTAGCGAGGTCTAAAGATCACAGAAGCACTAGTTGAGTAAAGTTAGGTCATTGGAAGGCATGTCTCAAGGTACCCTCGGGGTCCTGCCTGTGACATAACACATTTCTTAAAGTATCAGCCCAGATATGTAATAAGGCAGGGGTCTCCAAAATTTTTGACCATAGAGACGCTTTACATCCCAGTATTATAGGATAAGTTTAGCAAATATGTGCCCAGGTATTTATCTGTTGATTGATTGTTGCTATATAATCATGTCACTTAATGATATCATTGTAATTGTATCTTCATTTGTAACATGCAAAAGAGCCCTTGAGGCCTACTTCATCATCATCCTCCTAACGTTATCCCAGTACAGTTGCATCCTGAAGGATACCCGGGGTCTGCTACCTAATCCCAAGATTTGGCTTAGGCATTAGTTTTTACGGAAGGCTTACATGCAGAATAAATATTTAATTTTGATTTTATTTTATCACGAGGGACTTTCATGACTGTGGAAGGGTTAAGAAAAACGTGGCCTACGTTGCGGGGCGGGTTAGAAAGCCTAACATGTAATAAATAATAACTAGTTTGTGTGACAAATATTGGATTTCTACTCAGACGAAGTACGAAGCACTAGCTACACTACTAACAAACAAACTTCAAACAGCTTCTTAGGAATTATACTTTTCTTTGTGAATAGTAAAAAAAATTGCTCAAGTGTGTATCGGACTACGCACAATGAAGGATTCCGTATTGGCTACTAAGGGTCGGTTGCACCAACATACGATCACAGGCCGGTCATCGTCAAATATGGCGCCGGCAGCTGTCATCCCATAGAAACTTGTCAAACTTTCCATACAATCAGATTTTAACAAACACCACTTACAATTACATGACATTGATGACATGACATGTATGCATACCCTCTAATTTAATATTTATTTCACATCACTATGTAGTGATTCCTACCAAACTTCATAAGTGTAGTGATAGTCTCCGAGTAAATCAGCTGTGACATACGGACGGACGGATAGATATGAGAAACTATAGGATTTTAGAAAAACAGCCCAATTTTTAATGCCCCGAAGGGTTGTGTTATCTGAAAAACTGCTTAGTTTAATACTAGATTTTAAAATTCAATGTAATCCCTACTAGATGAAATTGAATTTATTTCTCTGTTAATATATGATTTATGTTATATTTCTTATTTAGGGGTAAAGAAGAAGTAATATATTGAAATATTGAACCAATGTGATTGCCAAAAAGTACCTCTTCCTACTATAGGTACCTCATAAAAAACGTATATCTCCTCTTACCTGAGGTAGAAATAGGTGGTGCCTGGAGCATCAGTTTATTAATAACATATAGAATTCTAGATGTTCTGCTAAATGTGTATAATATATTCTATAGAGATATATTACATTTCAAATATCCATACCAGTCAGTAATTAATGATAGATCTATATTTTTATTTTCTAATAATGTTTGTGTTATTTATGTATATTAAAATATACTTCTCTTCTATACCAGTAGGTCTTCCAGTAGATTATTTATAATTGGCTGTGTATTTTTATCTATATCAGGAGTGCAAAACCTATCACGTGGACAACTTCCAGTGATTGGTGGCTTCAACGACAGCGCAATACCTTCCACATCCAGAACATCATTACTAGTAGCACATACTGGTTCAGCATGTGGTAAGTTCAAGTTTTAGAAATGAATGATGATCATTTGAATCACTCTCCAGGAAAAGATACCTTAGTCCATCTTGTGATAAAGTCCTGGCACTATCACATAGCATAGTACTCTAGGGTACCTCTCGTCCCAGAGTGAGTCATTTGTATTCAATTACTTTTGTAATCAGTAGCATTTGTGTGCAAGATATGTTCTTCAAACGAAATAGTTCTCCAGGAAAAGATATCTTGGTCCCTCTTGTGATATATATTTTTTTAAGCGATAAGACCGCCTGTTGTTACCATTTAATGTTTTAAATGTTATTTTCTTTTGTAAGAATCCCTCATTTAGTGGTACAATAAAGAATATATTTATTATTAATATAGAAGTTTTTTTTCAACCATATTTAATTTTATTTCACTTTAAATAAGGTTTTTGTTTTACTTCATCAAAAACAGTTATATCTACTGTTTTAGTTTGTCATTATCATCATCAGCATCAGCCTTTACACGTTTCACTGCTGGGAACAGAACTCTTATTGTTAAGAGGAATTTAGCAGTAGTCCCCACGCTGGTCCAGTTTGGGTCGAGGACTTCACATACACCTTTGAATTTCTTCGCAGGTTTCCTCTAGATGTTTTCCTTCACCTTAAAAGCAAATGTATTGTGGAAATAAATAATTAGGTGTGCAAGTAAATTATTTGTAATTGACTGTTTATTCTATCAGAACTGCAAAGCCGTTCACAAGGACACGTTCTAGTGATTGGTGGTCTCGACGATGTAGCAATACCTTTCACATCCAGAATATCCTTACCAGTAGCACATACTGGTTCAGCATGTGGTAAGTTGTTAAGTATTTTATTCAAAAGAATAATGATCATTTGAATCGTTCTCCAGGAAAAGATATCTCAATTCATCTTGTGAAAAAGTCCTTGTGTCTAGGGTAGACCGGGTTCACCCAATCCATAAATATTTTAATTGCAGATGTGCCAATGGCTGTTGACGAACCTGTAAATGTTACAGTTCCTCCATCTACAATGAAAATTACCGAGTCTGATCAAAGTAAGATTTTTGAAGTTTTTTCTTAACATAATTATAGTAAATATTCAAAATCTCTAATCGGTATTCATAACTTATGGCAGACTTTTACAATTACCCAAAAAAAATTTTTGGGTTGAATGTATATGTATACATAGCGCTGTGAGAGACAGATTGAATTGCAACATACGAATCTTTTCTGGTGCGGAAGCCTAACTCTGAGGAACATTGTAATTCGTCATCTATCTACTATATATTTATGTGAAGGAAACTTTTGCGTGAACTTTCAGGACCGAAACGACGTTTGTTGTCAAAGTCCATGACCAAAACTGAGCGTGAATTGAGAGACACACTGAGGTTGACAAAAAATACTTTGAAAAGGTGCCAGACTTCAAAGAACATTTTAAAAATGAAAGTGGCCTTGACTAACAGAATAATTAAAACGTCGGCGTTTGAGGCCATTAGCAAAAAAATGACACCTGCGGCGAGAACATTTTTAAAATGCAGATTTCCCAGTTTGGAAAAAGACCTAGAGGCCGAAGATTTTCGCTTGATGAAAAAATACTGGCGCTCTCTGTTTATAAACCATGCCCAAAAGCATATAAACTTCTGGCTAAAATATGTATTTTGCCAAAACACCGGACCCTCGATAAAATTTAGCAAAAGGTTACGTTGTTCCCAGGGATAAACGATGCCCTATTCGAGCATTTGAAAAAAAGAGTGGATAAAATGCGCAGCCACCACAAATTGTGCAGCGTCATATTTGATGAAATGGCAATCGCTCCCCATGTCAACTTTGACAAGGGCAAAGATATCATCAACGGCTTTGTCGACAACGGATTTTCCAGAGAAAACACATTTTGTGACCATGTTTTGGTATTTATGGTGCGTAGTATCATAAAGAAATTTAAACAGCCAGTAGCTTTTACGTTTTGCGCGGGTACAACCAAAACCGCTGAGTTGAAGAAGCTTATTGAAGTGGTTATAGAAAAAGTTATGGCAACTGGCCTACGCGTCGTTAGCACTGTGTGCGATCAAGGGGCGACGAACATGGCTGCTGTGAACGCTCTGATGAATGAGACCAAAGCCAACTATTTGAGGGCAGATAAATTGTATAAAGGTGGTTACTTTGAACTCCAGAATCAGAAAATATATCCCATTTATGGCCCACCACATCTAATGAAAGGTATTAGAAATAATATGATAACTAAGGATTTGGAATATGTGATGGAAGGAAAGACAAAAAGAGCAAAATGGGCGCACCTTGAGGCATTGTACAATCGAAGCCCGGGTTACAAAGGTGTTCGTCTCATCAGCAAACTGACTGCACAACACATAATTCCGAGCCAAATCCCGAAGATGAGAGTGAAGTACTGTACCCAGGTGTTTAGTCAAAATGTGGGAATTGCAATGGGCTACATGGCAGGTCAGTGTCATATTGTTATTGTAACCTTAAACGTCTCGTGTGTGTAAGACTAACTTTCTACACTATAATTGATTTATTTCAGATCCTTTCTGATGATGGCAACGGGAAATAGCGTTAATACTGCTAATACAAATATTTCGTGCCATTTGTCTGACGCTCTAGATAGCACCGGTCAGCAACAGACGGCCCGAGAGCCTCCTTATTGATAACAGACAATGTGATACTTTTTACAAACTTTTATTTATCAAGTAGTCCTCAATATTTGCAGTCACTTGCCGGTATCCGATTGAGCTGAAATTTGGCATACTTATTTAAATTAGTCTGATAAAGTCAGTAATTATTACCACTTACGACCTGCGACAATTTCGTTAACTACTATAGTTACTACGTTAGTTTCGCCCGGGCTTTCTATAGTATTCGGGCGAAGCCGCGGAGATAAATAATTGTATATCCAGTGTTTGTATGTGTCTGTATATATATAATTCTCTAATTTCAGGAACCGGGCATATTCCGAAAGAGAGTGTGGACACTGCAGATATTCTTCTTTTTTTTGACAGTCTGTTCGACTCCGTCAATGGAAGTTTCAGCAAGCCTGTCGGAGAGAAAATATATCGGTCTGCTGTAACGCCGCGGTCGCCCCATCACAAATTATGATATAAAAGTTTACCTATTTTAAAATCAATGAAATTTGTATCTGCAGGTGGGAATAAAAGTGTCGTACCTTCCATCACGAGTTGGGTAAAGACAATTGAGGCTTTTCTGGAAGTTACCAAATTTTTACACTCTTTGGGCCTGAACTCTCTATTGCTGCGCCACTTCAACCAGGATCCCTTAGAGAACTTTTTTGGTGCGATCCGGGCTCACGGACTAAGAAATGTTATGCCTACCGCATGCGCGTTTATGATGTCCTATAAAGCGTTGCTTATAGGTAACTTGACATCCCCTAATTCCGTGGGCTCTAATTGCGAAGAGGATGAGGATACCTGCCTGCAATCTCTAAAATTCTTCCTCACAGAGAATATTTCGGTACCAGCTCCAGAGGAACGAACTGTAATCGACCATTTCGATAGGCATATAGACATAGCTCCAATTGACACACAAAACCTCATTACTGACAATTCCGTTACATCAAAAGAAAAATGCGCAGCGATAGCATATTGTAGTGGTTGGCTCATACAATGTTTGTTTGACGTGAGAGTGCGTCTATGAAGTATTGTTTGACGTAAACGTGCGTCTGTGAAGTATTGTTTGACGTGAGCGTGCGTCTAAGAAGTATTGTTTGACGTGAGCGTGCGTCTAAGAAGTATTGTTTGACGTGAGCGTGCGTCTAAGAAGTATTGTTTGACGTGAGCGTGCGTCTGAGGTATTGCTTGACGTGAGCGTGCGTCTAAGAAGTATTGTTTGACGTGAGCGTGCGTCTGTGAAGTATTGTTTGACGTGAACTTGCGTCTGTAAAGTATTGTTTGACGTGAGCGTGCGTCTATGCAATTTTGTTTGATATCAGCGAACGTCTATCAACTTTTGTTTGTGAAGTGTCAATATTAGACGTTAATGCACGTTAATTCAGATGAGTTTTGTTTGCCGTGAGCATATGACTTCTAAGCTGGGTTTGGTTTGATAGATTCAGATCCAGATGGTTTATTTCTCAGAAGTATTACATAATGTCTATCTAATAGAATAAAAACATGCACACATTACTGAGGTCGTCAAGTAAGTAATACAATTCCAGAATAATAATAGTGTCGTAGTTATAAAATAGAGAAATACATTTTTCCGATTTAAATAAAATAAAAATCGATCGGTAAACCTAATACATTCAAATGGACATATTTTCATGATATTCGTTGTTTAGGCTGCTATATACTTACAGCTTTGCTAAGTAGCAGCATTCTGACTGCGAAGAAAAGGGTTGATGAAGAAGTGTTGTGTAGTGTTGAAGTGGTAATGTTTGTCTGAGTTTTAATTACTTTAGGCATTTTATTGTACAGCTTCTGAGTCATTATTTTGGGACACTTTTTTGACATGTTTATTCTACATTACGATTTCTAAAATATATGTCGACACTGATGTTAAATATACCCAGTTTTTTCAAGTGTTTGCTGCAACCATCTTTGTAATTTGTGTTCAATCCCATATGATATAATTGAGTGAATGTGTGAATAATAAGCTTCCTTCAGATGATCGTAGATGGCTGGTTTTAATTGCTTAAACACAGGCCCCATTTGCTAGTTTTTTTTACAGATCGAGTCTATATGTGTTTTACACTAGGATGTAGGATCCAGGTGGAAACCAAGTAATGATACGTCTTGCGCACTTTCGATTAAAGTCCCTTTAGACAAACTTTATAATAGGCCTACCGTTACTAGTTGCGGTTCTCATCGGTAGTGCTTTCCATCAACTTTTATCGCCACTGTGTGTTACCAATTTGATAGTAAGGATTTTAATAGGGGTTACTGTCTTATCCCGTATGTATGTGACTTGGTCAACAGCAGATAATGATATACAGAGTCAAAGGCTTTTGATAAATTTAAAATGTTCCAACTCCTTTTCTTGGTTTTCTAATGACAGGTCACCCGCTCCATAAATCTTTGAGCGGCTGCCGTGGTAGAAGCATGCACGTCTGTAGGCGTATTGTGCGTTTGACAGGGAATTATTTTTCTCGAGGTGCCTTAAGATGTCTCTCAAGATTACCGACTCAATACGTTTTGAGATCGCAGGGACAAGAGTTATGGGTCGGTAATTTCCCACATCTGCTTTATCTCGTATACCCTTACACATGGGTATCAGGCGGGTTTTCTATAAAGATTGGGGGTATATAGTAGTAGCAGTAGTAATAAAACTCTTTATTGTAGAAAATAACAAACATAAGTGACAGAACAAGAAGTTAAGGATCTCTACCAGTTAACCTTTGAGTAATGAGAGTAAAAGTGATTAAAAAAGGCAGACAAATGCAGCAACATGTACAAAAAGGTTTAAAAAAATAATAAGCCTACATACATTTACTACAGGAAAATATAACTGTTAATTTATTACCTACTTGGTGTCCGATAGCCACATTTTTTTATTTCCCCTTGAATGACGCAACCGACGAAGACTGTCTTAAAAGAGGAGGTAACGAATTCCACAGCTTCACAGAACGAGAGATCTGTCGAGTTTTATGGATAGGTACAAAGAGCGACAGGTTTATGCTAACCTAAACGATGACCACTGCTGTCAGCCATAAAGTTTAATTTCTCTTTTAAATACTGAGGTGAAGAAGGGACGAAAAGAATATTAAAAAGAAGTCCTAAAATTAGTAAATCCCCCTTACGATGAATGAGAAGCCATTTAAGCACATTTCGGTAATAGGACACGTGGTCGTATTTCCGAAGGCTGAAAATGTATTCGATGCAGACATTCTGTAAGCGCTCCAGCTTGTCAAGAAGCTGCTCCTTAAGATCAAAGAACGAAATATTAGCGTAGTCAAGAAGAGGGAATAAAAGAGAGCGAGCAAGCAATATCTTAGTAATTAGAGGGAGAATGTTCTGCAGGCGGCTCATAGAATGGAGTGTTGCGAACAGCCTTTTACTGACTTCATTTACATGAGGAGCTCAAGAGAGAGTCCGGTCCATAGTTATGCCTAGGTTTTTAAATGTATGAGTAAAAGTTATAGGGAGGGATATATTTGATCTTAAGATCTTATTTATAAGACATGTTACATAATCAGATATAACACTCATTTCATATATATGTATATTTTTCCGATATATCTATATAACATTTATATTCGATTTTGAATTTTGATATTTTGCGTTTGCTTTTAAAGATATTCCATGCTAACAGTGGAGAACTGGAGAATGAGAAGAATCTTGTATTTCAGAAAATTGTGAGCCAGTTGTGCCTTTTCTATGTCCGGCTTATTATTTACTGTCAGATCATTCCCTATCTCTATAAAAAATTGGTTTACATAGTATGGTATTTTAGTTGGAGATGAACATGACAAGTGAATAAGATTACTGTGTTTGTATTGTAGGTAAAATCTTCGGAATTACATTTAAATAATATTTGAATGTCGTTTGGCCCACAAGTGCCACAACTGTAAGTCAGACATGTGTAATTGTAATTGTGAATAAATAAATAAATTGAGTGCAGAAATTATGCAAAATTGGCTCATATCACATTTTGGTGACTGAAGTATTTTTTATTATATTTATTAATATCTCTAAGTGACACGCCTCGTGATCTTAGAGTAAGTTTAACATATAACATGCTATTAAGTTCGTTAATTTTATTATTATGCCGATAATTATAGCAGTACGTACGGCAAAGTTGTCAATTAGAATTTTAAGCTTTAGTATTGCAGTATTTAACAGCGTAAATGATGTTGGATACCTTTTAGTTTTTACACTTGAGTCACTTATTATCACATCATCACCCACATTAATATGCTGCGTCATTTTCGTAATAACTGTAAATGTCACGTAATAGGGAACATGCATTGTTTCGTTAATCTAGTCTATCTTAAAGATTTAAGGATTATGTAGTCAGTCATGAGGAGTTATTCAGATATTGTAAAATCATTAATATAAACAACCAAATAAAAATCGCAATTGTTAAAGAAGAAATTGATAAAATGGAAAGTCTCAAAAAAATGACAAGAAGCGAACATCTTAGGAAATTAGTGTATATGCCACGTTTTGTCCTTCCCAAATGTAGTAATGTGCACGGCAAACGACGTTGGGTACATTTTTACCAAAAATTCTCAATGAACTACCCGCCGATATTTTCATTAAGATTAGTGACGATGTACGTTTAAACCTGTACGGCTTTAGCTGCTGTTACATTGTAACTTCTGTAATCTTTTATTAGTAAATAAATTAAAAAAAATACGATTAACACAAAAACGTAAAATATGCACAAATCATTTATTTAATTCAGATCAAAAACCGATATTTAAGATGAGGAGCATGAATATTATTTGCATCACAGATATAATATTTCAATTTATAGATATTCTACTTCATAGATATTTTTCAATGTTTTCAACCGAAGCTACTGAAGTGACTACTGGACTGCAGTGATGTCATTGCGCGTTTTAAATTACTTTTCAATTTACGTAACTTTGAATAAAAATATTTCGAAAAAAAAAAAATTTAAGATTAAATCTTCCAGTAATATTGATGTTATTGATGTGGTATTGCTGCACTTTTTACGATAGATAGTTACGTACACCCATGATTTTAATCAATCCTGTTCGCGAGCGCACAAAACTGAGTCAGATACGTCCACAGAAACATGACCTGCCGAATGTCATGATTTTGATGATTTACTTAGTATATATATTCTAATACTGGAAATCGTACCGTAGTCGTGTTACTTAAAATATTATTAATTGTGCCATTCAAAATTGAATCATTATCGTTTTGTAAAAGTTTTATCTAATTAGTTAACTACATGTAAATAAAAGATGTACCTACATATTCCCATGATCTTAAGTTATACAATAAATCAATACTTTATCCACGTAATTATTCTAATGGTATTTACACCTTATTCGAATAGTACTTCATTTTATTTAGTGCGCGCGCCGGGTGACTGCGCGCAGGCGGATGGCCGAATGTCATGATTTTATTATTATGATTGAGGAAAATTAACTTTTACATGGCAAACGTTAGTCAATGGTAGGGTAAATATATATTATATGGCAACACTATTATAAAACCGGTAGTAACGTGGAAGTGGTATAAACGCATTGTGGAGGGTGAACTCCCGACCAGCCCACTTGGTTGCGAGATCAGCTACTAGACGGACCACTCTTACCCCTGAGGCGGCACCCCAGAAGCAATCGTAATATTAGTATTAAAAAATATGTATGTATGTTTATACTGCAGGTAGCATTTGAATTTTGTACTATTTTTACTGTTATTTTATTTACATAGTATATTGTTTTGAAAAAATGACGCCTTGCCGAGTTTCTTACGCCGGTTCTACTCGAGGCAGAGGTTTATTTTATTGTGGGCATCACCAATGCCCAATACCTTATGTACCTGCTTTTATGTGTCTTTCGATTGTGTTAAATGAAATGAACTTATTATTATTATTATATCAAATGATATTTATTATTATGTCAAATCAAATTATGTTTTATATCAGTGTAATTTTATTATGTGAATGAATTTAATTCTAATGCCTAATTATGTCAGTTATAAATTATGAAATGTAATTTTAATTGTTAATTAGGAACGCATGAATTTTACCTTTTAATTTTATTTATACAAATTAATTTAACTTATTAAAACCAATGAAATAATCTTAACTAATATATACAATCACCTATGTATAATGAAAATCAAATGTTAAGAATTAATTACACTATTTTGTATGTTGAAGCGGACAAGCAAACCGCATTTTGTTAGTAGATATTTACACCGGCCTAGCGACACACTACGTCACGCGCTGGAGCCGGTTTCCGTAGCCGGCTCGCCGCAGCGCAGCCGCAGTGTCCTGCGCCCGCGCCCGCCAGTCTCTTAACCACTTAGACGCGAGACGCTTGTCGCTTGGCCGTAGTAAAGATACTTAATTATTGCTTGCGCGCCTTAATCTTTAGTGCAATAGCTTTCCCATTTCTCCTTCTGCTTTGTGCTTGACTCTTCCTGTGCTTGTGCTAGATATAAGTGCTTGAAATAAACATTTAGTGCACAAAGGACTGGGTTGTTTGTATTCTGCATTCGCCGTGTATTCCCACAAGTAAGTGCCCGGATACCAACCAATACAACCTAGCCACACAGGCGACATAGCTACACTATGAACCGGTGGTAGTTTTTTGACATTCATAAGTGCATGTAACATGCCTAAATTGAAGAATAAATGATTTCATTTCATTTCATTGATTTCATTTCATTTCATTTCATTTGTATAATTTCGGTACTTTTTAAACTTTTCTATCATTCGCATTTTCGACACTATAGTCCGGAATCTCGGGAAATTGCTGTACTAATAGACCAATATTAGTACAACGTAGTGGTTATATTCTCTTTGATTAGTACAAGCAATTTCGCGAGATTCCGGACTATAGTGGCGAGAACCGCTGACGTTGGCTTAGCTGACGTCCTCGACTGCACGGAGTTGTCCCTGTAAATGAATGTATGTCAATATTGTCTTCTTCTTAGATTGTTTATCTTTAATACTAATCGTATTTTATGTGTTACCATTACTTTCTTTTTGCTTTTGTGTTACTTGATTATGTAAATGTTGTACCTGTTTTTGACTTTTTATTTTATGGCTCGGGCAATTCCTATTTGAATTCATTGTATTCTGTGAACTCTTTAAACTATTAAATTTTGCAAGAAGACCTCTAATACAAATAAAGAATGTCCTAGGTACTTGCTAGAATTCCAAGTCGAAGTTGGAAATCGATTATAATTCGGAGTAGATAAATCGCCAAGAACTGGCCAATTAGACAATATCATTCAACTATAGTCACAAAATTTATGCAGTGAAAGACCTGGAAAGACCGCCTTTAATATGTATGAAGTCGGCTCTGAACCCAGTTATTTTAGCTTTATTTATTTAATTGCAGAAATACCAACAATTTGTGCAGTATTTTTTGTTTTTAAAAATATTGAAAGTTAAAGGAATGAGGCATTTATAATTTCATAGAAAATTAACTTTCTTTCCCCCTTTAAAATCTCATTAAATATTCATCCTAGCGAAAAAGTGTGTAAAACCACAGGGCGGGAACTTTTGATATGTTCACCTCCTAACTAGTCTAAACAAAGTTATGAAGCTAAAAATTGTGTTCCAAGCATTTCCCTCCATACTATTTCGTTGCCAGAGGTGAGTTCCTTCTACACTATACGAAGTTAGTATATATCCCTCTCTGTCGCACGAATTAGCAATTGCGACAGAGAGGGAGATAATCGAACTTGCCTCTGTACTCCGAACTTCGTATCGTGCCGTCCCTTTCACTCTCGTGTTATTCACTATATGAGTGAAAGGGACGGCACGATACGAAGTTCGGAGTAGTCCCTCTGGCCTAATACAAGAAAAACAAATACGGCGTTCAAAACTACGATAACACCGTGATGGATCGCCACCATGTCCGGTCGTCTTGTCTTATCTTCGCCGGTTATATTGACAAGAAAATATATACCTACAAGAATACTTAACAACAATAACTTAAATAATAATAAAACTAACTTTTTTTAAATCTGAAACAGTCAATTAAAATCGTAAAAATATAGACATACCACATCCCTACAATGTCACTCTATATTTGTAATCTGTGGTTCGCAGCGGATGTCGACGCCAATTATCGGTCAGCGCATTAACGGGCTGAGCTTTATCAAATTCCGTCCGGGCCAACAATCCGATCCGGTGGCGGATTACTGGGCTGTACATTATTGGCCCGTGTATTATCACCCTGAGCAAACTTGGTTCGGGGCGATAATAGGAAACCACTTTTGTTCGGACTGATAATGTACAGCCCTATAATACAAGTCAACCTATTCTGGATTCCTATTATCGGCCTGGGTATTATCAGGCTGTGTATTCCTGTCCCCCCATGCCGGCATTGTCGAATAGGTAAACAAATCATCAATTGAAAAAAGGCGGCCGAGCGTCAATCGCGTATACCCGCGTTCTTGATTTCTCTCGGATTTAAATTATTTTCCGCAATTCAGATCGGGGTTTTTCTGTGTGGTGTTGGTGGTAAGTGTTGTTGTGTGCCCGTCCTATATAATTTGTTTCTTGTTTCGTTTAAATATAACTTATATTGTGGTTTCTTAAAATAATTTGTGGGTAGACCCCATTATGGGGGATAACTCCCCCGGGGACCCGGGGGGGGTCGAACGAGGTCTCTCTTTCGGCTCCTCCGTCACCGGCGGCTTATCTTACAGTAAATGATTCGGAAATGTTTGAGGTGCATAATGAACAAAAAAAGGGTAGATCGCGCAAAAATAAAAAGGAGAAATCCAGTCCGCGCTCCCGTTCTACATCTCCATCTCGATATGTGTCAGAAGTATCGGAGGAGGAAGTGATAGCACAATGCTCCATTAAAAATTCATTCACAGGTCTTCCAATGTCCCAAGATTCTGTGTTACCGCTTGGTCAGCAGATTCAGAACTCTGAACCATCAGGTAGTAAGCATCAACTCTCTCAAATAATCACACCCCCGACCCCACTTCAGGCATCGCCTCCATTATCACAAACTGGCAGCTTGCCTGCAACTCCGTCACTCGCTGTCACGGACAGGAAAACATACAAGTTAAATGACCCAGGTCCCTACACAATCCACGTTCAGCATGACAGTGAGTCCCCAGGTGCCACCCTTCACCCGGTGACTTTCAGTCAGTTCATTCACAAGAATCAGAGGGAGTTCCCGAATGTCATTGATGGATCTATAAAGAGTATAGGTTGGAACAGAGTCTCAATCAGCTTTCACTCTGCCCAGGACGCCAACAATTTCCTACTCTCCAATACAATTAAGAACAGGCGGTACAAGGCTTTTATTCCCTCGTTTAACGTGACGAGGGTAGGAATTGTAAAGGGGATCCCTACTGAGTGGACTCCTGCCGATATACAAAACTTTGTTAAGGTTCCTACAGGGTGTGGTCCGATAATTAAATCAAGACGCCTGAACTTTAAAAAAAATAATTACCAAGACGGAACATACACATGGGTCCCATCGGAAACAGTAGTTCTTACATTTGATGGGCAAGTTCTCCCATCTAGAATATTTGCGTGTTATAACTCGTTTCAGGTGGACTTATATACATACCCCACTACCCAGTGCTTCCAATGCTGTAGATTTGGACACACGAAAAATACATGTCGCTCAACTCCTCGGTGTTTCCGTTGCGGCGGAAGCCATGCAGGGGACAAATGTGAAGATGATAGCGATGTCGGCAAATGCGTTAATTGCAAGGGAGAAACGGGGCACTTTGCTACTAGCAAATCATGCCCTGAATATACTCGTCAGTGTAACATTAAAAAAACGATGGCGGAAACCAATGTGTCTTATGCTGAAGCCAATAAACTTCATCCAACACGAGGTAAATCATATTCAAACGTGGTCTCATCTTCACCCTCAAATCAGACTTCATACAAAAAAACTATTTTCTTAAAACCTCGTACACCGCATGCCCCTCGCAAGGGTTATGATAAAGCAGCCCATATGGCTCTTTTTAATGAAGAACTTCCACCGTCTCGTAATGGAACGGCATTAAATAATCCCCACGCCTCTTCCCCGTCTGAAAATATCACTGCTTTACTCATTCAATTATTTTCTGCGCTTTCTAAATCTATTTCTCCATCTCTGTTGTCCCACGTTGCCCCTCTTATTTCCACAATAATCGCTTCTTGCAATAATGGATCCAGTGATCTTACAATGGAACATTCGGAGCATCCGTAATAAAAAAAAGAATTAATTCATCTCTTAAATAAATACAAACCTTTGCTCTTCGCGCTGTCTGAAATTTGGCTAAAACCTGAGACCAAATTTAGCATCCCTGGTTTCGTCAGTATTCATGACGATAGACCGGATGGCTATGCCGGCAGTGCAATACTGGTTAAAGAAAATGTTCCTTTTACTATCATTCCAATTTCCCCCATTGACGGTGTACATATTGTTGCTGTACAAATCAAACAATTTACTCTCGTGTCTCTTTATATACCCCACCCCTCGAAGCCTATCTTGGATAAATTATTGTTAACCTTTCAGTCTTTATCCCCTCCCCTTGTAATACTAGGGGACTTTAACTGCCATAACCAGGTCTGGGGCAGTGGCAAAACCGATACCCTCGGAAGTCAGTTGCTTAATTTAGTTGACAAATGCAACTTGTGTATCTTAAACACCGGTTCTGCTACCAAGCGGACACGCCCCAACGAAGCTAGTAGTGCGATAGATATGTCGTTTTGTTCTCCCGATTTAGCCTCCCAATTGTCATGGCAAGTCCTCGATTCAACATTTGGTAGTGACCACTTCCCAATTGTAATCGATTTCCCGCCGATAACGTATAAAAATATACCCCAACGCTCCGCTTCTTAAATTTATCCTTTATAATGCGAATTGGAAAGAGTTTAAAAGTAAATTGCATGATTATCACTCGCTGTTATTACAGATTTCCTCGGGCAAAATTGAAGAATGCGCTTTATCGTTTACAAACGCTCTGATTAAATGCGCAGAGTCGGTCTTCCCAATGAAAAATGTAGCATCCGACAAAATCCCATCCCCACCGTGGTGGGACTATCAATGTACCAATAAGATTAAGGAACGTAAAAAAGCTGAGATAGAATATCGAAATAAGCTTGATCAAGCTAATTATATTCTCCTGAATAAGATTATGGCAGAAACGAAGCTATTTCTTCATTCCAAGAAGCAGGAAGGTTGGAAATCTTTTTGCTCATCGATTTCTCCGTCCACCCCAGCTTGCTATTTATGGAGGAATATTCGGAGATACAGGGGCGCCAAAAAGTCATCATCCCGTTCCCATCCATCTTCACCCGATTGGGCCGATGATTTTATGGATACTCTTGCCCCCCCAATATGCCCCCGATGAACAAGAATCTAATTTTGAGTACTGTGTGAATTCTTTGGATCCCCTGGATTCCCCTTTCTCAATGATAGAACTCAGAAATATTTTAAGTTCTGTGAGAGATTCTGCTCCAGGGTCGGACGGTGTTCCGTATTCTTTTATCAGTAATTCCAATGATCATTTTCTTCGATACTATTTAGACCTAATAAATATTATCTTTGTTACTGGACATCTCCCTCGAACCTGGAGATCACAATTAGTAATACCTATTCATAAGGCCAACAAAGACCCCACAGATCCCCGATCATACCGCCCCATAGCCCTTTCTTCGGTTCTATTGAAAATCATGGAACACCTGGTCAAGAATCGTGTTGAGTGGTTTGTGGAGAAAACGACCTTTTGGCCAAATCTCAATTCGGTTTTAGAAAAGGTAGAAGTACTGCCGGCAGCCTTGGAATATTCACTACAGACATCCGGCTTGCCTTTTCCCGAAACGAATCTGTGGTAGCTGCGTTCCTGGATGTAACGGCAGCTTATGATAATGTTCGGCTTCCCTCCCTCAGGAAGAAACTTCAAGAGCTGAGAGTCCCGGCGAGGCTGAGCAGTTTTATAATACGAATGCTATCTGAACGTTGCATCACATTCCGGGGCAGTGATGCAACGATTCATCCAAGCAGGAACGTTTGGAAGGGCCTACCTCAGGGCTCAGTCCTGAGCCCATTATTATTTAACATTTATACCTTCGATTTAGAGCGAAATACGGAACAATCAAGTATCCTACAGTACGCTGATGACATTCTCTTATATTCCAATAACTCACACATTGAAAAAGGAGCTGAGACGGTCTCGAAGTCACTAGAGTCACTTAATGTGTGGTTCGAGGAACATGGGTTAGAACTATCTCCCTTGAAAAGTAACGTGGTCATCTTTACTAGGAAAATATCCCTATGATTGATATTTCAGTAAACGGTAAACGTATTCCTGTAAAAGCTGAATTCAAGTTTTTGGGTCTACTATTAGACTCCAAGCTTACCGGTTTGCCGCACTGTGAGTATATTGCTTCTAAATGCGAGCGTAATGTCAATATTCTTAGATGCTTGGCAGGAGTGTGGTGGGGAGCACACCCATTTTCAATTAAACTTCTTTATAACTCTATCGTCAGGAGTGTATCAGATTATGGTACTTATCTACTAGAACCGGCTAGTAGAGCTGGCTTACGTATTTTGGACCTTGTCCAATCTAAGGCTCTACGTATAGTATTGGGAGCAATGAGGTCGAGCCCTATTAAGGCTCTACAGGTGGAGTGTTCGGAACCGCCCCTCGATCTTCGTCGACAATATCTCGCTGACCGTTTTTTGTTCCGCACCTTTCAATTTACAGCCCACCCCATAGATTTAAAGGTCAAGTTATTGAAAGAATACGCCCGTAAATCAAAATATTGGAAAAATAAACCCGTTCCCTGCCTTGTCAATAGCCTCCGCAAATTTAATCTTATCAAAGACCCTACACACCACTCTCTAACACTCCCAATTTACGAACATCCTTACGAGACTGTTATATTCCGTCCTCGAATAATTTTAGATTTCAATATTCTAAAGGGAGACCCACTGGCCAATGATCGCACTCGCTTTCTCTTAGGAAATGATTGGACTGGTTGGCACACACTGTACTCGGACGCTTCTAAGTTGTCCCCTCAGGGATGTGTTGGTGTGGGTACCTACCACACACAATACGGTATCGTGCAGAAGTCCAAATGTCCCCCAGAATCTTCGGTCTTTACTGGGGAATGTTTGGGCATCCTAAAATGTTTAGAGTATATCTTGATAGCTAGATTGAACCGTGCTATTGTTCTGTCCGACTCTCGTAGTGCCCTGGAGGCTTTATTGTCTAACCCTTTTACGAGCAAACTACACAATCCTTTGGTATTTTCAATCAAAGGAGCAATTCTTCTTTGTGATAGTAGAGGTCTTGAGGTGGTTTTGGCTTGGATCCCCAGTCACTCCGGTATTGTGGGCAACGAAAAAGTTGACCAAATTGCTAAAGAAGCAGTGGTTTGGGGAGATAAGGTTCCTTTCAAAAATTATGCCCATGATCTTCTATCTCTCCCGAAAATATACTTAGATAAATCCTGGAGCTCTCGCTGGAGGTCAGCTAGGAGAAAAAAAGGATTCGATTATGCCTTAATTCAACCCAATATTCCACGTAAGACATGGTTTTCTAAATTAAGTCTGAATAAAAAGGCGACTTCCTCAATAATCCGAATGAGACTTGGTCACTGCAGCTCCCCTGTTCATTTGAAAAGGCTTAGAATTCGAGACAGCTCGATCTGTGAGTGTGGACTGGAAGAGGGAACTTTAAACCATATCTTTTTATCTTGTCCGCTCCTCAATCATACTAAATTATATAACGGTTTATTATTACATAAAGTTCCTCTACCTACTCATATGATTTCCCTCCTTTCGTTCAATCCGACAGTCTTCAGATTTCTTGCAATATTCCTAGCTGTCAATAAACTTAAAATGTAGCCTGATAAACAAAGTACTATAATTTGTGTTTTCTAATTACGCCTCACATACTAACACATGTAGTTGTCTTCGTGTCATTGCTAATGAAAATAATAAACTAATATTATTAACCTCGGTTTTATTTTTTCAGCTCTGATCTGAGTTTATTCCCCGACAGGTTCATTAAATTTCGTATCATATTGGAATATCTAATTGACGTGACGCTGGCAAAAATGACAAAAAACGATTGCCAAACCAAAAAAAAAAAAAATCATCAATCATGTACAGCATGAGCGTGCCATTTCAAAATGTCTAAATGTGTAATATGTAACCAAGTGTTGAACTTTGATGTAGTAGTAGTTAAAGAGAAAGGTATTGTGCGTTTAATAGAATCGAGTGTTGAAAGAAAAGATGGGAAAACGGTGTTTTTTGAGGGAAAAGCCGACATTAAACTTCATAGAAAGTGTCGGATGGCATACACGAACGAAAAATGCATACGTGCCTTCTTAAAACGAAAGGGACTTCAAGAATGTTCAACAGACACGGACGACTTTGATATTGAACAAAAGTGTTTGTTTTGTGTCAGTGACGCTTCGGCAGCTTTTATTGAGGCGCAAATAAAGTTACCGGTCCACAAAAGACGTAACGTCGCGATAATAACAAAAGAAGAGACAAAAAGATCTATCTTACGGTATGGACTGATCCACGATGACGCTTGGAGTAAAGAAGTAAGTACCGTTCAATAATGGGAATCCATCATTTTACCGAAAATCGTTACATCGATTATCGTTTCCTATAACAATATTCGCAGAATTTTAGTATCACTTAAGAATCATTCATCGAACTTCGTTAGCTCGCTCAAACATTTGCTCGAATTACCTTTTACACAAGAATCAACTCATCGAATTTTAATTCAGTACTTTATTTGTTCATCGACGTAGTCCTGCATCGAATGGCCTTTAGTATAATTTTGGTTTAACGAAGGTTTCAGTTCCCAAAATTCTTACTACCTAGAACATCATTTCACCACTGTTTACTATTCTTGACAATACGTCTAAAATTAAAAAAATCCCAGATTCT
Source organism: Epiblema foenella (assembly GCA_963556455.1). NCBI lineage: Eukaryota > Metazoa > Arthropoda > Insecta > Lepidoptera > Tortricidae > Epiblema > Epiblema foenella. The sequence goes on along the minus strand of OY747097.1, from coordinate 11,480,928 downwards.
TGGTGTACTGTGTAAAAGTACTCAAAAACAAAAATACCCAAAACCTAAAATGTACAAAAGACCTGTTAGGGCAAAACCGACTGTAATGCGGATAGGTTAGAAGATTAATACGGGAGTTTTGCTCCCGTCTTAATCTTCGAGGTTATTTTTTTATATAAGCCCAGAAAAACCTGTTAGGGCAAAACCAACTATAATGCGGATAGGTTAGAAGATTAAGACGGGAGCTTTGATTCCGTCTTAATCTTCGAGGTTATTTTTTTTATATAAGCCCAGAAAGACCTGTTAGGGCAAAACTGACTGTAATGCGGATAGGTTAGAAGACCAGAAAGACCTGTTAGGATAAAACCAACTGTAATGCGGATAGGTTAGAAGATTAGGACGGAAGCTTTGAGGTTATTTTTTTATATAAGCCCCGAAAAATTATGCGCCTTGAAAAATCATGTTTGCTTGGTTCTTCGATGAAACGTTACTGCGATGAAACATTGTTCGTGAAAAGAATACTATATGGAACGTACTATCTGTGAATCATGTTTCGTTAAATTAATACTATGAATAACGAATATTTCTATGAAAGGTAAATTCAATGTACCGTTACACTACGACTAAAGACGGATTCGAAACGATCAGCTATGAAAAGTGGTTCGATTATATAAAATGCAATGAATTGATGATTATGTGATTAGAAAAAAAACCTAATGAAATTCGTCGAACAGTTTTCGGTGAAATGAAAATCGATGTAAGATATTTCGATAAAATAATAGACACCTTTCAATAATACTTACAAATAATTTTAGATAAGCAGGGTCGTTAGGTGGGTTTACGGCCTGTTAATTTGATGCGCCAGTTTGCGGCCACTTGTATGAGTTGATGAACTGAAAGGATATTTTCTTGTTTTTATTAAATATATTCCTATTCAATAGCTACTATTAAAAAGCATACGACTCACTATTTATAGACATGATGGCCCATTATTTATAGACATGCGCCTTTGTATGGATGTTTTAATCGTTTGTGAGTGGCCAGGCCATCATTGCTTGTGATCGAGAGCGTATTCGGTCCATTGGCGGTAACATCAAAGGAATTCGTGCTGATAATCGTGCGCGCGTCCACACACAAGTGTCACACAATAGTGGTACCTACAGTGGGCAAAACAAAACACAGACTAGGTGAGATGCAATGATACGCAATGAAAACCTGTGGCTACTGCTGCCTAAAACGATATATCGGATATTATACAGCCTAAATACCAACCTACGTACAATTTCGTATTAACATTGTTGCTTACCTATATGGAAGCAGACTTTTAATTATACAAAAAAAAAGAACAGGGATCTTCAAACAAAGTAATAAAACTAGTGGTTTCTTATAATTATAAGCTTATATTTTAACTTGCACTATTCGTAGGTATGTAAGTACTCGTATGTACGTTCGTAAGTAGGTATGTAAGAAAGTTGTGCTCAAAATTTGCAATCCTTTTAGCACCTGTTTGAGCTGAAATTTGGCATACTTGTGCAAGTTCAGTGAAAAAACAATATTATGGCTCCACTGAGGCTGTGTGGCGTCGCTAACTTGTTCCTACATACGTTTCGGCGCTCAGCGGCGGCGCACTGAACGCGTCGCGTTGGCGTCGCGCACAATGTTTGACCAAGCCTTACTGCAACATTTTATGTTGTTATGTTGAGTGCAAAGACTTACGAAATCCAGTGTTCCGGGATTGATAAAAGTAATGTTTAAATACTTATTTAAGTATGCGGACTTTATTTCATTCTTATATCAGATTTAAAGAAAAAAGTCAACTATATTTTACTTATATCGGGAAGTTCACAACGTGTAGGTATTTAGGCTTGGCTATTGATAAATCCCCAAGTTCTTTTAAGTCACCAGCATCAATATTTACTAGTATTACTAGGCTTGTTAGCTCTAAAATATGTAATACGATCTCATCTGGCAGAAAGCACGAAATTTGGCGTGCATGTAGCATTCATATATGTGTGTATATTTAAGTGAAAACACGCGGACAACCTTTTTAGGGTTCCGTAGCCAAAATGGCAAAAATGGGACCCTTATAGATTCGTTATGTCTGTCCGTCCGTCCGTCCGCCCGCCCGTCCGTATGTCACAGCCGATTTACTCGGAGACTATAAGCACTACAATTATGAAATTTGGTAGGAAGGTGTATTCTATGAACCGCTACATAAAAGTGATGGGAAATTACAAAAAATATTAAATTAGGGGGGCACTCCATACCTGTAACCGGTGGATGAAAAAAAATTTCAACGCACATAGTCGTGTGGGAAATTGAGGTGGTGTGCATTAGTAAATACTTTCAACGATTTTTGGTTTACACAATATAGGTTTTACGGTTTTTGAGTTTTCGCTTAAAAACTGTCTTGCACAAACAAAAGGTCGTAAGTGCCGTGAGTTCCATATGAAGATACGACATTTTTAGATTCAATGTATTGGATAGTGATTTTAAATGTGGACTAGTAGGTGTTGGTACGGAACCCTTCATTGTGCGTGGTCCGACACGCTTTTGGTCGATTTTTTTTTCCTCCCCCCCCACTTTTGTGTACCGAATCACAGTTTTCTCTAATTTTATTGAAAGCGGCTGAAGCCAGGAGAAAACCTTCAAAAGAAAAAATGTTTGTTATAAAATTATCTATAAGTCATTCTTTATATGTATGTTGATAGAACCTATAGTTTTCAAAATATGCGAATAGGCATTGGGGTAAGTACAGTAGTAAAGATACTAAACGGCAGATTTCTAACATTTGGGCCTTCGGCCCTACGCGGAACTTCTTCTGACCTCGTGTGCCTCGGCGCTCAGGTTCGTTTGTAAGACACTCGGGCCTCTAAATTGTCAACTTAGGCTCGCCCCTCGGGTATTCGGTCCTTGGGCTCGTGCTTGGGAGCGTGCTCCAAGGAGAAGCTACGGGCTTCGGCCTTTCGCGGAACAGCTTCTGACCTTGTGTATTTTCTCTTAGCTTCGGGCCTTCGGCCCTCAGGTTTACTTGTGAGGCAATCGGGGATAGAAAGTGGCAACTTGGTACTTACTTCTTTTTGTAGCTCCTTAGGAAAATCTTGGTAGGGTGCTCATTCCACAACCGGGGTGTTCGAGGGTGAAATGTATAGGTATACTTATACTGCTCTCTAAAAAGATTAAAATAAAAGGCAAAATTAAAAAAATTGAAAATACCCCTGATGTACTCAATTGAAAAATAATTAAATAATGCATTTGGAAATCCCCGACTCTATAGGAAATAATTGGGCTTGTAAATATACCTCGCAAACAGTTAACCGTTTTAAAAAAATATTTTTATCTCTATGTAATTATTTCCTATAGAGTCGGGGATTTCCAAATGCATTTTTTTTCCATTTAGTACATCCGTCGGGGGTATTTTCAAAATGTTTAATTTTGCATTTTATACACGAAAACGATACCACGCAAGCCCTAGTAGCCTTAACTGATCTGTAAAAAAAGACGAAAAAGAGGTGTATTTAGTCCCATTCACCCCGCTCTCCCTTGTACACAAAAGTTTGTCAACGTGATTCTCCTTAAATATGTATGTATATGAAAGCTACATGCATGCCAAGTTTCGTCCTTTCTGCCAGATGCATGGGACCGTATTTCGAGCTAACAAGCCGTACTATACAGCAAAAAGGCGGGCATAAATATCAAATATTTGGGTGGGTGTACCAGTCCTGACAAGAATACTGATAACGTTCCACTGCTGGGCACAAGCCTCTTCTTATTGATGAGAGGGACTGGGCAGTAGTCCCCCAACTCCCACGCTGGCACAGTGCGGGTTGGGAATTTCACATACACCCTTGAATTGCTTAAGTATGCAAGTTTCCTCACGATCTTTTAGTTACCCGAAAAGCTATAGATAACTATCAAATGATACTCCTAATCCTAAGTTCCTAAAATCCACATAATTTCTGGGGCATTTTCACTAAAAACGCATTTAAATAGATTATTTGACGATTCAAATAATGATTCATTATTTCTTCCATTTCAGGTCTTCTTTCGCATAAAAGATGTGAATTTGGTGAAAAGAAAAGCCCGATACCACTACAACTGCTATTCAAAGTTTTACCACCCTATTAGAGCTGCAGGGCAGAAACGTGGCCGGCCGACGGGGATGGAGAATGTGACGGTTATGGACCATATTTACAAGTTTTTGGAGGAATGTTCAGAGGAAGACAGTCAATTTTCTTTATCGGAAATCAGAGCCGCATTGCGTAATATCTCAAGCAAAGGTACGGTGATAATATAATTATAAGTAGTGGAAGTCCCATTGTCGTTTGTTTCTTAGCTGATAGTTACAAAATATTGCAAGATAGTTGGTACGAAAGTCGAAATAAGAATGAAATGTTAGAAAAACTGCGTATAATAGAGACCGCCGCAAAAATGATATCCCACGATATACTGTCACAACCATATGAAAATACGTACCCAGCACCTGTTTTTTTTAGATGGTGCAAGAAATCACTGTCCCGAAAGTTTAATGCGATTTTTAGACACACTAATAGTGAGAAATGGGATTGGTCAGGAATCTCTTCATAGAAAGTCTTTGGCCATAGGTCATGCTATCATAAGTGCCATGCGTCCACGAAGTTTTGTGTCGCCTATTCTGCTTGGTATTTCTGCATTGATTCATCACAAATACGCTTCTTCTCGCTATCTGATAGACAAACTGAACTCTGTCGGATTTTGCGCCAGTTACAGAGAAACCCTAAAATTTGAAATGTCAGCAGTAGCAACGGTAACTCCTGATCGTAATTCTGAATTTACTCAGTATGTATTTGATAATGCCGATGTGAATGTAAACACTCTAGACGGACCTAACACTTTTCATGCAATGGGGGGTATTGTGTGCATCAAATCAAGAGAAAAAAAGTTCGACGACAAAGTTATTTCTGTCTTAAAAAATGTCCCCAAAACATTTTTTAAGGACATAGATAATATCCCTATAAAGACGATTATCAAACCAGTTGAATCCGGGTTCAAACACGTTTTATTTTCTTTCGACAAAGAAGAAGCTGGAGTTGAAATGACTGAACAAGATTTGTTATGGTTGTACGGCAAATCACAAATTCAAGTAGATGTACCTGGCTGGCACAGGTTTATTAGTTTGATTTATAACGAGGACACACAAACTGAAACACAGGTAACAAAAATAGAACCACTTCCATTTTTAAACAGTCCACCATCTAGCTATGACACGATACTCTCCTGTTTGTCATATGCAGCAAATCAATGTGAACAAAATAAAATAGAAGCATGTGTTGTCACATTTGATCAACCGCTATATCAAAAGGCACAAGAAATTGTGAAATCAGCAACAGATAGTTTAATTAAAAACATAATTCTTAGATTAGGAGGCTTTCACATGCAGATGTCGTTCATGGGTGCCATCGGGAATATTATGAAAGGTAGTGGCCTCAAGGAATTATGGGGCACTATCTATGCCAACGGATCGTTAGATAAAATGTTATCAGGTCATCATTACGAGCGAGCAGTCAGAGCTCACATGCTCTCTTTAGTGGCACTGTTTGATTTAATTTACAAAAAAATGGATTTGAATGTTGATGAAAATATTTACTTGAACTGCTTGATCGATGCGATTATACATGAAAATGACTATGAAACAGAAAAAAATGATGAAGCTATGAACAGTGTTATAAAAAAGTTTGCGTATGCTGTAAGTAGGATAAAAAACAATGGCCCAACCGCAGAGCTTTGGGTAACTTATGTCAACATGGTTAACATAATGCTAACCTTCATAAAATCGGAACGAACTGGTAACTGGCAGTTGCATTTAAAAAGTGTGAAAGCAATGGTCCCATTTTTTCACGCAGCTGGGCATTTTAATTATGCTAAATCAGCCAGCCTTAGCAACATGGAAAATTTAAAAAACGTTATGCCCCCTGACACATATAAAAAAATTGTAGGGGGATTTTTTACTGTCAGAAGAACGTGTCGACCTTTTTCTGGCACATGGACCGACATGACTATTGAACAAAGCCTAATGCGAACAATGAAAACTTCGGGAGGCATAACACAGGGAAGAGGGATTTCTGACAATGTTTTACAAAAGTGGGTATTAGGACTACCGATCTCACATTGTATAACAGAGTCAGTAGAACATTTTTGTGCTGGGACAGATCGAGTGTATAATCACAAGGACGGGACAAAATCAAGAATTGAAAGAGATGCCAATGATATACAGATATTATCTGATTGATTTTCAGAACATGATCCTTTTCCTGAGACTAACCAAATTATGTCTATTAGCACGGGCGTCATAGGTGATAATACAATTAATCCTCACAAAGCTCTCGAGATTGGTCTAAAAATTGTTAATGACAAAATCGGAACTCCGTACTCAGATTTGAAATACTCCAGAAAAGAGACTGTGTAGTCTTTGGCAACAGTTCGAGAATCTATTAAAGAGTCCGAAGGAAAAATTGCGATAGAACCAGACGTTATATTTAAAAGAATTTGTTATACGAAAAGGACCCAAGAAGAACTAAAATAATATTTAGAGTACGAGTTAGCTCCATATCCTTTGTCGCTGTTTGATAATCAAGGAATGCGTAAAACTCAAAAGTCTGCTTTGTATGACATGTTTGAACCGATAAGTTTCTCAGACCAAAGTATTATCGCTCATGTCATTGACGGCGGTTACTTATTGCATAAAGTGGTATGGGCTAGTAGCTAAGTGCCACCGTTGAAGAAATTGGCAAAACCTACGTGGACTATATGCATTCACACTTTGTTAATGCTACTGTCATATTTGATGGTTACGAGGATGCTTTGAGTATCAAACAATGCGAGAGACAAAGAAGATCAAAAGGAAAAGTATATCCCGATATAGTTATTAATAAAAATACAAGCATTACAACTTCACAAGAAAAATTTTTGGCTAACACAAAAAATAAACAACGAATTATTAAATACTTGAAAACTTACTTAACTTCAGCAGGGATTGCAGTTTATCAAAGTAATGATGACGCTGATACCATGATAATTAATACGGCTGTTGATGTGTCGTTATCAGGAACATATGACCATGTATTGGTTGTAGGAGAAGACATTGATATTTTGGTTATATTGGTGTATAAAAAAATACTAATATTACCATGATGAAACCCGGTAAAGGAAAGACGCCAACTAAGTATTATAATGCCTCAAGCTTAGGAAATGATACGCTTAACCACCTAGCTCCAATAATTCACGCGCTGTCCGGTTGTGATACCACATCAGCAACATACAAGCAAGGTAAAAAAAAAGTAATGAACATTACCAGCTCAAGTGGCTCCCTATCCGTTTTCGCCGAGATTCTCACACCCTATCTCTTTTGTATTGTACTCTCTTCAACCCTGCAACTCCACGCTATCTCAAAGAGCGTTTTACTTATCTTCGTTCCGTTAGGTCCTCCCGAAACTTGCTTCTCACTGTTCCATCTTCCTCATCAAAATTTTATAATTCTTCTTTCACTTTTCGAGCTATTCGGCTTTGGAATTCTTTATCTCCTGATTTGAGGCGTGCTGAATCTCTTGCTGTCTTCAAAAAACAGCTTAAAGATTACTATTTGTCTCTCTCATGACACACTTAAGACTTAGCTCCTTTAGACTATGTGGCTGACTATATATTTGTATATGTTTATGTACGTATATTTTTATACTATATTTATGTATGTTTATTTATCCTTAATTAAATGTTATTGTTGTAATTATTAGTAGGCTTTATATGTATTAACTCTGCACCACCTGCTATGAATCGTTCTGTTTAGATTTCCGCTACCCTAAGGTTGTCTGGAAGAAATCACTCTTTAGCGATAAGACCGCCTGTTGTTTGCCTCTTCTCATTGTGTTTTTTGTACTGTACTGTATCCTTTGATTGAGGTGTGCAATAAAGAGTATTTGTATTGTATTGTATTGTATCAGGAAAAATAAATAACTGCAAGAAATTTTGGGCATCTTCAATGAAATCAATGTAAATCCAGCGGACATTTCAAAAGTCAGGGAACAATTTTACTGTAATTTATACGGTGGTAAGGCATCTGACAACTTAAATACTGTACGGTATGAAAAGTTTGGTCAGTTGATAACTAAAAGCAGCATCGACTTGGCATCATTATCGCCTACGGCAATGGCGATGAAACAACATGTTTCGCGCTTATTACCAAGTCCAACAGTGGATTGGTAACAAACTGGATCCTCAAGAATGGGGCTGGACACAAGATAATTTGGGATTAGTTCCAATTCAAACAACTGACAAATTAGTACCTGACACAATTTTAAAAATGATCGCATGCAAATGTAAAAAAACATGTAAAGGGAATTGTTTGTGCAAAAAATCTGGACTGAAATGTACATCTTTGTGTATTTTTTGCTGTGATAAAATATGTATGGGAGAGCCTATAATTGATGAGGGTGATAGGGACGAAGATATTGAAATAGAATTAAATAGGAGGGCACATGACCTTAATGATGATGATGATGATGGTGTGCCAAATGATGGTGAGATGCTATCAAATGATTATGAAATAGTATCAATGTTAGACCAAGAACATTTGGATAGTGAAGAAGACCTTTTGCATGTACCTAAGTGACAAAGACTTTCTAAGTAAAAACGTTGCTTCATTAAACTACTAAACTGACCCCCAATTGCTATAAGTGAATTTTATCCGACATCTAAAATGAGCGACGAGCCTTAAGATCATCGAATGTAAATGATGGTCTTAGGTCTCGATCTCTGCTGGACGTCGTACTCCGCGTACAGGGTCAAGATAGGTATTTACATATGCACGTGCAGCCAATATTTTATAGAACGAGAGCCTAGAGCCCAGTACATATCAGTTCAGCTAACATGATAGCTTTTATGGTCATATTTTATTGAGCCGTAAAACATGACCATACAACCTATCATATGAGCTAGACTGATGCAGGATTAATTTAATATATATTATATTTTGACATGGTATAGTGGCTCAGGATGCATATACTTTCAGATTGAGTCGAGAGTTGTTAGCAGTTTAGATACGTGTGCTTCAAACTATGTTACACGGGAACCTATATACGAATTGTTTGGTTGACCTTTTAACATTTACCACTGTGAATAAACTCCAACATTCTTCAAGTTCTGAACATATATTCGATAGGAAGTAGTAAATGATAAAAAGGCAACCATACGCGCCCTGATTCTTTACCTGAACCATATGTTGATTTTATTATATTTTAATATACAAAAATTAACATATCCTGTAAACAAAAGGTAACTGATTTGACTACTTTGTTAAAGGAATGAACGGCCAATTGATTGAGTGAATGTTTAGTTCAATTCATTCTCTGTTCAGATCTTTTAGTCACTCCTTCGCCTTGCCTCACTTTGATCAGGACTTTACTCGTAGATAGACGTGTTCTAGCTTCCAAGTATAAAAATAAAATTAAAATAAATGAAATTAATCTAACCGTTATTCAGTATTTAATTGACGATAAATCCTTGTATACCCTAACCTTTTCAATACCATATACTTGGCGTAGAAACTTAAAGTTTGTGATCTGCTGATTTTACAGACTCGTTATTTTACTCGCAGCGTTTAGTGAGAATCGGTTACATATTGAGTTTATTATGTTCAATAAATTATTATTATTTTGCAGGTTTTTATTTTTTTTTCTAACCGCCACTTTGTCGACATTAGGTTGGCACAAGTCATGATAATGCCTGCCGTGGAGAGACTTCCTAGCCCACTCAGTAAGCTTTGTCCTATCATATGTAATGTTTTCATTCTTTTGTATTGTGTTATCTTGTAAATTTAGTGGTGTAAATTTGCGATCGTTTTGTGATGTTGCTTTGTGTAATGTAGAAGATTCAGATTTGGTGAAGAAATATTGCCTTAGGGTTGCTATTTGTCTGTTATGTAGGTTTGTTACATCAATGAGACCTCTGCCTCCTTCTTGTCTTGGTAGTGTCAGTCTCTGAGTATATGATCTTGGGTGGTGTTTTCGAAGTCTGGTCATTGTCATGTTAATTGTGCGCTGCAATGCTTTGAGGTCGGTTTTGGTCCAGTTTATCACACCGAAAGAGTAAGTGAGAACCGGTATAGCAAATGTGTTTATGGCTTTTACTGTATTACGGGCATAAAGCTGTGATTTTAGGATTGTATTGAGTCTGTGGCGGAACTGCTGCGTAAGTTTTTGTTTTGTGTCCTTGTTCTGTATTTGTCGTGATTGGTTATATCCTAAATATTTGTAGGTCTCCTGTTCGTCAAGTGGTACAATTGCTTCACCAGATCCTAAAATGTAGTTATGTTGGTATATCTGTCCAGCTTTAATAGAATTTATTTTACATTTGTCTATCCCGAATTCCAACCTGATGTCATTTGAAAATTGTTCAGTAAGGTTAATCAGTTGGTTAAGGTCATTTTCCTTATCAGCATACAGTTTGATGTCATCCATGTAAAGTAAGTGGTTTACGTTCTCGGTCTGTCTGTCAATGTCTGTGTAATGTAACTGGTATCCTGCTGTAGTTGAATTTAACATATTGGACAGTGGATTTAATGCTAAGCAGAACCACAGTGGGCTCAGTGCATCGCTTTGGAAAATGCCTCTCTGTATTTTAATTGGGTCAGATTCGATAATTGCATTGGGAGTAGTGAGTTTAAGTCGGGTCGTCCAGGTTTTCATGACAGTAGTTAAAAGGTGAGTTATTTTTGGGTGTATGTGATATATTTCTAGAACTTGTATCAGTCAAGAGTGTGGTACAGAATCATAAGCTTTTTTGTAGTCTAAGTAAGTTGAATATAAGTCAGATTTGGTTTTATTGACCTGTCTCAGTATTACAGCGTCTATGGTTAGTTGCTCCTTGCAGCCCTGACTAAACTTGCGGCAGCCCTTTTGTTGTTCAGCCAGGATGTTATTGTCGTCAGCGTATTTATATATAAGTTCCGAAATGCAGGATGTTAAGATCTTGTACAGGGTTTGCAAACATGTGATGGGTCTGTATTTGGTTGGGTTGGTTAGGTCATTTTGGTCTTTCGGTACCATGAATGTAATTCCAGATGTAATGTAGGGTGGTATCGTGCTAGAATCGTCCGTAAACTTGTTTAAATAATTGTGTAGGTAGGGGTGAATGTATGTCAACTTCTTGTACCAGTAGCTGTGGATGTGATCTGATCCAGGTGCTTTCCAATTATGTAAGTTACTCAGTACTTTTTAAATGTGTCTATGGGGATGTGTTCAAAAGCCATTTCTATTGTATTAGCGCTACTTCTAAGAGTTTCAGTATTTATCCATTCAGCTTCGGTGTTGTGATGAATTGGTTGCTCCCAGATTCCTGTCCAATAGTTTTGTAAATCTTTTGGGTCAGGTAAGTTATCAGTATTGGTGTTACCGTTTTCTGAACTATTCGTTGTAGCTTGTCTCAAATTTCTGTAAAATACCTTCTCATTATTGTGAAATTGATTGTTCTGTTGTTTTCTTAAAGTACATACTTTATATCTGTGTAAGCATCCTGATAGCAGTGCCAGTTTTTGTTTTAGTGTGTCTAATGTATGTGTAAGTTGTAAGTTTGGTTCTTCATGTACAGAGTGAATTTTGTATTGTTCCATTATTTCCTTCACATGGTTTTCAAGGTTTCTGCTTCTAATCCCGTTAATAAATTTTGTTAATCTACCAATTTTTGTCCGCATGTCTTGTATTCGTCTTTCTAATCGTCATGGCCAAGTAGGTCTTTTGTCCTTATTTACAGAGCGAATACGAGCACTGTCTGTGGGGTCAACTGATATTTTTACTCCATTTAGTTTGGCGGCTGTCCATGCTGCACAATAAATTGCTGTCTGAAGTGTGTTAAAGTCTGTGTTATTGTCAACATACTCAGGAAGTGTTATATTATTTAGATAGTGTACTATATTTGCTAATTTTTTTGAAGTTTTTTGCTTGGGAATAAAAGTTCTACATGTTGGGTCAGTCTCTCTAAAGTGTTGGAATGTCTGCCTAAATGTTTCGTCTATTGACAAGTCTCTTTCAGTAGGACGTGTATTTATTGAAGATTCTTCCGGGCTATTGAGCTTTATGTTATGTAAAAATTGAGGTCCAGGGTCAGGTTGTTGATTCGCATCTGTTATTCTAGGTATGTGGATATCATTGTTTGAGTTATGGGTATTTAAAGAGAGTTCCTCAGCTATCTGTTGTTTTAATTCATTTAATCTATTATCACTAATGTACTTGTTATTGATTATTGCTCTTCGCTGATCAGCTATTCGTTGTTCGCTGAGATGTGCAAGCGTAGGGAACCCGTTTATGAATGCTTCACGTAAAGGTTTTCGGTATGAAGTCCTATTTGTTTCAAGTTGAGTAATCCTATAATATGTGAGTATGATGGCTTCGTTCTGTTCATTAGTCCATCTTAATCGTGTTTGCGTGCAGTGCGTTTCTTCTACAGTCAGTGGGGCAGGCGTGGATGTGGTGAGTATGCTATTTTGTAGGTTACCTATTTCGGCCTTCACTTCGTCGTAAATCTGGTCCAGCGTTTCTTGTGGTAACATCTTTCTTCGAATAATTGCTCTCCTCTGATCTCCTACTCTTTGGCGAGAGACTGTCATATTGGGAAATTTCTCAATGAATTTCAGGTGAAGTGGTTCCAGATACGCGTTTCTATCAGTATCCAGTGCAGTAAGATAAAGGTAAGTGCGCATTATGAACTTATTCATTTCGTCCGTCCATCGTCTGCGCGTTTGGGAAGCGCTCGAGGTGGGTACAAGCTCAATGTCAGGGACGACATCTTGTACAACACTTTCGTGCATGCTAGTGGATGATGAAGTAGTCGTATCCTTTGTCAGGCACGTAGAACGAGTTGAAGGTACCGATGAGAAAAGTGATGCATCATCACCTGAATAAGTATTCTCAGCATCTCCGCGCCGCGGTCGGAGGTTGTAATTGCTGGAAGTACGTACGCTTGACCTGAAGCGTAGCGGTATATCGCGGCTAAAATCTGCAACAGCCCTAGTCTGAGCAGAAGAAGTATGCGGTACGGTGTCCCCCCCAGAATACGTGGGACAGCCCGAGATGGGAGACTCGAGGTGGGATTCTCCATTGCGGTTAGCGCCGGTACCCGCCTGGGGTATTTTTCTATCTCTTAGTCGCATCGCATGTTTTTATTCTACGAGTTTTGCTCCGTTTGCCATTGGTAAGTAATTAACTAAAAGTTGCCAATGTCCGCCCCTCACGTGGTCACAGATGTTCGGACCGGACGTGAAGTTAGATTTTGAGGGGCAGTTACATTTTGAGGGGCTTATTATTATTATTATTATTGAGAATCAATCGTACTGACACAATATATTTGATTCAATATTTTTGTTGTATATTCTCTAATAATATTAAAATTTTGTATTCACTTTGTATGTCACTAAGATGGTCCGTACCTATGTATGCTCGTATATATTTAGTTAAAAACATTGAATGAGTACAAAATATAATATTAATACTACAATGGGTAGGTAGAATTGCGTTAAGTTGATTATCTTAATTGTTAAATGAGAGATTGAACAGAACATATTATTCATTCATTAAATCATTACCGTGTATTACATTATCATTAAAATGATGCATATAAGTAAGCATTAACTATAATAATTAAGGACTAATAATTGTTGTAAGTAACTTTTATAACTAAAAGTTATAAAAATAATGAAAAAGTGTTGTCATTTACTATTGTGTTTATTTAGATTAGGGTGGTCCAAAAAATTCATATTGCAACTTCCGATTTGAACACCCACCCAATCTGTTGCTTATGCTTATTGATTTAACGTCCTAAAATATTGGCTCACTAATCGTAGTAGAAGTTGGTAATAATAGGTTATTAAATACAAGAACTGTATGATTTGGTGTCTCTGTTACTCACAAACAACTAGTCTTTTAGTAATATTTGCCTTATAGAAATAAAATTGATGAGGTGTTTTTTCAGATACAGCTGATAGAAAGTGGTTTTGTTGGCCGGAAAATGCTCCACCAGCCCTTTTATAAGAGGTTTTTCAGGCGGGAAAGTCCTGTTTTCTTCGTGCTGGGTTTCAGAATCTGGACCTTTTTCAGTATTTAACATTCATTATGCGTCTAGAAAATACCTTTAATATTACGATCAGCACCTAAAAGTAGCATAAAATGGGTCCAATTGGTCGTCTCACTTGAAGACGTAGAGCAAGAAATCGAAAAAAATCGTGTTTTCGAAGCCGTTGAGCACCCCCTTCCTACAGAGCTAGGTTAACCAAAACTTGCACAAGTAATGGCATACACAGGAAGAAAAAAATGAAGGGGTGGCGCGACCAACTAGTGAGAAATTTTTTTTTTACTCATACATTTTGTATGGAAGAAAAAAAAAATTTCTACGAAATCGTCGCGCCACCCCCTGATTTTTTTTTTCCTGTTTATGCCATTACTTGTGCAAGTTTTGGTTGACCTAGCTCTGTAGGAAGGGGGTGCTCAACGGCTTCGAAAACACGATTTTTTTCGATTTCTTGCTCTACGTCTTCAAGTGAGACGACCAATTGGACCCATTTTTTGCTACTTTTAGGTACAGATCATAATGTTGAAGGTTTTGTGTAGTCATATAATAAAAGTCGAATACAGAAAAAGCTCGTGGTTCTGAAATCCAGCAGGAAGAAAAAAAGGACTTTCTCGTCTCAAAGATCTCTTTTCAAAGGGCTGGTAGAGCATTTTCCGGTCAACTTAACGACTTTCCATCTATTGCATCTGACAACACACTTCACTAATGTTATTTCTATGGGATAAATATTACTACAAGACTAGTTGTTTGTGAGTAACAGAGACACCAAATCATACAGTTCTTGTATTTAATAACCTATTATTACCAACTTCTACTACCAGTAGTGAGCCAATATTTTAGGACGTTAAATAAATAAGCATAAGCAACAGATTGGGTGGGTGTTCAAACCGGAAGTTGCAATATGAATTTTTTGGACCACCCTAATTTAGATTGTACCTAGACAAGACAATCAAATGTTAATTTATTAATCTTAAATTGTTAAATGAAAGACTGAATAGAAAATATTATTATCCATTCATTAAATCACTAACGTGTATTGAATTGTTACTAAAATGATGCATATAAGTAAGCATTGATTATAATAATTGGTTAGTTTTAAATGTCATAATAAAACAATGAAAGACTGTTATCATTTACTACTGTGTTTATTTAAATTGTACCTACACAAGTCAATTTAGTGTTTAATAATTTATGAATCTTAATTGTTAAGTGAAAGACTGAATAAAAAATATTATTATTCATTAATTATTACCGTGTATTGCATTGCCATTAAAATGATGCATATGAGTAAGCATCAATTAAAATAATTAAGGAATAATAATTGGTTAGTTATAAATATTACAAAAAACAATAAAAGACTGTTGTCGTTCACTATTGTGTTTATTTAGATTGTACCTAGATAAGCCAATTCATTTAATCATTGACGTGTATTGTATTGCCATTAAAGGTAGACTTCCGACTAGAGCGGCTCCGGCGTCACTAACGCAGCGACAGTAACGCGGCGATCGAGCGATAGTATTATGGAGTACGGAAACGTATGAATGAACGTTCGAACTGCGACACTGACGCGGCGCCACTCTCGCGGCGACCGTGTCGCCGCGTTCGAACGTTCATTCATACGTTTCCGTACTGCATAATACTATCGCTCGATCGCCGCGTTACTGTCGCTGCGTTAGTGACGCCGGAGCCGCTCTAGTCGGAAGTCTACCTTAAATCCTTAATTATTGTAATTAATGCTTACTATTAATAATTAAGGATTAATATTTGGTTATTTATAAATGTCATAGAAAACAATGAAAAACTGTTGTTGTTTATTATTGTGTTTATTTAGAAATGTACCTACACAAGTCAATCTAGTGTTGAATATTTTATTGATTTAAATAAATCATTGCTAAAAATATTTTCTCTTTTATTTTCATCATTACAAGATTAGAAGTTATGAAGCTGCAAACAGTCATCAACCAAAAATTTTAAAGCGAAAGGATCTATTACAGCAAATCCTTTGGCTCTCAAACCTCTATAGATACAGATACTCAAAACACAGCCACGGCGGCGGCAACAACGCTAACGATGCGCCATAAGTGAGAGCGAGAGACTGGAATGCAGCCTCATACTTCCACGTATGGCGCAACGCTATTGCTACCGAAGTCCCTCAAAGTCTTAGCAGAGCCTTCGGGGATAGGTTGATCCTATATACTGTAGTGATTTATTACTACAAAAATTAACTCACTCAATGGCAGAGTGCTACCACTACCTATTGCCTTAAAAACTAACATATTTCGGACATCGTTACTACAGAAGACTGTTACCAACCTTACGTTTAATCCATCCAATGCCATTTAGGCAGCGACAACAGCCCGGGGTCATGATACAAATCCATAATCTCCTATTGTACATTCGTGACATAAAGTGAACTTCTCATCCAAAATTTCCATACACCGCCTGAACCGAACTAGGCTTCACGCACATCAATTTAATTCTGATGATACCCGGAATCCAATTGCAACACTAGTTTATCGCGAACAACGTTTTGGATACAAATATTTACACAATAACAAATTAATATTTCCTCGCTTCATTGTTCGATATAATTAACAGTTTACATTATTGTAGTTTATTTAATCTACTGGCAATAATTTGCACGCTTATTTTAGAGATATATATAAAAAAATAAGTATCTAACTTGACTCACTCTCCCCACTCTCCACCATGATCGGTGGCGCCATTGCCATCAGTCCTCATTATTTTTTCGTGCACGGCAACAGACGCACGCGTCCACTACGACTTAAAAACTATAGCCTTTTTTCGTAGTGAAATTCGCAGCAATGCCTAAGCGCAAGCTAACACATCAAGAAAAAATCGAGCGTTATCAACGCAAGTTAAGGAAATTACAATGTATTCCAAGTTCGGATGAACAATATCGTAAGTAATTTTGTTTTATAAGGTTTTTCCGTTATTTTTTATTGATCGACTATTTAGTTGCTCTGTGCCTTTAAAAAACCTTATTGCATTAGTACATTACGCGTACTCCTTGAGAGACGCGAGCCCGGGGGTTGGCCGTGAGTCAACACGAAGGCATGATACTTGTAAGACATGACAATTCCATTGCGAACTCATGTTGATAGGTAAACATTATAGCTTTAGTGTTATCCGCGAGATAATACTAAGGACGACAGGCTTTGGGTTAAATCTACCCTCTTTTATTTTTATTATTTGTATTACTTTTATAAAAGTAAATAACGGTTTTATGTCTTATCTTGTCTAGAAAGCGACGACTTTCTTGAACCAGAAGTACCAGAGACCGAGCCGGTCCTGAGCAACCAGTCTGAGTGGCAAGACTCGACTTCCTTAAATAATGTCGATACTGCAGAGGTCGCACCTGAGGTCCAACTTGAGGTCCCACCAGAGGACTCAGTAGCAGATCCATTACCAGCGCCTGCTCCTACAGGCCCGAATTTGACACAAGAAACGGTAGAAGCCACGGATTTAGCCCCTGAGCTCATTTCGGCGCTGGGGGAAGCTACGGTTGAATCTCCCAAATTCGGTGAGAAAATTCATAGCAATTTGGCATCCCTATGGCTACCTTTGCTCCGGAAGGGTTTGACAAAGGACGCAAAGGAAAAAATGTTAAAAGATTACCTTGTCCCAGAAAACTGCACTTTGTTGCAAGCCCCAAAATTAAACCCCGAAATTTCCGCAGCTATTACTGAATTGGCGCGAAACCGCGATAAGAAAATAGAAACAGCGCAACAACAACTAGGGGTTGGTATTACAGCTGTTAACCGAGCAATGACACTGCTACTCACTTCTGACGACAAAGTCAAAGCTATCAAGCTATTGAGCGACAGTTGTCGCATTTTATCGGATTTACATTTTTGTGAGACCCAAGTTCGCACAAAATTGATAACACCCTGTTTGGCGAAACCCTTCTTGAATATTATCCAAGACACGGAAAGAGATGAGATGCTGTTCGGAAGTAAACTCCCGGAGAAAATCAAAGCCTCAAAAGTAATTGAGAAGCAAGGCTTACAAATAAAGAAGTCGGTCCCCGCTCCTAAGAATATAGCGACACCGTCAACCTCAAATTCAACGCTACCCCGCAATAATTACCAGTACCAGGGAAACTGGTCAGGCCCTTCGCGTTATCCGTCGAACCGGGGGGGGCGTGGAGGGCAGAGGAAGCCAGCGTCGACCCGCAAACCAACTCCGAACCCATCGTCCAGACCAGTGGGTCAGGGCAAGCCTCGTGCCACGACACAGCAATGAATCAGGTACAGCACGCGGGCAGAATAAAACACTTCTATAATTGTTGGCTTAAAATAACTTCAAACGAGGTTATATTAAATTGGCTAAAGAAAGGATACCCTATACCTTTCGATAGGGAGGTTGTTCAAGATTTTGTGCCTAAGGTAAATTGGTCAGCCACAGAAAAAGCCGACATGTCCATGGCTATCCAAAATTTATTGCAGTTAGGTGCAATTACACCTTGCATCCCTAGCGATGATCAATTTATTTCTGGTACCTTTCTCGCACCAAAATCTAACGGAAGCAAACGCTTCATCCTTAATTTACATAAATTAAATAAATTTATCCCTAAAGACCACTTCAAAATGGAAGATCATCGAACTGCAGCTAAGCTTATTCCAAATCACGGGTACATGGCTACAGTGGATTTGAAAGAAGCTTACCTATTAATCCCAATCGCTGCTCATAGCCGAAAATATCTGCGTTTCCATTTTGAAGACGACAACTCAGCTTTAATAACATATGAGTTCACAGCCTTGCCCTATGGGCTCTCTTTAGCACCGAGAACCTTTACTAAGATAATGAGGGAAGTTATGACATACCTGAGAGGTCAAGGTCACGTCACATGTTGACATAAGTCAGTCTTTTTTTTAGACGACATTTTATGCATTGGGGATAGTTATGACGAATGTTTACGTAATGTTCAGCAAACCGTTGATTTACTAAAATGTTTAGGGTTCGTAATAAATACTCAAAAGAGTGTGTTGGAACCTCAGCAGGTTTGCCGATATTTAGGCTTCATGTTTGATTCGGTAAACATGAGAATATTTTTAACTATTGAAAAACGTGAAAAAATCGCCGTCCTGGTAGATAAATTTTTGTCATTACCCATTTGTACCATCAGAGAGTTCTCTCAACTTATAGGAACTCTTATCGCTGCATGTCCCGCTGTTAAATACGGGTGGCTTTATACCAGAATATTAGAGAGACAAAAATTCCTGGCATTACAACGAGATCCCAACTATAACAACAGAATTAAATTACCGGAAGTAATTTTAGATGATCTAATTTGGTGGAAAAATCAAATATCCTCGTGTTATTTTTCATTATTACCAATTGAATATTCACTTGAGATTTTTTCGGATGCGTCTCGCACCGGATGGGGAGCCTTTGCTAATAACTCCCGTACACACGGAGCCTGGAGATCAGAAGAAAGAATGTTCCATATAAATAAATTAGAACTATTAGCTGTATTTCTAGCTCTTAAATATTTCGCACATGACCGTCGCAATTGTTCTATACTACTTCGTATAGATAATACGACAGCGATCAGCTACGTAAACCGCATGGGCGGCGTCCAGTTCCCACACCTAAATGATCTTTCCAGACAAATATGGCAGTGGTGCGAGGAACGAAATATCTGGATTTTTGCGTCGTATATTAATACGAAAGACAACATCGAGGCGGACAGGGAATCACGAAAAGTGAATTCAGATACAGAATGGGAGTTGTCTAATGTAGCGTTCCAGCGTATCATAAACATATTTGGAGACCCAGATATTGACCTTTTCGCTTCTCGCGCCAACGCAAAGTGCCAATCGTATGTGTCATGGCGAAAAGATCCAGACGCGATAGCAGTAGACGCGTTCACCCTGAACTGGAGCAGATAGTTCTTTTATTGTTTCCCGCCGTTCTCTGTCATATTAAAATGTTTACATAAAATAATTCATGACAAAGCTAGGGGAATCATGGTGTTTCCAGTGTGGCCATCTCAAGCGTGGTACCCTTTAATAATGTCCTTGATTCGATCTGACATAATATATATGAATCCCGACGAACATTTGGTGTGTTCTGATTACAGAACCCGAAGTCCGTTCCAGAGACACCTTACCCTGGGTGCAGCGGTGCTATCCGGCTAGCATACCAGCGACGCGGTATTCCAGCAACCTCATGGGATTTGATGTTATCTTCTTTTGCAAAAAATACCATTCTACAATATAACGTAACGTTAAAGTTATGGTGGTCTTTTTGTTCACGCCTTGGTAAGGATGTTTTTGACAGCTCTATCAGCCTGGTTTTAACATTTCTGACCGAGCAGTTTAACCAGGGTGCGTCATATGGCTCAATCAACAGCCATAGGTCAGCGTTGTCCCTGTTTCTCGGCAATAACATTGGCAAAGATGAACAAATAAAGTGTCTTTTAAAAGGCGTTTATAAAGTCAGACCTAGTTTCCCAAAATATACACACACGTGGGATCCTAAAATTGTTTTGGATCATATTGCAGAATGGTATCCTAATACGACCATCTCTTTAGAGAAAATTACTAAAAAGTTAGCCGTATTATTAGCCTTATGTACGGCTCACCGCGTGCAAACGCTATCACTGATTAAAATTCACAATATACACTTTGGCCCTAATGGCGTGAAAATTGTTATATCTGATATAATAAAGACCTCTGCTGCCGGCAGGGAACAGCCAATCTTGTTTCTTCCCTTTTGAGGAGAAATTAAATATTTGTGCGGCTACGGTTCTGCGAGACTATCTCTCAATAACGAGAGATAAAAGACCCCAGAACTCTGAATGCCTCTTAATAACTGTGAAGCGTCCTCATAGGGACGCGACGGCACAGTCAATAAGCAGGTGGATAAAGCAGACTCTGGCAGATAGTGGTGTGGACGTGGCAACATTTAGTGCTCATAGCACGAGACATGCTGCCACATCTACAGCCGCTTCAGCAGGGGTGAATGTCGAACTTATTAGGAAGACCGCCGGCTAGTCTTCTACGTCACAAACGTTCGCAAGATTTTACAATCGTCAGATAACTGACGAAGGTATTTTTGCGAGATCAGTGTGTAGTTATAATTTATCGGATAACTAACCAGATTGGTCCCCAAATGAAAGACTGATTATTTTCCATAAATTAATGAACAATTTTTGTTTTGTATGTAATTAAAAACTGAAAATATACAATGATAAGGTACTTTGTTTTTATTATTTACTATACATGCAAAACTTTGTCTCTAAAGAGCTACAATAATGTAAACTGTTAATTATATCGAACAATGAAGCGAGGAAATATTAATATGTGATCAAACGAGCTTCGCAAGCGAAGTTCGATCAATATTATATGACTCGCTTCATTGGAAGATATAATTTCCCTCCCTCCCTTAAAACCCTTATCTTGAAAAGTTTTGCATATAATCTCTAAACTTAATGAGGACTGATGGCAATGGCGCCACCGATCATGGTGGAGAGTGGGGAGAGTGAGTCAAGTTAGATACTTATTTTTTTATATATATCTCTAAAATAAGCGTGCAAATTGTTGCCAGTAGATTAAATAAACTACAATAATGTAAACTGTTAATTATATCTTCCAATGAAGCGAGTCATATAATATTGATCGAACTTCGCTTGCGAAGCTCGTTTGATCACATATCATAACCTAGACGGACTAAAAGTAAATTTGACAGGACTACGTTCCGTTTCGCGCTAGCGCATTTGATAACCGTGTCCTTCGGAGTTTAAAAAGAAAAATATAAATATAAAAATCATGACGTCGGAACATGTTTAAAATTCATACTTCCCTACAAAAGTGGAAAGCTAAGCGTTAGTCGTATAAATACAAGTAGTGGCGATTTATAAAATGATAATTCTCGTAGCATGCCAATCCATTCGCGCGTGTTTTGAAACGTAACGGAAGACCGGCTAGGTTTGAGAAAAAAGAAGTGACAAGACAAGACAGACCGGACGGACCTCAGCCGACGACGCGTGCTGGGTTTTTTTTTCCTTTTTCTCAAAAGCTGATTCCTTTAACCATGTGCGGTTAATAATTGTCCGACTTGTTCTAGCGGCGAGCGCTAGTCTGGCGCTTATATTTTCTTTAGCCGTAAGTAGTGAAACCATGATGTTAGTGGTTTCCGAGCTTAGCGTGGCACGTGGTAATGGCGCCATGAGCGCCTTCTAGTTGTTTTATTCTACGCCGTAGGCCGCGGATCCTGCCGACGGTCCGTGCCACAGCCTACGCCCTCGCGGTGAGGGCGCCGGGCGAATGAGCGCCCTTGCAACGACAGCGTGGCTGCGGATGCCAAGGTGTCATCACGTCGGTCAATCTTCGGACCTTAGGTCGTAGGCCGCGGGGTACCCGCATGTCCCGCCTCGCGTGCCGTGGGGGCGCTGGCGTTTCGACGCGACGTCGCCATCTTGCTGGAGCGCCACCGCTTCGACCGCGAAGCCAAGATTGCTAGTGAAGGGACCACATCGCTGTCACGACCATTTCCAACTCCTGATCTCCTCGTGGCTGGCTAGCCACCGAGTGACGACTGGGAAGCGACCCGGAAGGAAGTTAGCCGCCGCTTCACCCGCGCTAGCGGACTCGGTGTGAGCGCAACGATACATCTCGTAGTAATCGGACAGTTGCTGTAAGTGTTTTGTTACATATTTGGCCAAATAAAACTATTGCGTCGCGTTTGCGTCCGTACCGTGTTGCGTATGGGAGGCCTCCACCTTCGATACTCCGTCTTAGATAATATCTATACAGCATTATGAATGGCACAGGTGGAGATTCACCCATGTAATTACTTGATCATTTAAGAGGTTGGTCTGTAGAAGTGTAATAAATTCATGTACTCGATCACGTACTCTGGCCTTATGATATTCCACTCCCATAGTTAAACCAGCCTAAGTTGATGACCACGGACGGTCCTTGAACCAAAGGTTCGATGAGCACTCTTCGCTGACTATCTGTGCAACTTAAAACAACCCGTCATGGCGTAAGTATACTGGTATAAAACCTACTATCCAACAACACCTTACATTTAAAACCCCATGACAATACAGACACTTGAGGCTCGGGCCACGAAGCCACGACCTCAAGCGGCGGCAGCAGCGGTAACGATGCGCCATAAGTGAGAGCGAGAGACTGGAGTGCAACCTCCTGCTTCCACGTATGGCGCAACTCTATCGCTACCGAAGTCGCTCAAAGTCTTAGCAGAGCCTTCGAGGATAGGTTGATCCTATATACAGACACTCGAAACTCGGGCCACGAAGCCACGACCTAAAGCGGCGACAGCAGCGGTGATGGTGCGCCATAAGTGAGAGCGAGAGACTGGAATGCAGCCTCATGCTTCCACATGTGGCGCAACGCTATTCCTACCGAAGTCGCTCAAAGTCTTAGCAGAGCCTTCGGGGATAGGTTGATCCTATATACAGACACTCAAGGCTCGGGCCACGAAGCTACGACCTTAAGCAGCGGCAGCAGCGGTAACGGTGCGCTATAAGTGGGAGCAAGAGACCGAAGCGCAGCCTCCTGCTTCCACGTATGGCGCAACGCTACCGCCTCCAACGTGGCTCAAAGCTTTGGCAGAGCCGTCGAGGCCAGGTTGAAACTCTGCACCGAAACTCGAGGCTCGGGCGACGACCTTCCGCGGCGGCAGCAGCGGAAATTCGATTAGCATAGCAGGAGCAGAACACCTTTCATAGGATGAGAATGTTCTCATGTGATTCTTCGTGGGAGAGCGAGTATGGCAGTTGAAATAAAATAGAATACTGAATAATCTAAGGAATAGGTATCTCAGTATTGATCAGCTGAATAAAACCACGTCCTCCGGCTAGCGAGTTTAATCCTAGACAAAAGAATAATTCACTACCTGAAAACATATAAACATGAACATAAAACTACCCACATATATCACACCTCCACCCTTATTTGCTACGCTCCACAAATTGCACGCTTACCCTAATTTTTAACTTACTATACTAGTGAACTATTACAGTTTTAGTCTTAATCTATTTCTAACCTAAGTTTACCTAAGCGGTGCGGTAACGGCCGGAGGTTCACCGGCGGTCGTGTCTCCGGCGATCGCGGTGGTGGCGAAGGAGAGGACTGATTCGACCCATCACTATTACTCGCGTTAACTAATGCCGGGTCATTTTCCTCGGCGCTAATAACAGTCGAGTCCCTATCCTTATCCACTCCCGCCAGCCGAGATGGCTGCGCGACACCAGTCTGACCCCCGTCCGTCTCTGTTATCGTATCTGGACAGGATACGGTCGACATACGGGATCTGTGCCTGACTTGATCTATGTGCCTAACAATGGACTTTCCGTCCTCCCTATTCAGCGTATACGTCCGGGAGCCCTTTACTCCTACAACGGTTCCTTTTAACCATTTGTCGTCCGTGCCATAGCCCCGCGCCCAGACGTCGTCCCCCAGAGCGAGCGCGCGCGGCGTTCCGTCTGCCGGGCCTGCGCCGCCTTTACGCTCTCCTCTAGTGCGGCGTCCCCGCGCAACAGGTCGAGCCGGGTGCGCAACGAGCGTCGCTGCAGCAGCATCGCCGGACTCTCCCCGGTCGTGCTGTGCACATTATTTCTGTACGCTAACAGATATGTCTGCAATGCCGCGTCTACATCTATGCTGTCCCTATATGCCTTTTTAATGGCACGCTTGCATAGCTTTACTGCACATTCGGCCACTGCGTTCGATGCCGGGTGATAAACTGGCGAGAAGGATTGTCGTACTTCACATTTAACTAAGAAATCTTTCAGTTCCGAACTAGAGAATGGCGGTCCCTGATCCGAAACAAATTGTTCGGGGACACCGAAACGTGCGAATAAAGCCCTCAGCTCTTTACTCGACTATTTCTAGCCATTTTGTACTGAAATCTATAACTACTAGGAAGGTCTTGTCTTTTAAAGAAAGAAAATCCGCATGCAGTCTAGTCCATGGACGTGGCACGTACTGCCAAGGCGCGGGCGGAGCGCGCGGCGGCGCCGGCGCCTCGACGTCGGCGTCTATGTTCGGCCACCACACGTAGCTGCGGGCTAAGGACTTAGTTTTAACTATACCCATATGGCTAACGTGTAACTGTTTCAGTATTGGAACCCGTAACTTTGGCGGCACCACGACGCGATAGCCCCACATTACACAACCCCGGACTATGTATAACTCGTTGCGGCGCGAAAAATAGGGTTTCATTTCGTCGTCCGGACATGACGCGGGCCAGCCCGATTGAGCGTAAGCGAGTGTCCTACTCAGTATCATATCATTCGCGGTCGCTATTCTAACATCGCTATTTGTTATAGGCAAAACATCGACATACAAGCGCCAGTTGTCCGTTGCCACATTGAACTCTGCAATTTTGCCGACCGACATTGTCACTTGCGCTTATTACGCCGTTCTCGCCACGAAAACAACACAACAACAACCACGCACTGGAGTCCGATCGTATTCGTCGCCACTGAATAATCTAAGGAATAGGTATCTCGGTATTGATCAGCTGAATAAAACCACGTCCTCCGGCTAGCGAGTTTAATCCTAGACAAAAGAATAATTCACTACCCGAAAACATGTAAACACGAACATAAAACTACCCACATATATCACAAATACATATGGGTCATAAAATCTGTTATTTATGTAATAAGTAAAAATAGTCCGTTTCTATATCGCTGAACAACAATGCGTATTCCGTATGTATTCAGGCTACTTAATATCTAATTTTAGTATGTACAATCCTTTATATATAACATTTACCAGGGTTGTTCGTAGGTAAGTAGATAATGTTTTTTGTTAACGCTACCGGCAAGGCTATTCAAAGAACAAAAGCGAAGTCGCATGACAAAATGCGGCCTATGTTCATCTGGGATTCATTTAATATATTTACACTAACTGGTAAACGAATTTTTGAAATAATAAGCAGTGGCACATCCAATAATTAGTAAGAATTTGTACAGAAGTATATATAGGTCAGGTTAATGTATCCCATCCGATATAAATTAAATTAAATTAGTGAGTATTTGTACAGAAGTATTTGTTGTGTTTGTTTGTGAGGGGTGTCTATTATTTTATCGAAATATCTTACATCGATTTTCATTTCACCGAAAACTGTTCAACGAATTTCATTAGGTTTTTTTTTCTAATCACATAATCATCAATTCATTGCATTTTATATAATCGAACCACTTTTCATAGTTAATCGTTTCGAATCCGTCTCTAATCGTAGCGTAACGGTACATCGAATTTACCTTTCATCGAAATATTCGTTATTCATAGTATTAATTTAACGAAACTTGATTCACAGATAGTACGTTCCATATAGTATTCTTTCCAAGAACAATGTTTCATCAAGCAACCAAGCAAGCATGATTTTTCAAGGCGTATAATCTTTCTGGTCTTATATAAAAAAAATAACCTCGAAGATTAAGACGGGAGCAAAGCTCCCGTCTTAATCTTCTAAACTATCCGCATTACAGTCGGTTTTGCCCTAACAGGTCTTTTGTACATTTTAGGTTTTGGGTATTTTTGTTTTTGAGTATTTTTGTTTATGAGTACTTTTACAGAGTACACCAAGAATCTGAGAAAAAAAATAATTTTAGACTTACTTATATCAAGAATAGTAAACAGTGGTGAAATGATGTTCTAGGTAATAAGAATTTTGGGAACTGAAACCTTCGTTAAACCAAAATTATACTAAAGGCCATTCGATGAACGACTACGTCGATGAACAAATAAAATACTGAATTAAAATTCGATGAGTTGATTCTTGTGTAAAAGGTAATTCGAGCAAATGTTTGAGCGATCTAACGAAGTTCGATGAATGATTCCTAAGTGATAATAAAATTCTGCGAATAGTGTTATGGGAAATGATAATCGATGTAACGATTTTCGGTAAAATGATGGATCCCCGTTTGTGAGTATTTGTATAGGTTAGGTTAATGCATCCCATCCGACATAAATTTAAGTAAACATTGTGCATGGCCTTGGCGAGGCTTTCGTGATTGGCGTAGTATGGTTGCGCGTCGCTCGCGCGCAAAATTCGGTCATTTAAATTACGGATGTAACTGATAATGTAATAAAACATGAAGCTATTGATAATTTTTTTAGAATTTATGTTTATTGATTTTCCTGATAGAACTTAAAATAAATATGCCGACTTGTTAATAATGAGATTTATTTCATGTTAAGTAGAAAGCTTTTAAAATTACATCATAAGTATAACAAATGCTATTGCTATAATCTGTTAGAAATAAAAAAAAACATTATATTGGATGATTTTGAATACATTTTAACAGACACAAGCCACTTAAATAATCTTTTAAAGGATTTAAAAGAAGGATACATGTCCACTTATGGTGACGTAAGCTCTTGTTAAATCTATTATTAAATGACAGGTGACATGTGAATAGTCAAGTACAAAGCTTTATTAAAGAAATAATGTACTTGTATATTCTTTTGAAAGTTTTATACGCTTATATTACAAAAACCTAAATAATATATAACCCAACGTTAGAATTCATTAAAAAATATTGTTCGTCATTAGTAATAATGACGAACAATATTTAATGTAGTCTAACAGATAACAAAAAAAAATGGAATTTAGAATTATGTTACTTCAACAGCTAATTTCAACCTTCGCGTATCGTAGTATGGTTGAGGCGGCAAAGAAGGCCAACAACAAACAATAATAATAATAACTAGTGGCTCTGTGAGCTGTAGACCTCGTGAGTGAGTTTTTTTATCATTTCCAAAATCTGACATTATAAAAAAGATCAATTATAAATATCAAACCTGCTAACAAAATTTCACGAGAAGAGGTTGAAAAATGCGACCTGTAGAGGAGAACGAACCGAAATTCGGATGTAGAAACTTAAAAAATCTTTGAAATAAAAATTGTTTTTCAAAATTTCCAAAAACTGACACGACAACAAAAATCTATATCATTACCGGACCTGCTCACAAAAAATTCACGAGAATCGTTTGCGAAATGCGACCTGTAGAGGAGAACAAAGCGTTGAACAAATATATATATTTTTTAATTTCCAAAAACTTATTCAGCAAAAAAAACTGTATATTTATACAACCTGATCGCAAAATTTCACGAGAATCGGTTAAGAAATGCGATCTGTAGAGGAGAACAAACCAAAATTCGCCTGCATAAACTTACAAAATCATTGACATAAAAAGTGTTTTTGGAAATTTACAAAAACCGCCTCAACAAAAAAAATCTATATAATTATCGAACCTGCTCACGAAACTTCACGAGAATCGGTTGAGAAGCCCGAAGACCCGAAGCGTCCCACTAGAGCGCGCTCTCCACGCGAGCCCGAGGGCCGCTCGCGGACACTCCCTGCTCCCGTCACTCTTACAAGCGAAAGCTGAGGGTCTTCGGCCCTCAGGTGAGCGGCGAGGCTAAGAGAGGCCAGAGGCCGAGCTCCGCGTAAGGCCGAAGGCCCGAAGCATCCCATTAGAGCGCGCTCTCCACGTGAGCCCGAGGGCCGCTTGCAAAAGTAAAACAGAGTGCAACTCCCGCCCCGTAAATCTCTCTCCCGCTCTCCGCTTCCCATTGCAGATTTTTAAATCTCCAAACCCTTCTCAATGACAAACTCGCCCCTCCCCTCCCCCCTCACCCCTCACCCCTCTCCGACGAGCAAGTCCAAGTACCAACAAAAAACAAAACAAGAGAGCACAGAGAGAACCGCCACCGAAACTAAATGCCGAAGGCTCTCGGGTGAGCGATAATAATTTTTATAAGGCCGATTAAAGCTTGGGGTAGTTCTTCAGACCTCTTAAAAGGCCAAATAAGGCTTGGAGCAGTTCTTTTGACCCACACTTCACAAGACCCATTATTGCTTGGGGCATTACTACAGACCCACCTACGCGAACGTGAGAGCCGAAGGGTCACGTGTGAGCGATAATTTTTACAGTACTTATTAAATCTTCCAAATTTAACTGTTTAAAAACTATAAAGTACAATTCCTAGAACCGTTTTCCTTTTAAGGGTTCCGTACCAAAATGGTAAAAAAGGAACCCTTATGGTTTCACTTTGTCTGTCTGTCACATCGCTAAATATCTCAAGATCTACTTATGCTATCGATTTGAAAGGGTCTCGCCGGGTTTCCATATGAAATCTGCACTGGCGTCTTTTTTGACATTGGTGCCTTTAATATGTTGCTAGTAGTTTAAAATAATTTTTGGCCAATTATCAAACCCCTAACTCCATTCGTTTTTGGAAAATGAGGGTTGCAACCCCTAACTTCAAAATTATTTTTCTACAAAACTATGATAGATATTCGCATGAAACCAACGCGACCTAAAAGCTCTTAATTAGCTTTACATTACATATTTTTTTTATATTTTTTTAAATAACTATAGGGCTGCAAAAAAAATATTGAAAAAAATAGGGGTGGTTTTTAGTAGCTATTTCTTGAGGTACACCGACCAAAAAAAGACCGTATAATCAGTACGTATCCAACTATAATATGTAATAATTACATAGATGTGAGATAGGTGGAACATATTGAAAAAAAAAAAACTCATTTTGTTACTTGGAACTTGACCTGACGTATAATGATTAATAAACGCCTTTACAATCTTTTATAATAATTCTGATGTGGTTATTCAAATATGTTACCGTGTGACTGAACTTGTGAGCGCGCAAAAGAAAGAGGTAAAGAAAACTAGGATCATCTTTATTATCATCACTGCTCGATTCATATGCTTGTCTCTTTATTTTATACACTAATAATCTGCACTTGTTACAAAATAAAGAGCCTATTTGAACGGTATTTTTGCAAACAGCTTGGTATTTTAGAATTTCTTCGTCTGTTCGAATTTGTTTATATTTTTCACAGATTTTTTTTTTACCTCGATTACAATTAATGCATCTTGGTCTGTTATCGTTGTCTTCCATTTTGCAGGTTTCAAGTATAATAACAAATATTCTTATATACAAACGAATAAACACTATTTTCTGCTAAACACAACACGTTATTTATTTGAAAGTCAATAAATACACAATACTGTTTTTTTTCTAAAGAAAACGAAATGATCACTTGATGAGTGGAATAATAAAATTCGAGAGTAGTATAATACGATACTTTAACAGATAAAAATAACGCAGTTTCGTGAACTTGTCATAACTTGTCGACAGCGCGGTATATTACGAGTGTCAACTAGTATCAGTTTAACGGGCGGCGGCGGCAGCGGCAAGCGTTTTGCGCGCTCACAAGTTCAGTCACACGGTAACATATTGTAACATATTTGAATAACCACATCAGAATTATTACAAAAGATTGTAAAGGCGTTTATTAATCATTATACGACATTGAAAAAATCTAAACAGACGTCAGGTTAGATCAAGTTTAAGTAACAAAATGAGATCTTTATTTTTTTAAATGTTCCACCTATCTCACATCTATGTAATTATTACATATTATAGTTGGATACGTACTGATTATACGGTTTTTTTTTGGTCGGTGTACCTCAAGAAATAGCTACTAAAAACCACCCCTATTTTTTTCAATATTTTTTTTGCTGCCCTATAGTTATTTAAAAAATTATAATAAAAATATGTAATGTAAAACTAATTAAGAGCTTTCATGTCGCGTTGGTTTCATGCAAACATCTATCATAGTTTCGAAGAAAAATAATTTTGAAGTTAGGGGTTGCAACCCTCATTTTCCAAAAACGAATGGAGTTAGGGGTTTGATAATTGGCCAAAAATTATTTTAAACTACTAGCAACATATTAAAGGCACCAATGTCAAAAAAGACGCCAGTGCAGATTTCATATGGAAACCCGGCGAGACCCTTTGGAATAGTTATAAAGAAAGCTAACCTACATACATAAAACATGATTTTTTTTTTTCTTTGAAAAATGTCAGAAATCAAAATAGTTTATTAGACAGTGATACAACTTGCAAACAATCAATCATCCTTTCTTTAACATAGTTGGTTGCATAACACTGTAATAGAATGTAACAACATAGATTGCCCGTGACACCTGCACTAGGCAATGCCTGTCTCGCAGGATGGCACTTTGCATTTGATTACCCGTTATACTATTGTTAAGCGCTAAAGAACTTTACATGTTTAAATAAGAGTAAGTAGAATGATAATTAAATAATATGCATATTAATGATGTTTCCTAGAAATTAAATCAAATGTTGCTGGTAGTTTCTGGACTTTGGGGTACCCATATGTTTGTATGAAAATGTGCATTTGAGTAGGTGAGATTGTGTGTGTGTGGGTGTGTGTCTGTGTGTGAGTGTGTGTACGTACGCTATAATTCAAGGTGCTTAACCAAACTCTAACTTTATATTTAACCTCTCTAATAGAACAAGTTTTTATGTTGCAGCTTTTATTTACTTTCTTGTATATGGATAAGTGCCTGTATAACCCGAATCTTTTAGCAAAATGTGACTTAAGTGCTGGTAAAGGAAATGAAAAGTTACGCTTTTTCAGTAATTATTCGTAATTTGGCATATTAAGGATGTGATTTTGAGCTATGACAGAACTTCGAAGGATAAACAGCTGACGGACAGTTAGAACTTCGCTCTCTTTATAAAGGCAGTAAGTTGAAAACCTTCTTGGTTTTGAGAGCATCACCTTAAGTAACGACCGTTGCGATCTCTCTAGGGGTATTATATGTGTGCGGGCCGCACTTCCCCACACTGAAATGCAGTAGGTAACAACAGATTGAGCCAGGGCAATGTAGGTTGTTTCGAGAAGCGGTTTATCCATAACAACACGCAATTTTTTAAACATGTATATTAATTTTCTGAGCCTACTGGCTGTAATTCTTAAATGCTCTGCAAAGGTGAGGTTTTCATCCAATACAACCCCCAGATACTTCACAGAAGATATCCTTTCTATACTGTTACAGCTGCATGAAGCCAGGTTCCCAGTGCATGAATGACCTTTTAGCACACCTAGGGGGCACGGGGCGGAAGCAGCCGTTTTATGGAAACACACATATTTAGTTTTGTCTGCGTTCAGGGTTAACAAATTGCTTTGAAGCCAGTTTGCTACCAAGGCTAACCCGCTTTCGGTGGAGGCTCTTACTGCATCCCACGAAGGACCGTGAAATAGGATTGCCGTATCGTCTGCATAGCACACAATGTCTGCTTTGGTCAGTTCCATGGAAGCCAAATCATTGATGTAAATCAGAAACAATGTAGGTCCAAGTATACTGCCCTGAGGCACACCAAAAGTAATGTTTCTGAGATCACTGACTTGTTCGTTAACCCTAACACACTGTGTGCGACCCGACAAATAGCTATGCATCCAATTCAACGGAGTTCCTCGTATCCCCGACATCTCAAGTTTCCTAAATAAGTATTGGGATTGACACTGTGTCGAAGGCCTTAGCAAGGTCAAGGAACACTCCGATACAGGTCTCACCTTGATCCAGATGCTCAGCGATCTTATCTGTCAATTGAGTGATTGCACCTTCGGTGGATTTCCCGTTCCTGAATCCAGATTGTTTTTGAGAGAGTATCTTATTTGTCTCTAAAAAGTTTACTACTCGCTTGTTAACAATCCTCTCCAAAATCTTTGACATTGAACCTAGTAGCGAGATAGGTCTGTAAATGCTAAAGTTGCTTTTGTCCCAGCATTTATGAACTGGAATGACAGCTGCGACTTTCCATACGTCGGGAAATCTGCCCTCTGTGAGGCTTAGGTTGCATATGAATGTAAGGGGCAGGATGATATGGTCTTTGATCCTTTTCAGCAGTGAGTTGGCGATGCCGTCTAACCCTGGTGCGCTGTCTGATTTAAGATCTATGATCATCTCTTCGATTTCTGATTCATCCGTCGGTTTCAAGAAAAGGGAAACAGGTGGACTATATTTCAACTTAATTTTATTAGCAAGATCAGCTTGAGTTGTTTTTATTTCAGAAAGGGTTTTTACAGCCAAGCTTGGGCCTACCTCAGTGAAGTACTCATTACAGTTGTTTAACAATTCGCGAACTGAATCCTTAGTTTTGAGATGTTCCGTACATTTTGCTTTGGATTTCTTACTGTGAGTTATTTTCCTTATGGTATTCCAGAGCTTCTTACTGTCATTTTTATGCATTCTTACGTTATTTGAATCATATGCATTTTTTATTTTCCGCAGTAAATCATTATAGAAATTTCTGTATCGAGTGTTTATAGTTCTGGCAGTGATATCTTTAGGATTATTCCTTGATCTTGCATGTAGTACATCTCTGTGTTTTGAGCATCTTAAGAGGCCGGGGGTCATCCAGGGCTGAATTGTAAATTTTGACCGACTTAAAGTGACTGTCTGGGAATTAGCTTTTATAATTTTACTCAAAGTAGAATTAAACTTAAGGGCGGCTTCGTTTACTGACGTTTTGGAAGTTACACATGACCAGTCCATCTTCCCCAGATCTCTTTCGATTGCTTGGTAATCCAGTTTTTCCATTGTACGGGTTTTGCTGACATTCTTAGTTAGATTTAAGTTGATGCCGGCGATTACAACATCATGGTCTGTAATATCTGAGTTACATACTAAGGATTCCGAACAATAATTAGATGAGACATTAATGCGGTCAAGACATGTATTTTTTCTCGTAGGCTTAGTTACTGTGGGGGTTAGATTGAGTTCAGCAAGAAGGCAAAGGTAATGTGAACTGGAATCTTGTCTATTAGCAGGACTTATATTAATGTTGATATCTCTCGCAACTATCTTACAGTGAGAATTACTGGTACATTTAAGGTTATTTTCGAGCGACTCAAGGAATGGGTCGATGTTAGTGAATGAAGGTGAATGGTAAACGGCATACAGACTTATCTGTGTATTTATGTTTATGCTGAGGCAGTTGGCATCAGTAAAATCCGGTTCCTTCACCTCGCACTCCCACCGGTCGCCGACATACACCACAACGCCACCTGCCTGATTAATAAACTTTGTTGTTCTATAAGAAGTGTAACTATCTATTTGCGGGATTAATGAGTCCTCATGTATCCAGCACTCAGTGAGGACGATAACGTCTATAGTAATATTCAACCTTGCTAGAAGCACCAGAAAGGCATCAAAGTTCTTGTTTAGGCTCCGTATATTGAAAGTAAGCACCCTGAAGGAAAATTTGTCAATTATATTTATA
Organism: Epiblema foenella; assembly: GCA_963556455.1. Classification (NCBI taxonomy): domain Eukaryota; kingdom Metazoa; phylum Arthropoda; class Insecta; order Lepidoptera; family Tortricidae; genus Epiblema; species Epiblema foenella. Next base: position 11,446,728 of record OY747097.1, on the reverse strand, counting down.
CAGCCTTCATGAGACTCAATTGTGTGGCATGGAGGTTCAGCGAGGTCAATGTTCTGCAGGATGCTAGGATCTAAGGCAGTACCCGTTGTAACATATGACATCTATCGATATGAGTAAATTCCATGTGGTAGTTAAGGTGCCAGCCACACAACATGAAGACTCGTGAGGTGTTAATGTATAGTGTGTAGTGTAATATTGTGTTAATGTGAGATGTTGTATAATAGAATTTTATAATTACCTCCTCATTCCAAGGTTTAATGCATATAAAGCTATAATAAGAACTAAAGAAAACACTAATTTGAGATGGCTTCTCCAGGTGCAAGTAGCTGATGATAATGCGCAGCTGACTGTTCCGAATCGTCGAAGACGTCCTGTCCAAATATCCGATCTAGATCGTCTGAAGTTTTAATGGGAAGTGCTTGTGAGCCAGGTCCTCTACCTTCACGTTTCCGGACGTATATTGTTCCACCGTTTGTCCAGCAATGTTTAAAATTGGCATGAGCCGCTCGGGATCGACTTTCACGGAACAGGGCTCTGTTCTCGCGAATGAGACGTTCGTTAAAGTAGATTTTGACAGGAGGGCCATTGATTTCGATATCATTAGAGGTGAGACGTCGTGATCTTGCCATTTTATAAAATTTGTCCCTAGTACGCCTTGTGGTGAATCTAACGACGAGAGGTCTGGAGTTATTGCCCTCCCTGCGTCGGCCTGCTCACGAGACATACTCGACGTCAGTTTCTTGGATGTTAAGGCCGACTTTTGCAGCTGTGACCATAACAATGTGTTGCGGGTTTTCGCTCTGGTTCTCCGGGACGCCAACAATTTCGACCTCACTTCTTAAAAATTGTTGGGCTTGGAAGTTGAGCTGGTGCTCCAGTTGGCAGACTCTGTTTTTAAGGACCAAGACTTCTGCAGCTTTTTCTTCGGCCGTTTCAAGGCGTTCTTCGAACTCTGTAAGTTTCGATGTAACCTGATAAAATTGTGTTTCGCACCTACTTATCGCCAGGAGCGCGTTATCCAGTTTCGATTTCATATAGGTAACGTCTTCCCTTAACAATTTGATTTCGGTGGTAAGTAAGCAGAGCGGGTCTCTGGTTTGCGCAGGCCCTCCTACTTCCACCGGAGCGCTGGTGTCTTTCTTTCTTCGAGTTATATTATCCACGGTCTGGCTACCTCGCACGGGCGTAGAAGAGTTGTCCCCTCCCTTCTTCACGGTACACTGACATTCAGGGCAGATCCATTTGTCTATGTCTTCCTTGGAAAGAGTGGCATGGTTGATACACTGGCTGCAGTACGGTTTTTTACAACTAACTGAGTTGCAGCTAATGAAATGTTTGTCCGTGATTTTGACTCTACAGCCAGCACAATTTTTTGTAATAAATTGTTTGTTTCCACTCATTTCAATTTCCTCTGTACCACGAGATTGCACTTAGTGTTTGAGCTGTCGTTAAGCTATCGCTGGTTACGTGGTACGGGGCGCACGATGCAAGCAGAGCGCGGCGATAGCAGGTATGTATGACTCACGCGCGCAGTGACACGGTACGGTAGCAATACGATTTTAAAATGAATGTTCCAATATTGCTTATAGTAGACACTTTGGGACGCACTATTTATTTCACTATGAACTTTTAGGTATTTAATTATCACGCCAACTATTTTCATGCGATCAATGTCAAGGTTTCTAAGACTTTTTGATTAAAATTTGCGGAGCGACATAGAAACGATGTTGATTCTTTAGCGCGCAGCGCCTACCCCCAATTTTAAAGTCTAGTTAATATGTCGACTGGGGTGTCATATGAATGGGCTTGAATTGCACATTCTGAAACAATTTTTTTTTTACATTGAGTCATTTTTGTTTTATGACGGAAAATGTAAAAAAAATACCGTTCCCCCCCCTTATCTCCGAAGTTTACCAAGGAAAAAATATAAAATTATTACATAACATTGACATCAATGTATATTTTACAGGAAAAATATAACTGTAGCTCTATCTAGTTTTAAAAAACATTTCTATACTAAGTTTGTAATTTAATCACCTTTGCATGTATTTTTGTTTTATAAATTCCTACGAGGTTATGCTGAAAGTACCTTCTTTCAAATACGGAAAAAAAATTGAAATCGGTTTACGTGATAAAGAATTATCCTTGAAAAACTACCATACATATAAATAAAGTTATTCAGTCGCTCAAATTTGTAACAAAAGTCGCCGATAGATGGCGCTGTACCCATGAGGTCCAATTTTCACACCAGGTTGTTGAGATTTTCCTGATTTAATAGGGTTGGAACCGATACACATCTATATACGGAACCCTCGGTGCGCGAGTCCAACTCGCACTTGACCGGTTTTTTTTCTTCTTTAATGGCTGCAGCTTCTAGGGCTTCCTGGCTCTAAGTGTTAGGGGGGTGGGCTTGGTGCAGCCAACCAGATGATAAAATGTCATTTGTAAGATGCTGAGAAACAACTGAGTGGATAAATTTAGTATTGAAAAATAAAGAGAACAAAAAATGATTATGTATATTATTATTATTTAGTTTGTTGATAATGGTCAGATGTTTATATTTTCTTTTTATGCAAATAATAGTTCTTGGTACGACAGGGACACTCATTTAGCCTTTTATAGCGGGCACTCAGATACTCTTTTATACAGAGCACCGCCAGATACTAGTTAGTTTTATAGCGGGCACCATCAGATACTCTTTAGTTTTATAGCGGGCACCATCAGATAACTCTTTAGTTTTATAGCAGGCACCGTCTGTTTCTCTTTACATGTTTCTGTCAAAAACATTAGAATAAGATCAAATATTACATTTACTATTTTATTACCCTGATTTTCATTAGGTCAATAATGTAGAATAAATAACTACAGCAATTGTGAAACAAAAGGAGCAATTTTAGTATAACACTACTATATAAAATACTTTACAAAAATCAATGGAAGACACATATATGTAATTATGCTAAAGATCAAATATTACACACACTTTAAAAAAAAATATTTTCTCTTTAATTACATTATCAGTTTTTGTTGATTTTTTAGTCTGTTATATTGTATCACAGTCACACACTTTAACTGATCTTTGTTGGCGTTTATGATATATCACTTGCAACGATAAAAAATATTAACTATATGTAAACGCCAGCTTCGTCAAGTTCGTACAATAAACAAGCAGCAGAATGGATTCATGGAGTTTTTTCAGAAACACTTCAGGTATTTTCGAGAAATCCTTGACTGTTCTTCAGACGTTTATAAGTCTCTGATTAAAAGGGAATCTGAAAAGCATAAAAGGAAATATTATCGAAAAAGTTTATTTACAAGAAAAAGTAGGTAATACGATATAATATGACCACATTAATAATTACTTAAATTCATTTCGCTGCTTTTCAAAAACAACGCTATATCTAAAAAAATGTGTTTTTGCAGGAGAGAGGTTTGAAAATGGAACAGAAATGATTTTATAATATTTTTTATTTTAAGTAACATAAACGAAATCCTCTTTTTGTAATACCCTCATAGTTTATTAGAGTATACGACAAACCAAAGAAAACTAAGACAACATAAAAATATAGTATTAAAAACCCAAAATTAATAACATACTTAGAGTTGTGACTTAATATTGAGAGGTTGTTCATACGTTTTTATATACAATAATGTCACAATACGTAATACTGAAACATAATGGTTTATTATTATGATAAATAACGGCTTAATCGTTTTTAAGATATATTTTTATATATTATGTATCAGCAATAACGGAGTATTACGTTTTATATATCATAATTTTTTTAAAACTTTGCTTAACAGTGGCATAACAGGACATGCGTCATAAAAATAAGAATTATATCGCTAATATTGAGGTATCGTTGATTAGTTCGATATCTTTTTGGTATTTTCACTAAATTATTTTTTTATCGAAACATTAATATAAACATTTTTACTGTTATAATATCACAATAATACAATTTATATCAAATTTATATGCGATATCATCCTTTTCAAGCTGAATGAAAACATGCGATGACATCCTTCAGCAGCAGAAAGTATGCAATGATATATTTTAACATCTGAAAACATGCGAAAGCATTCTTTAATAGCTGAAAACATGGGATAGTATACTACAGTTGAAATAATGTGATGACAATTGAATGAAAGCATGGGACGATATACTTTAGCTGTTGAAAACATGAGATGGTATCCTATAGCAGCTGAAACTACGCGATGACCTGATGACACCCTATAGCAGCTGAATGAAAGTGTTTAATTGTTTATAATATATCATTATAATATAGCCATGTTACAATATACTTATCATAGAAAAAGTGCTGTACCTGTCGCATGTCTACACCGTGAAAAGTTCGTATGTTGAGAAGCTATTGCACCATGGCTTATATTCAAAGTCTGCCTGATGACTTAGATACAAGGATATACCTTACAAAAACCCTCTTTAATTGGGAAGGTCTTCTATCATTTAATGATGCAATTTAACAAGGAAACCATCGGAGAGATACGAACCGTTTTAATAGTTTACGACGACGATTACTGCGAATCATAGGAACACGCAGAGATCCTCGGGAAGACTTACTTACTCTGAAAATACAACGCTCATCCACCGACGAATTTTCCTACCACTCCACGTTTCCAGTATTGGCAAAAGGTTGCACAACCGGTAGATTATGGCCGACTGGCTGCGGCTAGTCGGTCTTCCCTTCCTATCCCAGAGCGTGTCGCTCCTCAGAAATTTGTGCACCGTGGTATATCCGGCTCGCCCGGGCCAGACTTGCTTCCTGACAGGTACCTGGATGTGGTACCTATGTTCTTGTTGTTCATGACAATCTTTAGCAGCTGAATGAAAGCATGAGATGACATACTTTAGCGGTTGAAAACATACAATGGTATCCTAAAGTAGCTGAAATTAAGTGATGACCTGATGACGCCTTATAGCAGCTGAGTGAAAGCATGCGACTAGCAGCTGAAAACATGAGATGGTATCCTATAGCGGCTGAACCTAAGTGATGACATCATTTAGCACAGCTAAATGAAAGCTTGCGATGGCATAATTTAGCAGCTAAAAGAATGTGATAGCATTCTCTGACTAGCAATGCGTGTAGTATGTCTATAAACTTCTAGCAAAATGTGATGCTGACGACTGTAAGTCCGTTTTAAAGCAATTAATTTCTTTAAAACGGACTTACTTCTTCAACCTCGGGTAATGGTTTGATGACAACTTTTTTGTCATGGTCGGTTTCGTTGCTGGGATCTAAGACGTTTGTAGTGCATGTTTAGGTATCGATCTTTTAGTAATATTTGGATTTATCAGAAGATATTGAAACACATGTCCATAACTGAAACTAAAAGAAAATTACTGTATAATAAAGTAATAACTAAAGCAATTTTATTCATAAATTATGAAAATAAATAGCTGTGGAAAAGTACAAAACTCGACCTAGTCTCAAATTAAGCAAAGCTTGACGATGTAAATAATTATATAGAAAAAAGACACTTGACTACGTGGGAAAAACCAAAACCTAGGAACAAATATTCGGCCTCATCATACAAATAAATGCTTGACCGGATTCGAACCCGGGTCCTCCACCTTCGTAGGCAGGATCACCGCCAAGTAAGCTGCTTTGTAGGCAGCGTCCACCAACTAGGCTAAAGTGGTCATCAATGCCGCTTGCGGGTACAGTGTGCACCCCGCATACAACTAATGGGACGTACAACGACTAATGAAAGTCAGTAGTCGATAGCTCAGTCGTTTTACCGCTTGCGGTATAACGACCGGTGCAATCAGGCTGGTCGTTACCGCCCGCATTCGGGGTGCGAGAGATTTCCAAAACGCATGCCATAGCGCCCGCATGCGGGGAGTCGGGCCTTATCAACCAATGAAAATGCCTCTTTACTTGTTATATAGCATGCGAGGAGCACCTGCATGCTGTACCTATATAGACCGAGTTAAACCAACGAAATCGGTTCCCCGCATCCGGGTACTATTACATGCCGTTTTAGTCACCCCGCATGCGGGTCATCGATTAATGAAATTGCGCATTTACTCAGGCGCTGTTTGTATGGCGCAGGGACCGGAAAACCCTTCTTTAGGCTTAAGCCTATCGATTCGGTAACCCAATCAATTTGCTTACCCTATGATAGGGTTAACCCTATCATGAGGTTACCGTATTGTAAAGGTAAGCTTATTGAAGTGTTAACCCTAACTCGCAATAGGGTTAAGCTTAAAACCCTATCGCGATAGGGTTTTTGTTTAGGGTTTTCATTGGGTTATGGTAACCTTAACGTCAGCTAGTGACGCATTGGGTTAAAGTGAATTTTCGGCTGGTCTCCTAATAGTTAATGAAAGAATTATTAATATTCAATAATATATTATGTTTCTGTTATTTAAATATACACATGTATCATATGTAAAGATGTATTACAATGAGTTCACTAAATAATATATTTTTAATAAATATTACATTATCTAATTACAAAAAGGTTTCACAAATCAAATAATATTATCGGTAATTAGTTTAATTAAAGGAAAATTTGAAAAAATCAGGCTCCGAGCAATTAAAAATTATTATTTTTCTATTTTCAATTCGTAGTTTACGTTCGCAGCGTTACTGCTTAATAAATAATTAATAAAGTTAATAATATTTTGTATACTTTTAATTAAAATGTCTTTTTTCTATTTTTTTTTCAATCTAAAAGAAAAACGCTGCAAGCCTTCTGATTTTAAAATACTCGACTAAATTCCTCCTTTACACTGCTTTTTATTAGGGTTCCGTAGTTTCCGTAGACAAAATTGCGAAAATGGAACCCTTATTACTATTTTATTATTTTTCATTTTTAGGGTTCCGTAGCCAAAATGGCAAAAATAGATTCGTGATGTCTGTCCGTCCGTCCGTCCATCCGTCCGTCCGTATGTCACAGCCGATTTAATCGGAGACTATAAGCACTACAATTATGAAATTTGGTAGGAAGGTGTATTCTGTGGCTACATGAAAGTGATGTGAAGTTACAAAAAAATATTAAATTAGGGGGGGCACTCCTTACATGTAACCGGTGGATGAAAAAAAAAATTCAACGCACATTGTCGTGTGGGGTATCGATGGATAGGCCTTTAAAAATGATATGGTGGTCTCTAAAAAACTTGTCCATTTAAGTCAACCGTTGGTGAGATATTAACTGTCAAAGTCATAGAAAGTGTGTGGGGGACACACTATAAAGTTTCTAATTTCCAAACTATAAAGTTTGAATTCTGAAAAAAAATGATGTGGTGTGCATTAGTATATTAGTATATTATTATATAGTGTAGTAAATACTTTCAACGATTTTTAGTTTGAACAATATGGATTTTATGTTTTTTGAGTTTTCGCTTAAAAACTGTCTTGTCCAAACAAAAGGTCGTAAGTGCCGTGAGTTCCCTATGAAGATACGACTTTTTAGATTCAATGTATTAGATAGTGATTTTAAATGTGGACTAGTAGGTGTTGGACGCACTTGGCCGGTTTTTAAATAATTGCACCGGTGTGTTGAAGTTAATATTATTTACTTGGAAGTCACATGATACAATTCACACATGACAGGGACTTATAATTAATACATACTTCTATTTATTTCGTTGGAAAAAAGAGAAACAAATACTTGCAGAGTACGAGTAGCCGGTAAAAGTTCAAAGAATATAAGAACAAAATCACGGTTCGGCACGGTTATCTTTGAGGCTGATTGCGTGCTCATCTAATATAGAGTTAATAAACCGCCCAATTCCGGGATTATGAAGGTAACAAATTAAAAGTAAGTTTCAAATAGGTATCGTATATTTTAATACTTGTAATTAGCGCTTAAATATGCCATGCGCATAGAAATCTTGAGTTTTATTATTTACTTAGGTAGGTAATAGTTTTCTTTACCTTCGTTGTTATCGGATGTGAGCGGGTCTAATTTAGAGCTCCCGATACACGTCTTACATGCCGACATGGATAGCCCGGTGGTACTAATAACCCGAACTATACGAACCCGCCCGGATTAAGAAACTTTTATAAGGGTACACGGGTACACGATATAACGTATCTTATTTCCCGCGGGTTCGGGTCTTCATTTAAGTGTAGCGGAGATTCGTGCTATGAATAAATACGATTGAAAAATGTGTGAGATTAGGAAGATACGAATATATTGAAATTTTAGCTGATTGATTGGTAATGTCAACAATACCTACATAAGTACGTTTGTTTCAATAATTCATGTTTTGCTTATGGAATTAACATATTCATTTATTTATCTTTCAGTGCTTAAATACTATATGTATTTACATTTATATATATACAGAAAAAAATAATAGCAAAACAAAATTAACCTAACTATAAACTAAAATAAAATAAAAACAAATATTCACAAATAAAAACTGGCCCAAGGTCGGTGCCGTGGGGCAAGGTTGGCGCTGGCGGATTGCCTCGCTGGATTGCAATCGCAATCCGTTGGGCGAGATAGGCGCCAGCCAGTATCAATGGCTGCATATTTGCACCGTTTGAGGTTTTCGGCTTTATTTGCGGCAGCCGCAGCTTTGATCGAAGTCCCTGAAAGATGGGACGGCGCGAGGGTGTTCACACAAGTGGCATCCCATACTAGGGGCCGCCCCAACTTCCATAGAACAAGGGTCATGCCATCAGGCCTTTTGCCGTCATCCCTGGCTAGGCCTGATGGCTCTAACACAGCTGGAACTCCGGCAGTGACGAGGGCCCGGTGCAGGATGTCATTTAGGCTTGCATGCCGCGATGAGCAACCGGCGCTTCTTGCACACGACAAGCCATGGAAGCCAAAACGCGTTACATTGGCACCGCAGTGGCATTGATGCCCAACCACACATGATGCACCCAATCGTAAGGATACAGCGAATCTGATTTGCTTTACTCTAAATGAGATAACAGAAAAATATCTTGACTTCATAGTAGTTTTTATATTATGAAAGTAAACCTAGGTGATCTAATACAAAAAAAGATACTTATGATTAGTCTACTACGAAAACCTGTAATATTTTCCTTTGCAGCGCAAGGGTGGGCAACTCTGATGCTTGAACAAACCAGTAGCTATAATATATCGAAACCAGAAACATCTACATATGAGTAATCCGTAATCCCTCTTACATATATATTAACAACAGTTTAATCGGTACTGCGGTCTTAGTAGCGTATCCATATTATCATCTCTACTTGATATCCCTCGGTGTGGCAACCAAAACGTCGATCACTGCTAATTTCATAAATTTCAATGTATTTCTTGGATTTGTCATTAATAGATATCGTTTCAAAAATCACTCCAGATCGACCATTTTCAATATAAAAACTGCTGTTTTTGCTTAAATTCTACTATACACAATAAAATCAAAAAATCCCTACGTTACTATCTAAAACTAATAAGATCATCGTATCCATTAATCACTTTATTGCTATTATCAATACTTTTATCATAATTTGAAATCACAAAAAAACATTTTAAAACATGTAAGGCCTCTTAAAATCTATTTACTGTGTCCTAGAAAATAATCAATTTTATTGAATGATATATTGCATACAATACTATTGAATAAAATGAAAAATGTATCGAAATAAAATACAAAATACATTGTTTCATTTACGTTTTATGTATCAAGTATTTATTTTTCTACTCATCAATAGATTAGTTAACTCATTTGTAGTGTTATCAAATAACTCCCTGTATGCGCCATTACGTAATTTTTGCGTCCACGACATGAAATGTACGGGCCATATGACCATTGAATCGGTACCTTAAAGATTTGGTGTTAATATTTGGGTAAAGTTCAAATTTTTGGAACAAACATAGTAAAAACTTTTAATTCGTTTACAATTTAATTGACTAATGTGTTAGACGATAGTTACCCAAATAAACTACAAGTCAACCTTCACTATTGTCCAAAAACTTTAACTGTACCTAATTCAAATGAACATTACTAAAACAAAAATCATGTCAAACTATAAACAATCAAACATCACATTAGATAATGAATCGTTAGAATACGTGGACCAATACATATATTTAGGGAAGCAAATTGGATTCAACAGAAACAACAATGACCTCGAGGTAGAGAGGAGAGTCAAAATTACTTGGAGTAAATATTGGGGTCTTAAGGAAGTGTTTAAAAGTAATATGCCCATAAAATGTAAATCTAAAGTTATGAATTCGTGTCTCATTCCATGCTTAACATATGCATGTCAGACATGGAAATTTACTAATAAAATAAAGAGAAAAATAATCACCTGCCAAAGAGGAATGGAGCGTAGTATGCTCAATTTAAAAATTAAGCATAAGATTAGACACACGAAAATAAGAGCAACGACAAAAACAATAGATGCCCTTAACCAAGCACAAAAGTTGAAATGGCGGTGGGCTGGGCACGTGGCGCGATTCAAAGACCGCAGATGGACGAAACTCGTTACACAATGGAAAGGCCCTCAGGGCAAACGCCAAAAAAAAAGGCCTTACTCACGTTGGGAGGACGACATTATAAAAATTGCTGGACCAAATTGGCAATACACTGCTCTAGACAGAGAAAAATGGCAAGCTTTGGAAGAGGCCTTCACCTGAGAGGGGTTCCTGTTACATACCCAGAATTAAATAAATATAAATATTTTAAAGCAAATTTATAAACATAAAAACTAACATAGATATTAAGTAAAACCTTACAACTAATTAATTAGCAGAACTTAGAAGAAATTATGTGTTACTTTAAGATTTAACGGGAAATAAAAGGCTTTTTATTTTTATTTTTATTTTTTATTATTTATTTATAATTGAAGTAAAAACTAATACGTTACACACTCACCTTTCTTATGACACCTACTAAATTTTACAATCCAATCAAAATGCACTAATCAGTGACCATAAATAGTAGCCATATTCATCACAAAATCCGATATAAACGCAAAAATAGCAAAAATGAAAGAAATAACACTAACAATAAAATCCACTGTCACACTCAAACGTCTTCAACTAGATGGTTACGAGAACGCACTAAAGACATACTTGAAGCAAGACCTGCACATTTAAGGAAAGTAACGAACGAAAATTAATTTTATTTGTTTTTTGTTTTTCAATTACTGTATGTAGATTTACTCTGAAAACAATGGCAAATACCATGACCTTTAAGCACGGGCACACTCTTTTGTATTAAGTTCTTAAAAGATAACAACATCGGCATAAATGTATTTATAATATAAACAACTTTATTTTGCCATTTAGACTGTCACCGCAATCTTGCTAATCCTAAAACAATAGAAAACAGCAAGTCTTATCAGCTTTCGGCTCGCTTTCACATCGCCGTGCTGGTATAAATAAACAACGTTTTAACAACTTCCGTAAAGTACCCACACAGCCAAACAATGTAATGAATCTCTATACATATATAAGCCTAATATAATGCTAACTAAAATACAAGTATTAATATATGTATACAGATACCTACTAATAAAATCCCGGATTTCTAAAAAATCTTTTTTATAATCCCGGAATTGGGTGGTTGAACAACTCTATGTTCGTGCGCATTTGCTATTACTTCAGGTCAAGGTAGCAGGATAAGTAATCGTTTTAACTGTAGGAATATATAGTAAAGATTCCGATTGGTACTGTCTAAACTAATGATTGTTTTTAATATTTAACTAAATAAATGACCGTCATATGACCAGTCATTTTCTTTTTGACAGAATTGACCGAGTTTCCCTCCACTTCAGCTTCGACAAAAATGCTTTCGTATGTCCTAATTTCCAGATTTCGGGTCGTTCTGCTCAACAGATAGCATTTATCACCAATTTTCGTGAAACATTGTGAGCAGGTTCGATATTTTTTATATAGAATTTTTATCGAGTCTGATTTTGGAAATTTTCAAAAACATTTTTTTCTTCTTTTTCGTCTATAAGATAAAATTTTATTCAGAAAACAATTTCTTTTATAAAAAACAAAAAAAAACACGCGAGGACTAACACAAACACAATACAATGGCCATTCTAGTATGTAATGTTCGACAAATCAAATTTGTTTCAGACATTGCACCGAAAGTTAAAAATAGATGTTTAAAATGTAAAATAAACAAACAAGCGCCTCGGCCGACGTCCAATCCACCGCTAGAAATCTATACTTGCATGCACAGTAAATACGATTCTAGCATAAGTACTCAAAGTACAAAGTTATTTGCATTAAAAACAAAGAGCGTGTTTGGTAAACCAAACTGGTTTCTACCGAGAGTGGGTTCACAGCGAGCTTATCGTCTGAGCCCGGCTGCCTGCCAGCCACGGTTATCTAAAAATGAGTCTAATTGAAGTGTGTGTAAAGATCACTTTTGTTTTGAACTGGTTAAAAACCCTATTGATAGTGTAACCGTATTGATAGGGTTTTGATTTTGGTTAGTGGTTAGTTGAGTTAACTCGATCAATATGGTAACCCTATCAATAGGGTTACCTTATCATAGGGTTACCAATATGGATAGATTTAAAACCACTTCTAAAACAAGCCTATCGAAAACCCTGATTAGGGTAACCGGTTCCGGTCCCTGGTATGGCGCATAGAACAAGAATAAGAGTAAGAAGGAGAAGAGATGGGGCAGTTTTACAAGCTACTGTTTCAATAGGGAATCCATCATTTTACCGAAAATCGTTACATCGATTATCGTTTCCTATAACACTATTCGCAGAATTTTAGTATCACTTAAGAATCATTCATCGAACTTCGTTAGCTCGCTCAAACATTTGCTCTAATTACCTTTTACACAAGAATCAACTCGAATTTTAATTCAGTATTTTATTTGTTCATCGACGTAGTCGTTCATCGAATGGGCTTTAGTATAATTTTGGTTTAACGAAGGTTTCAGTTCCCAAAATTCTTATTACTTAGAACATCATTTCACCACTGTTTACTATTCTTGACAATACGTCTAAAATTAAAAATTTCCCAGATTCTTGGTGTACTGTGTAAAAGTACTCAAAAACAAAAATACCCAAAACCTAAAATGTACAAAAGACCTGTTAGGGCAAAACCGACTGTAATGCGGGAGCAAAACTCCCGTATTAATCTCTAACCTATCCAGAACATTAATACGGGAGTTTTGCTCCCGTCTTAATCTTCGAGGTTATTTTTTTTATATAAGCCCAGAAAAACCTGTTAGGGCAAAACCGACTGTAATTCGGATAGGTTAGAAGACCAGAAAGACCTGTTAGGATAAAACCGACTGTGATGCGGATAGGTTAGAAGATTAGGACGGAAGCTTTGAGGTTATTTTTTTATATTAGCCCCGAAAAATTATGCGCCTTGAAAAATCATGTTTGCTTGGTTCTTCGATGAAACGTTACTGCGGTGAAACATTTTTCGTGAAAAAAATACTATATGGAACGTACTATCTGTGAATCATGCTTCGTTAAATTAATACTATGAATAACGAATATTTCTATGAAAGGTAAATTCGATGTACCGTTACACTACGACTAGAGACGGATTCGAAGGGATCAACTATGAAAAGTGGTTCGATTATATAAAATGCAATGAATTGATGCTTATGTGATTAGAAGAAAAAAACCTAATGAAATATCGTCGAACAGTTTTCGGTGAAATGAAAATCGATGTAAGATATTTCGATAAAATAATAGACACCCGTTTCAATAGTATTAATAAGCTTCCTATAACACTACACTGCAAGTTAAATAACACAATAAGTTATGTAACTTGCAGTTTAGTGTTATAGGAAGCTTATTAAAACTATTGAAACAGCTCACTATAAACATTTTTTAAATAACATTGTTACTTAATTTGCATTACAACAGATAACTTAATATATTTTTTTTTGGGTATGGGATGGCGCATCGCAACTGACGATTTTCAATATAATTTGAGACGTTAGTGCCGTTGATGAAGCATGAGTCTTCTGGTAGATGTCGCTGTACGCCTCCCTTAAGGCGTTTGTATAAAATATAGTTTATGTTAGCAGCGGTACTGCTTAATACGAAGGAACGGTTGATGAATTTAGGACTGGGTAGCGATTGCACCTATAGCACAGTTGGCTAGAGCGACTGGCCGCGAGTGCCGGGAGGTCGCAGGTTCGAATCCTGCTCGGTGCCTAAATTTAGATAACTTAATGTCATTTTTTAATTAACACTGTCGGAATTAGTTTACTACAACAATAATTAATTTATTCTTATCAAGTGCACAGGTTTATTTCGCTAACAAGACCTTGTTCATATCTACGCTTTCCGTGAACACAAGTGCATTTGTTGTTAAGTCGAAATATTTCCACTTACTTTCTCTTGAATAATGTCCCCGCCATAAATGTCACACTATTACACAAATATTTTATGATACTTTCATGAACTATTTCACAATACGACACTTGCATAAAAAATAAATGGGTGTGTGCGTATTTATTTCGCGATGTGCCGGTAGTCAGCAAAGTGTCTTGGTGTCGGCGTCAAAAATTATGGCTTAACTGGCCCGCCCAAAAATTGGCGTCGCCGTCCGACCAATGGCATAACGGCACAATGCTATCATCTGGCCATTTTAGGACATAAATCGATGGGTGTTCTATTCACGATAAACTTCCGCATATTTCGCGTTTAGTCCTTTAGTTAGTTGCAAAACGTAGTATTTCGAAATAGTGCGTTGTTCTAGAAAAGCAACGATTTGTCCTTCGATTAAGCATACTGGCCATCGATTTAAAATACCCTAGATACACTATCACCTACAAATTCAAGACGAAAAAGTGTCCAAGCCGGCCGAGCCGACATTGTGAGTGTGTGCGTGTTAGATACACGCTAAACGAGCGTAAGTCAATTGGGATCAATTTTTTTTTTTCAATAGTGAGCCTTATGTCACCAGCGTAACGTTTTATTTTAAATGAGAGCGTTTGGCGATTACAGCATTTCAATTTTGTTCACGCACATTTTCCACTGATTGTGTTGGCAACATTGGACATACATTGGAACAGAGTCGGTATCGTGTACCGTGGAGTCGAAAATGATTTGTTTAAAATAGGTAGGTGGTAAAAAGCATACGACGTCAGATGTTAACGTAGATTTATTATAAATAGTAATGATAAATCGATTTATTATGTTGTGTTGTTTTTTAATTTTTATTATTTTAATGAGTGTTACTTTAGAACTCCGTAGTTTATGAACCGATTCGGAAAATTCTTTCTTTGTTTGGAATCATATGTTTGAAGCATGTTGGTCCCGTTGTTGCCGCAAACTAGTTCTGATGATGGTATCCATGAGGAATTGAGGGAAATCCTCAAAAAATCAGGGGAAACATATAGCGATTTTAGTTTTTCGGTAACAAATCGAGCATTTGCATTCAGAAAGTAGCATTTGGAGAACAGAAACTGATGACGAAGACCATGGATGGGACCATCCAAAAGTGTTTGTGTGTGGCGCTAAGATATTTCGATCAAGATACTCAAGCGACTATGACAAAGCCACTTTAAATGGTTCTACTGTTATTTCATGTTATGTTACCATTAAATTAAAGCAGTCCTAAATTTAAAGCAGTTAATCGAATAAGTTATACTTGAAAGAAGAAATAGAATATTATTATCCGTAACACATTATTTTTAAAAACAAGGTTTAATTTACAAAAATTACACTGAATCAGAGTAACTTGTATACATGATAGTGTCTCAAGCTTTGAAATCTTTATTTTACATTTTGAAATTATATATAGGTAACATACCCCTCACGTTACTAGAACATATCTTTCTACAAATAGTCATAAATCATTTAATACTTTTTATTCACTTTCTTTTAGATAAACGCTAATATTTTAATTTATAGTTTTTACCAACTTACATATCTACATACACACTCCATAGGTGTGTGCTAATAACAAACAATACTTGAAAACTTTCATAAAAAAATTAGTCAGTCTGCGACTCCATTCCTTCGAAATTTTACTATAGTCCGATTCATAGGTCTCCCGTTTCGTTTCGATATACGACTCACTCAACGTGAGGGAAAGAGACAGTAGCATAGCTGGTCGTGTGTCTGTTATTTTGATAAAATAATTGTTATAAGCGCGTTAAAGCTTAATATAACTACAAATCAATTAAATAATGAAACTTTAAATAAATACTCACCGAAAATACGAAATTCCATCCTTTTTTAACGTCATTAACGTGTTGTTTATGCATTTTTTTACGGA
The DNA here is from genome assembly GCA_963556455.1 of Epiblema foenella. NCBI lineage: Eukaryota > Metazoa > Arthropoda > Insecta > Lepidoptera > Tortricidae > Epiblema > Epiblema foenella. The sequence continues at coordinate 11,430,549 of OY747097.1, read as the reverse complement.
GCACTCGGGCATGTTGACTCGCCGATGGCTAGCGCGCGACTATGAGCGCAAGAGTGCTTAAAAGGCATTTAAGCACTCTTGAGCGCGGACGCTTTTGACAGGCGGATAGTGCATCTAGGGTATTTTAAATCGATGATACTGGCACATCGCGAAATAAATACGCACACACCCATTTATTTTTTATGCAAAAGTGTCGTATTGTGAAATAGTTCATCAAAGTATCATAAAATATTTGTGTAATAGTGTGACATTTATGGCGGGGACATTAGTTTAGAGAAAGTAAGTGCAAATATTTTGTCATAACAACAAATGCACTTGTATTCACGAAAAGCGTAGATATGAGCAAGGTCTTGTTAGCGAAATAAACCTGTGTACTTGATAAGAATAAATTAATTATTGTTGTAGTAAACTAATTCCGACAGTGTTAATTAAAAAATGACATTAATTTATCTGTTGTAATACAAATTAAGTAACAATGTTATTTAAAAAATGTTAATAGTGAGCTGTATCAATAGTTTTAATAAGCTTCCTATAACACTAAACTGCACGTTAAATAACTTATTGTATTATTTAACTTGCAGTGTAGTGTTATAGGAAGCTTATTAAAACTATTGAAACAGTAGCTTGTAAAACTGCCCCATCTCTTCTCCATCTTACTCTTATTCTTGTTCTATGCGCCATGCAAACACCGCCTGAGTAAATGCGCAATTTCATTAATCGATGACCCGCATGCGGGGTGACTAAAACGGCATGCAATAGCACCCGGATGCGGGGAGCCGATTTCGTTGGTTTAACTCGGTCGATATAGGTACAGCATGCAGGTGCTCCTCGCATGCTGTACTAGCGGCCGCCCGCGACTTCGTCCGCGTAGATTTTAGATGATAACAAAGATATAAATGAGTTTTATTTGTTTCTGTCAGTTGTCTGATGCTATTAATCTTTTGTAAAAATTACTCGAAAGAAAAAATTAATGTCCGCCATCTTGGATTTGAAAATGGACGTAACTTTCGGAATCGGTACCCCGAGGAACTATAAAGATGACCTCATAACGATTTTAAAGAAAAATAAATGTCCGCCATCTTGGATTTGAAAATGCATACGACGATGACACCCATTTCAATTTAAAAAAAAAAAATGTCCGCCATCTTGGATTTTAAAATGCATATCATTTACGTAATCGGCACCCCGAGGAACCTCGAAGATGACACCCATATAGATTTTTAAGAAAAATAAATGTCCGCCATCTTGGATTTGAAAATGCATATAATTTTCGTAATCGGCACCCCGAGGAACCTCGACGATGACACCCATATCGATTTTTAAGAAAAATAAATATCCCCATCTGTCAACTTGGAACCCCTTTTTACCCCATTAGGGGAACAATTTAGAAAAACGCTGGAACGCGTTTTGTTGTATTTAAACAGAGAGTCTATATACGAAGTTTTAAATTCCGCACTTCAAAAAAGATTTGCTCCGCGTATGAACTTGTAAACCCTTTTTCACCCCTTAGGGGAGCAATTTCAAAAAACACTGAGATACATTTTGTTGTATTTAAACAGAGAGTCTATGTACGAAGTTTTAAATGTCCCACTTCAAAAACGAGTTGCTCCTTTACAAAATTGGAACCCTCTTTTCACCCCTTTAGGGGAGCAATTTTGAAAAACGCTGAAACTCATTTTGTTGTATTTAGACATAGAGTCTATTTCCAAAGTTTCAAGTCTCTAACTTCAAAAAAGAATTGCTCCCCGTACAAAGTTGGAACCACCTTTTCACCCCTTTAGAGGAGCAATTTCAAAAAACGCTGAAATACGTTTTTTTTGTATTTAAACAGAAAGTCCGTATACGAAGTTTTAAATCCCGCACTTCAAAAAATATTTGCGACCCGTACGAACTTTTAATCCCCTTTACACCCCTTTAGAGGATCAATGTTGAAAAATGCTGAAACACATTCTGTTGTATTTAAACAGAGAGTCTATGTACGAAGTATTAAATCTATCACTTTAAAAAAAAATGCTCCTTTACAAACTTGGAACCCTCTTTTCACCCCTTTAGGGGAGCAATTTTGAAAAACGCTGAATATTTTTTGTTGTATTTAGACATAGAGTCTATTTAAGAAGTTTCAAGTCTCTAACTTCAAAAAAGAATTGCTCCCCGTACAAAGTTGGAACCACCTTTTCATCCCTTTAGGGGAGCAATTTTGAAAAACGCTGAAATATGTTTTGTTATATTTAAACAGAGAATCAATTTACGAAGTTTTAAGTCTCTCACTTCAAATCAGATTTGCTCCCCATATAAACTTTGTACCCCTATTTTACCCTCATAGGGTTAGAATTTACCAAAACGCAGAAAACACTTTTTTTGGATTTAAGTTCCTAACCTTTTTACGAATTTTTAAGTCTACAGCTCAAGAAAAAAAAATTTTTCTCCCATACAAACTTTGCACCCCTATTTGATCCTCTTAGGGGTGGAATTTCCAAAAATCCCGTCTTACCCCTTGCATACATCATAAAAGTAAGCTCTGGACCAAATTTGAAGTTTCTAGTTCCAGTAGTTTCGGCTGTGCGTTGATGGTAGATCACCCCTTCTTCTTTTATATATATATATATAGAATATAGATAAATTAATCACGTTTGCAGGTAGTTTATTATAAAACTTTACACAATTACACATGAATGATTTTCTTATTTTTTGGAGCCAAGTGGAGGGTACCGCAAGCTTATATTTGTTTCTAGTATTAATATTATGTATGTCACAGTTCTGTCTAAAATTTACAATATTTTTGTCTACATACACAATATTGTCATAGATGTATTGACAATGCATTGTCATTATATTAATGTCCTTGAACTTATCTCTAAGTGAGTCTCTATGTTTTATCTTATATATTGCTCGAATAGCCCTCTTCTGCAGAATAAAGACAGTATTTATCTCTGCAGCACTGCCCCAGAGTAAAATACCATACGACATAATACTATGAAAGTAACTAAAATATACTAATCGAGCTGTCTTCACGTCTGTTAATTGACGGATCTTGCTCACTGCAAATGCTGCAGAACTCAGTCTATTCGAGAGATTAGCAATATGGGGACATTGGAGTTTTGAATCTAATGTCAAACCAAGAAAAACAGCACTATCAACTAGTTCCAATTCCTCATCTTTCACAGTGACACTAGTTTGCATGTGATTTACATTACTCGTGACGAATTTAATACATTTAGTCTTTTTCTCATTTAACAATAAATTGTTGACATTAAACCAATTAACTATTTTAGAAATGGCATTGTTCACATAATTACAAGCTTGTTGTTGCCGTGTGACTTTGAATATGAGTGAGGTATCGTCAGCAAACAATACTATATCATGGTGGGTCTTTACGAGGTATGGCAAGTCATTTATGTAGATAAGGAATAGGAAAGGTCCCAATATTGATCCCTGCAGTACACCCATAGAGACCAATGAACCGGGCGATCGCTGTCCATTCACGTCGACTCTTTGTATTCTATCATGTAAGTAAGACTTTAGCAAATTCAGTGCCGATCCTCGAACTCCATAGTAGTGTAGTTTCCTGATCAAAGTTTCATGACATACGCAGTCGAAGGCCTTGGACAAATCACAGAAGATACCTAAGGCATCATGTGACTCCTCCCAGGCATCGAATATATGTTTTGTTAGCTCGACAGTAGCGTCGGTTGTCGAGCGACTCCGCGTAAAACCAAACTGCTTATGGTGCATTAAATTGTTAGCATTAAAATGTTTTACTAATTGGGACAAAACTAGTTTTTCAAAAATTTTGCTAAATGTAGGTAGCACAGATATTGGTCTAAAATTAGTGGGGCAAAAGTGCTACCAAACTTGAATAAAGGAGTTATTTTACTGTGTTTCATTAGATCAGGAAACTCACCACAATCAACACTGTTATTAAATACAACCACTAAGTCAGGCGCTATGACTTCTATTAGAAATTTGACAGAATGAACAGAGACTCCCCAGAGGTCACTAGTTTTTTTGACATTAATTGTTTTAAATGCCTTTACTACGTCTGAGGCACTAACATGTACAAAATGAAAATCTCTACTACATTCTGGGGCGTTGTCTTTGAATAACACAACGGCAGACGAAGGTGATGAATTTAAATACCGTGTTGTGCATACTGTTGTGTATCTCACTAAAAAAATTTTTGAATTCTGTTGCTACTTCTAAACTTGAACCTATAATTTTGCCATTTATTTTTAATTTAGGATCATTCATTGTGTGCTTTGATCTGCCAGTTTCCACATTAATGACTTTCCATGTTGTTTTGATAATATCGGAGCTATTTTTTATTTTGTGGCTTAAACAAGTACGCTTAGCTATTCGACAATCTATTTTAAATTTTTTCGAATATTGTTTAACATGTTCTTTAAATTCATCACTCGCATTAAACCGCCGTTCCTCATATAAAGCATACAGTGCTTGTCTACGTTTATGTAAGTTCACAGTAGCCCATTCACTAAAAACTGATACACCACCAACCACGAACGATTTAGGAGTGAAAATTGCTTTATAATGTTTCATAAATGTGTGAAAAAATGAGTTGTACATGTCGTTAGGACTCATATCGGAAGATGAAAAGGGTAGCGCCTGGACTAGACTTTGCTTCATTCGTTCGACACGGTGCGTGGTTACTGGTACATAAGTTATTTGTTTCCTCAAAGTACTCCTTCTTTTTGTCTCAAATGTCATTAATTGGCCTAAGTTATCTGACTCTAATTTGCTGAATACACTTTGGGTAATAGCAATAATATCTGTAAAAATGTTATCTATACAGGTGGCGCTAGTAGCAGTTACTCTAGTAGGCTCCGACATATGTGGTTGAGGTTACATGATTTGAAAAGATTCAACAATCTAGTACTTATTGTTGAATTTTCCAAAATATTTACATTGAAGTTTCCGCATATAAGTATTTTTTTGCTAGAGAGCGATATTTTAAATTACATGGATTCCATTATATTTTCAAAGAGGTCCAAATTACTTAATGGTGGCCTATACACACAAACAACAATAAATTGCTCTAATTCTACTGCACTTAGTTCTATGGTCCGTTCAACAGACAAAGATACAACATCCTTACGTTCCTTAAATTTTAATTGACTATTTAATATAATTAATGAGCCACCATGTATGGAACCAAGCCTGGTGAACGAACTACCCACATGGTGATTATTAAATTGAGGCATTATTTCATTATTTTTTAACCAATGTTCAGTTACACATAGAATATCAATATTATAAGTATTCAAAAAGAGTTCAATCTGTAAGTCTTTACCTCTGATACACTGAATGTTTTGATGAACCAGATGCATATAATTTCCATTTTTCAAGCATTTTTCATTTAATTTATTAAACACTAAATTGCCAAAGTAAGAGTACTCCTTTGTCTGAACATTTAATTTAAATGATTGGTTATAACTGGAACCAATTCGAGGTCTACAACGGACTGCTCAATAGGAGCAGAGTTATGTGCTCCCAAATTCTTAGCAGAAATGTCAATTAAATATGATAGCGACAAAGCTATTTGTTTTTTGTAATAATTAGAGAGGTAAAACTTACCTTTAGTTAAAAAATAGTGTTTACCAACATAATTGTTGGTGTCAATTATGCTAAACTATGTACAAAAATTATATTCAAATTATATCTAGTGTCATTTTCTGCCTTTGACATTTGAGGACAATAGGGAAATGTGAACATAATAATTTCTTTCACAGTAAGTGTGTTCAACTTTTTAATAAATTTAATGAAATTTTTTTGTTTACACTTCCCCTGTTACCCAAAGTATAAGCAGTGTTGTCTGCGAAGTAATACTTGTATCGCTCAAAATTTGTTTTGAGACATTGTCAATGTCACTATAAGGCAGACAGTTGCTAATTACTGTTAGTCCTGTTAAGTAATCATTTAGGAATGTGCCCATACTACTTCCAATCTCATCACAGTACATAATTACATTGGGTTTTGGTGTGTTCTTTTCTATAGTGTGGAAGGAGCTATTATTATTTTGTTCTTGTGGTGGTAAACTGCCACACAGGTTACGGTTTATTTCATCATTGGACAAATGACCACTCACTTGCTCACATAGACATGACTGGCCATTGGTCAGTGACTCAAACCGCTCTGAATTATAATTAACTAGCTTTTACCCGCGGCTTCGCCCGCGTAATAAAAGTAATTTATAACCGTTTACAAAAAAGGAGATTCTCAGTTTGATCCGTATGTATGTATGTAGATACGTATGGATGTCATTTTCGTAATCGGCACCCCGTGGAACCATAAAGACGACACCTATATAAATTTTTTAGATAAATTAATTTCCGCCATCTTGGATTTGAAAATGGATGTCATTTTCATAGTTGGCACCCCGAGGAACCTCCAAGATGACAACCATATCGATTTATAAGACAAATAAATGTCCGCCATCTTGGATTTGAAAATGCATGTCATTTTCGTAATCCGCACCCCGAGGAACCTCGGAGATGACACCCATATCGATTTTTAGGAAAAAAAATTACCGTATATCCATTATATAACGTCATCATATTTGAAAATGGTTGTCATTTTCGTAATTGGCACCTCGAGGAACAACAAAATTGACAACCATATCGATTTTTAAGAAAAAGAAATGTCCGCCATCTTGGATTTGAAAATGCATGCCATTTTCGTAATCGACACCCCGAAGAACCTCGAATATGACACCCATATTACTGCTCCCCGCACAAGCTTGAAACCCCTTTTTCACCCCTTTAGGGGAGCAATTCCGAAAAACGCTGAAACGTGTTTTGCTGTATTTAAACAGAGTCCATATACGAAGTTTGAAATCTCTCGTTTCAAAAAGATTTGCTTCCCGTACAAATTTGGACCCCCTTTTCACCCCTTTAGGGAAGAAATTTCAAAAAATGCTGAAATATGGTTTGTTGTATTTTAACACAGTCCCCGTACAAACACCACATGGATCCACCTTTTCGTACCTTTAGGGGAGTAAATTCGAAAAATGCCGAGTAATTTTTTGTTGCATTTAAACAGAAAGTCTATATACGAAGTTTTAAATCTCTCACTTCAAAAAAGATTTGCTCCCTGTACAAACTTGGAACCCCTTTTCACCCCTTTAGGGGAGCAATTTAGAAACACGCTGAAATATGTTCTGTTGTATATAAACAAAGATTCTATTTACGAAGTTTCAAATCTCTCATTTCAAAAAAGATTCGCTCCCCGTACAAAATTTGAACCCCCTTTTCATCCCTTTAGGGGATCAATTTAGAAAAACGCTGAAATACGCCATTAATGTATTTAAACAGAGAGTCTTTATACAAAGTTTCAACGTTTTTTCCCGCGGCTTCGCCCGCGTACTAAGAGTAATTTTTAACCGTCTACAAAAAAAGAGGTTCTCAGTTTGACCTGCATGCAGATATGTACTGGATGTCATTTTCGTAATCGGCACCCCGAGGAACCACAAAGATGAAACCCATATCGATTTTTAAGAAAAATAAATATCCGCCATCTTTGATCTGAAAATGAGTGTCATTTTCGTAATCGGCACCCAGAGGAACCTCGAAAATGATACCCATATTGATTTTTAAGAAAAATAAATGTCCGCCATCTTGGATTTGAAAATGGATGTCATTTTTGTAATCTGCACCCCGAGGAACCTCGAAGATGACACCCATATTAATTTTTAAGAAAAATAAATCTCCGCCATATTTGATTTCAAAATGCATGCCATTTTCGTAATCGGCACCACGAGGAACCTCGAAGACGACACCCATATCGATTTTTATAAAATCAAATATTCGCCATCTTTGATCTGAAAATAAGTGTCATTTTCGTAATCGGCACCCAGAGGAACCTCTAAAATGACACCCATATTGATTGTTAAGAAAAATAAATCTCCGCCATCTTTGATTTGAAAATGCATGCCATTTTCGTAATCGGCACCACGAGGAACCTCGAAGACGACACCCATATCGATTTTTATAAAAATAAATATCCGCCATCTTTGATCTGAAAATGAGTGTCATTTTCGTAATCGGCACCCAGAGGAACCTCGAAAATGACACCCATATTGATTTTTAAGAAAAATAAATGTCCGCCATCTTGGATTTGAAAATGGATGTCATTATTGTAATCTGCACCCCGAGGAATCTCGAAGATGACACCCATATTGATTTTTAAGAAAAATAAATGTCCGCCATCTTTGATTTGAAAATGCATGCCATTTTCGTAATCGGCACCACGAGGAACCTCGAAGACGACACCCATATCGATTTTTATAAAAATAAATATCCGCCATCTTTGATCTGAAAATGAGTGTCATTTTCGTAATCGGCACCCAGAGGAACCTCGAAAATGACACCCATATTGATTTTTAAGAAAAATAAAAGTCCGCCATCTTGGATTTGAAAATGGATGTCATTTTTGTAATCTGCACCCCGAGGAACCTCGAAGATGACACCCATTTTGATTTTTAAGAAAAATAAATGTCCGCCATCTTTAATTTGAAAATGAATGTCATTTTCGTAATCGGCACCCCGAGGAACCTCAAAGATGACACCCATATTGATTTTTAAGAAAAATAAATGTCCGCCATCTTTAATTTGAAAATGAATGTCATTTTCGTAATTGGCACCCCGAGGAATCTCGAAAATGACACCCATATCGATTTTTAAGAAAAGGAAAAATTTGCTCCCCGCTCAAATTTGGAACCCTCTTTTCACCCCTTAAAGGGAGCAATTCCGAAAAACGTTGAAACACGTTTTGTTATATTTAAACAAATAGTCTATATACGAAGTTTTAAATCTCTCACTTCAAAAAAGATTTGCTATCTGTACAAACTTGGAACCCCCTTTTGAACCCTTTAGGGGAGCAATTTCAAAAAACGCTTAAATATGTTTTGTTGTATTTAAACATAGAGTCTATGTACGAAGTTTTAAATCTCTCACTTCAAAAAAGATTTGCTCCCCATACAAACTTTGAACCCCCTTTTCACCACTTTAGAAAATGAATTTAGAAAATCGCTGAATTCAATTTTGTTATATTTAAACAGAGAGTCTATGTAAGAAGTTTTAAGTCTTAACTCTCAAACAGAAGTTTCTCCCATACAAACTTTGCAACCCTATTTTACCATGAACACAACCCTCAAAACAAAACTCGCTAAACAAGAAGCTGAGTATGAGGACCTGTTGAGCCAGCGGGATGAACTCCAACTCTCGGTAGACCAGTTCCAGCAGTGCCAGGAGGTACACGAGCAGGCGTTGCAACGCATCCGGGATCTAGAGCAACAGCTGGAGGAAATCGAGGCTAAGCAGATTGACATTTGCAAGTATTGCTCCGGACAGGGTGATGCCAATTTAAGTATATATGCTGAATTAAATAGTTGTTGCGATATAGACATAATGCATGATAGTATAATAAGCCCCCCATTAGTTGAGACTATTGATCTGACTAATTCTGTTTGTAAAGAGAGCAGTATGGATAAAAAAATAATCATAAGAGGGTCCAATAAACTTAAAAAATATTTAAAATTAAATAGATTTATTAGGAGATCCAAGATTTTATTGAAACGCCACAAATCATTTTTTAAAGTAGTTTCATCAAAGTATAATCATGTGGCATTGAGGAATCAGCTCTCTGACTGCCAACGGGAACTAGACCAGGCTGCCATGGAATTAAGTAATCGCTCCAAAGAACTTAGATTATTGGAATCAAAACTTGTAGATGTTAGGAAGAAGTATGAACATGAAAATAAAACATTACAGGAATACATAGGCTTTATGAATCGTGTTCTAGAACCGGGGAGCGGCATCCCAGTGCACTTCGAGTCACCTCGGGCTCCGGGACGCCTGGCGGCTCCGTGCTGCGACAGCGCGCCGGGCTCGCCCGCGCCGCCGCCGAGCGTCGCCGCTGCGTCCCCCGCCGTCCCCGCCGCCCCCGCCCTGCGTGAGTCGTCGCCGAGCCAAGCCGAGCCAACATCACCTCCCAGCCGGACCGAGCTGCTGACGCCGAGCCGCACCGTGCAGCCGCCCGCTGGCCCCGCCTCCGCCCCCGCCGCCGCCCCCGCCGCCGGCGCGCCCGGGCGCCCGCGCCGCACCGTCGTGTACACGGACCAGGTGGGCGTCGGCCTCGGAGCGCTGCTGGCGGGCCGCCTGATGCAGCGGGTGACCAACAACTGTCTCCCGGGAGCCTCCGTTGATCATTTGGCCTCGTGCATTGCCGCTGACGACTTCGACTGCGATGCTACGCTGGTAGTTTTCGTAGGAGATAGTTTAGGATGTACTGAGCGAGACGTCATTAAACTAGCTGAGACCCTGACTGAAATAGACCAGCGAGGTGTAGGCAAAATAATAATCTGTGCTTTGCCTTTTTCGAATAGTTTGCCGGCAAAGCTAAATAGAAAGTTAGATTACTTTAATTCCATATTGTTTAGGTTATCGCTGTACAGCTGTACGATCTCGTACTTTGACACCAATAAATTTGTTAAAAATTTCGTATTGACTCAGAAGCGTACCTTTCTACCGAGGAGGTACTTACGCGAGTGTGCTAAATTATTAGCATATAATATTGTAGACCCCGTCGTAACTAGTACGACGTCGGATAATGTTAAGGCGGTCCCTGTGTTACGCTTTAGTAGCGTGGGGTCGGAAATGGAGTCCGAGCCGGCCAGTAATTTAAACTGACCGTTAAGACAACGCGTGTTATCACCGGCCTCGAACCCGTTGATAGATGTAGCACTAGTATTAATATAGTTCATCAAAATATACAGGGATTTTCGAATAAGGAACTTGAAATTGACTTGTTTATACAATGTTCAAATATTCATATTCTCTGTATAACGGAACACTGGCTTAGAAATCATGAATTTATGTTTAATTTTAGCAATCATAGCATAGTAAGCTCATATTCTAGGAAGTCATGTAGGCGAGGAGGCTCCTTAATTATGGTAAGACATAACTTGAAATGTAAAGAGCGTAAAGACATTGTTGACATGTCCGTCGAGCGTCACATAGAAGTCTCTTGCGTAGAGTTAGATCAATTTATAATTATATGCGTATACAGGCCCCCATCCGCGGATTACAGTCTATTTGAGTCTGTTATGGAAGAAGTTCTGAGTAGTATTTTCAAGAGTGCAAAATGTGTTATTGTGTGTGGTGATTTTAACGTTAACTTGCTTGAGAAATCGCACATGTGCGTGAGCCTAGTGAATACTTGTGAACCTACTCGTATTACAGCAACCAGCGCAACATGTATAGATAACGTTTTCAGTAACAAGGAAGCTATTAATAAGTCAATCATAAACACCTTAAGTTCTGACCACTGTGGACAACAAGTCTCTTTAAGCGGAAAAACTGACGAAGCTCCACGAGACACAATGTGCAGACCTATTTCTGAAAAAAGATTAGATTTATTCAATCGCAATATCACGAAACGATTACGTTACCTTCCCATTGTTCAGGAGAGCCCTGACCGTTTATGTGCTCAATTGTTGAACTGCATCAAAACCGAATTTGATGCCAGTTTTATTTTAAAGAAAATTCAAAGCAAGGTCAAGCCTAAGTTCAGCGACTGGGCTACCCCAGATATTCACGGGAGAAGACGCCGACTCTATGAGTTGTACGATTCGAGAACTACTGATAAAAGGCCGGAATTTCTAGAGTATGTTAGGAACTATTCGAAATCTTTTAAATTAATGTGTGTCGCCGCTAAAGCCGATTACTTGTCAAAAAAGATCCAAAACTCCAAAGATAAAGTCAAAACTGTATGGCAAGTTATCAACACTGAAACTGGAAAAAGTAAAATAAAAGATCCGCACTACAGCCTACGAATCGATGATACTCTGGTAAGTTCTGACTACGAAGTAGCGGATCATTTTGAGCTGTTCTTTTCTAACGTACCTGTCGAGACTACGAAGTCCTTAAACTCATCACCAGATGTCGCTGAATCATTATTGAAAGCAAATGTAACAGAATGTACAGAAATCTTTAGCTTTACTTATGTGTCTCCCATAACTTTAATAAAAGCTTTTAAGTCATTAAATTTAAAGAAGACTGAAGATCTCTGGGGCCTTTCAGTAAAAGTATTACATTCCATTATAGAATCAATCGCACCTTTCTTAGCTGATATTTTCAATAAATGTATTGATACTGGAGTTTTTCCTGACCTGATGAAACACAGTAAAATTATCCCCTTGTTTAAATCGGGAGCAAAAACTGACCCTACCAACTTCAGGCCAATATCAATACTACCGGCAAAGTTTTTGAGAAACTTATTTTTAATCAGCTTATGTCCCACTTTAATCGCAATAAACTACTCAATAGCAATCAATTCGGATTCACTAGAGGTCGTTCTACCACCGATGCCGGGGTGGTATTACTAATTAAACATATACATGATGCCTGGGAAGGGGCTCAAGATGCTATTGGAGTGTTCTGTGATCTATCAAAGGCATTTGATTGCGTTGATCATGAGAACTTAATTAGAAAGTTAAGACATTATGGGATAAAAAACGGTGCTCTTGACCTTGTTTCATCGTATCTGTCGAAAAGAACGCAACGAGTAGTCATTAATGGAACTCAATCTGCAGGGACAACTGTTGCGCTTGGAGTCCCTCAAGGCTCGATTCTGGGTCCATTTCTGTTCCTAGTTTACATCAATGACTTACCAAACTTGGTGCAACATAAACATGATATAGTGCTATTTGCAGATGATACGTCACTTATCTTCAAGATAGGACGGAAAGAGAATAACTATGATGTTATTAATGAGGCACTAATTACTGTTGTGAACTGGTTTACAGCAAATAATTTACTCCTAAATTCCAAGAAAACAAAGTGCATCAAATTCACTTTGCCAAATGTCAAGCAAATAAACTATTCTAAGATCAAACTAAAGGATGATGAACTGGAATTTGAAGACAACACGGTGTTCTTAAGCATTACCTTAGATTCAAAACTGCAATGGCATGCGCATATTGCCACTCTGGCTGGCAAACTTAGTTCTGCGGCCTATGCAGTTAGACGTATTAGACAGTTAACTAACGTTGAAACGGCCAGGCTGGTGTATTATAGTTACTTCCATAGTGTTATGTCCTACGGAATCCTGTTGTGGGGTAAAGCGGCTGACATCCAGACCATCTTCGTGCTACAGAAACGAGCTGTACGCTCCAACTACGAACTAAAAGCCAGAGAATCTCTCAGAGATAAATTTAAAGAGGCAAACATTCTTACTGTAGCATGCCAATACATTCTGGAAAATATTATGCATGTGCGGAAAAATTTACAGGAATTCAAGCTTAACAGTGATATCCATGACTACAACACTAGAAGTAAACACAAGATTGCAGTGAAGGCCAGTCGTCTCCGAAAGGTTAGCACGTCATTTGTGGGGAACTGTATACGATTTTATAATAAAATACCTATCGAAATAGTTAATTTGCCATTCAGTAAATTTAAGTCCCATATTAAAAGGTATTTGCTAAGCCAGGCGTATTATACTGTCAACGATTTCTTAAATGACAAAAATGCTTTCAAGCCAGTGGTAGTTTAATCCTGTTACTTTTAATATATCTATGTTTATTTTAGGTTATATTCTTGTATAGTAGTTCCGTTACGTTTTATGTAACACGATGCTATTTCTCGCCTCACAGTCGCCTTAACTTTGTTATTATCAATGTCCGCCAGCTTGAATATGTCATGCTCGCTTTAAGGGCTTTGCCTACGGTGGCGTCGTTGATCGGGTCGCCACCTTCCCTAACAGATGGTCGAGGGAGGCGATGGCTGAGATACGCGTCATACTCGTGATCGGGTGCTGTTTGTGGAGTCCGGTCTGTTCATGCTTGCTAGGACATAGTGACTACGTTAATACTAGTGCCTTTTCATAGGGGATTGACGAGAGACATCATCCTGTTGTGGATTCGTTTTTATTATCAGTGACTTAGAGACCATATACATCTCTAACAATATTAAATTAATTTTAATTTTGACGCTCAGAGACCATGTACATCTCTGGGATAATATATTAATTTCACTCCTTGTTTAATCTTGAGACCTTATACATCTCTAACTTAATATTTGTAATAGATAACTTTGCAAGTTTATCTTCACTGTATGACATTAATTTTGTTATAATTGTTAAACTCGAAATTATTATTCCTTCTTGCACTGTAAATTAATATTTTGACATGAAAAATGTATTACTTATTATAGTCCGACTTTCTTAAATTGTAAATTAATATTTTGACATGTAAAAGTGCCCTTGTGGCCTATTTGCAGAATAAATGTTTGTATTGTATTTGTATTGTATTGTACCCTTTTAGGGTTAGAATTTTGCAAAACGCTGAAAACACTTTCTTTGAATTTAGAGTCGTAACCTTTTCACAAATTTTTAAGTCTTCAGCTCAAAAAAAATTTTTCTCCCATACAAACTTTGCACCCTTATTTGATCCTCTTAGGGTTGGAATTTCCAAAAAATTCCATCTTATCCTTTGCATACGTAATAAAAGTAAGCTCTGGACCAAAATTAAAGTTTCTAGTTCCAGTAGTTTCGGCTGTGCGTTGTTGATAGATCAGGACTTCTTTTATATATTTAGATTTTCTTTTAGTTTCAGTTATGGACATGTGTTTCAATATCTTCTGATAAATCCAAATATTGCTAAAAGACCGATAATAAAACATGCACTACAAACGCCTTAGATCCCAGCAACGAAACCGACCATAACAAAAAAGTTGTCATTAAACCATTACCCGAGCTTGAAGAGGAAAGTCTGTTTTAAAGAAATTCAATGCTTTAAAATGGACTTACAGTCGTCAGCATCACAATTCGCTAGAAGTTTATAGACATACTATACGCATTGCTAGTCAGAGTATGCTATCACATACTTTTAGCTGCTAAATTATGCCATCGCAAGCTTTCCTTTAGCTGCTAAATAATGTCATCACTTAGGTTCAGCCGCTATAAGATACCATCTCATGTTTTCAGCTGCTAGTCGCATGCTTTCATTCAGCTGCTAAAGATTGTCATGAACAACAAGAACATAGGTACCACATTCAGTCAGGAAGCAAGTCTGGCCTGGACGAGCCGGATATACCACGGGGCACAAATTTCTGAGGAGCGACACGCTCTGGGATAGGAAGGGAAGACCGACTAGCCGCAGCCAGTCCGCCATAATCTACCGGTTGTGCAACCTTTTGCCAATACTGGAAACGTGGAGTGGTAGGAAAATTCGTCGGTGGATGAGCGTTGTATTTTCAGAGAAAGTAAGTCTTCCCGAGGATCTCTGCGTGTTCCTATGATTCGCAGTAATCGTCGTCGTAAACTATTACCATCAAAAACAATACTTGTTAAAAAAACCAAGTCTTGCAACTCAGTTGTTCTACGGTAAAAAGTTGTGAGATCCATGTAATACCAAGTCGGTTATTAATTTATTCAGACCCTACTTAAGCGACTTTCTGTCCTAATACGTCCAGTCCCTAAGACCACGATCGTGGTCCATGACAATTGAAAATCAATTGTGTCTGGAATCTCCATACTCGAAGCATTAAGTTGTTACGTAATAATTAACAGCATCTTATAGTGACGCATATCAATATTAAAAATCTTTATCGTTTTATATAAATATATTGAGACTTGGCCATCGCACTAAATAATTTAATTTACACGTGTTTTCATGACCGGAATACCCAATTTTTGCTCGATTTGGCAGGGGCACTACCGTGCGCCTATATTTATATGGGATTACAAAGTTAGCAGTTATGTATCTAGAAAAACTGGACCGAAATTTTGAAAAATTTTACTCGACTTGGCGGGGGCACTACCGTGTGCCTTTATATTTATATGCTATTACAAAGTTATTTAAGTAAGTAGTTAAAATTTATAAAACTGGACGGAAATTGAAAAAAATTGCTAGACTTAGCGGTTGCACTACCGTGCCCCCAAATATTAATATTAATAATAATAATAATAATATACTATATATAAATATTTTAGTTTTTCCTTGATTCATACACCAAACACTACTTATATTCCAAATTTGAAGCTTCTAGGTCTGCTAGAAGTGCCTTAGAATTTTGATGATCGGTGAGTCAGTCAGTGAGTCAGTGAGTGACAAAATTAAGAAATTTGACCCGTTATAATTCTTAAAATGCTGGTTCAAATTGAATGAAATTTGAAATATACCGTGTCTTTACAATGCCTGCATGGTTACTGAAAATTCAGTCTTCTAGTTTTATCCACAACGAAGTTACAGGGGGTCGAAAATGGCCTGAATTGCTTCAAAGGATGGTACGACCGTGCCGCTTTTTTCCTCGACTTGGTAGGGGCACTGCGGTGCCCCCAAAACGTTCCGTATCTCTCCGATGGTTTCCTTGTTAAATTGCATCATTAAATGATAGAAGACCTTCCCAATGAAAGAGGGTTTTTTTAAGGTATATCCTTGTATCTAAGTCATCAGGCAGACTTTGAATATAAGCCGTGGTGCAATAGCTTCTCAACATACGAACTTTTCACGGTGTAGACATGCGACAGGCACAACACTTTTTCTATGATAAGTATATTGTAACATGACTATATTATAATGATATATTATAAACAATTAAACACTTTCATTCAGCTGCTATAGGGTGTCATCAGGTCATCGCGTAGTTTCCGCTGTTATAGGATACCATTTCATGTTTTCAACAGCTAAAGTATATCGTCCCATGCTTTCATTCAATTGTCATCACATTATTTCAACTGTAGTATACTATCCCATGTTTTCAGCTATTAAAGAATGCTTTCGCATGTTTTCAGATGTTAAAATATATCATTGCATACTTTCTGCTGCTAAAGGATGTCATCGCATGTTTTCATTCAGCTTGAAAAGGATGAGGATTTGGGACTAGGTGGCGATTGCACCTATAGCTCAGTTGGCTAGAGCGACTGGCCGCGAGTGCCGGGAAGTCGCAGGTTCGAATCCTGCTCGGTGCCTAAATTTTTCAATTTTTCCTTCATTCTAAATTTAGGATGACATCGCATATAAATTTGATATAAATTGCATTATTGTGAAATTATAACAGTAAAAATGTTTATATTAATGTTTCGATAAGAAAATAATTTAGTGAAAATACCAAAAAAATATCGAACTAATCAACAGTACTTCAATATTAGCGATATAATTATTTCTTAATTTATCTTATAAACACGAAACACATAGTCTGAAAACAATTATACTAATTCTCCCACAGTCAAGTACAAATGTCACTGTCAGTGCGTTTGCGCAGGGAGTATAGAGTATATAATAAAATTTGCTGCTTGATATTGGCAATCCATGTTTACTATACAATTATATTAGAAAAAAAACGAAAACTCTTTGTTTGAGATTTTTTTATTAGTGTGCAAATAATTATTTCTCAAACATGCAATGAAATATTGAGGTTATATTCCTTATAATAGGCTGCGAAGTGTCACGTTTCGGGTGCAGCTAGACGAGAGGCCTTTAAAGGAATTTCATATAAAGTTGGAGGCCTAGGCCTGCAAGATGCTCTTTTTTAATTTTCA
The DNA here is from genome assembly GCA_963556455.1 of Epiblema foenella. NCBI lineage: Eukaryota > Metazoa > Arthropoda > Insecta > Lepidoptera > Tortricidae > Epiblema > Epiblema foenella. Next base: position 11,412,996 of record OY747097.1, on the reverse strand, counting down.
TTCCACATTTATTTGTGACACACACAGACTAGGAAGTGTTCAGACCGCCGACTCGGGAAGAAAAAATTGACCGTAGCAAAGTATATTTAATCTGTACTGCTGGTCTTGACTGACGTTTCTTTTTTTTTAATTTTTCATTGGACCGTGGCAAAGGAGCGTAAGGTGTGCATCCAACGCTATATAGCTCATTGAATTTAATTTTGTGTACAAGTTCCCGGCATTCAAATGAACACCAGTTTCCATTGAAATGAAACTGGTGTTCAATTGAAACACCGTGAACTTTGTAGTTCGTGTCTTAGTTGATTAATGAAATGAAACAATATTTTACTTATTAAATAATTTATTTTGTAATTTCTTTTTATATTTATCATATGTTTTCTGCTGCATTACAGAGTCCGGTTTTGTATACTGTGCTATATCTGTGCCCTTTAACCCTTCACCAAGTTAAGGGATATATGTCTCCCACATAGCCATATTGTTTGCCATGGCCCGGTTTCAACTGCATCTCCTACAACAAAACATTATATCAATCCCTGTATAATATCATATATATCATGATCTTCTTCTATAATATCATGATCTTCATTCACAGCACACAGCTAAATCCAACAATGTATCTTTGGCAGCTGTTTGAATTCACTTGAACAGAAATTTCAGTGATTTGTGACAAAATATGAAAATATGATCAGCGAAATAAAAACACAGAAGTCTGATAATTTTTTTATATTTTGAGTGTTGTAAGGTTGGTAAATATTAATGTATTGTTGTAATATGACCATAATTAGGATGTGGGATGATACTATCCCATTGCCTTATTACAGTTTGACTATGTAGGAACTATTCTGCCCATAACCCGGTTGATTTCAGCCGAAAGACGTCCACTGCTGAACATAGGCCTCCCCCAAATGGGGGGGATTTGCCATAGTCGCCACGCTTGGCAAGCGGGTTGGCGACCGCAGTTTGATGGTGGTAATGATCGAAGGATGCTGCTGCCCACCCTCCGATTTTCCCTTATTCGTCTCCTACGAAACCCACGGGAAGAGATGGGGTGGCGCAATTCTTACCCGGCAACCACACGGGATAGCCCGGTTAATTCGTTTTTATTATCAGTGACTTAGAGACCATATACATCTCTAACAATATTAAATTAATCTTAATTTTGACGCTCAGAGACCATGTACATCTCTGGGATATTACATTAATTTCATTATACTCCTTGCTTAATCTTGAGACCTTATACATCTCTAACTCTTCTGATGTTGTAATATTTATAATAGATAACTTTGCAAGTTTATCTTCACTGTATGACATTAATTTTGTTATAATTGTAAACTCGCAATTATTATTCTTTCTTGAACTGTAAATTAATATTTTGACATGAAAAATGTATTGTAAATTGTAAATTAATATTTTGACATGTTAAAGTGCCCTTGTGGCCTATTTGCAGAAGAAATGTTTGATTTTTGATTTTAACTGTCTTGTCAGTTCAGGTAAGTATTTAAATTGTTACTGTGTTCAACCTATAACTAGTGATTGATATATTTGATGTGTTGTTGGAGATTTGGAGTTGAAACCGGACTACTGTATGCAATGTACTATATGGGAGATGTATCACCCTTTGCCTGATAAAGAAATATAATTACACTAAATTGAATATGCCAGTTCATTACTCAGGCAGGCAATGGGAATACCGTATCCCACATTTTTTTCTGGTTTACAGGAACATAGGTATCCAACTTTTGTAAATACATTTTGTATAAGACATTCAATATGGTTGCAAATCTATATGAATAACTTATTAAGACACACTATTGTTTGCGTTTTGGCGGCTTATTGTTTATCGCGGCCTGGTAAAGGGTTAATATCTTATTTATATTGATACACCAATTCATTATTGCGAATTTTATAATAATACTAGCGGCCGCCCGCGACTTCGTCCGCGCAGATTTTAGATGGTAACAAAGATACAAAAGAGGTTTATTTGTTTCTGTCAGTTGTCTGATGCTATTAATCTTTTGTAAAAATTACTCGAAAGAAAAAAATTATGTCCGCCATCTTGGATTTGAAAGTGGATGTGTCTTTCGAAATCGGTACCCCGAGGAACTATAAAGGCGACCTCATATCGATTTTAAAGAAAAATAAATGTCCGCCATCTTGGATTTGAAAATGCATATCATTTTCGTAATCGGCACCCCGAGGAACCTCGAAGGTGACACCGATGTCGATTTTTAAGAAAAATTAATGTCCGCCATTTTGGATTTGAAAATGGATGTTATTTTCGGAATCGGCACCCCGAGGAACCTCAACGATGATACCCATATCGATTTTTAAGAAAAATAAATGTCCCCATCTGTCAACTTGGAACCCCTTTTTACCGCATTAGGGGAACAATTTAGAAAACGCTGGCATGCGTTTTGTTGTATTTAAACAGAGAGTCTATATGCGAAGTTTTAAATCCCGCACTTCAAAAAAGATTTGCTCCGAGTACGAACTTGTAAACCCCTTTTCACCCCTTTGGGGAGCAATTCCAAAAAACGTTGAAATACGAATTGTTGTATTTAAACAAAGAGTCTATGTACGAAGTTTTAAATCTCTCACTTCAAAAACGATTTGCTCCTTTACAAACTTGGAACCCTCTTTTCACCCCTTTAGGGGAGCAATTTTGAAAAACGCTAAAATAAGTTTTGTTGTATTTAAACAGATAGTCCGTTTACGAAGTTTTAAATCCCACACTTCAAAAAATATTTACTCCCCGTACGGAATTTTAAACCCCTTTACACCCCTTTAGAGGATCAATTTTGAAAAACACTGAAACACATTTTGTTGTATTTAAACAAAGAGTCTATGTACGAAGTTTTAAAACTCTCACTTCAGAAAAAATTTGCTCCTTTACAAACTTGGAACCCTCTTTTCACCCCTTTAGGGGAGCAATTTTGAAAAACGCTGAAATAAGTTTCATAGTATTTAGACATAGTCTATTTAAGATGTTTCAAATCTACTTCAAAAAAGAATTGCTCCCCGTACAAAGTTGGAACCACCTTTTCACCCCTTTAGAGGAGCAATTTCAAAAACCGTTGAAATACATTTTGTTGTATTTATACAGAGAGTCCGTTTACGAAGTTTTAAATCCCACACTTCAAAAAAGATTTGCTCACCGTACGAACTTTCAAACCTTTTTTCACCCCTTTAGAGGAGCAATTTAAAAAAACGCTGAAATACGTTCTGTTGTATTTAAACAGAGAGTCTATGGAAGAAGTTTTAAATCTCTCACTTCAAAAAAGAATTTTTCCCCGTACAAAATTGGAACCACATTTTCACCCCTTTAGAGGAGCAATTTCAAAAAACGCTGAATTGAGTTTTGTTGTATTTAAACAGAGAGTCCGTTTACGAAGTTTTAAATTACGCACTTCAAAAAATATTTGCTCCCCGTACAAAGTTTTAAACCCTTTTTCACCCCTTTAAAGAAGCAATTTTGAAAAACGCTGTAATGACTTTTGTTGTATTTAAACAGAGAGTCTATATACGAAGTTTTAAATCTCTCACTTCAAAAAAGATTTGCTCCTTTACAAACTTGTAACCCTCTTTTCACCCCTATAGGGGAGCAATTTTGAAAAACGCTGAAATACGTTTTATTTTATTTAAACAGAGAGTCTATATACGACGTTTTACATTTCTCACTTCAAATAAGATTTGCTCCTTTACAAATTTGGAACCCTCTTTTCACCCCTTTAGAGTAGCAATTTTGAAAAACGCTGAAATAAGTTTTGTTGTATTTAAACAGAGTCCGTATAGGAAGTTTTAAATCCTGCACTTCAAAAAATATTTGCTCCCCGTATGGAATATTAAACCCCTTTACACCCCTTTAAAGGATCAATTTTGAAAAATGCTGAAATTCGTTTTGATGTATTTTAACAGTCTATTTACGAAGTTTCAAATCTCTCACTTCAAAAAAGATTTACTCACCGTACAAAATTGGAACCCCCTTTTGACCCGTTTAGAGGAGCAATTTCAAAAACCGCTGAAATATGTTTTGTTTTATTTAAATACAGATTCTATGTACGAAGTTTTAAATATCTCACTTCAAAAAAGATTTGCTCTTTACAAACTTGGAACCCTCTTTTCACCCCTTTAAGGGAGCAATTTTGAAAAACGCTGAAATAAGTTTTGTTTTATTTAAACATATCTGTTTACGAAGTTTCAAATCTCTCACTTCAAAAAAGATTTGCTCACCGTACAAACTTGGAACCCCCTTTTCACCCCTTTAGAGGAGCAATTTCAAAAAACGCTGAAATGTGTTTTGTTGTAATTAAACAGAGAGTCTATATACGAAGTTTTAAGTATCTCACTTCAAAACAGATTTACTCCGCATATAAACTTTGCACCCCTATTTTACCCTCTTAGGGTTAGAATTTTACAAAACGCTGAAAACACTTTCTTTGAATTTAAGTTTGTAACCTGTTTACGAATTTTTAAGTCTTCAGCTCAAAAAAAAATTTTTCTCCTATACAAACTTTGTACCCCTATTTGATCCCTTTAGGGGTAGAATTTCCAAAAATCCTGTATTATCCCTTACACGCGTCATAAAAGTAAGCTCTGGATTAAATTTGAAGTTTCTAGTTCCAGTAGTTTCGGCTGTGCGTTGATGGTAGATCACCCCCTCTTCTTTTATATATATACTAGCGGCCGCCCGCGACTTTGTCCGCGTAGATTTTAGATCGTAACAAAGATATAAATGGAGTTTATTTGTTTCTGTCAGTTGTCTGATGCTATTAATCTTTTGTGAAAATTACTCGAAAGAAAAAATTAATGTCCGCCATCTTGGATTTGAAAATGGACGTAACTTTCGGAATCGGTACCCCGAGGAACTATAAAGATGACCTCATAACGATTTTAAAGAAAAATAAATGTCCGCCATCTTGGATTTGAAAATGCATACGACGATGACACCCATTTCAATTTTTAAGAAAAATAAATGTCCGCCATCTTGGATTTTAAAATGCATATCATTTTCGTAATCGGCACCCCGAGGAACCTCGAAGATGACACCCATATAGGTTTTTAAGAAAAATAAATGTCCGCCATCTTGGATTTGAAAATGCCTATAATTTTCGTAATCGGCACCCCGAGGAACCTCGACGATGACACCCATATCGATTTTTAAGAAAAATAAATATCCCCATCTGTCAACTTGGAACCCCTTTTTACACCATTAGGGGAACAATTTAGAAAAACGCTGGAACACGTTTTGTTGTATTTAAACAGAAAGTCTTTATACGTAGTTTTAAATTCCGCACTTCAAAAAAGATTTGCTCCGCGTATGAACTTGTAAACCCTTTTTCACCCCTTTGGGGAGCAATTTCAAAAAACGCTGAAATACATTTTGTTGTATTTAAACAGAGAGTCTATGTACGAAGTTTTAAATCCCTCACTTCAAAAACGATTTGCTCCTTTACAAAATTGGAACCCTCTTTTCACCCCTTTAGGGGAGCAATTTTGAAAAATGCTGAAACTCGTTTTGTTGTATTTAGACTTAGAGTCTATTTACAAAGTTTCAAGTCTCTAACTTCAAAAAAGAATTGCTCCCCGTACAAAGTTGGAACCACCTTTTCACCCCTTTAGAGGAACAATTTCAAAAAACGCTGAAATACGTTTTTTTGTATTTAAACAGAGAGTCCGTATACGAAGTTTTAAATCCCGCACTTCAAAAAATATTTGCGACCCGTACGAACTTTTAATCCCCTTTACACCTCTTTAGAGGATCAATTTTGAAAAACGCTGAAACACATTTTGTTGTATTTAAACAGAGAGTCTATGTACGAAGTATTAAATCTATCACTTTAAAAAAAAATGCTCCTTTACAAACTTGGAACCCTCTTTTCACCCCTTTAGGGGAGCAATTTTAAAAAACGCTGAATATTTTTTGTTGTATTTAGACAGAGTCTATTTAAGAAGTTTCAAGTCTCTAACTTCAAAAAAGAATTGCTCCCCGTACAAAGTTGGAACCACCTTTTCACCCCTTTAAAGGAGCAATTTCAAAAAACGCTGAAATACGTTTTTTTGTATTTAAACAGAGAGTCCGTATACGAAGTTTTAAATCCCGCACATCAAAAAATATTTGCGACACGTACGAACTTTTAATCCCCTTTACACCCCTTTAGAGGATTAATTTTGAAAACGCTGAAATACGTTTTGTTGTATTTAAACAGAGAGTCTATGTACGAAGTTTTAAATCTATCACTTTAAAAAAAATGCTCCTTTACAAACTTTTAACCTTATTTTCACCCCTTTAGGAGAGCAATTTTGAAAAACGCTTAAATATTTGTTGTTGTATTTAGACATAGTCTATTTAAGAAGTTTCAAGTCTCTAACTTCAAAAAAGAATTGCTCCCCGTACAAAGTTGGAACCACCTTTTCATCCCTTTACGGGAGCAATTTTGAAAAACGCTGAAATAACTTTTGTTTTATTTAAACATAGTCTATATACGAACTTTTAAATATCTCATTTCAAAAAAGATTTGCTCACCGTACGAACTTTTAAACCCCTTTTGACCCACTTTAAAGGAGCAATTTTGAAAAACGCTGAAATTTGTTGTGTTGTATTTAAACAGAGAGTCTATGTACGAAGTTTTAAATCTCTCACTTCAAAAAAGTATTTCTCCCCGTACAAAGTTAGAACCACCTTTTCACCCCTTTAGAGGAGCAATTTCAAAAACCGCTGAAATATGTTTTGTTTTATTTAAACAGAGAGTCTGTTTACGAAGTTTTAAATCCCACACTTCAAAAAATATTTGCTCCACGTACGAACTTGTAAACCCCTTTTCACCCCTTTAGTGGAGCAATTTCAAAAAACGCTGAAATATCTTTTTTTGTATTTAAACAGAGAGTCCGTGTACGAAGTTTTAAATCTCGCACTTCAAACATATTTGCTCCCCGTACGAACATGTAAACCCCTTTTCACCCCTCTAGAAGAGCAATTTCAAAAAACGCTGAAATACATTTTGTTGTATTTAATCTGAGAGTCTATCCGAAGTTTTACATTTCTCACTTCAAATAAGATTTGCTCCTTTTTACAAACTTGGAACCCTCTTTTCACCTCTTTAGGGGAGCAATTTTGAAAAACGCTGAAATAACTTGTGTTTTATTTAAACATAGAGTCTATATACGAAGTTTTAAACATCTCACTTCAAAAAAGATTTGCTGTTTACAAACTTGGAACCCTCTTTTCACCCCTTTAAGGGAGCAATTTTGAAAAACGCTGAAATAATTTTTGTTGTACTTAAAAATAGTCTATTTACGAAGTTTCAAATCTCTCACTTCAAAAAAGATTTGCTCACCGTACAAACTTGGAACCCCCTTTTCAATCCTTTAGAGGAGCAACTTCAAAAAATGTTGAAGTATTTTTTGTTGTATTTAAACAGACAGTCTATTTACGAAGTTTGAAATCTCTCACTTCAAAAAATATTTGCTCCCTATACAAACTTGTAACCCTCCTTTTCATACCTTTAGAGGAGAAATATCAAAAAACGCTTAATGCGTCTTGTTGTATTTAAACAGAGAATCTATTTACGAAGTTTTAAGTCTCGCACTTCAAAAAAGATTTGCTCCCCGTACAAACTTGGAACCCTCTTTTCACCCCTTTAGGGGAGCAATTTAAAAAAACGCTGAAATGCATTTTGATGTATTTTAACAGAAAGTCTATGTACGAAGTTTGAAATCTCTCACTTCAAAAAAGATTTGCTCCCCGTACAAACTTGGAACCCCCTTTTCACCCCTTTAGATGAGCAATTTCAAAAAACGCTGAATTGAGATTAGTTGCATTTAAACAGAGAGTCCGTATACGAAGTTTTAAATCCCGCACTTCAAAATATATTTGCTCCCCGTACGAACTTGTAAACCCCTTTTCACCCCTTTAGGGTAGCAATTTCAAAATACACTGAAGTGTTTTTTGTTGTATTTAATTAAAGAGTCTATTTACGAAGTATGAAATCTCTCACTTCAAAGAAGATTTGCCCCCGTACAAACTTGGAACCCCCTTTTCATCCCTTTAGAGGAGCAATTTCAAAAAACACTGAAATATGTTTTGTTATATTTAAACAAAGTGTCTACTTACGATGTTTGAAATCTCTCACTTCAAAAAAGATTTGCTCCTTTACAAACTTGGAACGCTCTTTTCACCCCTTTAGGGGAGCAATTTTGAAAAACGCTGAAATAAGTTTTGTTTTATTTAATCATAGTCTATTTACGAAGTTTCACATCTCTCACTTCAAAAAAGATTTGCTCGCCGTACAAACTTGGAACCCCCTTTTCACCCCTTTAGAGGAGCAATTTCAAAAAACGCTGAAATACGTTTTGTTGTATTTAAACAGAGAGACCGTGTACGAAGTTTTAAATCCCGCACTTTAAAAAATATTTGCTCCCCGTACGAACTTTTAAACCCCTTTACACCACTTTACAGGATTAATTTTGAAAAACGCTGAAATGCGTTTTGTTGTATTTAAACAGAGAGTCAATGTACGAAGTTCTAAATCTCTCACTTCAAAAAAGATTTGCTCCTTTACAAACTTGGAACCCTTTTTTCACCCCTTTAGAGGAGCAATTTCAAAAAACGCTGAAATATGTTTTGTTGTAATTAAACAGAGAGTCTATATACGAAGTTTTAAGTATCTCACTTCAAAACAGATTTACTCCGCATATAAACTTTGCACTCCTATTTCACCCTCTTAGGGTTAGAATTTTACAAAACGCTGAAAACACTTTCTTTGAATTTAAGTTTGTAACCTGTTTACGAATTTTTAAGTCAAAAAAAAATTTTCTCCCATACAAACTTTGCACCCCTATTTGATCCCTTTAGGGGTGGAATTTCCAAAAATCCCGTCTTATCCCTTGCATACGTCATAAAAGTAAGCTCTGGACCAAATTTGAAGTTTCTAGTTTCAGTAGGTTCGGCTGTGCGTTGATGGTAGATCACCCCTTCTTCTTTTATATATATATATATATATAGAATATATAGAATATAGATAACGGTGGCAAACAAGCTTAAGGCCTGTCTGATGGTAAGTAGGTACCGTAGCCTATGGACACTAGCGACTCGACAAAAATGAAAAGCGCGTTTCCAACCCTTTATTTACTTGAGGATTCGTTATGTTGATAGCTAGAGACATTTGCAGATCCCACACTCACAATGCATCCTCGGGAATGCGACACCACCCACCACCAAGAACACTACTACACCATATACCTAAAAAGCAAGTAGTGGCATTATTATGGCTGCGGTCTTCAGTGAGGTCTCCACTCCACCATACCTCCTTACTTCCCCAGTTGGGCTGCTCCAAAAGTCAAACATGAGCGAGATGATGTTTCGATGTGGCCTACCTCTCTTATTTAAAAATAAAAGTCAATGAAATGAAATTATTTAGTCTTCAATTTAGGCATATTAGTCATATTACATGTACCTATAAATGTCAAAAAACTAGCACCGGTTCATAAAATAAACCTCTGCCTCGAGAAGAACCGGCGTAAGAAACTCGGTGAGGTGTCATTTTTTCCAAACAATATACAATGTATATAAAATAACAGTATCATAATGCTACAGAACTACAATGCTGCAATAGAAAACATTTTTTTTTTGCTTTGAAAATATTTAGGACAAAATATTTCTGTGTTAGATTACTTGTGCGGGACGATCACTGCCAAACATCCCTATCCATAATGTAATCTTAAATATGCTTTTGAAATATGTTAAGTATTAGGCCTTGTTTATGACCCCCCCGAGGTGCTGCCACCTTGCCGTGGTGGGGGGGCTTGCGCGTCCCTATGATCCCTGAGGCTATACCGGATAGGGTTACCCATACCGGAAAGGCGAAGGGGGAGGGGCTAGACCAAGAGCGGCACAAAAAGAGGACGCCCAGATGCGTAGAAGGCGAAGAGCTCTCTCCACGTCCCTCTGATTAGCAGAAGGCGTATGAGATGAGCGACGACCATGGGGTCGAGGAGTGGTAGTTCTAACCAAACTACCAATAGGGGAGCCTACGCCAGCTCCCCTTGAATTCCGGAACCCGCAGCACTTTCCCAAAGACCCCCATTGAAGGCGATTATGGGGTATGGGAAGTGCCAGCTATTATCGCGCGGACCGGAGGGCTTGCCTTAGTTGGCCGGCCCGCGGGAAGGAAAATCCTTTAACACCCGACAGCGAAGTCGCTAAAACCTGTAGACACCGGGCGAACTCTACAGTATCTAGCCACGCTTCCGGAATGGGCGTCATCCGGGGGCGTAGTACTATCGACCCTACTCGTGGGAACCAAATGTACTTGAACTCTAATAAAAATGAAAACAAAACCGATGGCATAAACGACGACTCTGGCAAACACACAATGGACACCGAAACAGTGATGAATATGGATGACGAAGGAACTATGGACGGCAGCGGGACTGGGCGCCTATCTAAGGAACCAGTACCGCAAACAACAAGTGCAGGAAGTGGTCTAGGCCAAAGTACTGAGGAAGTCCACCTGAAAGGGGGACATGCCTTACGAAAGAGACCGGCAGATAAAATCAGGACGGACTCTCAGAGTGACGAAAACTCAGATTCGGAGAAGGAGCGACCTGCGGCGGCCAACGTACCAACCAATCATAGAGGTGGTAGAGCCCACTCTGCGGGCCGCATCTCTGACATCAGTCGGGCAAAGGTGGAACTGCGTGCCTTGGAGGAGGAGGCTCGAGAAGTGGCCGCAAATAAAGAGTGGCAAAAACGCCTCAAGGGCACTACACCGGAGCTTGCCAACGCAGAGGTAGACTCAAACGACGATGAGAATTCGATTGGCAATATATGTGTCGAAAACTTGAAAGTTAAGACGCTGGCGTTGGTTGACATTACAAGAAATGTAAAAGGTAAGCACGCCAAGGATATTAAAGACGCAGTCTCTACCCTAGCCAAAATGGTGAATGCTTTTGCTTCGCAATCGGAGGCGGAGGAAACACGCCGATTGAGAGAAGACAACAATCGACTTCGGAAACAAGTTGAAGCGATGAAAGTCGAAGCAAAGGCCTTTCGACGGGATTACGCTGAAAAGAGGACAGTAAAAGAAACGTCTGAGCCAACCTTGAGACACTTGATGGAAAATGAGGTGATAGAGGATCTTAAGCGCTCCATTATCTCCTCCGTGGGAGTAATGATTAATGCGCGTCTAGAGGGAATTGAGGACCGTCTCCTTCCACCGAAGCCCTGCCGGCCTTTGCTAGCCGCCGACAAAAGGATGAATGAGTCCAATAATACAGTCAAGGACTCGACCCCGAGAGCAATACCAACGAAGGACGTGGCCGTTCGAACAAAGAATAATAACCGGCCTCATGTGCCATGGGAGTCAAATGCTGCAAGTCCGGTGAGGCCCGGGACAAGCGGGAATACCTCTCACCAAGAACGCATGGAGAATCAGGTGGATGAAGAAGGGTATACCCTAGTCCGCAACAAAAAGAGTAAAAAGGCCAAAGGGGCGAAAAACTCCGCAGAAGCTAATACTGTGCCAGCAGTAGCGAAAAAGGCCGGGAAAAAGAAAATTAAGACTAAGCTCACTACTCCCAAAACAGCGGCGGTGGTTATATCGCTCCAACCAGAGGCTGCTGAAAATGGAGTGAGCTACTTTGACGTTATGAGCAAGGCCAAGGCGGAAGTCAGCCTGGAAGCCTTAGGGATCTCTTCGCTGAAATTCCGACAAACAGCTTCGGGGGCAAGAATGGTTGAGCTCCCAAAGGAACTTGACGCTACCAAGGCCGACGAATTGGCTGAAAAGCTTCGGCCTGTGTTAGAAGGCGTCGCTGTAGTCACAAGGCCTATCAAGTATGCTGCAGTGCGTATAGTTGATCTAGACGACTCTGCCACTACAGAAAGTGTAGCGGCGGTTGTGTCCAGCGTTGGTGGTTGCGCTCTAAATCATGTTAAGGCCAGAGAGGTCAAACCGAGCCCTGGTGGTATGGGGGCCATAGTTGTTAGATGCCCCGTAGCCGCAGCGAAGGTACTGGTGGAAAAAGGTCGAATTTTGATTGGATGGAGCTCTGCACGCATAACTGCACTTGACCAGCTGCCGATGAGGTGCTATCGCTGTATGGGTCTGGGACATACAAAACCGATGTGCCCATCAGCGGTAAGTAGAGAGCACTGTTGCTTCCGTTGTGGTGACGACAGTCACCGAGCAACGACTTGCACGGTCTCCGTGCCGAAATGCGTAGTTTGTGCTGAGGCTGGTAGACCTCACGTTCATGTGATGGGGAGCCCGCGTTGCAACCCTCCATCTAAAGCCGGGAAGGCGGTTCCTCGGACCAGAATAGCTACCAATGCGGATGGCTCACAGGCTCAAGAGAAGGAGGATAACAACATGCAAGTATTATGAGTCAGACTCTCCATACTAATTTCCTTCAGACCAACCTTAACCACTGCGCTGCGGCTCAGGATCTATTCTTGCAGTCCATCGCGGAGTGGCAGGTCGACATAGCGGTGGCATGCGAGCCATATATGATTCCGTCTCAACCAAATTGGGTGGGAGATATTGACGGATTGGTAGCGGTCACTGTCCGTTCGGACAGTCAGTCACCACTCATACTTCTTGAAAGAGGTCCGGGATACGTCGCTGCTGGTTGCGGAGACTATGCCGTACTGGGAATTTACTTTTCTCCCAATCGCTCGTTAGCGGAGTTCGAAACATTCCTGGACTCCGTTAGAGCAGTGGTAGGCCGATTGTCTTCAAGGGCACTATTGATCCTTGGCGATTTTAACGCGAGATCCAGTGCATGGGGTGATTCTACCACAAACTCTCGTGGAAGAACCCTTGAGGCATGGGCTTTACAAGCAAATATGTCCCTTTTGAACCGAGGGACGTCCCAAACTTGCGTCCGATTTCAGGGAGGGTCCGTGGTTGACGTATCGTTTGCCACTCCCGCTGTCGCGCGCAAAGTCCACGGTTGGAGAGTAGAAGAAGAAGTAGAGACCCTATCGGATCACCTCTATATCCGTTTTGTGATCGCGTCCTCCGCGACGTCGACACCACCTAGAGGGTGCAGCCACTTTGTACGCTGGGCCTGTACGAAAATGGACCGGGAGTTTGCCCGTGAGGCAGCACTAGTGCAGCGGTGGGTGACACCGGATTCAATGGTGGAGAGCTCATCGGTGGATGTCTTGGCTGATCATCTGCGCAAGTCCTTGGTCAAGGTGTGTGACGCAGCCATGCCGAGAATTCGACGGCGACCTGCTAAGCGACAGGTATACTGGTGGTCACCCGAAATTGCTGCCCTGAGAAGGGAGTGCAACACGGCTCGCCGAGCGTATGTGCGATGTCGCCGGCGATATGGGTTAGATCCGAATATAGAGGAACACCTACGGAGCGTCTACCATGAAAAGCGGAAAGCCCTTCAGGTAGCCATCAAGCAGGCGAAGAGCAGGGCGAGAGAGGAAATTTTAATCGACCTAAGCCGGGACCCCTGGGGGCGCCCTTATAAGATGGCTCGCAAAAAACTTCGGGTGCAGGGTGCTCCCGTGACCGAGACCCTTCCCAGGGAGGTGTTGGATCGGGTCATGGGGGAATTATTTCCGACCTCATTGGGACATAACCCTCCGATCATGGCGCCCCCTTACCCTGCTCAAAATGTGGTCGACACTAATTTCCCCCCGATCAGAGAGGAGGAAATTAACAAAGCACTGAACCGGCTGCGAAAAAGACGGACTGCCCCAGGACCGGACGGTGTGCCAGGTCGGCTACTGGTTGTAGCTGCTGAGCCTTGGCAGGATTGGATCCGGCAATTGTTCAACAAGTGCCTTTACACTGGCCAGTTCCCAAAACCCTGGAAGACGGGCAAAGTCTGTCTGATTCCTAAGGACGGTCGGCCACCGGGCCATCCATCGGGGTACCGACCAATAGTGTTGCTGGACGAGGTAGGAAAAATGTTGGAGAAAATACTCGCAGATCGCCTCGTCCAGCACCTCGAGGAAGTGGGACCAAACCTCTCGGAAGGTCAATTCGGTTTTCGGGCAGGCCGGTCCACAGTTGACGCCATAGACCACCTTAAGACTCTCTCCAGGGAAGCAACGAATGTGGGCGACGTAATGCTGGCGGTCTCTCTAGACGTCAAGAATGCTTTCAACAGCCTACCATTTGAAACGCTTAGGGAGGCCTCCTCGTAACTCCGGAATAAGGGTGAACGGCGAGCTCGTGGCAGTCAAGGCTCAGATGAGGTATCTGGGTCTTACTATAGATGGACGGTGGCACTTCGGAGCACATTTCACCAACCTCGCTCCGAAGCTGATATCTACAGCCGCCGCTCAGAGCCGATTGCTCCCCAACGTCGGAGAACCCAATGCCGCGTGTAGACGCCTTTATTCCGGCGTTATACGGAGTATGGCCTTATATGGGGCACCTATATGGGTTGATGCCCTCTTGTCGTCAAATAAAATCCTTTTCCGTAGGCCACAGAGGGCGATCTCATTGAGAGCCATCCGGGGCTAGCGCACGGTGTCTTTTGCGGCGGCGACGGCGCTGGCTGCCGACCTCCCTTGGGACCTGGCAGCGAGGGTGATTGCTGGAGTACACCGATACAAGGCCGGGAAAAGAGCGAGAGGAGAGTTCTGTGACCTGAACGAAATAGAGCGCGTCCGAACTTCGTCACTAGCCGAATCGGTACGCCTGTGGAAGGAAGAGCTGAGGTCAGCTGAATTTGGCCTTTTGACGGTGGACGCGATACTGCCGCATCTGGAGCGCTGGATTGAGAGGCCGCATGGAACATTAACGTTCCACATGGTGCAGATACTTACCGGGCATGGATGCTTCGGTAAGTATCTGCACCGCATAGGACGAGAGGCAACCCCAAGTTGTCATGAGTGTGGCGCGCCAGTCGACACGGCGCTCCATACGCTTATGGAGTGTGCCGCGTGGGGGCCACAGCGTGTGGCTCTCCAGGCGGTAATAGGTGCAAACCTCTCGTTGCGTTGTGTTGCTGACGCAATGCTCGGCAGCGAAGAGGGATGGAGAGCGATGGTCTCCTTTTGTGATGACGTAATGTCGCAGAAGGAGGCCGCGGAGCGGGCTCGCGAGAACGATCCTCTTGCGGATCCGGTCCGTCGACGACGGAACGGAGGCAGGGCTAGGCGCTATGCGCATCTGATGCCTCCGCCGTAGTGGGATCTTGCAGGGAGTCGGGGACAAGCCCTGTAAGAAAAATCCACTGGACTGGAGGCACGCACCTAGCTGCTGCCTCAATATGTCTGCGGCCTATTTCCCGGTAGGCCGCCCGCCGGGGCGTACGCAGTGGAATGCCAAGAGCGATCTTGCGACGCCCCAATTTACGGCGGAGCCGGTCTTCGTTGGTGGTTTTAGACGGTAGTCCAAGGCTTCAGCCGCGGTTAGTCCGTCATACCCGTCCTGCCTCCCCGACAGGACGGGATGCATAAATGCATTTCCCCAACGTTAAAAAAAAAAAAAAAGGCCTTGTTTATGAGCAGGCGGCGCCGAGTTATGCCTTTTTTCACGATGCAGCGTGCGGGCTTCGCGATGTTGCCCGAGGCGACAAAGGCGCAAATGTCCAGAGTTATTTATAAACAGGCGGCGCGCATGATGTGTATTGCCACTTATTCCATTGCGTACATGCGGTAACACACGCTGTGGTGCCGATATACTGCTGCTGCATAAAAAACAAACTCCTGAGCAAACGTCATTTTCGTATCGCAAATAGGCGCTACAGCCTCCAATTATATCCGTAATTTAGATACAAGTTTAACCGGGCCTCCGCAAATATCAACGACGTGCTACTAAATCTAGGCAGCCTTATCAGTATCGTTTATGAGTACGCGTGCAAACAAGCATACGACCTGCCTGCAGTAGCAGCAGCAATTATGTATTATATTTCACACAGTACTGCATCGGTACTGCTCCGCAATAATGAAGTAGCCTTACGTGGTTGACGGCCTACTTCAAAGCTTTTTCTTACTTTACAGCCTTACGGTTGAACTGAAAATAATTTCTTGTCTCCTATGTGCAAGTACTGATTACTCACAAAAAGATTTGGTAATTCCCGCAATGTATAAGCTTTAGAGCTTAAATAACCTATCCGATCCCACCACCCTCCTCTAATTTAGTTTGAAAATTAATGTCTCTCTTTTATTCCAAAACTAATGTAATGTTACATTTTAGAATTTATATCGCACACACAACTTAACGGATAATAATTTGTCCTTTATCTCTGTCCGCTCGGTGTTGTCAATATGTTATCGTTAAAATAAATCCACCTACTGCCACCGGGGGGGAAAACAGTAGGTATACATGTAATAAAATCCAATTATCCCCACTAGGGGTGAAATGGTAGGGATATGCGGAAAATAATCCATTTAACACGAATTAGTAGGTCTAGGTGGAAAAATATCCCTACCAGTAGAAATAAATGGAAAAATATTCCATATGTCCCCACTGGGGGGAATATCGCAGTAGGGATATGTGGAATAGGCGACAATGTTAAGGTCCAAAACACGGAATCCAGTGTTGAGGCTCGTTAGAATCCACTTAATGAGTAAGTTGATCACGGTACAAAAGAATAGACAAGTTACGGGATGTTGGTAAAATTTGGCCCAAATTATTTAGGTATAAAAGACATGTGATGTGACCGTGAAGTTAAATAAATATTGTGATAAACTGTTTCAGTGTTCAACATGCTGACATCAATGAGTCTACATCATCAGCACCAGCATACGTCACATGCTGATACCACATCGGTTCCTCAACCCGACTACGCGCTCGAGATGCCGATGTTCACCAATAAGAATAACGGTGAGTGCCTTTGATCCTAAAGATGACAGACATTGTGTCTGATATGCATCATCATCATCATTATCATTTCAGCCTGTGTCCACCCACTGTTGAGTAAAGGCCTCCTCATGTTCACGCCAATTTGCACATTTTTTGCTAGTCTCATCCACGCCTGATATACATAGGTAGGTACTTATCGAGAAAGGAAGGCTACCTAGACGTGCAGTTTTGTAAGTGTATAGTTATATGCAATGGCAACATTTGCAGTAGCCCTTATTTAATAGTACGTATATAGTACCGTACAGTGACACTAAGGCAGGGTTCACCTATGCACTGAATTTTGCGCTGCACACAGGGCGCGCGCGCGCTAATTAAACGTTATGGTTTGTTTCTGCTCATTCTGACAAGAGCGCGGGACGCCGCGCGGTGTCGCCCGTAAACGCGGGCCGGGGGTAGGTAAATGTGTCACTTTTATCGTTTCGTTGCTCACCTCCAAGGTTCAAGATCAAGTCCCTTCCGTCTTTAATTTCTTCATTACCTAAACTTAACTAACATAACAACTTTATTTGTAACATCTCTTATAATTATTTTCGTCTTAATTACAATACAATAAAGACTCCTCGTCGGCAATCGTTCCCGGTCTGCCCCTCCACTCGACCAATTTGCGCAAACGCCTCCTTTTTCGGTCCTGCTCCTTAGTGCAGAAAGTACAGCGCCGTCTCGCTCTCTCAGTGTGATAGTGGGAACCTCTCACAATACATCCGCCTGATGACCACATGTTTGCGCAACTCTGGAATTGAAACAAAACTTTGCGAAGCATTTGCATAGTAAAATGTGCTCTATGCCAAATATGGCGAAAGTCGGAGTTTCTTTGCTTGGTTGTTCAAAATAACAGATTTTTGTAGAAATGTTCTTCGAAATGCGATACTTAAGGTTCCCTAAATGGCCAAACCTTTTCTAAGTGCCTTTTGTCTCCACTTCGCCATATTGTCTAATCAATAACGGCAATTTAAGTCACAGACATAAGTTATAGTTGTTTATTTAGGGCCAATTTGCCTTTCCCTTTGCCACTTCTAAGTACTAAAAGTAACTCTTAAAGTTTATTACTTCCTTGTCAAAGGACTTTATTTGTAATGGTTGGGCTTTTGCTATTCTTAATATATAATAATGCCTATGATCACGCATATCTATAGCATGTCTATGTTGCCATCACATCATGGAAGAGTTTCTGATAGCTCAGGGAAAGGCTCGGAAAGAAAGTGGTCCCCAAGGAAAGTAACCAAGGCGATTATCAAGGGAAATGAGCAATCCACTCACCTTGTGAACCCCAATGGCGGCAGCTCGAGTCGTGAATGCCCAGCTTCCTTTCTCTTCCTGCTATGCCTGGATGTTGATGAAGCACAGCACAGCGTATAACAACACAGAAAGCAGTGATAGTGACCACGAAAACACCGTGGTACGTCTAAGCGGCATTAAGGGATGCGCGCCGCGCGACAACAGCTCCGTACCGACTCAAGCCCATGTTCGGTATTTAACCGAACTAGGGAGCGATTCGAAAAGGGCCAAATTCGAGTGGCATTGAAGGAGCCTTCAGTGAGGGACTACTCTTCGCTTCTGACAAAAGCCTGGTTACCAATGGAATCCTAAACAAATAAACCTCATTTATATCTTTATTACCATCAAAAATCTACGCGGACGAAGTCGCGGGCGGCCGCTAGTTTGACATATAATCTGTTCCATCAACTCCTTCGGGCCTTAGAGGTTTGATGAGGGATGATAGAAATTCTTGTAATTTTGACATAAACTCAAATTTATATTGTAATTTTTATCTTGAAATAAATGAATCTGAATCTGAGGTCTAAACGATAACATTTCTAAACATTTAAGGTCCCTGCGCTCACTAAATGTTCCCATCGAAAATTGGGATCTAATGATCATTTATGTACTAGCAAATGAGCTAGACACCCACTTAAGATCTAAATGGGAGAGTAGTATCGATTCAAGGAAATTGCCCTCGTTGCAGGCATTCCGAATGTTCCTGAGAAACCGAGCTGACCGGCTCGGAGCAGCAGCCGGTTCAGTAGTACAGTCGGACGTCGGCACCGACTCCAAGAAGGCCATTGTAGCCACGTCCAAAACTATCAAGGTAACACCAAAACATTTAAAACCCAACCAATGTCCCTATTGCACAGGTACACATTACATAAATCAATGCCAAAAATTTAGTGCGCTAGGTATCAAAGCGCGAATCCAAGTCGTAAATAGATTACGTTTATGCTTTAACTGTGTTTAAGGATGAGATGATGGGTCCTTGATAAAAACTCCAAATTCAAAAAGAAACGTATAATCCGTGACAAAGGGTACGGAGCTAAAGAACAAGTGACGTGCAAATTTTGATGTGTGTGAATTTCTCCTTGACATATATGTACGGGACGGCACGGACAGCACATTGCTCTTCGTATTTACGTAGGCATTGCATACGCTTTCTGTTGCGCAAACATGCCCCCGGGCGTTGAAAGACTCCCTTTCAACCAGATTCGTCTGCCACAGGCAGTAGACAGATCTTGCTGAAGGACCGCTGGATCAGTCGCGGTCTTGATGTCTGCAACCCTGGTGATACCGTCGGACCTCGGATGGATGGCAGTGACACGACCCAGCTTCCACTTCAAAGGGGGAAGGTTATCCTCCTTAATAAGCACCAGAGCGTCCAGCTTCAGTGCTTCATGATGCGTGCGCCATTTGGTCCTGACTTGACGCTCCGACACATACACCTTGCTCCATCTGGCCCAAAAAGGCTGTCGGAATTCTTCCACCCTCTGGTACCGGGTGAGGTAGTTGAAGGAGCGGTCTCTGATGTCGCGAACTGGGAGCGAAGTGAGGGGGCGCCCGATGAGAAAATGTCCCGGAGAGAGTGGCCGCATATGGGAGTCAGCGGCCGAGAGTTCAACACCGCTTCAATTTGGACCAGAACAGTGTTGAGTTCTTCATACGTCAAATTACAATCTCCCAGCACTCTTTTTAAATGATATTTGCTAGATTTTACACCAGCTTCCCAAAAACCACCTGAATGTGGAGAGTAGGCAGGAATAAAATGAAAGTTAATGTTTTCGTGAACTGCAGCTTCAGCCAGCGAACCACAGTTGCCCTTTAAAAACTTGGATAATTCATTGTATGCACCTACAAATGATATACCGTTGTCGGAATAAATATCGGATGGTAAACCTCTCCGAGATACAAAACGATGCAATGCTGACAGGTAGTTGTTACTGGTTAAATCGCCCACTAGTTCCAAGTGTACGGCTTTTGTGGTGAAGCATACGAAAATAGCTATATACAACGTCACAAGTCTACATCCACGACCCTGGCGACTAGCAGCGGTCAGAGGGCCCGCGTAATCTACACCGACTGTTTTGAACGGTAAGTCCGGAGTAATACGAGATTTAGGCAAATTACCCATTAATGGCGGCGCCATGACTTGGCCTTTCATGCGAACACACTTAACACATTTACGGAAACATGCCTTGGCTAAATTAGTCCCTCCAATCGGCCAGTATTCATCCTTGATGGATAGGGTGGTCCAAAAAATTCATATTGCAACTTCCGGTTTGAACACCCACCCAATCTGTTGCTTATGCTTATTGATTTAACGTCCTAAAATATTGGCTCACTAATCGTAGTAGAAGTTGGTAATAATAGGTTATTAAATACAAGAACTGTATGATTTGGTGTCTCTGTTACTCACAAACAACTAGTCTTTTAGTAATATTTGCCTTATAGAAATAAAATTGATGAGGTGTTTTTTCAGATACAGCTGATAGAAAGTGGTTTCGTTGGCCGGAAAATGCTCCACCAGCCCTTTTATAAGAGGTTTTTCAGGCGGGAAAGTCCTGTTTTCTTCGTGCTGGGTTTCAGAATCTGGACCTTTTTCAGTATTTAACATTCATTATGCGTCTAGAAAATACCTTTAATATTACGATCAGCACCTAAAAGTAGCATAAAATGGGTCCAATTGGTCGTCTCACTTGAAGACGTAGAGCAAGAAATCGAAAAAAATCGTGTTTTCGAAGCCGTTGAGCACCCCCTTCCTACAGAGCTAGGTTAACCAAAACTTGCACAAGTAATGGCATACACAGGAAGAAAAAAATGAAGGGGTGGCGCGACCAACTAGTGAGAAATTTTTTTTTTACTCATACATTTTGTATGGAAGAAAAAAAAAATTTCTACGAAATCGTCGCGCCACCCCCTGATTTTTTTTTTCCTGTTTATGCCATTACTTGTGCAAGTTTTGGTTGACCTAGCTCTGTAGGAAGGGGGTGCTCAACGGCTTCGAAAACACGATTTTTTTCGATTTCTTGCTCTACGTCTTCAAGTGAGACGACCAATTGGACCCATTTTTTGCTACTTTTAGGTACAGATCATAATGTTGAAGGTTTTGTGTAGTCATATAATAAAAGTCGAATACAGAAAAAGCTCGTGGTTCTGAAATCCAGCAGGAAGAAAAAAAGGACTTTCTCGTCTCAAAGATCTCTTTTCAAAGGGCTGGTAGAGCATTTTCCGGTCAACTTAACGACTTTCCATCAATTGCATCTGACAACACACTTCACTAATGTTATTTCTATGGGATAAATATTACTACAAGACTAGTTGTTTGTGAGTAACAGAGACACCAAATCATACAGTTCTTGTATTTAATAACCTATTATTACCAACTTCTACTACCAGTAGTGAGCCAATATTTTAGGACGTTAAATAAATAAGCATAAGCAACAGATTGGGTGGGTGTTCAAACCGGAAGTTGCAATATGAATTTTTTGGACCACCCTATTGATGGATGATAACAATAATTGAGGCCCTGCATGCATCAGCCTTTTGTGTTCATGTTCAAATAATAATTTTGTGAATCTATGATTAGCATGAATGACCACAGGATGCTTCTTTTCATATGAAAAATTAGAGTTATCGAGCCGGCCACCTACACGCATAATTTTATTCTCATCTAGAAACACGTTAAGCCTAATCAATGAGCCTTTGGTTACAGCATGACTGTCTAGAAGTAAGTTATATTCGGGAAATGATTTTCTTTGGGACATTCTTATGACAACACTGAGTGCAGTTTTCATCTCTGAATGAGTTAGGTAACTTGTCATGGGTACTTTCCTTCTACATAAGTTCACAAAACGCAGCATATAAGCGACTGTGCGATTAAGCCGCGACAAATTGGAGAACCTAGTAAAGTCAATAAGGCTTGCATTATCTACATGAAGTGCTACCTCAGCCCGGGTTTCAGGTAAGGATTGTGCCGCTACCGGGTTCACCGGCCACTCCGATTTATCCAGCGCTAGGTAGGTAGGACCAGACCACCACAAGTCGAGAGCCTTTAGACGACTTGTAGGAACTCCGCGAGAAATATGGTCAGCGAGGTTTTCGCGAGTAGGTACATGCCGCCATTCACAGTTCGCTGTCTTATCTAAGATTTCGCCGACACGGTTGCGAACAAATGTCTGTAGCCTGTTTGGTAACATTCGTAACCATCCTAACACGATTGTGGAGTCTGTGCAGAACGTGGTACTTTTAATGTTAAGTCGGAGTGAATTAAGAACCTTTTTGTACAACCGAGCTCCAACTAACGCACCGCAAAGCTCAAGCCTTGGTATGGTAATTGGTTTAATAGGGGCTACACGGCTTTTTGCAAGCAGTAATCTAACTAGTACTTCGCCATTCCTATTAACACTACGCAGGTACAAACGACTAACCGCGGGATTCGTATATCGTTAAGGCAAGGTAGATCATGTATGATATCCTTCCAGAGCCTACTAGCTTCAGACGGTAATTGTTCGTCCCAAGATAACCGAAGTAACCATAGCTTCTGTAAAATATTTTCATCAGAATGATGTAAGGTGCTAATAAACCCATGGGATCAAATATTTGTGCAATCGCTGACAACAAATCTCGTTTGGTATTGCCGCCAAGCGAACAACTACCAACCGGGAAACACAAATGATCGCAATCTGGCTGCCAACTAAGTCCCAAGGTTTTACCGGGCTCGGTTCCTTCAATATCTAACTTTGATTGAGAGACATCAGAATCCTTTACAAGTTGAGGTTCATTTGATTTCCATTTCCTCAAATTCATGCAAGCAGATGCCAGAGCAGAAGACACTTTGTTTTTAATCGACAACACTTGCTGCAAGTCATCCCCACCAGTGAGTAGATCATCTACGTAAAAGTCATGAGTGATGATCTTACGAACGACTTCATCGTTACAATCGAGACCTATCTGCTTCAGGCATCTCGTGGCGAAAAATGGAGCACTGGCAGTCCCATATGTGACGATGTTCAAAGTGAAGGCTTTCAGAGGCATAGATGGGTCATCCCGCCAAATGATCTGTTGCAGATACCTATCATCGGGATGAACAACTATCTGCCTATACATCTTCTCGACGTCAGCTGAAAGAATGTATTTATGTTGTCGAAAACGAAGAAGTATAGACAGAAGATCGTCCTGCACTGTAGGCCCTACCATCTGTATTTGATTTAAGGAGACACCAGAAGTAGTGGGGCAGCTGGCATTGAAGACCACCCACATTTTAGTTGTTACGCTGCTCTATCGAAAGACGCCGTGGTGTGGGATAAACACGCCTAAACATGTCTTGCGTTCGACTTGAACCCCCTTGCATTCAGACATATGGTTTAAAGACTGATATTCTACCATAAACTTCTTATACATGTCTCTAAACTGTGCGTACGTTGCCGTATTCGGATATGATATCGGAGAAGGAGAATATGAAGTTGGCCTATTTCAACTCTATACTATATAAACTTTCCTTGTACGGCCGTACGATTTCGTACTTTGATACGAATAAATTTGTAAAAAAATTCAACCTGACCCGAAAGCGTACCCACCTTCCCAGGAGGGACTTGTGAGATGTTGCTAA
The DNA here is from genome assembly GCA_963556455.1 of Epiblema foenella. Taxonomy (NCBI): domain Eukaryota; kingdom Metazoa; phylum Arthropoda; class Insecta; order Lepidoptera; family Tortricidae; genus Epiblema; species Epiblema foenella. The sequence continues at coordinate 11,389,284 of OY747097.1, read as the reverse complement.
TTTGTTAGCATATAATATTGTAGACCCTGTGATGTCAAACACGGTTTGTGATAGTTTTAAGGCGGGTCCTGTGTTACGTTTTAGTAGCGGAGGATCCGGGACGGAGCCTGCGGTTGATTTAAACTAACCTCTTCGACAAAGTGATGTAGTGAACATAGTTCACCAAAATATCCAGGGATTTGCCAGTAAAGAATTAGAAATAGATTTGTTCATACAATGTTCAAATATTCATATTTTGTGTATAACTGAGCACTGGCTTAAAGGTCATGAAATGTTCAATTTCACAAATCATAGTGTACTGAGTTCATTTTATAGAAAGTCCTACAGCCGCGGAGGATCTTTGATTTTAGTAAAGCATAACCTCAAAAGCAAAGAGCGTAAAGATATAGTCGACATGTCTATTGAACGGCAAATTGAACTGTCTTGTATTGAGCTGGAACAATTTATAATTGTATGCGTGTACAGACCCCCGTCAGCGGACTACACTTTATTCGAATCCGTTATGGATGAAGTGCTCGCTAGTGTCTTTAAGAGCAAAAAGTGTATCATTGTGTGTGGTGATTTTAATGTTAATTTATTAGAAAAATCGCCAATGAGTGTGAGTTTAATAAATACGTTCAAGTCTTTTGACCTAGTGAACTTGTTTTGTGAGCCTACTCGAATTACAGCAACTAGTGCTACGTGTATTGATAATATTTACAGTAACAAGGAGGCGATAGTTAAATCTATCATAAACACTTTAAGTTCTGACCACTGCGGGCAACTTGTTACCTTCAGCGGGAAAATCGAGGAAGCGCCTTGTGGCTTCATGTGCAGACCTATTTCAGAAAAACGCCTCGACCTATTTTGTCAGAATACTGCAAAAAGATTATTTCATCTTTCATTTCCCCAGGAAAATCCCGACTGTATGTGTTCTGTTTTACATGATTGTATAAAAAAAGAATTTGACAAATGCTTTAGTCCTAAGAAAATTCAAGGCAAGTCCAAGGTTAAGTTTAGCGACTGGGCTACACCAGATATTCACGAGAAGAGACGCCGACTCTATGACTTATATGATTCGAGAACTACGGATAAAAGACCGGAATTTCTAGAGTATGTTCAAAACTATTCCAAATCTTTTAAGAAAGTATGTGTCGCCGCTAAAGCTGATTACTTGTCCAAAAAAATACAAAACTCTAGTGATAAGGTCAAGACTGTATGGCAAGTAATAAGCAATGAAACTGGAAAAAGAAAGTTTAAAGATCCGCACTACAGTTTACGTATCAATGATACTCTAGTAAGTTCCGATCTCGATGTAGTGGATCAATTTGAGCGGTTCTTTTCCAATATACCCATAGACACAACAAAGTCTTTAAATTCATCGCCAGACGCTGCTGAAGTATTATTGAAAGGAAATGTAGTGGAATGTACGGAAATCTTTGGTTTCAATTATGTGACTCCTATCATCGTTACCAAAGCGTTTAGATCATTGAATGTCAAGAAAACTGAAGATCTTTGGGGGCTGTCTGTCAAAGTATTACATTCCATAATAGAATTAACTGCTCCTTATATAGCTGATATCTTTAATAGAAGTATTGATACTGGAGTTTTTCCTGACTTGATGAAACATAGTAAAATTATCCCGTTGTTCAAATCAGGAACGAAATCAGACCCCACAAACTTCAGACCTATCTCAATACTACCGGCATTAAGCAAAATTTTCGAGAAACTTATCCTTAATCAGCTTCTATCCCATTTCAATCGTAATAAACTGCTGAACAGTAAGCAATTCGGATTTACTAGAGGCCGTTCCACCACAGATGCCGGTGTGGTACTCATTAAACATATTTTTGATGCCTGGGAAAAGGCTCAAGATGCTGTTGGAGTTTTCTGTGATTTATCAAAAGCATTTGATTGCGTTGATCACGAAAATCTGATCAGAAAGCTTAGGCACTATGGGATAAAGAATGGAGCTCTTGATCTCGTTTCATCATATCTATCGAACAGAACACAGCGAGTAGTCATCAATGGGACCTCGTCAGCAGGGTCAAACGTTGCTCTTGGAGTACCGCAAGGATCCATCCTAGGACCGTTCTTATTTTTAGTGTACATAAATGACTTACCAGAGCTTGTGCAGGGTAGACATGATATAGTTTTATTTGCAGATGACACTTCTCTAATTTTCAAAGTGGATAGAAAAGAGAAAAGCTTCGACTGTATTAATGATGTATTATCCACTATTGTAAATTGGTTTACAGCCAATAACCTGCTTTTAAATGCAAAGAAGACGAAGTGCATAAAATTTATTTTACCCAATGTTAAGCACATAAACAACTCAAGAATTAAATTAAAGGGCGAAATTCTAGAATTCGAAGACAAGACTGTGTTTTTGGGAATAACCTTAGATTCGAAACTTCAGTGGCATGCACATATAGCCACATTAGCAGGAAAACTAAGCTCCGCAGCCTATGCAGTGAGGCGAATCAGGCAGCTGACAAACGTCGAGACAGCAAAATTGGTGTACTACAGTTACTTCCACAGTGTTATGTCCTATGGAATCCTGCTGTGGGGGAAAGCGGCGGATATCCAGACTATCTTCGTACTGCAAAAACGAGCAGTGCGTTCTATTTATGAACTAGGAGCTCGTGCCTCCTTAAGAGAAAAATTCAAAGAGGCAAATATTCTCACTGTAGCTTCTCAATACATTTTTGAGAACATTATGTATGTATGGAAAAATCTCCATGAATTCAAACTTAACAGCGAAATCCACGACTACAACACAAGAAGTAAAAACAAGCTCGCAGTGGCAGCCTGTCGTCTCCGTAAAGTTAGCACGTCCTTCGTGGGGAACTGTATACGCTTTTATAATAAAATACCCATGGATGTAGTGAATTTGCCCGTCAACAGATTTAAGTGTCACGTTAAAAGTCACTTGGTAAGCAAGGCGTATTATTCCGTCAATGATTTTTTAAACGATCAAGAAGCTTTTAAGCCAGTTGTATAATTTACTAGAATTAGTAATGGTTTATAATGTAGACATGTATAACTACAATTTTAGTCTGCACTTTTACTGTTCTAAAATCATTTCATGTACATTTGAGCACATCATGAGGTATCTCATTGTATTCGATATTTTATTATTAAGTACTACTGATTATAAATGTCCTGCAGCTTGAATATGTCATGCTCGCCTAAAGGTCTTTGCTTACGGTGGCGTCGTTGATCGGGTCGCAACCTTCCCTAACATATGGTCGAGGGAGGCGATGGCTGAGATACGCGTCATACTCGTGAACGGGTGCTGTTTGTGGGGTCCGGTCTGTTCATGTTTGCAAGGACTAGTAACTTCGTACTAGTGTTCAGTGGAATTGACATGATGAGAGACTTCACTGTTCTCATTTGATTTTATTTTTTAGACTGACGCTCAGAGACCTTATACATCTCTGAGGATATTTATTTATTAGATTTTACTATTTTCATGTTGACGTGTTATAGATATAGCTCAAAATATTTTATTATGATTAGTGTACTTACTTTATTACCTTTTATCTTGACGCTTAGAGACCTTATACATCTCTAACAAATCTCGATTGTTATTAGTTTCTTAGTTTTATTTTTGACATGTAACGCTACATTTAATTAATGATACTTTGATTATTGTATTATTTTTATTTGATGTACCTAGATAGATTTTGACTTGTAAAAGTGCCCTTGAGGCCTATTTGCAGAATAAATGTTTTGATTTTTTAATTTTTTTGATTTTTTTGTGGGCGCGATTCATTTCTACGCTCTAATGATAAAAAACACTGCTTAGCACGGTTAACAGAATCACTTAAAACACTAGGGTCCTCCTTTAATGGTAGACGTACACAAAAACGCCCGTCCTCCAGCCTAGTGAAGTTTTCAGTGAAATGCTTTTCACATGATTTCTCCTCGGGAGAATAATGAGAATTTTCAGAGCAGACTTTCTCAAGCTGTCAAAAACGCGTAAGTTGGTTTTGAACCTCATTATTTAGCATTTCAGTACTAGAGCTAGACGTGACCTTCGTAAAATTACAATTAATTGTACGCGATGGAGTCGATACTTGACCGCTGCTTATCGGGCCTGAGACCAGCCAACCTAGCCGTGTCTCACATAGTATCGGCTGCCCATTACCTAATTTTATTTTTTGCGATCCTAACAAGTCCCAAAAGAGATCAGCACCAATTATGAAATCAACTGCAGACGGTGTATGAAAGTTAGGATCAGCCAAACAAAGATCAGCCGGAATATTTAATCTCGATGGATCTACTTGACGAGAGGGCATGACGTCAGTTATTGATGGCAAAACAAAATAGTGCAGATAGGTCGAGTAAGTATTATTCAACGACTTCATTGATACTCGGCACATCTGACCTACGGGGGATACCGTGTTGTTTATGCCTACAACCGATTTATCTACACGTTCGGTATGTAAATTTAATTTTCGACACATTCCCTGAGTCATAATACATGCAGTGCTACCACTGTCCAAAACTGCTCGCGCAATATACTCACGATTATCTCGATCGTAAACTTAATTAGCGCAGTGAACAGTAGTACCACTTCTTGTTGCAATGCATTTGAATGCGGCGTTCCTAGGCTAGCTGATAACGTAAAGGGTGCGGTCGCCGGCGCCGGCGCAGTATTGACCTTGGAGGCGTCCCGCTCGGACGAATAATCTAATCCCGTGTTATGCCTGTTCTCAGCAACATGAATAAGCGTATTGTGCTTCCGCTTACATATTTTACAACCTGGCTTTTTACAATGGTTTGCATAGTGACCGCTTCGGAAGCAATTAAAACAAATTTTATAATTCGGTAACAATTGAAGCCGGTCTGCATAACTAAGTGCTAGAAACTGGGAACAGGTATTCAGGCTATGTTCCCCATTACATTTCGGACACAGTTTAGGCGGTGAAGTGACACAGTGTTTAATGTTTTGTGTAGAAAGCAGAGTCCTATGTTTTGATGCATTTTTTGCCGGCTGACTCGATTGTCCGGCGACTGGGGCGCTCGATAACTCTAAAGTTTCAATCAAATCGGCACGATTACGCATAAAGGTGATAAAAATATCAAATAAAATAGGTTTATCTTTATCTAGGCTTCCTTTGTGTTCTTCCCACTCGCGAAATGTTTTTGTGTCTAGTTTATTACTACTACTAATAATATGAATAAGAAGTGTGTCCCATTTCTTGACAGGTTCACCTAGGGATTCTAAACACCTTAAGTTTTTGTTTACTTGGTCAATAACACGTTTTAAATGCACTGATGACTCTTTTGTGATTGGTTCAATGTTAAATAATGCAGATACATAGTTTTGCAACAATAACCTTTTGTTGTTGAACCTGTCACACAAGAGTTTCCATTCCACTTCATAATTACTCCCAGAAAATTCAATAGAATAAATAACTAAGGCAACCGAACCCTCCAACGACGCTCTTAAGTAGTGAAATTTATTTATATTATCCATTTCGTCATTAGAATGGATGAGACTCGTGAATGTGTCATGAAACCCAAGCCAGTCCTCGTATTTTCCACTATATTTAGGTAACGAAATCGTTGGGAGTTTAACCAGTTTGTGATTATTCGAACCTGCTACATGACTCAAATTCATCGATTTTTTTATTAAAGTTACCTAGTATCTCCTGGGCTCGTGAGAGGACTGCAAAGTAGGTACTTTGAAACTCCTCTCTGTCTGCCATAAGCACATCCAAGTTTTCGGTTTTGCATTATAACTACGTTTGTACATCATCATAAAGCCCATACAACGCATCCATCTTACCTATACGCATCTGTAGTTGATTTGCTTCAGCCTTTGTTAGTTCAAATGCTTTCAATGTGCCTAGGTATGTAGTAAACAGAGTTAATTGACCTTTGTAGCTGCCTCTTTTACGAATTAACTCCTTCTCGTCACTCATTTTGGGAAGCTGGTGTAGACCTTGAATGTAAACAATTAATAGATGTAAGTTTGATTAATGTAAATAGTTTAATTATTAAAATTAGGTACACCTTGTTTTCGGTTTAGTCAATAAGCTAAAATAGTTTAGTTCATAAGTTGTGCATATAAAATTGTATACAATAATAAATCGAATAAATTGAGAATATGAATTGATTTCAATACAATAAAATTGCTAAACTATTATCATATTGTACCTATTCACGAAGGTTGTTTTCATAAAATAATTATCATTCATATAAATTAATTAAACAATTTGATTCACAATATAGTAATTATTATTTAAAATCCCTATTTCCGTGTAAAATTAATCCACAATGTCACAAAATACAATAATAAAATCTCATATGAATACCTACAAATGTACGTGAACCTACACAAATTACGGTAAATTCTAACGGCCGTCTTACGTTGACAAAATTAGTTATTTCACTGCTTTAATTGATTGAATTACATTAAATTAAACGTGTACAAAATAATTTAAGAGTTGACTAGACAAATATCACATTTAATTACCTATGAATAACTTGGCGCCGTGAGTTCACGCAACAGAGATTTTGAAAAATCATAACGCATTTGTAAATGATGATATGGTTTCCCAAAAATATGGACAACAATTTTGAGACCTTTCTGTATTGCCAAAAGCGATTCAAAACATGATTAACCAACTTTCGCTCGATAGAAAAAAATCGCAAACTTGCGTCTAAAGCAAACCTTTAAAAATTTGTACCTATTTTTGCATATTAGCTATTTACATGAAAATTATATCAATAAATTCGTAATTTTGTACTTCATGACATTAAGCGATTACTTTTTCTTGCATAAAAAACAATGAAAAATAATGATTCAAATATACTATTTTCAGGCAAAGCCGCTCGTGCGCGGCTGACCGGACGCCCGCTCAGTGCTCAGCGAGCCGCGTTCGAGGTCGGACCTGTGCCATTTCAACTCTGCTCCAACTCCGCGCCTCTAACTACAATTTTCGCATAAATATGGGTACAAAGAGGAATAAAATAAAACGTAGTCAGCTTAATAACATGCAGAGCGAGTTGAGTTATAGGGTAACAAATCATGGAAAAAAAATTATATCCTCTAAAATAAAATGGTTAAAATTCGGTTTAAATTTATATAATCTCCTATTACGATTGCTTCTGGGGTGCAGCCTCAGGAGTAAGAGTGGTCCGTCTAGTAGCTGATCTCGCAACCAAGTGAGCTGGTCGGGAGTTCACCCTCCACAATGCGTTTATACCCCTTCCACGTTACTACCGGTTTTATAAGAGTGTTGCCGTATAATATATATTTACCCTACCATTAACTAACGTTTGCCATGTAAAAGTTAATTTTCCTCAATCATAATAATAAAATCATGACATTCGGCCATCCGCCTGCGCGCAGTCACCCGGCGCGCGCACTAAATAAAATTAAGTACTATTCGAATAAGGTGTAAATACCATTAGAATAATTACGTGGATAAAGAATTGATTTATTGCATAACTTAAGATCATGGGAATATGTACATATTTTATTTACATGTAGTTAACTAATTCGATAAAACTTTTACAAAACGATAATGATTCAATTTTGAATGGCACAATTAATAATATTTTAAGTAACACGACTACGGTACGATTTCCGGTATTATAATATATATACTAAGTAAATCATCAAACTCATGACAATCAGCAGGTCATGTTTCTGTGGACGTATCTGACTCAGTTTTGTGCGCTCGCGAACAGTATTGATAAAAATCATGGGTGTACGTAACTATCTACCGTAAATAGTATTGAAAAGGTTAGGGTATACAAGGATTTATTGTCAATTAAATACTGAATAACGGTTAAATTAATTTCATTTATTTTAATTTTATTTTTATACTTGGAAGCTAGAACACGTCTATCTACGAGTAAAGTCTTGATCAAAGAGAGGCAAGGCGAAGGAGTGACTAAAAGATCTGAACAGAGAATGAATTGAATAAACATTCACTCAATCAATCGGTCGTTCATTCCTTTAACAAAGTAGTCAAATCATTTACCTTTTATTTACAGGATATGTTAATTTTTGTATATTAAAATATAATAAAATCAACACGCCCCCTCAAAAATTAACAATTATTTACAATAAATAAGCATCAGATCGTATTTAACTTCCAAGTATTGTCTGGGGAAAATACAATTTTATGACCCAACATTCGTTGCAAGGATTGGGAAAACCCAGAAAAACCCAATCAGGTCATCAAGATAATTATTACACCATAAAAATAATTATCAAAAATGTACAATAATTATCTCAACAATACATTATTTAGTATGTACATTTCAATCGCATTATTGCAAACCCATTTCAGACTGCATTGCTTTAAAGGCAGCTGTAGGCAACTGCTTTGTTAAAGCGTCTGCTATTTGTTTACCTGTGGGAAGATAACATAATTTAATAACATTTTTCTCAATTTGCTCCCTAGAGAAATGATACTTAATGTCGATGTGGTTTGACCTCTTGTGGTTAGTGGGATTGTTGGCAATACTAATACATCCGTTGTTATCCTCATAAATAACAATCGGCTGTGTGATATTTACATTAATGCTTGACGCAAGACACTTTAACCATAAAGCCATGTACTGGGCTTCAGTTTATGAAGCGGCAACTGACATTTGCCTCTTTGTACTCCATGTGATTGTACAATTATTGAATAACTTAAATAAATAACCTGTGGTACTCTTTCTATCACTTGAATCATGGCCACCCCAGTCTGAATCGACATAACCACATAGAATGTTATTAGAATCACATCGTTTGTAAGTTAATTTTAAATCTATTGTGCTTTACAAATATCTCAGCACCCTTTTTAAAACATTGCCATAATTCTTTGTTGTTTTTATTTGTATACCTGCTTAAAATGTTATTGCTTGTACTTAAATCAGGACGAGTACATAGCATTATATACATTAAACAGGTTAGCTGGAAGAGATCCCTCATAGGGATAAGTTCGCCTTTGTACTCTAATCTTATGTGACATGTATATTGTTTTAACCTGTTATTGTGTACAATAAAGTGCTTACACACATACATACATAAACAACCTATTACACTTCTGCAAGGGGCATCATACTTCTCTTCAAAGTTTAATGCTTCATAATTTAGTTTTACTTCTAGTAGTGTGCTAATGGGGTTACAATCATGCATTTTAAACTTACGAAAAACTTTTCAATATATGCACTTTGATTTAATGTGATTTCATTGTCCAGACCTATCGATTTTTATACCAAGAAATAATTTTATATCTTGTAAGTCTTTCATTTGAAATTTACTCATTAAATACTTTTTGAAATTATTCATTGTTTATATTTCACCACATGAAATAACTAAATCATCCACATACAAAATTGCGTAAATATTTTGTTGGACGCTTCCTCTATCAAGCATGTATATACATCTGTCAACCGATGAACTTATAAATCCTTTTTTTTTCAACCAGTGCTTGCTTAAAAACCTGAAACCAGCATCTAGCAGCCTGTTTCAGTCCATACAATGCCTTATTTAATTTACATACATAATTCTTATCGCAATCTACTTCTTTCGGCACTTCCATAAAAATCTCTTCTTCTAATTTACCATTTAAAAAGGCAGTTTTAACATCCATATGGTGGACGAGTAAGTTAAATTGATTTGCAAGACTAATAATGAACCGAAAACTAGCAATTCTGGCTACAGGTGCAAAGGTTTCATAAAAATCGACAAGGTATTCCTGACTAAACCCTTTGACAACGAGACGGGCTTTATATCTTTGCGGTCTACCAAATTCATCATACTTGATAGAGAAAACCCATTTATTATCAACAACATTTTTATTCTGTGGTCTCGGCACTAAAGACCACGTGTTGTTTTCAGAAAGAGATTTTAACTCTTCTTCTATGGCAACTTGCCACTTAACACTAATATAGACTGCGCACTCAATATGCACTCATCATCATCAGTTTGATAATAATGAACAGGTGGCCGATTTTTAAGTCTATCACTCCTCCTTACGTCATCTGTGTTTTTATTTTCATTTTGATTTACCTTCGTACAATTATCAGGGGCATTACTAGATGTGGGTTCAATAATGGTTTCATTTAATCTGCGATTTTTCATAGGACGGCCGAGATCATCAGATTTAAATGCATCTGATTTTGAATTGTCAACAGGACGGCCGAGATCATCAGATTTAAATGCATCTGATTTTGAATTGTCACTATGGCGAGACTTGGATGACACTGATTTTGATATATTGTTGTTATCAGGTTTATCATGGCAATTTTCGGTAACTTCAGGCAATATTACTGGCCTGGATGTTAGAAAATTAGCCTCGTCGACTATAACGTCTCTAACAGTGACAAATTAAGCGCTTTCCGAGTTCCAAACTTTATATCCGTTTGGTTCATAACCTACCAGTATTCCCTTCCAAGATTTATCGTCAAATTTAGATTTACTGGTTTTATTATGTACATAAACCGTGGCACCAAAAACCTTCCAAACTTTATATCCGTTTGGTTCATAACCTACCAGTATTCCCTTCCAAGATTTATCGTCAAATTTAGATTTACTGGTTTTATTATGTACATAAACCGTGGCACCAAAAAAAACTTGAAGTGTTTAAGTTGTGTTTTTTTTTATCATGCCACAATTCATATGGGGTTTTCGATTGCATAAGGGCTCTTGAAGGCGTTACATTTATTAATCGAACAGCAGTTAATACAGCTTTACCCCAAAATACTTTATTTAATTTGGAACCACTAAGCATAGATCGCGCTTTTTCTGTAATAGTCCTTACCTTACGTTCCGATACACTGTTTTGTTGCGGTGTTTTTGGAACTGTCAAATGGTAAGTTTTGCCCTTTTCAATACAATAATTTTTCATCTCGGCAGATAAATATTTGCCGCCGTTATCGCAGTATAAATTTACCATTTTCAAAATTCAATTTTGCCTCACATTTACGTCACTACGTCCGTACACTTTAAAAGCAGTAAATACCTCTGACTTGTACGTTATCAAATACACAACACAGTAATGGGTATACTGGTCAATAAAAAAAATACGAAATAATTTTTATTGTCTATCGTGGGAGGAGTGATTTGGCCACAAACATCAGAATGTACAACAAATAAAAGTCGTGTAATGTGATCTTTATTCTTAGTCAGATTAAATGGTAATCTGGCCTGTTTGCCGTTTATACAAGCTTCGCACATTTTATTATTTGGCTCAACAAACTGAATTTGATTAACATCTTCAGTTCTTATTCTTTAATTGTATGAATTTATTTTTACTTATATGACCCAAACGCTGATGCCATAAATTTTAGTCATTATTATTAGCTTGGTATAGGCAGGAAACAGGAATAGCCATATTTACTGATACAGCAAAGTCTACAAATACAAAATACAAATATCTTTATTTTGCTTAAAACTGCAACTGCTGCTGCTTGCTGTTTTTACTGCAATTTAATTGTTCAGAGACTTACCCTTCATGACAGTTGTGTCACCTTTACAAACTTGGGAGCCATGTTGGTCGAAGATGATCGTGTAGCCAGCTCGCTGCATCTTGGGCACCGACAGCAGATTGTAAGGGGCATCTGGGCAGAACAGCACATCCTCCAGAAGTCCTTGCACGCCCAAGTCGCTCGTCACCCTCATTGTCCCTTTTTGTGTAGCTGAAATAAATTCACTGTGCTTAGCAATCGATATTTTCAAAGGTGGATTAAGAATTGTAAAATTAATGAAAAGATCCGACCTGTTTGTGACGTGATCCGATGCTCCCGAGTCCAAAATAAATCTCACTTTATCTTCTTGAACATCATCTTGACAGTCTCCCGTCATAAAGGCGAAACCCGAGAAATCGTTAGCAGTTTCTTGATTCAATTCGACTTGTTGAACTGTTCGCGTCCTATTTGTTTCAGTCTGTTTTTCTTGCATCATTTGTTTAAAGTAATAACAATCCTTTTTTCGCGTAACCTTTTCGTCCGCAATGATGACATTTTAAAATGTGGGTATTTTTCCAAGTTTTGTTCTTGTAATGTCTACGGTTATTATTATGGTGGTTTGGCGGTATAGCTGTATCGATTATTCTCTTCTTTGAATTATGGGGCTTATGCTCGACATGCAGTACTTTTGAGCTCGTATCTCCACTGTCGTTTCTCAGCTTAACCTCGTGGTCTAATAACCTTATTTTCACAAATGCCAAAGTTAAACTATTTTCAGATAACGTCTCAATTGTAGTGATTACGCCGTCGTAAGTTTTGATATTTCGTTTTGATTTTAGGTTATCCATTCATGCACGTGTTTCGAAAAATTCATCATTAGAGTTTCAAAGTTTTAACGCGTGGCCTGGGCCCCATAACCTATTGAAAAGGTTAGGGTATACAAGGATTTATTGTCAATTAAATACTGAATAACGGTTAAATTAATTTCATTTATTTTAATTTTATTTTTATACTTGGAAGCTAGAACACGTCTATCTACGAGTAAAGTCTTGATCAAAGAGAGGCAAGGCGAAGGAGTGACTAAAAGATCTGAACAGAGAATGAATTGAATAAACATTCACTCAATCAATCGGTCGTTCATTCCTTTAACAAAGTAGTCAAATCATTTACCTTTTATTTACAGGATATGTTAATTTTTGTATATTAAAATATAATAAAATCAACAAATAGTGCAGTAATACCACATCAATAACATCAATATTACTGGAAGATTTAATCTTAAATTAATTTTTATTTTTGAAAATATTTTTATTCAAAGTTACGTAAATTGAAAAGTAATGTAAAACGCGCAATAACATCACTGCAGTCCAGTAGTCACTTCAGTAGCTTCGGTTGAAAACATTGAAAAATATCTATAAAGTAGAATATCTATAAATTGAAATATTATATCTGTGATGCAAATAATATTCATGCTCCTCATCTTAAATATCGGTTTTTGATCTGAATTAAATAAATTATTTGTGCATATTTTACTTTTTTTGTGTTAATCGTATTTTTTTAATTTATTTACTAATAAAAGATTACAGAAGTTACAATGTAACAGCGACTAAAGCCGTACAGGTTTAACTGTCGCTGTAATTCGCTCGTGAACTTAAATAATAAATCACAGATGCGTCTACCGTGTAGACCGTACATTGTCACAGATATAGCGCTTTCATAATTTGTTTACATTTGTGCCTGTTATCACTAATCTTAATGAAAATATCGGCGGGTAGTTCATTGAGAATATTTGGTAAAAAATGTACCCAACGTCGTTTGTCGTGCACATTACTACATTTGGGAAGGACAAAACGTAGCATATACACTAATTTCCTAAGATGTTCGCTTCTTGTTTTTATTTTGAGACTTTCCATTTTATCAATTTCTTCTTTAACAATTGCGATTTTTATTTGGTTGTTTATATTAATGATTTTACAATATCTGAATAACTCCTCGTGACTGATTACATAATCCTTAAATCTTTAAGATAGACTAGATCAACGAAACAATGCATGTTCCCTATTACGTGACATTTACAGTTATTACGAAAATGACGCAGCATATTATTGTGGGTGATGATGTGATAATAAGTGACTCAAATGTAAAAACTAAAAGGTATCCAACATCATTTACGCTGTTAACCACTGCAATACTAAAGCTTAAAATTCTAATTGACAACTTTGCCGTACGTACTGCTATAATTATCAGCATAATAATAAAATTAACGAACTTAATAGCATGTTATATGTTAAACTTACTCTAAGATCACGAGGCGTGTCACTTAGAGGTAATAAAAAATACTTCAGTCACCAAAATGTGATATGAGCCAATTTTGCATCATTTCTGCACTCAATTTATTTATTTATTCACAATTACAATTACACATGTCTGACTTACAGTTGTGGCACTTGTGGGCCAAACGACATTCAAATATTATTTAAATGTAATTCCGAAGATTTTACCTACAATACAAACACAGTAATCTTATTCACTTGTCATGTTCATCTCCAACTAAAATACCATACTATGTAAACCAATTTTTTATAGAGATAGGGAATGATCTGACAGTAAATAATAAGCCGGACATAGAAAAGGCACAACTGGCTCACAATTTTCTGAAATACAAGATTCTTCTCATTCTCCAGTTCTCCACTGTTAGCATGGAATATCTTTAAAAGCAAACGCAAAATATCAAAATTCAAAATCGAATATAAATGTTATATAGATATATCGGAAAAATATACATATATATGAAATGAGTGTTATATCTGATTATGTAACATGTCTTATAAATAAGATCTTAAGATCAAATATATCCCTCCCTATAACTTTTACTCATACATTTAAAAACCTAGGCATAACTATGGACCGGACTCTCTCTTGAGCTCCTCATGTAAATGAAGTCTGTAAAAGGCTGTTCGCAACACTCCATTCTATGAGCCGCCTGCAGAACTTTCTCCCTCTAATTACTAAGATACTGCTTGCTCGCTTTCTTTTATTCCCTCTTCTTGACTACGCTAATATTTCGTTCTTTGATCTTAAGGAGCAGCTTCTTGACAAGCTGGAGCGCTTACAGAACGTCTGCATCGGATACATTTTCAACCTTCGGATTTCCGACCACGACCACGTGTCCTATTACCAAAATATGCTTAAATGGCTTCTCATTCATCGTAGGCGGGATTTACTAATTTGAGGACTTCTTTTTAATATCCTTTTCGTCCCTTCTTCACCTCAGTATTTAAAAGAGAAATTAAACTTTATGGCTGACCGCAGTGGTCATCGTTTAGGTTAGCATAAACCTGTCGCTCTTTGTACCTATCCATAAAACTCGACAGATCTTTTGTGGTTCGTTCTGTGAAGCTGTGGAATTCATTACCTCCTCTTTTAAGACAGTCTTCGTCGGTTGCGTCATTCAAGGGGAAATAAAAAAATGTGGCTATCTGACACCAAGTAGGTAATAAATTAACAGTTATATTTTCCTGTAGTAAATGTATGTAGGCTTATTATTTTCTTGTACCTTTTTGTACATGTTGCTTTTTTAATAACTTTTACTCTCATCTACTCAAAGGTTAACTGGTAGAGATCCTTAACGTCTTGTTCTGTCACTTATGTTTGTTATTTTCTACAATAAAGAGTTTTATTACTACTGCTACTACTATATACCCCCAATCTTTATAGAAAACCCGCCTGATCCCCATGTGTAAGGGTATAGGAGATAAAGCAGATGTGGGAAATTACCGATCAATAACTCTTGTCCTTGCGATCTCAAAACGTATTGAGTCGGTAATCTTGAGAGACATCTTAAGGCACCTCGAGAAAAATAATTCCCTGCCAAACGCACAATACGCCTACAGACGTGCATGCTTCCACCACGGCAGCCGCTCAAAGGTTTATGGAGCGGGTGACCTGTCATTAGAAAACCAAGAAAAGGAGATGGAACATTTTAAATTTGTCAAAAGCCTTTGACTCTGTATATCGTTATCTGCTGTTGACCAAGTCACATACATACGGGATAAGACAGTAACCCCTATTAAAATCCTTACATTCAAATAGATAACACACAGTGGAGATAAAAGTTGATGGAAAGCACTACCGATCAGAACCGCAACTAGTAACGGTAGGCTTATTATAAAGTTTGTCGAAAGGGACTTTAATCAAAAGTGCGCAAGACGTAACATTACTTGGTTTCCACCTGGATCCTACATCCTAGTGTAAAACACATATAGACTCGACTGTAAAAAAAACTAGCAGATGGGGCCTGTGTTTAAGCAATTAAAACCAGCCATCTACGATCATCTGAAGGAAGCTTATTATTCACACATTCACTCAATTATCTCATATGGGATTGAACACAAATTACAAAGATGGTTGCAGCAAACACTTGAAAAAAACTGGGTATTTAACATCAGTGTCGACATATATTTTAGAAATCGTAATGTAGAATAAACATGTCAAAAAAGTGTCCCAAAATAATGACTCAGAAGCTGTACAATAAAATGCCTAAAGTAATTAAAACTCAGACAAACATTACCACTTCAACACTACACAACACTTCTTAATCAACCCTTCTCTTCGCAGTCAGAATGCTGCTACTTTTCAAAGCTGTATATAGCAGCCTAAACAACGAATATCATGAAAATGTGTCCATTTGAATGTATTAGGTTTACCGATCGATCTTTGTTTTACTTAAATCGGAACAATGTAATTCTCTATTTTATAACTACGACACTATTATTATTCTGGAATTGTGTTATTTACTTGACGACCTCAGTAATTTTTATTCTATTAGATAGACATTATGTAATACTTCTGAGAAATAAACCATCTGGATCTGAATATATCAAACTAAACCCAGCTTAGAAGTCATATGCTCACGGCAAACAAAACTCATCTGAATTAACGTGCATTAACGTCTAATATTGACACTTCACAAACAAAAGTTGATAGACGTTCGCTAATATCAAACAAAATTGCATAGACGCACGCTCACGTCAAACAATACTTTACAGACGTACGCTTACGTCAAACAATACTTCACAGACGCACGCTCACGTCAAACAATACTTCTTAGACGCACGCTCACGTCAAACAATACCTCAGACGCACGCTCACGTCAAACAATACTTCTTAGACGCACGCGCACGTCAAACAATACTTCATAGACGCACGCTCACGTCAAACAATACTTCTTAGACGCACGCTCACGTCAAACAATACTTTACAGTTGCACGCTCACGTCAAACAATACTTCACAGACGCACGCTCACGTTAAACAATACTTCATAGACGCCCTCTCACGTCAAACAATACTTCATTGACGCACTCTCACGTCAAACAAAACTTCGTAGACGCCCTCTCACGTCAAACATTACTTCATGGACGCACTCTCACGTCAAACAAAACTTCATAGACGCCCTCTCACGTCTAACAATACTTCAATGACGCACTCTCACGTCAAACAAAACTTCATAGACGCCCTCTCACGTTAAACAATACTTCATTGACGCACTCTCAGGTCAAACAAAACTTCATAGACGCCCTCTCACGTCAAACAATACTTCATTGACGCACTCTCACGTCAAACATTACTTCATAGACGCGCTCTCACGTCTAAAAAAAAACTTCAGAGACGCACTCTCACGTCAAACAGTACTTCATAGACGCACATCACGTCAAACAAAACTTCTTAGACTAACTTGTATGCAAATTTAAGTCAGGTAAAAATTTCGATAGTATGAATCTACTGCAGATTGAAATGTGCACTCGTCTGTAATTGACTATAATGAATGATCAAATAAATACAATATGAACTTAAACATTTTTTTTTCTTTTATGTTTCAACTGAGTACATCTTTGTGTTAAATCACAATTATTCTAGTACACATTAATCTAATAAATATTCTCTCATATTAAGCACTATATTTCTCATTTAGAAAACAAAAATCATGATAGTTTTTTTTTCAGGGTACCCGCGAATGAGCGAATACGAATTTATTCTGTATGATATCAATTAACTTTGTAAAATGATACCAATTCGAGTATTAGAGTATTCCTTGTGATATCTCCATATATAGCTACTATAGCTTCGAATAAGTTCCAAATAAAATGGTATTTAACTATAGTCACATAACGCATATTCAGTAATTACACAGATTTCTTTCTTTATTGGTAATGTTAGTTACAATCTAATAGGGGAAAAAGAACATGAATTTTTCCAACAGGATCAATTTTTCTTTTCGATCCCATAATTAATTAACCATACCATAAATATAAGAAGGCTATTCATAATTACAGAGAGGTGATAACACAATAAAATGGATTCTTATATGCATAATGCAATAACTACCCTCCTTTTTACACTTTAACTTTTGTTAAGTAATTGCAAGAACAATTTAGCACGCACTTCGCTTCTTAAGGCGCCGTGAGTTCACGCAACAGAGATTTTGAAAAATCATAACGCGTTTGTAAATGATGCTATGGTTTCCAAAAAATATTGTGGAGTGGGACGTAGGGAAACAAGTAAACAACCCGGGTATTGCGTAAAGACTGACTTTTATTCAGGAAAGCATACCTTTTATACTTACACTAATTAGACACATGACATTGCATATAATATAACTCCTCACATCTCCCTTTGTATAGAGAAAAAAAAAAAAGATGTACGTAAGTGATACATTTTTTTTTTTGTACATATATATATATATATATATATATATATATATATATATATATTTATAATAAACATCTATTCAAAGTAGGGCTTAGTTCTATTCTTATGCACTAACATAGATTTTCCATCAACTTCGACCTCCACATTAGGAGATAAATCTTGTATAACTCTATATGGACCCAAATACAGGTTGTCTAACTTATTTCCTACTTCATTTTTTAATAAAATCTTATCATTTGCCTTATATATTACAGTATTTGTTTTCAAGTCATACCTTAACTTTCTCATATTCTTGGATTTGATTAGATTATCTCGTGCTTCTTTCTGACTTAATTGTAGTCTGTATTGTAGTTCTTTGGGGTAACTGTCATGGTTATACAGGGGTTGCACTACGTCCCCCAACAAGTTACTAGGCAAGTTACACTTCCTACCATACACAAGTTCAAACGGGGTATACTTGGTTTCCGTATGTACCGAAGTGTTAAACGAAAAACTCCAAAATGGCAGCCAAGTGCTCCAGGTTTCGGGATGTTTATCTGTTTGAATTCGTAAGAATGCAGCTAAATGTTTATGTGTGTTCTCCAATGCTCCTATGCTTTGATGGTGATACGCTGTAGAGTTTAACTGTTTGATATTAAGTAGTGTACTTACCTCTTTAAAAATAGATGATAGAAACTCCGTACCCCGATCGGAAGCTATCTGCGTGGGAACACCGTACCTGAGAATGAAATTATTTACCAAGGACATTGCTACATCTTTACTTTTTTTTGAAAATAATGGATATACTTCAACAAATTTTGTTAATTCGCATTGTAAAGTGAGTATGTACGAGTAACCGTTGTCGTCGGTCTCTAGAGGGCCAAATAAGTCTAAAAATATTTTTTCGAAAGCATAAGTTGCAGTCGTTGTAATGACCATCGGTTCTTTAATTGCGGTTGCATATTTATTTTTTTGACACTTGTCACAGCGCTTAACAAAATTTCGAATATCATTTTCCATCCCCGGCCAGAAATAATATTTTTTCACATTAGCGTACATTCGCCTCATGCCCGCGTGACCACTGGTGGGCAAGAGGTGAAAGTCATTCAATATTATCCTACGTTGTTCGTTGTCTTGGACGCTCAATATATCTTTTAAAATGCATATTTTTACTTTTATCTGGCACTCCGGTTTCTTTATTTCATTCATCAATTTTTCTATAAATATGTCCATTATTTTATTTTTTACAACGTATATTGTGTTTGTCTTAATTTTCCTACAAAATGCGTCTAGCTCCTTCACAAACTCGCCTGGCGTAATTTGTGATGAAGAGTCTAGAAATTTAATAAAGATAATGTTTTTAATGGAATCGTATATAAATATCTTATTCTCGTAGTCACTGTCTGACCTAAGATTCCTTTTCCTATTGTCCAACTCCATCTTGCTAATGAATTTTAGTTCTACGGAACCCTGTATTTTATTATGGGTTTCTACAATTTTCGGCGATTCTTCAAACTTGTCGTTATTCGCCAAATTTTGTTCGATGTTTATGGCATATTTTTTCTTTGACTGTGCTCTTGTCATAACGCATATGTGTTGATTTAATGCCTTTAAGTCTTGGCACGTTATATAAGCACGTGATAACGCATCGGCTGGCGCGTTATCCGATCCTCTTACATATTCAATAATGAAATCGTATTCTTCCAGCGCTAACCTAAACTTTAATAAGCGACTTGATGGATCACGCATTCCGAATAAATACACAAGTGGCTTGTGATCCGCCCGAATCATAAAACTAGTACCATATAGGTAAGGCCGGAAGTGCCTGACGGCCCAATAAATTCCAAGGAGCTCCTTTTCTATCGTCGGGTAATTTTTCTCTGATTTGTTAAGTGTCCTACTGGCATAAGCGACTGGTCTGTTATTTCCATTACTTAAAACCGCTCCCAAAGCGAAACCAGATGCGTCGGTCTGTAAAATAAACTTATTTTTTGGTGATAAATCCGGATATTGTAGGACTGGCGGAGATGCGATTTTTTGCTTCAAGGTTTCGAATGATAGTTGACATCTTTCATCCCACGTAAATGGAACATTTTTCCTTGATAAATAATTTAAAGGCATTGCGATTTCAGCGAATCGTTTGATAAATTTTCTATAATAATTTGCAAACGCCACAAATCTTTTGACTTCATCGGAGTTAGTCGGAACAGGAAAATTTTGAATCGCTGCTATTTTATCCGGGTCTGGTAACACACCTTTACTTGACACTACGTGTCCTAAATATAAAAGCTCCTTTTTTAAAAACTCGCATTTTTTAGGATTCAACTTTAAATTTACTTTACGCAATCTGTTAAAAACGTCCATTAAATTTTTATTGTGATCATCTAGATTTTTACCAAAAACTATGAGGTCATCTAAGTAAACTAAACATTTATCATATGTCAGACCTGACATCGCAATATTCATCATCCTAGAAAAGGAATTCGGGCTGGTCCTTAACCCCATGGGCATCCTGGTCATTCGATACTGGCCCGAGTCAAACGCTGTGTACTGCCTACTGTCTTCGTCAAGGTCGCATTGGTAATAGCCGTTTGCTAAATCTAAGTGGCTAAAATATACACATCCTGAAATCTCTTTCAAAATTTTTCCTTTCTCTCGTCCAAAATTTCTGTGATATTTGGAAGCGGAAATTTGTCATCCTGTATACTATTGTTTAATTTCCGATAATCTATTACAATACGCCATTTATTTTCACTCGATCCGTCACCTTTTTTTGGAACTAATAAAAGTGGGCTAGACCACTCACTAGAGCATTTTTCTATAATCCCTTGCTGTAGCATATTATTTAATTCATTCTGTATTATATTTTTTTGAGCGTGCGGCAACCTGTATGGCTTACTATATACCGGAACGGTGTTTGGTTTCAAAGATATAGTATGCTTATAGATATTAGTTGTTGTTAATTTATCACCTGGTAAATAAAATACATCAGGAAATTTAGCACACAAGTTTTCTAAGGATATCTGTTCCTCATGATTTAATTTTCCTAAGTTTAAGTGTTGAAATAATGTTTTCAGTCGCTCAACATTTACTTTATCGCAAGTGTTGAAGGAACAGATGGTATAATCACTAGCTTTTTCAATGAACACACTAATATTATATAGTAGTATTTCATGCTCTGTTGTATTTAAAATTCTAAGTGGGATTTTGCCCTGAGTTGGGGTTACTAATGACCCTGCTAAAAAAATACCATTCTGTATCTCGTTCGAGTGTATGACGCAGTCTACAACTATGTCTGTACTTACGTAATGCACAGATTCTGACCTTGGTGGAAGGGTGAAATGTTTTTTGTTTACGTTAAGGGCCAATTTAAATGTGTTTTTATTATCCGTACTTAAGGTTAAAATGCATTTGTGCAAATCTATTAAGGCGTGATATTTCATAAGAAAATCCTGGCCTATTATTCCATCATAATTACAGGGCAAATCGTCGAATATATAAAATTTGTGTTCAAAAATGTGACCCTGGTATTGTAATGGTACGTAAACATATCCAATAGCACATTTTTTTCCTCCAATTCCATTAATAACTAATTCTTTTTTGCTTATAGGGATATTCAATTTCAAAGCGCTGCGCAATTTCAAAGCGCAAATCGTAGCTCCTGTGTCAAGTAGATATGAATATGCATTATTATTTGTAACATTGAAATTTATATAACATGAATGTCCGCTCATAAATATGTACTCATTACTCTCGAAAAAACTGAGTCGGATTGATTTTGTCATTACAGTTCTGTTGGTCTAAAATATTAATCTCATTATTACAATGCTCATTATTTTGATCAGTTTCATGAAAAACATGCAATTTATCTCGGTCATATCCATTATTTCGAGGGAAAAAGTACCTACCTTGATTTCCCCGGTAATTCGGCGAATAGGCGGCTCTGCTCGGACTGGCTGCGGAGGCGCCGGTGTAAGCCCGAGCCCCGCGCCCCGATGCCTGTCCTTGCGTCAGCTGTGGCCGCGGCCCATGATAATAGTTCGGTGATCCTCGATAGTTTGGGGAGCCCCGACCACGTACATACCTTCTGTTGTAATTATTATAATGATTAAACGCTAGCATGTCACCAGATGTAGTCGTAAATGCCGCCTCTTCATCCTTTGCTCCTTGCACAGCGTCTTTAAGCGATTGGTAATCGCGTGCTGCAATGATGGTGCTAATTCGCCGATTACGCAGTCCATCCGCGAATTTCTTGATAGCTTGCTTCTCATTAATTGTCTTTAAGACATTAAATGTAGAGGTATTACCCTGAGACTGTGCAATCGTAAGATTAACAAACAATTCAGATAACTGTTTACCATAGTCATCGATAGAATTTTCTCCCTGTCTTAATATTTGCATTTGATTTTGGATTGCAAAAGCTGATTTTTTAGTCAACAAATGAGTTTTCATGTCTGTAATCATACTTTGTACTGAACTATACTTATCACATAATTTTAGTTTAGCTAGCTTCGTAATTCTGTTTTTAAGAACAAAATTAATCAAACTTTGTTTGGAATCTGGCTTAAGAACAGAATCATAATATTCAATGGAATTAATAAGTTGCTCTATTACAGTTTCATCATCCTGGCAGGGTCGCCATGTGGAGTGGGACGTAGGGAAACAAGTAAACAACCCGGGTATTGCGTAAAGACTGACTTTTATTCAGGAAAGCATACCTTTTATACTTACACTAATTAGACACATGACATTGCATATAATATAACTCCTCACAATATGGACAACAATTTTGAGACCTTTTTGTATTGCCAAAAGCGATTTAAAACATGATTAACCAACTTTCGCTCGATAGAAAAAAAACGCAAACATGCGTCTAAAGCAAACCTTTAAAAATTTGTAACTATTTTTGCACATTAGCTATTTACATGAAAATTATATCAATAAATTCGTAATGTTGTACTTCATGACATTAAGCGATTACTTTTTCTTGCATAAAAAACAATGAAAAATAATGATTCAAATATACTATTTTCCGCGAAGCCGCTCGTGCGCGGCTGACCCGGACGCCCGCTCAGTGCTCAGCGAGCTGCGTTCGAGGTCGGACTTGTGCCATTTCAACTCTGCTCCAACTCCGCACCACTAACTACAATTTTCGCATAAATATGGGTAACAAGAGGAATAAAATAAAGCGTAGTCGGCTTAAGCGTTTAATTACATGCAGAGCGAATGCTAGAAGAACGAATGCAATACGGTAAGTACTAAATACGTGTACCCACAGTAGAAATTCTTACATACAGTAGTACTTATACCTTTTCACTCTTTAGAAGGCGAGTTGTGCACTGGGCAACCGCCCAACCCAGGCCTAGTAGACGTACAATTATAGTATAAAAGTAAGACTAGTATGAATCGATAAATTTATATATTACAAGTATTTGTTTAATTTGCACTGTTAGTAAGTATGTAAAAAATTTGCAATTCTTTTTTCAACCACTTGCGGGTATCCGATTGAGCCTAAATT
The DNA here is from genome assembly GCA_963556455.1 of Epiblema foenella. Taxonomy (NCBI): domain Eukaryota; kingdom Metazoa; phylum Arthropoda; class Insecta; order Lepidoptera; family Tortricidae; genus Epiblema; species Epiblema foenella. The sequence continues at coordinate 11,365,672 of OY747097.1, read as the reverse complement.
TGGCATACTTATGTAAATTCACTAACAATGCAATATTATGGTAGTACCGAGCCGATCTGATGATGGAGAAAGAAGGTGGCCATAACAACTCCTAAACTGCACAAGATAAACTCGTCGTGTTTGGGCTCATTGAAACCGTTTCTACGAGTAATGATGACTGTGAAAAAAAAGTACAGTCGGCAATAAAAGCTTGTACCAAAAATGAATTTTCTCACAGAAACTTATTTTACTTCAAGTTTAACGAAGTGTCTCTGCCTACAAAGCTGACGGTCCTGGCTTCAAATACGTTACGGTAGATGCCGTAAAAGAAAACAAAATCCAGATTTTAAAATATAACAAGAAATCTGGGATGACTACGTTAATAATAACAGCAGCTGGTACTACCAAGCACAAGGCCAGTTACACATATCGGGTAGGCAAAGGTGTATTTTTGCAATATGGGGAGGTGAAAGACAACCCCTGGAAGTTCTTTACATTAAACGAGATGATCAGTTTTGGAGGTCCAAGATGGAGAAGAAGCTGATAGATTTTTACATGGATCATCTATTGCCTGAATTGGTAGACTCGCGGCAAGCGAGAGGTATGCCGATAAGATGAGTATCTTCTAAACAATCCACATAGTACGTCCACATCGTTTAATTAAAACGTGCCCAGAAAATATACAATGATCTCTTCTCTTGCCAACTTTTATTTTATAAATTGATGGCTCGTAATGCTCATACACTTATATACATGCTTTAGTATCAATTAAAGCTATAAGCCAAACTACGCAAGGGTCCGTAGTTTACGATGTCTGCTTATCATCACGCAGGTCGTAGGTATGCTTGTTTGCTGCCGTCATAAAATTTAAGCTGGACTGTTCAATTTACTCCCCACCCTACAGTATTTTGCTATTGACTCAAAATTTAAGCTGGATTGTTCAATTTACTCCCCACCCTACAGTATTTTGTTATTGACTCAAAATTTAAGCTGGATTGTTCAATTTACTCCCCACCCTACAGTATTTTGTTATTGACTCAAAATTTAAGCTGGACTGTTCAATTTACTCCCTACCAGTATTTTGTTATTGACTCAAAATTTGACTACTCCAAAAGAAACCAAAAAAAGAAAAATATCTCAAATGGTGAAAATTCCATTGAAATTATCTCAAAAAAATACAGGCCTAGTGCGTGTCGGACCACGCACAATGAAGGGTTCCGTACCAACAGCGCCCGGCGACTGACAACACCCAGCGCGCTTGAACGCTATAAAATAAAACCGGCCAAATGCGTGTCGGATCACGCACAATGAAGGGTTCGGTACCAACACCTACTAGTCCACATTTAAAACCACTATCGAATACATTGAATCTAAAAAGGTCATATCTTCATGGAACTCACGGCACTTACGAGCTTTTGTTTGGGCAAGACAGTTTTTCAGCGAAAACACAAAAATCGTAAAACCTGCCTTGTCCAAACCAAAAATCGTTGAAAGTATTTAATGCACACCACCTCAATTATTTTCAGAATTTTAAACTTCGTGGTTAAAATAAAACTTTGAAGACTTATAATTATGTAATTATTTATTCTTTTGAGTTACTTTTTTCGCCAATAAAAAGAACTCGAAAACGGCTTGATAATCACCAACATGTAGCTTGATTCTTCGGGATCGTTTTGGCGTATAATTTATGTATATTTCTTTATAGGGAAATCTCTTTTTATAGGGAAACAATAGTGTCAATATTTTATTTACTCTCAAACTGATATCCCGATGAGTGTAATCGGGTAAATATATTTCTTTTATTTTACTAATTTGAAGTTGTTTAAAAATATTCAAATGCGATAGATAGTATTTTCTCAGTCCTAGAGGGGCAGGGTATTTATGCATGTGATTGGAATGACATGAGGCATACTTAATATTCCATAAAAGGTATGACACTAATACTATATTTTTGCATTAACTCGCAGAATCGCCAGCCTGCATTAGTCAATTTATTTCCCACTTCGCTGCAGTACTGCTTAGTGAGTTTACTGTGTATTCTCACTGTAAGCGCGCGAGTGTGCCGGTGAGCGGGGCGCTCCCCGCGCGGCTGGTTGCCTCACCCCCTGACATGATATTTTTCGTTGAACCTACGGCGCCTTAACCCAATTCACTCAATTAAAAATAATTTATGATAATTCGGGTATTCGGAAGATTACTTGAACAATTCATCATGGACAAAGTGCCGATTCAAATTTTTTTGTTAATAAGTTTGTTTCACTACGATACTTCTAGGTAAAGCACATACCCATAGATTATGATTTGAAATACTCGGTAACATACAAGTATCATCAACTAAGAGATGTAAATCAAGACATAACTCACTTACTTCTCATTATTAGACCGACGGTTATGGACGTGAAGATCTGAGCACTTCTGAAATATTAAGATTGCTTCTGCCCCTCCATTCGGCCAATTTGCGCAAACGCCTCCTTTTTCGGTCCTGCTCCTTAGTGCAGGAAGTACAGCGCCGTCTCGCTCTCTCAGTGTGATAGTGGGAACCTCTCACAATACATCCGCCTGATGACCACATGTTTGCGTAACTTTAGAATTGAAACAAAACTTTGCATAGCATTTACATAGTAAAATGTGCTCTATGCCAAGTATGGCGAAAGTCGGATTTTCTTTGCTTGGTTGTGACGTAGCCGCAGCTACACCGGCGCTCGCTACGTCACAAGCACTGGAGGCGGCGCGCGGGGAGAGAGCGGTACGACACAGCGGCCATCCCCACCACGCTCGCCGACCGGCTCCGACGCGCATAAAACCCGATGCGCAGGGTAGTGCGACGGCAGTGTGAGCCACGACTTGCTGTGGTGAACGCTGCCCGCCCCTCCTCTCCGAGGCAGTACTGGCAAGCCCTCACTTTGCCCGAGTATCCCGACCTCTCCGAGGCTGCACTGGCAAGTTCTTGCATTGCCCGAGTATCCCGACCTCTCCGAGGCTGCGCTGGCAAGTCTTCGCATCGCTTGAGTCACTCCCGACCTCTACGAGGCACTGGGATTCGCCTCGTTGCCCGAGACGCCTAGTATTTGAGGCAGAGTGGTTCCGCCGCACTAGCCACGATTCTAGGATCCTGAAAATAACATTCCGCTCCAGTCCTACTTTAACAACCGCCCGCCCTTAGATGTAAGTGCGTATTAATACTTCCGTACCGTAGATTCGCGATAACCCCGTCATACCATTCCGCGCCGTAGTTTATTCTAAGCTAAGGTTTCATTAAATCATTTATTCTTCAATTTAGGCATGTTACATGCACTTATGAATGTCAAAAAACTACCACCGGTTCATAAAATAAACCTCTGCCTCGAGAAGAACCGGCGTAAGAAACTCGGCGAGGTGTCATTTTTTCAAAACAATATACTATGTATATAAAATAACAGTAAAAATAGTACAAAATTCAAATGCTACCTACAGTATAAACATACATACATATTTTTTAATACTAAGGACAAAATATTTCTGTGTTAGATTACTTGTGCGGGACGCTATCACTGCCAAACATCCCTATCCATGATGTAATCGTTTATCTTATAATATGCTTTTGAAATAAGTGTCTGTTTCACAACAGATTTAAATTTAGAATCCGTAAGTTCAGTAACGTGTCTTGGAATTTTATTGTAGAATTTTATACAATTTCCCAAGAACGACTTTTTCGCCTTCACTACTCTATAAAAAGTTATTTTGAGTTTCCCAGTGTTTCTTGTAGTTATTAACTTATCAATATTCGCTGGGTAATTGTATAAATTCTTCCTAACATACATGATTATTTCAAATATGTACAGCGACGGCAGGGTTAAGATATCTATTTCCTTAAAGATTTCTCTCAATGACTCACGCGACCCCAAGTTATAAATTGCTCGTATAGCCCTTTTCTGTAATATAAATACAGTTTCGATATCTGCAGCCGATCCCCATAATATAAGACCGTAACTAATTATACTATTAAAATAAGCGAAGTAAACTAACCGAGCCGTTGCCACATTGGTAAGCTGCCTTATTCTCCTGACTGCAAAAGCAGCAGAGCTCAACCTACTTCCTATAGCGGTTATGTGGGAACCCCACTGCAATTTTGAGTCCAGTCTAATACCTAAGAATACAGTTGTCTTAACAAATTCTAAAGTCTCACCGTTAAGTTTTATATTTGAATCTATATTGATATTTGAAGATGAGTTTGCTAGTGAGAATCTTATACATTTCGTTTTTTTCGGATTCAATACTAAGTTATTGGCAGCAAACCAGTCAGATATCATGGAGAGGGTATTATTTGGTTCAACGAGTTCAGTATCTTTCCTATTAACCTTGAAAAAATATTGGATATGAATCATTTATTCCATAAATTAACCAACTAATGTACTATCAATCCAAAAATGAAATCCGCAACATGCTTCGTCAAATTAACTTAACACAAAGGACCGCCCCGGATCGTAGATGGCTCGAAAGTTCCCATAACCCCGGCGGCATTGCCACGCTGAATGGCCAAAGAGATCTGTTGAGCCAAGAACGAACCGGACCGAGGATCGCAACCCCTCTCCCTCAGCCGTCGACCCAAATCCCTGACAAAGTCCCTGGCCTCCGCGCCCCATGGCCCAGCCGTCTCCACCGCCACTGGCACGAAGTCGTACATTGGTTCCAAGGCAGAGTACTTCACATGTTTCGCCCGGGCCGCCGACTCTGCCGCCGACCCCGCGGATCTCATGGTGTGACGGGGCAAATGTGCTCACACAAGTAGCGTCCCATAAGAGACACCGACCCTTCTGCCACGGAACCAATGCCAGACCGTCTGGCCTTTTTCCATCAGTGCGGCACAACCCCGGAGGCTCAATACTCAATACTCAATTATTTATTGATAAAAATAGATTTTTACATGACAATTATTACATAATATCACATTAAACAATGATTAATACAGCAAGTGCTTGCATACTGCAATAAAAATAAATAATAGTGCAATAATAATGTTAAGTTTATAATAATTATAAACTTTATAGAATAAATTTTGTCATACAATTTCAATGCTCAATTGGGGTCACGAGTCACGACACACTTCCACAAATTCGTCAATGGTGTAACATGCGAGCTCTGTGAGTAGTTTTTTTAACTTTTTTGCAAAACATACATCATTTTGCACCAATTTTAACTCGGCCGGTACTGAGTTATATAATTTTGCACCCATGACACCGAGCGATTTACGATTTTTTGCAAGTCTACAGCGTGGGACAATCAGTAAGTTGCTTCGACGAGCACTGCAGTGAGTGGTGTAGGTGTGTAAGTTGGCTCTCACATACTTGCATGCAGTTAGTATATATACGCTAGGGAGGGTGAGTATTTTGGTCTCCTTAAATAGCTCTTTAGCGGGGGAGTCGCGCGGCTTCCTCATTAGTGTTCGAACAGCTCGTTTTTGCATCTTGAATGCCCTGTCGCGTTCGGCCGCGGTGGCCCACAAATCGGCACCATGGATTAGTATGGAATGAAAGTATCCATAATACGCCATTTTTACATTCTCGAACGACAAGCTTGGTGCAAGTCTTGAGAGCGCATAACAAGCTGAGGATAGCTTATCACATAGGGTGTCAATGTGAGGGGACCATGTTAGTCCGGAATCAATAGTGAAGCCAAGGTATTTTACTGTGGCAACTTGAGGCACTAAGGTGTTGTTAATCATAATGTTAAACTGGTGGGTGTTACTTTGCCTAAGTTGAAAATGCATGATGTTTGTTTTTTCTACATTTAACATCATACCATTTGCGGCAAACCACTGAGATAGTAGGTACAGAGAGTTTTCTAACTTTGACTGTAGTATTTCAAGGGTGTCAGCACTCACAAGAATGCACGTGTCATCCGCGAATGTAACATATTCAATATCAGGACAGGCAGTCGTGATGTCATTTACCAGCTCCAGGCTCCAGGACACACGGCACATTGGCTGAAACTAAAGCCCGGCGAACCACCTCATTTATGGCATGGTGCCTCGGAAACCGACCGGCACACCTCTGACAACTAAGCCCATGATGCCCGTCTTCCTCAACCACTACCCCGCAGATGCACCGGTGCGCCTCGCACACTTTACACCCCAAACGTAGCGCAACCGCGATTCTAAGCGAATCGTTATCTAGCAGCGTACCTAAGTGGGGGGAAGGAAGTGCGTGCAGCCACGCCCCTGACTCGGGGCTAGAGGCAGCCTTGAGACGCGTAATGTCAGAACCTACTGCCCCGCCCAAAAGACTTGCAAAAACGCGTTTGCACAGCGCGTCATCCCATCCCCTCTGCACGCCCAGGCTCTTAGGCTGTTCCTGGCCCTGGCACAGGGTCGACCACCTATCGAGCGCCTCCGCAACAAATGGTATCCGAATATTGCCACCATCAAGCGATAAAATTCGAGTGACAAGACTCAGAGTCCCATGAGCCGAGGCCAGAAAGGCTACCACGCCGACCTCTTGACACCGCCGTATTCCCAGCCCACCATGACGGATTGGACGAGAAGCCTGACACCACTGCATCTCATCCAGGTGTACATTTAGTATGGTCTCTAGAGACAATTTGAGCGTGGCATCCACCCTTGCCACATCGTCCTCAAACAACCAGGTGGGAGATGTCCTCAAGGTGTACATCATCCGTGGCAAAGCGAAACAGTTCCTAAAAAGTACGAGTGAAACATGCGCAGATAAATTACCCAAGTGCCCCGAAGCCCTAACCAAGGCCAAACGCTTCTCTTCCAGCGCCGCACTGACCCCCTCCGGGAAGATAGGCGCACCCAGCAAGGAAAAAGACCGCACCCCAGGTAAGACCGCCTCAAATTCCGCTTTTACCCCTGCGTCCACGGCACCACACCCAAAAAGCTCGCATTTAGTGGGGTTTATCTCTAACCCGATACCCTTCAAAGCCGGAACCAACTTATTGAGGTCCTCCAGGACCGTGCGTGGGTCCCCGCCGATTGTCCCATCATCCAGGTACCACACGTTCAGGGGTGCCTCTAACGAAGAAATAGATCCATGGATGGCTAAACAAAATATCAAAGGTCCCAACGGATCACCCTGCTGAGCACCCACTCGCGAGGAAATCGGGGTATTATTAAATAATAGATGGCTAGCGGTGGAGTAACATTGATTAAGGAATGGATAGATCGAGGGCACTTTGTCTACTACCTCCCCAAGGACTGTGTCCCTCTCCACACTATTGAATGCATTCTTGATGTCAATTTTCAAGACGACGGCACCGGACCCCTCATTCATGAGCGCAAAAGCGCGAGTGGCATGGATAGCTGCCTCACACCCTTGAGGGGTGCCAAAACCTATTTGAACTGGCTGCAGATAATCTGCCATAGGTTCCCTAACGGCCCGGCAACATAACTTAGCGGTAAGCCAACGAATAGTGCACCCGCCGACCGCTATCGGCCTAATACCGCCATCCTTTTTGGTAAGGGCACAAAAGGCAGCTCCATACAAATAAGGGCATATTAGAGGTTTCAGTGAACCCCTTAACAAAGTCAAAGTCAAAAACATTTATTTGTAAACATAGGTACATAGGTCTTAGAATTATTGATATTACTGTCTCTCTATGTTTTGCCATAAGGCATACAAATATTTTGAGTCAAGATGGAGCATGCTTAAACAGTTACAATTCTTCATCTGTCAAGTATTCCCTTAGTGAATAGTAAGCTTTTTTAACTAGAAATGCAAATAGACTTTTTTTAAATTCTATCAATCCCTCTAATATGGTTATATTTCTCGGCAATTTATTGTAAATTTTTGGTGCTATCCCGAAAACACTTTTAGTAAGAAAAGCTGTTTTCATTGACTTCGTATACAATTTGTCACATCGGCGAGTACTTTTATAAACAGAAAATTGATGCATATTGGTTTTAATGTATACTGCTGTTTCATAAATATATAGGCATGGTAAAGTCAATATGTTGTGCTTAATGAAGTGCGTTTTACATGGTTCTCTTGTCGGTAATCTACATACTGATCGTTAACATTTCTTTTGTGCCTTGAAGGCCATCTCTCGGTCTGTCGAATTGCCCCAGAATATGATGCCATATCTTAGAGTTGAAGTAACATACCCGTGGTAGGCTGTTAATACGGTTGGCTGACTTGCTATTTTGCTAAGGTTACATAATGCATACGAAAATTTATTAAGCAAATTTATTACAAAAAATTACACAGCCTCGTTAAGGCTTCCATCAGCCGGGGCCCATTGCTACCTGCTGTAGAAGAAGTTAGCTCCTTGAGGTGTTGCGGTCGCAACCCATCCAGAACAGAAGCAGACCCATTATAAAACGTCCCCAACGCCTCCCCTACTTCTACCGGCGTTACTGATAAGCAAGGGCTCAAGGCATCCGGCTCCGGAGGAAACAAAAGAGTTCTTGACGGCGCTGGGTGCTTCTCCTGCAATGACGCTATAGTCTCGTCATTCGCAGGGGCTAGCGACGAGTCTGACAGAAGAAGACGGACCGCACCTCTCAGGTCCCCATCATGCACCTTGCCTTCTATGCTCCTATATAACGACCTTGAACCCATTAGGGATGTATTAGTGTCTGGGAAGGAAAATGCTACGCTGTCCAAGTTTGCCTTTACCTTACTCGTCAAAGACTTTCTATCACCCTTCTCCGGGACCCTCAATGCCGAAAAGGAAAACGACAGAAACGAAAACCAATCCTCAACACTATTGGTTTGTAAACAGGCGTCTATTAAGGAGCACAACTTTCCCGCCACCAAACATCTAGCACCTTTAGGGATGTGTTTTAAAACCCTGACCTTTGTTTTAAGTTTCCCTAATTTATCCAGGGATACCTGGCGATCGGGCCCTGCCTGAGATGGATCGCCGTTGGCTGGGTGTAATATAGGCTCTGATGTTGCCGCGCTAGGTCCTGGAATCCCCAATGAGTTTTGACTACCAGAAACAATGTCCCTATGAACGCGCGCAATGTGCACGTTAAGGCCTCTAGGTACTACATATAGTTTAGGCGACCCCGGACAATAAGGACACACAGACTTGGAGGGGCTGCTCATTATGGCAACAAAGAATTATTATTCGAAATATTCGCAACTTAAAACGATATTAACTACGTACAGGTTTACTAAGGTATACTAAGTTCAAGATTAATAGTACGTGGACCAATAAAACCACACACACATTCGCTCAAATAATATCGAGGCAAAAATAACATTGATATATTTTGAAAATCACACTAAAAATAATAAATAGAAATAATATTATTCTTACGCAATCCGGGGGAATTACCCATACTATGCACCTTATTCATTACAAACCACAATCAAAATATCTATACATAAATAGTTTCATTTCTAATGTCAACAAATTTAAAATACTAAATAATCACATTCACAATGGTACAAATAAACAATTCATATAGAACATTATTCACATGCAATTCTGGACAAATTATTGTTACCAACCACACTCAAAGTACACTTAAATAATTTTATATATTACAATGTCAACAAACTTAAAATACTAAAAATCACCAAAATATAATACAGAAAGGGAAGAACCAGACACATACATAAAATTAAAACGAAAACAGCCACTCATCAAGTTAAAGACTGTGTTAAGGTCCCACCGCGCACAAGGATGTAGAATTGTAGGTACCCACGCAGGCGCCCCCTTGTGGCGTTGTTGCAACTTTTCTCAAGTCTTCCCACAGCACGAAACTTTTATACCATTGTCCGCGTCGCGCTTCCACGCCTAGATGTAGATGGCGCGTGATACGGTGGATGCGTAAAACCCCGCGCGCAAAACCCTGCGGCTGCGCTGCGCTGCGCTCGATGGCACGGATGCAAGGTCGGCGCGCGTCGTAGTCTCCCAATCTCACCATAGATGGCGTAACTGACTGACTGTGATACAGTGCCCCCGTCGGAAATTAGTTCAGGTTAACCTCATTAGATGGCTTGCAAAACCACTACTACGAACAGCTGATGTGTCATGCCCAGCGGACTTTGTTGATTTAAACTTACTGGAATCAAAATCTCCACCTCGGGCACTTATTACGCACTGTTCACTACACTATGCGCTTTATTAAATGGACAGCCTCAGACCTTTAATCTCCTTACTACACCGCTGAAAGTACGAACAGTTTGCTTATCAACACTATGACACTGCACAAAATTATAAACTGCCCACAGGTTTCGCCCGCGCGCCAATTTTTCAGAGATAACACTCACGGCGCCTAATTGACTCACAATTCACACAGTTATTACATTTTGCACGTTTATGACGGCCTTTTTGCATTTTTAGGAATTAATTGTTGACGGAACCGTTGTTAACCGAGGCAGTGGCGCCCTCTCTTCTCTCCTTAACCTTGAACAGTAATGATGTGTCATCTGCGAACATTACAATGCCCGATCTTTGACTTACCATATATGGTAAATCATTTACATAAACAAGGAATAGGAACGGGCCTAGAATAGATCCCTGAGGTACTCCTATCTCTACCACTGTATCTGATGAAATAGCTCCATTTATCGCTACCCTTTGATTTCTTTGTGTTAGGTATGACTTAATGAGATCTAATGCATGTCCTCTAATGCCATAATATTTCAGCTTACAAATTAAAGTACCATGGTCTACACAATCAAAAGCCTTGGAAAGGTCACAGAAGACTCCAATGGCGTCCTGTGACTCTTCCCAAGACTGCAAAATGAATTTTATCAAACTTGCACCAGCATCAGTAGTCGATCTACCTTTCGTGAAGTCGAACTGCTGTGCGTGCAAAATATTGTGTAAATTAAAGTGAGAAATCAATTGCGTCAGCATTATTTTTTCGAATATTTTGCTAAATGCAGGCAGGATAGAAACTGGACGATAATCAGAAGGATTATCTTTATGGCCAGATTTAAAAATAGGAACTACTTTACTACATTTCATTAAATCTGGAAATATGCCATTGTCTATACAAGTATTAAAAATGAGAGCTAAAGTGGGTGCAACGACCTCCAGAATAGATTCCAGTACCTTGACCGACACGCCCCATAAGTCTTCTGTGCTCTTTATTTTTATCATTTTAAAAGACTTTAGTACATCCAGAGGAGAAACATGATGAAAATTAAAAATACATAAATTATCTAGCTTTACATTCTCACTCAAAAGGGATTCAGCTATTGTGGAAGACGATGCCAAACTGCTTGTAGTAATTATAGGAATTTTGGAAAAGAAATTATTAAATTCATTTGCTACTTTTACTGCGTCAGTTATTAAATTATCCTCTATTTTCAATGAAATTGTGGACTCCCTATTTTTACTCTGCCCAGTCTCTGTATTTATTATTTTCCAGACTGTCTTGGCCTTATTGTCTGAGGATTTTATTTTGTTATTTAAGTGCACAGCTTTTGCTTTTGTACACACTATTTTAAATAATTTGGAATAATCCCTAACATGTTGATGGAAGCGTTCGTCAGTGGTGCAAGACCTCCTTTCATACAGTTGATATAAGTTATCCCTGCTTTTCCGGATTCCGGTAGTTGCCCACTCATTAAATCTCATTTTATTATTAATCTTAATGCGTTTTTTACTACAAGTTGCATCAAATTCTTTACAGACTGTATTCAGAAGCATTTTGAACTGATCATTCGGATCAATTGACTCTACTTGGGTGTTTGGCATAGCGACTAGCAGATTTGACTTTAATATTTCTAGTCTACTTCTACTCAGTGGTCTTATTTCTATAACGCGATCTGGATGTTTTAATTCGCAAGGCAGCCTGACCATCTGAGCTTTATGATCCGAACTAACTCCATTCACTATGCTTCTGTCCAGATGAGGACAGTTTAACCAAATATTATCTATACATGTGGCAGAGGTCGGAGTCACCCTTGTAGGCACTTCATACAGGTAATCTAAATTGAATGATTTGCATAGTGTAATGTACTTATCTTTTTCAACCGATTGCGATAAAATATCAATATTGAAGTCGCCACATACAACAACTGGTTTTTTACTACTTGTTGCTTTACTAAGTACATCCTCCATAATTTTTATAAACGATGTTAAGTCACCTGATGGTGGTCTATAAATGCAAAGTATCAGATACTGATCAGTCTCTGCACAAGCAATCTCACAAACACGATCAACAGAACAGCCTGAGAGGTCTTTTACGTTCTTTATAAGTTAATCCATTTTTCACTAAATAGATCCACCGCCCTCCGCGGTAGCTCTGTTGAACGCACTGGCCAACTCGTCATTATTTACATTAAATTTCATCATGTGATCCTTTAACCATGTTTCTGTTAAGCAGACTACATCTACATTTAACTGTTCTGTGAATAATTCTAAATCTAATATTTTGCCAGTGAAGCGATTTATATTTTGGTGTAGTAACGTTTCACTAAGGGGGCGTAAGACCCATCTTTATTATAGATTTAAACCTGTGTTTGACTCTCGATCCCTGATATTACCTCTGAGCTAGTCTGGAAACCCTCACGAGGCCCTAAACGGTCGAGGGATATGGGTGTGCGCTAAACCCGCACATCACATGGTTGTTCAAAATAACAGATTTTTGTAGAAGTGTTCTTTGAAATGCGATACTTAAGGTTAATAAATGGCCAAACTTTTTCTAAGCGCCTTTTGTCTCCACTTCACCATATTGTCTAATCAATAAAGGCAATTTAAGTCACAGACATAAGTTGTAGTTGTTTATTTAGGGCCAATTCGCCTTTCCCTTTGCCACTTCTAAGTACTAAAAGTAATTCTTAAAGTTTACTACTTCCTTGTCAAAGGACTTTATTTGCAATGGTTGGGTTTTTGCTATTCTTAATATATAATAATACCTATGATCACGCATACCTATAGCATGTTTATGTTGCCATCACAACGCTCACTCCGACAGCTGCACTAGTCATCGGTCATCAACGCACACACGTTCCGAAACCTAGTCCATACTTTCGTCGTTGTAACTGAAAACTCATACATACAATTAATAAAATCATCACATTCGGTATTTTTCAATCAATATAGTGGTCTAGATCAGTAAAATTTTGATGTATATTATTTGCACGGATTATTTTTAAAAAGTTCCAATTCATAGATGCAACTATTTTATTGCATGATAATGTTTCACAAGATGTAGGTATATTGGTAAATTCTCATCAAATTAGATTCAAACAAATAATAAAATGATTATTATAGGAATAAAATAAATCTGGTATTACTTATCGAATTACAAAACATTGGAATTACGGTACTTTTGATTGCTTTCGTAATGTACCGGACATGGACATGCACATTGTATATACTTACTCATTGTATATTCTTTAGCGTAATTAGCTGTTAACCCACAATTGTGACCAAATAAATAAATTAAAAAAAATTCACTATTGTATTATTATCATAAGGCATTTTTCACATAGGTATCCTCTATTATCTAGCTAAAACAAATTTTTCAGTTCGTATCAGATTTTTACACATATCAAACTGTGCCTTTACCATGACTTTGCATGACCATACTCCCTAGCGACTGCATAATAAATTGTATGGGCAAAAGTACAGCGCCTATGGCGGTTACGCAATAGAACTAAGAATCGGCATACTAAATCGTTTACGCAGTCGCTAGTATTAAGAACTGTGTTAGGAATAAAATCAAAACCGTAGTTATATGAGCCAGATAATTTATTTTAGCCATACAACGCTTCAACATAACACAGCTAATGAATCAAGCACTCAATTGATTAATATTTAATGAAAATATTTGTTAGATCACTTACTTCAAATTATAAGGAAAAACGTGGTTACTTTAAGGTCTTGAACCAGGACAAACAATAAGATCAATCGCAAATTTAAAGTAACCACGATTGTACATCACTAATTCTAATTACAGTAATTACTATAAGCAATACTTATCGCCAAGTGTAATTTCCAAAACCACGTAACATTTTTAGCGTCTAACTCTAATGCACTGCAAAGATTTCCAATTCAATGAAACAATTCGTTCATATTAATAAGTAACGGAAAATCAGAATAAAATTTAATAGTGACAAAACCTTACTTAACTAAAGGTAAACTGCAAATATAACTGGTCATTACTAAGCAACGTGAACAAACCTCCACTGAACAGTTTGGTAAGCCACTTAACCACCAAGAGCAAACTACTTTAGTTTAAACCAAATTACAGAAAGCTTTTCAAATGGAATCCGTTACTTCAAATTAAAAATCCGTAACGCATAGAAATCGTATTCACATAGGCGTAATGAATTGATGGGAATCATACGAAATAATCAAGAATAAGACCGCTAACAAGGTTATTTTAAGATCAAGTACTTATCTTTTTAGAGACACCAGAACCACAACGCCAGTTGGATTACTGCTTGCCACCAGGTATCAAAGAATAATGAGAGCTCTGGCCTAGCAAAACCCCGGCTACCGGTCACCCCCTCCCTAATCCCTAATGGTCAGTTCTGTTTTACCAACCGCGTCGAGAGAATACGTGTCGTGGTTGAAGCCGATTGGTCCTTTTTGGCGGGAGCATTGGCGCCTGAGCCAGCGCCCTCTAGTGACAGCAGTGGGAACGAAGTTTAACTGCTTCATCGGTTCGATCGTCCCGCCGTCTCTTGAGCAGCGGCGAAACTAATGCGGCCATTATTGACACTCGTCCATCCTGACGACTTTGCGACTCTGCAAAGAAGAAAAATACAACAAGGATCATTTGTTTATAAAATGATCTGAATTCCTACAATAATTGTGCCAATTTTCCAAATTTTTTTAAACCATTATTTCCACCAATAACTCCAATTTTTAACCCAATTTACCTTTCATTTTTACCATGATAACTTCAAATCAATATATTCCATTAAAACCATTCTATCATATTAAATCGCTTCATTAAATATTTCCATGATATCCAAACACCAATAACTTCATAATAAATATTTCCATTATAATTATCCAATTATTATTTATTCTAAAAATCCGAATCTTTAATTACACAATTTTTACCCAATGATTTCAAATACGTACTAAAATAATGCCACGTCGTTAACATGCTTATCCTTCTAGTAAATCTATTAACTCCTCTGTACTATCTACCTCACTATCTTCAGAGCTGGTTTCTCGAGCATCAGTCTCCCTCTGGAATCTCTTTATAGAGTCGGACGATACTAAAGCTTCAAACCTCTTTTACGCCCTTAAGCGAAGTGATTACATACCTGTCATTACCAACAACTTTCGATATTTTATACGGCCCGCTAAATTTTTCTTTCAGCTTTCTTCTAACATTAATGTTTCTGTCTGCCGCTCCTTTCCAAAGAACCAGATCGCCTACCTTGTACTTTATTGGCGGTTTCCGCTTTGCATTAAAGTGTTTACGCATGACATCTGCCGTTCTTTTGAGATTACCTGTTGCTGTACGTCGAGTCTGTTCTGCCACTTGTTCATCGTCGAATGAGTTCCCTGTTAAACCTTGATACCTGCTGCGACTGGCGCCAAACATCAGTCTAAAAGATGTGAATCCGGTGGATGAACTCTGTAGGTTATTCATACCCCAAGTTACATTAGGAAGCTTTAAATCCCAGTCTCGTTCGTTGTCCACGCTGGCGTTCAAGGAGTCTAATAATGTGCGATTGTACCTTTCAACTTATCCATTGGCACGAGGGCATGCAACGGCATTTATGATGTGCTTAATGAAGTTGTCCAGGCAAAATTGCTCAAAACTTTTACTTTTAAAACATGAACCACTGTCAGATACAATACGTTTCGGGTACCCAAATGAGCAAAATACATTAGACAAGGCGCACATTACCTCTCGAGCCCTCGTAGTTTTTACTGGAACAGCCCATGTGAATTTCGTAAAAGAATCGACGATCATTAAGAGATAACAGTTACCTGCACGGCTCTTACAGAACGGTCCTAAGTGATCAATGTGTAGTGTGTGTAGTGGTTCAGCAACCTTCTCAATCGGATGAAGCTCTCCTTCGGGTCGTCCATATTGGCTCCTTTTGTACAGGCAATCTAAACAGGCGTTAACATACTTACGAATGAACCTAGTCATACTGGCGAACCAAAAATTGTCTTTAATGATCTGTTCACACCCTTTCAAACCCGGATGTCCAATACAGCCATGATATTTTCGTAACACGTTCCACCTGCCATATTTGGGTACAACCAATCTTTCATTTCCACCAGTAATTATTCTGTATAGTCGTCCCTCGTTCAACTTAAAACTGTTCTTAATATCAGGCTCTGCCTTACCAGATGCCAATTTAGTTTTGATCACGCGAAGTTTTTCATCTTGATTTTGAAGACACACGATCCAGTCGAAGATGTCAATTGTATTAATCGCAGCTACTTGCGGAGGCTCGACAGGGAACCTGCTTAAGGCGTCTACGTGACCGTGAGATTTACCTGCTCTATGTTCCACCTCCATGTCATATTCTTGTATGAGTAACCACCAGCGTGCTATTCTCGGCGTCAGATCCTTCTTCAAGAACGTATATCTTACTGCTGAGCAATCCGTTACTACCTTGAAATGACTTCCCGCTAAGTAAATACGGAACCTCCTTAGTGACTCCACAACCGCTAGAGTCTCAAGCTCGTAGGAATGGTACATGGATTCTTCCTTACTCGTTTTTCGGCCGAAATAAGATATAGGCTTTAAATTACCGTCTTGTTGCTGCAGAACCAGCTATTCCTTTGGTACTGGCGTCAGTGTGGACTTCAATAGCGCCCTCGCGACGGAAAAGAGAGAAAAGCGGACGGATCGTCAATACCTTTATCAGTTGGTCGAAAGCTGCCTGTTGCTCTGGGCCCCATTGCCACGAGACATATTTCTGTAACAACCTATAAAGATCGTGTGCGATACCTGCATAGTTTTTAACAAACTTCCTGAAGTAACTGGTGAGTCCCAAAAACATTCTCAGCTCATGGATGTTATTTAGCTCCTTGTAAGCAGTCACAGCTTCGATTTTTTTACTACCTGGCCTAATCCCTTTCTTACTGATCTCATAACCCAAATAATCAATTTCTGTTTGTAAGAAAAAGCATTTTTCCAGATTCAAAGTTAACCCTGCATCTCTTACAATTTGTAACACTACCTTGAGAAGATCAAGGCCCTCCTGTATAGAGTTCGTCGGGAGGAGCACGTCATCAATATAAGGCAAAACTTTGTCATGATGCAAGGAAGAGAATATCCCGTCCATTAGGCGCTGAAAGACTGCAGGTGAATTTGCCAGCCCAAATGGCATACGAAGGAACTCGTAATGGCCTTCAGGAGTCACAAAACCAGTCTTATGAATCGAATCTTTGGCTACCGGAACCTGATAAAAGCCCTGCGACAAATCGAGACTAGTGAAATATTTCTTGCCACCTAACTTCTCAACATGCTCTTCTATAACTGGTAATGGGTATTTGTCTTTCACAGTAATGCTATTAAGTTCCCTGAAATCGACCCAAAGACGAAAATCACCGTTTTTCTTACGAACCAAAATGATGGGACTCTTATACCGTTTGATAGCATATCCTCGATTTTCTCCCTCAAAACCGTCTTTTCCGAGTAAGACAACCTATAAGGTCGGTAACAAACTGGCTTATCAGAATTCAACTCTATTTTAAGTTCAACTTTGTTTGTAACTCCCAACTCACGAGTATCCGCCGAAAAACAATCTGAATACTCGTATGAAATTTCAGTCAATTAGCTCAACACTATTGGATCCTGAACGCCACATTTAATTTTATTAATATCAAATTTCAGAACCGATTTGGATTTACACGCCTTAGTTTCCGGTGAAGCATGGTTTATTGATTCTACTGTAACGTATCCCCGAATTAACACAATGTCCTTTTGAAAGGTTCGATTTGACTGAAAAACAGCACAGCGAGGAAGGAATGCTGTACTGTACATCTTCATAACAGCATGTACGAGTATCGACAAATAACAAGGTGGACTCTTGAATTTTATCATTACTAAACGTCTCAACAAATTGAGCAGTATTAGGTGGAATAACTATCTCCTCAGCACACAGTATATTTACCTTCGTAACGTCGGTTTCAGCCTCTATAGCATTTATGTGAACCACCTCCTCGTCGCCGGATCTGATGTCAGCCCTTTCTAGAGTAACTGTTGTTCCCGAAATTACTAGCCTGCATTGTTTATCATTAAGAATCGGTTGACCTATGAAGACATCGGCTTGCTTCAAAGGGACGTTGACTACAACAGCATCAGATTTCACCTAAACTCCATCAATAGTAAATTCTACCGATACCTGACCACATGATTTAACTGGAACGCCGCTGAAACCAGTAACGAAGATGTCACATGGCTGCAATTCAAGCTTCAATTTCTGAGAACACTCCAATGAGATCAAATTGACTTGAGCCCCTGTGTCCAAATATGCTGTTACTTCAAGACCGTTTAGCTGTATTTTCTTAAAATAACTTTTATTTACCTGAGTATCAATGATGTTTACAGCCTTCCGGAAACACTGCTCCGTCTTGTGATTGGTCTTTCCGCATATCTCACACTTGATGGCGCTAGGATTTTTCGGACAAGACCGCACTATGTGTCCTGGTTCCTTGCATAGGAAACAAGTTACCGGTGATCGGTTTGACGACAATGCCGTTTTCTGTTCTCCTCCTGTTACCTCCCTTGATGTGCCAGGATTGATGTGTTTCCTGCCACGTGTTGCGGGAAACCGTTGATTAGGAAGCCCCCTTTTCTCGTCATTCATACACAAGAATTGAGAGTATAACTCCCCAGGGGTTCTATAATTCCCTGCTCTTGCCGAGGTTTTCAAGTGAAATGGCAAACCTTCAATGATGCATGAGACCGCTTTATCACCCGTAATTTCACATTTAGTTAGCATGTTACATTTCAAGTAAAAGTAGTGAGTCATTGTTTCAGAAAATATTTTTTTCCTATTTATCATTTCCTTGAGAGCCTCAGCATAGTCCTTGTTTTGAGGAAAAGCCTCCAAAATTTTTTCCTTCCATTCTTGCCATGTCATTTCGTAACTACGCAAGGCATTGTGCCACATCTTCGCCAGACCAGACAACCGCGCTTGCATATAGTAACTTTTAACACTTTCTGACCAACCATGAATCGCTCCCAACTGTTCTATTTTGTTGAGCCACTGTTGCGCTGGTAACTCCGACTTCTCAGGATCAAACTCCGGGATAATATCAGGCTTGACCATTACACCATAATAATTCGGATTGATCCTACCAGGTTCATCCAGCGACGTCGGCGACTCTCGATCCACAGATTCTCGAGGCCGCCATGGCGCCCAACGCTGTGTCCGCTCGCGGCTGCGCCGGCGATTACTGCAATTGCGCCCTCGCCGTTCAGATCGCTTGTTGTCCCACCGCAGAGGGCTGCGTGACCGACTACGGCTTCGCGAATCCATCCCACTTCTGAAAATTGTTAAGAACTATGTTAGGAATAAAATCAAAATCATAGTCACATGAGCCAGATAATTTATTTTAGCCATACAACGCTTCAACATAACACAGCTAATGAATCAAGCACTCAATTGATTAATATTTAATGAAAATATTTGTTAGATCACTTACTTCAAATTATAAGGAAAAACGTGGTTACTTTAAGGTCTTGAACCAGGACAAACAATAAGATCAATAGCAAATTTAATGTAACCACGATTGTACATCACTAATTCTAATTACAGTAATTACTATAAGCAATACTTATCGCCAAGTGTAATTTCCAAAACCACGTAACATTTTTAGCGTCTAACTCTAATGCACTGCAAAGATTTCCAATTCAATGAAAAAATTCGTTCATATTAATAAGTAACGGAAAATCAGAATAAAATTTAATAGTGACAAAACCTTACTTAACTAAAGGTAAACTGCAAATATAACTGGTCATTACTAAGCAACGTGAACAAACCTCCACTGAACAGTTTGGTAAGCCACTTAACCATCAAGAGCAAACTACTTTAGTTTAAACCAAATTACAGAAAGCTTTTCAAATGGAATCCGTTACTTCAAATTAAAAATCCGTAACGCATAGAAATCGTATTCACATAGGCGTAATGAATTGATGGGAATCATACGAAATAATCAAGAATAAGACCGCTAACAAGGTTATTTTAAGATCAAGTACTTATCTTTTTAGAGACACCAGAACCACAACGCCAGTTGGATTACTGCTTGCCACCAGGTATCAAAGAATAATGAGAGCTCTGGCCTAGCAAAACCCCGGCTACCGGTCACCCCCTCCCTAATCCCTAATGGTCAGTTCTGTTTTACCAACCGCGTCAAGAGAATACGTGTCGTGGTTGAAGCCGATTGGTCCTTTTTGGCGGGAGCATTGGCGCCTGAGCCAGCGCCCTCTAGTGACAGAGTGGGAACGAAGTTTAACTGCTTCATCGGTTCGATCGTCCCGCCGTTTCTTGAGCAGCGGCGAAACTAATGCGGCCATTATTGACACTAGCGAGTACGGTCATGCAAACTCATGGTAAAGGCACTGGATAATGGAATGAACAAATTATAGGATAACAGCAAGTTGTATGTAAAAAATGTATGCTATTAATAACTCACATATTCGAACTTTAAATATACATCATGAATGCATTATTTAATGGAACTAAAGCTTTCGTATAATTATATGCATTGACTTGTGCTGAAGGTTGAAACTTTTAAATCAAAATTTGGTAGACTAAGTCATGAACCATGTACAAATTGTACTAAGTTTTATACGCTGGCTCTGAGCTTTCTGAGGAGGTTAAACAAATCTAACTGCACCCCATTTCTGTAAAGTTTATGCTGACAATTGACCTCGAACGTAAACTTTATGCAAACAATACGAAACTAATGATACGATCACATTTCAACATGATGCTCGCGCTCTTTTACATGACGACGTGAGCTACGAGTACCTATACATACTATGACATAACTCCATACAACTATAAGACCTTGAAGTATATCTAAAGTAGCTATCCCGCAAATATAAATCAATACTTTAAATTCTCCAGCATAATTTCTTATACTGAATATCAAATAACCAGAAGCCCAAGGCTTTGCAGAGGTATAAAATCGCAGTCTCAGTTATTATGTGAAAAGATTATATTATCTAATTTGGAGACCATAATGCACACATATAAACCAACATTTCATTCACCCTGCTGATGATGTCCCTGTTCCTAGAAATTAATTGCCTGAAAATTGAGACGGTCTCAACTTCATGGCAAACCAATAATTTAATTGCAGGTGACCTACATCGTAAGAAAATCAAGATGAGACTATTATGTCTATGTGACTAAAAAAAATATTTTTAAACCACTTCCAAGCCTCATACTTAGTAGTCATAAAATTATGGTGCGTATTAATCTGCCATCTTGGTTCACGAGAGCAGATATTACCTAACGGGAATTCATGGTAGGTATAGAGTAAAGAGTAAAATAAACTTTTTTTATGAGAACTGCAATGTATGATACTGTGCTTTTGGTATCTCGGTATACATGGATATTGTAGTAACGATTTGTGCACACTTAATATTAATATGAATTGTATTGGTTGTCAATATGCTATAAGTTTTAGACATTAACGGTTGGACATTATCTTTCCCAAAAACATGGAATGTATTAAACCTTAATATGTAATGCGTTAATAAAATCGAATAACGTGATATCTGGTTGAGAAATAAGGAGAGACTCAACCAAAACAGTATTCCATAATGCCCTTTACCAAAAAAACTCTGGGACACGCCTACAAATGTAATAGGTACCTACAGGCTGTTTTTATTTCTCAGAAAGCTATAAAGGATCATGTCGAAACCTATCACATCAGACCATCTTGCAGGCTTTGCTGGTCTAGACATTTTAACAGTACCTACATTACATTTTCATTGTGCAATTTTAATACATGTATATTGTTGTATAAAATGATTCATGTACATGATATAATATAAATAATTATATATTGGAAACATTCTGTTGCTATATTATCTGACACATGTTCATTGTATAATAGATACTATACCATGTTAAAATACCAATAAGCGACATATGATCTAAGTGTTGAAATATCTTCAGGCACAATCTATCTTTCTTTGATTGACTGACTCGAACTTTCTCAGAAAATATAGTCATCGGTGCCTATTATGGAGATGTAATTCCGCTACTGACCTACGGAAACAATCTGGGGAAACTCTGTGAATGTACTAATATCTGCAGAAACGATGCCTTAAACCGATCTGAATCATGTCGTATGAAACAGACAACTTTCCGTGTAATATTTAGACAAAAAAGTTTTGAACAAACTTAATTACATTAATAGGCACGAAGTATAACATTTGAGTACAGTGCAAATGCCATATTAGATTGCCAAATGTCAATACCTCCATATATTATGAGTACATAGTTATAACGGCAATCCGAGTTTTAATCAGTTCCCGATTGAAATCAAGGCCCTGGAAAGAGACTCTTAAATTGGTTCATCGAGAAAGCATACCCTTTAGAGATCCCTTATAGGGATAAGCTCGCCTCTGTTCTTCAACCTCTTGTGGCATGCCTAGGTACGCGTTTTAATTTGTGTACAATAAAGTGCTTACATACATACATACTTTTGTATTATAATTTGGATACTGGTAACGAAATGCTTTAAATTTTGTATCTAAGGAACATTGCTTTAGTGTATAAACTTGACTCGACCGTTGAAACCACTACACTGAAAAAAAAGTGAACTAATCAAGTCCATTTTTTGCTTGATTAGAAAAATTATAATTGTTTTAAATATTTACTTAATCAAAATCGTAAATTATACTTATTAACTACAAACAAGTCCAATTGATCGAAAAGTTTAATGAAGTAACTTATTATATTCTATCAGCTTCTTAATTGACTTTTAGTTTAAACATTCACTTGACTCACCAAATTATGGCATTGTTTGAACCTATTAAGTATATTTTACTAATATTACAATTGAACTTATCCACAGGAATCATGTTAAATCATTAATTCATTTAAAAGCAACTGATTACATTAAACAAGAAAGAGATTTACTTACACAATCAACTTAATTCAATTAAGTTTGTACCTAATAAAATGAAACAATGTACTTGACTAAACGAATAATAATAACATTGAACTTAATCACTCGAATAATCATTTAAACGCAACTGATTACATCAAACAAGAAAGAGATTAAATTATACAATCAATTTATTTCAATGAAATCAGTATGTAATAAAATTAAACAATGTACTTGACTAAAACAATAATTGAACGTAATCAAACGAATGATGTTAAATCATTAATTTATTTAAAAGCAGGTGATTACATCAAACAAAAAAGACATTTAATTATAAAAGCAACTTATTTCAATTAATGTTGTACTTAATAAAATTAAACAATGTACTTGACTAAAGCAATGAAGCCAACTTATTGCTGGCAAACATAAACAGCAATCCATAAATCTAATATTGCACATGGAAAAAGCGCCACCGTCTACATATCTATACGTACAAGCTTTAGTTCCATTTTTGGCCACATGCAAACATAACAGATGGCCGCACAGGAGTAAAAACAATGCTTTACTAGTTTCTTTTCAAATTCGGCTCGGCGTGGTTATTCCTTTTAATTTTATTGAATCTATCTATTATGTAATCCCACTAACATAGATATAAGTACAATAATGTTACTAACCATATATGGATTTTATCCGAAATAAAATTATTTGAATTTGAATTTGAATTAGGCACGGACGGAACTGATTGCTGTTATTATTAAAATATTAAAAATCGTTTATTCAGTATCTTATACTGTACTATTTAACAATATATAGGCTGGTGGCTCTTTTTAAGTATAAGTGAAACTAAAAATAAAATCCTGTGTGTTGTGTGTGAGGTCTTCTTCTTCTTCTTGAAAAATAGAAGAAGTCGAAGATCTTCTTCAAGTGTGGGGCTTACCGGAGCTGGTACCTATATTTAAGGGTGAGTACACTTACTTATTATCTTATCATAATATAATGTACGTTATCGCGAAACACAGCAAACTTGTATATCAGTAAATCCAGGATAGTCAAAATAGGTATCTTTGAACTTGATATTTTTGTAAGGCTCTTTACGCTCATGCGCACCGCAGGAGACCCAGGTTTAAAAAGGGGTTCTAGAAATTGCGGCGATTCGGTTCCGCAAATGGACGCTAGGCTCTAGTTAAAAAAATAACCGGCCTACTTATGTGTGTGTCTAGTATATTCATTTTTGGTTCTGAAAGGCGCGAGGAAGCTTATTATACATTAGATGATTTTTTTAATGATGAGAACGAAGAGTGGACTTAATTATAATTGTGACAAATGTATACTATGAATTATTATTAATTGATTATTGTGATATTTTATAATGTAATTTAATTTAATTTTCAAATTATGTATATTTTATCTTCTAATAATGTTTGAAATTTTATATTTTTATCAATTATACATTTTTTTAATATTACTTAACTCTGCGTAAGAAATATAAAAAAGATGAGTTAGGTACAATTATTATCTAAATTATAATATAATATAAGTTGTATCATTGCTGTGCCCTTACAGGGTTCATGTTGAACTGTAATCAATAACTGAAGAACTGTATACTAACATGAGTGCAATAAACGATTTGATATTTGATATTAGGTATACCATTATACAGAGCCGGCGTAAGGCAGCGCAGGCATGATGCCGCTTCTAAACGTTTTCATACAAAATGTACCTACTACGAAGGCGACGTGTAAGTGAATTACATTCAAGCGAGCGGCGCGCCTTCGCCTTACGCCGTCTCTGTATAATTCGCGCCTAAGTAAATGTACAGTAGGTACAGGCAAGTGAAACATGTGATAGTGATAGACAAGTAACTCGATAGGCTGTGTGCTGAAGGTCAATACTAACCTGGAAACTGCCTTGTCGGCATATTTCGCATTCGCTCATGCAAGACTCCAGTACGGTGTGATTCTGTGGGGAGCCAGCACTGATGTCCATCAACTATTCGTGATGCAGAAAAAGTGTATCCGCATACTTACGAACACACAGATACCTAATAGTTGTCGACCACATTTTGCTAAATTAAATATTCTCACGTTACCCTCTATATATATTATGGAAGCGGCAATCTTTGTTAGGAACAATTCGCATCTTTTCACCAAAAAACTTGTTAATTCGCAACGAAGGAAAAATGATAAAAATCAATTACAACTACCCGCTTCAAAATTAGAAATGTTCAAAAAAGGGCCATACTACCGAAGCATACTTGTCGCAAACAAACTACCCCAAAAAATAAAAAATGAAATCGAAGACAGTGTTCAAAAGGGAACTAAAAAATTTTCTCCTTAAAAAAGTTACTATTCCATAGACGAGTACCTGAATGATAAATCTCTGCCCAAATAAAAAGATACCTAATACCCATACTTCCCTAATACTTGGGTCAATTATCAAACGAGGTGATTTTGCTGTCCCAGGGCTATAATTCCAAGTGTATTTAAAATACAACATTGTTATGCATATATTTGCATTCTGTGCATCATAATGTACTAAGGCATATATATAGCAATTCATCTAAATATTAATAGATTCCTAAAAATTGGATTTGAAACCCTAAAATCGGCGTAAATTACTGCTTTTTCACGTGTCCCACGCGCGGATTTGCTCAAACAAAAATTCATAACTATGAACTCAAGTAACGTATTATTAAAAAACTTATATCATTATAAAGAGCATTAATTAACGCATTTAACGATTTACTTTTAAAACCAGGTAAGCCTTTTCGTAGCTGTCCCACGCGCAACACTTTTATTTTGACTCCCCGATACTTCCCAATATCTGGTTTGTCTATTGGCCTGCCGTTATTATTTACGTAACAATACAATGCCACGTTAATTGGGCTTCAGTCGCCAAAGCGATTGGACGCGGCGTCGGCGTGTTTGGCGAAAGAAACGGTTAAGTCTTATTCGACGTATTTTGGTACAACGATCACGACATTTGTATGGGCCCTTATTTATCAGTATGCAATTGAAATACAACTCTGTGTTTCATAACAATAGTTAGCATTATGGAGTAAAAGTTTCATGTTGAATAAATGAGTGAATCAAATTAATAGTGTACAAAAGATCGCTGATTAACGTATTTGTCGACATTTGTATGGCGACATTTGTACGGCTATTTTGTCCATGCAAATGTCAAATGTTGCATACAAATGTCGAATAAGGCATACAAGTGTCGAATAAGGCATACAAATGTCGACTCAAATCAAATGTAACGGCATTATTTCGACATTTATATGGCGCTTGCGACATTTATATGGCGCTTGCGACATTTATATGGCGCTGGTGACATTTATATGGCGCAATCGACAATTGTATGGCGTGGTCGACATTTGTGTGGCACAGTTTTTTTTAAGTGTCAATATCTCAGTAACAATCAGATGCAGAGTGGTGCCTCACACACTATAATTTTTCTTTTTCAAAACCCTACCTCACCGTGCAGGAAATATAAGTTTCACAAAAGAAAAAAACGCCATACAAATATCGAAAAAACATGCTCTTCAAAAATTGACCCACTTATACCCCAGGCTGCGTGTACTTAATTTATGTGTGTGTTTGTGTCTAGTTGTAACTTTAATTTTAAGAAATATTTGCTGTGCCCTAACAGGGTTCATGTGTGAATCAACCCTAATGTAATAACACCTTCTTGTACCACATGATTATGATGCAATAAATGAATTATGAATTATTATGAATTAGGTAAGCTACCTAGTTTCATGCAAACAGAAGGCCTTCCGCGAACCGCAAACGAAGTTTTCCCTCTCTGTCGTACATGCACGTTCATACGTAAGTCCGACAGGGAGAGAAAACTTCGTTTGCGGTTCGCGGTAGGCACTTAAGAGCTCATATCAAATGTCATATTTTTTGTTGCAGCGAACGAAATACATATCCAAGCATTGTCAGCGCTAGGTACTAATGATATAAAAGAGTTGATACCCCAAGTCGGCCCCAGGGCCCTGTTTGTCAGGACATGGAATGCATGGAAGAATGATTTTAATTTTCCGAGTTGTGATATTTCCTTAAGTGTGAGTGAAATTATTTTGTTATCTTAAATATTTACATGAGTTTACACCCCAAGTTTCAAGTACAGAAAGATATTTTTTTGAATCATTAATTAATTTATCAATTTAACAAACTTTTAAACCTTGACCATGAAGCTAGAGGTTGCGGGTTCGAATCTACGTTTTTATGAAAAGGTATTTCTCTTAAGCATCGGCTCAGTCAGTGCACTTTATATCAGGTAGAATGTAAATAATACAATATTATATTATAAAAGTAGCAATAAAATTAACCTTGTCTGTTTCAGGACATACAATTTATGGCGCTTGATGATGCCACTATATCAGAGGGGTTGCTTCTGATATAGTGGCATCATCAAGCGCCGTCACCACCAAAAACTATAACATACACATTAATAGAAGAAAGCAATAATGATGCAAGTATTTGTTGTTAATTTCTTGTATTTTACTTATCTTACATAGCCAGGCAAGTAGAAGGGATTCGCCGGTTCTGCCCCCGGGTCCAGGTAGCTACCCTCCCCCGTCCCTTTCCTACCCCCGCCCCGCCCCCAAGGGTCCACCCCGCCCCCATCACGGGCTACCTGCTCCTACTCAACCTATCCGGGGGTGGTCATCGCCAACATGGCGGCCATCCAAACCTTAAACAAATAGCCCCCCACTTGAGTCGTTTGCACCGGGTCCCAGAGCTCTAGGACCACTCCTTCACCTTTTATTTTATGTGCTCATTACACAATACACACTAATACCGCCCTCTTAGCTCGAAGTTCTATTGTTCCATTGTTCGACCATGCGACCCTTCAGCGGCTACCTGCGCCCGGGTTGCGCGGCCGCGCGGACGGCTGCCGGTACGGTACCTGGGTACCTGTATTTTTTTCCTTACTTGCAATAGACCCATTCCACATTACCTAATAATTATCCATGTATATTTTTAATATACCTGCCTCTTATACCTACTCTTTTATCCGTAGAGTCAATTTTCTAACCTAACCTAACCTAATTTTGCGTTTCACAATCTTTAACTAACCAAACCGTTTGTATGTATATAAACAAACTTAGGTACCTACCTATTTATGCTATATATGTTTAAGAGTAATTTAGTTATTTATTACCTAACCAAGCCGTTTCTTATTCGTTACTTGTACTTACGTATATAACCAAACTTAGGTACCTATTTAAGTTTTATATGTTTGCCGGTAATTGAGATATTTATTAATTCATTTCTTACTCGAGTTAACTGCAAAAAGAAGTAAGGGCCGTGAAATTTACGGCGGTTAAGACCTTTTAATTTTTAATATGCTGCACATTAACCTAACGGAGTTTTAGACCTTTTTCTTGAACGCTCCACGTCTTGGGCGTCCATTTAGGTACTTAATCATTTCAATTAATGTTTTCAAAAAGAAACCTGTTTAAACCTGCAATCTGTCCAATTATATACATGATGTTTATGGATTTACATTAACATTAAACCCATTGTTAACTGGCTATTGTAATTTTTGTACAAAGCATTTGTGACAGCCCTCTCTTAAATGTGTATACGAGAAACATGTTTGAACAGGAAATTGTCGCGGTTGTACGATGCTTAGGAACATGTTTCAACCAGTATTTCATCAAAGAAGCAATAGTATATATTTTTTTGTTATTGTAATCCTTGTCCAAAGCATTTTTCACTACCTTATTTTGAATGTGTATTCAAAGAACATGTCTGAACCAGTATAACCAACCGAGGAAGTAGTAGGGTATGTTTTTGTGCTGTAAAATACTTATAAAAGGAACTTCTTCATGTTTATACCTTAGTAGTTACCTCGTGTCTTACTCGGCACAATCGCTGTCTTGAACGACTATGCGTAGGGGGGTGGCGCCGCTGCGTAGGGGCAAATGTTGCTGGGTGGCAGTAAGGGAGCACTGCTGCCATTCTGAAACTTTCTTCCCACAGATAACGTTACGATAATGGAGAACAAGTTAAATGATAATGTAAAACCCACCGCACAAGCGGAGAAGAAACCTGAAAAGGGAATAGCGAGGGAGGGGGTTAAGCCTCCGACCGAGCTTCAGGGGAGGAAGGAGGGTGAACCGAGCTCCTTGGGGCGAGGGGAACTGCCGGGGAGGTCAATTAGGGAAGGGACCCCAGATGTCCAGGAACAATTGGGGGGCCTGTCACTGGAAGAAGACCTGCTGAAGAGCCCATCACCGAAGAAGACAACTGGAGACCAAGGCTTCTTCAAGTATGAGAGCAAAGCGCAGAAGCGAAAGGCGAAGATGGCCAGGAGAAAAGCTGCGCTTGGTGGGGACAGGGCTGGCCTTCCGGTGGTAATCTCCACTGGGGAGGCCATACCTGGCCCCAGCACAAGGGGCCTGAAAATGAAGAGGCAGAGCACGGATGAGGGACAACTGTCGGAGCGTCCTCTAGCGAAGCGTCAGAACCAAGGCAGGGCTGCGACAGAGGGACCACGGGAGGTCGCCAAGGCAAACTGTGGTCTGGCTGTGGCGGTGAGCCGAGAGGATGGCGCTCCGGTGGATGAAGCTCTGGCGAGGCTCATTAGGAAAAAGCTAACGCAGATGATCGAGGTGGTCGTACTGCAAGTGGTGAAGGGGGAGTCTGGCCTGGTAGCACCAAGGTTCGCTACGTCGGGGTTGGTGTCAGAAGGATTCTTCCTTGTGACACCAAAAACGACGGAGACGAGGGAGTGGCTGCTAGGTCAGGACTTCGGCGAGCTGGATGGCCACCGGATCATCGTGCGGAAGCTAGAACAGACGAGAGTGCAGGTCTGGATTCCGGGGGATACGGACACTGAATACGTAAAGGAGTTCCTTTACGCTTAGAATCCGGATCGCCCGGAATTAAAGATAATGACATGGAAGGCCGCAGGGAGAGAGTCGCTGGAACTGGGAACCCGACTGACCTATGTGGTTCCAGAAGGGGTGGAGGAAAGCTGGGGGGAGGAACGCACGAAGGTGCTGGACTTCGCGGCAACCAGCGTTAGAGTTCGGATTCTGAGGGCGAACACACAAAACAAACCCGAAGATCCGAAGGAAGTACCCGCACCTAAGCAGGAGAGTGCTGAACCGGTCGGCATCCATACGGATGAGAAGGTGGGTATGGATGTCGGAGGAAGTGAACTCTCCGAGTAAGGGTGCGGAGACAGAAACACTACACATCCAACGACACTATGAACACACATAAGACACTACACAAACACATACACACAAACACACATACAAACATATGCCAAGTAAACCTCCAGCATTGCAAAAATGCTATGTCCGAGCTAGGGCAGTATGTTGTGAGGAACAAAGTTGAAATTGCTCTGCTACAAGAACCATATGCATGGAGGAATCAGGTGGCAGGCCTGGGACATCTGGGGGGAGCTCTCCACTACGAAAGAAATGGTGAGCTACCTCCTAGAACATGCATATATGTGAGCAATAACGTAAGAAATATGGGATGTGTCATGACCATATGTTACAGAGACCTGGTTGTGGTGGAGACCTACTTCATGGACAAAGACGGCAGAAGACACAAGGTGGCGATGGCATCCTGCTACCTGCCGGGAGATGGGGAGGCGCCAACCAAGGAGCTAGAGGAGACGGTACTGAGGTACAGAGGTAAGAAAATCCCACTTATTGTTGGATGCGATGCAAATGCACACCATGAGGTGTGGGGCAGCACCGATACCAACAGTAGGGGGGAGTCACTACTAGAATTTTTAATAAGTAACGATTTGGATATCATAAACACAGGTAATACACCGACGTTTGTGACCAGAGCGAGAAGGGAGGTACTTGACATAACTATGGCATCTAGAGAACTGTGCGACAAGGTAACGAGATGGAGGGTGGACGAGGAGGACAGCATGTCTGACCACCGTAGAATACTCTTCAGCATCGAGAGTCGCACTGAGAAGGTAAAGGTGAGAAACCCACGTAAAACAGACTGGGGAAAGTACGAAGAGGAACTGGAGGCACTGGTCAACGTGGGTGAGAAATATGACAAGGTGGAGAACCTGGAAATGGGTGCACTCAAACTTAAAGAAAACATCATGGAAGCTTATCATAAGGCTTGCCCTGAAAGACTGGTTCAGTCAGGGAAGGGCCAGCCATGGTGGAATAAGGAATTGAACAAGTTAAGAAAAAGATCTCGCAGATTGATGAGAGTAGCCCTCAAAAAGGGAGACACTCAAAGCTGGGACGTGTATAAAGAGGTCAGGAATGCATACACCAGACAGAGAGAAAAAGCCAGCCGGGACGGTTGGAGGAAGTTTACAGAAAACATAAGCACTTATGCTGAGGGAGCACGAGTAGTGAAGCTGCTTGCAGGGGAACAAATGTGCCAACTCGGTAGCCTGAGAGTGGAGGGTAGCCTAGTTACTGATCCGGATGAGATCCTCGGTATTATGCTGAGATCACATTTCCCGGACTGTACAGAGGAAGC
Source organism: Epiblema foenella (assembly GCA_963556455.1). Classification (NCBI taxonomy): domain Eukaryota; kingdom Metazoa; phylum Arthropoda; class Insecta; order Lepidoptera; family Tortricidae; genus Epiblema; species Epiblema foenella. The sequence goes on along the minus strand of OY747097.1, from coordinate 11,334,230 downwards.
AAAAACTGAAGTGGAGGTAAGGTTCAGTACGGCGGACTGGGGGGCTGCATTGGAGGTGGTGGAGGAGATGAGAATGGAGTGGGCGATTGGATCCTTCGCACCCTTCAAGGCAGCAGGACCGGACGGAATACTACCAGTCCTCATACAAAAAGGGTACAAACACATCAAGGAGAGCCTAAAGGAATTGTATAGAGCAAGTCTAGCCCTAGGCTATATACCAAAAGTATGGAGAGAAGTAAGGGTGGTATTCTTGCCCAAACCGGGGAAGAAAACGTACCAGGAGGCAAAATCCTTCAGAAGCATAAGTTTATCGTCATTTATACTAAAAGCGCTAGAGAAAATGATAGATAAATCCATAAGAGAAAAATTGGAATGCGGTGGTAATCCCTTACATGAGAACCAACATGCATACATGGCAGGAAAATCCACAGAAACCGCTCTGCACAACCTGACGGTGAGGGTGGAGAGAGCATTAGACACGAGGCAATATGCATTAGGCTGCTTCTTTGACGTGGAGGGAGCCTTTGATAAGGCGACCTTCGCGGCTGTAGAGGAAAGTCTAAACAGAGAGAGTATCAGTCCGGCAATAGCGAGATGGATAGGAAGAATGCTTAAAGACAGAGAAATTAGGGCAGAACTGGGAGGAGTTGCCAAAAGAATAAGTCCGAGAAGGGGGTTCCCGCAGGGGGGATGCCTGTCCCCTCTAATGTGGTGCCTACTATTGGACTCATTAGTAGAGAAGGTCAACAGAGGAGGCGTGTATATGCAGGCTTATTCTGATGATGGGGTGATACTGGTGAGAGGAACAGTCCTGAACACTGTAAGAGACATCATGGTAAGAGGCATTAAGCAAGTGCTAGGATGGTGCAGAGAGAAAGGACTGGACCTGAATCCATCCAAAACAAAGTTGGTATTATTCACTAACAAAAGAAAGAAGGAGGAGATGAGACCTATAAAGATAGAGGACAAGGAACTGGAGATGGTAAGAGAGCTGAAATATCTGGGGGTGATACTGGATAGTACACTTAGATACAAGTCCCACATCAAGGAGCAATCGGCAAAAGCTATTAGAACACTGTACCAATGTAAAAGGGCAGTGGGTAGGAAGTGGGGGATGAGGCCAGAAATGATCAACTGGATCTATCAGGCGGTAATTCTACCTAGGGTGTTATATGGGGCCGTGGTCTGGTGGCACAGGGCTCGTATTAAAGAATATGAAAGAGAATTAAATAAAGTACAGAGACTAGCATGCCTGATGGTGTCGGGGGCAATGAGAACAACCCCCACACGTGCAATGGAGATAATGCTAGGAATGAAGACACTGAGGGTTGAAGTGGAGAAGAGAGCCACGGAACAGTGGTACAGAATGAAGGCTTGTAAGGAATGGAGAGGAAGCTGTGTGGATAGAGGCCATGCGCAGATACAGAAGGAGGCGCTATCAAATTTAGAGATGATGATAGCCAATAATGACCTAATCAAAAGGCAGGAGATGTTTGACAAGAAATATAGAATACATATAGGAGAGAGAGACGATTGGAAGGTTGAAGTGGAGCATCCAATGACTATCTGCTTCACAGATGGATCGAGGAGAGGATCGACCAAGCTAGCAGGTGCAGGCATAGCGGTACCTAAGCTGGGGATAAGAGAAGCCGTATCACTGGGCAGGTATGCCAGTGTATTTCAGGCGGAAGTCTATGCAATAACGAGGTGCGTGCAGATGATAAAAGAGAAAAGACAGTCGACTGGAAGAGTAGTGATATACACGGATAGTCAGGCTGCGCTAAAAAGCATTAAATAGGGCAACTGTGACCTCTGCACTGGTAAGAGAATGCAAAAAAGAACTCAATGAGATAGGAGAGCACCTAGGCGTGACCTTGGCATGGGTGCCAGGACACCAGGGGGTAGTGGGAAATGAGAAAGCGGACGAACTGGCAAGGGAGGGAGCGGGAACGGGATTTATGGGCCCTGAACCGGTTCTTCCCTTCTCGGCTGAGGTCACAAAGGGGGTCATAGAAGGACTAAAAAAGAAGGAGGCGGAGAGAGAGTGGCGTGAAGTGCCTGGATGTAGGCAGGCAAAGATGATGCTAGGAGGGATCGACCGTAGGAGAACCAGGTACCTGCTGAAACTGGGTAAAAGCAATCTGAGACTATTGACCGGGATCATCACTGGTCACAATACCCTTAATAGACACCTAAAGATAATAGGGATCAGCAATGACGCTTCCTGCCCACATTGTGGGGAAGAAGAAACCAGCAAGCACGTCGTAGCGGAATGTATTATGTACGCAGCAATGCGGTTTAATATATTCGGTAGTGATATGCTAGAGGAGAGCGAATTGAGGGATGTCAACCTTAAAGATGTCCTTTTCTTCTGCAGGAAAATAGGAAGAATGGAAGAAGACTGTGTGGGAATGCCGCCGGGACAGTAACCTTAAGCTCCGACTTCAAGGGAATTGGGCTGAATGATCCAGACGTGCGATCGACAGTCCGCCTGTTTCCGGCCAGGCGTCCCTACACTACATCTACATCTACATCTACCTCGTGTCGTTCACCAAGTCAAGTGCACAGTTCCGAAAGTATTTTTGTCCTCATTCTATAAATTTAGTGATTAGTTATTCATGTATGTGTTTAATTAATTGACAAATGTTGTTTCAGTTCTCTGACAATACATTCAAGAATTACTACTACCCAGAAACCAACCAAGAGGACCCTAGCAGTGACGAGGAGGGCACTGTTGGCCTCAAAATAAGGCAAGCAATAGCTAAGAAGAGACCAGCGAACAGCATTGACAGCTTTTTCGAGCGCCCCAAGAAGAAGACAAAAGTGATTAAAAAATCATCAAACGTATCACAAAGTTCAGCGGATGGAGTATCATATTTAACGTCTGGTCAAGACGATGCCGGCTACGCGTCCCACCTCATTAAAATTGAAGTCTATGACATGGAAAAAATAAGAAATCTGCTCGTGCAAAGTGCTCGTGACGTTATTTTTAATATTACGAAACAATTAGCTTCAAAAGAAAACAGTGTTAAATATTTTATAGAGACTGATAAGAAAAAGTGATAATTTGTTCATTTAGTTTTTATTTATCTTTAACTTATTAATTTTAATGCCACTCTTTAGTTGTGAATTCTATTATTTTGGGAGTTATGGTAATTCTTTTTTAATGATAAGAAATTTTTGTTTTGTAAAATACCTTTACCTGGAAGCAATCCCTAATTATCTTTAACAAACCGAACCCGACATGCATTGTTTCAATTGTTAACTCGAAAACAGAGATTACGTTTATAAATGTTACACTTCTGTTGTAATTCCTAATCAGTCTAAACATTGTTAAGTTATTGTCCTCAGTGGAGTTTAGCGGCCACACACAAATTCAGTTTCAATTGTATACCTTCAGATTTCTAAGAGTTGACTGATAATGGTTTATCTTGGAAAATAAAATTGTTTCATTCGAATTAAGAGTAAGGAGTACTTATCTGTAGCTATTTAAAGGCACATGCATTTGGTGAGGGCACTCATTCATACGATTCAATCACTATGGACAACTTGAACTGTAATAGTTATAACCCACAACTGGTAAAAGCCTGCGAAGACGTCGAAGAAGATGAAGAATTATATAACGCCGGAGAACTTGCAAGCCAGCAGCTCAAAGAACCGTGAGTATAACTTTAATCCTTGTTTTTAATAAATCTTGTTTCAACCTGTTCATAAAGTTCTTGTCACCACAAGTTCCGGGCTATCCAGTTGAGACATGCCATTGTTGTTGATTTGGTGGGGAGGATCCTTTCACAATATAAAGGCATTCACGGGGATTGAAATAGTTCAGTAACGTTTGTGACTTCAGTGTTTGAGTGAATTTTATTTGTTACAATAATGGCATTTACGTTTTTTCTTGGGCATAGGCTAGCTAGGAGTGAAATAGCCAGTTTAAGTAAAGGTTTTATCCTTCGTAGATTTCATAAGTATATTCGATTGTGGTATATTGAAGGAGTTCTACCGGATTCTCTTATGGAGGACCAAGAAATTATACCATATTATACGCCATGCAGCGGCCATGTACAAGGAAAACCGGAAGCAGTATCACATAATTCCGATGTAATTGATGGGGTTCTCCCAATGCAAGCCTATTGTTTGCACTGTAAAAACGATTTAAGTTAGTATTTATAACCTAATGAATAGTTTATACATTAATTACTATGTAATTCGTGTATAATTATATGGTGTTTAATTTTTATAGGTATTCACAAGTTGGACGAGGGATAAAACGACCAGCAGCGGATCCTGTTGCAGAACCATCGGTTAAAAAGAACCTTCCTTCAACCAGCCGTGAAACATCGCAACAAATCAACCGTCAACCAGCCGGGACACTTCAACAACAACATCAACAGTCCAAGAACCTACAAGTAAAGTGAGTGCAACAAATAATGATAAAATTGAATGTTCTGTGTGCCATGTATTTGTCTCCAAAAAATATTTCACTAATCATCTTAACAGCAACACTCATAAAAATAATGTCTTTTGTTCTGATAGTGAGTTAATTAACGTTCAGTTAATTGAAAACGCGTTCCGAAACCGAGTTGCAACCTACAGAATATCAAATGAAAGTGATCCCAATTGTCTAGAAACACCGGAAGCGTTTTTAGAAAAAAATAAAGATACCATATTTGCTTTATTAGACCGCTCAATTGCTAATCATCGTTCTTTAAAAGTAAATTTTATACTAAACGCGAATTTTACTCAGGAACGAAAGAGCCTCAACAATGTGTTTGATTTTCAGTTGAGTAATAACCTAGTTAATGTTAGTAGTGATAAAAATGAGATATTTTTATCCCTTGTCAATGAAATTTCAGTGAGATTATCGAACTTTGAGAGAAAAGATAGTGGGTGGTCTTTAACAAAGGTAAATTATCTAGATGTCAATGTCAATAAGTATAACCCATTACGTGGGTCTTCATATATCAAGTTACCGCGTGATATACAGTTGAAAAAAGCTGTAATTAATGTTCAGAACAATGATCACGAATGTTTCCGATGGGCTATACTATCTGGATTAGTTCCCCCAGAAAAGAATAATCGTGCTCATAATGTTAACACATACAAAAATCATAGGAATAAATTAAACTTTGAAAACATTCCATTTCCTATGAAGTTAACGGATATTCACAAATTTGAAAAAATCAATAATTTAAGTATTAACGTTTTTGGGATAGAATACGATTCACAGAGTAAACGTCATTCTGTTATAGGTCCACTACATTTCACAAAATGTAAAAAAGAAAATCATTTCAACTTGTTATACATTACCGAAGGTAGTAAAGGACATTATTATCTTATTAATAATTTGTCTAGATTAGTATCTGCTCAACTGACAAACACTCAACATGCTGTTCATATATGTGATGGTTGCTTAATAAATTTCACATCAAGAGAGAATTTAGTAAACCATCAACAAAACGATTGTTTTCATGTATGTACTAACTTGCCTTCTGAACAGAACAAACGAAACAATTGGTTCAATGAAAAAGTTGCTTCCAATGAAGTGACTTTCGATAATTATGATCGTAAATTACGGCATCCATTCGTTATCTATGCCGACTTCGAAGCGTTTTTAAATCCAATCCAGTCATGTTCCAATAATCCACTTACATCTTCAACTACTAATGTACACAAACATGAAGTATATAGTTTCGGATACTACATGAAATGTTCGTATGATGATAACTTGTCAGTCTATCGAAAATACAAAGGAGAAAATTGTGCAAGAACGTTTATGGAATTTCTTAAAAAAGATTTGCAGAATATTTGTAAAAAGAATACATTTGTAAAGACCCCTCTGCCTTTGACATCTGAAAACGAAGAAAACATTGCGCAGAGTAGTATGTGTTATATCTGTGACACAGACTTAAACGGAGATGCCACCATTTCATATAATTGCTACACTGGTGTTTACGAAGGTGTTGCACATGAAATTTGTTGTAACAAAATAATGGTTCCCGATTTTGTGCCAGTGTTCCTTCACAACTTAAGTAATTACGACAGTCATTTCATAGTACATGGACTAAATTTTGAGGATGGTGAAATAGGAGTTATCCCGGATACCAAAGAAAAATACATATCTTGCACAAAAAATTTGCAAATTGATAATCGAGTCATGAAATTAAGGTTTGTTGATTCTCTTCAATTCATGTCCAGTAGTCTTGACAAACTAGCCAAGAACTTAATACCAGAACAGTTCCATGAAATGAAATTGAATTTTCCATGTGAAGATGATTTTCAACGCTTAATACGTAAGGGTATCTATCCGTATGAACACATGAAATCGTTTGATTCATTAAAACTGACATCCCTCCCCTCTTCAGATAAATTCTACAGCTCCTTGACTGATAGTCACATATCGGAAAATGATAACAATCATGCCGAAGATGTATGTAACCATTTTAACTGTCAAAACATGGGGGACTATTCAGATCTGTATTTAAAAACAGACGTCTTATTACTGGCCGACGTATTCGAAAATTTTAGAAACGTTTATCTTGAAACATACGGTTTAGATCCGGCACACTATTATACTGCACCGGGGTTAAGTTGGGATGCTATGTTAAGAGTCACAAAAATCAAACTTGAACTGTTAACTGACATTGATAAGATTACTTTTATTGCAAAAAATATTCGGGGAGGTATATCCCAATGCAGCAACCGACACGCCAAAGCAAATAATAAATTCATGGCGGAATACGATTCGGCTATTCCTTCATCCTTTCTCTGTATTTAGATGCAAATAACCTATACGGGTGGGCTATGTCCCAATGTCTACCAACAGGTGGATTTCAATGGATGGATGTAAATACGGATTTTAATGTGTCTAACGATGCGGAGCATGGTTTCATTTTAGAAGTTGATCTTGATTATCCCAACCATTTACATGATTCACATTCAGATTTTCCCTTCTGAAAATAAATTGATACCTAACTTGAAAAACAAAAAAAACTACGTAATCCATTATAGAAATCTTAAGCAATGTTTGAAAAATGGTTTACAATTAGTTAAAATACATAAAATTTTGAAATTTAAACAATCTCAATGGTTGAAAAGCTACATAGATTTAAACACCCGCATGCGATCACAAGCATCTTCGGATTTCGACAAAGATTTTTTTAAATTAATGAATGATTCAGTCTTCGGAAAAACGATGGAAAATGTTTTGAAGCGAGTAAACGTAAAACTATTGAATCATTTGGAAAATAAAGGTAAATCTCAAGGAGTTCAATCATTGATAACAAAACCTGAATTTCATAGTTTATCATTATTTTCAGAGAACTTGGTAGCTGTACAATTGAAAAAAACTAAAGTTTTGTACAACAAAGCAATATATCTTGGTTTTTGTATTTTAGATATGTCTAAAACGTTAATGTACAATTTTCATTACGACTATATGAATCCTAAATTCGGTAATAAACTGAAACTCATGTACACAGATACCGATAGCTTAATATATCAAATTTTTACTGAAAACTTCTATGATGATATAAAATCAGATCTGAATTTATATTTTGATACATCAGATTATCCCAATAACAATGAGTTCGGTTTACCTTTAATAAATAAAAAGGAATTGGGTTTTTTCAAAGATGAGAACAATGGCAAAATTTTCAAAGAATTTGTTGGACTTCGTTCAAAGATGTACGCAATTGATGTCGAAGGTAGTAGTGTGATGGCTAAAGCTAAAGCAGTTAATAAATGTGTAACTAAAAAACTTACCTTAGATAACTACAAAACGTGTTTATTTGATAAGCGCATACAACATAACACAATAAAAATAAAATAAAAAAGCCTTTTATTATTCCTTAAAACCAAAAAACAGAGTTACTAAAAATATAATATTATATAACAAAAAGAAGCGTTTTAACATTTTTTTTTTTTTTTGTATACCTATTCACTTAATTAATATTTGTTTTAAGGACCCCTCTTAGGGTGAAGGCCTCCTCCAGTTGGTTCCATTTCAGTCTGTCCTGTGCCTCTTGTACCCAATCCTTACCGGCGATTCTCTCGACCTCGTCTGCCCACCTTTCAGGCGGTCTCCCTCTTTTCCGCTTGTTTTGCGGGCCTTTCCAGACGATGACTTTTTTAGTCCATTTGGAATTTGTCATTCGTGCTACGTGACCTGCCCATTTCCACTTTAGTTTTTGTGCGTGTTCTGAGGCATCTATCACTTTGGTAGTTTTCCGTATGGTAGAGTTTGGAACTTTGTCTTTTAATTTCTTGCCCAACATACTTCTCTCTATGCCTCTTTGGCAGACTTGTAATTTGTTTCTTGTTGTATTGTTAAACACCCAAGTTTGACACCCATAAGTCAAGCAGGGTAAAAGGCAGGAATCAGCAACTTTTTTCTTCACATACATAGGTAGAGAGGACTTAAAGATTTCTTTATGACTCCAGTATTTATTCCACGTTTTATTTATGCGTCTTTTACATAACACAATGTTACGTTTTAAATCAATTAAACATTTAATATTTACACAAAAAATTAACAAAATATCTCTTTCTTATAATGACACAAAGCGATTCTTGTTGGATGATTCCACAGATACCCTTGCATGGGGTCATTACAAAACACCAATTTTTTTTAATAATTTCATATTACAGCATGGCAGGACATTCATTTATTTGATATTATTTTTGCACTTTCTTTCTGTAAAAAATATAGTACTAAAATTGTACGTATAATATACATACTATTTTAGTACTATATTATCTTGATGCGCATGTAACTTGTATATAAAAAATGTATTTAAAAAATATAAATGTACTTTGAATATGGTTTAATGTAAATAAGATAAAAAATGTAAATAATTTTGTTAGTCTTAATCTTGTAAATTTATGAAACTTGTATAAAAAGATGTGTTGTTAACTTTTAAATAAAATAAATTACAATGTAACACGACTTTATAACAATGTATATAAATGTCTTTTATTTTAAGTAACAAATATTTCAATTTAGTATGTCTTATTATTATGTAATATTTTGTGATATTTATGAATGTAAATAAATTACCCTTGATTGTTTTACATTAAGTCTTTGCATGGGTACTAACTAAAATAAAATGAGAATAAAGTAATAATAATTATTTCAATATTGTATCTTGGTTAATTATTTTATCTAAACAAAAACCGATTACATAATTATTAATATACTTATGATTTTTATTATTATATATCCAATTCTTACCTACCCTATTCGTTTTATTTAAATGGCAATGACCGTCACAACATTGATCATTTGAATTTCAAACGTTTTCATATCAACACACACATTATGTTGTTACAATGATTCGTTTTTACCATCCATTTACTACCATTGTGGCGGGTCCTAGTGGGTGCGGTAAAACCAATTTTGTTACAAATTTGTTAAATCATTCCAATGAACTATGTAATGTTGAATTTGATGAAATTATTTGGTGTTATGATGAAATGCAACCTTTGTACAATCTAGAAAATGTGAATTATAACCAAGGAATACCTGACATCGCCATGTGTTCACGTGCGTTGAACATGCGTACACAACATCAGCACCAAGATCTGGGACAAGAAACTGCACAGTTGCACAGAGAGCGGGCAAAGTACTAAGACCACGTTTTGTCGACTTAACAATATACACCTAAGAAGAGGATTGTTCGTATTAACGCACACATATGTATAAATTAGTATAAATATCTTGTAAATTTGTAAATAAAGTCTCTTTGAGTTTGGACATTGCTGTTGTCACTCTTCAGGTTTCCTCTCACTGTGGTCAAGACACCTTTAACCATCGTTTACGATCAGTCACATGAGTCTGTGTGATTGGCAGTGAGAAAATCCCACCTTTACCCTGTTCCGTCTGTTACCTTAGGTCTCTTGGTGCAGACTTCCCGCATTTATTTCAAACCTATGGTTAGGGCTAGGCATTGTAGGGTGTTAGGGTTGTTTAGGGTTGTTTAGGGTTGTTAGGAAGATAGGGCAGTTAGATTTGTTAGGCTACAGCTCTTCCCATAGTTTGTTGGTAAAATCAATTAGGTGATTTTACACCATGTTTGATGGGAAAAAACCTAAACTTATTATTATAGATGATTTGATGAGGGAGTCAGATGGACGAATCGTTGACATTTTTACGAAAGGTAGGTAGTCATCACAGAAACCTAAGCCTGTTTTATATTACTCAAAATACATTTCATCAAGGCAAAGGTCAACGTGATATCTCTTTGAATACGAGCTATATTGTTTATTTTAAGAATCCCCGTGATAAAACTCAAATACGCTACTTGTCTCGACAAGTTTATCCAGAAAATTCAAAATTCGTTGATGCAGCCTACAAGGATGCTACTGCAAATGCACATGGTTACCTCATGATTGATTTGCGACAAAATACTGACGATATGTGTCGTTTTAAGATCAAAATATTTCCATTCGATGGTCATTGTACAGTATATATCCCTAAAAAAGGGTTTAAATATAACAAGAATCACCATGTTTTAGTGAGTTCTAAATGATGCAAGCTAGAGTTAATTCATATAAACATTTACTTGAAGCGCTACATTTACTCAAACCAAAATATCGCACGGCTTTACTTAAATCGTGTGATGACGAAGAAATTAATATAATTTGTGAGTGTATTTACAACGTATTAAAGGGTAAAATTCCTTTAGAGAAAAAAGAAAAATCCAAATTAAGAAAATAATATAAGGATACGTTACGAAAATTAGTTACTAAGGGAAAACATAAGCTAAGAAAAACCGTAATTATCCAAAAAGGTGGTGGTTTTCTGCCTATTGTATTAGGTGCAGTTTTAAGTGCTTTAGTGAACTCTTTAACATAAAGAAAATGGAAAACATGAAAAAAATGTTGTTAGTAGAACCAGATTTCATCGAAAGACTCAAACATAGTGATAACCTATCAGAAAATTCATCATCCCGTCTAGATGGTGAAATGCAAAAAAATCTCAAGAGTAAAATAGATGATCGTGTAAAGTGGGCATTATATTCTCAAGCATTACAACGGTTTTTACATTTTACCGAAACGGATCGAAAGCCGTTTAAAATACCATTAGTGACAGAAGTTGATCAACTCACCAACGAAAACAATGAATTGCATCCAAAGATCACAAAAAAGGAGGAAATTGTAAATAATTATTCAATCGAAAACGCAGTACAGACATAGAAAATGACGTATACGCAACACCACCTGGAGGAGCGAAATCTGGTTTACCTAAACAATATTCTCCGTCTTATATTATAGACGTAATACCCAAGTCGTATAGAACAAAAAGCCAAGCTTTGTTGGAATGTATGATACAAAGTAAACCAAAAATTTGGTGGAAGGAGAACGGGGAAGTAGTAATAAACAATCGTACGATTCCAAACAGTAATATTCTCGATCTGGTAGGCGACGTGCTTAGACCTCTAAAACGTTCAAAACCAAAAGGTTGGGAAGATTTTGTTAGTGTTTTACATGATATAAATGTTCCCAAATCGTGTATAGGTAATCCTACGAACTTAGAATTTATGAATGGACTACAATCTAATAATTCTAACACTTCAACTGCTTCGATAAATCTGAACAACTCGTTAGTTAAAGAAAAAAAACACCTCTACTCCTGTATCTACTAAATCACCCAGGTCATCGAAAAAGAAATTAGATTGGGAGAGGTGGACCCCCTATTAGAGATAAATAGAATCTACTACGATGTATCAAATCCAGCTAGTTACAGCAGCATAAACAAATTGGTGAATGAAATGAAAGGTAAAATGAACAGACAGGAAGTGAAAAAATGGTTATCATCACAGGAAGCGTACACCCTGCATAGACCCGTCCATAAACGTTTTAGTAGAAACAGATACATCCTATCTAACTTTAATGAACTCTGGCAAGCCGATCTTAGTGATATACGAACGTATAGTCAATATAACGATAGATATAAATATATTCTATGTGTTATTGATGTTTTTAGTAAATATGCTTTTGCTAGGGCTATGAAAAAGGACTCTGAAACAGTTAAAAAATGTTTTGAAAGCATTTTTGCAGAAGTCAATTCTACCCCTCGTCACATCCAATCTGACAAAATTTGTTTCTAAGGTGGTTAGAGATTACTTTAAAAACAAAAACATTAATTATTATACCACAAATAATGCTGATATTAAAGCAAGTATTGTTGAAAGGTTTCAAAGAACTCTTAAATCGAAAATTTAGCGTTACTTCACTCATCAAAATACTTACAATTACGTCAACGTTTTGCAAGACCTTCTTCATTCATATAACCATAGCTACCATTCTAGTATTAAAATGCGGCCAATTGATGTTAACTCGGATAATATTATGACTGTTTGGTGTAATTTATATGACCGCAATAAGGATAAACAAAATATGTTGGAGTCTCCGCTACTTACAATACAATACAATACAATACAAATACTCTTTATTGCACACCTCAATCAAAGGATACAGTACAGTACAAAAAACACAATGAGAAGAGGCAAACAACAGGCGGTCTTATCGCTAAAGAGCGATTTCATCCAGACAACCTTAGGGTAGCGGAAATCTAAACAGAACGATTCATAGCAGGTGGTGCAGAGTTAATACATATGAAGCCTACTAATAATACCTACTTAATGTCGGTGATCATGTTAAAATAACTAAATACAAACATATATTTCAAAAGGGATATGAGACTAACTGGAGTGATGAAATATTCATAATAGCCTCAGTTATTAAAAGAATCCCACGTATTGTCTATACTTTAAAAGATTTAGAAGGTGAACCAATTATTGGTACATTCTATTCTAAAGAATTACAAAAAGTCACATACCGCCCCTCCATGAGGTATAAAATTGATAAAATAATACGCTCTCGACGCATTGGTGGCAGAAAGGAAGTGTTCGTTAAGTGGCAAGGTTATCCCAATAAATTCAACTCTTGGATACCTACATCAAACTTAGAAGAAATATGAGTGAAGATAGTTTTTATCTAACTTTGTTGAGTAACAGCTCATCGACCTACTTTACCGATAATACTACAGCTCATTTTTTAACTAAATTACCTACAACCATTAAATTGGAGGGAGAATGGGTTGTTGGATTAGTGGAGTTCCAATACCCATGTTCCATGTATAATGTTTAGGAACATGAAAACATAGTCTACATTAACAAAAAGGTAGCTGTACCGACTCAGGAAAAATACAAAATCGTTGATGTAAAAACTCACATTCCAGCCACTTCGTATGATAGAATTGATCATTTTCTCAAAGCATTTAACGAAAACCCGCAGCTAAAGACAAAAGTTAAATTTAGATGTGATGCAGTTACTAAAATGGTGGCTGTAACAGCGAACGAAGAGATAACATCAATCATAACTTCCCCTATATTAAGTCTTCAGCTTGGTTATAAACCTAGAACTAATTTAAAAGAAAGTACTATTGGAATACATCCTGCAAATTTATACTTAGGTTTACCATCACAAATATTTGTTTATACTGACATTATTCAACCACAAGTGGTGGGGGATGTAATTACATCTTTACTAAGAATAATGCCATTAGACCCCACAAAATTTATCTATGGAGCATATAAAATGCATGTTTTTTCACCTGCTCACTATGTTCCTGTTTACGTAGAGAGTTTGACACTCTTGAAATAGATATAAGGACAACCACGGGATCAAGAATACCATTTCACGCACTGCACCCAACTCGCCATTACCCACAGTCGCCTCCCCCCTCCCCGGCCGGGAGCAGAACACCTAAACCGAGACCATCTCCCACGACACATCCAGCGATTGAGAACGGAAAAGAACCGCCTGCGCAAGCAGTGGCAGCTCAACCGCTACCCCCTACTGAAGACCAGACTTAATCAGTTCACATCCAACATCAAGGACCAGCTGGCGACACTGCGCGGGCAAGAGTGGGATAAACGCATTGCGGATGCCGACTCGGATTGGAACAACCTGCACCGCCTCTGTCGCTCGCTGGCCGGGACACCCCCCCCCCCTGTCAGGCCACTACTTCAAGAAGATGGCACGCTGAGTTACCGCCCGGAAGCGCGAGCCACCATCTTTGCCGACCACCTGGAGCGCCAACTCCGCCCCAACGACGCAACCGAAGGGAACCATGTCACCGCAACTGAAGCAGCAGTCAGCCACATCCTCGACACTGCAACAGACCCTGACGAGAGCCCCATAGTCTTTACGCCGAACAGCGTGGCCCGAATGCTGGCGAAAGCGAGACCAAGGAAGGCCCCAGGCGGTGATGGCATTACCAACTCCGCCCTCCGCCACCTACCTCAGCGCAGCATCGCAGCCATCACCCGCCTCTTCAATGGGATCGCTCGTACGGGAACCTTTCCCTCAATCTGGAAAACCAGCATTACGGTCATGATACCCAAGGCCGGCAAAAATCCACTGCGCCCAGAAAGCTATCGGCCGATAGCTCTGCTCCCAGCACTGTCGAAGGTCTTTGAGCGGCTGCTGCTTCCACATCCTCAGCAGCACATTAAGCCAAGACCCGAGCAGTTCGGCTTTAGAGCCAAGCATAGTACCACGCTTCAGCTCCTGAGGCTTCTCCACCACTTAACTGTCTCTGCCAACAAGAAGGAGCACGCCGTGGCCGCCTTCCTGGATATAGAAAAAGCGTTCGACAGGGTGTGGCACGTCGGACTGCTATACAAGCTGGACCGGGCAGGCGCGCCGCGCCGCCTTACCAGCATCATCGCCTCCTTCCTCCGTGACCGCAAGTTTGCCGTGAGAGTGGAAGGCGCACTCTCAACAGAGCGTAGCATCCTTGCCGGCGTCCCTCAGGGAAACTGCATCTCGCCGCTGTGCTACGCTCTGTACACGGACGACATCCCATCACCAGACGGCACCCACCTAGCCCTCTACGCGGACGATGCGGCCTACTTCTCGTCCTCGTTCAAGCCCCGGATCGCAGTGGCCAAGTTACAGCGCGCTCTGGACCTACTGCCAGGATGGCTGGCGAAATGGCGCCTCATGATCAACGTGATCAAAACCCAAGCAATTGCTGTCACCAGAAAAACCACGCCATTTCCCAACTTAAAGCTCATGGGCACCACCATCCCCTGGTCACCTAACGTCACGTACCTTGGGGTCAAGATAGACAGGCGCCTCACCATGGCCCAGCAGGCCAAAGCCGCTGCCAGCGCAGCGAAGCAGTCGACCGCCGTCTTGGCCCCAGTACTAAAATCCGACCTACCACTGCGGACCAAACTTAACATATTCAAGACATACATCAGGACTAGACTGACCTACGCCGCTCCCGCTTGGTACGCCTTGCTGGCAAAAACCAGGAAGGCCCAGCTAAGAGCCCGCCAACACCGCTGCCTAAGGATTCTCACGGGAGCGCCCTATCTCATGTCGAACGCCGCACTCTATCGAGACCTAAAGATGGAGACCCTCGATGACTTCATCGCCCGCCTCGCGCGTGACCTCTTTGCAAGAGCCGACGCCTCGGGATACGCCCACCTCCAAAATATTGCCCCACTACACGCGCGCCCGCCAGAAGGCAGGCCCTACGCGAGGGAACTCCTCATCTCGTCTCCCTCAGCCCAGCCACCAGCCACAACAGCAGCCCTTAACCAGGGAGTGAGCGAACGCCCGCCGAGCTGACCTAACCAGCCTGCAGAGCCTCCGGCATGCCATGCCGCTCGCTCAAACTACAGCTGCCCACCATAACCCCACGATCGGGCCGTTTTCACGACCCGCAGGGATTGACCCCGATCATGGGCCACGGGCCCGATATCGGTTACCCCCTCAGTCTGCCGCCAGGCAGACCCCGGGAAGACGACGAACGCGAATACCATTTCAATTTGGATCCTCGTGTGTGAAGCTACACTTTCGACGAGTAAAATGAATCATAAACGAGTGTCTCACTCCTCTCCTTATGAACATTACTATTCTCATCAAGCTGGCTCTGGTGTAGGAATTGTCTATAAAGGTGTTCCATATCAACGAGGGCATGGAATCGGTAGCTTTTTGGGTGGACTATTTAGGTCTGTACTTCCTTTATTATCTAGCGGTTTTAAAACTGTAGGAAGAGAAACTTTAGATGCGGGGATGGGACTGTTGTCTGATATGGTAAATTCACGGCCTATGGAGAGTTCTATTAGATCTCGGCTTAAAGAAGTAAGTGCGAACTTAAAAAGGAAAGCTGACGAAAAAATAGATTCTCTTATGTCGGGATCAGGGTATAAAATGTCAACTAAGAGACGGGAACCTCTCATTACTTTGAAAGTCTCACGACGAAGAGGAGGTAAAAGAAATAAAAAGTATAATATTGAGGATATATTTTCAAACTAATTATGTCTTTCTTACATAGTAATTCATGTGAATGTGCTAAATCAGAACTAGATTTGTTTGCACTGCCATCAACTCAAACCAGCATTGAAAGCAGACAATGGGTTCATTACAAACCAATTTCATCTTTAAGTGACGACGGACCCATTGAGTTTCAAGTTCCCGGATCTGGTGATGACTATATTGACCTATCACATACTTTGTTACATATCAATGCCAAAGTATTAAACCAAGATGGCACAAAACTAAAAGCAGATGCCCCAGTTGCACCCGTCAATAATTTGTTACATTCCCTGTTTAGCCAACTAGACGTATATTTAAATCAGAAACTCATATCACCACCAAATAATACCTACGCCTATCGTGCTTATATGGAAGATCTACTTAATTATGGTCCAGCAGCCAAAGAATCTCATCTTACTTGTGGATTATGGTATGAAGATATACTACACTATAAGGATACCGCTGATATGAATAATAAAAGCTTTCACAAAAGACAGAAATTTATTAAAGAAAGTAAGGAAGTAGAGCTGATTGATCAATTGCATGGTGATATGTTTAACCAAGAGAAATTCTTAATAAACGGAGTCGAAATGTGTGTTAAATTGGCACGTTCTAAAGAATCGTTTAACTTAATTTGTCACCAAGATCTCAAACTTAAAGTTCAGATAATGGATGCCAGTCTCATAGTAAGAAGGGCAAGAATCAATCCAAGTGTTTTGTTAGCACATCAAAAAGTATTAGCATCAACCACAGCAAAGTATCCAATCACAAGAGCGGAAGTAAAGGTTCTTACATTACCAGCTGGAATACAGGGAAAAACGTTAGATAATATATTTCTCGGGCAAGTCCCTAAAAGATGGATGGATGGATGGATGGATGGATTGGATTCGTTTCAAACTCGGCAATTAATGGTAATCTAGCTTTGAATCCTTTTAATTTTCAACATTTCAATATGAACTCTTTTAGTTTGTATGTGGACGGTCATGAAATACATTCAAAAACATTGCAACCTTCATTTAATTCTGGTTTAATAGCATCAACATATCATACGTTATTTTCTGGATCAGGAATTCATTTCCATAATGAAGGTAATGCAATAGACAGATCAAATTATGGTGGGGGTAATTGTTTGCTATGTTTTGATTTGACACCTGATTTATCTGCCAGTTCAACTTCACACTGGAATCTTGTGAGACATGGTTCTGTTCGGATAGAAGTTCGTTTTGAATCATCTTTAAGTACTACTATAAACTGTATCGTGTATGCAGAATTTGATAACATAATAGAAATAAACAAAACCGAGACGTTACGGTACGTTACAACAGTTAATAAACAAATAAATATTTTTTTTCTCATTAGCTCTTAGTCATTACAAGCAAGATCATCGATAAATGTGAATGTTTATTGTCATCATAATGGATACACATGAATTACAATTATGTATGAATAAAATAAGTTCTAGTTTTAAAACAAATGTTTTTGCTGCAAATCATATACCTATTTGGGTTAATTTACCTGCTTTCATTATATGCAATTTAGATCCTGACTCCAAGCCCGGCTCTCACTGGGTTGCCATGCATATTGATGTTAATGGGATAGGTGAATACTTTGATTCCTTTGGTAGAAAACCTACTGGTTACCATAAGTTATTTTTAAAAACAAATACAAAGAGGTGGTTTTATAATAATAAATTACTTCAAAACCATCTTACCTCCGTCTGTGGAGAATATTGTTTAGTTTATCTATATTTTAAGTTGCAAAGAAAAACAATGTCAGACTTTCTAAGTCTATTTTATAATATAATAATACTTTATGTAACGATCTAGTATTAAGAGCTTTGTTTAAATCAGTATTTGTGAAATAAAACAATGTCAATAAGGTTTTCCTGTGTTTTACTTACTGATATTTTAATACAATGTACACGAACAATATAATTTATTACATTCCATAAAAAAAAGACAGTTTTATAACTTAAGTACAGTAAAAGATAAATAAAAACGAAATGAACAAATTATCACTTTTTCTTATCAGTCTCTATAAAATATTTAACACTGTTTTCTTTTGAAGCTAATTGTTTTGTAATATTAAAAATAACGTCACGAGCACTTTGCACATGTAAATCATCCTCGCCGATGGAATAATATTTTAGTCGTATATCACAGTGTTTTCAGTGGTCTATGGGTGGTAGATTTCTTATTTTTTCCATGTCATAGAGTTAATGAGGTGGGACGCGTAGCCGGCATCGTCTTGACCAGACGTTAAATATGATACTCCATCCGCTGAACTTTGTGATACGTTTGATGATTTTTTAATCAAGAAGAAAGACAAATCTTCTTCTTGGGGCGCTCGAAAAAGCTGTCAATGTTGTTCGCTGGTCTCTTCTTAGCTATTGCTTGCCTTATTTTGAGGCCAACAGTGCCCTCCTCGTCACTGCTAGGGTCCTCTTGGTTGGTTTTTGGGTAGTAGTAATTCTTGAACTTATTGTCAGAGAACTGAAACAACATTTGTCAATTAATTAAACACATACATGAATAACTAATCACTAAATATATAGAATGAGGACAAAAAATAACATACTTACATCCATTTTGGAGCGAATAGAGACACTACACTTGACAGCTAACTTTCACTTAAACCAATGGCGTTTTACTTTCGGAACTGTGCACTTGACTTGGTGAACGACACGAGGTAACTACTAAGGTATAAACATGGAGAAGTTCCTTTTTATAAGTATTTTACAGCACAAAAAAATACCCTACTACTTCCTCGGTTGGTTATACTGGTTCAGACATGTTCCTTGAGTACACATTCAAAATAAGGTAGTGAAAAATGCTTTGTACAAAGATTACAATAACAAAAAAATATATACCATTGCTTCTTTGATGAAATACTGGTTGAAACATGTTCCTAAGCATCGTACAACCGCGACAATTTCCTGTTCAAACATGTTTCTCGTATACAAATTTAAGAGAGGGCTGTCACAATAAGTAAGATGAGAGAATGTTTCTAGTAATGGAATTAATGAAAATAGAAAAAAGAAGAGGTGACAGTGAGGAGGTGCTGCACCACAAAGAATGGGAAGAATCTATCTTTATGCGCTGCCGACGACCATGTAAATAACTATGAAACCAATCAATCACCGCAGGAGATATGTTAAGAGAACGTAATATCCTAAGCAAAATTTCAAAGTCGACGGTGTTGAAAGCATTACTAAAGTCTAGTAAGGCTAACACAGTGACTTTTCTGCTGTCCATGCCTGCACGTATATCGTCAGTAATTTTCACGAGAGCAGTAGCTGTGCTATGACCAGATCGGAAACCGGACTGAAAAGGATTCATTAAATTATACTTGTTCAAAAAAGATGTCAGCTGTTGATGAACAAGGCGTTCCAAAACTTTTGATAGAAAAGGAAGAATAGAAATAGGACGATAGTCAGAGTAAGAGGAAGGTTTGGACTTTTTAGGCAGAGGAATTACATCGGCACCCTTTCACAACGTGGGAAAGACACCAGAGGATCACCATTTTCCACAGCCGAGTGAATGTGACGCCTCTGAGCATCGCGGCAAACAGTGCTGCAGCGATTTCGCAGTAAATGGAACTTGGCTTTGTTTCTATCAGACGAATTCCCCTTATATCTGGCTTTAGCCAGATTCTTCTTATCTATCAGTGCCCTAATCTCCTCAGTGAGCCAGGGCGCAGGAAGATGCTTAACCTTAATTGTGCGTACCGGAGCATGAATATCAAAGAGATTAGACAAGGCAGTGTAGTGCAGGCAAATAGGTAGGTACCTAAGTTTGTTTATGTACATACAAACGGTTTGGTTAGGTAAATTTAGATTATGAAACGCAAAATTAGGTTAGGTTAGGTTAGAACATTGACTCTACGGATAAAAGAGTAGGTATAAGAGGCAGATATATTAAAAATATACATGGATAATTATTAGGTAATGTGGAATGGGTCTATTGCAAGTATGGAAAAAAATACAGGTACCCAGGTACCGTACCGGCAGCCGTCCGCGCGGCCGCGCAACCCGGGCGCAGGTAGCCGCTGAAGGGTCGCATGGTCGAACAATGGAACAATAGAACTTCGAGCTAAGAGGGCGGTATTAGTGTGTATTGTGTAATGAGCACATAAAATAAAAGGTGAAGGAGTGGTCCTAGAGCTCTGGGACCCGGTGCAAACGACTCAAGTGGGGGGCTATTTGTTTAAGGTTTGGATGGCCGCCATGTTGGCAATGACCACCCCCGGATAGGTTGAGTAGGAGCAAGTAGCCCGTGATGGGGGCGGGGTGGACCCTTGGGGGCGGGGCGAGGGTAGGAAAGGGGACGGGGGAGGGTAGCTACCTGGACCCGGGGGCAGAACCGGCGAATCCCTTCTACTCAGGCAGCCCATTGCATGTCAGTGGTGGCATTAGCAACTGAAGATGACCATTCTATATCATAAATGTTTCTTTATAGGAGGATGGTTTAACTTTGTTTGGACTTACAGGTGTATAAGTGATGGTTTACGATTTGTCCCGACTGTTGGCTTTTAATTTAATCTCTTGACCGCTACATTCTTCCAGTTGTAATAGATAATGAAACTGCTCACACTCCAACCTCATCAATATATTGGGGGCTGAAGTGTGTTTTGGGCGATAGGTTAGTAACATGTCACTGCAATATCACATACACAATATTGTTATACCCACAACTTGGTAAAAGTGGCATTGAAACCTGTTCCATGCGCTCTGCTGACGCCTTTTTGGGATTACAGGCGTGAAGTTAGTATGTATGTATAAATGTGTAACATAAAAATAAATGTTATTTTCAGACATCTGTTAAATGTCCCAAAGAGTTGTGCACTACATCAAATAATACAGATGACTAGACCAAAGATGTGCAAAAACAAAATGTAAGGCGTCTGATTTTGTCTCACATCAGCGCCTACTGGATAAATGCAGTAAATATGGTATTAGGGGCACAGCTCTAGACTGGATTAGGAGTTACTTAGATAATAGAAAGCAGTGTGTACAAATTGAGAACATTACTGATAGAAACATAATAGGCTACACTAGATCAGAGTATGTAACAAATAGCGTTGGTGTTCCTCAAGGTAGTGTTCTCGGTCCGTTATTATTCTTACTTTATATTAATGATTTACCGAATATCACCAATTATCAATGTACTTTATTTGCTGACGATATTTCTATAACAATTCCATGTGACAATGTACTTACCTATAATAATGACATCAATACGGAAATAATTATGTGGTTTGAAACAAATAATTTGAATGCAAATATTGAAAAAAACTAATTATGTGCAATTTTATAACAGGAAAGAATGTCCTAAAATAAAAGTAAAATATGGTGAGAAATTAATTCAGGAAACGGATGTAATAACATTCTTAGGTATAATTGTAGATAAAAACTGCTCTTAGAAACCACAAATAGAGAAAAAGTGTAAACAAGTAAATAGTTTTGTCTATCCACTCAGGAGACTAGCAACACGTGTAAATAGAGAAACTGCTATCCTCGCTTACCACGGTTATGTCGCATCAGTGCTAAGGTATGGACTTGTGCTGTGGGGAAATTGTTGTGAAATGGGTAGACTATTTATTTGTCAAAAGAAATGCTTAAGAGCTATTTGTAACAAGCCACCACGAACATCATGTAGAGACCTATTTGATGAACTGAAATTGTTGACTGTACCATCGCTATATATACTAGAAGTAACTAAGTTCGTAAAGTCAAATCCTTCTTTATTCCGAATTTTAAAAGATTCTTGTAAATTTAATACGAGGTACCCTCTAAGATTAGTTGCACCGAAAACGAGTACTAAACGTTGCAGTAATAATAGTTACTGCATGTGTATACGAATATACAACCAGGTTCCAGAGACCATAAAACGGTTGCCATATAACGCTTGTATAGCAACACTGAACAACTGGCTTTTGCAGAAGAAATTCTACAGTGTTAAGGAATTCCTGTCTCTGCGAAATGAATGAATGATGCATGACTTTTTCTACTATTGACTTAAATATTGAATATCTTTTGACATTGTAATATTTTACTAATCATCTTAATTTTAAATGTATTATTATAAGATTATAACATTGTGACATAAATTGTGCTCCTTTCACATTTGTATGCCTATGAGGCAAAATAGTTGGATCTGATTGTATACCTACCTGACATCTTATTGTACACTATTTTATGCAAATAAAGTTACTTACTTACTTACTTACTTACTAAATGTTAAGGTACAAGTTGGAACCCGACAGGAGACAGCAATTGCACGTTCCGCCGCACACGAAATCGAACCGTAATCATAAGCCTAAATGTCCCAATTTAGAATGAGCGACGTAAGTGTCGTCGTGCTATTGCGACATTTGCGACACTTATCCGCTCATTTCAAATGGAGCTTTTTACAAATACCATTACGGTTAAATTTGGAGTGCGGCGGAACGTGCAGTTGCAGTCTGCGGTTGGCAACGAACTTACACCTTTAGTTATATTTTTAATGCTATTGTATTTTTTATTATATTTATTAGGAAGATCACAAGAAATTTGATTTACTGACATGTAGTATGAGTATGAGAGAGGGTTCGTGAGGGGCTGCAAGTCCGGTACGTGTGAACGCACGCGACAGCTACAAGCATGCCAGTAGCAAACGAGTTGTATTAATTTTCTGTTCTTTTTAGGGTTCCTTGTTTACTACGGAACTCGCCATGTCCGTCCGTCTGTCCGTCCGTGGCTTAGCTCAATAGTCGTTAGTACTAGAAAGCTGTAATTTGGCATAAGTATACAGTATATCAATTACGCCAACATAACGGTCGAATAAAATATTGAAAAAATAGTAGATTGTATGACAAGGGTCTAAAATGAGCCATACGCCCGCCTCACGCCCGCTCCCGCGCGCCTCACGCCCGCCCGCTCTGTGTGTGTTTTATGCTTTAATAGGTGAAGTATTTCGATTGGTCAAATTAAAATGTTTTGTAAATCATAAATCTGTATTCATTTTGTCCCTAGGGGTTAAATGTACTATTTTAGCCCCACTTGACAAGTCTAATATAACACACTTTTCGAGCATGAGAAGTGAAAAAAATATTTTCGGGTACCTTATTCGCCAATACACTTAAAGTGGGGGTGCTTTTTTTTTCTAAACCCCATCGTGTGGGGTATCGCTGAATAGCTCGTTTATAAATGTTGTGGGGTTCCTAAAACCATTTTTGATTCAGAAGATTTGTTTGACGTGATATTACGCTTGAAAGTGATATTTTTGTTATCGTCAAGTGTCAAATGTGTCATCAATATATAAAATTAATTTAACTTAAGGTATATAATTCCACAGCCGACAGCAGACGACAACTTCACTTTCCACCGTACACGAAATTGAACCGTAATTGTAAGACAAAAAGTCCCAATTTAGAGTGAGCGGCGTAAGTGTCGTCGTGCCGTTGCGACACTTGTCTGCCCATTTCAAAATTAGCTTTTTACTAATACCATTTCGATTCAATTTGGAGTGCGGCGGAATGTGCAGTTGCCGTCTATACTGTCGGCTGCGGAATTAGTTAGTATATTAAAAAGTCATAATCTATCATTACATATAAAATCACCAACTAGAATTAACACCTGTATTGATCAAATCGCTAGCAATATGCGTAACGTAAAATCTGATACTCACTTGCTGAACTTATCTGATCATGATAGAGCTCAATCACTAATACTGAACATTAGTAAGTCTAAGTCGTGCACTACTTGGTTTGAGCTTAAGAGAGACTATTGTCGTGATAACATCCGAAAATTTCATGACAGCATAAAGGCACTTTCTTTTAGCGATGTGTTAAATTCGAACAACGCCCAAGAAGCCTTCACCTTATTTTATGATTTATTGAGACTATTTTATGAGTTATGCTTTCCTCTGATCAAAGTTAAAGTTAGTAGTGGACAAAAGAATGTCAAATGGCTATCTAAAGGTATCCGTAAGTCAAGTCAAGTCAAACGTCAAATGCTCTTTAATAACAGAATAAGCAGAGATAAGTCAAATCTGAACAAAAAATCTCTTAATGTATATGATAAAATATTAAAAAAGTGTATACATAAGTCACAACAAATTAGTAGTAGTAAATATATATCTAACAATAAAAACAAATGCAAAGCAACCTGGAATGTTATAGCTTCTCATGTTTCAAATGTAGAAAATACTACCGATATTAAATACTTAAAAACAAACAACGTAATGTATAACGATCCTTATGATATATGCAATATTCTAAACAATCATTTCATTGAATCAAGTAATATGAATGATAATATTGCTAACAATAAGGTAACAAGTAATTTTGAAAGTAATCTATTCACAATGTTCTTATTACAGATTGATTATAAAGAGGTATATAGATATATTAAGTCACTGAAAAACAGTAAAACTTCAGGCATTGATAGTATGTCGACCGAAATGGTAAAGTTGATTGGATTATTCTTAAGTAAGCCTCTTGCTCATCTAATAAACCTGTCGTTTATTCAAGGATATTTCCCTGAACAACTAAAGTTGTCTATAGTAAGACCATTATATAAAAAAGGGGACCGTGACACCCCAGGTAATTACAGGCCTATTACTATTGTTCCAATCCTGTCAAAAATATTTGAAAAAGCTTTTTATGTTCGACTAGATAACTTTTTAACAAGACATAATATTTTGCATCCTGATCAATATGGTTTTAGAAAAGGTCTTAAACACCGAATTAGCATGCTTTGAGTTCATTAAATACATAACAGAAACCAATAATAATAAAAAGCCTGTCATGTCAATATTTCTTGTCATGACAAAAGCGTTTGATCTAGTTGATCACAATAAGCTACTTTCAAAACTAGATACCTATGGAGTTAGAGGGCAGGCAAATGACTGGCTTAAATCTTATCTGGTTAATAGGATGCAATGTACCGAAATAACAAGAATTGTAGAAATTAATAATCGAATTAATAAAATAGTGTATCAGGTCATCTATTCGTGATGTAGTTTCCGGAGTGCCACAGGGTAGTAACTTAGGACCACTGTTATTCTTAGTGTTTATTAATGATCTCCCTAAGTTTACAAAGCCCAAAACAATACTATTTGCTGATGATACAACTATAATAGTTAAGGGAGACAACCAGTGTAAATATGAATCTGTGATCAATGAAGCTTTGACAGATATGAACAATTGGATACACAATAACAATCTCCTCATTAATCTTAATAAAACGCAGTTTATGCAATTCCATTCATATGGTGCAGTGCCTCCCCAACTCAATATCAACATTAACAACATTGCTCTACAGGATACAAAAACAATTAAATTCTTAGGTTTGCATATTGATTTTCATTTAAACTGGAAGGAACATGTTAATTCATTATGTTCTAGATTAGACCGTTTCATATTTGCATTAAAAAAACTGAGACAGTCCGTTTCTTATGAGGCTGCCATCACGGCTTACCACGGCCATGTTTCATCCATTCTTAGCTATAGCCTCATTTTATGGGGTAACTCAGTAGATGTCGAAAGAGTATTCAAGCTACAAAAGAAATGTGTCCGTGCAATAATAAATGCTAAAATAGGTAGCAGTTGTAAACCAATATTCAAATAGATTAACATATTACCCTTAGCATGTATGTACATACTAAAAATTTGCTGCTTTTCTAAAACCTTCACAAAATATTTTATAAAGCGTTCTGATATGTGTCCTGGTAATCCAAGAAAGCAATATAAAGATCTAGAATAAAGGAAAAATTGAAAAATTTACGCACGGAGCAGGATTTGTATTAAAAATAATAATAATATAAAGATCTTTTGTTTCAACCACGCTGTAAAACTGATATTTATAAAAGAAATGTATATAACATGAGTATCACGATTTACAATAAGTTGCCGGTAGAAATAAAAATTCTTGAGGGTAACAAATTTAAAGAAACCCTAAGAACTTGGCTTCTAGATCACTGTTTCTATAAAGTCAGTGAATATCTAGATCACAAAACCGTTTCCTGATATTTTGTCTGTTACCTGTGATGTTACATAATAAGATATAAATATAAGTAGGTAATTAAATAAGTATAGATTATGATTAAGAACCACCATAATAATATTTTATGGTACAAATAATATTTGCATGCTGTTTGTAACAGTTGAAAAAGATGGATCTGTATACTTACTCTAACACTTGTAAAATTAACTCTTTTTCTGCGAATAAATGATATTATTATTATTATTATTATATTTAAGTGACGTTGCTAGTTAACGTACACTCTTATCTAGGGTTAACGTGTAATAGCCGAACTTAAGATGTGTAGTTAGAAAAGCAAACTTTCGTACAATTTCCACTGATTACTTAGATAATGTTATTAGTTACGTCACAAACTACGGCAGCCTAAGCACGTAACCCTATGTACTACCGGTAGGTATATTTTAATGTCATTTTTGAAGTATAAATGTATGAGCGATGTCATTAATATTAAAATCTATCTAACGGTAGTATTGAAAAATAATAAACGGGTCACTCACGTCTTTAAGGTCGAATATCGCTCTACATGTTTCTAACGGTAGTAAGTACATAAAATTACGTGATTCGCCTACGGGTGGACATCTAGGGAACCCTACATTGCGGTTGGCCGGTTTTTTTCTCTCAAATCTGTTTTATTTTCTATTATTAATGTAGGTATGGTTGGCCGAAGAATTAATTGACGAAAACAAACCACTCACTTTATACATTACTACAACGAGGTTCTTCGATGGTCAGCTTTAGTTCTAACGCTGACTGTACCATGTTAGATGAAAATGGGACACACATACACATTTTTTTAATGTTGCAGGATTTGTTCAAGTTACTGTCGCATGATTTTGGTGCATCGTCTTTAATAAATTATGTTGGTGGAGTATTGCCGAACGACGTTGCACGGAATTTACTGGCATCAACAATAAGCAAAGAAATATTGAAAACTAACAAAAATGTCCCTGTGACTTCGGCCATCTACAACAAATGGTGTAAGGGTATAAAAGAAATTTTACCAAGGGAAAGAATAACATCCTATTATATAGCACCTTGTGTTACGGCGCAGGGGATAACCCACCAGGCAAGGGGAAAATTAATCAGTCAAGTTTTTAACCTCCGAAGAAGGTACCAAAAACTTGGTGTACTTAGCCGTAGAGAGAAGAGTATTCAGAGTCCTGCTAGTCAAGCCTTTATGTCATCACGGCCATGCCATAATTTACCTACTGCTGATGATAGTGATTTTGAAAATACCACGGAAGAAGACTTGATTTGGCTTAAACATACGTCCGAACCTTGGACCGTGGTATTGGCAAAGTGGAATGCTACATTTCCAAAACGTTTCAACGATCTTAAAGAATCAGGATGTACTGTAGAACAATACTTTGATCTCTACCCTAGTTTAAAGAAACCCCTGGGATACAAACTGGTAATGTATTTTCGTATTGTACCTTATTAAATACTGAGACCATTTATTTATTTCAAAATACATATATACAGCCATAAGTGCCATGATAACATATATACACACTATACTATACTGTTAACTGTACAGTACTGTGTATATTGTTGTTTACCTCTACTTTAAGCATAATTTTCTGTAATGTGTTCTTTTTTAGGTGTGCAATAAAGAGTATTTGTATTGTGTACACAATCGTTAATATTAAGACTTGCACATTGGTTGTTTATATATATTTTTAGGAGCGATTTTTCAATCCACTGATGAAAGTATCTGTCAGATAAATCGCTGTCACTTTCTAATGTCATATCAAAGAAAAGGACATAGCTTACATTTATCTGACAGGTTACAGACGAACTCACAAGGGGCTTAACACCTTTGTACCTTGTCGCCTTAACGTCATGTTTAAACTGTCGTACGAACGGGTTAAAGCGATAAAGTACCAATGTGTCCAGCTACTTACGAGACCGACTGCATTCATCTGGAAATTGAAAAATCGGCTCTAGGTCTACTGTTCACACTTCAAAACTTCAATTTAGCCATTTATTAATTATACGTAACATTTTTTTTTCTCAGCTTACAAAGGACTTCGAGTGTTTAAATGCTGACTATAAAGATAATTTGCATTTAAACTTTCCGCATGTCAAAACAAAACTTATCAAATTATTGAGTAACAAAAGGACTACCAACAAGGATCCTGTATTGCAAGAATTAAATGAATTGTCTAATGGTGAGTTGTTTACTAATAATTCGAATAAACAATCTTCTTCGGATAACGGGGAGCAAATGCATTATCTAGAAACATACGTAACGGGCAATTGCAGAACACTCAATAACAGTTTACTTTTGAACATAGGTACATACTTCAAAAAAGGAGATTTTTAATTCCTCTGTATGTTTTTGTATGTTTGTTACGCGATTACTCCGTCATGTCAGTGTCACTTAAAGTAATTTACCTGTACAAGAAATGTAAAAAAATACGAGGAAATTAAAAAAAAAACATAAAGAAACTTCAAAAACAAAACTAAGTGAAAAGTCTAAACCTAAGTATTAAGTCGTCGTCACGCGTGCGCTGTCGAGTGCGAGCGTGTGTAAGAGGTACTTCTTGCAGCGAACATGTCGTCTACAATCGTAAAATGTGCAAAGTGTAATATCGTTATAAATGAGGTTCTGGCTTTTATGCAGAACAAATTGGAGGTGATGGATAATGAGAGTTTGTTGAAAATATGTTCTACTGGTTTTCCGGCGGAAGATATTAGTGAGGCGAAAACATTATTATACGATGCAATTGTGAATAGTGGCAAAATGATATCCCGACGGAAAGATAAAGTGCAACGAGACCGGAGACCGGGAAGATATGTTAGCATTATTCAAAAATACGGATCCAGAGCTTATCCCTGTTTTCGTGGCAAAGGACCTACATAAATTACCGCCGGTTCTTTTCGACCACGTAGATGTCACCAGATTATTAAAAGATCTGGTAGTTCTGCAATCCCAGCTAAAAGAAATTAAAGAGACATACGTTACACAAGAACAGCTATGTAATCTGAAGACGGAATTGCAAAATGTCCCAAGAGCAATGTCCAATGTGCAAAGAGTTCGTTAACGAATCATATGAGTTACATAAATATTAAACGAGGTGCATATTCGTGTGATAGCGGTCCGTTCGGCATGACTTTCAATAGCGAGGTCGAGCGTGAAGTCGTTGAACCGGTGCCCGAGTGCGCGCCTGCTCACGCGCAGATATCGGCGTGTGCGTCGGTCTCGCTCGCTCCTGCGGGCGGCCAGCAACCAGCGAAACTTGAGTCGGGTAGTGATAAAAATCAGCTGACCAGTGTTTACAACAATGAGAATGAATCTGTGAGTAACTTATGCTTAGAAACAAGTATGAGTATGAAGTATAATTGACGTGACTTGGAATATAGGTCACTAGTAACGAAGCAGGACGATAATGCAAATGAAATGTCATATGCGGAGTCTTTAAAAAGGGACGTAGTGGAGAAGGGTACGAATGAAAATAGTTGGAAAAAAGTCGAATACAAGAAACGTCGGCGCAATACTAAATTTGTGGGAAGTATATATAAAGCGACCCAAGCCGGGGATGCGAAGTTTAAAGCGGCGGAAACTAGGGTTCCCGTGTTTATCTATAACGTCCATAAAGACGTGACCGAGGATGATATAAATGACTATATCTATGAAAAGACAGGCGATAGGCTTACACTGAGGAAGCTATCTATGAAAAAGGATAAAGGCTATAGTTCCTATAAAATATTTGTGAACGAGTCTAAATTAGAAATATACCTGAATGACAGCTTATGGCCGGCCGGAATTAAATTTAGGCGACTTGTAGTCTTTACGCGTAACAATGGGAAGGATAAAGTGATCCAACAATCGAGTACTCGAGATGCGGAACAGATTAAAAAATGGAGGGCAAATGCAGAATGATTAGTTATAACTGTAGGTCGCTTAAAAGGGCAATTAACGGTGTGAGGCAGCTGTGTAAGAGTGCGGATATATTAGCGCTTCAGGAAACGTGGCTTCTTCCTTTCGATGTACCCCTTTTAGGTACAGTTGATGTAGAATTCGGCTGGACGGGTAAATCTGCGGTCGATATATCGGAGGGCACGGTGAAAGGCCGACCATATGGTGGTGTGGGAATTTTATGGAGAAAGAACGTGTTTCAGTCGGTAACAACAATAGACTGTGAATGTGACAGAGTGGCGGCGATAAAAGTGCGGTCAAACGGTAATTACTTCCTAGTTATGTGTGTGTATATGCCTACTAACTCACAGGATAACTTACTAATGTTCACGCAGTGTCTAAGTGTTATATCCACAACGATATCGGAAAATAGTGATGTGCAAGCTGTGTACGTTTTAGGGAATTTTAACGCTCATATAGATGAGTTGTTTTACGTAGAGATGATGAACTTCTGTGAGGACAATTTATGGTATTGTACTGACGTTGATATGTTGGGACCGAACTCTGATACATATACGTACATAAGCGATGTATATGGGTGTAGGAGATGGTCAGACCATTGTCTAGTTACCAAATGCGCACGGGACACAGTACGCAGGGTATCAGTGATGTACGACGTATATTGGTCTGACCATTTTCCTATACTTGTTGAGTGTGCTATAAATATGTTAAAACCGGTATATGTACTGCCAGCAAAGGTGGATAATAAGGTAATCTGGGGTGTAAGAACGGAGGAGCAAATAAACGAG
Organism: Epiblema foenella; assembly: GCA_963556455.1. Taxonomy (NCBI): domain Eukaryota; kingdom Metazoa; phylum Arthropoda; class Insecta; order Lepidoptera; family Tortricidae; genus Epiblema; species Epiblema foenella. The sequence continues at coordinate 11,303,200 of OY747097.1, read as the reverse complement.
TATCACGATCAATGTAATAGAAGGTTAGAATGTTTAGACCAAGGACTATATACAATAGGACTGACAATCTCATACAAAAAAACGTAACTCTGAAATAGCTCAAAATTCGGTATTAAAACTAGATGGCGCTGCTTCGTAGCCTGGAAGTCGCAAAAATGTTATTTTCACCAATGTTTTCTCCTGTTTTTTTTGTTTTTTAAGAACAAACGTCTAAGTGCTTTATTTTAATACCATTATGTACCTTCTATACACAATTTTTAAGGATTATATTTTTTACTCATCAACAACGTGAAACAGATCTTATTTAACAGATGGCACTACCTCTGGAATCATTGATTGCTCGCGGGTTCGCCAATTTTTGCTACATAAAATAACTAGATGGCGTTGGTGAACTGGTAAAATGTGTATAAAATTAAATTACGCGTACAGTCAAGGGCATAAATATATACACGTTCCCAAAGCGACAAAAATATCTTTACTATCCGTTAGCCAAAAATATCCATACAACAATTTCGATCAGATATATTTGAACATTAATCGAGTCATTAAATTGTGTACGCTAATACGTTCATAAATATACGTACAATGACAGACAAATATATGTAGACAAACACGCAGACAAAAGCATCTATGCACTTGTTTTTCATATTCAATAGATATTTTTGACTCCTACTTTGTTCACATAAGCAGGAGTCAAAAATATCTACACAATTTTTTTCCAACCTCATATAGACAGCAAATAGAAACAAATATCTAAACAAACTTTTTTCTTAAATACCTAGGCAAATTACATACACAATTATATGTGCCTAAGAAGAGTGCAAAAATATGTAAACATGCAATGCTCATAAATATCCGCACTGTAAACAAACGAATATTCTAATTACAAAATTTGACGCTCATCGAGAAGAGATCGGAAATGTCATGAGATACATTCGTCCCTTTCATTTTGGGCCTTCATTTGTTTATGGAAATCGCCTTTGATTTAACACATTTATTATATTCACATTTTGCCTCTTACCAACTATAGAGTAAGTTACAGATAGTTCAATGTAGCTACCAAGGTTTTTTTTCGTTCAATAAATTAATAGGTGATGCGGGATATCGGTATCGCTTACCGTAGTTCATTTTGAAAGTAACTACGGACCCGTGCCTTTACACGTATGCAGGTAAATGTTAAGTAGTTAAAAGAAACGCAACTCCATTTTGTATTTAAGTATATATTTATCTATATACTCGTATAAGTGTCAGAGGAGAGAGAAAATAAAAGCTTGCTTAGTTTGTTCGGGACTAGGTGGGGTCGATTTGTATATGATCATACCCACATTATTTATTACATATTATATATTTATTTATTATAAACTAAGCTAGGTGTTTCACTATATATTACAAACAATATAATGGATCTTAGATTTTTTAGAATTATCTTCGTGAATGAATATGCAATGAAAATTAGAGCTAGTCTCAGAAAATTACGTTTTATTAATTTGACTACTCTGTCTTAAGCTGTGATTCGAGGACTGTAGAACATTTTTGACAATTAGGTGTTGTTTAGATATGTAGTCAGTATTTACTACTTGCACCTCTTAATACCTAAATAGGTTTAATGCGGAAGATAGGTTTATAAATTATAAGGGGAATATTTATATATGTAGGTACATCAAAAAATAGGCAGTGGCCGGCGATCAACTTGCTCTGTCCATGCCACGCCCCTCCCGCGCCCGCGCTAGTCCACACGTGTTCGGCGCCGAATGAATTTCAAACACTATTATGAGTGAAAACGTTTGCTTAACCGAATACTAAGATCCAATGGCGAGTTAGTGGTAGACGTTTCAATTTTCATTTCAACTCGCGCAGAATTTAAACTTTCAATTAATCTTTTTAAACTAAAGTATAATTGCGGACATTATTTGGGTTCTTAAGATAAATTATAAATAATTATGTAATTGCAAATAAATAGTGAAGTGCGCCAGAACGGAACGTACCTAGTACTAGTAATGAAACATCGCACCTAACGCCATCTTTTCACTTTTTACTGTATCATTTGGAATGTCGTAACGTTCGATGGCTGTGACTTCCTTTTGCGCATTCATGGAAATTATAAAATTTACGACTTTTGAATGAATCGGTACTCCTAGCGGCATCTAGCTACGTAGAGAGATACTAACTTTCGGAGCACGGTGCGTAGTATGAAGATTGTCAGTCCTATTGTATATTGTCCTTGGTTTAGACATACCGTACTATATACGAATATGTTGTGATACTAATTGTAATAATAGGGATCACTTGCTAGCACTGGATTCATTGTATAATGATGTAATTGGAATATTGTCAGAGGCCGCGGCTGCATCTTATGTACGTAAAAAACGTAGAAAAGGTGGATATGTGGCCGGATGGAATAAATATGTAGCGGAAGCACATAGGGAGGCTAGGATTAATTTCCAGCAATGGGTTTTAATGGGAAAACCAACACAGGGGAGATGGTACAATCTGATGAGTGAGAGTAGAAAGTTATTTAAATCGAAGCTGAAATGGTGTCAAGACAGACAAGATCAACTGAAGATGGACAACCTTGCCTTGACCCATAAAGACGGCAATTTTGTGCAATTTTGGAAAAATACCAAAAAGCTGGAAATTAAGCCTGGCCTGCCTGTGAGCGTAGGTGACAAGTGCGACCAGAGTGAGATTGCCGAATTATTTAAAGACCATTTTAAGGTGAAGTCGCTTATAGGTAATAGCTCAAACTTGCACGACGTGCATAGTGGTGGGACCATCGGGGCTGGGACTACCTTTACAGTGAAAGCAGTTACTGCAGCTATAAAGAAAATGAAAAGAGGTAAATCGCCTGGTCACGATGGTCTCAGCATTGAGCACTTCAAATATGCGGGTGTTTACCTGCCGAGTGTACTTGCTGTCTTCTTGAGCTCTTGTGTGAACCACTCTTATTTACCCAAAGCGTTCATGAGGACAATAGTCGTGCCGGTGGTCAAGAACAAAACTGGAGACCTATCGAGGATAGACAACTATCGGCCGATCTCACTGGCTACAACAGCAGCTAAAATACTCGGCAGTTTGCTAGACGCGATACTAGAAAGGCATTTAAATATACAGGACGCTCAGTTCGGTTTCCGGCCTGGGTTATCCACCGAAAGTGCCATTTTATGTCTGAAGCATACTGTCGGGTATTATACGAAAAGAAAAACGTCGGTGTATGCCTGTTTCCTCGATTTGTCAAAAGCTTTTGACAGAGTTGATTATGACATATTATGGCGAAAGCTAGAGGAGGCAGGCACACCTGCGGGTACAGTAACCTTGTTACAATACTGGTATCGAAACCAGGTAAACCAGGTGAGATGGGCCGATGGATTGTCAGCCGAATACAAGCTGGAATGTGGTGTCAGACAGGGGGGACTCACGTCTCCCAGGCTATTTAATCTCTATGTAAATGCTCTGATAGAGGGACTCAGCAGTATATACGCGAGCTGCTACATAGATGGAGTATGTATGAATAACATAAGCTATGCTGACGATATGGTGTTGCTGAGTCCATCTATCAGTGCACTTAGAAAACTGGTGTCATTTTGTGAGGCGTATGCTGTAGCGCATGGGCTACAGTATAATGCCAAAAAGAGCGAGGTGATGGTTTTTATGTAACGGAGGATCCGAGACGGAGCCTGCGGTTGATTTAAACTAACCTCCTCGACAAAGTGTGCTACATCCGCCGGCTCCGAGCCTCTCGATCGCTGTAACACTAGTATTCATGCGAGTAATGATGTAGTGAACATAGTTCACCAAAATATCCAGGGATTTGCCAGTAAAGAATTAGAAATAGATTTGTTCATACAATGTTCAAATATTCATATTTTGTGTATAACTGAGCACTGGCTTAAAGGTCATGAAATGTTCAATTTCACAAATCATAGTGTACTGAGTTCATTTTATAGAAAGTCCTACAGCCGTGGAGGATCTTTAATTTTAGTAAAGCATAACCTCAAAAGCAAAGAGCGTAAAGATATAGTCGACATGTCTATTGAACGGCAAATTGAACTGTCTTGTATTGAGCTGGAACAATTTATAATTGTATGCGTGTACAGACCCCCGTCAGCGGACTACACTTTATTCGAATCCGTTATGGATGAAGTGCTGGCTAGTGTCTTTAAGAGCAAAAAGTGTATCATTGTGTGTGGTGATTTTAATGTTAATTTATTCGAAAAATCGCCAATGTGTGTGAGTTTAATAAATACGTTCAAGTCTTTTGACCTAGTGAACTTGTTTTGTGAGCCTACTCGAATTACAGCAACTAGTGCTACGTGTATTGATAATATCTCTAATATCTCTAATCTTATGTGACATGTATATTGTTTTAACCTGTTATTGTGTACAATAAAGTGCTTACATACATACATACAATATTTACAGTAACAAGGAGGCGATAGTTAAATCTATCATAAACACTTTAAGTTCTGACCACTGCGGGCAACTTGTTACCTTCAGCGGGAAAATCGAGGAAGCACCTTGTGGCTTCATGTGCAGACCTATTTCAGAAAAACGCCTCGACCTATTTTGTCAGAATACTGCAAAAAGATTATTTCATCTTTCATTTCCCCAGGAAAACCCCGACTATATGTGTTCTGTTTTGCATGATTGTATAAAAAAAGAATTTGACAAATGCTTTAGTCCTAAGAAAATTCAAGGCAAGTCCAAGGTTAAGTTTAGCGACTGGGCTACACCAGATATTCACGAGAAGAGACGCCGACTCTATGACTTATATGATTCGAGAACTACGGATAAAAGACCGGAATTTCTAGAGTATGTTAAAAACTATTCCAAATCTTTTAAGAAAGTATGTGTCGCCGCCAAAGCTGATTACTTGTCCAAAAAAATACAAAACTCTAGTGATAAGGTCAAGACTGTATGGCAAGTAATAAGCAATGAAACTGGAAAAAGAAAGATTAAAGATCCGCACTACAGCCTACGTATCAATGATACTCTAGTAAGTTCCGATCTCGATGTAGCGGATCAATTTGAGCGGTTCTTTTCCAATATACCCATAGACACATCAAAGTCTTTAAATTCATCGCCAGACGCTGCTGAAGTATTATTGAAAGGAAATGTAGTGGAATGTACGGAAATCTTTAGTTTCAATTATGTGACTCCTATCATCGTTACCAAAGCGTTTAGATCATTGAATGTCAAGAAAACTGAAGATCTTTGGGGGCTGTCTGTCAAAGTATTACATTCCATAATAGAATTAACTGCTCCTTATATAGCTGATATCTTTAATAGAAGTATTGATACTGGAGTTTTTCCTGACTTGATGAAACATAGTAAAATTATCCCGTTGTTCAAATCAGGAACGAAATCAGACCCCACAAACTTCAGACCTATCTCAATACTACCGGCATTAAGCAAAATTTTCGAGAAACTTATCCTTAATCAGCTTCTATCCCATTTCAATCGTAATAAACTGCTGAACAGTAAGCAATTCGGATTTACTAGAGGCCGTTCCACCACGGATGCCGGTGTGGTACTCATTAAACATATTTTTGATGCCTGGGAAAAGGCTCAAGATGCTGTTGGAGTTTTCTGTGATTTATCAAAAGCATTTGATTGCGTTGATCACGAAAATTTGATCAGAAAACTTAGGCACTATGGGATAAAGAATGGAGCGCTTGATCTCGTTTCATCATATTTATCGAACAGAACACAGCGAGTAGTCATCAATGGGACCTCGTCAGCAGGGTCAAACGTTGCTCTTGGAGTACCGCAAGGATCCATCCTAGGACCGTTCTTATTTTTAGTGTACATAAATGACTTACCAGAGCTTGTGCAGGGTAGACATGATATAGTTTTATTTGCAGATGACACTTCTCTAATTTTCAAAGTGGATAGAAAAGAGAAAAGCTTCGACTGTATTAATGATGTATTATCCACTATTGTAAATTGGTTTACAGCCAATAACCTGCTTTTAAATGCAAAGAAGACGAAGTGCATAAAATTTATTTTACCCAATGTTAAGCACATAAACAACTCAAAAATTAAATTAAAGGGCGAAATTCTAGAATTCGAAGACAAGACTGTGTTTTTGGGAATAACCTTAGATTCAAAACTTCAATGGCATGCACATATAGCCACATTAGCAGGAAAACTTAGCTCCGCAGCCTATGCAGTGAGGCGAATCAGGCAGCTGACAAACGTCGAGACAGCAAAATTGGTGTACTACAGTTACTTCCACAGTGTTATGTCATATGGAATCCTGCTGTGGGGGAAAGCGGCGGATATCCAGACTATCTTCGTACTACAAAAACGAGCAGTGCGTTCTATTTATGAACTAGGAGCTCGTGCTTCCTTAAGAGAAAAATTCAAAGAGGCAAACATTCTCACTGTAGCTTCTCAATACATTTTTGAGAACATTATGTATGTACGGAAAAATCTCCATGAATTCAAACTTAACAGCGAAGTCCACGACTACAACACAAGAAGTAAAAACAAGCTCGCAGTGGCAGCCTGTCGTCTCCGTAAAGTTAGCACGTCCTTCGCGGGGAATTGTATACGCTTTTATAATAAAATACCCATGGATGTAGTGAATTTGCCCTTCAACAGATTTAAGTGTCACGTTAAAAGTCACTTGGTAAGCAAGGCGTATTATTCCGTCAATGATTTTTTAAACGATCAAGAAGCTTTTAAGCCAGTTGTCTAATTTACTAGAATTAGTAATGGTTTATAATGTAGACATGTATAATTACAATTTTAGTCTGGATTTTTACTGTTCTAAAATCATTTCATATACATTTGAGCACATCATGAGGTATCTCATTGTATTCGATATTTTATTATTAAGTACTACTTTGATTATAAATGTCCTGCAGCTTGAATATGTCATGCTCGCCTAAAGGTCTTTGCTTACGGTGGCGTCGTTGATCGGGTCGCAACCTTCCCTAACATATGGTCGAGGGAGGCGATGGCTGAGATACGCGTCATACTCGTGAACGGGTGCCGTTTGTGGGGTCCGGTCTGTTCATGTTTGCAAGGACTAGTAACTTCGTACTAGTGTTCAGTGGAATTGACATGATGAGAGACTTCGCTCTGTTCTCATTTGATTTTATTTTTAGACTGACGCTCAGAGACCTTATACATCTCTGAGGATATTTATTTAATAGATTTTATTATTTTCATGTTGACGTGTTATAGATATAGCTCAACATATTTTATTATGATTAGTGTACTTACTTTATTACATTTTATCTTGACGCTTAGAGACCTTATACATCTCTAACAAATCTCAATTGTTATTAGTTTCTTATTCTTATTTTTGACATGTAACACTCCATTTAATTAATGATACTTTGATTATTGTATTATTTTTATTTGATGTACCTAAATAGATTTTGACTTGTAAAAGTGCCCTTGAGGCCTATTTGCAGAATAAATGTTTTGATTTTGATTTTGATTTTGATTATGACGAACAAGAATAGGCCTGTCTCTGTTCCTCCGGTCGTGCTGCATGGGACGCCCCTAACTGTCGTTGACAGGTTCAAGTATCTGGGTCACATTCTGACATGCAATCTAAATGATGACCCAAATATTGAGCGTGAGCGCAGGGCAGTGGCGGTAAGATCAAACATGCTTGCCCGCAGGTTTGCTCGATGTACTACAGATGTGAAAATCACACTTTTCAAGGCATACAGCCAATCATTTTACTCGAGCAGCTTGTGGGTGAGATATACTAAGAGAGCGTACAGTGCCCTGCGCATACAATATAATAATGCATTCAGAATGCTGTTGGGGCTACCTAGATGGTGCAGCGCATCACTAATGTTTGCTGAGGCCCGCACGGACGGTTTTCAAGCTATTATGCGTAAGAAAATCGTTTCGTTGCTAAACCGCCTCAGGGGGAGTCCCAACAGACTTCTGAGTGTCATTGTTGACAGGTTTGACTGTCCAATCTTGGAGCACTGGGTGGGTCAAATTAGGAGCTCCGCCCTATATAATTATAATTAATTTCATTTAATACTAATACGTAGGTGTAAGCTGTACTAACACGATATGGATAAACTAAGTCCGAAATAAAGATTTTATTATTATTATTATTATTAAGTCGGTGTAAAAATATATGAATGACCTGATAGCCGGACTCAGTGGCATGCATGCGGGATGCTATATTGAAAACATGGCTGTTAATAATATTAGCTATGCCGATGACATGGTGCTGCTGAGTCCGTCTATCAGGGCACTCAGGCAGTTGGTGACCAGGTGTGAAGAGTACGCCACTAGTCATGGGCTTATGTACAACTCCAGCAAGAGTGAAGTGATGGTATTTAAGGCGGGAAGAATTAAATCTTACTTTATTCCACCAGTAACTCTTGGTGGAGTGGTATTAAGGGTAGTGGAGGCTTTTGAATACTTGGGTCACATAGTCTCGAGTGATTTATGTGATGACAGTGACATAGAGAGGGAGCGGAGGGCGTTATCAGTTAGGAGTAATATGTTGGCCCGCAGGTTTGCTAGATGCTCTGCTGAAGTAAAAGTAACTCTATTCAAAGCGTATTGCCAATCGTTTTACTCTAGCGGCCTGTGGTTTCGATATACGAAACGAAGCGCCCTTCGCGTGCAATACAATAACGCTTTCAGAAAGCTGTTGAGACTACCAAGATGGTGTAGCGCCTCAGGAATGTTCGCGGACGCTCACACGGACGGATTTCACGCGATCATGAGAAAAAAAATTGCATCGTTGATGGACCGTGTCAGAAATAGTCAAAACAGCATTTTGAAGGTGTTAGCCGATAGGTACAACTGTCACAGACTGTGACAGACTGTAATTTGCTTTGAACTAAACTTTTCCGAAACGTAATGTTTGTCTGTTTCCTTTGTCACAAAGACTGTAATACCTTTGCAGCATTTAAAGCTCATCTTGACTTACATCACAAATCTTCAGAATATAAAATATTAACATGTGCTGAACCAAACTGCGGAAGACAATATCAACTTTTTAATTCGTTCAGACGACACGTATTAAGTCACAATAAAAGCACAAATAATGCTTCACTAAACACTGTGAATCAGTCAAATGTTCATATAGAAGATAATAGCGAATGTAAAGGTAGTATTACACCATTTTCATGTGATTATGAAGAACTACTTAATACTGAATTATCGAATAATTTATCAGGATCTACACTAGAAAAACCTAACGAGTCATTTGAGAAATCCATGTCAATGCTTATAGCCAAGTTATATGCTGATCATAATTTACCACGAAATGTTGTTGATACATTAGTCAGTGGCTTTAACAGCATTTCACTCTCAATACTTTCGTCTATAAAAAATACATTAGAAACTTTAACTCGTGACGGCCAGGTACCTTTAGTTTGTGTTGAGGCCCTTATTAACAACTTAACATCAACAATAACCTTGCCTTTAAAAAAATTTGATTCTGAACATAAGCGATTACAATATTTCCAAGACAACAATACGTTTATTAAACCAGAATCACTAGTTATTGGTGAAAGACTGGAATATGTAAAAAAAATGGCCTAAGACGACTAATACCTGTGACGTGCGAACAGAGTTTTATTAGCTGAAGACGAGTATTAAATTTGTTTTTCTCACTGGAAGGAACCCTCGTAGAAACTTTAAACTACATGTCTAGTTTAAAAATAACAGTCAATCCCCATCTGGTGCAGTTGAAAACTTTGTGCAAGGTTCCTACTGGAAAACTGTCATGCAACGCCACGGACAAGATATCGTTATGCCATTATTTCTTTATTTTGACGATTATGAAACCGGCAACGTGTTGGGAAGTTGAGCAGGTCAACATAAATTAGGCGCAGTATATGTTTCTCTTCCTTGCTTATAGTTATTTAGTGTCGTATTTGTATAGAGCACCTTGCAGATTTTCAACAAAGGACGCCACTTGGCGCAGTTGTACCTAATGGTCATCTGAGCAGATTTAGCCCTGTACCCACGAAATTCGTCCATGGTGGTAGGGGCTGGAGGGGGGTGAAAACCCCATCTACCGCGCTGCACTCTGAGCTCGATTTCTTCATAAGTTTAGTGAGTAGGTCATGTTTAGTATCGTTTTCATATAATTCAAGGATGAGAAATTCATTTCTGTAACAAAATTTTCACTCGTCTGTAGAAAAAAACAGAGTTCTGCACAAAACTTGAAAAAAATTTTTTAAGAAATTATACAAAATCTTGCACTACAATTAAACCGCCAGGTAATGCACTATAAAAAAAATATGAGTTAATAGCCCATTTTATGTGAAATATATAAGTATAAACTTTATTGACGGATTTAACCTGCAAATGTGTAAAAAAAATAATTCATGTAGCGGCGGAGCTGCGTACTGGCGAGAAGCTATTTTATTTCTACATGAGCTTAGAAAATAGGTCATGTTTGGTATCGTTTTTGTATAACTCAAGGACGAGGAATTAGTTTTGGAACATAATTTTCACTCTTTCGCAGAAAAAAAAACAGTTCTGCACAAAACTTGAAAAACATTATATGAAATACTACAAAATCTTGCCTTACAATTAAACCGCGAGGTAATACATTATAAAAAAAATGAATTACTTAATATAGAATATATAAACTATATTGACAGATTTAACTTTTAAATGTGTTAAAAATACAATACAATACAAATACTCTTTATTGCATACCTCACACAAATGAATCAGTAGGTACTTAGGTAGAGGTAGTGAGGTATTTAGAGTGAAACAACCGTCTTGCTTGCGAGCTAGTTTATTACTGTCGGACGAAACGGCGCAAGCGCCTTATAACTACGTAGAAACATGTACATATACATCATCCCTCCACCACTATTTAAAAACTAATTAGACTTAGATTATGTAGATAGTAACATACTAATTTCAAACAATGGTTAAACTTTATAGTCCACCTTTTTCCTGGGACGCAACTGATGACGAATTGAAGGCTCGTCTATCATAGTGGGGTGGTCAGAAGGCGCGGCTGCACTCGGCAGCTGCGCCAGTGACGCTGGTACCGCGACGGACTCGTTCGCAGACGGCTCTCGCTCACCTGTGTCCCCTACACCATCCGTCCCGATTTCATTCCCAGTCTGGAGGTGCCGCGGCGGATTCGTTTCTTCCAACATAGTTTCTGCCGGAACTCCATTGAACATAGCAGAACCGGGAGGTAGAATCGACGCACCTCTTGAAACAGATGGGGAAGGAAACAAGGGCAATGGTACGCTGTCATTGGACATTACCTTATCCTTCCAACTAATACTATTATTAATAGGATTTCCCTTATATTTTAAAAGTTGATCTACATGTCTTATACAACACATATCATATTTGTTTACAAGTACCTTAAACATTTTGTTACCTACTTTTTCTATAATTTTACCTAATACCCAACTTTGCTTTCTTGCGCTGTACCACCGCACCCAGATAACATCACCTACTTGAAATGTACGTTTATGCATACACACAGCTATTGCAGTGCCTTTATCACTAGTGCTATTCCTGCTTGTAGCACGGTCTGAGGGTAGTATTAAATCAAGGCGAGTTCTTAACGTCCTACCGAACATGAGCTTGGCTGGGGTTTCTCCAGTAGTACAATGCACTGTATTTCGATAATCGAACATATAACTTAACAATTCCTCATGCACTGAGTGCGTGTTTACATTTTCTGTTAAAATATGTTTAAGCATTCTTTTACATATGCGTACCGAATTCTCCGCTTGTCCATTGCTGTTTGCGTGATACACTGGTGAATTCATATATTTAATACCATTGTTAGAACAAAATATACTAAACTGGGCACAATGTATTTTGACATCATTGTCCGAAACTATAACTTTCGGTATACCAAATATTGAAAACAAATACTTTAATTTAGATATTAGTGATTGTGTGCTAGTACCATTTTGCATGTGTAGGCATTCCACCCATTTACTAAAAGCATCTACCACTATCAAATATACCCTTTGCCCTATTGACATATCGATAACCGATCGATGTGTCGTTAATCGATGTGTAAGCGATGCCAGGGGCCAGGCGCGCGCGGCCAGGGCGCGGGCGGCTCGCGCGGCGGCGCCGGCCGCTGCGCCACGCACGGGCCGCAGGCGCCCGCGCACCGCTCGATATCGCCGTCGATGCCCGGCCACCACATCCTGCTGCGCGCGTTACACTTCATTTTAACTATTCCCAAGTGCGTGCTATGCAATTCGTTTATCATGCGTTCCCTAAGCGCCGCTGGAATTACGACCTTATGCCCTCGTAATAGGGATCCATTTTCAAGTTGTAGGTCGCTTCTGCAATTAAAATAAGGTTTAATCGATTGACAATTAATTTTACGCGGCCAACCTTTGTGCATATATTTGATTACCGTTCTGAGCGTTATATCACTTTCGGTGGCCTTTTTAATGTCGTCCGAGGTAACCGCCGATGACACCGAATCTAAGAAATTTAACGCACAAAGAGTATCGAACTCCTTATCAGTATCGATAGACGTAATTGACAGAGGCGAACGGGAAAAATAATCTGCCACTAAATTATTTTCACTGGAAACGTATTGTACTTTATATCTATACGCGGATAATATGATGGCGTATCGCTGGAGACGCAAAGCCGATGTCGCCGATATTCCATTTTCAATATTGAATATTGAAACTAAAGGTCTATGGTCCGTTTTAAGTATAAAAGGATCACTACGACCATAGAGGTATTGGTGAAATCGTTTCACTCCGAATATAATAGCCGTCGCCTCCTTTTGGATCTGGCTATAATTACGTTCGTGTTTAGTGAGAGAGCGCGAGGCGAACGCTAGCGGGCGCTCCCGTCCATCGGCGGCGCGTTGAGCCAGCAAAGCACCCAGGCCCCGGGCCCCGCGTCGACGCTCAGCACCAGCTGTGCGCTGTGCTCAAAGTGCGCCAGCACGCGCTCTGACGCAAGCTCGCGGCGGATCGCACGTACAGCGCCGCGTTGCCTCTCACCCCACTGCCACTCAGCGCCTGCACGTAATAGTTCATGTAAGGGACTCATTAACGTCGCAGCATTAGGTATAAAATTTCTGTAGTAATTAACTACACCTAAGAAACGTTTCACCTCTGTCACATTGGTTGGCTCGGGTGCCTCTAATATAGCCTGAACTTTACTAGGACACGTCTGTAAACCTTCTTTACTAATAGCATAACCTAAATAAGTGACGTTTGGTTTGAAAAATTCACATTTTTCTTTCTGTAACCTTAGTCCCGCGTTATTTAATCTACTCAAAACTTCATTTAACCTTTGTAAATGTGTGGTTTTGTTAGGGCCCGTTACACAAATGTCATCAAGCCAGCAGCTCTCACCATCAATACCAGTCAAGAGGGTTTCCATTGATCTCTGGAACATGGCTGGGCCATTGGCGAGACCATAGACTAAACGCGTGTATTTGAATAGTCCCTTCGATGTATTTATGGTCGTGAGTTCCTGCGATGACTCATCTAGTATAAACTGGTTATATGCATTTTTGAGGTCGATTTTAGTGTAGTGTTCGCCCCCACCTAATTTGGCAAATACCTCCTCAATCCTAGGGAGCGGGTACTTGTCAACCACTAAGTCCTTATTTAGTGTAACGGAAAAATCGCCCGCTATCCTGACTTTCCCATTATCTTTTAGCACAGGCACTATTGGTGTGGCGTACTCCGAATGATTTACTGGGACTAGGATACCTAATTTCACTAACCTATTTAATTCTTCCTCTACTTTGTCTTTTAAGGAAATTTAAAATTTTGGACACGAATTCTCCTTCAAACGCAAATGGACCTTGAACTTATTAAACGCACCGAGCTCATCGCGCCAAATATCGGGGTATTGTTCTAATAATTGATGTACGTACATCAATGTCATTGCCATCGCAAATGCTATTAACATTTGTAGTTAGTAACATGTTAAAGGCAGACATAAAATCTCGACCGAGTAAGGGGCGGACCACCGTTAACTACGACAAAAATATTTATTGTTTTTGTTTTACCGTTATAAGTAGCCCCGATTTGGAAATACCCCAGAGGCGAGATTTTGTGTCCATTGTAAAAACACATCTTAATGTTACTCTTTTGTAGTCGGTACTCAGTAAACAATTCATTATACAATTTATCTCCTATGACGCACACTCCCGACCCCGAGTCTAATTGCATCGATATATTTTTTTTTCCTAAAATTACATCTAAGAGGATCGGTTTATTAGACACATACCTTAAATTAAAATTTTGGCATTCTGTACAACATTGTCCGGCGTCCTCAATTACGTTTTCCTCCTGCTCACTCGTTATATTATTTATACGGGAAGACTTGTTTGTACACACTTTCTTTAGGTGTCCTATAACTCCACACCTTTGGCATCGATAGCGCTTATAACGGCAACTGACTGGGCAACTGACTGAGAGAGGGCGCCACCTCCGCCCCGAAAGCAATAAAATAGAGGGTTCGGATTAATATCTAAATTAATATTTGTACATCAAGATTGTTATCGTCAAAACCAAAACAAATCTATCAAAAGTGTCTGAAATAATGTGTACAAGTGTTATTAAGCCCTAAAACTAAGTGTAACACAAAATATTATAGTAAAAAGTGGACAAACAATGACACGTAAATAGAAGAAAAACAAACAATTCTGGTGTGACGGAACTTAAAAATTGTGAAAAGCCTGCATTAAGTTATAACGTTACAACTTGCGACAAGTTTATGTGAACGCAAATGCGAAGTTATCGTGCATAATATTTACTTTGACTCTCTGTGGGTGGACGTCCATAGTCTACAATAACAATCGCAAAACTACCGACACATGTGTATTTTACGTATAGACATATGCACAATATGTGCATTATTTTCGTCAACAGTAACTAAGTATTCTTGGTTGAGTGGCTCAGAGGCCCTACTACATATTATAGAGAAGAACATCGGTGACCCAAGTTCAAACCCCCGCATATGACATTACTTTTTGCATTTTTTTTTTTTGATATTTATTTTATAAGTGACCAAGGTTTCAACCGGACGCTTGAATCACTTTTGTGTTCTTTGTTATTGTTTTTCCCACATTTATTAAAGATTACACTTTTAAAGAAAGATATTGCTGGAAATTTAACATGATTAAGCAAAAAACTTCTGTTCAGACCCGAACAGCAACTATTAAAACACTTAACGATACAATAGCAGAATATGAGGAGCAAATAAAAGAAAAAGACAATGGTTTAAAAACGTATGAGATATTAATATGCAGTCTGAAATCTAAACTCAATGAAAAAGAAGTTCTCATAAAAACTATTTTTGATGAACAAGATCAAAATGATACTGAATTTGAATCACTGTGCAAGGAGAACCAGGCTCTTAAAAAACAACTAGCTGACACAATGGCAAAAAATATTGACCTTCAAAATGATTTATTCAATTTAACAGCCGACAATCAACTATTGGTTGAAGAGCACGAAGAAATGGGGAATCAAAATTGTTCCATAATTTTGCCACTAAAACAACAGCTCTCTCACATGCAAAATGAGTACAATCAATTGCAAAGTAGGTTTTTAAAACTAGTAGCAGAAACCACCATCACCAACCCAACACTACCAGAAACTCATCAAGCATTGCCGACCACCACTAAAGGGAACAACCCTATAGGGAGCAAAATGTATAAAAATCGCTCCCTATTCAAAAAAATTCGTAAGCAACATAAAATAATTAAACACATTCGAAAATCCTTAAAAGCGACTGTTTCACGCAAAGTCCATTTAAATGAGAGAAATGACAGCTCCGAACCTGTTCAGGATTTAACATCTCAGAGTATCATGATCCCGGCGAAAAAAATACAATCCACATATACGCATAAGAAACAGCCACAAATAAGGGTTGTTGTTTTCTCGGATAAAGCTGGACGCAAACTGGGAATTCATCTAGCCAACGACAACTTCTTGACAACGAATAACTGCCACCCCTTATTCACGCATATTAGACAATTACGAAGACCAGACTAAGAGCATAGGTTCAAGTGATTTTGCAGTACTGCTCCTGAGTGATTACAATACCATGAAAGAATCTCAAAATGCTTACCTTCAACGCATCCAAAATATACTTCAACGGCAAAACCATCAAAGTTACAAACTGATAATCTGGTCCGTAAAATATGATAGTCAAAACAATGAGGAAATTTATCTTCTGAACCAAAAATTGCACCACATCGCAACTGCCAATAAAAATGTTAAATATTTGGAAACAAATTTGGTGATACATGCACTCCATGACTCCGAATTACATGACTAAAAAGACCAAAGCTAAGATCATGTCAGATGCAGTCAACAATTTTAAAGAAACATCAACACTGACGTTCGTAGACACAGGCTTTGAAAGCTTTACGGAAAACCTTCACCTAGACTTGGATTTTCATCAGGAGACTCATTATACAATAGAACCTTAGTCCATTTGGTCAATAATGATCAAATGCAGCTCAATAGGACATTATTGTTAAGTCAACCCAACATGAGTACGAAACCCACAGAGGTCAGCACTCTAATTATAACGCATTCGAACGCTCAATGTATCAATAACAAATTAGAAGATCTAGAGTTAATTGCTTCAAAAACTAACAGTGACGTAGTGTGTATATCTGAAACTTGGCTTACAAATAAACAACTTAATGTTCTTCACATAGAAAAACTACGAAGTTGGTGCTTCCTTCTGTAGGACAAATCGTGGTCATGGTGGGGTGGCAATATTAGTAAAAAAGGGTTTAAAGTATCGAAAACGTAATGATATTACCAAATTATCATCAGAATTGCATTGTGAGTTGGCGGCAATCGAAATTAAGTCACCTAAAATAATTGTAGTAACGGTATACCGCGCTCAGTACGACTACAACATTTTTGAAGATACGATATCTAAAGTTCTGACAAAATTGTGTCATGAAAACAAACAACTTGTGTTGGCGGGTGACTTCAATTTGGATTTCCTTAAACAATCAAAAGATACTCTACATTTTAAGACACTACTAAGAAACTACAAGTGTAAAGCATTAATTGATAAACCGACTCGTATCACGGCGAATACTAAAACCTGTATTGATAATTTCATAGTCACACATTTTGCAAAATCATCATTGGAAAGCACAGTTTTGGAAGATAAAATATCTGACCACAATTTTATACAATTAATATATGAATATACTGATCCCACAAAAAACAATAACAAATTATCAGGCAATACAATAAAAATGAGAACTTTTAATAAAAACAGCTGTAATTATTTTATTTTTTTATTTAACAGAGATAATTCAATTAGGAAAACAATTATGACATCCGCAAATGCAAATGAAAAAATGAATACACTAGTCTCAGCAATAAAATACTATTATGATATAGCTTTTCCCCAAAAAACTATTAACATTAATCCTAGAAATAACACGTGGATCACAAGGGGAATCATGACTTCCAGAGATAACTTAAATAAGATGGAGATACTCCAATCTCACTTTCCTGATGAAGATAGAAAAAAACGGATAAAAACTTATAAAAAGATCCTAAAAAAAGTAATGAAGTGCTCCAAAAGGCTTGGAATATCGAAGCGAATACAGAAATCGAAAAACAGTAAAAGAAACTTGGAGGGTAGTAAACGAGCAAACAAATCGTAGACCTATAGGTAAGACAAATATAATTGAAGAACTGGTAGATAATAATGGATACAACTCAAAAGACCCTTCAAAAATGGCACACATATTCAATAATTTTTATACGACCATAGCACAAAAAATTACGTGTAACACACGAGTGGATCTAGAACAATCCCTAACTTATCTAAGTGCAGTTACGAATCCAAATGATAAGATAAAATTTGAATATATAACATTAAAAGAATTACATATGACCATTAACAAATTAAAGAATAAGACCTCCAAAGATATTCAATCCATGGACACAAGGATATTGAAAATTATAAAATATAATGATAGTATTATGGAATTATTTTTAACTGTGCTAAATAGCTGCATCGAAGAAGGAATATTCCCGGAAATACTGAAAACTGGAAGAGTTGTACCTATTTTTAAGAAGGGGCAAGCCAATGATCCTGGTAATTACAGACCCGTATGCATCTTACCCGTTTTTTCAAAAGTGCTGGAAGCTGTCCTAAAAACCCAAATCGTAGATTTTTTTGAACGGAATAACCTCTTCTCGCATAACCAATACGGGTTTCGAAAAGGGAAATCGACTGCCATGGTCATTAGAAGGGTCGTGGATTTTGCTTTGGAGTCTATGGACGGGTCGCAGAAATGCTCAAGCATGTTCTGTGACTTGTCCAAGGCCTTTGATTGCATACGCCATGACCTTCTCATACTTAAACTGCGCCACTACGGATTTGACAGTAAAGCCCTAAAAATGATGATCAGTTACATGCAGAATCGGATGCAAGTAGTTGAAGTCAACAACACTGTCTCATCGCCACGGGAAACAAAAATAGGTGTACCGCAGGGATCGATACTGGGCCCGGTATTGTTTCTCATTTATGTTAACGACTTATCATCTAGTATACCAGAATAGGCACAGATAACCCAATTTGCAGATGACACACATATAGAAGTTAAACATAAGGACATGCCCACTGTAGAGGTAAAGTTAAAACAAACTGTTGATATATTACAAAAATGGTTCGAATGTAATGGCATTGTTCTAAATAAGGAGAAAAGTATATTTGTAAATTACAAAACGGCCTCACGAAAATCCGACGGAACATTAAACACCAATATAAATTATACAAACAACACATGTTTCCTAGGCTATGAACTTGACCACAAACTTACACATAGCGGGCATGTACAGAAGCTATGTGCAAAATTAGCAACAGCAAATTACGCCTTGCTGAAATTAAGGCCCTTGGTAAATTTCAAAACCATAAAAACTGTCTACTATGCCTATGTCCAGAGTCTACTAACTTACGCAATTACCATCTGGGGAAATGCCGCTGAAATATCACGAATACTGATTCTTCAAAAACGCTCGATTAGAATCATTTACGGTATCAACCGACGCACATCTGCCAGACCCTACTTTGAGAAGTTGGAAGTTATGACTGTTATCTCACTATTTATATACAACTCTGTCCTAGAGGTTCATGAAAAGGCAAGTACTCTTCTTAAACGCTCTGATTGCCACAACTACAATACCAGAAACAAGAGCAAACTGATGCTTCCAACACTTAGATTAAGAAAATGTCAAAAGCAGAGTATTTTTATAAGAATTAAATTTTATAATAAGTTACCTATCCATATTACAAACTTGCCATTCAAATGTTTTAAACGCACTTGTAAAACATTTTTCCAAAAACATGCGTTTTATTCCATTAATGAATATTTGACACTTAAAACCATAAAAATATAAATTGGGACTAGATACTATTTAGTATGTCATATTTTAGAATTAAGATCAAAATTAAGATCTTGTTTTATATACACATGACTAAATTATTATTGTATTTACTGACATACCATGTAATGATCATGTTACAATATGGCTAATAAATGAAATATGAAATAATATGACTTCCTCGTGGTTCCTCATTCCAAATATGGCACACCGCGACTCCTGTCGCTGGGCATGGTGTCCTCCGCCCGGCCGCATCACGGTGCTGCCGGCGTCGCCACCGCGGCGTGGTTTGCCCCAGCCGCCACGTCCGCCGCCTGTCGGATGAAACGGCGCAAGCGCCTTATAACTACGTAGAAACATGTACATATACATCAGGTAGACAACAATATAGAAAACAATACCTAATTAATGAAGAATTATTTCTATTTAGCGGCGGAGCTGTGTACTGGTGAGAAGCTATAGGGTTTTTCATTTTACTGTTTGCTAATGACTTTGATTAGGTGTTTCTAAATCTAGAAGTAATATTTTATGATATTCTCAACTTCTCAACATTAAAACAGATTGATACTTGGTCCAATTTATTTGCACAATTTTACTTGGAATCCATACTTTAGGTTATACTTTTTAAGGGATCTACTGGGGATAATTACTAAAAATAAGGGATATATTACTGAAAATTAAAGCCAAATTTAAAGTAAAATATGTTTAAATAATTGGGTCATTAAGAAGCTGGCAGCGTGATTGCTAGTCCCGTGGAGGTGAAAAGGAGCCAGAGTGACTGTACAGCTTGCGTCTCACAGTCTAGGGGATGAGGGACATGCCGTCCGGCCACTTGCCGTCGATTCTAGCGATGCCAATTGGTTCAAGAAGAGATGGCACGTTGACTAGAGAGCGGCGGATGATGTCATCCAGAGCGGCCTATTTGGAAATGCGGCCAACGGTTTCTGTCAATATCTTGCCATGGCTATCACCCGTGAGACCCGTCAACCAAACTGCCGCTAGGATACACCGGTGTGGAATACAGATAGGGAGCCCGAGTCGTAAACAATTCGCGATTCGGAGGGATTCAGACTACAATAAGGTGCCAGTGTTTGGCGATGGGTAGGCGGTAGGACATTCACCAGACTCCTTGGTGCCTGAGGCCAATAGCCTGGCTCGTTTTCCTCCTATGCTGTGGCCCAGAAGAAAGTTAAAAGAAATCTTTGACATATCGTCGTCGTAGCTCCTCTGGCAGAATGGATGGTACCTAAATCATTACCCGTGCAAGCAGACTATCAAGTGTTTTTGGTCTCCAAGCCAGTAATCTCATAATAGGGGAGACGCCGTAGGATTTTGCCTATTAGATTAATTGAGCTGTGGACAGGCACGCCTTTTCTGGATGTATTTAATACAGTTTATTTTGTTGTCGGTAAAGGGAAGAAAAGCGCGTTTCATGATTCCGATAAAGGCCAAAGCAGGAAATTTATAGAAGGATTTGCCGATTTTTGACAGATTTGTTATTATTGCTTAATATTACATGTGAAGTTGAGATTATCTTCGGCATTTAAAGTTATTTAATTATTTATTAAATGTCTGACTATTGTCTTTATTTTAGATCAACTTTTTGCACTGATATCAACATACGGTTTCCAGGTAAAATTGTGGGGATACCAATATAACCAAATATACAAACATTCGGAATTATGGTTATCTCAATCTGTTTTAATATTAAAAATATCATAAAATATTACTTCTTGATTTAGAAGCACCTAATCAGTTTCATTATCTAACAATAAAATTAAGAATTCTATAGAATCTTACCAGTACTGAACTCCACCGCTAAATATAAATTATTTTTTAACACATTTCAAGGTTCAATCTGTAAATAAATATAGTTTATTTTTATACATTCTACATAAAATGGGCTATTAACTCATATTTGTATAGTGCATTACCTCATGGTGTAGATTTTTTTGGATTTTTTTTTCAGGTTTGTGCGGAATTGTTGAATAATTCTTCATTCTATATTGTTGTCTACCTCTACCTACTGATTCATTTGTACGAGGTATGTAATAAAGAGTATTTGTATTGTATTGTATTTTTAACACATTTTAAAAGTTAAATCTGTCAATATAGTTTATGTCTGTACATTCTATATTAATTCATTCTTTTTATAGTGTATTACCTCGCGGTTTAATTGTAGGGCAAGATTTTGTAGTATTTCATATAATTTTTTTCAAGTTTTGTGCAGAACTGTTTTTTTTTTCTGCGAACGAGTGAAAATTATGTTCCAAAAATTAATTCCTCATCCTTGAGTTATACAAAAACGATACCAAACATGACCTATTTTCTTAACTCATGTAGAAATAAAATAGCTTCTCGCCAGTACGCAGCTCCGCCGCTACATGAATTATTTTTTTTACACATTTGCAGGTTAAATCTGTCAATACAGTTTATGCTTATACATTTCAAATAAAATGGGCTACTAACTCATATTTTTTTTATAGTGCATTACTTCGCGGTTTAATTGTAGTGCACGATTTTGTATAATTTCTTTAAAAAAAAATTTCAAGTTTTGTGCAGAACTCTGTTTTTTTCTACGGAAGAGTGAAAATTTTGTTTCAGAAATGAATTCCTCATCCTTGAATTATACGAAAACGATACCAAACATGACCTATTCGCTAAACTTATGAAGAAATCGAGCTCAGAGTGCAGCGCGGTAGATGGGGTTTTCACCCCCCTCGAGCCCCCACCACCATGGACGAATTTCGTGGGTACAGGGCTAAATCTGCTCAGATGACCATTAGGTACAACTGTGCCAAGTGGCGTCCTTTGTTGAAAATCTGCAAGGTTGATGACACTAAATAACCAGCTATTACCTCCATATAGGTCTTCAATTTTGAGTAACATCTTTCTTTGTCTTTTGTTTCATTCATCAGATAGAGTCTTGAAGTTAAAGTGGTATTTATACCCAAACCAGGTAAGAGCGATTACACGCAGCCCAAGGCATACAGGCCAATAAGCCTTACTTCCTTCCTCCTGAAGACTCTAGAGAGACTATGCGATCGAGATCTCAGAGATAGGGCACTAGTGCGAAATCCTCTACACCACCAACAACATGCCTACTGTGCAGGCAAATCAACTGAATCAGCACTCCACAGTGTCATCTCGCCGCTAGAAGATGCACTATCAACGCAATCATCTGCTCTTGCCGCCTTCATAGACATTGAAGGGGCTTTTGACAAGACGCAATTTAACAGCATTAGCCATGCACTGCTCAGACACGGCGCCGATCGGACCACAGCTGGATGGATCGACGGCATGCTAAGGAAAAGGGCAGTGCAAATAACAGTGAACGGCACCACACGAGCTATCGTGTCTAGAGGCTGCCCACAGGGAGGTGTTATCTCACCGCTCCTGTGGAATCTCGTAGTGGATGACCTGATTAGGTCCCTCAACGAGGCCGGCTTCTACACTGTGGGCTATGCAGACGATGTCACAATCCTCGTAAGGGGAAAGTTTGAGGAAGTCCTATGCGATCTCATGCAAGGGGCACTCAAGATCGTCGAACGGTGGTGTTCTGAAAATGGATTGTCAGTAAACCCATCAAAAACCGAACTTGTTTTATTCACAAAGAAGCGGACTGTAAGCCACCTCCGCTTACCAAAGCTCCAAGGTACTACACTGACACTGACAAAAGAGGTAAAATACCTAGGTGTAATCTTGGATGACAAACTGCTGTGGAATAAACACCTACACAACAAACTAGAGAAAGCCTGTGTCATATTCTGGCAGTGTAAAAGACTACTTGGGAAAACCTGGGGCCTACACCCCAAAATCACCATGTGGCTCTATACTGCTGTGATACGGCCTATAATCACCTATGGTGCTGTAGTCTGGTGGCAAAGAACCAGACTAACGACAGCCAAGAATAAACTGCAGCAATTCCAAAGGCTAGCTTGCACAGCGATAACGGGCTGCATGAAAACTACACCAACAGCGGCACTGGAGGTACTGCTGGGGCTGCCCCCTCTCGATCTGTTTATTCAGCAGGAGGCGGCCTCAGCGGCCATCAGACTGAAATCACTCAACCTCTGGGGTGTATCTAACGGGGCCCATGCCGAAATCCTCAAGGAAGCTATCACCTACCAACCACTGATAGCCGCTCCTAACGACAAGGTACCCAAGCAACACGTCTTCAACAAAAGTTATACAATTACACTGGTTGAAGAACTACACGATCGGTCCGGAATACAGGAACTGCGTATTTATACCGATGGCTCTAAAACAAAGACAGGATCGGGCGCAGGCGTCTATTCACCCGAGATAAACATCAATATATCAATAGCCTTAGGCGAATACAGTTCCATATACCAATGCGAATGTATAGCCATTACACAGGCCGCCAAGGCAGTAGCTAGGAGGAGTATCAATAACCAAAAGATACGCATAGTGTCCGACAGCGCTGCAATACTACAAGCCCTAGACAGCAACCTCATCCAGTCTGGGCTCATACTAGAGTGCCACCTAGCCCTGGAGGTAATAGGGAGGACAAACATTGTCACCCTACAATGGATAAAAGGGCACAGCGGCTCTCTAGGAAACGACGTAGCAGACGAGCTGGCTAGAAGAGGATCTAGTCGACCTACGGTTGGCCCTAACCCAATACTCCCACTACCTTTTAACCAGCTGAGGTCATGGCTACGTCTCAGAACATCAAAACAACACGCCGATCAATGGACAAATACCAGTACATGCAGACAATCCCGGGAAACAATACCACACCCGGATGCACGCCTTACTAGGCGTCTGCTCTCTCTCAACAGAGCGTCACTACGTATAATCGTAGGCATTATCACTGGACATTGCCCACTCAACAAACATTTATATGTTCTAGGTACGACCGACAGCCCCCTATGCAGGGGATGCCTGTCGGCCGATGAAACAGCCCCCCACGTCATCCTGGAATGCGAAGGTGTAGCTGCACAACGGACTCAAATCCTCAACACACCGAGGTCACTCCGAGAAGCCTGTGGTGACACCAGGAGAATCCTGCGCTTCTGGTCGGAGTTAGGCTGGCTAGATCCCTAGCTGGTATTCATCCACGCACAATGGTCCGACCTACACGGACTAAGTGCGGAAAAAGGAGTCCACAACCATAACCATAACCAGATAGAGTCTCTTTCGAAAACAAAGTAATATTTCAATGTATTATAGACGAATTGAATTACCTCAGCAAAAACGGAATTAATTTTATTGTTTCGGGTTACGAGGGGAAAGTATATTTCTAGCTTGGCTTAGTGTTAGGAGACAATTTAGGCATACATTCTATCATGGGATTTGTGGAAAGTTTCTCCGCTAATTTTCCATGTAGAACTTGTCGTGTTAGAAAAGACGTGATGAAATATCAATGCGAGGAGAATACTTTGATTTTGCGAAACAGTAGAAATTATGAATCAGACTTATTAGTTGGTAACTATTCTGAAACTGGTTTGAAAGAAAAAAGTGTTTGGTTAGGTATACGGAATTTTAGCCTTTTTGATCAAGTAGGTGTAGACTGGATGCACGATATTTTGAAGGGTGTAGCGAAATATATTATGTGTTTCATTATTACGAAATTAACGCGTGATCTGAAATGTTTCACTTTAGGTATGTTCAATCAAAGAATAGAATCATTCTCGTATGGTCATGATGACAGAAATAAACCTTGTTCACTTTCTATGGAACACATTAATCAAGGAAATATACGTCTATGTGCCTCTGAAATGCTTACATTAATAAGGTATTTTGGCATGTTAATTGGGGAATACGTACCCAAGGATTTGCCAATTTGGAATTTATACCGAAAGCTCAGAGATATTATAGATATCTTATCGTCTACTGCTTTTAGTGAAGGAACAGCCGAAGTATTAGAAACTTATGTAACTGAATTAAATCACATGTAGCTTTCTCTCACTAATGACGTATTAAAACCAAAGTTTCACAATTTGCTTCATTATCCCAGAGCTTTAAAAAAATTTGGGCCATTGATTTCCATTTGGGCAATGCGTTTTGAGGCTAAGCATAGGATTTCGAAAATAGCTGCTAGAACTTCATGTAAAACGTACGTCACTTTACGCAGTCCAGTTTGATTCATGCATGTGTAAAATAAGCACGTTAAATTTGTAATGTATTTGTATGTAATTGTTTATTAACACATTCAGCGCTGAGGACCCGATAGACGGGATCTCCGTTCGTAAACAATTTTCGCTCCAAAGCGGAAAAACCATGTTATCGGCTACAAGCGTAGCGCGTAGCACTCGTCGGCAATGAATATGTTAAATCCCAGTAACATTATACATTTCGTTTTCGTTTTATCCGCCAATTTCCATTTGAGCCCACCATTTAGTCTCCAGTAGGAAAAAATGGGGAAAAAACCCCAGTAGTCAGAGCAAATAATTCCATTTGTACCACTGGGAAGCAATAATTCCCATTGTCCCTAGTTGTCACAAATGCTACATTACAATTACGACAAATCGAAGAATGCTGTAATTTTTTTATGTATCATTTATTGTTTCGAAGTGATCCTATTTATTCCCACTGGGAACTAAAGGGTGGGAACAAATGGGAATAGGCGATTTTATCTATTATCTTTTACTTGTAATTATAAGGCACCTTGCAATATATTCCTAAGCTAAGCTCTTTATTACAATACAATTGACGCCTTTATGTAAGAACGACACAACCACATTTGACGTTATCATATATTATATAGATACGTACCTATGTATAATATTGTATAACGTGGCGTCGCTTATAATTTTATTATGTTATTTTATTTTAATAATGTTTGAAGTGATTATATATTTGATGGAAATAAAACATGCGCGTGTGTATACTGATGGACCATATCATGGATTTCAATTTAACCCATGTCAGGATGTTGTTGAAAAGTTGTGAACAATTGCAAAAGCTATTTCTAATTTTGTAAAACCTAAGAAAATCTATAGCCCGTTAAATGTGGTCCCTCAGTTCTTACATTTTGAAAAGTTGATTTTCTAAAGTACTGAACTAGTGTACAATATCGCTATTATTGCCCTTTTAAATTTTTTTAGCCCCCTCCCCTCCCTGGGAAGGCAGGGCAGTTAATTATATTAATAACAAATGATGTGTCAAAATGTTTACAAGCTGTTTTCGAGAATCATCACGAACCGTATCGCGCGCAGGTTTGACGACTTCCAGCCTCCCGAACAAGCCGGATTCCGAAAAGGCTACAGTACCGTAGACCACATACATGCCTTGCGGCAGGTTATACAGAAGACCGAAAAGTGTAACTTGCCACTTTGTTTAGCATTTGTGGACTACGAGAAAGCCTTCGATTCGATCGAGACTTGGGCTGTACTGCAGTCTCTCCAGAGGTGCCAAGTTGACTACCGGTATATCGAAGTCCTGAAGTGCCTGTACGAAAACGCCACCATGTCCGTCCGACTACAGGACCAGGAAACAAAGCCTGTTCCACTGCAGCGGGGAGTCAGACAAGGAGATGTGATCTCTCCGAAGCTCTTCACCGCTGCACTGGAGGATGCTTTCAAATTTCTGGACTGGGAAGGACGAGGCATCAACGTAAATGGCGAGTACATCACTCACCTTCGATTTGCTGACGACATTGTAGTCATGGCTGAGACCATGGAGGACCTCAGTACAATGCTCGTTGATCTCAGCAGAGTTTCCGATCGAGTTGGTCTGAAAATGAACATGGACAAGACGAAAGTCATGTCTAATGCCCATGTTGTACCAACTCCCGTAATAATCGGCGGCTCTGCGCTCGAAGTTGTTGACGAGTACGTATACCTGGGACAAACAGTCCAGTTAGGTAGGTCCAACTTCGAGAAAGAGATCACTCGTCGAATCCGACTCGGCTGGGCAGCGTTCGGGAAGCTTTGCAGTGTATTCTCGTCCAGTTTACCGCAGTGCCTCAAGTCAAAAGTCTTTGACCAGTGTGTGTTGCCAGTGATGACATATGAATCCGAGACATGGGCGCTAACGATGGGCCTCATAAGAAAGCTCAAGGTCACCCAAAGAGCAATGGAAAGAGCTATGCTCGGGGTTTCTCTGCGTGATAGAATTAGGAATGAAGCTATCCGTAGCAGAACTGGGGTCACCGACATAGCCTTCAAAATTGCGACACTTAAGTGGCAGTGGGCAGGGCACCTTGCTCGCAGGACTGACGGTCGATGGGGCCAGAAACTGCTTGAGTGGCGTCCACGCACCGGAAGACGAGCTGTCGGTAGGCCTCCGACAAGGTGGAGTGATGACCTGGTGAAGGTCGCGGGAATCCGGTGGAAACGAACGGCACAGGACCGGTCTAAATGGCGAGCCTTGGGGGAGGCCTATGTTCAGCAGTGGACGTCTTTCGGCTGAAATGATGATGTGTCAAAACTAGCGCCACCTGTAAATAATTGTGATTATTTAAATTTAACGATAGATATTAACAAAAGGGGGTCGCGATGTACTGTATTTTGTGTTTAAATACCTTTTGAATACATTAAACTAGTTATTACGTTGCAAGATTCGCCAATATACGCGTCCAAAGATAAAACGGATGTTTGTTTTTTGAGCTCTTACTAGTTTGATGTATTAAAAAGGTACTTAAATACAAAATACAGTACATCGCGACCCCCTTTTTTAAATATTTATCGTTAAATTTAAATAATCACAATTATTTACGAGAGGTGCTAGTGAACACATAACGTAATTAAGCAAGCTAGATTATCATCAGACATATAAGTTTTTGTAGCATGAATGACATTCACCCAGAGTCGATATTAATTTATCGATAACTCCTTGAGATATCAAAGTGAGAGTTGGTTAAAACCTAAGTAGGTAATTTATCAATTATCGAAATTACCTTACCTAAAGGGCCTATGCATAGATGCACACCGCGTTTTTTTAAAGACTAGTCTTTGACCACATAACGTCACTGATGTCTTATCGATAAATTAATGATGATCAGAGATAATTTTGTGTAACAAGAATGACATTAATATATCGATAACTGTTTTACACACCGGAAATTTCATAATGAATATTGAGGTCATCGTCATCTCATGATCAAATAGTACGGGTACTATTATTACTTTAAGTATGACACTAACATATACTCTTATTCCATTTGATATTCTACTTTAAAACTAATATAATTGAGTTTATAACAATCATACTAATACAATAGAGTACTTAATGTCTAAAAATCATGTTTATAATATAAAGTCTATTACATTAGTGTTAAAGTAGAATATCCAATAGAACAAGAGCATATGTCCTTGTCAAAATCAAAGTAATCGTACTGTATGTGATCATGAGATGACGATGACCTCAATCAATATTCACTATGAAATTTCAGGTGTGTAAAACAGTTATCAATATATTAATGTCATTCTCACAAACTTCTCTCTGTGTGATAAGACATCAGTGACGTAATGTGGTTAAAACCTAGTCTAAAAAAAACGACGTGTGCACTGTGCAGTGCAATCTACTCATATGCATAGGCCCTTTAAGTAAGGTAATTTCGATAATTGATAAATTACCTAATTTATTTTTAATTTTTTCACAACTATTTCCTGTAACTGTTTTAATTTTTGTGTTTGAAGTTACGTTTTAATTTTTTACATAATGTACCTAGACGTAAAATAAGTCTGTAATAAAACAAATATGGTTTAAAATGATTTGTCTTTATTCATTTAACCCATACAAGTGATGGGATATCCAAGCTGCCTAAATAGTGCATTCGAAAGTTAAATATTGTTATTTCAATCAATTTAGTATGTATATTTGTATTGCCACTTGCAGTATTGCAAACCCAGATGCATTATCTAATATCGAAACGTTTGCTTCTTTCGATAAATTGCGAAGCAATGTATAGAAATCACGATGATAGTCCAAAGAAGGAGCAACAGTCTCGCTATTAGAGAAATGCATCGTGGTTAGCAATACTAAGCTGGTTAAGATACTTTTAAAGTGTAATCTAGCGCCACTCATAAATAATTCTGATTATTTAAATTTACCGATAGATATTTTAAAAAAAGGGTCGCTATGTATAGTTCGTACAAAACTAAGGCCAAATTCTGTCAAACGAACGCAAGTAAAAAACGACTAAGAGCTCTGACTATAAGGTAGATTCTTGCTTGCTTTCATTTGACAGTATTTGGCCTTACAGTTTTGAACGTACTATACCTACTGTATTTTGTTTTTAAGTACACTTTGAATACATCAAACTAGTTATTACGTTATTGGATTCGTCAATCTATGCGTCCAAAGTTATAATGACCGTTTTATTTTTGCGCTCATAGATCGACGAATCAAGCAACGTATAGCATACGAGTAGTTTGATGTATTTAAAAGGTACACATACAGTACATAGCGGTCTACTTTTATAAATATCTATTGTTAATCTTTTGACCGCCACAGTCACGTCTAAGACTTTGGCGTGGGAGAGACAACTTACGAATTAACTGTGGCGGTCAAGAGGTTAAATTTATATAATCAAAATTATTTACAAGTACTAACAAATTGATTAAAATAACTAACTGTAATTGATTGAAATAACTAACAGTAATTGATTGATATAAACAAGTTCAATGCTTGGACTGAACATTACCCTTGTACCATTTCATTAGGCTCCAATAATTATATCAAAAAAGTAGTTTGATTAATTTAATCTTGGACTATACTATATCACAAAGGACACTTGATAAAATCAAACAGATAACATGAATACATGAAACAATTCATTTATAAATATTATCAAAGTTCGTCTATTAAACGAAACTATTACTTTATTGACACGATAAACCTACTTAATATAACACTTTAAGCAACTTAATTCAGGGTATGATATACATACATTCAATCAATTATATTAGTTTTTTGCATCAAACATTCAACTTGATTGAATGTATGCGGATGTTTATGCCATCAATTACTGGGCCTTAATAATACCATTCAAGTAGCTTCATACAGGGTATAAGATATTTTGGTGACACGATAAACCTACTTAATATAACACTTTAAGCAACTTAATACAGGCCAAAGAGAATGTAATATTCCTACGGAGAAGAGACGTGACTGCCTTGTACTGCTTTCTACGTCAACTTTGACAGCGTTCTATGAAACTAGATCTAGAAATGTGTCAACAGTACAACACGAATTGCACAGACTAGACAGACACTAACTGTCACCTACTGTCACGTAGACGGATAGTGCTGTTCGAGGTATCGATAATGTTAAAACTGTAAATGTACTAGGGATGTGCATGTCTTATCGATATTTAATAAAAGTAGCATTAAATGGGTTTTTTTCCAAGATTTATTTTGAACTGCTGTTGTAAATAATAGAACAAGTATGCTTCTCAAATATGATTTATTTGTAAACCGATCAAAAAGTTATTTGGTGAATATTATACTAGTATTTTGTTTTTTATTCTTCATTCACATTTGTTTAGAAGCTTAATCTAAGTACATCAATACATAATTCCTATATTGCATTTATTTACAAGAAGTTACATTCAAAAATATTTTCCAACATAAACCCTGTTAGGGCACGGCAATACAAAAGCTTATACTAAAACTTATTCTAGGACATCAATTACTCTGATAAATCAATTGATTCCTTTTTGTCAATTTTCATAATACTGATTCATTTTACACAAAAATACATATTAACACTTTTTGCCACATCATAATCTCATACACTTTTGGCACCCCTGAGCCCGGGGAAAATCCAGGGGAAAACGTCCGACACGGCCACACGTGTGATTTAGAACACTGGAATACTCTAAAGAGTTTGCGCTCCAGTGAGATTGGTTGAGCGTTTTCAACCGAATCTGAGGTGTAAGTGGAATCGAACTACTGAGAGTTTTGTCTCTGGTTCACTAAACCTAGCCTAGCTGAGAAGAGTCCACCAAGAAACTCAGCTAAGCCCGACCTGGGTCGGACTGACTCTACCCGGTGTGCGGCGCTACCGGGACGAAAAGGGACTATATGTGTCAGTGTTGTCGAGATCGCGCGGTGGACGTGCCTAAGTCTACGCGTTGTGTCTGAGTTGGACGCCGTAAGCGCAGCGTTCCATCTTTCGATGGACGCTGTGATTACGTCGTCCGCGTCCGTGTGTGCTTAGGATACCGGACCGTGCGGCCCCTAATCAGTGATCGCCGAGTTACGCCAGAGGGAGGAGGGATGGGAACGTAGTCGACAGTCTTCCTAACTAACGGATTCCTATGAATCGGTCGCTTGGTCGGTCTGTTCAGTAATAGTTATATAGTCAGGGATGTCTCTAAGCAGGATCTGTCTGTAAGAGACCTGATTGTACCTTATTCCAGTCCAAGAGTATTCTGGTACGAGGTGTATTAGTCAAGTTCGTGTATCACTTCTACAGAACGCAGAGTTAACGCTACGTTCTTTAGGAGTGCTATGTCGAGTATGTCAGGTCGGTGCTCTACGTTATGAAGGAAAAACTTTTCGTGCTCGCTCGCGCGGCGACGGCCCCAGGGCGCGCGAGAGTTAGGTACCTATGTTTGTTTTATAATACTTATAATATTTGTTCGGATTTTTTTAAAATATCGGCAACTCGTTCTTCTTCTAATGCAATTTTTTTGTTAATTATTGCGCAATGCCTCCGAATCAGCAGTAACGCTAATTTGGCTATTATTAAATGCGTGATATCGTTGCGATGCTCATTGCACGTTATAAACGAATTATTGAACTGAGCCATGAACATTGTTACCGTTAGCTGGCGAATATTTAACGTGTGTATTACGGGCACGACTTCATTTTCAAACACATCTTTGCACTGGTTAATACAATTGTATAACCCTTTAGAGGGATATGTGAGGGAGGTCCTATCTTTCCACCACTCCCGAAGTTTGACGTATTCATATGCCAAATTCGTTTCATTGTTGTTCGGTTTTGTTGTTAAGGACTCTTGGCATAAATTACATTTTTTAATTTTCAGGATGCAATGTGCAATGTATCCGCTGACGTATACAACGGGCTGAATATCTAAATCTAGGATATCAGATTCGAAGTCCTGCATGTGGAGTGTCAGCGTATCCTCGTCCGGTATACTAAGCACAGGAACGTAGTCCTCCATTATTATATTTTCATTTTGTATGACTGGTTGTGTTGTGTTGTGAGTATGCGTGGATTGCGTGGTGGCCGTTTGATCGAAGCCAATTTCATGGAAATCTGTCAGAAGACTATTTAAGTCTTTCTGACAATTTGCTCCTCTGCTTTGGGGAGCAGTCATTTTAGATATTATTGCGGTCTTCATGGCTGCAATAAATGATGAAATCGTAGGGTTTCTATTTGTTGGACTGTGCTGTCGCAAAACACCAAACAAATTCTCCAACGAGTCTTGATTTAATTGCCGGAGATTCAAATACTTGAATCCAAGGCGCTGGCAATCGGTCCATATATCTCTTAGCGAGCACAATGTTGTTTTGTATCCTTCGACACATCTAACATTTTTAGCTTTTACACCCGTTCCCGGCTTTATGAAACTCATTGTCTCTAGCAACTTCCTATATTCAGCCCACACTTTAATATGGTCAGTTTTTGCAGACACGTTTTCTCGTTTTCCTTTTTTTACATCATCTGGACCAGAAGGTCCATTTGTGTAATCGAATAACCGATCAAGCTGGAGTACGACTCTGGCAGTTTGCTTGATTTCTTCGATTTTGGCCGGATCTTGTTCTACAGGCGCAAGAAGCATAAGCACTGCATATACCGTATTGCTCAGTATTTGTGCAGCATACTTCACTTTCATTTTAGCTCGGTACCTGGGCTGGACATGGATTGGGCTTATTTTACTCAAATATAAAAGGTTTCGGTTTCTCTCTTCTACTTTTAATAAATGTTCCCATTTTGCGGTGTCTCCACCCAGTGACATGGCACCATTATTCAAAAAGTTGTTCCTAATGGATTTAAACAGATGGGGAACGTCATATACAATGTATATTTTTTTTTGACCAACCATAAAATAGTTTTTTATTTGACCATCGTCTTCGCGTGAACGCGACAAATCTTTTAAAATTTTAAGAGCACCGGTATTCGTTGGGCCTTGGTCACAGATTGTGCTTATGACGTTGAATCCAGTTTCGTTTACTGATTGTATAATTTCTTTTATGAGGGTTGCAAGTTTTTGTGACGACACAGTGCCTTTCACAAAATAAAAAGCTATCGGTTGTTTGTACTTCGTTTTCAAGCCTTGCAACATAAACACCAAAGCATGGTTTGCTTGGGCAGGACTCCTTTCGCCGTTACCCATATCAGTAAAACCTTCTATTTTATCCGTTGCATTGTTATAGATTAGCCTTGGTTTTAGAGCAATTTCATCAAAAAGAAGACAGCAATGTTTATCATGCTCATTTTTGGGTAAATGCTTTTTTAAATGCGCCAAAGCGGGTCCACATAGCCCTGGTTCCATGGGTATTTTCTTTAAAATGGTTGTCAAAGTACTTTCACTGGGCAAGGGCATTAAATGTCTTAAATACCTATAAGCTTTTGGCGATCTCTTGAAAATCGCTAACAAAGAAATTTTAGATTGTGTCGTCCAACGACGGCCTCGGAGTTTTCATTTTTGATTTTTTAAAACCATGGTAACAATTTCCTTCAACACCGTAGAATCTAATGAGTCGATGAGGGTGGCACTTCTTTTTAATGACTTCACAGTGGCTTTTGTTTTCCTTAGTTGATGAAGAAGTTCCTTTTCCCGGGGATTTAAATCTGTAAAACAAGGCAAAATAATCTGTAGGACATACCACCTTAGGAGTGTGTTACCTGTCCAACCGATCAATGCCATCAATAGACGATTGATCAATGGAAAAACAGGGGGATAAAGAATTTCAGAGTCTAGAGAAAACGAGCTGTTTAATGATGTAGGGACAAGCAGTGGAGGAGATGAATTATAGTATTTTCATGTAAAGTTTTTATTTTTACCATCGTAGTTATAAACTAAGTAATGTCGCTACCAATTAGTTATGATGACCTATTATTACGAAATATTTAGTTCGGATATTTATGACTCTTAGAGCTTAATTATTTCAAAACTGAAGCGATTCATGTGAATGTGTACCGCAATTCAGTATCTAAAATCCTATTAATTACATGCATAATCGTAAGGAAAACATAGAGGTACTATACAGGTTATTTAGGTACTGACTTACAGCCTTTAAAGCACTTGAATTTTAAGTCAAAATTTGCTGACCCATTGAGCCTTAATAACTTTACTGTTTATAAAATTGGAGATTAAATAGATTGGACGTAAATGGTTGATGGTCCTACATAAAAATTATCGAATTTCCACTCCGAACTCGCGAACGAAGTCGCGAGCAAAAGCTAGTAATCAATATAGCTAGTGATTTAAAATAATTGACAACGTTATGTTTACGACTTGACTGCGAATACAATGGGAAAGATAACATAAATACTATTTAACCAAAGGCCTTTTATTTTAACCCATCGTCTACCGGTCCCGGGGATCCCCGAGCTCATTAAATAAGAATGCTATTGTTTATTTTTTTCGCAGGAGACGACGGCTTCTCATCCTCACAATAATCATCACAGCGTAATTTCAAATTGTTCTATGGAATTGCAGTTGCCGGTACCATTTTTAACGTTAGTTTTTTCATTTAATTTTGCTGATGCAACCCACTAAGACTATGTTAGTGCAGTTACCTATATCGCAAGACCTTAATTTCACTCGATAGAAAAAAAATCGTTTGCTGTTATTTTACATTTAATTTTTGTTCTCAACTAAAGATACTAAATAGTTATAGACAAATTCGTAGAGTATGACTTGATAAAATGAATATCTTATTGACTATGTTCAAATATAAATTTACGATAACTACGCGCAGTCGTAGAGAGCGGGGTGGTTAATTGCAAACTCACACGTGTTAGAGAGGGACACTTGCAATGGGCCCACCTGGCGTACCACTACACTGTTTATCATATTCCTTGTAAAACATACCTGCTTCTGATAATTTTATCTTCTTTACACTTTCTGCACTGATAAATGCGCTCGTAGACGGTATCGCAGGGTCTAGAATAAATACAATGTATGATTTAAAACTGTCATTAAGTACACTAGATTTACAACAGAATATCGCTTCGAAACACAAAATTAGATTACCATTTATATTAAGAATGTTGGAAGTCGTCAGTGGCCGTTTTCTAGATTTCTGTACTACAGGTATATGAACTTGATCCACCGTGAGCGTAGCTGGAAATAGAGTACAACTTGTTATAGTACCTATAGGGCGATTTCACTTTAGCGGTGCAACGTTAACACCCGTATTCATAAACAGTACATAAGTATAGCAGCAATTTTTGCGAAATTTTACATTTTAGTATATGATTGACAGATTCAGTGCGTTTCTGAGCACTCTGCGTCCGCATTATAACGTTTGTGAATACTGGTGTTAGACTCAAAACTATGTATCCATACTAATATAATAAATGCGAAAGTGTGTCAGTCTGTCTTTCTGTCTCTCTATTTTACTTACCTCTTCACGCTTAAACTGCTGAACCGATTGAAATGAAATTTGGTATGGAGGTAGTTTGAGTCCCGGAGAAGGACATAGAATACTTTTTAGCCCATAAATCATCCCTTAAGGGGGTATAAGTTTGTATTGAAGAGCGATAACTGGTATAAGTTACTAACATTTAGACATGCGCTTTCAGTTCGTCACAAATGTCTTAAGTGCTCAGATTTTATTAACTAAGCATCACTAACGTCTATACGCACTGCTAATCATAAGCAAGTGAACAGCCAGGCTGCCACATGTTGCTAAGCAGTTAATATTTAAAAAAAAATACGGGTACGGAACCGCAAAGATGGCTTGCTGGGTACAAGTCGCCGCTCGAAACGGGTGACCGGAATACAGAAGAAGCAGTATAAGCCTGACCTCCGATTATGCACATTATGTAGTTATCACGAATCTCGTGATCAAAATATAATAAAGACGTATCCTGAGGCGAGTCTAGACATTTGTTTAGTCCATACTTAATAGTATAATTGCGAAAGTAATGTCTGCCTGTTACTTCTTCACGCTCAAACCGCTTAACGGATTGAGATGAAATTTGGCATGAAGATAGTTTGTATTCCGAGACCGGACCGACATAGATAGTTTTGTCCCAGAAATCATGACCTAATGCCCGGAATACTCGAGGCTAGTTTTCCAAGCCTGGATGTAGCAAGCTAGTAGTCTATGTTCGTGTAGACAAAGCTAGTTTTGTATAGGTACACGAAGCTAGACACAAGGTTAGTAGCACTAGCTTGCTATCCTAGTTTGAAAATAAAGTAGTAGAAGACAATATTACTTGGCAAATTTCATAGTTCTTGTAAGTCAACGGAAAGTATCCTATAAATTTTGATTCCCTTGGGAGTGTGGAAATATACGTTTTTTTGCAGCATAAACGGCCGTATCTTTTTTTTACGTTAACCTAGAAGTTCAATTTATTCACAGCTTCAAGTATATGATTTTAATTTCAACTCGATACCTCCACTCGTTCTCGAGATAAAGGGTCTTGACATACAGACAGACGGACAAC
Organism: Epiblema foenella; assembly: GCA_963556455.1. Classification (NCBI taxonomy): domain Eukaryota; kingdom Metazoa; phylum Arthropoda; class Insecta; order Lepidoptera; family Tortricidae; genus Epiblema; species Epiblema foenella. The sequence goes on along the minus strand of OY747097.1, from coordinate 11,266,278 downwards.
AAAATTATCTCTGTTTTACCTTTTGAGGTACGGAACCCTAGAAATGATCTTAATGCACGTATTGCGGACCAGAAGTAGATTATGCAACATCCAAATGAAGGCGAAAGGTGATTGTTTAAGTTTCTGATTTCTATGTTTTGTATTGTCAAGAAAGTAGAAAATACTGCATACAGTTTGCGCCTTGCTAATACTTGGCGGGGCGCGATCGGTATGAGGTATTTGGTACATAATTTGTTTATTTAAAGAGTAAAATAGAAGAGTATTCGTAGATCAAGACAATACAATGCGCTATGTAGAGAATATAAGATCAAAATTAGCTGTCAACAACGAATCCTCAAATCAATACAAGTATTTGGTATCGCATCTAGCTATAGTCACGTCAACCGTGAAAGTACCTCCGTCTTATGGAGGACTGCAGGCATAATAACTCCAACACCTAGCCCTATAATAGTAACCTCGATCTCCTGAAGACACGCTTCTGTTAATAGGTTACTGTTACTAAAGAAAGATGAAGAATGTACTTTGGTTTTCAACCCCATGGCGGTTGCAGCGAAATTTTATATTCGGAATAATTAGATCTAGTAGAAAACTGTGTAACAGTAACATGATATTAACAGTCTAATACATTACTTACTTGTGGTACTGACGGCTTCGCTTTGCCTGCTTGTTGAAGGTTTATCCAAATAACACTGTGTGTCCAGCTCCATGGAAACTGGGTCTAAAATAAAATAACAAGTTAAAAAAACAAAACAGTATCTTATGTATGGTGAGATTGGTGACAAGAAATCACTACCTATAATGTATTTTAAGAGGAATTTAATGAAAATTGGGCATTTTACAGGGCAATAATTACTAATTCTGCTTGATTAATTTCATTAACATACATAAAAAAAACCGGTCAAGTGCGAGTCCGACTCGCGTACCGAGGGTTCCGTACACAGATGTATACTGGTTCTAACCCTATTAATTCAGTAAAAATCTCAACAACATGATGTAAAAATTTAATGCCATGGGTACAGCGCCATTTTTGTTTCAAATTTGAGCTAGTGAATAACTTAGTAATCTTAGTATGTATGGTGGTTTCTCAAGGATAATTCTTTCTAACGTGCACGGATTTCAATTACTTTTTTCTTTATTTGAAAGAAAGTACTTTCAGCGTAATCGCGTAGGAATTTATAAAACAAAAATACATGCAAAGGTAATTAAATTACAAATTTAGAATAGAAATGTTTTTGATGATAAAGAAAAAGAAAAACTGGATAAAGCTATAGTTACAGTTTTCCTATAAAATATGTCAGTTTGCACAGAAAAAAAAAGGATCTATGCACCTAGGTTACCCTTCTTTATCTGTTCCAAATTTGAAATCGATAGCATAAACAAACTCAAACTCAAAATATTCTTTATTCAAATAGGCCTAGCAACAAGCACTTTTGAATCGTCAGTTATGTATTACATAAATTGAATCTAATTATTCAGAGCAATTTATTGATGCATATGAAATTATAAAAAAGACATGAATTACTATAATGTATGTCAAAAGAGAGTATAATAAATTCACAAAAAGATCGTCAATATGTAAAATAAAAACATAAAAAATTGTATAATCTAGACAGTTTCTAGAATAAAATCTGAATGTCAAGAGGAAAATTTAACGTCAACATCTAATGTCATAGTTATGAAAATAGTCATTAAGATGTAATGTCATAATTATTAAAATATAATTAGTATTTCAACCACAATTATACCCACGGTGTTTTATCATTCATGTAGTCTTTTGTGCTATAATATGCTTTCAATATGAGTTTATGCTTTACATAAGTCTTGAATTTATTAATAGATAAATTAGTCACGTTTGTAGGTAGTTTATTATAAAACTTTACACAATTACACATGAATGATTTTCTTATTTTTTGGAGCCGAGTGGAGGGTACCGCAAGCTTATATTTGTTTCTAGTATTAATATTATGTATGTCACAGTTCTGTCTAAAATTTACAATATTTTTGTGTACATACACAATATTGTCATAGATGTATTGACAATGCATTGTCATTATATTAATGTCCTTGAACTTATCTCTAAGTGAGTCTCTATGTTTCATCTTATATATTGCTCGAATAGCCCTCTTCTGCAGAATAAAGACAGTATTTATCTCTGCAGCATTGCCCCAGAGTAAAATACCATATGACATAATACTATGAAAGTAACTAAAATATACTAATCGAGCTGTCTTCACGTCTGTTAATTGACGGATCTTGCTCACTGCAAATGCTGCAGAACTCAGTCTATTCGAGAGATTAGCAATATGGGGACCCCATTGGAGTTTTGAATCTAATGTCAAACCAAGAAAAACAGCACTATCAACTAGTTCCAATTCCTCATCTTTCACAGTGACACTAGTTTGCGTGTGATTTACGTTACTCGTGACGAACTTAATACATTTAGTCTTTTTCTCATTTAACAATAAATTGTTGACATTAAACCAATTAACTATTTTAGAAATGGCATTAGATACATAATTACAAGCTTGTTGTTGCCGTGTGACTTTGAATATGAGTGAGGTATCGTCAGCAAACAATACTATATCATGGTGGGTCTTTACGAGGTATGGCAAGTCATTTATGTAGATAAGGAATAGGAAAGGTCCCAATATTGATCCCTGCGGTACACCCATAGAGACCAATGAACCCGGCGATCGCTGTCCATTCACGTCGACCCTTTGTATTCTATCATGTAAGTAAGACTTTAGCAAATTCAGTGCCGATCCTCGAACGCCATAGTAATGTAGTTTCCTGATCAAAGTTTCATGACATACGCAGTCGAAGGCCTTGGACAAATCACAGAAGATACCTAAGGCATCATGTGACTCCTCCCAGGCATCGAATATATGTTTTGTTAGCTCGACAGCAGCGTCAGTTGTCGAGCGACCCCGCGTAAAACCAAACTGCTTATGATGCATTAAATTGTTAGCATTAAAATGTTTTATTAATTGGGACAAAACTAGTTTTTCAAAAATTTTGCTAAATGTAGGTAGCACAGATATTGGTCTAAAATTAGTGGGGTCAAAAGTGCTACCAGACTTGAATAAAGGAGTTATTTTACTGTGTTTCATTAGATCAGGAAACTCACCACAATCAACACTGTTATTAAATACAACCACTAAATCAGGCGCTATGACTTCTATTAGAAATTTGACAGAATGGACAGACACTCCCCAGAGGTCACTAGTTTTTTTGACATTAATTGTTTTAAATGCCTTTACTACGTCTGAGGCATTAACATGTACAAAATGAAAATCTCTACTACATTCTGGGGCGTTGTCTTTTAATAACACAACGGCAGACGAAGGTGATGAATTTAAATACTGTGTTGTGGATACTGGTATCTCACTAAAAAAATTTTCGAATACTGTTGCTACTTCTAAACTTGAATCTATAATTTTGCCATTTATTTTTAATTTAGGGTCATTCATTGTGTGCTTTGATCTGCCAGTTTCCACATTAATGACTTTCCATGTTGTTTTGATAATATCGGAGCTATTTTTTATTTTCTGGCTTAAATAAGTACGCTTAGCTATTCGACAATCTATTTTAAATTTTTTCGAATATTGTTTAACATGTTCTTTAAATTCATCACTCGCATTAAACCGCCGTTCCTCATATAAAGCATACAGTGCTTGTCTACGTTTATGTAAGTCCACAGTAGCCCATTCACTAAAAACTGATACACCACCAACCACGACCGATTTAGGAGTGAAAATTGCTTTATAATGTTTCATAAATGTGTGAAAAAATGAGTTGTACATGTCGTTAGGACTCATATCGGAAGATAAAAAGGGTAGCGCCTGGACTAAACTTTGTTTCATTCGTTCGACACGGTGCGTGGTTACTGGTACAAAAGTTATTTGTTTTCTCAAAGTACTCCTTCTTAATGTCTCAAATGTCATTAATTGGCCTAAGTGATCTGACTCTAATTTGCTGATTACACTTTGGGTAATAGGAATAATATCCGTAAAAATGTTATCTATACAGGTGGCGCTAGTAGCAGTTACTCTAGTAGCATAAGCAGTTCTTGAGATATTTAGCGACCTGACAGACAGACAAACAGGCAAAGTGAAATCATAAGGGTTCCTTTTTTACCATTTTGGTACGGAACCCTAAAAAGACAAGTGCTGACAATTTTATTGCAAATGAAAATGTGCTGCACAAGCGAAGAAACTGTTAACTGACCACCCATATAGACTTTAATATGTAAATGTACAGTTAACAGTATGTTTAAGCCGTCGAGTAAGCCAAATTTTATATTTGGAATAATTAGATCTAGTAGAAAACTGTGTAACAGTAACATGATATTAATAGTCTAATACATTACTTACTTGTGGTACTGACGGCTTCGCTTTGCCTGCTTGTTGAAGGTTTATCCAAATAACACTGTGTGTCCAGCTCCATGGAAACTGGGTCTAAAATAAAATAACAAGTTAAAAAAACAAAACAGTATCTTATGTATGGTGAGATTGGTGACAAGAAATCACTACCTATAATGTTTTTTTTAGAGGAATTTAATGAAAATTGGGCATTTTACAGGGCAATAATTACTAATTCTGCTTGATTAATTTCATTAACATACATAAAAAAAACCGGTCAAGTGCGAGTCCGACTCGCGTACCGAGGGTTCCGTACACAGATGTGTACTGGTTCTAACCCTATTAATTCAGTAAAAATCTCAACAACATGATGTAAAAATTAAATGCCATGGGTACAGCGCCATTTTTGTTTCAAATTTGAGCTAGTGAATAACTTAGTAATCTTAGTATGTATGGTGGTTTTTCAAGGATAATTCTTTCTAACGTGAACGGATTTCAATTACTTTTTTCTTTATTTGAAAGAAGGTACTTTCAGCATAATCGCGTAGGAATTTATAAAACAAAAATACAGAAATGTTTTTGATGATAGAGAAAAAGAAAAACTGGATAAAGCTATAGTTACATTTTTCCTATAAAATGTTCAATGATATACATATGTCAGTTTGCATAGAAAAAAAAAGATCTATGCACCTAGGTTACCCTTCTTTATAACTGTTCCAAATATGAAATCGATAGCATAAGCAGTTCTTGAGATATTTAACGATCTGACAGACAGACAGACAGGCAAAGTGAAATCATAAGGGTTCCTTTTTTACCATTTTGGTACGGAACCCTAAAAAGACAAGTGCTGACAATTTTATTGCAAATGAAAATGTGCTGCACAAACGAAGAAACTGTTAACTGACCACCCATATAGACTTTAATATGTAAATGTACAGTTAACAGTATGTTTAAGCCGTCATCTCCAGGCGAAAAAAATAAACATTACCATTCTTTTGTTATAATCCCGGGGATCCCAGGGACCGGTAGAAGACGGGTACAGTGCAATTAATATCAAACTGCGTTAAAACATGTGCATAACCACTAATGTCACCAATAACTAAATTAATTTACTCATGCCCTTATAATTAGTGATTTTATAGTAATTACCTGATTTTAAGCCCTTATGACATCAAAATGTTAACAACTATGAAGTAGTGCAGATAACTAAATATCAGTTTTTTGCTATTCTTTCCTTTGCTCCACAGGCAGCTCAGCAAAAGTTTGAGAGACACAACAGGCGACCCTCGCGCCGGCAGATTTCTCGTAGAAAGAATCACAATCACAGTTCAGCAATAAAAAATATATATATGGCAGATAACTTACTCTTGGTAACAAAGTCGTCTCGGTGTTCCTGCTCTGGAGTAACCTCCGGAGGATGCACACCTGTAAAATCTTTTGTCATTTATTCACAATACTAGTAACCCCTTACCTTATGTATACATATGCTTACAAGTTATATATACAAATTTAGGAACATATCAGTGTGTCATCCAAGTTAAGTAAAAAGAGCTACTTCTGGCCCCCTAATCATATTTGACCTACACTTCTCATTTTCCACCTTTTGATGTTAAAGGTTAACATACAAAATTAATTATATAAAATATTAATTTTGAGTTTCGTTAGTTGTTAGTTGCACCGCCAACAAATCTTTCTGCTTCGCCTTAAGGTTGACTGGTAGAGAATGCCATACAGCATTAAGTCTGCCTTTGTGCAATAAAGATTAAATAAATAAATAAAATTTGTTTTCTGTTTAATTTAGAAACTAATCTTTATTTTTACAAGCTATGGGTCACATCTTTTTTTTTGCAAGTAAAATTTGACCAACTTCCCAGAGTCCAATTACATCAAAATTTTGTACCTACGCCTGTTCTGTTTAAAGCAGGTGACAATGCAATATTATGCCATCCAGCTGGTTTGATGATGGAGATGGAAGGTGGGCATAGGAACTCCTAAATTACACATGATAAACATGTTGTATTAGGTCTTGTTAAAATCGTCTTGGTGAGTAGTATAATATAGATAAACTGTGTCACTACATAGTATAAAACAAAGTCGCTTTTCGCTGTCTGTCTGTCTGTCTATCCCTATGTATGCTTAGATCTTTAAAACTACGGCATGGATTTTGATGTAGTTTTTTTAGTAGATAGGGTGATTCAAGGTTTATATGTATAATACATGCATCAGCATTGCACCCGTGCAAAGCCGGGGCGGGTCACTAGTAAAGTACAATCTGTACAGTAGGCAATAAAAGCTTGTCTCAAAAACTACATTTTTGACAGAATAACTAGAAATAAGTAAACAAAGGTTTTTTTTTACCTTGGCTTTTTCCTGCCATATGCAAAGGAAACCCTTCAAGAATTTCATCAGGAAGTGGAGGCATTGTTAGCTGAAGCGTGGGTACTGCATTTTTCTTTAATCTTGTTTTTGTTTTCGTAAAATGTCGTTTTTCGAAATGACTGCCACAAACATGTCGCAGGTCATGTAGTTTTTCAATTGGTAAATGTGCAAGGTCTTCCTTACCCACTACTTTTACCCACTGCTTACATCTGAAACACAGTCATCTATATTATAAAGGTCTCCTCGATCCATGCAAGCAAGTTTCGATGAGTACCCATGTCAAAAACAACATGAACAAGCTTAGCAACATAAATTAGAAATTCTACTTACACATGCTCTAGTAAAGGAAATGTTGCGAAAAACACTTTGCCACTGCACCGTTTTTCTTGTATACCACAAATTTCACAGTTTCTGTGGCCACGATTCATTTTAGCTAGTAAATCTAACGACACATGTGAAGTAACTTAACTAATAGAGTCCTGTCTCAAAACACTACCTAAATAACAAATAACAATGAGAAGTAACTTAACTAATAGAGTCCTGTCTCAAAACACTGTACCTAAATAACAATGAGAAGTAACTTATCTATCAGAGTCCTGTCTCAAAACACTGTACTAAAATAACAATGTGAAGATAATGCGCAGGAAAATTACAGGAGAATGGAATTATAGAAAGAAATCATAGAAGCCGCCTCTGCTCAGACATTTTGTTTGGGGTTGCCATATATAATTTACAGAAGTTTCCATTAACTCCAATTACCATGTTATAAATATGTATTGTAGTGTTTTTGTAATATATTTTCCTTTTTATTCATTATTTATATCGTTCTTTTATGTTTATGTGTTATAATCAATACATTTATTAAAGTCATAAGCAACAAAATCTACCAGGTACATACTTTTTTAACATAGGGTAACTGGCTATGTTAATTCGGTGAAGTTGGTACAACACGTGATTCGACTACATACAAGCTGTTTTTTTGTATTGAGTTAAGAGTGACTGATACAGGCTATGGTATACATTAACTCAATCAATTATATATATTTTTTGCATCAAACATTCAACTTGATTGAATCTATACGGATGTTTATGGCATCAATTATTGGGCCGTAATAATACCATTCAAGTAGCTTAATACAAGGTATAACATACCTTGCTTGATTTATTTATTTAACTTGATTCCATCAAACACTTGCTCAAATTGTATCTGTAAAGATGTTGATAGCATCTATTAACTATATCTTGATTATATTAGTCAATGAATATATTTCGTCCATTAAAGTCATGGCTTGATTTATTAAGTTACTTTGTTACCTTTTTCAATAATTTCAACTTGATGGCTGCAATTAGCTGACTTAATCTGCTCGCTATACATTAAGTTACTTGGTTATCACTATAAATATTTTGATTAAGGTAACCAAATTTTTTTTTCAGTGTACTGTACCTAAATATTATGATCTGTGTACACAGTTTGCAATAAACTTATTTTAATTCTTGGGAAAGAATTTGATAAAGCTCCTCAGACTTTTCTTCACTAACCTAGAAGTAGATACTGGAAACTGCATAAAACCATCTTAAGTGCAAATGTATCTGAGCATATCAAGGTGTCGTTTAATCAGTCTAATATGTCACCCTACTAACTTGCCAATGCAGCCCTGCTGCTGTACTGAAAACGGTATAAAACAATATGTGCTGAATTAAATGTATTCAAGCGTTGTGAATTCTGGTTGTTACCTATATCGATATAAATTGAGATTGGATAACACTGAAACATGCTGTCACAAATACGGACAAATAGTTATCACTTAAAAGTATAGATTACTTCGCATTAAAAGGAATAAGTACTTAAAGGTTACCTTAGCCTACAGGACATTAATAAACCAATAACAACTACCAATAACACTGAGAAACTCGAAGTAATCCACTTTTTTTTTTACTAGTAAAAGCCAAAAAGTTCTTCTTAGGATATTGTATGAAATTCAACAAGAAAAACTACAACTTCTATACTATAATATCTAGACTTGATTCGAGTCATTTATTTGAGACACTAATTGACTTTATCGTTGCATAACTTTCATGGATATATTATAACGCAACGGAGCAACGCTGTTTTGCCACCTAAATATTGTTTTGGTTTTAAGTATATACTTTTATGTTTATAAGTATGGTAGCTATAAGGTATTTCTCTATGGGCCCTTGTTGCCTGAAATAAATGATTCTCTATTATTATTATTATTATTATTACTGTAGGTAAACTGCTTCAAAAAAAGTACGTGAAATAGAAATTCGTTTTTTTTTGCTATGTCTGTGTTTCACAAACAAGCATGAAATAGATACATGCGCCACAGGGGTAACACATGCTCATAATTCTACTTTTCATGAAAGATTTCTTCGAAACTCTTATTACTCATCAACTCACTATTGTAAGAGTATAATCAGCAGTAAAATGTGGTTTGAAGTAGGTAACTAACCTCTCGACACTTCTCAAATGGACTGTTATGCACGTCATGTGTATAATATGTTAAACTTGTATTGCTTAACATTACAAAACGATTAAAACTCACGTATAGTTATCACTCCGGGCATTGTATTGAATTCTATTTAGTAGTAAAAAATATTCTCCATAACAATAAAATCTTTTAATTATATTTCTATAACAAAATGGATATACTTAACTTTCAAGGTATGGCACACTTGGCCTAAACAGCACATAGGGCTGAATAACTTGGCACACTCAGCCTGCAAAGTACCTAAGGCACACTCAGCCTTCAAAGTAGGTACCTAAGGCACACTCAGCCTTCAAAGTACCTAAGGCACACTCGGCCTTCAAAATACCTAAGGCACACTCAGCCTTCAAAGTACCTAAGGCACACTCAGCCTTCAAAGTACCTAAGGCAAACTCAGCCTTCAAAGTACCTAAGGCACACTCAGCCTTCAAAGTACCTAAGGCACACTCAGCCTTCAAAGTACCTAAGGCACACTCAGCCTTCAAAGTACCTAAGGCACACTCAGCCTTCAAAGTACTTAAGGCACACTCAGCCTTCAAGGTACATAAGGCACACTCAGCCTTTAAAGTACATAAGGCACACTTAGCCTCAAGGTTGAATAACTGGGCACACGTAGCCCTCTATCACGTTAAGATGAATACTCGGGCATAACTAGCCCGTATATCTGAAACACACAGCCTGGACAGTACTTGTGATTGCATATATTTACTACTAGCGGCCGCCCGCGACTTCGTCCGCGTAGATTTTAGATGGTGACAAAGATATAAATGAGGTTTATTTGTTTCTGTTAGTTGTTTGATGCTATTAATCTTTTGTGAAAATTACTCGAAAGAAAAAATTAATGTCCGCCATCTTGGATCTGAAAACGCATATCATTTTCGTAATCAGCACCCCGAGGAACCTCGACGATGACACCCATGTCGATTTTTAAGAAAAATAAATGTCCGCCATCTTGGATTTGAAAATGCATATCATTTTCGTAATCGGCACTCCGAGGAACCTCGACGATGACACCCATATCGATTTTTAAGAAAAATAAAAATGTCCCCCTCTGGGATTTGAAAATGGATGTCATTTTGGAGCAACTCCGAAGATGACACCCATGTCGATTTTGAAGAAAAATGAATGTCCGCCATCTTTGATTTGAAAATAGATGTTATTTTCGGAATCAGCACCCCGCGGAACCACAAAGATGACACTCATATCGATTTTTAAGAAAAATAAATGTTTGCCATCTTGGATTTGAGAATGCATATCATTTTCGTAATCGGCACCCCGAGGAACCTCGACGATGACACCCATATCGATTTTTTTAAGAAAAATAAATGTCTCCATCTGTCAACTTGGAACCCCTTTTTACCCCATTAGGGGAATAATTTAGAAAAACGCTGGAACACGTTTTGTTGTATTTAAACAGAGAGTCTATATACGAAGTTTTAAATCCCGCACTTCAAAAAATATTTGCTCCCCGTACGAAATTTTAAACCCCTTTTCACCCCTTTAGAGAAGCAAATTTGAGAAACGCTGAAATACGTTTTGTTGTATATAAACAGAGAGTCTATGTACGAAGTTTTAAATCTCTCACTTCAAAAAAGAATTTCTCCCCGTACAAAGTTGGAACCACATTTTCACCCCTTTAGAGGAGCAATTTCAAAAAACGCTGAGATACGTTTTGTTGTATTTAACAAAGAGTCCGTATACAAAGTTTTAAATACCGCACTTCAAAAAATATTTGCTCCCCGTACGAACTTTTAACCCCCTTTTCACCCCTTTAGAGGAGCAATTTTGAAAAACGCTGAAATCAAATTTGTTGTATTTAAATAGAGAGTCTATATACGAAGTTTTAAATCTCTCACTTCAAAAAAGATTTGCTCCTTTACAAACTTTGAACGCTCTTTTCACCCCTTTAGGGGAGCAATTTTGAAAAATGCTGAAATAAGTTTTGTTGTACTTAAAAATAGTCTATTTACGAAGTTTCAAATCTCTAACTTCAAAAAAGAATTGCTCTTCGTACAAACTTGGAACCCCCTTTTCACCCTTTTAGATGAGCAATTTCAAAAAACGCTGAAACAAGTTTTATTGTATTTAAACAGAGAGTCCGTGTACGAAGTTTTAAATCCCGCACTTCAAAAAATATTTGCTCCCCGTACGAATTTGTAAACCTCTTTTCACCCCTTTAGAGGAGCAATTTCAAAAAACGCTAAAATATTTTTTGTTGTATTTAAACAGAGAGTCTATATACGAAGTTTTACATTTCTCACTTCAAATAAGATTTGCTCCTTTACAAACTTGGAACCCTCTTTTCACCCCTTTTGGGGAGCAATTTTGAAAAACGCTGAAATTCTTTTTGTTGTACTTAAAAATAGTCTATTTACGAAGTTTCAAATCTCTCACTTCAAAAAGATTTGCTCACCGTACAAAGTTTCAAGTCTCTAACTTCAAAAAAGAATTGCTCCCCGTACAAAGTTGGAACCACCTTTTCACCCCTTTAGAGGAGCAATTTCAAAAACCGCTGAAATACGTTTTTTTGTATTTAAACAGAGAGTCCGTATACGAAGTTTTAAATCCCGCACTTCAAAAAATATTTGCGACCCGTACGAACTTTTAATCCCCTTTACACCCCTTTAGAGGATCAATTTTGAAAAACGCTGAAACACATTTTGTTGTATTTAAACAGAGAGTCTATGTACGAAGTATGAAATCTATCACTTTAAAAAAAAATGCTCCTTTACAAACTTGGAACCATCTTTACACCCCTTTAGGGGAGCAAATTTAAAAAACGCTGAAATATTTTTTGTTGTATTTAGATATAGAGTCTATTTAAGAAGTTTCAAGTCTCTAACTTCAAAAAAGAATTGCTCCCCGTACAAAGTTGGAACCACCTTTTCACCCCTTTAGAGGAGCAATTTCAAAAAACGCTGAAATACGTTTTTTTGTATTTAAACAGAGAGTCCGTATACGAAGTTTTAAATCCCGCACTTCAAAAAATATTTGCGACCCGTACGAACTTTTAATCCCCTTTACACCCCTTTAGAGGATCAATTTTGAAAAACGCTGAAATATGTTTTGTTGTATTTAAACAGAGAGTCTATGTACGAAGTTTTAAATCTATCACTTTAAAAAAAATGCTCCTTTACAAACTTGGAACCCTCTTTTCACCCCTTTAGGAAAGCAATTTTGAAAAACGCTAAAATGTTTTTTGTTGTATTTAGACATAGTCTATTTAAGAAGTTTCAAGTCTCTAACTTCAAAAAAGAATTTATTCCCGTACAAAGTTGGAACCACCTTTTCATCCCTTTAGGGGAGCAATTTTGAAAAACGCTGAAATAACTTTTGTTTTATTTAAACATAGAGTCTGTTTACGAACTTTTAAATATCTCATTTCAAAAAAGATTTGCTCACCGTACCAACTTTTAAACCCCTTTTGACCCACTTTATAGGAGCAATTTTGAAAAACGCTGAAATTTATTTTGTTGTATTTAAACAGAGAGTCTATGTACGAAGTTTTAAATCTCTCACTTCAAAAAAGTATTTCTCCCCGTACAAAGTTGGAACCACCTTTTCACCCCTTTAGAGGAGCAATTTCAAAAACCGCTGAAATACGTTTTGTTTTATTTAAACAGAGAGTCTGTTTACGAAGTTTTAAATCCCACACTTCAAAAAATATTTGCTCCACGTACGAACTTTTAAACCCCTTTTCACCCCTTTAGAGGAGCAATTTCAAAAAACGCTGAAATACCTTTTTTTGTATTTAAACAGAGAGTCCGTGTACGAAGTTTTAAATCTCGCACTTCAAAAATATTTGCTCCCCGTACGAACATGTAAACCCCTTTTCACCCCTTAAGAAGAGCAATTTCAAAAAACACTGAAATACATTTTGTTGTATTTAATCAGAGAGTCTATACGAAGTTTTACAATTCTCACTTCAAAGAAGATTTGCCCCCGTACAAACTTGGAACCCCCTTTTCACCCCTTTAGAGGAGCAACTTCAAAAAAACGCTGAAATGCATTTTGATGTATTTTAACAGAAAGTCTATTTACGAAGTATGAAATCTCTCACTTCAAAAAAGATTTGCTCACCGTACAAACTTGGAACCCCCTTTTCACCCCTTTAGAGGAGCAACTTCAAAAAAACGCTGAAATACTTTTTGTTGTATTTAGACATAGAGTCTATTTACGAAGTTTCAAATCTCTCACTTCAAAAAGATTTGCTCACCGTACAAACTTGGAACCCCCTTTTCACCCCTTTAGAGGAGCAATTTCAAAAAACGCTGAAATACTTTTTGTTGTATTTAGACATAGAGTCTATTTAAGAAGTTTCAAGACTCTAACTTCAAAAAAGAATTGCTCCCCGTACGAAGTTGGAACCACCTTTTCACCCCTTTAGAGGAGCAATTTCAAAAAACGCTGAAATAAGTTTTGTTGTATTTAAACAGAGAGACCGTGTACGATGTTTTAAATCCCGCACTTTAAAAAATATTTGCTCCCCGTACGAACTTTTAAACCCCTTTACACCACTTTACAGGATCAATTTTGAAAAACGCTGAAATGCGTTTTGTTGTATTTAAACAGAGAGTCTATTTACGATGTTTGAAATCTCTCACTTCAAAAAAGATTTGCTCCTTTACAAACTTGGAACGCTCTTTTCACCCCTTTAGGGGAGCAATTTTGAAAAACGCTGAAATAAGTTTTGTTTTATTTAAACATAGAGTCTATTTACGAAGTTTCAAATCTCTCACTTCAAAAAAGATTTGCTCACCGTACAAACTTGGAACCCCCTTTTCACCCCTTTAGAGGAGCAATTTCAAAAAACGCTGAAATGTGTTTTGTTGTAATTAAACAGAGAGTCTATATACGAAGTTTTAAGTATCTCACTTTGTAATGTTTTGATCCTGGCTAGTGAGGTGCGGGTTGAGCAAGCGACTACAGGGCTAGGTAAGGCCACCCTTGGAGCAGAGAATCACCAAAACTTATTAAAGAGGGCGCCAGGCGATTCCCCGACAAACGAATGATATATTTAAAAGAAAACAATTTTGTTTATAGAATAGTTTATTACAGTTTTAACACAGGATGGGTCCCTAGGCGTGACCCAAAAGAATTCGTTTATAGACGAATAACGTCCTTAGACCATTATAAATCTTAAAATTAAAATTCACAGGTAAATTTTATAATAGACTTTTGGAGGGCAAAAGTCTATTTAAGTCTATTTGACTATGTTATGCCTTAACAAATAGGTTTAACTTATTTCAGCAATTAACTTGCTTAAATATGGTTAAATTTAGGAATAGACTTTTTGAGGGCATATTTGCAAAGTAACAAAAATCCTATTATTAAGTTTTATAGGTATTAAACCCTTTTTAGAATGAAGTTCATTTATTACAGGTTAAATGTTTTGCTTGAACCACCAAAGATAAGCACTCGACCACACCGAGGGGTCCACCGTAGAGTGTATCATCCCGGAGGTACAATAGTTTAGTTACAAAGTCACTTTACACGGATAGTAGCGAACAGTTCACATATTATATGCCTTAAAGTCTTTGTTTTCCTTCAACACTGCGAGTCACTGAGTAAGAGAAGTAAAAGTTACATACAGTTTAGGGTGAGTGCACTTCCACAGGTACACGGAGTCCAGTAAGTAACCGGGACGGTCACCCGTACAGCAAGCTTAGGTGTATCTCCCCATTTGGAGTGATCAATCCTTGACTGAAGCACCCGCAGAGGTCTTAGGTCAAGGTTCAAGTTACAATAAAAAATAAAAACCCAGGTTTAACTGGGTTTTTGGTTATGAAGTGCCATAAGGCACATGGCAAACGCCACCGTCACATTTAGGTGAACGGAAAACAATTCACGATAGGAGAAAGTATGGAGGCAACGCCTATCAATGCGTATTCAAAACACCATCTTGCGATTTTACGCCGTGACGACTTCTGAACCTCAAAGGATCCTCTCAAAATAATCAATCATGTCTGCGACAATAGCGAAAGATCTAGAATGGTCTCCCCTCCGACCCGAGTAGAATCGTCAATCTTCCTTTTTTTTTTTAAAGCTTGCAACCCGGCATCTCGGCAGAGTTGCAACTTGATAAAGACGTATCACACAATCATTATTGGAAAAGAGCCCTTAAGGCGAAATACCCAATTAAAACAACAATAACACCATTTTGGTAAGTTATTTCTAATAAACAATGAAGATTTCCAACAGAAATCGATATCCTAAAATCAATTCGACGAGTCGAACCAAAACTTATCTATGGTTTGCGTTCCGTTCCACTAGTGCGAACGTTTGACGCAAATGCTTAAATGTTACTTAATTACTTACAACAAAGTAAAAATATTAATTAAAGGTAATTTAATTACGGATTGACTTAAAATTGGTCTAACATCCTTAGAGATTATTAGTAGTTATTTGTTTTAATGCAAATAAGTTCTGACATCTTCTGTTATAGTAAGATTTCATAACGATGCAACGGAACGTCGTTTTGTTGATTGTCAAATATTTGCTCCTAACCAAACACAGTTGTTATATTACATTATATTATTAATAGTACGTGTAATTCCGGTTTATGGATAGTGTTAAAAGTGGGATATGTGAATTTATTGGAATGAGTGTCGTTCCGACAGAAAGAATGCCCGCGCAATAGCGGTTATGTGAATGAAATCGGACCGGAATGGAACTG
Organism: Epiblema foenella; assembly: GCA_963556455.1. Classification (NCBI taxonomy): domain Eukaryota; kingdom Metazoa; phylum Arthropoda; class Insecta; order Lepidoptera; family Tortricidae; genus Epiblema; species Epiblema foenella. The sequence continues at coordinate 11,250,355 of OY747097.1, read as the reverse complement.
ATATTTGTTGGTAAGATTATTCATATTTGAACACATTTTGAGACCTTACTCGGCTATGGCAAAGCGATACATATACAACTAACGACCTAGCCTAGGATACAACACGTTCTTCAACTGAGACGTGCCTGTTTTATCAGTCAAAAATTGTACTTAAAATTTACTAACAAGTTTCACCTATAACAAGGGGAGAGGACACTCTAAAGTGTTACAGTGCCTCTTTAGTTGGGTAAAAAAAAAATTTAAATTTTTGAAAAAAATTTAAAATTTTTTTTTTTGGAATGCGAAATATCCTTAGCAAATATATTAATCCTAATATACAAAGATTCGTAAGAGCCTTACTTCTAAGCAGTTATTTTCTATTAGAGGCATGTTTTAGGTTTAGCCCCTTCATCCTATCACTATCAGTAAAAGAGAAACATTACCGCTGTGTTAATACTAATCCGGATACTATATTATTTATGCTATGAGAACTACAGACTAAGTGCGCGCATTATACTACCTTATCGACATGTCGGTCTAATCTACACCTACACAAAATATACTAATTTTGGCAAAAAGGCTTGAGTTTATTAAGCGCCGAACATTTACAAAGGAGCTAGTGTGAAGAAAGGATAATAAGATTTATCCATTTCACCATTACCAGAACTCGGGACTCGCTAAGATATACTTATTGAGTAAAAAAAAAACTGGAAAAAAGCTTTATTTTTTTTTTTAATACTTCTTTCAGGGGTAAGCAAATACATTTAGTACAGTATTTACTTACTTCAATAGAGTATGAGATAAAACTCAAAGGCATGGTAAAAGTTTTAAAGTATATCCATGTTTATACTATTTAGGGAGATCGTTCATGATCTTTTAATGAGGTTGTATCATCCTTTATAAGAAGAGCTAGGGTACCTACTAGCTTGAATAGGATGTCAAATAAGATATGTCTTTTTAAGGACATGAAGGCAATAATAAGTATGCCAGTGGCAGTAACATCGAATAAATACAAACAAAATTTCTGAGGAAAACTCTATCCTTGAGGCTTCGCTCAGTTCAATTGTATTATTCTTTTAGATAAGTACAGAGTTATAGACATCAAGTCTTATGAAAGAGCACACTGCCCGTTACGAGGACGGAGCAGCTTCACCAGGTCTGACAATATCCTTGATATGAAAGTTTCCTAGAAGCTTCCCTTCAAGGTTCTTCAAAGAGTAAACCAGAGGACCTAGTTTCTTATGGACCACACATTTTTCATAACGGGGAGCTAGCTTAGCTGAAAAGTGTTTTGCAGCATTAGACAAATGGAAACATTTTTTGTAAACAATCTGGCCTTCCTCAAGTTCTACTGATCGCTTTCTCATATTGTAATAACGCGCATTACGCTCATGAGAAGCTTTTAAAGAATTTCGCACCTCGACAAAGATAGATTTGAGCTCTTTCAATTTATCTGAAAAAGCTAAACCATTTGTTATTTCGAGGGCGTTTTGATCAATAGGGCCATCATCGTTATATATACAACCATCCAGTATCATCTGTCGACCATGAGTCAGGAAATAAGGAGTATGTTTAGTAACTTCGTGACAGGCGGTATTTAGGGCACACTGAATTTCTGCAATGTTCTTGTCCCAATTACGATGATCGGAACGTATGTATGAAGATATAGTTCTTACCAAATCATCCTGTGACGAGCTCTGATCATCATCTGAAGTGCACAATGAAGAATTATTGTCTGTGATTTCCTCCAACATAGAGTTAATCTTATCCTTAAGAGAACAAACTTCCTCCGAGGTATCCCCCAGACGAGTAAGACGACAAATCAAATAGCGACAGCGAGAACTCAACCTATCAACAGCCGCTTCGGAAAGTTCATCACCTATTTCCCTTTCAATATCCGTTGCTTTCCTTTTACAAATCTCTAACTCCGACGCAACATCTCCTGGGGTAATCTCCGAAACAAGAAGACTACTCTTCCGTACAAGTTGTGCAGTCTGCTTTAGAGCCTTGCAGAGGCTAGTGCGACGAGAAAGAGGATTAAACGGCATTTTCCGAATTGAAAGTTCGTGAGTGATTTCATCCTTATGTAAGTGTGTCAACTTACATCCCGCTTTTATGAAGTCCATCTTGTATTTTAAACGAACAGATTTAAGTTCATTTGTGTTTCAATAATAAAATAAGGTGCCTTTATATTAGCTTAGAAAAGAATGTAGTTAAACTATTTTGAATTCCAAATTCACTGTACAAATTCAGTTTTGAGTAGTGTGTGAAAATATTTAAAGACAATAAGTCAGTTCTTATGAAAGTTTAGTTGTATAGAAGTAGTAAGTTTCATTTATTATTTGTGTAAAGACACGAAATAATTTTAACCTTAGAAGTCAGTATGACCATTTAACCTTAAGGATAAATATTTATATACCAATCTCTTAAATACATCATTCTCCAAGGCCCCACGTTGGGCGCCACTGTAATGTTTTGATCCTGGCTAGTGAGGTGCGGGTTGAGCAAGCGACTACAGGGCTAGGTAAGGCCACCCTTGGAGCAGAGAATCACCAAAACTTATTAAAGAGGGCGCCAGGCGATTCCCCGACAAACGAATGATATATTTAAAAGAAAACAATTTTGTTTATAGAATAGTTTATTACAGTTTTAACACAGGATGGGTCCCTAGGCGTGACCCAAAAGAATTCGTTTATAGACGAATAACGTCCTTAGACCATTATAAATCTTAAAATTAAAATTCACAGGTAAATTTTATAATAGACTTTTGGAGGGCAAAAGTCTATTTAAGTCTATTTGACTATGTTATGCCTTAACAAATAGGTTTAACTTATTTCAGCAATTAACTTGCTTAAATATGGTTAAATTTAGGAATAGACTTTTTGAGGGCATATTTGCAAAGTAACAAAAATCCTATTATTAAGTTTTATAGGTATTAAACCCTTTTTAGAATGAAGTTCATTTATTACAGGTTAAATGTTTTGCTTGAACCACCAAAGATAAGCACTCGACCACACCGAGGGGTCCACCGTAGAGTGTATCATCCCGGAGGTACAATAGTTTAGTTACAAAGTCACTTTACACGGATAGTAGCGAACAGTTCACATATTATGTGCCTTAAAGTCTTTGTTTTCCTTCAACACTGCGAGTCACTGAGTAAGAGAAGTAAAAGTTACATACAGTTTAGGGTGAGTGCACTTCCACAGGTACACGGAGTCCAGTAAGTAACCGGGACGGTCACCCGTACAGCAAGCTTAGGTGTATCTCCCCATTTGGAGTGATCAATCCTTGACTGAAGCACCCGCAGAGGTCTTAGGTCAAGGTTCAAGTTACAATAAAAAATAAAAACCCAGGTTTAACTGGGTTTTTGGTTATGAAGTGCCATAAGGCACATGGCAAACGCCACCGTCACATTTAGGTGAACGGAAAACAATTCACGATAGGAGAAAGTATGGAGGCAACGCCTATCAATGCGTATTCAAAACACCATCTTGCGATTTTACGCCGTGACGACTTCTGAACCTCAAAGGATCCTCTCAAAATAATCAATCATGTCTGCGACAATAGCGAAAGATCTAGAATGGTCTCCCCTCCGACCCGAGTAGAATCGTCAATCTTCCTTTTTTTTTTTAAAGCTTGCAACCCGGCATCTCGGCAGAGTTGCAACTTGATAAAGACGTATCACACAATCATTATTGGAAAAGAGCCCTTAAGGCGAAATACCCAATTAAAACAACAATAACACCATTTTGGTAAGTTATTTCTAATAAACAATGAAGATTTCCAACAGAAATCGATATCCTAAAATCAATTCGACGAGTCGAACCAAAACTTATCTATGGTTTGCGTTCCGTTCCACTAGTGCGAACGTTTGACGCAAATGCTTAAATGTTACTTAATTACTTACAACAAAGTAAAAATATTAATTAAAGGTAATTTAATTACGGATTGACTTAAAATTGGTCTAACATCCTTAGAGATTATTAGTAGTTATTTGTTTTAATGCAAATAAGTTCTGACATCTTCTGTTATAGTAAGATTTCATAACGATGCAACGGAACGTCGTTTTGTTGATTGTCAAATATTTGCTCCTAACCAAACACAGTTGTTATATTACATTATATTATTAATAGTACGTGTAATTCCGGTTTATGGATAGTGTTAAAAGTGGGATATGTGAATTTATTGGAATGAGTGTCGTTCCGACAGAAAGAATGCCCGCGCAATAGCGGTTATGTGAATGAAATCGGACCGGAATGGAACTGATATTTGTTGGTAAGATTATTCATATTTGAACACATTTTGAGACCTCACTCGGCTATGGCAAAGCGATACATATACAACTAACGACCTAGCCTAGGATACAACACGTTCTTCAACTGAGACGTGCCTGTTTTATCAGTCAAAAATTGTACTTAAAATTTACTAACAAGTTTCACCTATAACAAGGGGAGAGGACACTCTAAAGTGTTACAACTTCAAAACAGATTTACTCCGCATATAAACTTTGCACCCCTATTTTACCCTCTTAGGGTTTGAATTTTACAAAACGCTGAAAACACTTTCTTTGAATTTAAGTTTGTAACCTGTTTACGATTTTTTAAGTCTTCAGCTCAAAAAAAAATTTTTCTCCCATACAAACTTTGCACCCCTATTTGATCTTTTTAGGGGTGGAATTTCCAAAAATCCCATCTTATCTCTTGCATACGTCATAAAAGTAAGCTCTGGACCAAATTTGAAGTTTCTAGTTCCAGTAGTTTCGGCTGTGCGTTTGAAGTGTGCGGCGTAAGGAATTATAAATGACAAGTCGAAACTCGAGACGATACTGACGAACTGATTTATTAGGTAAATTACATTGCTTTTATAGGAAAGATTGGAATGCAAGGAATGCGTATTGCGCAATAGTGAACAAAGGAAAGTGTTATTATTTTCCATCCAGTATTGGAATGTCAAGGTTAATGGCGCTGTTCTCGGAAGTTATAAAATAGAAAATCATTTATTATTTTAGCTCAGCTGATCAGCTGGCGCTTTGGGTGGTCTATCACTACAGCTTTCCCGTTTTTTTTGAGACAAAAATAGTAATTACATGTACTATTTTTGGCTTACTTACATTTAAATTACTTATGTCTATTGTTTACATGGTTTCTTAAAATAAATTTATTAACTTAAGTCTATGGTATACATGGTTTCTTAATGTATCTTGATGCTACTTCGAATGTTTACATTACGTGTTCCTTATATGGATGGTGGTATGCGATCAGATGGATTTGTTATAGGTTTCTTATTACTTTACGATGCTAAGTTTTTGATTTATTTATTCGTATTAAGGTTATGTTCTATTTTTATGCACAATGTCTTCTTTAACGGGTTTTAATTTCTTGTTGAGACAAAACTTAGTAGATACAATTTTTGGCTTAAGAATATAGTAAATAGTTATTGGTTGATATATACAATTTCTATGTTATTAAAACAATTTAAATGTTATATATATATATATTTTTTTTTTTTTTGGTCTAAATATAGATTATTACACATAATCCTCGTAAGTAGTGAGTTTTCATTAAAAAAAAATATGTTATTTGGAATAGCCTTTAAGCATTATTTTTTATATATTAAAATTATAAATTGTTCTTTTTATTTTCATTTTATTAAATTAAATTAAATATTGTACTAACAAAAATAATAATAATGTGGAATTGAATGCACGCTTTGATGACGACGCTTTTTTAAATTTTTAATTTTTATAAAATAATTCTTTTGGTTTTTTTTTAGTTTCACGTGATAGCTTGTGGTGAATTTCTACGTATAATGTATGTTATTTATTTACTTGCTAGGTAATTGTGTCATAGCTAATTTCTGTTATTATAATTTTTTAGTTTACGTACGTTCATGTATTTTTGCTATTAACTTTTATACTTATATTTATTTAACAATACTCATTGTGACTTACAAGGGTTTTTTTTATATTAGATGTATTTTGACGTCATCTACTTTTTTTTGTGTTTGTCACAGTACTTTACTTGTGACATCAAGTGCGCATCACTTGTTGCAAAGGTACACGGTATGCATTATTTTGTGGCCGGCCGACCCTCAATTATTACTCAGGTTACAAGGATTTTATACATAAACGTATATAAAAACGCGCGCATAAATACCATGTAAAGGTAGGTATATACCTTTCAGGCAGTTCTTTTTTAGGTGTCCAAGGACCTCCACGAGTGATGCTCGATCGAATCATGGTCAAGTTTCAAGGATTTCTTGCCTACCTTGTAATCCTGGTGTACCTTGCTAATACCATTTATAGGTAATTATTTATCGTTTAGACAGTTCTTTTAACATTTTTTTTTAAATCGGAGACACTATGCGTCCAAGGTCCCCTTACGATTGATGGTCGATTGAATCATAATCTAGTTCAAAGAATACATTTATGCATCCCATAGTCCAAGGTTTTTCTGTCTAGTTTGTTAATAATTTTGTATCTACTCGCTCATCACAAGTTATAATTTATACTTGCATTTATATATCTTTTTTTATTGTTTGCGTCTTAATGTTGTTTTTTTTTTATTTTTACGTCCCTATGTATTCGTAAGATTTTTTTCTGTTTTTTTTTTTGGGTTACATATTCTGAATTCTTCAACATAAGAATTTCATCAACTTTTAGGTGATCAGGCTAATCGTCCAGTGAAATACTTATATGAATCAGTTTTCTGGATTTAAAGTAGTTTTTTAAAGTAGGCTATTGATTTGTACCTGAAATATACCGTGTTATATTTTTTATTATAATTTTAAATAGTCGCTACTATTAATTTTAACGTTATTTCACATTTATTTTCCCTTTTATAGTTATAAATTTTGAAATCGGCGTAATGTTAGTTTTATGCATTTTTTTATTTTGATATAAGTACGTATATTTTATAAAATATTAAGTCTTGTTAAAATATTTGTTGCTCTATTTTCCATGGTTTAAATCTGGTTTTATTTTTATTTATTTCATGCAGCGTGATTTAAAAATTCAATTTTTTTTTTTAATTACGTATGTTATTGCCTCGTCATCGAGCGGCATTGTTACTTATTTACTTAAAGTATTATAAAATTACTTTACTAATATAATAGCTACCTTTTTATACTACGTAACTACATTAAAGGATATATTTTTAAAAGTACCTTAAATCATTGTCTTCTTCGTGGCTGTTGCTTATAATGATTCTAGCGGCGGGTGCTAGGCGGAGGCGGCAGCTGGGCTCGCATATGTGGGGCGGGAGGGCTCGATGGGATGCGGCGGCGGCGGGCTGGTGCTGGTGACGCGCTGTAGGTGATCTTGCTAGATACCCTGCTCTGCTTTGTTGGTGTTGCGCATTATCGTCGTTACTGCTTGTCGCTCGATTTTTCTTGTTAGGCATTTATGTACCTTCTTCCATATGGCGTAGGCAAAAATGATGCAGATGATTATGAACACAGCTGTTGTGATGCAGCTGTGTTGCTGTCTACTTGCTTCGTGCTGGCGTTGTTGGAGGCTCCATTCTGTGCAATAATTACTTCTTTTTTTTTTCTTTTGTGCACTGACCTCCCATAATTTAGTTGGGCTTTAGTGGAGCTGGCTGGCTGGTTGGCTGGCTAGCTGGCGCAGTGGAGCAGCTGGAGACTATACGTTGATTCTTGCAGTGGAGTATGCCAGGTGATTATATCAGGATCAGGGCTGCCTGGTGCAGCCCAACTGGAAGGGTCGCCATGAAAAGTACGACCCTATGTAGATGGTTCACAGTAGGTGATTATGCTGAGGCTGCCTTGAGCAGCCCGACTGGCAGAGTCGCCATGAAGATGTGCGGCGTAGGGAATTATAAATGAAAAGTCGAAACTCGAGACGATACTGACGAACTGATTTATTAGGTAAATTACATTGCTTTTATAGGAAAGATTGGAATGCAAGGAATGCGTATTGCGCAATAGTGAACAAAGGAAAGTGTTATTATTTTCCATCCAGTATTGGAATGTCAAGGTTAATGGCGCTGTTCTCGGAAGTTATAAAATAGAAAATCATTTATTATTTTAGCTCAGCTGATCAGCTGGCGCTTTGGATGGTCTATCACTACACGTTGATGGTAGATCACCCCTTCTATATATATATATATATATATATAAAAGAAGAAGGGGTGATCTACCATCAACGTGTAGTGATAGACCATCCAAAGCGCCAGCTGATATATATATATATCCCGCAATCAATCTGCCGTCCGCTGAAGGCGAACTTACATTTAAACTGGCGTCCACCGGCATAATGCGTATACCGGACGCCACTTTTTTACCTATGCCACGTAAGTCCTTTTGGCCTTGGCTACCTGTACACCAAAAATCGATGGAAGTCAAAAAATCGGCCAGACGCTTGCAATTGTATTCTGAAAAGTTCACGGCAAAAACTCAGTCGACGTGTGGCGCTGCTGTTGCGCGGATATACGGCAGACGTATACTTCGATTATCTTCTGATGATGACACCGCGTATTTGGCGTCCCCAATGCGACGTTGCCAGCTCATTTACGCGGCATTAGATCGGGCGCAATATTGCAACCAAAACATATACAAATATATAATAGTAGGTGGCGCACGGACATTTGTTTTTAAAACGTATGTTATTGTTTGTGATTTAAATACCTAAGTGTAAAAAAATAGGAAATAAAAAATAAATTTACAGAACAAGCTTTTATATTAAAAAAAAAACTAAAATTAAAAAATATGTATAGGCTGTTCGTAGAAATATGCGTTAAATAATGCGTATAATTTCAAATTGTTATATAAAGATTATAAAAGCCTGAGACGCTTACTTCAGTGCCTTAAAATTTTATAAGATTATATTACAATTAGAAATGATATATCTATATTACCTACGTTACTAGGCACTACTGTAGATTAAAACGTGGACGTCAAATAGGGGTGTAATAAATCTAAATATATAAAAGAAGAAACTGACTAACTGAATGATATATCAACGCACAGCCCAAACCCCTGGCTATAGAGATCCCAAATTTGGCACGTAGGTTCCCTATAAGGTCTAGAGGTGCAATAAGAAAGGATTTTTCAAAATTCACCCTCTAAAGGCGCGAAATGGGGGACCAAAATTTGTATGAAAACACATACTTATTGAAGTGAGAGATATGAAACTTTGTATATAGACTTTGTTTAATTATATTAATGAAGTATTTCAGCGTTTTTCTAAATTGATCCACTAAAGGGGTGAAAAGGGATTTCAAAGTTTGTACGGGGAGCAAATCTTTTCTGAAGTGAGAGATTTAAAACTTCGTATATAGATTCTGTTAAAATACAACAAAACATTTAAGCGTTTTTCGAAATTGCTCCCCTTAAGGGGTGAAAAGAGGGTTCCAAAATTTGTGTGGAAAAATCAATACGGGTGTTATTTTCGAGGTTTCTCGGGATGCCGATTACGAAAATGACAAGCATTTTGAAATCAAAGATGGCGAACATTCATTTTTCTTAAAAAATCGATATGGGTGTCATCTTCGAGGTTCCTCGGAGTTTCGATTAGAGAAATGACATCCATTTTCAAATCCAAGGTGTCGGACATTTGTCTTACTTAAAAATCGGTATTGGTGTCATCTTCGAGGTTCCTCGCGGTGCCGATAACGAAAATGACATGCATTTGCAAATCCAAGATGGCGAACAATTATTTTTCTTAAAAATTCATATGAATACTTAAAAATCAATATGGCTGATATCTTTGTGATTCCTCGGGGTGCCGATTATGAAAATGACATACATTCCAACATTAAAAAACTGGATCCCCGATGCGAAGCCGGGCCGCGTCGCTAGTAATAGAGAAAGCTAACTGACGTCCGTATACATTTTCAAAGCTGAGCGATACATATACGGACGTCGGTTTGACGCATACTTTTCAAACTGCACTATATTTGACGTCCGTATATATGGAATCTATGACACTTTTTTTAAAGCCTGATTGTGGATTTATAGGCGGGCCCAATAAAGCGATAGGAGTGCGCGATTGGAGAGTGGCCTAGGGAAAATTCAGGGGAAAACCTTAAACACAACCGCGCGGGCGGTAGTGCCGGGACGAATAGGGACTGTATGTGTCTGTGTTTTCGCGATCGCGCGGTGGACGTCCCCGCCGGCGGGAATGCCTGAGTGTACGCGTCGTGTCTGAGTTGGACGCCGTAAGCGGAGCGTTCCATCTTTCGATGGATGCTGCGATTACGTCGTCCGGGCCCGTGAGTGTGTGCCTAGGATGCCGGACCGTGCGGCTCCTAATCAGTGATCGTCGAGTTACGACAGAAGGGAGGAGAGATGGGAACATAGTCGACAGCCTTCCTCAATAAAGGATTTCTATGATGAGGAGCGTTGTCAAAATAACGTCTGGCAGTCTGCTTAAAGAAACCATACATGGTGCTAATACCCATGTCGTGGTGCAGACTGTGGTTCGACTGGCACCACGGGGCACCAGTCGCCCTACGGAGAAAACGATTCTGAATGACCTGAAGCGGCCCGCGTGGGGTGTGGGTCCTAGTACGTTCCCTATAGTCTGTATCAAAAGCTTCGATTCCTGAGAAAATATCGTAGGTTGAGTACGAGTCTGTCAGGCATACCGAGCTAATATAACTTGTATATCATCACGTAATGCCAGACCTTGTCGAAGCCTTTGATACGTCGAGAAAGATCGAACCGGTCCTGAGCCCCTGGAATCGCCTGAAAGCGTACAGCACGTGCTCCGTGACACAGTGCACCTGTTGGATGCACGAGTGTGCGGATCTAAAGCCGAAGTGCTCGTCGATGATGCCGTTATTCTCAGCTGTAAATCTAGTGAGAAAGATTAGAGTAGAATCCTAGTGAGAAAGATCCGCTTATATAGCTTTCCTAGAGAGCTAAGTAAGCTGATCGGCCTATAAGAGACAGGCGAGGTCTGGGGCTTTCCGGGCTTCACAATCCCTATGACTGTTGCACCTTTCTACGCGGCTGGAAAATGAGCATTGGTTAACGTGGCATTGAAGATACCTACCAAAATGAGGGTTTCAGGGAGAAGTCTCAGGATACGATTGGATACACCATCCGCACCCGGAGCCTTCCTAACACGAAGACGCCTGACAAGGTCACTGACTTCCTTAACCGACACCAGTAAAATGGGTTAAGTTACGGGGAGACGCGATCTCCTGTTCACTTTGGAATCGACCCATCTAATATGGGCTTCGTCGGTGTGTAGGAGACTAGGCGAACATTGGGACTCTAAGCTACTCGCAAGGCATTCGGCTTACTCACTATCCTCGAAAGTAGGGGTAGGGTGTTCCGGCCGATCCAAGGGGGGTATGGTCCAACGGGAATCTGATCTTATCCATCAGATTCCTGAACGAGATCTCCCGAAATTCGGCAATTCTCTGTTTGGACTCGTCACTAAGGATAAGGCTACTAGGAGTAAGTCCTGATTTCACGATTTTTCCTAGTCACTAACTTTCTCAATTCCCTAGTGAGACTTATGCAATGTAAGTTACGTTTATAGAAAATGGCTCATGCCATGCTGTAGAATAAAATATGGAGGTAAACAACAACACATGGAAAACATGAAACGTAATCAATAATATATACAGCTAACTGACGTCCGTATGCATTTCGAAAGCTGCGCGATACATATACGGATGTCGGATTGACGAATACTTTTCATACTGCATGATATTTGACGTCTGTATACATGAACCTATAGCATTACTTTAGAAAATTAATCGGACGTCGAATATGGTGCGGCATGAATAGTATATATCGTCAATTGACGTCCGTATACATTTCCAATGCTGCGCGATACATATGTATTATACGGATGTCGGATTGAAGCAGACTTTTCATACTGCACGATATTTAACGTCCGTATACATGAATCTATGGCACTACTGTAAAATCAAACATGAACGTCAAAAATGGTGCGTAGTGAATGACATATATGGCTAATTGACGTCTATTCTTCTACTTACTGGTATCCGAAGTGCCTTGACAAACAAATTACCTTATGTAGTCGTAAAATATGTTTACAAAAGCTTCTATTTAAAAAAGAAACTAATTATTACAAAAAAATATTTATAAGCTGTTAGTAGAAATATGCATTCTAGTAACGTGGGTCTGCTATGCTATATATCATTTCAATTTATCATATAAATATTATAAAAGCGTAGGCACTATCTAATATATATGTTACTTTACATCAGCTTTTATAAGATAATATTACAATTTGAAATGATATACAAGCTGTTTGGCAAATCGTCTGCCAAAAGACTAGGTTGGGTTGGTAGGGCCAGTAGCAACACATTTAGTGCCAATTTACACTCGTTCTACCCACGGTATTTTGTTTATGATTTTTTTAAATTATGTCTCGGCGTTTACCGAAAATTTACCAATCAGGTTTTTTGTTTTTTTTTTAAGCTGATAGCCCAAAAACTTCTGTATGTTTTTAATCTCTAATTTATGAGTATCCTACAGAAAACTTATTATTTTTTTTATTTAAAAAAGTTATGAGCCGACATAGTGTAAAGGACAGAAAATAAAAATTTTCAAGCTCAACTACATGGCACAAAAAAAAGCTGGAACTCCTCAGATCTTCCAATATCATAAAAACTTCTCCATTTCATGGCTATTCTAACGGTATACCACATGTCTAAAATCAGTTAAAAAAATGGTTTGTGAGTAAAATGGTGAGTTAAATCACCTAGTACTTCTTTGAAACTACTTAAAAATAAGACGAACTTTATTAACTTGTTTTCTTTTTATTTTAGTACCTGTTTAAATTGGGTAATTTACCATGCAAAATTGTCTGGAAAAAATAAATTAGGATATTTTTGGTCGTAGCTTTCTTATTGGATATGGATAAGGAATTAGAAAAATAAATTAATTACTAACTTTAGGGTTATTTATTACTTTATGCATATACAGATGTCGGTTTGATGCATGCTTTTCATACTGCCACTAAATTTGACGTCCGTATACATGAATCTATGGCACTACTTTAGAATAATAATCGGACCCCGAATATGGTGCGGCATGAATAGTATATACTGTCAACTGACGTCCGTATACATTTCCAAAGCTGCGCGATACATATATGGATGTCGGATTGACGCATACTTTTCATACTGCACGATATTTGACGTCTGTATACATGAACCTATAGCACTACTTTAGAAAAATAATGGGACGTCGAATATGGTGCGTTATGAATAGTATATACTGTCACGTGACGTCCGTATAAAAATGGTGTTAGAAACCCTTTCCTTAGTCTCGGTGATAAGTAGGTTATCATACCACCTGCTCGACAATGCCAAAGTGTATATCTAATGGGTCTTATTGTTATATCCTTAAAGTCTAATTTCGTGAAGTCCGCACGGCGACGCGGTCCGGGGCGCTCGCCCGCCGCCAGCGTGCCCCGAAAACAAGAGACGGCCCCGACCTTATCCGATTCCGATTACTTTCAAAATTGATATCTGAGCGTCCGAGAGGCCAGTTAGAAAGAATTTCACGTCAGATTTCTAAAAAGTTACGACCATCTTGATTTTGTTTATTTAAGGTCCTATCACGTTCAAAATCGATATCTGAGCATCCGAGAGGCCAGTTAGAACGAATCTGACGTCAGATTTTTAAAAAGTGGCGGCCATCATGATATTTTGTATTTAAGGTCCAATTGCTTTCAAAACCGATCCGAGAGGTCACTTGGAAAGAATCTGACGTCAGATTTTTAAAAGGAGACGACTGATTTTCTTTATTTACAGTCCGATTACGTTCAAAATCGATATCTGAGCTTCCGAGAGGCCCGTCAGAACGAAACTGACGTCATACCTTTGAAAAGTGGCGGCCATCTTAATATTGTTTATTTAAGGTGCTATATATTCAAAATCGATATTTGACCCTCCGAGAGGTTACTTGGAAAGAATCAGGAATTCTGAATTTTTAAAAAGAGTTAACTTACAGTCCGATTACGTTCAAAATCGATTTCTGAGCGTCAGAGAGGCCAGTTAGAATGAATCTGATGTCAGATTTTCTAAAAGTAGCGGTCATCTTGATTTTGTTTATTTAAGATACGATTACGTTCAAAATCGATATCTGAGCGTCCGAGAGGCCAGTTAGAATGAATCTGACATCAGATTTACAAAAAGTGGCGGCCATCTTGATTTTGTTCGTTTAAAGTCCGATTACGTTTAAAATCGATATCCAAGCGTCCGAGAGCAAAAAAAGTGAAAATGTAAATCATGAATAATTTGAAATAATACAATAAATTCAGCAACAAGTAAATTAACAAATTTTAAATTTTAGGGACGAAACAACGGTAATTACATGACTAATATTGATATTGACTCAAAATTTTACTACTCCATAAGACTATTCCAAAAGATAAGGCAAAAAAATATGCCGAATGTTGAAATTCCCATTTACATATCTCAAAAAATAACAAAGCCACAACCGTTTTAATGTCGCTGATTAGAGAGGGAAAGCGCATCAGATTAATGACGTCATTGACCACGAGCTGTACAGGAAATGATGATCGTTCCAATACAAAGGTGCGTTTTTCGGAAAAGGGACAGACTATGCCCCCTCTTAAAAATTTGAAGGCATAATTATGTAATTATTTGTTCTTTTGAATTACTTTTTTCGCTATTTGATTAAGAATTGGATCCATTTTCGAGAAAATTCCAACTAATTGATACATCCGTATAAAGTGTAGTCCAAGTAAACTTTTACGCAGTTAAAATAATCGGACGTCGAATATTGTGCGGCATGAATAATATATACCGTCAACTGACCTCCGTATATAGCTTCAAAGCTGCGCGATACAAATACGGATGTCGGTTTGACACATACTTTTCATACTGCACGATATTTGCCGTCCGTATATATGAATCTATGGCACTACCGTAAAATAAAACATGGACGTCAAATATGGGACGTAATGAATAATATACACCGCTATCTGACGTCCATATACGTTTCCAATGCTGTACGTACTTTAGAAAATTAATCGTACGTCGAATATGGTGCAGCATGAATAGTATATACCGTCAACTGACGTCCGTATACATTTCCAATGCTGCGCGATACATATTATACGGATGTCGGATTGAAGCAAACATTTCATACTGCACGATATTTGACGTCCGTATACATGAATCTATGGCACTACTTTAGAATAATAATCGGACCCCGAATATGGTGCGGCATGAATAGTATATACTGTCAACTGACGTCCGTATACATTTCCAAAGCTGCGCGATACATATACGGATGTCGGATTGACGCATACTTTTCATACTGCACGATATTTGACGTCTGTATACATGAATTTATTAGACCTAGTTTAGAAAAATATTGGGACGTCGAATATGGTGCGGTATGAATAGTACATACTGTCAACTGACGTCCGTATAAAAATGGTGTTAGAAACCCTTTCCTTAGTCCCGGTGATAAGTAGGTTATCATACCACCTGCTCGACAATGCCAAAGTGTATATGTTCTGGGTTTTATTGTTATATCCTTAAAGTCTAATTTCGTGAATTCCGCACGGCGACGTGGTCCGGGGCGCTCGTCCGCCACCAGCGCGCCCCGAAAACAAAAGACGGCACCGACCTTATCCGATTCCGATTACTTTCAAAATTGATATCTGAGCGTCCGAGAGGCCAGTTAGAAAGAATTTTACGTCAGATTTCTAAAAAGTGCCGGCCATCTTGATTTTGTTTATTTAAGGTCGTATCACGTTCAAAATCGATATCTGAGCGTCCGAGAGGCCAGTTAGAACGAATCTGACGTCAGATTTTTTAAAAGTAGCGGCCATCATGATATTATTTATTTCATGATGGCCGCTACTTTCCATATACAGACATCCATATACATTTCCAAAGCTATGGGTACTTTAGAAAATTAATCGTACGTCGAATATGGTGCAGCATGAATAGTATATACCGTCAACTGACGTCCGTATACATTTCCAATGCTGCGCGATACATATTATACGGATGTCGGATTGAAGCAGACATTTCATACTGCACGATATTTGACGTCTGCATACATGAATCTATGGCACTACTGTAGAATAAAACATGAACGTCAAAAATGGTGCGTAGTGAATGACATATATAGCTAATTGACGTCTTCTACTTACTGGTATCCGAAGTGCCTTTGACAAATAAATTACCTTATAAAGTCCCAAGGATCAAGAGTAAAAAGTATAAAATAAAATAGTATATAACAAAATATTTTTACAAAAACTTCTATTTAAAAAAAAAAAATTACAAAAAAATATTTATAAGCTGTTAGTAGAAATATGCTTTCTAGTAACGGGGGTATGCTATGTATCATTTCAATTTGTCATATAAATATTATAAAAGCTTAGGCACTATCTAATATATATGTTACTTTACATCAGCTGTTATAAGATAATATTACAATTTGAAATGATATACAAGCTGTTTGGCAGATCGTCTGCCAAAAGACTAGGGTGGGTTTGTAGGGTCAGTAGCAACACACATTTAAATAAAAGAGAAAAATACTGAGATAAATTTAAAAAAGAAAATAAAAGAAAATACCGTGAGCAGGAACAGTGTTAATTGGCCCAAAATGTGTTGCAAGTGATCCTACCTACCCACCTTAGTCTTTTAGCAGACGATCTGCCATACACTCCGAATAAAATACCCACGTTAATAGGACGGATCTTTCTACTAACAGCCTATAAATGATTACAGGCTTAAATATTTTTTTCAATATTTATTTAATCAAATACATGAAAATAATATACTGTACAAGTACATATTTTTATAAGGCTACAAAATAAAAACATAATTAAAAACTAAACTAAATTTAAAAATCGCCCATCCGGCATTGTGCCGAAGACGCTGGCAGCATTTCCTCGCTGACTAGTAAGCCAAATTTTTTGTGCGAGGTAGCTGCCAGCTCTTTTATTGTTTTTACTTTTTAGTTATTTTTTCTTTTAAATAAAACTTTTTAAATGTATCGTTTTAAATATTATTTAATTACCTTTTAGGTACGTAACCCTACAAATGACCTCGAGGTAGCGCGGACTTTTTCCAAGAGACCTATCGAACTGCAATAAGTCGGTCTGAAAATTCATTGCTTAGGTATTACTGTAGAATGTGAATAAATTCAACCCGTACATTTCACATCTTTAGAAAAATACACGGACTTCGTCTATAGAACTGATGTCCCTATGTAGTTTCAATGCCGCGCGATACAAATACGGATGTCGGTTTGACTTATACTTTTCATAATGAGCGATATTTGACGACCGTATACACTAGTGGCTCTGTTAGCTGTAGGCTGTAGACCTCGTGAGCCTTGCAAGGCAAAATAATATATATATATTTGTATTTTCTAAAAAGTGGCACGAAGAAAAAATTCTATGTAATAATCGAAACTCCTCCAAAATTTCACGTAAATCGGTTGAGAAATGCGACCTGTACAGGAGAGCAAGCGGACACACAACCGGACATACGAAATCATTTTCGTCCAATCTAAAACATATATACCGAACGTTACACTCGGTCGATGAATGTATAGCACTGCTTTATAAAAATACTCGGAAGTCTAATATGGGGCGGCATGAATAGTATATACTGTCAACTGACGTCCGTATATAGCTTCGAAGGTAGGCGACACATATACGGATATCGGTTTGACGCATACTTTTCATACTGTAAGATATTTGACGTCCGTATACATGAATCTATGGCATTACTTTAGAAAAATACTCGGACGTCGAAAATGGGTCGGCATGAATAATATATACCGTCAACTGACGTCCGTATATAGTTTCAAAGCTGCGCGAAACATATACGGATGTCGGTTAGACTCATACTTTTCATACTGTACGATATTTGGCGTCCGTATACGAGAATGTATAGCACTACTTTTCGAGAAGTAGGGCACATCGGAAAGTCATGTCCCGCCCCACTGGGGAAGTACTTTCATCTCACAGTCCTTATAAAAGACTACAACTAAAATAACACCACTACTTGCTTTGTAGGTATGTGATGTTGTATCCCTGGTGGTGAGTAAGGTGACCAGATCACCAGAGGATGCGTTGTGTTGAGAGTAAGGGACCGGCATTAGTCTTTAGCTGTCAACACAACGAGTACTCAAATTAATAAAGGGTCGGCAACGCGCTTGTTCTTCTGGAATCACAGGTGTCCATAGGCTATGGTGTCTGCTTACCATCAGGCAGACGGTATGCTTGTTTGCCACCGTCGTAGTATTTAAAAAAACACTGGAAAAATAATGGGACGTCGAATATGATACGGCATGAATAGTATATATCGTCAACTGACGTCCGTATATAGCTTCAAAGCTGCACGAAACATATACGGATGTCGATTTGACCCATACTTTTCATACTGTACGATATTTGACATCCGTATATGAGAATGTATAGCACTACTTTTCGAGAAGTAGGGCACATCGGAAAGTCATCTCGCTCGTATTTTGAGTAGCCCAACTGGGGAAGTAGTTTCACCTCACAATCCTTACAAAAGACCACAGCCATAATAACACCACTACTTGCTTTGTAGGTATGTGGTGTTGTGTCCCTGGTGGTGAGTAAGGTGACCAGATCTCCAGAGCATGCGTTGTGTTGAGAGTAAGGGACCGGCATTAGTCTTTAGCTGTCAACACAACGAGTACTCAAATTAATAAAGGGTCGGCAACGCGCTTGTTCTTTTGGAATCACAGGTGTCCATAGGCTACGGTTTCTGCTTACCATTAGGCAGAAGGTATGCTTGTTTGCCACCGTCGTAGTATTTAAAAAAAACACTGGAAAAATAATGAGACGTCGAATATGATACGGCATGAATAGCATATATCATCAACTGACGTCCGTATATAGCTTCAAAGCTGCACGAAACATATACGGATGTCGGTTTGACCCATACTTTTCATACTGTACGATATCTGACGTCCGTATACATTAATCTAATAGCTCTACTCATTCCTTCTCCTATAAATGCATGAACTCTCCTGGAAGGGTTTCGCAACAATCAGATAACTAAACTTATAACTAGGTACACTAGTGGAACTGTGAGCTGTAGACCTCGCGAGTCTGTCTTTTTTGCATAACTCCGCCATTTTGAAAAAATTTCAAAAACTCTTGACTTCAAAATTGCTCGAGAACCGGTTGAGAAATGGGACTTGTAGAGGAGAAAAACCGGACAGCCTCTGGACAGCTGGACAACCGCCGTACAGCTGGACAGCCGGACATACTAATCTAAAGCATTTTCGTCTAATCTAAAACATAAATCTTCGTTAAACTCGGTCATACACTAGTGGCTATGTGAGCTGTAGACCTCGAGAGCCTTGAACGAAAAATTTTTTTTTGGATTTTCCAAGAAGTGTCTCAAAAAGAAATTAATTATCGTATTTTCGAACCTGCTCACAAAGTTTCACGAAAATCGGTTGAGAAATGCGACCTGTAGAGGAGAACAAACGGACAAATCGCGGCCAGCCGGACATACGAAGGAATTTTCGTCCAATCTTAAAACATAGACCTTCGTTAACACTCGGTTAATAAATGTAGGTATTTACGGGCAAAAATTGCAATTTTTGATATAGCGAAGAAAATTTTCAGGTTCTGATAATATTAACAAATATGTCGATATATGGATTTCTTGGGTGTACCATTTAAATAGAGTTTTGTGGTAAGACAATCACAGCTCGATCGGGTCATTCCTGGATGAGGCTAGCTAGTGGCGTACCTTAAGTAGGTACTCGAAGATACGCTCAGCAATTGGCGATTACATGCTGAGAATAATCTATCAGAAAAATCTAGTCAAATTAATCTTGTAATAACATCTTGTATATATACAAAAATGAGAATAACCAAATAAAATGGCGGTCTACCCATCTCTCATAGGTTCACCCTATAAAAAAATAATTATTTAAGTACAATAGACAATACTTTTTGCGAGACTCCGTGAAAGAAAGAGACAAGTATAAATAAACGAATCACAATGCTGGCAACGTCGCACTTTCAAATCCCAACCGTCTGATTTGGACGTAAAAATATCCGCGGCATGAATAAATAATATTGATATACGTAGGAGGCCGAAAAAGCTCCACTAGTGTGTGGGGTCCAAAAATGTTTGGGCCTAACTGCAAAATGAATATCGCGGAAAATAAATGAGCAAGAAAATGAAGTATCCTATGGAGTAGGAAATCAAAAAACTAAGCAATATTCATCGAGATTCTCCTTATATTTTTTATCATCTCTCGATGAATATTGCTTAGTTTTTTGATTTCCTACTCCATAGGATACTTCATTTGGCGTCATGCACGTGGTGCATCATTACGACGTCCACCAGTTCTCCTTATATTTTTTATCATCTCTCGATGAATATTGCTTAGTTTTTTGATTTCCTACTCCATAGGATACTTCATTTTCTTGCTCATTTATTTTCCGCGATATTCATTTTGCAGTTAGGCCCAAACATTTTTGGACCCCACACACTAGTGGAGCTTTTTCGGCCTCCTACGTATATCAATATTATTTTGTCATGCCGCGGATATTTTTACGTCCAAATCAGACGGTTGGGATTTGAAAGTGCGACGTTGCCAGCATTGTGATTCGTTTATTTATACTTGTCTCTTTCTTTCACGGAGTCTCGCAAAAAGTATTGTCTATTGTACTTAAATAATTATTTTTTTATAGGGTGAACCTATGAGAGATGGGTAGACCGCCATTTTATTTGGTTATTCTCATTTTGTATATATACAAGATGTTATTACAAGATTAATTTGACTAGATTTTTCTGATAGATTATTCTCAGCATGTAATCGCCAATTGCTGAGCGTATCTTCGAGTACCTACTTAAGGTACGCCACTAGCTAGCCTCATCCAGGAATGACCCGATCGAGCTGTGATTGTCTTACCACAAAACTCTATTTAAATGGTACACCCAAGAAATCCAAATATCGACATATTTGTTAATATTATCAGAACCTGAAAATTTTCTTCGCTATATCAAAAATTGCAATTTTTGCCCGTAAATACCTACATTTATTAACCGAGTGTTAACGAAGGTCTATGTTTTAAGATTGGACGAAAATTCCTTCGTATGTCCGGCTGGCTGCGATTTGTCCGTTTGTTCTCCTCTACAGGTCGCATTTCTCAACCGATTTTCGTGAAACTTTGTGAGCAGGTTCGAAAATACGATAATTAATTTCTTTTTGAGACACTTCTTGGAAAATCCAAAAAAAAATTTTTCGTTCAAGGCTCTCGAGGTCTACAGCTCACATAGCCACTAGTGTATGACCGAGTTTAACGAAGATTTATGTTTTAGATTAGACGAAAATGCTTTAGATTAGTATGTCCGGCTGTCCAGCTGTACGGCGGTTGTCCAGCTGTCCAGAGGCTGTCCGGTTTTTCTCCTCTACAAGTCCCATTTCTCAACCGGTTCTCGAGCAATTTTGAAGTCAAGAGTTTTTGAAAATTTTTCAAAATGGCGGAGTTATGCAAAAAAGACAGACTCGCGAGGTCTACAGCTCACAGTTCCACTAGTGTACCTAGTTATAAGTTTAGTTATCTGATTGTTGCGAAACCCTTCCAGGAGAGTTTATGCATTTATAGGAGAAGGAATGAGTAGAGCTATTAGATTAATGTACACGGACGTCAGATATCGTACAGTATGAAAAGTATGGGTCAAACCGACATCCGTATATGTTTCGTGCAGCTTTGAAGCTATATACGGACGTCAGTTGACGATATATGCTATTCATGCCGTATCATATTCGACGTCTCATTATTTTTCCAGTGTTTTTTTAAATACTACGACGGTGGCAAACAAGCATACCTTCTGCCTGATGGTAAGCAGAAACCGTAGCCTATGGACACCTGTGATTCCAGAAGAACAAGCGCGTTGCCGACCCTTTATTAATTTGAGTACTCGTTGTGTTGACAGCTAAAGACTAATGCCGGTCCCTTACTCTCAACACAACGCATGCTCTGGAGATCTGGTCACCTTACTCACTACCAGGGACACAACACCACATACCTACAAAGCAAGTAGTGGTGTTATTATGGCTGTGGTCTTTTGTAAGGATTGTGAGGTGAAACTACTTCCCCTGTTGGGCTACTCAAAATACGAGCGAGATGACTTTCCGATGTGCCCTACTTCTCGAAAAGTAGTGCTATACATTCTGATATACGGATGTCAAATATCGTACAGTATGAAAAGTATGAGTCTAACCGACATCCGTATATGTTTCACGAAGCTTGGAAACTATATACGGATGTCAGTTGACGGTATATATTATTCATGCCGACCCATTTTCGACGTCCGAGTATTTTTCTAAAGTAATGCCATAGATTCATGTATACGAACGTCAAATATCTTACAGTATGAAAAGTATGCGTCAAACCAATATCCGTATATGTGTCGCCTACCTTCGAAGCTATATACGGACGTCAGTTGACAGTATATACTATTCATGCCGCCCCATATTAGACTTTCGAGTATTTTTCTAAAGCAGTGCTATACATTCATCGACCGAGTGTAACGTTCGGTATATGTTTTAGATTGGACGAAAATGCTTTCGTATGTCCGGTTGTGTGTCCGCTTGCTCTCCTGTACAGGCCGCATTTCTCAACCGATTTACGTGAAATTTTGGAGGAGTTTCGATTATTACATAGAATTTTTTCTTCGTGCCACTTTTTAGAAAATCCAAATATATATATATTATTTTGCCTTGGTAGGCTCACGAGGTCTACAGCCTACAGCTAACAGAGCCACTAGTGTATACGGTCGTCAAATATCGCTCATTATGAAAAGTATAAGTCAAACCGACATCCGTATTTGTATCGCGCGGTATTGAAACTACATAGGGACATCAGTTCTATAGACGAAGTCCGTGTATTTTTCTAAAGATGTGAAATGTACGGGTTGAATTTATTCACATTCTACAGTAATACCTAAGCAATGAATTTTCAGACCGACTTATTGCAGTTCGATAGGTCTCTTGGAAAAAGTCCGCGCTACCTCGAGGTCATTTGTAGGGTTACGTACCTAAAAGGTAATTAAATAATATTTAAAACAATACATTTAAAAAGTTTTATTTAAAAGAAAAAATAACTAAAAAGTAAAAACAATAAAAGAGCTGGCAGCTACCTCGCACAAAAAATTTGGCTTACTAGTCAGCGAGGAAATGCTGCCAGCGTCTTCGGCACAATGCCGGATGGGCGATTTTTAAATTTAGTTTAGTTTTTAATTATGTTTTTATTTTGTAGCCTTATAAAAATATGTACTTGTACAGTATATTATTTTCATGTATTTGATTAAATAAATATTGAAAAAAATATTTAAGCCTGTAATCATTTATAGGCTGTTAGTAGAAAGATCCGTCCTATTAACGTGGGTATTTTATTCGGAGTGTATGGCAGATCGTCTGCTAAAAGACTAAGGTGGGTAGGTAGGATCACTTGCAACACATTTTGGGCCAATTAACACTGTTCCTGCTCACGGTATTTTCTTTTATTTTCTTTTTTAAATTTATCTCAGTATTTTTCTCTTTTATTTAAATGTGTGTTGCTACTGACCCTACAAACCCACCCTAGTCTTTTGGCAGACGATCTGCCAAACAGCTTGTATATCATTTCAAATTGTAATATTATCTTATAACAGCTGATGTAAAGTAACATATATATTAGATAGTGCCTAAGCTTTTATAATATTTATATGACAAATTGAAATGATACATAGCATACCCCCGTTACTAGAAAGCATATTTCTACTAACAGCTTATAAATATTTTTTTGTAATATATTTTTTTTTAAATAGAAGTTTTTGTAAAAATATTTTGTTATATACTATTTTATTTTATACTTTTTACTCTTGATCCTTGGGACTTTATAAGGTAATTTATTTGTCAAAGGCACTTCGGATACCAGTAAGTAGAAGACGTCAATTAGCTATATATGTCATTCACTACGCACCATTTTTGACGTTCATGTTTTATTCTACAGTAGTGCCATAGATTCATGTATGCAGACGTCAAATATCGTGCAGTATGAAATGTCTGCTTCAATCCGACATCCGTATAATATGTATCGCGCAGCATTGGAAATGTATACGGACGTCAGTTGACGGTATATACTATTCATGCTGCACCATATTCGACGTACGATTAATTTTCTAAAGTACCCATAGCTTTGGAAATGTATATGGATGTCAGGTAGCTGTGTATATTATTCATTACGCCCCATATTTAACGTCCATGTTTTATTTTACGGTAGTGCCATAGATTCATATATACGGACGGCAAATATCGTGCAGTATGAAAAGTATGTGTCAAACCGACATCCGTATTTGTATCACGCAGCTTTGAAGCTATATACGGACGTCAGTTGACGGTATATATTATTCATGCCGCACCATATTCGACGTCCGATTATTTTTACAGCGTAAAAGTTTACTTGGACTACACTTACTACGGATGTTGACACCAAACAAGAAAATCAATAAGTTAGAATTTTCTCGAAAAAAGATCAAATTCTTAATCAAATAGCGTAAAAAGTAATTCAAAAGAACAAATAATTACATAATTATGTCTTCAAACTTTTAAGAGGGGGCATAGTCTGTCCCGTTTCCGAAAAACGCACCTTTGTATTGGAACGATCGTCATTTCCTATATCGCTCGTGGTCAATGACGTCATTAATCTGATGCGCTTTCTCTCTATAATCAACGACATTAAAACGCTTAATTAGCTTCGTTATTTTTTGAGATATTTGAATAGGAATTTCACCATTTGGCATATTTTTTTGCCTTATCTTTTGGAATAGTCTTATGGAGTAGTAAAATTTTGAGTCAATATCAATATTAGTCATGAAATTACCGATGTTACGTCCCTAAAATTTAAAATTTGTTAATTAATCTGTTGCTGAATTTATTGTATTATTTCAAATTATTCATGATTTACATTTTCACTTTTTTTTACTCTCGGACGCTCGAATATCGATTTTAAACGTAATCGGACTTTAAATGAACAAGATCAATATGGCCGTCACTTTTTGTAAATCTGATGCTGACATCAGATTCATTCTAACTGGCTTCTCGGATGCTCAGATATCGATTTTGGATGTAATCGTATCTTAAATAAACATAATCAAGATGACCGCTACTTTTAGAAAATCTGACATCAGATTCATTCTAGTTAGACCAGTAGGCCTCTCTGATGCTCAGATATCGATTTTGAACGTGATCGTATCTTAAATAAACAAAATCAAGATGGCCGCCACTTTTTAAAAATCTGATGTCAGATTCGTTCTAAGTGGTCTCTCTGACGCTCAGGTATCGATTTTAAACGTAATCGGATTGTAAGTTAACAAAATGAGATAGTCGCCTCTTTTCAAAAATCCTACGTCAGATTCTTTCCAAGTAACCTCTCGGACGGTCAAATATCGATTTTGAATATAATAGCACCTTAAATAAACAATATTAATATGGCCGCCACTTTTCAAAAATATGACGTCAGTTTCGTTGTAACGGGCCTCGCGGAAGCTCAGATATCGATTTTGAACGTAATCGGATTGTAAATACAGAAAATCAGATAGTCGTCTCTTTTTAAAAATCTGACGTCAGATTCTTTCTCAGTGACCTCTCGGATCGGTTTTGAAAGTAATCGGACCTTAAATAAATAATATCATGATGGCCGCTACTTTTAAAAAATCTGACGTCAGATTCGTTCTAACTGGCCTCTCGGACGCTCAGATATCGATTTTGAACGTGATACGACCTTAAATAAACAAAATCAAGATGGCCGGCACTTTTTAGAAATCTGACGTAAAATTCTTTCTAACTGGCCTCTCGGACGCTCAGATATCAATTTTGAAAGTAATCGGAATCGGATAAGGTCGGTGCCGTCTTTTGTTTTCGGGGCGCGCTGGTGGCGGACGAGCGCCCCGGACCACGTCGCCGTGCGGAATTCACGAAATTAGACTTTAAGGATATAACAATAAAACCCAGAACATATACACTTTGGCATTGTCGAGCAGGTGGTATGATAACCTACTTATCACCGGGACTAAGGAAAGGGTTTCTAACACCATTTTTATACGGACGTCAGTTGACAGTATGTACTATTCATACCGCACCATATTCGACGTCCCAATATTTTTCTAAACTAGGTCTAATAAATTCATGTATACAGACGTCAAATATCGTGCAGTATGAAAAGTATGCGTCAATCCGACATCCGTATATGTATCGCGCAGCTTTGGAAATGTATACGGACGTCAGTTGACAGTATATACTATTCATGCCGCACCATATTCGGGGTCCGATTATTATTCTAAAGTAGTGCCATAGATTCATGTATACGGACGTCAAATATCGTGCAGTATGAAATGTTTGCTTCAATCCGACATCCGTATAATATGTATCGCGCAGCATTGGAAATGTATACGGACGTCAGTTGACGGTATATACTATTCATGCTGCACCATATTCGACGTACGATTAATTTTCTAAAGTACGTACAGCATTGGAAACGTATATGGACGTCAGATAGCGGTGTATATTATTCATTACGTCCCATATTTGACGTCCATGTTTTATTTTACGGTAGTGCCATAGATTCATATATACGGACGGCAAATATCGTGCAGTATGAAAAGTATGTGTCAAACCGACATCCGTATTTGTATCGCGCAGCTTTGAAGCTATATACGGAGGTCAGTTGACGGTATATATTATTCATGCCGCACAATATTCGACGTCCGATTATTTTAACTGCGTAAAAGTTTACTTGGACTACACTTTATACGGATGTATCAATTAGTTGGAATTTTCTCGAAAATGGATCCAATTCTTAATCAAATAGCGAAAAAAGTAATTCAAAAGAACAAATAATTACATAATTATGCCTTCAAATTTTTAAGAGGGGGCATAGTCTGTCCCTTTTCCGAAAAACGCACCTTTGTATTGGAACGATCATCATTTCCTGTACAGCTCGTGGTCAATGACGTCATTAATCTGATGCGCTTTCCCTCTCTAATCAGCGACATTAAAACGGTTGTGGCTTTGTTATTTTTTGAGATATGTAAATGGGAATTTCAACATTCGGCATATTTTTTTGCCTTATCTTTTGGAATAGTCTTATGGAGTAGTAAAATTTTGAGTCAATATCAATATTAGTCATGTAATTACCGTTGTTTCGTCCCTAAAATTTAAAATTTGTTAATTTACTTGTTGCTGAATTTATTGTATTATTTCAAATTATTCATGATTTACATTTTCACTTTTTTTGCTCTCGGACGCTTGGATATCGATTTTAAACGTAATCGGACTTTAAACGAACAAAATCAAGATGGCCGCCACTTTTTGTAAATCTGATGTCAGATTCATTCTAACTGGCCTCTCGGACGCTCAGATATCGATTTTGAACGTAATCGTATCTTAAATAAACAAAATCAAGATGACCGCTACTTTTAGAAAATCTGACATCAGATTCATTCTAACTGGCCTCTCTGACGCTCAGAAATCGATTTTGAACGTAATCGGACTGTAAGTTAACTCTTTTTAAAAATTCAGAATTCCTGATTCTTTCCAAGTAACCTCTCGGAGGGTCAAATATCGATTTTGAATATATAGCACCTTAAATAAACAATATTAAGATGGCCGCCACTTTTCAAAGGTATGACGTCAGTTTCGTTCTGACGGGCCTCTCGGAAGCTCAGATATCGATTTTGAACGTAATCGGACTGTAAATAAAGAAAATCAGTCGTCTCCTTTTAAAAATCTGACGTCAGATTCTTTCCAAGTGACCTCTCGGATCGGTTTTGAAAGCAATTGGACCTTAAATACAAAATATCATGATGGCCGCCACTTTTTAAAAATCTGACGTCAGATTCGTTCTAACTGGCCTCTCGGATGCTCAGATATCGATTTTGAACGTGATAGGACCTTAAATAAACAAAATCAAGATGGTCGTAACTTTTTAGAAATCTGACGTGAAATTCTTTCTAACTGGCCTCTCGGACGCTCAGATATCAATTTTGAAAGTAATCGGAATCGGATAAGGTCGGGGCCGTCTCTTGTTTTCGGGGCACGCTGGCGGCGGGCGAGCGCCCCGGACCGCGTCGCCGTGCGGACTTCACGAAATTAGACTTTAAGGATATAACAATAAGACCCATTAGATATACACTTTGGCATTGTCGAGCAGGTGGTATGATAACCTACTTATCACCGAGACTAAGGAAAGGGTTTCTAACACCATTTTTATACGGACGTCACGTGACAGTATATACTATTCATAACGCACCATATTCGACGTCCCATTATTTTTCTAAAGTAGTGCTATAGGTTCATGTATACAGACGTCAAATATCGTGCAGTATGAAAAGTATGCGTCAATCCGACATCCATATATGTATCGCGCAGCTTTGGAAATGTATACGGACGTCAGTTGACAGTATATACTATTCATGCCGCACCATATTCGGGGTCCGATTATTATTCTAAAGTAGTGCCATAGATTCATGTATACGGACGTCAAATTTAGTGGCAGTATGAAAAGCATGCATCAAACCGACATCTGTATATGCATAAAGTAATAAATAACCCTAAAGTTAGTAATTAATTTATTTTTCTAATTCCTTATCCATATCCAATAAGAAAGCTACGACCAAAAATATCCTAATTTATTTTTTCCAGACAATTTTGCATGGTAAATTACCCAATTTAAACAGGTACTAAAATAAAAAGAAAACAAGTTAATAAAGTTCGTCTTATTTTTAAGTAGTTTCAAAGAAGTACTAGGTGATTTAACTCACCATTTTACTCACAAACCATTTTTTTAACTGATTTTAGACATGTGGTATACCGTTAGAATAGCCATGAAATGGAGAAGTTTTTATGATATTGGAAGATCTGAGGAGTTCCAGCTTTTTTTTGTGCCATGTAGTTGAGCTTGAAAATTTTTATTTTCTGTCCTTTACACTATGTCGGCTCATAACTTTTTTAAATAAAAAAAATAATAAGTTTTCTGTAGGATACTCATAAATTAGAGATTAAAAACATACAGAAGTTTTTGGGCTATCAGCTTAAAAAAAAAACAAAAAACCTGATTGGTAAATTTTCGGTAAACGCCGAGACATAATTTAAAAAAATCATAAACAAAATACCGTGGGTAGAACGAGTGTAAATTGGCACTAAATGTGTTGCTACTGGCCCTACCAACCCA
The DNA here is from genome assembly GCA_963556455.1 of Epiblema foenella. Lineage (NCBI taxonomy): Eukaryota > Metazoa > Arthropoda > Insecta > Lepidoptera > Tortricidae > Epiblema > Epiblema foenella. The sequence goes on along the minus strand of OY747097.1, from coordinate 11,221,155 downwards.
ACCTAGTCTTTTGGCAGACGATTTGCCAAACAGCTTGTATATCATTTCAAATTGTAATATTATCTTATAAAAGCTGATGTAAAGTAACATATATATTAGATAGTGCCTACGCTTTTATAATATTTATATGATAAATTGAAATGATATATAGCATAGCAGACCCACGTTACTAGAATGCATATTTCTACTAACAGCTTATAAATATTTTTTTGTAATAATTAGTTTCTTTTTTAAATAGAAGCTTTTGTAAACATATTTTACGACTACATAAGGTAATTTGTTTGTCAAGGCACTTCGGATACCAGTAAGTAGAAGAATAGACGTCAATTAGCCATATATGTCATTCACTACGCACCATTTTTGACGTTCATGTTTGATTTTACAGTAGTGCCATAGATTCATGTATACGGACGTTAAATATCGTGCAGTATGAAAAGTCTGCTTCAATCCGACATCCGTATAATACATATGTATCGCGCAGCATTGGAAATGTATACGGACGTCAATTGACGATATATACTATTCATGCCGCACCATATTCGACGTCCGATTAATTTTCTAAAGTAATGCTATAGGTTCATGTATACAGACGTCAAATATCATGCAGTATGAAAAGTATTCGTCAATCCGACATCCGTATATGTATCGCGCAGCTTTCGAAATGCATACGGACGTCAGTTAGCTGTATATATTATTGATTACGTTTCATGTTTTCCATGTGTTGTTGTTTACCTCCATATTTTATTCTACAGCATGGCATGAGCCATTTTCTATAAACGTAACTTACATTGCATAAGTCTCACTAGGGAATTGAGAAAGTTAGTGACTAGGAAAAATCGTGAAATCAGGACTTACTCCTAGTAGCCTTATCCTTAGTGACGAGTCCAAACAGAGAATTGCCGAATTTCGGGAGATCTCGTTCAGGAATCTGATGGATAAGATCAGATTCCCGTTGGACCATACCCCCCTTGGATCGGCCGGAACACCCTACCCCTACTTTCGAGGATAGTGAGTAAGCCGAATGCCTTGCGAGTAGCTTAGAGTCCCAATGTTCGCCTAGTCTCCTACACACCGACGAAGCCCATATTAGATGGGTCGATTCCAAAGTGAACAGGAGATCGCGTCTCCCCGTAACTTAACCCATTTTACTGGTGTCGGTTAAGGAAGTCAGTGACCTTGTCAGGCGTCTTCGTGTTAGGAAGGCTCCGGGTGCGGATGGTGTATCCAATCGTATCCTGAGACTTCTCCCTGAAACCCTCATTTTGGTAGGTATCTTCAATGCCACGTTAACCAATGCTCATTTTCCAGCCGCGTAGAAAGGTGCAACAGTCATAGGGATTGTGAAGCCCGGAAAGCCCCAGACCTCGCCTGTCTCTTATAGGCCGATCAGCTTACTTAGCTCTCTAGGAAAGCTATATAAGCGGATCTTTCTCACTAGGATTCTACTCTAATCTTTCTCACTAGATTTACAGCTGAGAATAACGGCATCATCGACGAGCACTTCGGCTTTAGATCCGCACACTCGTGCATCCAACAGGTGCACTGTGTCACGGAGCACGTGCTGTACGCTTTCAGGCGATTCCAGGGGCTCAGGACCGGTTCGATCTTTCTCGACGTATCAAAGGCTTCGACAAGGTCTGGCATTACGTGATGATATACAAGTTATATTAGCTCGGTATGCCTGACAGACTCGTACTCAACCTACGATATTTTCTCAGGAATCGAAGCTTTTGATACAGACTATAGGGAACGTACTAGGACCCACACCCCACGCGGGCCGCTTCAGGTCATTCAGAATCGTTTTCTCCGTAGGGCGACTGGTGCCCCGTGGTGCCAGTCGAACCACAGTCTGCACCACGACATGGGTATTAGCACCATGTATGGTTTCTTTAAGCAGACTGCCAGATGTTATTTTGACAACGCTCCTCATCATAGAAATCCTTTATTGAGGAAGGCTGTCGACTATGTTCCCATCTCTCCTCCCTTCTGTCGTAACTCGACGATCACTGATTAGGAGCCGCACGGTCCGGCATCCTAGGCACACACTCACGGGCCCGGACGACGTAATCGCAGCATCCATCGAAAGATGGAACGCTCCGCTTACGGCGTCCAACTCAGACACGACGCGTACACTCAGGCATTCCCGCCGGCGGGGACGTCCACCGCGCGATCGCGAAAACACAGACACATACAGTCCCTATTCGTCCCGGCACTACCGCCCGCGCGGTTGTGTTTAAGGTTTTCCCCTGAATTTTCCCTAGGCCACTCTCCAATCGCGCACTCCTATCGCTTTATTGGGCCCGCCTATAAATCCACAGTCAGGTTTTAAAAAAGTGTCATAGATTCCATATATACGGACGTCAAATATAGTGCAGTTTGAAAAGTATGCGTCAAACCGACGTCCGTATATGTATCGCTCAGCTTTGAAAATGTATACGGACGTCAGTTAGCTTTCTCTATTACTAGCGACGCGGCCCGGCTTCGCATCGGGGATCCAGTTTTTTAATGTTGGAATGTATGTCATTTTCATAATCGGCACCCCGAGGAATCACAAAGATATCAGCCATATTGATTTTTAAGTATTCATATGGATTTTTAAGAAAAATAATTGTTCGCCATCTTGGATTTGCAAATGCATGTCATTTTCGTTATCGGCACCGCGAGGAACCTTGAAGATGACACCAATACCGATTTTTAAGTAAGACAAATGTCCGACACCTTAGATTTGAAAATGGATGTCATTTCTCTAATCGCAACTCCGAGGAACCTCGAAGATGACACCCATATCGATTTTTTAAGAAAAATGAATGTTCGCCATCTTTGATTTGAAAATGCTTGTCATTTTCGTAATCGGCATCCCGAGAAACCTCGAAAATAACACCCGTATTGATTTTTCCACACAAATTTTGGAACCCTCTTTTCACCCCTTAAGGGGAGCAATTTCGAAAAACGCTTAAATGTTTTGTTGTATTTTAACAGAATCTATATACAAAATTTTAAATCTCTCACTTCAGAAAAAATTTGCTCCCCGTACAAACTTGGAACCCCCTTTTCATCCCTTTAGGGGACCAATTTCGAAAAACGCTGAAAGACTTTGTTTTCTTTAAACAGAGTATTCACGAAGTTTTTAATATCGCACTTAAAAAAAGATTTGCTCCCCGTACAAACTTTGAAATCCCTTTTCACCCCTTTAGTGGATCAATTTAGAAAAACGCTGAAATACTTCATTAATATAATTAAACAAAGTCTATATACAAAGTTTCATATCTCTCACTTCAATAAGTATGTGTTTTCATACAAATTTTGGTCCCCCGTTTCGCGCCTTTAGAGGGTGAATTTTGAAAAATCCTTTCTTATTGCACCTCTAGACCTTATAGGGAACCTACGTGCCAAATTTGGGATCTCTATAGCCAGGGGTTTGGGCTGTGCGTTGATATATCAGTCAGTTAGTCAGTTTCTTCTTTTATATATTTAGATTTATTACGCCCCTATTTGACGTCCACGTTTTAATCTACAGTAGTGCCTAGTAACGTAGGTAATATAGATATATCATTTCTAATTGTAATATAATCTTATAAAATTTTAAGGCACTGAAGTAAGCGTCTCAGGCTTTTATAATCTTTATATAACAATTTGAAATTATACGCATTATTTAAGGCATATTTCTACGAACAGCCTATACATATTTTTTAATTTTAGTTTTTTTTAAATATAAAAGCTTGTTCTGTAAATTTATTTTTTATTTCCTATTTTTTTACACTTAGGTATTTAAATCACAAACAACAACATACGTTTTAAAAACAAAGTCCGTGCGCCACCTACTATTATATATTTGTATATGTTTTGGTTGCAATATTGCGCCCGATCTAATGCCGCGTAAATGAGCTGGCAACGTCGCATTGGGGACGCCAAATACGCGGTGTCATCATCAGAAGATAATCGAAGTATACGTCTGCCGTATATCCGCGCAACAGCAGCGCCACACGTCGACTGAGTTTTTGCCGTGAACTTTTCAGAATACAATTGCAAGCGTCTGGCCGATTTTTTGACTTCCATCGATTTTTGGTGTACAGGTAGCCAAGGCCAAAAGGACTTACGTGGCATAGGTAAAAAAAGTGGCGTCCGGTATACGGACGCATTATGCCGGTGGACGCCAGTTTAAATGTAATTTCGCCTTCAGCGGACGGCAGATTGATTGCGGGATATATATATATATATATAACGACTCATCAGGAGGCTTGGCGGGACGGTCATCGCCATTATCACCCATCAGGACGTGGAGATGGCGTAAACACGGAAATAAAAGTACTTTTGTAACGTATGATATCCACTGGTTTTATTTGAACACACTTCAACTCAAAATATTATGTGATTGATACATCGATTTAAAATACCCTAGATGCACTATCCGCCTGTCAAAAGCGTCCGCGCTCAAGAGTGCTTAAATGCCTTTTAAGCACTCTTGCGCTCAGAGTCGCGCGCTAGCCATCGGCGAGTTAACATGCCCAAGTGCTTCGTAAAAAAAAGCAAAAACAACACGTTAACGACGTTAAAATAGGATGGAATTTCGTATTTTCGGTGAGTATTTATTTAAAGTTTCATTATTTAATTGATTTGTAGTTATATTAAGCTTTAACGCGCTTATAACAATTATTTTATCAAAATATCAGACACACGACCAGCTATGCTACTGTCTCTTTCCCTCACGTTGAGTGAGTCGTATATCGAAACGAAACGGGAGACCTATGAATCGGACTACAGTAAAATTTCGAAGGAATGGAGTCGCAGACTGACTAATTTTTTATGAAAGTTTACAAGTATTGTTTGTTATTAGCACACACCTTTGGAGTGTGTATGTAAATATGTAAGTTGGTAAAAACTATAAATTAAAATATTAGCGTTTATCTAAAAGAAAGTGAATAAAAAGTATTAAATGATTTATGACTATTTGTAGAAAGATATGTTCTAGTAACGTGAGGGGTATGTTATCTATATATAATTTCAAAATGTAAAATAAAGATTTCAAAGCTTGAGATACTATCATGTATACAAGTTACTCTGATTCAGTGTAATTTTTGTAAATTAAACCTTGTTTTTAAAAATAATGTGTTACGGATAATAATATTCTATTTCTTCTTTCAAGTATAACTTATTCGATTAACTGCTTTAAATCTAGGACTGCTTTAATTTTATGGTAACATAACATGAAATTACAGTAGAACCATTTAAAGTGGCTTTGTCATAGTCGCTTGAGTATCTTGATCGAAATATCTTAGCGCCACACACAAACACTTTTGGATGGTCCCATCCATGGTCTTCGTCATCAGCTTCTGTTCTCCAAATGCTACTTTCTGAATGCAAATGCTCGATTTGTTACCGAAAAACTAAAATCGCTATATGTTTCCCCTGATTTTTTGAGGATTTCCCTCAATTCCTCATGGATACCATCATCAGAACTAGTTTACGGCAACAACGGAACCAACATGCTTCAAGCATATGATTCCAAACAAAGAAAGAATTTTCCGAATCTGTTCATAAACTACGGAGTTCTAAAGTAACACACATTAAAATAATAAAAATTAAAAAACAACACAACATAATAAATCGATTTATCATTACTATTTATAATACTTGACGTCGTATGCTTGTTTACCACCTACCTATTTTAAACAAATCATTTTCGACTCCACGGTACACGATACCAACTCTGTTCCAATGTATGTCCAATGTTGCCAATACAATCAGTGGAAAATGTGCGTGAACAAAATTGAACTTAATGAACTGGGCTTACGGTGTACAATCTGTTAAAATAATGCGGTATTTTGTTGAAATTTTCCCCGACTTCATTCATGCAATTTGTAATGCTGTAATCGCCAAACGCTCTCATTTAAAATAAAACGTTACGCTGGTGACATAAGGCTCACTATTGAAAAAAAAATAAATTGATCCCAATTGACTTACGCTCGTTTAGCGTGTATCTAACACGCACACACTCACAATGTCGGCTCGGCCGGCTTGGACACTTTTTCGTCTTGAATTTGTAGGTGATAGTGTATCTAGGGTATTTTAAATCGATGGATTGATAAGATACAAATGGATTCAGAGCCAATAGGAGTAGGTAGTAATTGTCTGTTCTGCCTCAACCGCTCGACCGCTCCGCGGTCTCGCTGAGGCAGCACAGACAATTACTTTTTCTCTACCAATCATGTTAGATATTAATCCTATTATTTTCGTTTTCAGTTCGAATATGGGTATTTCTTAAGATAATTCACAAGTGATTGGGGTATGGACAATAGTTTCTGTTCCTCATTTATAATTTTGAGATCCGACCAATCACTAGTGATTCTAAAATCATGACCAATTGCTCTATTTAAGGCCAATCTTGATAGATGGAGCAGCGCTAGTGGTTCAACTCTTAGTGGCTTCTTTAATTCTATGTGGTATCTTTGTAGCCACGTTTCTCCATTTGGTGATTTCACATAATATTGAATTAATTCTATGATGTTACTCCACATTTCTCTAACTTCTCTTACGCCTTCAAATGCATATCTAGTTTTAGAGTACGAAGACCATATCCTGATGGATTTGGGACCTCTTACTGTTTGTACAGACAGCGAAAATTCAAAATTTGGATGGTTAGAGTTTCTGACCAGAAAAGTTCCGATGCTTGTGTTTTCAAGCATTCTATTAGCATTTTGCAAATTCAAACTTTCATAATACCATCCGCATTGTCTCAATAAATCCATATTGTTACTTATCATACCACAAACATTATCGAATGATGTATTTGACGTTGACAGATACATTTTAACCTGAAAGCTAAAATTGAATCATTTTATATCAGTCTTTTGCAGGTATGATTGCGTTTACGGCTGTCATAATGCATTCGTCTCTCTCCCACTCGTTCGTAAAAAATAAAACTGCAATTAATAGTATTAGTTTTCTTTATTTGAAAAAATATTATTTGATATACACCACTTTCTTAAGCAAGTTACATTTTTGAAGGCGCATATGTTACTATGGTAAATACAACTTTGAATATCCGATGATGTTGAATAATTTTTATACAGGGTTTTTAAATTGGGACAATTGTATTCTTCCAAATTGTAGATATTATCCGTTTCTAATATTTCTTTTAGCCACATCACCTTTTCACTACCTTTAGTGTATATTTTTTTATTCTTTATATATTCTAATATCAAAAACTTGTAATTAAAGTAAGGCGCAAAGCCTTCGTTCCATAAAATTCCAACGTTTCTTTCTACCCATGCCACCTGTAAACGTTCCTCCTTTGTCAAGTAATAGAATGGATATGGTGGTTTTATCAACAAAACAAGAATACGATTATCACATAAAATTGCTATTTCTTTTGGTATAAATTTGTTGTCTTCACTTTTAAAACCTTGAACATCAACAATGGCACTCATGATAGTTTTCGAACTATGTTACTGAGTGGTTTATATTCAAAGAGGCAGTCGTTTAGGATCAGACAGTAGGCAGTTGTATTTTCAGGAATGTCTTCTGAGGACTCAATTTCTAAACGCACGTCAACTGGTCCAGTTTTTAGTGAATCATTTTGTCTTGAGCAGTCGATAACAAAAAGTGGAGCAATTTTCGAGAATGTGTTCAAATCCAACAACGGTTCGATACAAGCGTTGTAATATGACTGACGAAAATTAGCATACATCTCATATAATATACTATATTTACTTTCATCAAACTTTAAATTAAGACTGTCATAGGGAAAGTATTGCGAATTCAAAAATAATTTGACATTTGTTATATTACAATGATCAAATAAAGCTGAACTTCTTGTTGTATTGAATTTTCTGTCAGTTTGCAGTCCTAATATAACAAATCTCGGTTTCTCTAGTTGAGAAGCAGTTTTAATTGACCAAGAATGCTTTGTTGTCATAGGTAATAACGGATATTCATATAAATCCCAATTCCTGAAGGCTAACTGTATGGGTCGATCTTTTTCTAAATGTTTTAGTAGCACAAGTCGTTCGCGATCAGAAACTCTAATATGTGGTACACGCCATTGGATTTTTGATATGTTTATATTTATATTTTCGTTTTTCTCAGCTATCACACTGTTTGAAGCAGAACTGCTTCTTTGTAATATAAGTTCATGTCTACAATTGATGAGTATTTTATTATAATCTTCAGCGAATCCTAATATTTTATTTAAGGGTATTATAGCTGTGAAATGGACATCTGGTGCCTTAGTTCCATCTAATTTCCAACCCCATAAAGCTGCATTTTTACTTTCTCCTTCATTCATTGAAATATAAGATTTCATTGTAGTTGTGATTCCAGCATTTTTAATGTTATCTATTGCAACACCATTCAGTTCGTATCTAATATTTTGAAACAAAAACAATATCGGATTGTTTATAAATTTAACTTTTTTCGTTGTTGTTTTCCCTGTTGTGTCTGTGGTAGTCGTACTTGCACGTCCCTCAATGTAAATGGAGCTAGCTGAAGGTAGAACATAAACGTCTTGCTGGTGTATTGGTATCCTTATTTCATCGTTTTCGCTGAAACTGTTACTGTAAGGGTTATAGCTATGAATTTCATAGCTTTCAATGGAATTGTCATGATGTGGTAAATCTGCGATTTATAACATTTTTTTATATTTTAAAACCGAGTGAACGTAAAAAAATCTTATTATTTTTTGTAATTGCCTTTGTTGCTCTTACACGTCTTCTATCTTTCAATACTGGGCGTGAAATATCAGGAGATCTATTATGAACAGAGCTTTTATTGAAAACAATCATTTTAAGTAGCGGTATTTTTTAATTTCGAAGATTTGAAAATAAAACATGCAATATTCAATGCGTTTGGCGTTACAATGTACCCTGCTCAAACACGCCCTTCTATTTATTTGATTGTCGTCTGTTGAGAAGCTTTACGTCATGTGTAAGTAATTAATTCATTCTCTCCCAAAAAGAGGCAAGGAACTTTAAACTTAAATGACCACAGTTATACAAATTGTTTCCCTGTAAATTATCATAATTGTAGTGAATTTTATCTCCCATGTACTTGACAAACTCCTGCGGTGGTTTTAAATTGCCATAACTATCAAAGTATTCAATATAATCATTTATTTTTCCATAGGCTACCCAATGAGTACCAGAATTTTTAGAAGAATCTAAATTGATAACCCCGCATTCTAGCGGTAAAGGGAATTCTGGTAATTTATCTCTCATAAACACACCTCGAAAAAAAGGTATGTTATTAGAGTACTTCATAATATCAATATTAGTTAACGCTCTTTTGGGTAGCCGAGTAATTAGTTTTTTTTCTTTGTAACATAAATTCCTAGCCCATTTTTGTATGGCTTAAGATGCAATCCTTTTCCAATACACAGTCCTTCCATATTCATATTATGCTTTTTGAATTCCTCAAAATTTTTTTTTGCAAACTTATAGTCATTGACAGCTTTCGTGATTCCAGCGATACCTCCTGCTAAACTACCGGCGGCAGACAATCCCGCAAATATAGGTATTAATGGTAGAAATCCTCCGGTTTTAGGCACTGGGATTACTCTCGGTAGTTTTATAGGTAAGTCGTCAGATGCCAGTTCATGAGCAGCTGTATATGCTAGTTCCGCTAAAAGTTTTTTGCACTTGGGCTTTAATTTACGAATACGTTTTTTGGTATGCGAAACAATATTATTAAATGTTTTTTTAAAACCAGAACCAGTTTTCACTTTTGAAGCAGGCAATATGTTTTTTTTCTTCATGTTTAAATTATTGGTATTATTTTGATTCTTGTTCATAATTATTTTAATTAACCTGTCAATGCAGTGTTTATAGTATGACGATTCGTATACAACTGAGTACAAGTAAAAACAATAGATGTTTAAATACTGTCAATAGTATTTTTAGCCTACAAACGATTAGTCTTTTCTATCCAACTGTTTTCGCTTGAAGGCAGCCCTAACCACTTTACATACACCTTGTTTCCTTTAGCTCGTAAAACTTTTTCAACGAGGTATACCTCAGGGTATAAAGTCTTTCGAATTTCGTGCTCATAAAATGCTCCTAAAATTGGTCTAGACCTCGAATCTTCTAATAAATAAGTTGTTGGATTGGTATCTTGAACTTTTATTATCTTAAATATTTCTGTAGACCAATTAGGTGTATATCCTTTTTCGAAGCAACTTTTATATTTGCTTATTCTCACAAAATCCCCTACTTTGAATCTTTTGCACTTAGATATTTTCTTAGATTGTTCTATTTGGGCTTTAGTGTATCTTTGTAATATTGTTTCTTTATTATCATGGTTAATTGTAGCTGGAGGTGCTCCTATAGTTCTATGGAACGTATGATTGTACTCATAAATTTTACAATCTAGTGTTCCATCAATCCATTTATAATTTACTTTCAAATTAAATTCTTTATATAATTTATTTTTGAGCGTTCTAATGAAGCGTTCTACGATAGAGGCTTTTTTGGTCGAATATGTAGAATAGTGGTTAATATTATTATTTTTAATAATCTTCGAAAAACATTATTGTAAAATTCCTTGCCCATATCTGTTTGTAAATTTTTTGGTAGTCGACCTTTTGCTAAGAAAACCTTAAATACGGTAGACACCATTTCTTTCGTTTTTTGTTTTAGGGGAAATGCCCAAGCATATTTTGAGAAACAATCTATAATTACGAATATATATTTATAACCCGAATTTACATTCGATAGTGCTTGCATATCAATCAAATCTGCCTGCCAAAGGTCATCTATGTCTTTTAATATAACTCTTCTTCGCGGAAAGTTCACTCTTACATTATTATGAATTTCATTTACGACGTCGGCTTTGCTCATAGTGCTTGGTCAACTTCCCTTCTAGTTCTTTTAATTCAATATTTTTTTCAATTTTTTTAATACGCTCTGATAAAGCCACGATTAGCTTATCAAGATGTGCTAGTGTGTTTGAAGTAACTTTTATTTTTGTATCAATGTATTCGTAAATTTTAATACTGTCCGATATTTCAACTTCGTGTATAGCACATACTTTATTTCCTTTTATTTTACAACAATTATTTTCTTTTTTGCGGACATTCATGTTTGATGTCCTTTTGATTACTAAACTTAATGATTATCACATGTCAGTTTTTATTCTTTTATTATACCGGATTCTTTTAACTCTCCAATAATGGATAAGATTTCGTTATCATGATTGCTGTTACCAGCGCTTTTAGATGCTATTAATAATTTTAGTCTCTCAATTAATTCGTTTGGATCATCCCAATAAATATAGTCTGTAGCTTTCTTATATTTTTTTAATTTAGGCAAGGAACCTCCAATTTTAAAATCCGTCAACTTTTCAGGGAATTCCTGCTTAGTATCCGAGAACAGAGGTTTAATAATCTGACAGTATTTTAATCCTTTGTCTCCTTTCAATTGTCCATTGGGATTAAAATCTCGCCTGTGGGCACTTGTAATAACAAGCAGATTTTTGTATACAATTTTATCTTTTTCTGTTACTAGTTCGAGATTAGGCTTATTTCGAATTAAAAGTTCTTTTAAACCTGCTGTGAATTCATAATTTTGGTTATTTATTGTAATCAAATATTGTTTCTCTGCGGAATTTTTATTTACTAAGGATAAAGTAACAACAGAATTTCCCATCATGAGTTTCTTATTTTCATTACGGATTCCAAATGGAATGTTAATATTATCGTAAATGTCTAGCACGTTTTCTTTTTTAAGAGATATTAATGTGTCATTGACGTTACTTTGAGAATTTTTGCCATCATTTTCAAAATCATAATATTCTGAATGCTTGCTTGAATCAGCTTCGAGCTGCTCTTGGAATTTTTCATATACTATGGATGAGTTCAAGTCCATGGGCGTATCGTGTTCATTTATAGTATTTGAAATATTTAAACTAGAAGTTTTTTTATCATTTGCTTGTATCAATGTCTCTAGAGGATCCGTAATGGGTTTGAATACTTTCTTTAATTTTAGATTAGCAGCATCTTCTTCGTCCTGTATCATTCTAATTTTCTTTTTTAATGCAAGCTGCTGATGTAATTAGCTGTTTTTTCAGATTGGTTTCCATTCTTATTGATTTCACTAGCTGTGTGTTACATACGGACACTGGAGTTCAATTGAGTGTTATTTTTCAATGTGTTAGGTATATATAATGAATTTATAAATAAATAAATGTGTCAAAACCTAATCTATATCTTCTTTTATCAATTGCACAATCTTTATTAAGCAATAAAAAGTTGTATTGATTTTTCCATATAGTACAACAAAGCTCCTTAAATTTTAGCCAATCTATGTCTGTATTTATGTGATCATTGTATATATGTCTTAAATTTCTGTCGTCTTGTTTAAAAATAATCAAAAGATTGGCATTATCTCTTAATAGTTGTTTCGGTATTTTGGAATAAGTTTGGGATAGATAAAAGCAGTCTATCTGCCTATGTCTTCCCATAGCAAAATAATTTCTAATATTCATTTGATTTTCACAAGCTACATCATCAAAAATCATGACTGAATTTGTTAAAGCATCATTGGGATGAAGAACTTCTCTACTGTCAGTAAATAAATAAAAACTTGGTCCTGGAATTCTTTGCATAACTTGCTTCAAAAAGAGATACTTTGGCTGGAAGGCCGTTTTTGAGTACAAATAAATGTGCTTAAACTTTAAACCATTTTCGTGTAACAATAAATTCAGCATAACATTAGTTTTACCGCAGTTAGAAGGACCACATATTATGCAGCGAATTGTGTTAGGTAAGAGGGCGCTATGCTTTACTTTCTGTGCATTTATTTCGACATTTATAGTATTCACCTCTAATGTTTCAGTTTGCTTAACAAACCTCATGATGAAATGTGAGGTAAATCAAAAGTTACAAGTCCTTAAATACCTAATAAAATGATGTTATGGTCACAATGTGGGTGTCAGATTTCGTGGTGTTTGCTGTCACGTTTCCGGCTAAAGGAGACTTCATTTTTTAAATTAATATTAAGATGCTGCCATTTCTGCAGTGGTCGTCAAAGAAAGAACTCGCGATTCAGAAATTACTCGTGATTCAAGTAAGCTTATTTTTTAATGTTTTGCATAAAATAATTATTCATGTTTTTAATGCACCAATTGTTATGTCACTGAATATTTTATTGTCTTATTACAGAACATGTCGAACCTCGAAAACTTTGAACGTCAAGAATTCAACGGCGGCATTGATGTCACCGGTCGTCTCGTGAATGATTTATTTTATAATACTCAAGACCTAGAAGATCTGTACAGTGTTCAGCATCAGGAAAATAAAGCGTTGAATGAGAAGAAATATAAGCTTTGAAAAATAAACCAAAAAAGAAAATACTCAAAAAGTCACAGGTGGAAATTTCAAACAAATTATCGTCTGTATCTCGACGAGGAATAGAAAATGGACATCACTTGATTAAAATAAACATTTATGAACTTCGTCCTGGAGTTAAGTGCAAAAATGTGGATGATAGTGTTTGCCTAAGTGCACAGTATGTGGTTGAGGACAAATATGACGAAATTTTGGACTGTACCGAAACGCTAGTCAAGAAAATTGTGAAAAAAATAAGCGACAGTGATACTTACAATTTGTAAAATGGTCTTCATGCAAATAATTTATCAATAAATACTTGTTGATCTAAATTAAAAAAACTTTTTTATTACGTTATGTACACTTTCAAATCTGTAGCGTTACAAAGCCCTTGTAGTTATTCGTATTTGACAGTCAATTAAAACAGCGGGAACAAAAGGATGATTAAATAAAAATGGTTAAAAATTTCATGTTAACATTTATTAAAATACAAAGCTATTAATATACACTTATGGGTACATTCATAATTATCCTATAGGTACAGCAAATACAAATTTAATTATATATATAAATCTTATCAACTACTTAGTCTTATAATATATTACTATAGTGACCCCACGGTAAAGTTCTAACTGCGCCGTCTATTAATTGCCTTTTATCATCATTTTTACTTAACACTAGTTTATTCAGTTGCTGGGTAAACATTTTATGGTTTTTTGATTTAATAATACACATGTTGTCCCTTAATTCCTCGCTATTATACAAGCATTTTTTATATTTTTTCATATTGAGTTTTTTAGTCACACACTTCTTTACCCCTTTGGCTTTTTTGATAGATGTTGCCTCGGTATTGATACAGTATAATTTAGCTCGTAATCCAACAAACTCAGATATTACTGCGCCACTCATTTCATCTTTGAAATAGCCAGGAATTTTCATGTTTACGATCGGCATGTTGTAAATATTATTAACTGGAAAATTACTTGTATCAAAGTATGGAAGCATTTCTTTCATATCCATGTAAAAGTTGTTAGTATAAACTAAATATAAAAGACTATCAGTGTCTGTGTAACATAAGTGAATATTTTGAGGATACCTTTTTCTCATGACAGAATAATGAAATTGATACAAGTGCTTTTTAGCGAGCTCTAGTACAGTAAATCCAATATAAATAGGTATATCCAAAACTAATTTAGATTGTTGCATTTGAATGGCTACTAGGTTTTCCGAGAAAACTGACAAACTTTTAAAGTTCGGAGCGCCGATATACTTTTCTGCGCCGCAAATTTTGTTAGTTTTATTCGAAATATCTCTCCAAACATTTACCAATTTAACGTCAACTTGATTTCTTTTATTTTGTATTGTCTTTCCATAGATGCTATTAACCTGCTTTTTAAAGAAGTTTTTTTCGAAGTCACATTTAGCGTTTTGTCTCAGTTCTGTATTTAGTGTTATGTAAGGTTCTAAAAATTTTCCTTGGTTAAAAGCTAAAATACGATGAATTTTCAATAATTTTAAACCCTTATTCAAACATTCTTTTAAGTGCTCGTAATGTATTACGTATTTATATTTATTGTGCAAATTTGCTACCAGTTTACGACTCGTTTTGCTGGGAGGAACATAATTTTCTGGAGCAAATGGCAAATCTGAGTGGTCATCATGCAATTCACAGGGGTATTCAAGATCTACTTCAAGTATGTACCCTCGAGGACTGTCGCAGCTGACACTTTTAACATCAAATTTGTTTATTTCTTGGTCGTTCAGAAACACAAAATTGTTTGTTGGTAGATATTGCAGCATAGCAAAACCTTACAAATTGACACAACCTAAGTATATTAAATATGAACTAGCATGAGCGTCGTTGTAGTCTGACAAATATATGTTATTCGCCTTTGCATGTCGTAGCGAACATTGAGCAAGACCGCCTCGAATACCCTTTTCTATCATTTGGTACATTTCAACATCAGATATCAAATCCAGCTCTATTTTTGTATATAGCAACATTGCGTCCCAGCTCAAAGCTGGGCTAGAAACATAGTAACACGGGTCTAAATTATAATAAGTTAGACTCATACATCTGAATTTTTCGAATATATCACATAACAATAATACATCACATTTTAGGTATCTTATCTTATCTTATCTTATCTTATTTAGATGAGGGCCCTAGCGGATGCACTTCGACCCAGTGGGATCTTTTGTGCAATTGCCCCCTCCTTTATGCCTACTCCAAGCTGCTCTCCAGCATTTCCACAAACCGAATGATGGAGTTCAGCGGGAGTACTCTAAATTCCTTTGGTTCAGGGTAACCATTGCCAAAGTCATTCATTCTTTGTCTGGCAAGGGCGTGACATTCACACAGTAAGTGTTCCATTGTCTCGTCATCCTCGCCACACATCCTACATTCTGTGTCGTCTGCTAGTCCCATCTTGGCCAAGGTTCCTTTGACCCCGAAGTGACCTGTAAACACCCCAGTTATCATCCTGAGTTGCTTTCTGCTGTATTTCCAGAGTTTTCTGGTCCAGCCTGTATCCACTCCTTCCATGAAGAGCTTTGAACATTTTAGGTATAAATCAGTATATTCGCCCAAACTTTGTATGTTAAATTCTCTCCACACTGACTTTGCATGTTCGTAATTGTCTTCTGTTATATTCTCCGCTGTTAGTTTACTATAAAAAAACTTTCGGTCTGGCAGTTCAGTTTCGTTGTATCGATCCCACGAGTCTATGTAGTCATAACAATATATGCCTTTCTTACGAAGTAATTCAAAGTGATAAGAATTAGGATTAAAAAATTTGAGGTTTTTAAAGTCGCCAGGATCCAATGTACTAGCCAATTCGTCTAAACCAGAATTCAAGAAGTTAAATGAATCGATAAATTTCAACTGCGCTGGATTTTGACCCTCTATTGGTATGAATTTAGTTAATGATATGTATTTTTCCTTTGTTTTTGGAATTAAATTTATGCGACCAATTGTTTTCGATAGTTCTGTAATAAATAAGTGACAATCATAACCGGAAAAATTATGAAAGAGTATGGGTATAAACTCACAAGACTTGGCATTTAGATTACAAGAATCGTGACTTGGACCGCGATATTTACCAGTAAAATGGTCATGGTCTGCTGCGATACGCTCGCCGATTTTAAACGATTTTCTGCAGATATGGCAAATCGTAGCATTTTGGAGCGAATGCTTTTCTTCGGCAGATAAAGGCAACATTTCACAATTAACTGATAATAACTGGTGCAATTTCTTTACATCTTTGGAAATAGTTTCTACAAATTTTTTGGCACAATTTGGACCGCGATATGATATGTACTCGTTTAGCTCCGGTTTGGATTCACAGCATATATAATAAGCAAAACACGTCGCTTCATGTACTTGTATATTTTCTATGTGGTTGGAATTGCTTTTGTCCGAATATTCTAAAAGCAAACTTTCGAAATCTCCATAAATTACTATAGGCACTCTTTGTGTCCTTTCAAAATGACTAAATGCTAGTGTACTGTTAGGTTCAGGTAATATAGTCCTTACTCTAGCGCAATTATGAGCATAAAGTTTTTGTTCTGTATCAAAGTATATAAAACATTCTTCACATAAATGGATTTTAGACGTATTTTTAGTAAGTTGTCTATGAACAAGCTTTTCTATATTTTTTATTAAACAGAAATGAGATTTTCCATTTTGTTCGATAAGTAACAAGTTAACGTGTGTCAACTTATGTTTCAATGTCTTATATAGAGGTCCAGACACGTCATAATTTTTTTCTAAACCATATACATTAATTGAGATGTTCGGATTGTTTTTTTCGAATGTTTTTAGGTCGTCCAGGGCTGGTGGAAATGACATGCCTCTAATATTGAGAATGTTTCTAAAATGCGGATATGAAGAAACTCTGTTTGGATTTTTACTGGCGGGGTACATATGAGACATAACACTCCATAAAAAACAATAATCGTCTTTGTTTTGTATATTTAAACATGATTTAGAGTTGCGAATTTTGGCTGGCAAACTACCATATGTGCCGGCCCTTAACGGGTTGTATTTATTTATGTTTATTTCTAGATGGCTAATTGAATCAATAGTCCAGCCTGATTCTGAAAGTTCAAACTCTGAGCAGTTTGTTATAAGGTTGTCAATATAATTGGAATATATCGACAAAATGTCAGTATTCTGAAAAATTTGAAAGTACTGTGTATTAAATGATTTCATTGCTGTTTCATTGTTTTTTGGCTGTGTGTATGTAACAAAAAGCTCAAGATTTACTTTCAAAGCAGTGTGTTTTTCTAGAGAGATTTTTATTAGTTCAAATACTGATTTAGAAATCCTATTTAGGAACTGTTCCGGGGTTGAACGGATATCATCTGCAATAGAATTTACTCTATAACTTCTAATTCTATTTTTAAATGCGGTAGCTATGACCTGCACATTGTCGAACTTGGTGTTTATCAAACAGTTTGACTTATGAAGGTTGCTCTTTTTGTGTGATGTGAAGTTAGAAACATGAACTTTGCATTCGTTACAAAACATGTTTTTTCAAGTTCTTAATTTTATCAGGACTATCAACGGAATAGATTTTTTAAATTAATTGTTTAATTATTTCCTTATTTCATTATTTCCTTATTTCCTTATTTCCTTATTTCCTTATTTCATTATTTCATTATTTCATTATTTCATTATTTCCTTATTTCATTGTATATGCTGTGAATGAAAGAACACGTAAAACGGTTAGACCTTTAATGCTCGGGTTATGTACAAAAATGATAAATGCGAATATATAGGTATATTATACTAAATGCCGCCGAGTATATTGGTTAGGCAAAATATAATTCTTAAACATATGTTACTGAGAACCTGATGGGTACATAATCGGCTGAATTTTGACGAAGTCTTGTTTACCGGCCTGTACTAATTTCGAGACCGCGGCCCACAGCGATGTATTGACGTCAGTGGCCACCTTTAATGTGGTAAGAGCATTTTTCCATCGCTCTTCCACTGTTAACCGCTCTGCTTCACGGGTATTATAGACCCGGAGTTCGATGAAGTATTCTCCTGTCTTGGTAGGATCCCTCTGTGTCGTAAATCCCGATGCGCCGCGCTGAGTCAAAAAACTTCTCAATGTCGCTGCTCGAACAGGCTTCTGAAACTTGTCCTGTTGCACCTCGTCCTGTAAGACAAAAAAATAATAATAAATTAACCAGTTTATAATCAAATCGAAAATATTGTGTGCCTAGAAAAAAGACAAAAGATTGTAAAATAGTTTGAAAAACAAATAGTGCTTTAGATAACTTTGGATACAGAAAATATGTTTAATTAGCAAATCAAACCGTGATGGTGAATAGCCTTGACACACGGGTAACTAATTGCAGTGTCAGAAATGAGGCAGTAAATTTAAAAACATTAGAGCTGAATATAATTAGTATGACCCTCCAATATTCGCGAGAAAACCCCGCTGTACTCATCACTAACTTAAGAATGTTAGCTATTTTACGTAAAAAATAATACTTTTTTTAAAAGGCTCTATATTAATGACAGTAGCCAACAATGACACTAATCATCCGATATCTGGTCACCACTGACTTTCTGAATAAATAAATTAGAAATCTAAGTAGGTCAGATATGCACATACCTCAGATTGCAACACCTGTGCAGGACGTTTACGCTTCACTGGCGGCGATTGAGCGCACGGGATGACATCGTCTTCAGACTCCGAACAGCTATCCAGAGCCGATAGCTCTTTAACTTGAGATGCTGCTGGCGCCTTTGGTTTTTTCGGTGCACGTTTCTTCGCAGGTTTTTTCTCTGTTACTGTTTTCGACACCGACGGCGTTGGCTGAACGGAAGAGGACTCGTCAATCGTCCTCGAAGAATCGTCCAGCAGCTCGTCCTCCCAAAACGGATTTAGAGACCAACCAGGCCTGCAATAATAAAACAATATCTATTTGAAATGCGCCAACGAATTGGAAACCAATTAAACCGACTTAATAACGCGATAAGTACTATATACATACACTTACATGGTTTCCTGTTGTAGTTGCGTATATACACCAAACACCAACTCACTTTTGCTTGATTGCAGCGAACACCGAGCCGGGTTGTTATTTTTTATTTAAAACACACACCCTGAACCTGGACTGTCGGAGTCCTGGAAGTTATGAGGCTAATGGCACGTTAAATGTCCGGCTGTCCTATTTATTATACGATATTCTAAAGTTACGATTACAATGGCTAATAAGAGAATCATGGAAGACAGTGCATAAAAATATAAAACACAGCTGAACAAATGTAGTCCTTATGTAGACCATCTATAAACACTTCGACTGTTCCGAGCATTGATTCCATTATAAACATGCCTTAACTTTCCTAAAAAGAAATGCGTCTCTTGCATAAACTCCTTACAACATGAAAATCGATACGCAAATCTTAAAAGGAGGCGGTATGTACTCTCTACCAACTCGCTCAAGTTAATTAAACACCTTACGCTGAAGAAAACCCATACATTTTAGATGGCTATTTAACTTGGTCGGGTTAAAACATATTTGTAATGAATGAGCACGGTTCATTGTATGTTGGAAAGTTATGTAATATGAAGTATATATCCAGTATTACTTGAACTACGGACATTTTTTTAGGTAAAACAAAAATAGTTTTAACATTAATTTGAGTCAGTTGAAATTACTCCAGTAGAGATTTTTTTAAAGCTTAGTATTAACTTGTAAAGATAAATCCTTCATTTTTTTTAAATAATCCGCAATCGAATGGTTTACGGGTGTAGCATAATTATACTCTGTTCCAAAACTTTGGTTAACTAATTCTAACTCCGCTCGACTTTATTGAAGGCCATATTATAATGAAATGAAAATGAAAATGTTGCATTTCTATAAGTATCATAGGTATGTATCCCTCCAGGCTTTGAAATTAACAAGAAGAAACTTTTGTAGGGTTAATGTTGGAAGTGTATTACAAATGTAAACATTTGTGATTGACCTAACTACTCGTATGTAAAAATATTTTTTAATTCATAATCTTTTGTTATTCACAGTCAGTTTTGTATTATATAAAATATGGCACTAGTTATAGTCAGTAAATAATGATTAATGTTAAAATTCAAGCCTCATTCCTCTCTAAATTTCCCTAGTCGCCATACCTCAGCAACTAAAATAATATACCTATTTAATATCAGTATTCTCTGGTTTAACTTATTTTTCAATACTATTCAACAACTTCGTGTCGAACGAGGAAATCGTATCGAGATTTAAAGTCAGGCCGGCAAATTAAAATAACACTCCTCAACCTATTACGCATTAGTTGCTCGCTTTGTTAGTGGTATTCGTACAACAATAAGTATAATTCAGAGACATGTTTATTAGGCAGTGGTTCGATTCTAAAATATCATATGTTAAACGCCTGAGCAGTGTGTGCGAGATTGTAAAGCATTCTCAACTTGGTTAAACATAATATGAGAATTCATTTATTCCAATGCTTCATTCGAGACAGGTCGTGTTCCTATGCAAATGCATTATAAGATGCAGCGTGAATCATAGCTACAACCGGCCAGTCAGTCAAGAATATTTTGTCGAGTACCATCTCGTCCCTTGCGTATCAAGTAGGCATGTTGTCATAACAAAAAGTAATTGTCTGTGCTGCCTCAGCGAGACCGCGGAGCGGTCGAGCGGGTGAGGCAGAACAGACAATTACTACCTACTAATAGGTTAGCACACGTGCACCACCGAGCGCGGCTGTCAAAGGAATGACCGGCTGTCCCCGGTTGGCGGCGCCTGCTACCCTATTCGGGGTTGCCCGCTCTTATTTTACACTACCCTCAACAAATTTATCAATGTTAACATTATTTCTATGCCACCTTCATTATTTTTATAACTGTCAACATTACAACTGTCATCCAACATTAATGATTTAAAGTTTAATAATCAAAACAAAGTGCTAAATAACACAAATAATCAAACACGTATTTAAACCAAATATAGCGAGCACTAATTCGGCAGCGCGCCGTCACGGTCATCCTGCATATTCACACGTCCTCGTGTGCACATCTATTTCTTTCATCTTCAGCATCTGTGAACAAGCAATGAATAGTGGTTTACACTACAGACCTCTCGGTCACCCTGACCCATGTCATGTGTACCACAAACTACGACAAATGTTCTCCTCAATGTATCCCACATGCACTCATGAGTGCCAAACAAGTTAATAAAAGCCACACGGGAAGGTACTCATTTGTGCCACACATTCTCGTAATTGGCACACAGGCCCGCAACTGCCACACAAGCTCGTATGTGCCACACAGGCTCGTATGTGCCACACAGGCTCGTATGTGCCACACAGGCTTGTCAATACCACACAGACTAGTCAGTGCCACACAGGCCAGTCAGTGCCATACAGGCTAGTCAGTGCCACACAGGCATGTCAGTGCCACACAGGCTAGTCTTATCTAAATCGCACCAGAATAAAAGGTTTTATTACTTACCAGCGCCGTCATCGGTACATTCTGATTCAATCTGATTACTAGGGACCTCTAGCCCTGCGCTCAACTCTAATGGGACATAGCACTCGGGCATAGCCCGCACGCGATCATGTGCGTACTTATAAGTTCTATTAGAGTTGAGAGCTTTCAGCAGGTACCTGTCGCCATCCAACAGCTCAACCACCAAATATGGGCCCTTAAACTTCGAGTCTAACTTTGTTTGATTACGCTCATGATTTTCTAATAGTACGTAATCACCAACTTTAAATTTTTTAACCTTTGCTTTGGTTTTATCAAACCTGGTCTTCTCGTAAGAAGCACTAGCTTTCATTTCTCGTGCCGATTGTTCTCTAACAGAATTTAAGTCAACGTCTGTCTCGTCAGTCTCTAATGTCATTAATTCTAAGGGCCTAGCCACCTTCCCAATTAATAATTCTAAGGGGCTCGATTTTGTAACCCGACTTATTGTGCAATTGATAGCCAGTTGGACATCAGGCAACGCATCTTGCCATGACCGATTTCGACTAGTCTCAACAGCGGTCAACATATTTTTTAACGTAGACATAACCCGCTCTACTTGACCATTCGCACGGCTACTACCAGTAGCTATAAGATGTAAGTTGACATTGTGTGCATTGCAATAGTCTCTAAAATCCTTTCCTGCGAAACATCTACCCTGATCTGCGATAACACGTTGGGGTGCACCGAAAAATGTAACGTTATGCTTCAATGCTTTAATAGCACTATTCGCATCAATATTTCGCGTATGATATAAGACCACAAACTTCGTAAAAGCATCTATGGACACAAAAACGTACTCCTTTGTATCGTTTTTCCCACTTAGTTTTCCCGTTGCATCCATATGAATGGTGTGCCAGGGGATTGTGGTTTTTGGGATGGGGTGCAATTCCGCTTGAACTTTCCCAGAGTTAGATTTTGCCACTCTGCAAGTTATGCAATTTTCTACAAATTTTCGAACGTATTTGTTCATACTCGGAAACCAAAAGTGGCAATAAACCTTCTCTAGGGTTTTCTCCCATCCCAAATGCATGATGTTTTCATGCACGTGATTGATAATAGCCCACTGAAATGCCCTAGGTACAATCGGTAGCCAAATGCTTTTGTTATTCCTATCTATCTTTCTATAGAGTACATACACCACGCCTTATTTCGTACGTCCTAGCAATATCGCTGTTAATCTCATTTGCTTGAAGTTTGGTGATAATGGATTTAATTTCATCGTCTTTTTGCTGCTCAGCTTGTAACCAGGAATCTGTTATTTCTGTCAAATTGATTCGTTTTTGTTCTACCCTAGTCGTCTGCTCATAGATTGGTAAAGGATTACGTGAGAAGAAGTCCACATGAGCCATATATTTGCCCGGTCGATATTCTACGTCAAATTCGAATGGTTGTAAGTAACACCACCACCTATGTACACGCGGCGTTAGATCTAGTTTTAACTTGGATGCTTTGACAGCATTACAATCCGTTACTACCAAAAAATTCTTTTCTCGCAAATAGTGTTCAAAGTGCTTAATAGCATTCACTATTGCCAGCGTCTCTAATTCGTACGAGTGGTACTTGGATTCAGCAAGGGAGGTTCGGCGACTATAGTATTCTACAACATGCCACTTACTATTTACTTTCTGCATAAGTATTGCACCATAACCCTCAGCGCTTGCGTCCGTATGTAATTCTACGGGGAGTTCTGGATCAAATATAGTAAGTACGGGTTTATCAGTAAGTGTGTCAATAATGTGTTTTCGAATTTTCTCAAGTTCCGGCGTCCAGTTAATTTTTCCTTTTCCTGAGGTAAGCCCGTAGAGGGGAGCTGCTTTTTGCGAGAACCCTGGGACAAACTGCCTAAAATAAGAGGCTAAGCCAATGAATTGACGAAGCTGAGTTACGGTTTGGGGTGGCGGCAGTTCAGTAAGAGCTCTAATTTTACGGGGGTTAGGCCTTATTTCGCCAGCTGATACTTCATAACCCAAAAAATCAACTCTCTTTTTTAGGAAGGCACATTTTTTAATGTTCAAAGAGAATCCGGCATCCGTCACAGCTTTTATTACAATTTGCAACCGTTCAAGACCTTCTTCTATCGTACGAGACGGAATTATGACGTCATCAATGTATACGACTGCAAATGACTCGGTTAATGGCCCTAGAGCCTTATTGATCGCCCGTTGGTAAACTAAGGGTGCATTTCGAAGTCCGAAGGGCATAGACAAGTATTCGAATTGCCCATCAGGTGTGACAAAAGCAGTGCGCTCAATGGAATCTTCTTTCACAGGTATTTGATGATATCCGCTAGCCATATCCAAAGATGTGAAATAATTTGCTCCAACCAAGCGTTGAATTTGGTCTGATATAAGTGGCAGAGGATATCTATCAGGTACCGTGTTGTTATTAAGTTCCCTGTAGTCTACACACAGTCTATCAGAGCCGTCCTTCTTTTTCACCAATATAATTGGGCTTGCAAAAGGAGAACAGCTCTCGCGGATAACACCAGCAGACAAGAGCTCTTTAATTTGGTTGCGCACTACATTCCTCTCGTCTGGACTTAATCGATAAGGCCTACGTTGAACCGTGCGGTTGGGATCAATTAATTTAATTTCCAGCTGCCCTGTATTAACCCTACCACTAGGCGTGCCCTCCACAAAATAGTCGGAATTCTTTTCTAGCAAGGAAACCAATTGTTGTCTCTCATGCCCCATTACATCGGTATCTATGCTATCAAAGTTGTTCACTTTTAGCCCTACGTCACAGAGTGAGACTACTTTGATCTTTTTCAACACAAGCCTATTCTCAAAGATCTCAACTGAAAAGCCCAAGCCTAGTAGATCTCTGCCGATCATTATGTCACTGGAGATACTTAAATCAGGTACCACATGGAATACCAACTGTATTGAGTAACCCTGAATGGAAACAGTCGACATAATTTGACTGCTGCAATTTATACTCGCGTTACCTAGGCCCAATAATGTCACTGAATTATACAAACGCTTTCCCGGGAGTCGGTTAGCTAGAGTTTGTTTTATCAAAGAACATTCGGCACCAGAATCGAAACAAAATGAAAACTTCTCACCGGTTTCATCCATAAGGTGGTCGGTAGCTGGTTTGATGGCGCAGATATCCACCCGACGTTCGGTGCGCGTATCGCTGGCCTTTGAGTCCTTGCCAGGGCAGCGCGTTGCAATATGGCCTTGTTCTCCGCAGTTGAAACACGTTGGAGTAATCGTCTTCTTCGGTACGTAAACTTCTTTTGGTGGCTGGGGCAAAGTTATGCCCGAAGTCTCAGAACGTGTATTATTTGTGTTTATGTCACGACTGCTGTGGCCTCGACATTCACTTGCCACGTGTCCTATCTTGCCACAGTTGTAACACCTCCGAGAACTCTCAATACGCGGCTTCTTTGCATCCACAAATGGGGTTGCTCTCTCCTGAATAGGGGGTCCTCTTTTTCTGAAGGTAAAAGCCATGAGTTCTTGTTGTAATTTAATGCGGTTATCAATTTCAGTAGTAAATGCAAGTCTTTGGAGCCGTGGCTCAATTTTTGCAGCATGCGCTAGTGTAACAGCAATAGCAATCTGTTCAACTGACAAAGACTTCCATCTTGCCATTATGGCACTCATAAATCGGCTGGCATAAGACGATAAGCATTCGCCTTCTTTTGGAGTTCCGTTCAAAAGACGCCACAGGTTGGCAGCGGGAGTCTCAACAAAATCGAATCTAGCCAAAAACAGATCTTTCAATTGAGGCCATGTTATTCCAGGATAGCTGGACTGTGCTAACCACGATGCCGCGGTTCCTTTAAGCGCCTTGCTCATTGTGATTATCAAATTAGCACCTGATAGTGGTTTTTCTTGGAGGCACAAATCCACTGTTTCGCACCATGCTCGTGGATCACTGTCCTGAATATCAGGGTTGAATTCAGGCAATGCCATTTTCGATTCAGACACTCGAGGTTCATTCATAGCGCGTATTAGCTCGGTCAAGCTTCGTTGTTGCATTTCAAAAAGAAATTTCCAACGCTCACACTCAGTTTCAAGTGAAAATTGTTGACTCTGACCCTCGTGGGCTGCATTCTGCTCCTGAGATGCCCGGGGTAATCCCACTTCTGATAACGACTCATCAGGAGGCTTGGCGGGACGGTCATCGCCATTATCACCCATCAGGACGTGGAGATGGCGTAAACACGGAAATAAAAGTACTTTTGTAACGTATGATATCCACTGGTTTTATTTGAACACACTTCAACTCAAAATATTATGTGATTGATAAGATACAAATGGATTCAGAGCCAATAGGTTAGCACACGTGCACCACCGAGCGCGGCTGTCAAAGGAATGACCGGCTGTCCCCGGTTGGCGGCGCCTGCTACCCTATTCGGGGTTGCCCGCTCTTATTTTACACTACCCTCAACAAATTTATCAATGTTAACATTATTTCTATGCCACCTTCATTATTTTTATAACTGTCAACATTACAACTGTCATCCAACATTAATGATTTAAAGTTTAATAATCAAAACAAAGTGCTAAATAACACAAATAATCAAACACGTATTTAAATCAAATATAGCGAGCACTAATTCGGCAGCGCGCCGTCATATATATATATATAATAAATTAATAATAATAATATAGATAGATTAAGATTATTATTTTATAACTTCGTTAATTAGTACACTATCTTTCAATTTAGATTTAAAGAATAATGTTATTTTTGTTAAAGGATAATAAATGAATCGGTCTATCATAGCGTGTCTTAATCAGACTTACTGTCTGTTCAATGCATGTGGTTACACAATAATAAAATTATTAAAACAACTTTGATTCAATTAGGCATAGGTACTGAACTTGTTAACACCCACTAAGGTGGATCAGACAATTTGTACAAGATACGCTACTAAGTCAAGCACATAGTTCAGTTCAGTACACATGGATAATATGGATATATCAACCAGCCAAGTGCTGGTACTTTCAAATACTTTTTATAGTCAAAAAGAACTCACTCATGGTTTGAAGTCGGAAAACAAAATGGTAATCGCATCACTCAAGAGCTCATCTCTTACTCGTTATTGTACAGGAGATCATTATTAAGGAGTGTTTGACCACATGGTCTCACAGTTAAAATCATCAAGAAACAATATCAGGAAGTACCGTGACCAATTGTTACCGTAAAACTTTCTGAACGATTTATTATTGAATATCAGCTATTATTTTACTAAATTATATCTTGCAAGATATTCAAAAGATCTCGCTCAGTGTTATACTAGAGACCATTATCAGGGAGTGCCCTGACCACATGTTCTCATAGTTTAAGATATCAAGGAACAATGTCAAGGAGTTCCCTGACCGATTGTTACCTTAATACTTTCTGAACGAAATACTATTGAATATCAGCTATTATTTTACTAAATTATATCTTGCAAGATTTTCAAAAGATCTCGCTCAGTGTTATACTAGAGACCATTATCAGGGAGTGCCCTGACCATATGTTCTCATAGTTTAAGATATCAAGGAACAATGTCAAGGAGTTCCCTGACCGATTGTTACCTTAATACTTTCTGAACGAAATACTATTGAACATCAGCTATTATTTTGCTAAATTGTATCTTGCAAGATTTTCAAAAGGTCTCGCTCAGTGTTATACTAGAGACCATTATCAGGGAGTGCCCTGACCACATGTTCTCATAGTTTTATATTAAGGAACAATGTCAAGGAGTGCCCTGACCGATTGTTACCTTAATACTTTCTGAACGAAATACTATTGAATATCACATATTACTTTTACTACTAATGCAACACTACTATGCAAACATCACTTGATATCTTAAGAGATTTGTATGGGTACTTACAGTCCGTGTTTCCTCTTCTGAAATATTAAGAAAAACATTGACTTACGGCAAATATCACGATTTATTTCCTTGGTGTACTTCCACAGACTCAATTTAATGCTAGCGTTCGTAACAGAATGCCCTCTCTGCCCAGACATCGGCTTTTTGTTCTCGTATCCCCACCCAAAAAGGGTCAAGATCAAACGTCCGAGCATCGCACTACATACCCCAAACGTGTATTCTGCAAAATAATCCCATTGTTGAGTTTGTGCTGACCGATACAAAGTAAGTCATAATATCGTTTCGCACCGATAATCATGTCTATTTCGGTAGGTAAATAAAATTCCGTGTCCGCTAATTGGTATTTCGGTGAAATAACTAAATCTTTTATTTCGCGTATGTTTACGATGGTTTGGTGAATTGTAGGTACAATAAAGCAAGACAACTCGGTTGTATAGCTTAAGAGCTATGTTTAGGGAATGCAATGTTATGTCACCGTAATTTAACAGGTTAGTAACATCATTATTGCAACCTATTACTTGTAGGTTGTGTTGTGATTTGGTAAGTTGTAATTTATTGAAGGCACTCTCGGTAATAAAATTCGATTATAATGCTGAATCTAGCAAAACCTTTAGCTTATGCAGCTGACTGTAATTGTCCGCGTCAAGCACTTGGGCTGTTGGGAGGATGACCAATTTATTTGGAATAATCGGTCGTGTTTGTTTTGAAATTTGAGCCTTATAATTGAGTGTAGTCTCGATTTGACTACGACTCGAGCTTGGTTGCTCGTTGGTGAATGTTGTGTTTGGATTGTTGTGGAAAGGTTTTCGTTGATGTGTGTTGCTACTTGCGTTCACAATCAGCTTGTGTAGCAATTAGGGCTCCCGATCGTGTCCGTGTATCGTGTACCCGTTTCCGAATACACGTTTCCGTGTTACACGGCAACGGTTTTCTGTCCCGATTTTCACGTGTAATTAGGATCCGTGTAATTAAGATCCGTGTACACGGGTACCCGTGTACCCGTGTACCCGTGTACTCGGATCTTAATTACACGTCGACACGACTTGACCGCCCGTCATAAATTTGAGTGTTTGCTTCGACTTAACTTTATGTATTAATTATGCTTAGCAACTAAACCTGTTTCAATATAAGAATTGGTGATGTTAATGATATTTTATGCCTAAATAAAATTAATTAAATTTTAATTGAATTGTTCATATTTCATCTTCAGGGGCCCTAATTTCTTTTTTAATAAACCATATTTAGGTTAACTTATATAGTATTTTACATAAAATTGTACACATAAAATATTCTTATTCAAGATTTAAGTCATAAAATGGATATATTACTACATGTAGTTGTGAGTTAGGTTAGGTTAGGTATTGTAGTCGACTTCGAATAACAGTCAAACCTAACAACTTTAGCAAATAACCGCTAAAAACTAACCTAATACTATTAAATAATTATTCTACATTAGCTAAGTGGGCACAATTTGGTTAGTCTACCTTAAAAATTACATATTGATAAACTCTTTATAGCGCAACAGCCATTCTCTGTTACGAAGAAATGTGTTCATATTTAGACTTAGAAAATATTTATCATTGTTTATTGTGTATGTTATCATATCAGGCTACAAAAGATGCCGACTAAGCCTTTGAGTTCCCGAAGCACCTGAGGTCGTAAACAACCATCTTGCTTTTGTTATTGTTATTTGCCTTTGTAGACGCCGGTGCCGGTGATGATGGAACTCGACGACTCAAATAAAACTTCGATGTAAAGTTGACTGTATAATTTCAATAGGTGCTGATTTACAAAATAGCTTGGCCAAAAGAGGTATGTGCAGAAGTGGTTGTATGTGAGAACAAAGAATATGTAATGACGAGCAAGATTTGATAATTTGAGATAACTTATGTTACAATGGTAGGGATAAAGCGTATGTGAAGCGTGGCTATTGGTGGCTTTAAACAAGCCGCTCTTATACTAACCATGCCCGACGGGCGCGTTTTGCTACTGCATACTAAGTTATTATATATGTGACGGCGCGCTGCCAAATTAGTGCTCGCTATATTTGATTTAAATACGTGTTTGATTATTTGTGTTATTTAGCACTTTGTTTTGATTATTAAACTTTAAATCATTAATGTTGGATGACAGTTGTAATGTTGATAGTTATAAAAATAATGAAGGTGGCATAGAAATAATGTTAACATTGATAAATTTGTTGAGGGTAGTGTAAAATAAGAGCGGGCAACCCCGAGTAGGGTAGCAGGCGCCGCCAACCGGGGACAGCCGGTCATTCCTTTGACAGCCGCGCTCGGTGGTGCACGTGTGCTAACCTATTGGCTCTGAATCCATTTGTATCTTATCAATCACATAATATTTTGAGTTGAAGTGTGTTCAAATAAAACCAGTGGATATCATACGTTACAAAAGTACTTTTATTTCCGTGTTTACGCCATCTCCACGTCCTGATGGGTGATAATGGCGATGACCGTCCCGCCAAGCCTCCTGATGAGTCGTTATCAGAAGTGGGATTACCCCGGGCATCTCAGGAGCAGAATGCAGCCCACGAGGGTCAGAGTCAACAATTTTCACTTGAAACTGAGTGTGAGCGTTGGAAATTTCTTTTTGAAATGCAACAACGAAGCTTGACCGAGCTAATACGCGCTATGAATGAACCTCGAGTGTCTGAATCGAAAATGGCATTGCCTGAATTCAACCCTGATATTCAGGACAGTGATCCACGAGCATGGTGCGAAACAGTGGATTTGTGCCTCCAAGAAAAACCACTATCAGGTGCTAATTTGATAATCACAATGAGCAAGGCGCTTAAAGGAACCGCGGCATCGTGGTTAGCACAGTCCAGCTATCCTGGAATAACATGGCCTCAATTGAAAGATCTGTTTTTGGCTAGATTCGATTTTGTTGAGACTCCCGCTGCCAACCTGTGGCGTCTTTTGAACGGAACTCCAAAAGAAGGCGAATGCTTATCGTCTTATGCCAGCCGATTTATGAGTGCCATAATGGCAAGATGGAAGTCTTTGTCAGTTGAACAGATTGCTATTGCTGTTACACTAGCGCATGCTGCAAAAATTGAGCCACGGCTCCAAAGACTTGCATTTACTACTGAAATTGATAACCGCATTAAATTACAACAAGAACTCATGGCTTTTACCTTCAGAAAAAGAGGACCCCCTATTCAGGAGAGAGCAACCCCATTTGTGGATGCAAAGAAGCCGCGTATTGAGAGTTCTCGGAGGTGTTACAACTGTGGCAAGATAGGACACGTGGCAAGTGAATGTCGAGGCCACAGCAGTCGTGACATAAACACAAATAATACACGTTCTGAGACTTCGGGCATAACTTTGCCCCAGCCACCAAAAGAAGTTTACGTACCGAAGAAGACGATTACTCCAACGTGTTTCAACTGCGGAGAACAAGGCCATATTGCAACGCGCTGCCCTGGCAAGGACTCAAAGGCCAGCGATACGCGCACCGAACGTCGGGTGGATATCTGCGCCATCAAACCAGCTACCGACCACCTTATGGATGAAACCGGTGAGAAGTTTTCATTTTGTTTCGATTCTGGTGCCGAATGTTCTTTGATAAAACAAACTCTAGCTAACCGACTCCCGGGAAAGCGTTTGTATAATTCAGTGACATTATTGGGCCTAGGTAACGCGAGTATAAATTGCAGCAGTCAAATTATGTCGACTGTTTCCATTCAGGGTTACTCAATACAGTTGGTATTCCATGTGGTACCTGATTTAAGTATCTCCAGTGACATAATGATCGGCAGAGATCTACTAGGCTTGGGCTTTTCAGTTGAGATCTTTGAGAATAGGCTTGTGTTGAAAAAGATCAAAGTAGTCTCACTCTGTGACGTAGGGCTAAAAGTGAACAACTTTGATAGCATAGATACCGATGTAATGGGGCATGAGAGACAACAATTGGTTTCCTTGCTAGAAAAGAATTCCGACTATTTTGTGGAGGGCACGCCTAGTGGTAGGGTTAATACAGGGCAGCTGGAAATTAAATTAATTGATCCCAACCGCACGGTTCAACGTAGGCCTTATCGATTAAGTCCAGACGAGAGGAATGTAGTGCGCAACCAAATTAAAGAGCTCTTGTCTGCTGGTGTTATCCGCGAGAGCTGTTCTCCTTTTGCAAGCCCAATTATATTGGTGAAAAAGAAGGACGGCTCTGATAGACTGTGTGTAGACTACAGGGAACTTAATAACAACACGGTACCTGATAGATATCCTCTGCCACTTATATCAGACCAAATTCAACGCTTGGTTGGAGCAAATTATTTCACATCTTTGGATATGGCTAGCGGATATCATCAAATACCTGTGAAAGAAGATTCCATTGAGCGCACTGCTTTTGTCACACCTGATGGGCAATTCGAATACTTGTCTATGCCCTTCGGACTTCGAAATGCACCCTTAGTTTACCAACGGGCGATCAATAAGGCTCTAGGGCCATTAACCGAGTCATTTGCAGTCGTATACATTGATGACGTCATAATTCCGTCTCGTACGATAGAAGAAGGTCTTGAACGGTTGCAAATTGTAATAAAAGCTGTGACGGATGCCGGATTCTCTTTGAACATTAAAAAATGTGCCTTCCTAAAAAAGAGAGTTGATTTTTTGGGTTATGAAGTATCAGCTGGCGAAATAAGGCCTAACCCCCGTAAAATTAGAGCTCTTACTGAACTGCCGCCACCCCAAACCGTAACTCAGCTTCGTCAATTCATTGGCTTAGCCTCTTATTTTAGGCAGTTTGTCCCAGGGTTCTCGCAAAAAGCAGCTCCCCTCTACGGGCTTACCTCAGGAAAAGGAAAAATTAACTGGACGCCGGAACTTGAGAAAATTCGAAAACACATTATTGACACACTTACTGATAAACCCGTACTTACTATATTTGATCCAGAACTCCCCGTAGAATTACATACGGACGCAAGCGCTGAGGGTTATGGTGCAATACTTATGCAGAAAGTAAATAGTAAGTGGCATGTTGTAGAATACTATAGTCGCCGAACCTCCCTTGCTGAATCCAAGTACCACTCGTACGAATTAGAGACGCTGGCAATAGTGAATGCTATTAAGCACTTTGAACACTATTTGCGAGAAAAGAATTTTTTGGTAGTAACGGATTGTAATGCTGTCAAAGCATCCAAGTTAAAACTAGATCTAACGCCGCATGTACATAGGTGGTGGTGTTACTTACAACCATTCGAATTTGACGTAGAATATCGACCGGGCAAATATATGGCTCATGTGGACTTCTTCTCACGTAATCCTTTACCAATCTATGAGCAGACGACTAGGGTAGAACAAAAACGAATCAATTTGACAGAAATAACAGATTCCTGGTTACAAGCTGAGCAGCAAAAAGACGATGAAATTAAATCCATTATCACCAAACTTCAAGCAAATGAGATTAACAGCGATATTGCTAGGACGTACGAAATAAGGCGTGGTGTATGTACTCTATAGAAAGATAGATAGGAATAACAAAAGCATTTGGCTACCGATTGTACCTAGGGCATTTCAGTGGGCTATTATCAATCACGTGCATGAAAACATCATGCATTTGGGATGGGAGAAAACCCTAGAGAAGGTTTATTGCCACTTTTGGTTTCCGAGTATGAACAAATACGTTCGAAAATTTGTAGAAAATTGCATAACTTGCAGAGTGGCAAAATCTAACTCTGGGAAAGTTCAAGCGGAATTGCACCCCATCCCAAAAACCACAATCCCCTGGCACACCATTCATATGGATGCAACGGGAAAACTAAGTGGGAAAAACGATACAAAGGAGTACGTTTTTGTGTCCATAGATGCTTTTACGAAGTTTGTGGTCTTATATCATACGCGAAATATTGATGCGAATAGTGCTATTAAAGCATTGAAGCATAACGTTACATTTTTCGGTGCACCCCAACGTGTTATCGCAGATCAGGGTAGATGTTTCGCAGGAAAGGATTTTAGAGACTATTGCAATGCACACAATGTCAACTTACATCTTATAGCTACTGGTAGTAGCCGTGCGAATGGTCAAGTAGAGCGGGTTATGTCTACGTTAAAAAATATGTTGACCGCTGTTGAGACTAGTCGAAATCGGTCATGGCAAGATGCGTTGCCTGATGTCCAACTGGCTATCAATTGCACAATAAGTCGGGTTACAAAATCGAGCCCCTTAGAATTATTAATTGGGAAGGTGGCTAGGCCCTTAGAATTAATGACATTAGAGACTGACGAGACAGACGTTGACTTAAATTCTGTTAGAGAACAATCGGCACGAGAAATGAAAGCTAGTGCTTCTTACGAGAAGACCAGGTTTGATAAAACCAAAGCAAAGGTTAAAAAATTTAAAGTTGGTGATTACGTACTATTAGAAAATCATGAGCGTAATCAAACAAAGTTAGACTCGAAGTTTAAGGGCCCATATTTGGTGGTTGAGCTGTTGGATGGCGACAGGTACCTGCTGAAAGCTCTCAACTCTAATAGAACTTATAAGTACGCACATGATCGCGTGCGGGCTATGCCCGAGTGCTATGTCCCATTAGAGTTGAGCGCAGGGCTAGAGGTCCCTAGTAATCAGATTGAATCAGAATGTACCGATGACGGCGCTGGTAAGTAATAAAACCTTTTATTCTGGTGCGATTTAGATAAGACTAGCCTGTGTGGCACTGACATGCCTGTGTGGCACTGACTAGCCTGTATGGCACTGACTGGCCTGTGTGGCACTGACTAGTCTGTGTGGTATTGACAAGCCTGTGTGGCACATACGAGCCTGTGTGGCACATACGAGCCTGTGTGGCACATACGAGCTTGTGTGGCAGTTGCGGGCCTGTGTGCCAATTACGAGAATGTGTGGCACAAATGAGTACCTTCCCGTGTGGCTTTTATTAACTTGTTTGGCACTCATGAGTGCATGTGGGATACATTGAGGAGAACATTTGTCGTAGTTTGTGGTACACATGACATGGGTCAGGGTGACCGAGAGGTCTGTAGTGTAAACCACTATTCATTGCTTGTTCACAGATGCTGAAGATGAAAGAAATAGATG
Source organism: Epiblema foenella (assembly GCA_963556455.1). Taxonomy (NCBI): domain Eukaryota; kingdom Metazoa; phylum Arthropoda; class Insecta; order Lepidoptera; family Tortricidae; genus Epiblema; species Epiblema foenella. Next base: position 11,186,441 of record OY747097.1, on the reverse strand, counting down.
TGCACACGAGGACGTGTGAATATGCAGGATGACCGTGACGGCGCGCTGCCGAATTAGTGCTCGCTATATTTGATTTAAATACGTGTTTGATTATTTGTGTTATTTAGCACTTTGTTTTGATTATTAAACTTTAAATCATTAATGTTGGATGACAGTTGTAATGTTGACAGTTATAAAAATAATGAAGGTGGCATAGAAATAATGTTAACATTGATAAATTTGTTGAGGGTAGTGTAAAATAAGAGCGGGTAACCCCGAATAGGGTAGCAGGCGCCGCCAACCGGGGACAGCCGGTCATTCCTTTGACAGCCGCGCTCGGTGGTGCACGTGTGCTAACCTATTGGCTCTGAATCCATTTGTATCTTATCAGTCACATAATATTTTGAGTTGAAGTGTGTTCAAATAAAACCAGTGGATATCATACGTTACAAAAGTACTTTTATTTCCGTGTTTACGCCATCTCCACGTCCTGATGGGTGATAATGGCGATGACCGTCCCGCCAAGCCTCCTGATGAGTCGTTATATGTATAAAATTAAATAAGAGTTGCGTTCGCAACAGCCTTGAACACGTGGTACGTACATATAAAAAATATTTGTAGTAAATTTGGTTGTTTTTCTTTCTTCACTCCATAGGTATAACGGTAACTCTCTAAAATGATAAAAACTGCTCGGTCCCTAGTGTTTCGTTATAAAGAGTTTACACTTATTTAATACACTAGTTCGATGCTTATAACATTATTTTTTAATGTTTATAATTTTATACTATTTGTCTAAAGAACTTTTTACGTCAATGTTACTTGAGCTTGAGGCGCATTTAAAGCGATATCCATTATATCGTTATAAAACAAACACCAATATCATATTGTTAAATAATACTCCATATTTCCATACAATACCTGTATTATGAATTATCTATAGTATTTTTGTACAATCAGTATGCTTATTCTGCATTATCGCCATATTGTTAGAACCATATTGTTAGGCCAGTTGCTCAACTGTTTCAATATGAATTATAAGTTTCGTGACGCATTGGTCATACTGTAATGTCATGTTAACGTTTTTTATATAAATAAATAAATTATATTAATTTACGACGTTGTGACACCAATTTTAATAATCGATTATTGCTTCAAGAGGCTCTATATTTTTTTTTAATTTCCCATCTGCCAAGGCGACCGCGGAAATGGCGGCAAACGGATTAGTTACCCGTATCGGTCACCACTCCGCGGCGCCACTGTCTACGTGTCCACGTCATCGGTATCGCCACTGTTCAAAACTTAACAACTATGATATGATTTAAGGCTTCCGGCGATATCGGTGTTTGAATCCCTTAATTGGTTCGTATACTGGGTAATATATAGAACACTAGACAACCTTATTTAATATGGTTCTAACAATATGGCGATAATGGTTTAGTCAGAAATATTTACTAGAAGAAGTCCTTCTAATAAATATAAAATTAAATGATGGACAACTTTGATAAACTACATTGAAATGGCGGCAAGATCAAAAGGATATATTAAATTGTAACGTTATTTTTATAACGGTATGCTGAATATAGACTTCGATAATAATGAAAATTTAAACACTATCGAAATTATATCTCTATGATATCGGTTTTTTATTAAAATGACTGAATAAGTAAATACGTGTTCTGGAATATAATTAATATTGAAAACAAATATTGTCAAGATAAAATTAGCAATTAAGAGTAATTGAAATGGTGAAACAATGGTTCTTGATAACAAATATAATTTTTTCTCTGTCTGCCTGTGCCGTAAGCATTTTTGAAGAAATTTGTAATTATTAACACTAGTTTAACCGATTTTTAAAATATTCATATTAATTAATAATAATATATCGTGCTGTTAGTGTGTATAACATTGTCTACACATAGACATATAACCATATAAAATGTACATGTATAATTAAATACTTACTGTGATTATCAGATAAGAAGTCAATATTGACACCTGCCATTTCCTTATATTTTATAACCAAAAAGTTACTTTTTCAACCTGAAAGTCACTTTAATAGTATAAATAACGAAATAGTTTCCACAACGTGGACCATAATTAAACTGCGAATTACTGAGTGGAATATAGTAAGAAAAATGTAAGTACTTACTCATTGGATGTCGTAATCGGAATTGGAGATTTCATGTGTACTGCTATTAAATGTTTACCTATGGCTCCTGTAATACCACCACGACACGAAAACTCATTGTTTGCACAATCATTGCACAACGTAGAAAAAGCGGTTTCAACGAGTCTAGTATAATTTCACACCCAACTTCTTTTCAGTTTTACTATATTTTTTGAATTGCATTGTTCATATCACAAAGAATAACCACACATTAACAACAAAAATTAACTACAAAAATGACAAAAGCCAGATCAGTAAAGTTGACCGACTGAGTGGCGTTCTTGATTCCTATGAATGACTATTTGGAAATTTTAAATTTTACTAACTTATTTCTTATTAGCTTTGGGTCCAAGGTAAAGTAGCAGGTCATCATCATCATCATCATCATTTCAGCCGAAAGACGTCCACTGCTGAACATAGGCCTCCCCCAAGGCTCGCCATTTAGACCGGTCCTGTGCCGTTCGTTTCCACCGGATTCCCGCGACCTTCACCAGGTCATCACTCCACCTTGTCGGAGGCCTACCGACAGCTCGTCTTCCGGTGCGTGGACGCCACTCAAGCAGTTTCTGACCCCATCGACCGTCAGTTCTGCGAGCAATGTGCCCTGCCCACTGCCACTTAAGTCTCGCAATTTTGAAGGCTATGTCGGTGACCCCAGTTCTACTACGGATAACTTCATTCCTAATTCTATCACGCAGAGAAACCCCGAGCATAGCTCTTTCCATTGCTCTTTGGGTGACCTTGAGCTTTCTTATGAGGCCCATCGTTAGCGCCCATGTCTCGGATCCATATGTCATCACTGGCAACACACACTGGTCGAAGACTTTTGACTTGAGGCACTGCGGTAAACTGGACGAGAATACACTGCGAAGCTTCCCGAACGCTGCCCAGCCGAGTCGGATTCGACGAGTGATCTCTTTCTCGAAGTTGGACCTACCTAACTGGACTGTTTGTCCCAGGTATACGTACTCGTCAACAACTTCGAGCGCCGAGCCGCCGATTATTACGGGAGTTGGTACGACATGGGCATTAGACATGACCTTCGTCTTGTCCATGTTCATTTTCAGACCAACTCGATCGGAAACTCTGCTGAGATCAACGAGCATTGTACTGAGGTCCTCCATGGTCTCAGCCATGACTACAATGTCGTCAGCAAATCGAAGGTGAGTGATGTACTCGCCATTTACGTTGATGCCTCGTCCTTCCCAGTCCAGAAATTTGAAAGCATCCTCCAGTGAAGCGGTGAAGAGCTTCGGAGAGATCACATCTCCTTGTCTGACTCCCCGCTGCAGTGGAACAGGCTTTGTTTCCTGGTCCTGTAGTCGGACGGACATGGTGGCGTTTTCGTACAGGCACTTCAGGACTTCGATATACCGGTAGTCAACTTGGCACCTCTGGAGAGACTGCAGTACCAGGTAATATAATAAAACCCTTTTGCCCATCTATCATATTCTTTGCATCTCATCTGCATCTGTTCGCTAACTTGAATGAATAGGACCGTGTTATCTAAACTGTATTGTTGAGATTTACCAATGGAAGCGGAATTATCGCTTTCAAATGGTTTAACACAAGGATGCAATTTAAATAATATTAAGACTTAAAACATATATAAATGATAGAAGTAAGATAAAAGAAATAAAAAAAGATTAATTGAATTTCCTTGGTAAAAGAAAATATTTGAATAAACCTATCCATATGCATAATTTTGTTTGTATAAGCGCGAGAGCGTAATATTGCAGAACAAAAGCACTTGCATAGTAATAAGCTTCTATTTTTTAAGTTCTATCTAATTACACAGAGCCGTTATTTTGTACGTTATGTACACATGCAGGTGTTGGGTTATGAAACTAGACGATATGATTGTGTTAGTATTTTTAAGTTTTGTATTTTCTAAAATTAATATACCGCATAACGTTATAGAAATAACTTTATATCGTTTTGAATCTGGACGTCAGGAAAATGTAGCCCGTCAAATTTACCAATTATTAAATATCTTGGAACAAATAACGTCATGATATCGCTTGAACCAGAAATTTAGAAAGAGAACGTGGTATGGAAGACCGATAAAACCACTTTTTTATCCTTCGTATCGCTTGCTTACTAGTTTGTTTCTATTTGTAAATGTAGTAAATTAGTTACTTCAATTGCATTGAACGTTAGGTACTCTTTTTTTTAGGATTAAGCCTACACATAATGCTATTTCGAGATATAAGCGTTTTGAGTAGAGGCAATTACGCATATAAAATGTATGGTCTTGGATAATTACCCTTTGTCGGTAAGTTCTTTACGCATTACCAGAGATTGAAAAGTAGATAACAATCCGTTAATCCATGTCTGTGGGTACCTAATACTTATATTACGGTTGCCTTTGTCAGTCGACAAAGCGTACGTCCCCTTTACGAATGCATTGGCATGTTATTTATCAAGCGACCATAATAATATGCCGCCAGCCCCAGGTATAGTTATTACCACATTATTATTTTAGGTACACTGTGGTTATACATTCTTTACGTTTTAGCCGCGTTTTAGTCTTTCTCCCCCACGGGACAGGCCATGCCTAGTGTGGGGGTCAGCATTAATCTACCAGAGAATGTTTATTACCTGTAAATAAACTATTTGTATTTGTATATGGCTGTATATCGTTCGCAAAGTTGAATTTCTCGCACTAGTGCTTTTTATTTTTACATTTTTTTAATTTATTGCTGGTCGTACGGGTCCTAGCCATACATCCAAATAAAGAGTTTCAGGTTCAATCAGTTTAATTAATTTTTAATAAAGCATTTGGCATGAAAATAATACTTTAAAACATTCAAATTGCATATTATCAATCCATGTACCCTCTGATAAGCCGCAGTATATCTGACAAGCAGCACGATTTTCTAAAGAGTCGCTCCACAGTTTCTAATTTAGCATGTTTTTCAAATTTTGTCTTTTCAAAAATGGAAGGAGGGGCGCAGGTTGATGTGATATACACGGTCTTCGAAAAAGCTTTTGACCGTGTAGATTACGACATCCTTCTTACCAAGTTGGAGGCCATGGGAATCCATGGTGACTTGTTGCGTTGGGTCAAATCCTATCTCACTAATCGCTCTCAAGCCGTAGTTCTCGGAGGATTCAGGTCCGATTATATACAAATTCCATCCGGCGTGCCGCAGGGCTCTCACCTCGGTCCTCTGTTTTACAACGCGTATATATTTGATATAGACGCCTGTTTCCTAAATGCACGCCACCTCTTGTACGCAGATGACAAAAAAGTTTTTATGCGTGTAAACTCTTTAGCAGACTGTAGCCTCCTGCAAAGTGACCTTAACAACCTAGTAAAATATTATGCAACTAATAACATTACATTAAGCATTAGCAAATGTCAATGCATCAGTTTTACACGCAGTACTAAGCCCATTACGTACACATATAGCTTTAACGGGATTGCAGTGCAGAGGGTTGACGTTGTGAGAGACTAAGGCGTGATGCTGGACGCAAAGATGACCATGAGAGTCCATGTTGACCTGATTACAAATAGATCGTTTCGTAATCTCGGTTTTATAATGAGAACTTGCAGACCTTTCAAAAGTTCACTAAGCCTGGAAATATTATACTATGCATATGTCAGAAGTATTCTTGAATACGCCTCCCCGATCTGGTCCGTCTGTTATGCTGTTCATATTAATCGCATAGAAAGAATCCAAAAGAAATTTCTAACCCATCTGAATTACAAATTTAAAAAGTCAACCACTTCCTATGTAGTCAAATGTCGCGCATACAATCTTATGACACTAGAGGATAGACGTAAAATGATGGACATGAATCTACTTTTTGATATTCTTCGTAATCGTATCGATTGCTCAGAGTTGTTATCTAGTTTGGCATTCCGTACCCCAAGGCGCCGCACCAGACATACTGCGTTGTTACAAATCCCTATTCATACTACCAAGTATGGCGCTAATTCTATACTAGCACGGATTCCGCGTCTTTATAATTCCGAATTTCATACAGTTGACCCTTTTAAATCTACAAAAAATAAATTTAAAAAGAATGTACGCGCGGTACTACGGTCGGACGAAAGTTAACCAGGCTTCTGTACAATAATCTTGTTGCTGTATTTATATGTGCAAATATGTATTTTTATATATGTGATCAGTTAATCACAACTATTTTATTTTTATTTTTTATTTATTTTTTTAAATATGGAGTCCGGGATATTCATACTCATATTCTTATTGCTTACACGTGCGTGTAAAACATTTACGATACTGGTTGTGTCTGTGGTTGAGTCATATGTACATCTAGATGCACATCGATACTTAAGTATATATATTTAAGTATTGCACAACTGGATTTTCAACGGTATAGAAATTAATAATTGATGGTATTAGTTGTGCACTACTATTAACGAATGTATAATCACTTTGTTCTGTTTCTCTCTATTTATGAAGGTATACGAAGTAGGTATCTGAGCTCTGGATGGGCGAGTATCTGTGCGACAACTCAGCAATGCCTTATGTTATAGATATATTGCTTGATTGATATGTAACACAGATTGTGTTTTATAAGAGTTCATTGGACCAATTTCTAATGTTGTGTTTATGTTTTTCCTAGCACTTTAAATCGGCAGTTAACGTATATATCCTTATTAACTTGATGATGTCATTCAGTTATCTATACCTACTGAAACGGTATTAGGCGGTTAGAGTTTAAGTCAAAGTAAATTTATTGATTGATATGATTTGGAATTTAATCGAAGCTCTTGATTATTTAACCGAATATGACTAGTGGTAGCCTTATTTGGTGTCTACTTTGCTTGACCTAGGCCAAATTTAGAGGGAAAAGCTAGTAGACACAACGAAAAACCCTCTTGCCTGTACCCTAAATACACAAAATAGTTAACTATATGAGTAAATGAACAATAAATTATAACCTTAGGCTCACTAACGTAACTATTGGTACACAAAACGTTTGAACTACAAAACACAATATATTTCTGATACACAAAACATAAATACACCCAAGGAAATATGTCCATTAATCTACCTGAATCAATTATACCAAACTGGATAAGGGTTTACAATGCTGAACGGAATCAAACTCACAAAACATTATACGCACTAAAAAGGGAAATTAGTGAATAATACGCACTAAAAGGGAAATTAGTGAATAAAGTATAAGTTTACACACAATAAGACGAGTATGGTATTTACAAGTAGCTTCCTTATAATTACTTGCACAAATTAATTCCGACCAAGGGTTCGAACCTTGATAAATTGCCAGCCCACACAATTTGTGGTCTCAACTTCTACTGACACAAAGTTCGAACTCGTCAACCGCTATTGTATACAACCAGCATAACAATATCAATGTATTTAGTCAATCAGACACGAATCAAATATGACACACAATCTGCATCCCATAATATGAAATGAATATTTATTAAACAATATTTCAAGTTATTGGCACAGTCGACGTTTAGCTAATGGAATCGTCTAATTGAATAATATGAGTCAGGGATGAAGCATCATCGCTAAAACGATGAGATCAGATCCCTTGTTCTGTCTTCAACAAATATTTACTTGGTTATATACTGCGCAATGTGACCACATAGGTAACAGTGTGGCTACTTGTTATTTATTAGGTAGCCGGCTCATTTTAACTTGTGACGATCTTTTGCCAATAAAGTCCACAGAAAATTAAGATGGGATGGAAATTGATTCCATGGTATCTTTATAAAATATAAACAAAAATCCATAATCACAATTAAAGCAAAGTTGATGACTCAGCTTAATCATTCGGTTCAATATTTGTTTGGAATTAATGAAATTTCCATTTAGCTTTCTTCAACCTTTAGGAGGGAAAATAATATCTTAAATTAGAAGAAAGAATACACCTGTTCCGAATGAGAAAGTCTAGTGTCAAAATATAGTCATTACTTAACTTGGTTCAACCGGCAGGCCCCCAACTGCTCTCCTGCGCTGACTTATCTCGTACTACAGAATATGTATCTCTAATAAACTACGATATTCCAAACTCCGCGCTCCGTTCCAAACTTCTCACCTCCAAGTTCCAAGATCAAGCCCCTTCTGTCTTTAATTTCTTTATTACCTAAATTTAACTAACATAACTTTATTTGTAACATCTCTTATAATTATTTTCGTCTTAATTACAATACAATAAAGACTCCTCGTCGGCAATCGTTCCTGGTCTTCCCCTCCACTCGACCAATTTGCGCAAACGCCTCCTTGTTCGGTCCTGCTCCTTAGTGCAGGAAGTACAGCGCTGTCTCGCTCTCTCAGTGTGATAGTGGGAACCTTTCACAATACATCCGCCTGATGACCACATCTTTGTGCAACTCTGGAATTGAAACAAGACTTTGCATAGCATTTGCATAGTAAAATGTGCCCTATGCCAAGTATGGCATAAGTCGGTGTTTCTTTGCTTGGTTGTTCAAAATAACAGAGTTTTGTAGAAGTGTTCTTCCAAATGAGATACTTAAGGTTCCCTAAATGGCCAAACCTTTTCTAAGCGCCTTTTGTCTCCACTTCACCATATTGTCTAATCAATAACGGCAATTTAAGTCACAGACATAAGTTATAGTTGTTTATTTAGGGCCAATTCGCCTTTCCCTTTGCCACTTCTAAGTACTAAAAGTAATCCTTAAAGTTTACTACTTCCTTGTCAAAGAACTTTATTTGTAATGGTTGGGCTTTTGCTATTCTTAATATATAATAATACCTATGATCACGCATACCTATAGCATGTCTATGTTGCCATGACACTACCACCTCATCTCTGTTATTCTCATATGAAAACTGTCTGATATAACGATTGTTACTGACACGTTGCTTTTAATATATAGTACCTAGCACCTTATTAGTAATTACAAATGTTACATTGTTATCTCTCTTTACTCCAAGCGATTTTTTCAGCTTGCACATGTTCGTATGGGCAATATAAATATAAATTTTATGTAAATAACGGATAACCGTTATTGGCCTTCAGTTAACTAACAACTTATTTAAAAATATGTAATATAATAAGGCTGTATGTTATATTAAGGATAACAATATCCTTAATACAAATAAAATAAAATAAAAATATTACCATATTAGACAAGGTAAAGTGTAAAAAATAAATATGTATGTAAATATTTGGAAATGTAAAATTGTTTCAAAATATTGACAGAATGATCAATAACCGGAAACGAGTATTATGCAAGACTTCTGATTGATAAAGTATTATGCAAGGCCGCCGCGCGGCTAATAAAATAAATGCGTGTATTTTGTCAAATAAAACATTTATTTACAAATAAATCAAATATAAAATGGTTATCCGAAAATTAAAATTACAAAAAAGTCTTATATTTGTTCCTAATATTAATAGAAAGGAAATTAATCTAATTAATTAGTCCACTTAAAATTTTGTCGCTGGAGGTTAACCAACAATGAATTTAATCGTGACGAAATTAATCGGAATTCGTACGACTAAGACTATTACTAATCTTTATTTTAATCGTTAGTCGCGATTAAGTAGGTTAATCTTAATCGTTAGTAAATTACATTTTGCTCATCTCTGTTTACCGCTATATATTTTTCATTCAAACTTTAGAGCGTAAACTCAAACCGTCGCGGACGGGTGGGGCCGTGTCTGGGATTCGGAAACGGGTCGGCGTGTCCCGGGCCCCGGCTACGTAGCCGAGACACGGCCGGCCGTGTACACGGGACACGGATCTTGGCGGGTTCGTGTAATTCGGGTTCTTAGTACCGCCGGGCTTAAGTACACGGGGCAACGGGTCGGCGTGTAACACGGACATCGGGAGCCCTAGCCCTAGCAATGTATGATGTTTGCCTTTGCATAGACTACACGTACTGGCCGTGCAGTTCGCGCAACAGAAAGCGTATGCAACGCCTACGTAAATACGAAGAGCAATGTGCTGTCCGTGCCGTCCCGTACATACAATGTCAAGGAGAAATTCACACACATCAAAATTTGCACGTCACTTGTTCGTTAGATCCGTACCCTTTGTCACGGATTATACGTCTCTTTTTGAATTTGGAGTTTTTATCAAGGAATCATCATCTCATACTTAAACATGGTCCTTCGAGCCGGATTATTGAGGAACCAAAGCAAAATTAAAAGAAAATATCTATTTATCGGAGGAAAAACTGGCGAGATACTTATTTCTACGGTGAGAGTCAAGGATCTGCTGAAGAAAACCACAAGGACCTTTGGAGCCTATCAGTGTTGAGTGGAAAAGGAAAGTTAGGGTTCAGCACTCTTAATCAGGTGTAGTAAATAAGTAGGGTTTACCTATTGTGGAAATTCCAGGTTAGTGAATACCTTTTAAAATGTAAGGCGCCGTAGGTTCAACGAAAAATATCATGTCAGGGGGTGAGGTAACCAGCCGCGCGGGGAGCGCCCCGCTCACCGGCACACTCGCGCGCTTACAGTGAAAATACACAGTAAACTCACTAAGCAGTACTGCAACGAAGTGGGAAATAAATTGACTAATGCAGGCTGGCGATTCTGGGGGATTCTGGGGGTTAATGCAAAAATATATTATTAGTGTCATACCTTTTATGGAATATTAAGTATGCCTCATGACATTCGAATCACATGCATAAATACCCTGTCCCTCTAGAACTGAAAAAATACTATCAATGGCATTTGAATATTTTTAAACAACTTCAAGTTAATAAAATAAAAGAAATACATTTACCCGATAACACTCATCGAGATATCAGTTTGAGAGTAAATAAAATATTGACACTATTGTTTCCCTATAAAAAAGAGATTTCCCTATAGAGAAATATACATAAATTATACGCCAAAACCATCCCGAAGAAACAAGCTAGATGTTGGTGATTATCAAGCCGTTTTCGAGTTCTTTTTATTGGCAAAAAAAGTAACTCAAAAGAATATATAATTACATAATTATGTCTTCAAAGTTTTAACTATGAAGTTCAAAATTCGGAAAAAAATTGAGGTGGTTTAATAAATTCATTCAACGATTTTTGGTTTGGACAAGACAGGTTTTACAATTTTTGAGTTTTCGCTGAAAAACTGTCTTGCCCAAACAAAAGGTCGTAAGTGCCGTGAGTTCCATGAAGATACAACCTTTTTAGATTCAATGTATTGGATAGTGGTTTTAAATGCGGACTAGTAGGTGTTGGTACGGAACCCTTCATTGTGCGTGATCCGACACGCATTTGGCCGGTTTTATTTTATTGCGCTCAAGCGCGCTGGATGTTATCAGTCGCCGGGCGCTGTTGGTACGGAACACTTCATTGTGCGTGGTCCGACACGCACTAGGCCTGTATTTTTTTGAGATAATTTCAATGGAATTTTCACCATTTGAGATATTTTTCTTTTTTTGGTTTCTTTTGGAGTAGTCAAATTTTGAGTCAGTAACAAATTACTGTAGGGTGGGGAGTAAATTGAACAGTCCAGCTTAAATTTTATGACGGCGGCAAGCAAGCATACCTACGACCTGCCTGATGGTAAGCAGACACCGTAACCTATGGTATTAAGCAAATTTATGTTTGGACTATGATTGACTAATAATATTTATCTAATCTCATTTGACGGTTGAGAACTACATATTTCATTACTACCTTCGTAATTTTCTTTGTCGTGGTTCAGGTGACTAAAAAATAAAACAAAATCACAAATAAACATTAAAGGAGTGTCATGATTTTATTATTATGATTGAGGAAAATTAACTTTTACATGGCAAACGTTAGTTAATGGTAGGGTAAATATATATTATATGGCAACACTATTATAAAACCGGTAGTAACGTGGAAGGGGTATAAACGCATTGTGGAGGGTGAACTCCCGACCAGCTCACTTGGTTGCGAGATCAGCTACTAGACGGACCACTCTTACCCCTGAGGCTGCACCCCAGAAGCAATCGTAATATTTCAGAAGTGCTCAGATCTTCACGTCCATAACCGTCGGTCTAATAATGAGAAGTAAGTGAGTTATGTCTTGATTTGCATCTCTTAGTTGATGATACTTGTATGTTACCGAGTATTTCAAATCATAATCTATGGGTATGTGCTTTACCTAGAAGTATCGTAGTGAAACAAACTTATTAAGAAAAAAATTAGAATCGGCATTTCGTCCATGATGAATTCCTCAAGTAATCTTCCGAATACCCGAATTATCATAAATTATTTTTAATTGAGTGAATTGGGTTAAGAAGAGAAGTGCGTGCTAAATTGTTCTTGCAATTACTTAACAGAAGTTAAAGTGTAAAAAGGAGGGTAGTTGTTGCACTATGCATACAAGAATCCATTTTATTGTGTTATCACCTCTCTGTAACTATGAATAGCCTTGTTATATTTATGGTAGGGTTAATTAATTATGGGATCGAAAAGAAAAATTGATCCAGTTGGAAAAATGCATGTTCTTTTTCCCCTATTAGATTGTAACTGACATTACCAATAAAGAAAGAAATCTGTGTAATTACTGAATATGCGTTATATGACTATAGTTAAATACCATTTTATTTGGAACTTATTCGAAGCTATAGTATCTATATATGGAGATATCACAGGAATACTCTAATACTCGAATTGGTATCATTTTACTAAGTTAAGTGATATCGTACAGAATAAATTCGTATTCGCTCATTCGCGGGTACCCTGAAAAAAAAAAACTATCATGATTTTTGTTTTCTAAATGAGAAATGTAGTGCTTAATATGAGAGAATAGGTACTGCTAATTGCATTAATACTTATTAAATTAATGTGTACTTAAATCACAAAGATGTACTCAGTTGAAACACAAAAGAAAAAAAATGTTTAAGTTCATATTGTATTTATTTGATCATTCATTATAGTCAATTACAGACGAGAGCACGCACATTTCAATCTGCAGTAGATTCATATTATCGAACTTATCTTTGTTGCTTTATTTTTACCTGACTTTAGTTTGCATACAAGTCAATCTAAGAAGATTTGTTTGACGTGATGTGCGTCTATGAAGTACTGTTTGACGTGAGAGTGCGTCTCTGAAGTTTTTTTTTAGACGTGAGAGCGCGTCTATGAAGTATTGTTTGACGTGAGAGGGCGTCTATGAAGTTTTGTATGACGTGAGAGTGCGTCAATGAAGTATTGTTTGACGTGAGAGGGCGTCTATGAAGTTTTGTTTGACGTGAGAGTGCGTCCATGAAGTATTGTTAGACGTGAGAGGGCGTCTATGAAGTTTTGTTTGACGTGAGAGTGCGTCCATGAAGTATTGTTTGACGTGAGAGGGCGTCTAAGAAGTATTGTTTGACGTGAGCGTGCGTCTGTGAAGTATTGTTTGACGTGAGCGTGCGTCTGTGAAGTATTGTTTGACGTGAGCGTGCGTCTGTGAAGTATTGTTTGACGTGAGCGTGCTTCTAAGAAGTATTGTTTGACGTGAGCGTGCGTGTGTGGTTGGTCAGATAGTGTTAAAAGTTACTATATGCAAGCGCGGTTGTCTGGTCTGGCGAAGATGTGGCACAATGCCTTGCGTAGTTACGAAATGACATGGCAAGAATGGAAGGAAAAAATTTTGGAGGCTTTTCCTCAAAACAAGGACTATGCTGAGGCTCTCAAGGAAATGATAAATAGGAAAAAAATATTTTCTGAAACAATGACTCACTACTTTTACTTGAAATGTAACATGCTAACTAAATGTGAAATTACGGGTGATAAAGCGGTCTCATGCATCATTGAAGGTTTGCCATTTCACTTGAAAACCTCGGCAAGAGCAGGGAATTATAGAACCCCTGGGGAGTTATACTCTCAATTCTTGTGTATGAATGACGAGAAAAGGGGGCTTCCTAATCAACGGTTTCCCGCAACACGTGGCAGGAAACACATCAATCCTGGCACATCAAGGGAGGTAACAGGAGGAGAACAGAAAACGGCATTGTCGTCAAACCGATCACCGGTAACTTGTTTCCTATGCAAGGAACCAGGACACATAGTGCGGTCTTGTCCGAAAAATCCTAGCGCCATCAAGTGTGAGATATGCGGAAATACCAATCACAAGACGGAGCAGTGTTTCCGGAAGGCTGTAAACATCATTGATACTCAGGTAAATAAAAGTTATTTTAAGAAAATACAGCTAAACGGTCTTGAAGTAACAGCATATTTGGACACAGGGGCTCAAGTCAATTTGATCTCATTGGAGTGTTCTCAGAAATTGAAGCTTGAATTGCAGCCATGTGACATCTTCGTTACTGGTTTCAGCGGCGTTCCAGTTAAATCATGTGGTCAGGTATCGGTAGAATTTACTATTGATGGAGTTTAGGTGAAATCTGATGCTGTTGTAGTCAACGTCCCTTTGAAGCAAGCCGATGTCTTCATAGGTCAACCGATTCTTAATGATAAACAATGCAGGCTAGTAATTTCGGGAACAACAGTTACTCTAGAAAGGGCTGACATCAGATCCGGCGACGAGGAGGTGGTTCACATAAATGCTATAGAGGCTGAAACCGACGTTACGAAGGTAAATATACTGTGTGCTGAGGAGATAGTTATTCCACCTAATACTGCTCAATTTGTTGAGACGTTTAGTAATGATAAAATTCAAGAGTCCACCTTGTTATTTGTCGATACTCGTACATGCTGTTATGAAGATGTACAGTACAGCATTCCTTCCTCGCTGTGCTGTTTTTCAGTCAAATCGGTGCTGATCGTTAATCATAGTACAAAGCCCTTGACCTTTCAAAAGGACATTGTGTTAATTCGGGGATACGTTACAGTAGAATCAATAAACCATGCTTCACCGGAAACTAAGGCGTGTAAATCCAAATCGGTTCTGAAATTTGATATTAATAAAATTAAATGTGGCGTTCAGGATCCAATAGTGTTGAGCTAATTGACTGAAATTTCATACGAGTATTCAGATTGTTTTTCGGCGGATACTCGTGAGTTGGGAGTTACAAACAAAGTTGAACTTAAAATAGAGTTGAATTCTGATAAGCCAGTTTGTTACCGACCTTATAGGTTGTCTTACTCGGAAAAGACGGTTTTGAGGGAGAAAATCGAGGATATGCTATCAAACGGTATAAGAGTCCCATCATTTTGGTTCGTAAGAAAAACGGTGATTTTCGTCTTTGGGTCGATTTCAGGGAACTTAATAGCATTACTGTGAAAGACAAATACCCATTACCAGTTATAGAAGAGCATGTTGAGAAGTTAGGTGGCAAGAAATATTTCACTAGTCTCGATTTGTCGCAGGGCTTTTATCAGGTTCCGGTAGCCAAAGATTCGATTCATAAGACTGGTTTTGTGACTCCTGAAGGCCATTACGAGTTCCTTCGTATGCCATTTGGGCTGGCAAATTCACCTGCAGCCTTTCAGCGCCTAATGGACGGGATATTCTCGTCCTTGCATCATGACAAAGTTTTGCCTTATATTGATGACGTGCTCCTCCCGACGAACTCTATACAGGAGGGCCTTGATCTTCTCAAGGTAGTGTTACAAATTGTAAGAGATGCAGGGTTAACTTTGAATCTGGAAAAATGCTTTTTCTTACAAACAGAAATTGATTATTTGGGTTATGAGATCAGTAAGAAAGGGATTAGGCCAGGTAGTAAAAAAATCGAAGCTGTGACTGCTTACAAGGAGCCAAATAACATCCATGAGCTGAGAATGTTTTTGGGACTCACCAGTTACTTCAGGAAGTTTGTTAAAAACTATGCAGGTATCGCACACGATCTTTATAGGTTGTTACAGAAATATGTCTCGTGGCAATGGGGCCCAGAGCAACAGGCAGCTTTCGACCAACTGATAAAGGTATTGACGATCCGTCCGCTTTTCTCTCTTTTCCGTCGCGAGGGCGCTATTGAAGTCCACACTGACGCCAGTACCAAAGGAATAGCTGGTTCTGCAGCAACAAGACGGTAATTTAAAGCCTATATCTTATTTCGGCCGAAAAACGAGTAAGGAAGAATCCATGTACCATTCCTACGAGCTTGAGACTCTAGCGGTTGTGGAGTCACTAAGGAGGTTCCGTATTTACTTAGCGGGAAGTCATTTCAAGGTAGTAACGGATTGCTCAGCAGTAAGATATACGTTCTTGAAGAAGGATCTGACGCCGAGAATAGCACGCTGGTGGTTACTCATACAAGAATATGACATGGAGGTGGAACATAGAGCAGGTAAATCTCACGGTCACGTAGACGCCTTAAGCAGGTTCCCTGTCGAGCCTCCGCAAGTAGCTGCGATTAATACAATTGACATCTTCGACTGGATCGTGTGTCTTCAAAATCAAGATGAAAAACTTCGCGTGATCAAAACTAAATTGGCATCTGGTAAGGCAGAGCCTGATATTAAGAACAGTTTTAAGTTGAACGAGGGACGACTATACAGAATAATTACTGGTGGAAATGAAAGATTGGTTGTACCCAAATATGGCAGGTGGAACGTGTTACGAAAATATCATGGCTGTATTGGACATCCGGGTTTGAAAGGGTGTGAACAGATCATTAAAGACAATTTTTGGTTCGCCAGTATGACTAGGTTCATTCGTAAGTATGTTAACGCCTGTTTAGATTGCCTGTACAAAAGGAGCCAATATGGACGACCCGAAGGAGAGCTTCATCCGATTGAGAAGGTTGCTGAACCACTACACACACTACACATTGATCACTTAGGACCGTTCTGTAAGAGCCGTGCAGGTAACTGTTATCTCTTAATGATCGTCGATTCTTTTACGAAATTCACATGGGCTGTTCCAGTAAAAACTACGAGGGCTCGAGAGGTAATGTGCGCCTTGTCTAATGTATTTTGCTCATTTGGGTACCCGAAACGTATTGTATCTGACAGTGGTTCATGTTTTAAAAGTAAAAGTTTTGAGCAATTTTGCCTGGACAACTTCATTAAGCACATCATAAATGCCGTTGCATGCCCTCGTGCCAATGGATAAGTTGAAAGGTACAATCGCACATTATTAGACTCCTTGAACGCCAGCGTGGACAACGAACGAGACTGGGATTTAAAGCTTCCTAATGTAACTTGGGGTATGAATAACCTACAGAGTTCATCCACCGGATTCACATCTTTTAGACTGATGTTTGGCGCCAGTCGCAGCAGGTATCAAGGTTTAACAGGGAACTCATTCGACGATGAACAAGTGGCAGAACAGACTCGACGTACAGCAACAGGTAATCTCAAAAGAACGGCAGATGTCATGCGTAAACACTTTAATGCAAAGCGGAAACCGCCAATAAAGTACAAGGTAGGCGATCTGGTTCTTTGGAAAGGAGCGGCAGACAGAAACATTAATGTTAGAAGAAAGCTGAAAGAAAAATTTAGCGGGCCGTATAAAATATCGAAAGTTGTTGGTAATGACAGGTATGTAATCACTTCGCTTAAGGGCGTAAAAGAGGTTTGAAGCTTTAGTATCGTCCGACTCTATAAAGAGATTCCAGAGGGAGACTGATGCTCGAGAAACCAGCTCTGAAGATAGTGAGGTAGATAGTACAGAGGAGTTAATAGATTTACTAGAAGGATAAGCATGTTAACGACGTGGCATTATTTTAGTACGTATTTGAAATCATTGGGTAAAAATTGTGTAATTAAAGATTCGGATTTTTAGAATAAATAATAATTGGATAATTATAATGGAAATATTTATTATGAAGTTATTGGTGTTTGGATATCATGGAAATATTTAATGAAGCGATTTAATATGATAGAATGGTTTTAATGGAATATATTGATTTGAAGTTATCATGGTAAAAATGAAAGGTAAATTGGGTTAAAAATTGGAGTTATTGGTGGAAATAATGGTTTAAAAAAATTTGGAAAATTGGCACAATTATTGTAGGAATTCAGATCATTTTATAAACAAATGATCCTTGTTGTATTTTTCTTCTTTGCAGAGTCGCAAAGTCGTCAGGATGGACGAGTGTCAATAATGGCCGCATTAGTTTCGCCGCTGCTCAAGAGACGGCGGGACGATCGAACCGATGAAGCAGTTAAACTTCGTTCCCACTGCTGTCACTAGAGGGCGCTGGCTCAGGCGCCAATGCTCCCGCCAAAAAGGACCAATCGGCTTCAACCACGACACGTATTCTCTCGACGCGGTTGGTAAAACAGAACTGACCATTAGGGATTAGGGAGGGGGTGACCGGTAGCCGGGGTTTTGCTAGGCCAGAGCTCTCATTATTCTTTGATACCTGGTGGCAAGCAGTAATCCAACTGGCGTTGTGGTTCTGGTGTCTCTAAAAAGATAAGTACTTGATCTTAAAATAACCTTGTTAGCGGTCTTATTCTTGATTATTTCGTATGATTCCCATCAATTTATTACGCCTATGTAAATACGATTTCTATGCGTTACGGATTTTTAATTTGAAGTAACGGATTCCATTTGAAAAGCTTTCTGTAATTTGGTTTAAACTAAAGTAGTTCGCGCTTGGTGGTTAAGTGGCTTATCTAACTGTTCAGTGGGGTTTTGTTCACGTTGCTGAGTAATGATATTTGCAGTTTACCTTTAGTTAAGTAAGGTTTTGTCATAATTAAATTTTATTCTGGTTTTCCGTTACTTATTAATATGAACGAATTGTTTCATTGAATTGGAAATCTTTGCAGTGCATTAGAGTTAGACGCTAAAAATGTTACGTGGTTTTGGAAATTACACTTGGCGATAAGTATTGCTTATAGTAATTACTGTAATTAGAATTAGTGATGTACAATCGTGGTTACTTTAAATTTGCGATTGATCTTATTGTTTGTCCTGGTTCAAGACCTTAAAGTAACCACGTTTTTCCTTATAATTTGAAGTAAGTGATCTAACAAATATTTTCATTAAATATTAATCAATTGAGTGCTTGATTCATTAGCTGTGTTATGTTGAAGCGTTGTATGGCTAAAATAAATTATCTGGCTCATATGACTACGGTTTTGATTTTATTCCTAACACAGTTCTTAACACTAGCGACTGCGTAAACGATTTAGTATGCCGATTCTTAGTTCTATTGCGTAACCGCCATAGGCGCTGTACTTTTGCCCATACAATTTATTATGCAGTCGCTAGGGAGTATGGTCATGCAAAGTCATGGTAAAGGCACAGTTTGATATGTGTAAAAATCTGATACGAACTGAAAAATTTGTTTTAGCTAGATAATAGAGGATACCTATGTGAAAAATGCCTTATGATAATAATACAATAGTGAATTTTTTTTAATTTATTTATTTGGTCACAATTGTGGGTTAACAGCTAATTACGCTAAAGAATATACAATGAGTAAGTATATACAAGGTGCATGTCCATGTCCGGTACATTACGAAAGCAATCAAAAGTACCGTAATTCCAATGTTTTGTAATTCGATAAGTAATACCAGATTTATTTTATTCCTATAATAATCATTTTATTATTTGTTTGAATCTAATTTGATGAGAATTTACCAATATACCTACATCTTGTGAAACATTATCATGCAATAAAATAGTTGCATCTATGAATTGGAACTTTTTAAAAATAATCCGTGCAAATAATATACATCAAAATTTTACTGATCTAGACCACTATATTGATTGAAAAATACCGAATGTGATGATTTTATTAATTGTATGTATGAGTTTTCAGTTACAACGACGAAAGTATGGACTAGGTTTCGGAACGTGTGTGCGTTGATGACCGATGACTAGTGCAGCTGTCGGAGTGAGCGTTGTGATGGCAACATAAACATGCTATAGGTATGCGTGATCATAGGTATTATTATATATTAAGAATAGCAAAAACCCAACCATTGCAAATTGTTCAGTTTAGTGGGATATGTCATTTTGATGACTGGTAACATTGTATTAAAGATTCGCGTACTTCCGTTTAATGTTGCAACACTCACTTCTTCTCAATTTCCGTTCGACATTATTATAACTGTTAACTTACTAAGCACACCATGTCTGGTCATGTTTCGTAGCTAAACCCGAGATACCATAGAATCACGCTCTCAATTTATCCTAATAATTAGTGTCGTATTGTGCATATCACTTGCTAGTGGAAAGGGGCATACAGCCTGGGCTAGGCCTCGGGAGCTTTGCTAAGTGGTAAATCGTACGTTCACGAAGTGAGTATTCTCCGAGCCTCCTGGCTTGCCTCTTGGTGGATTACCAAGGGACCCTAGAGGACACAGGTATGTGATTATGCACATTCTTTTTGTCGTGGTTACATTTCTACAATCCATTTGTCGCGTTTTCGAATTTTAGTTATAATCTTTATAGTTACAGTCCATTCCTATTTGTCGCCTTTCGTTACCATACAAAAACATTTGGTTTTCGAGCCGGATCGTGGAAAGTTACCTATTTAAAACTATAAAATTATATAATTAATTTCTCGTGTAAAATTTCGTTCTTAAAATTTGAGGGTAAATTTAGATTAAATTCGTCGGTAGACTGAGAAAAGTGATGTTGCATTGTTAAGTTGGCAGTATTGTATCGGTGTGTGCCATAGACTTAAGCGTACCGTTGCGTTCCGTTCTATTATTCCATTCGTTCACTCATCTGTCAGTGCCAGCTGTCAGTGTCAAACTTGGTTTTGTTCGATTATTTCAATTATTTATTTGTTTTTCGCTTTTCGTTGGTTTCTCGTATTATTGTTTATCGAAATGTCGGATAATGGCAAACAGTTGAATGAGGGAACTGTAGATATGGACAAAGTAGCCCGTGATTATGCTGTTATGCGGCTAGAATTTATTGCCGGTACGGATTTGAAAGGTTATGAGGAAAGTGAATTAAAACCAATAGCCGATAGTTTTCATGATGCTCAGCGAGCAATATTAGCTAAAACTCAAGATAAAGGTGAATTCTTAGTAACAGTGAACTTCGAAACGACAATGAAATCCATTCTATCAAGAATGCGACAAAGTATAAAGCCGGAGAGTCCAACTGTAAGTAATCAATCTCCTGCTAAACTGCCAAAAATAGTTATTAAACCATTTGACGGGAAATTAGAAAATTGGATTTCGTTTAGTCAACTTTTCGACTCATTGATACACACCAAAAACATATCAAATACGGAAAAAATGCATTACCTGTTAACCAGTGTACAGGGCAAAGCTTATGAGTTAATAAAAAACTATCCGATCGCGGATGCTAGCTACATCGATGCTTATAACGCGCTAAGTCGATTTTATAACAAAAAACGACAAATTGCTTTCGCATATTATGAAAAAATATTGAGTTGTGAGCAGGTTAAAGCGAAGTCTGCGACAGAATTGGAAAGAGTTCATCGTACATTTACAGAGACTCTGCAAGTATTAGAGAAACTCGGTTTACCTGACAAGAACTTTATGCTATTCCACTTACTTTGGTCAAAGATTGATAAATCTACTCGTGAAGCTTTTCAACTTGAATTCAATTCTAACGATATTCCAAAATTTGAAAAGTTGCAACAGTTTGTTGAAAAGCAAATCAGTTCTTTAGAAGTTATGGATGTTAAGCACACTCCATATAATAATAATAATCAGAATAAAGTAAATAACAATATTTCCGTTAATCACAAAAAATCGAAGGTAACCCTTGTCGCTCTGGCAGCCGTCTGTGACTTCTGTACTGACCAGCACAGTCTCACCAATTGTGACAAATTCTTAAATTTGGATACTAAAGCTCGGTTTGAATTTGTAAAAAATAAGGGATTGTGTGTTTGTTGTTTGTCGAAAGGTCATAAATTGAAACAATGCAAACAGGGTTCTCGCTGTAGTGTGTGTGGGTACTCGCACCATACTCTATTACATTTTACAACGGTGACATTACCTGCGGAGGCTGGTTCTTTGTCGAAGCTTGCAGTTAGTGGGCCACAGTCTAATAACTTAGTGTCGCTGACAACTGTATCGAATAACAATGTGGTATTGTTTGCTACCGCACAAGTAGCTGTGCAGGACAGCACGGGTCAGTATCAAAAAGCTCGGGTTCTTTTGGATTGTGCGAGTGCATGCAATTTCATATCGGAGCAATGCGCTAATCGACTCGGTTTAGATATAAAGGAGACAGGTGAATCAGTCTCAGGGATTGGTAATGCAGTGGCTCAACCACATGGTGCAATATCGTGTTCCATTAAATCTAATGGAACAAATAAATTTAATTTTGATTGTGAGGCACTGGTGCTCCCATCTATTTGTGCGGAACAACCAGGTCAGGCCGTCAACGCTTCAGAATGGTCCCATATTCGAGATTTGCCTCTTGCTGATCCTGACTTTGACCAACCTGGATCAGTCGACTTGTTGCTTAATGCAGATATTTTCGCATCGGCTCTCCAAGGGGGTCGGAGGCGGGGCAGTCCGGAGCAACCGAAGGCCATAGAAACTTTATTTGGATGGATCCTTATGGGTGAATGTAAGGGTTCTCACTCGCAATCTTTTAAAACTTGTCGTCGGAGAGATTGTTTTTTCGTGTCGAAGGAATCACAGTCAAACTTGTCATTAGATGATTCTATAAAAAGGTTCTGGGAACTAGAAAATGTTAGCTGTCCAGATAAACCTGTCTTGTCGAAGGAGGATCAACACTGTGAAGACATTTTTGTTAAAAATTATTGTCGCAATAGTGAAGGCCGTTTCAAGGTACCCTTACCCTTCGTCGATCCTACAAGTAAGCCCTTATTTTCGGATTCTCGGGAAATAGCATTGCGAAGGCTCTTCTCGATGGAGCGAAAGCTAGCAAAACATGCTGAGTTTCGTAACGCTTATGTTTCGTTTATGGACGAATATAAGTCCTGTGGTCATATGGTGGAGGTAGAACCCCCCACTGAGGCTACGGGGAAGTATAACTACATCCCCCACCACGCAGTCCTGCGACCTTGCTCAATCA
The DNA here is from genome assembly GCA_963556455.1 of Epiblema foenella. Taxonomy (NCBI): domain Eukaryota; kingdom Metazoa; phylum Arthropoda; class Insecta; order Lepidoptera; family Tortricidae; genus Epiblema; species Epiblema foenella. The sequence continues at coordinate 11,163,517 of OY747097.1, read as the reverse complement.
GTACACCCCTTAGAGTGGTATTTCATGCAAGTTGTAGAGATAGCAATGGGTTATCTCTTAATGACACTCTTTTAGCTGGTCCTAAGTTGCAGACAAACATCTTCGATATTCTTACCCGATTTCGGTGGCACAAGGTGGTGTTCACTGGGGACATCAAGGCCATGTACCGGCAGATTCTCGTGCCTGAAGAGGATGCAGATTACCAGCGGATTGTGTGGAGGGATTCGGTCGACGGTCCAGTGAAAGATTACAGATTGTGCACCGTGACTTATGGAGTCAAAAGCGCGCCTTGGCAGGCGCTTCGGAGTATCGCTCAGTTGGCCGTGGATTCCGCGGAGACTCACCATGAGGGCTCACAAGTATTAAGTAGAGATATCTATATTGATGACATCGTTACAGGTGCGGATTCGGTTGAAAAGGCTCTCCGTTTACGATCAGACCTTTGTAGTATATTGTCGTCGGGTGGATTTCATTTGAGAAAATGGACTTCCAACTACAAAGACTTTTTCGCTGATCTTCCTTTGTCGGATTTGTATTCGAGTGAATTTAAACATTTCGATGAAACGTCAGACTTATCGCTTAAGATTTTAGGGCTGTCGTGGCGTCCTCCGACAGATTCGTTTCAGTTTGAAGTGTTTGAACCTCGTGATCAAAGATGCACGAAGCGTATCATACTGTCAAACATCGCACGCATTTATGACCCGCTCGGTTTTCTGTGTCCCGTCGCGTTTCATGCGAAATATCTGATGCAGGTTTTATGGACCACAGGGGTTTCGTGGGATGAAGACGTGTCGGAAGCGATCGCGGCAGAGTGGGTACGGTTCAGGTCACAGTTGTCGTTGTTGAAATCTGTCGTCATACCTCGTCGCATAGTTCATTCTTTCAATTCGTTGCAGCTTCATGGGTATTGCGACTCCTCGGAGCGCGGTTATTCCGCGGTCATTTATTCTCGCGTCGTTGACGCAGAAGGCTCTATCTCAGTTGAGTTTTGTTGTGCCAAATCGAAAGTCGCTCCCCTTCGTAAGCTGTCCATTCCTCGATTGGAACTTCAAGCTGCCGTGTTGCTCTCGGACCTTATGCAATCATTGCAACAGGCTTTAAGGCCCTTTTCTCATGTTCAGGACATATTCGCCTGGTCTGATTCCTCCGTAGCCCTAGCATGGATCCAGTCGTGTCCATCGCGTTGGAAAACTTTCGTGGCCAACCGCGTTAGTCATATCCAAAATATCATCGCTCCTGAACGCTGGCGTCACGTGAGTACTCTCTGCAACCCGGCCGACGTCGGATCGCGAGGTGCGTTGCCTGCGGATCTGGTTGGATGTGATCTCTGGTGGAAGGGACCCTCGTGGCTACAGAAGGGTGAAGAAGATTGGCCTCAATCATTGTTGGATATTTCGTGTAATGATGCGTGCAGGGAAGAGCAGCGGATTTGCAGCTTGGTGGTAACAAACGATCCTCACTTGATTGACGAGCTTTTAAACAGGTTTTCCTCGCTTTTCACGTTAAAACGGGTGTTAGCCTATTGTTTACGGCTCCCACGGTTGCCTAAAGACGGTAAAATTGTCGGTTCGTTACAGGCCACTGAAACAACTGCCGCTCTCATGCTTTTAATAAAGCATGTGCAGCTCAGTTCTTTCGTAGTGGAAATCAATCATTTGAAGGAAAGTCGTTTGAACTTGTTACCCAAGAGCTTGCGTAAGCTCTCGTTGTTTATCGATACCACGGGTATTGTCAGGGTGGGCGGTCGCTTGGCTAATTCTCCTATTAAATTCTCTATTAAACATCCTATATTATTGCCGCGCGACCACAGATTAACAGTTTTAATCATTGACGAATACCATAAAAGGTTTCTGCATCCTGGTGCTCAAACGTTGCAAAACTTGCTTGCCCAATCCTTTTGGATTTTATCACCTAAGCGCGCTATTCAGTCAGTGATTGGTAGATGTGTCAAATGTTTTCGGGCCAACCCGATCCCTGCTTCAGCGCCCGTCATGGGCAATCTACCGTTGTGTCGTGTCTCACAAATAAAGCCCTTCTCGAGTGTGTGCATCGACTACGGCGGTCCTTTCGATATCGCGCTTGGACGTGGACGTGGTTCGAAGACGTACAAAGGGTACATCTGCGTGTTCGTTTGTACCAGTACTAAAGCCATACATATTGAACTCGCCTCGGAGTTATCGACTGACGCTTTCCTGTGTGTGTTAAAGCGATTCATCGCACGCCGTGGACGGTGTAGTAACATCGTCTCGGACCAGGGGCGCAATTTTATCGGCGCCAGCAATTATCTTGGTGCAATTATGAAGAGCGCAGCTGATGCGCAAGAAATCAAATTTTCGTTTAATCCCCCAGGAAGCCCCCATTTCAACGGCTTGGCGGAAGCGGGGATACGCTCGGTCAAGACGCACCTCGCTAGAGTTGTTGGAAACCAGAGATTAACTTTTGAGGAATTTTACACTGTCCTCACTCAAGTGGAGGCCATGCTAAATTCTCGCCCTCTCACTCCTCTTAGCTCGGATACTAGCGATTTGTCCGCGTTATCTCCGGGGCACTTTTTAACTTTGGAACCTTTAGTAATTATTCCAGAGGAGAACTTTGTTGATCAGAAAATTAGTGTTTGTCATCGCTGGAAATTAATCCAGAAAATGCACCAAGATTTCTGGCGCAGATGGCACGCAGAGTACGTGCACACACTACAGCAACGGCATAAATGGAATAAGGTTCAAACTCCCATTCTCGTTGGCAGTTTAGTTTTATTGATAAATGAACAAACCAGTCCTTTAAAATGGCCCTTAGGTCGCATCCTGTCTTTGCACCCAGGAGCAGATGGTGTATGTAGAGTTGTCACAGTTAAGACAGCGGCTGGTCAGTATAGGAGACCTGTCGTGAAACTTTGCCCTCTGCCACTGTCTGAATAATTGTAGTCTGTCGTAGTTAAATATATAAGTCATAATGTTTAAGTTAAAGTAGCCTGTAGAGTCTTAAATTCGTAGTTCTTTCGTAAATATTGTCACATTTAGGTGGGCGGTATGTTCAGTTTAGTGGGATATGTCATTTTGATGACTGGTAACATTGTATTAAAGATTCGCGTACTTCCGTTTAATGTTGCAACACTCACTTCTTCTCAATTTCCGTTCGCCATTATTATAACTGTTAACTTACTAAGCACACCATGTCTGGTCATGTTTCGTAGCTAAACCCGAGATACCATAGAATCACGCTCTCAATTTATCCTAATAATTAGTGTCGTATTGTGCATATCACTTGCTAGTGGAAAGGGGCATACAGCCTGGGCTAGGCCTCGGGAGCTTTGCTAAGTGGTAAATCGTACGTTCACGAAGTGAGTATTCTCCGAGCCTCCTGGCTTGCCTCTTGGTGGATTACCAAGGGACCCTCGAGGACACAGGTATGTGATTATGCACATTCTTTTTGTCGTGGTTACATTTCTACAATCCATTTGTCGCGTTTTCGAATTTTAGTTATAATCTTTATAGTTACAGTCCATTCCTATTTGTCGCCTTTCGTTACCATACAAAAACACAAATAAAGTCCTTTGACAAGGAAGTAGTAAACTTTAAGAATTACTTTTAGTACTTAGAAGTGGCAAAGGGAAAGGCGAATTGGCCCTAAATAAACAACTACAACTTATGTCTGTGACTTAAATTGCCTTTATTGATTAGACAATATGGTGAAGTGGAGACAAAAGGCGCTTAGAAAAAGTTTGGCCATTTATTAACCTTAAGTATCGCATTTCAAAGAACACTTCTACAAAAATCTGTTATTTTGAACAACCATGTGATGTGCGGGTTTAGCGCACACCCATATCCCTCGACCGTTTAGGGCCTCGTGAGGGTTTCCAGACTAGCTCAGAGGTAATATCAGGGATCGAGAGTCAAACACAGGTTTAAATCTATAATAAAGATGGGTCTTACGCCCCCTTAGTGAAACGTTACTACACCAAAATATAAATCGCTTCACTGGCAAAATATTAGATTTAGAATTATTCACAGAACAGTTAAATGTAGATGTAGTCTGCTTAACAGAAACATGGTTAAAGGATCACATGATGAAATTTAATGTAAATAATTACGAGTTGGCCAGTGCGTTCAACAGAGCTACCGCGGAGGGCGGTGGATCTATTTAGTGAAAAATGGATTAACTTATAAAGAACGTAAAAGACCTCTCAGGCTGTTCTGTTGATCGTGTTTGTGAGATTGCTTGTGCAGAGACTGATCAGTATCTGATACTTTGCATTTATAGACCACCATCAGGTGACTTAACATCGTTTATAAAAATTATGGAGGATGTACTTAGTAAAGCAACAAGTAGTAAAAAACCAGTTGTTGTATGTGGCGACTTCAATATTGATATTTTATCGCAATCGGTTGAAAAAGATAAGTACATTACACTATGCAAATCATTCAATTTAGATTACCTGTATGAAGTGCCTACAAGGGTGACTCCGATCTCTGCCACATGTATAGATAATATTTGGTTAAACTGTCCTCATCTGGACAGAAGCATAGTGAATGGAGTTAGTTCGGATCATAAAGCTCAGATGGTCAGGCTGCCTTGCGAATTAAAACATCCAGATCGCGTTATAGAAATAAGACCACTGAGTAGAAGTAGACTAGAAATATTAAAGTCAAATCTGCTAGTCGCTATGCCAAACACCCAAGTAGAGTCAATTGATCCGAATGATCAGTTCAAAATGCTTCTGAATACAGTCTGTAAAGAATTTGATGCAACTTGTAGTAAAAAACGCATTAAGATTAATAATAAAATGAGATTTAATGAGTGGGCAACTACCGGAATCCGGAAAAGCAGGGATAACTTATATCAACTGTATGAAAGGAGGTCTTGCACCACTAACGAACGCTTCCATCAACATGTTAGGGATTATTCCAAATTATTTAAAATAGTGTGTACAAAAGCAAAAGCTGTGCACTTAAATAACAAAATAAAATCCTCAGACAATAAGGCCAAGACAGTCTGGAAAATAATAAATACAGAGACTGGGCAGAGTAAAAATAAAGTCCACAATTTCATTGAAAATAGAGGATAATTTAATAACTGACGCAGTAAAAGTAGCAAATGAATTTAATAATTTCTTTTCCGAAATTCCTATAATTACTACAAGCAGTTTGGCATCGTCTTCCACAATAGCTGAATCCCTTTTGAGTGAGAATGTAAAGCTAGATAATTTATGTATTTTTAATTTTCATCATGTTTCTCCTCTGGATGTACTAAAGTCTTTTAAAATGATAAAAATAAAGAGCACAGAAGACTTATGGGGCGTGTCGGTCAAGGTACTGGAATCTATTCTGGATGTCGTTGCACCCACTTTAGCTCTCATTTTTAATACTTGTGTAGACAATGGCATATTTCCAGATTTAATGAAATGTAGTAAAGTAGTTCCTATTTTTAAATCTGGCCATAAAGATAATCCTTCTGATTATCGTCCAGTTTCTATCCTGCCTGCATTTAGCAAAATATTCGAAAAAATAATGCTGACGCAATTGATTTCTCACTTTAATTTACACAATATTTTGCACGCACAGCAGTTCGACTTCACGAAAGGTAGATCGACTACTGATGCTCGTGCAAGTTTGATAAAATTCATTTTGCAGTCTTGGGAAGAGTCACAGGACGCCATTGGAGTCTTCTGTGACCTTTCCAAGGCTTTTGATTGTGTAGACCATGGTACTTTAATTTGTAAGCTGAAATATTATGGCATTAGAGGACATGCATTAGATCTCATTAAGTCATACCTAACACAAAGAAATCAAAGGGTAGCGATAAATGGAGCTATTTCATCAGATACAGTGGTAGAGATAGGAGTACCTCAGGGATCTATTCTAGGCCCGTTCCTATTCCTTGTTTATGTAAATGATTTACCATATATGGTAAGTCAAAGATCGGGCATTGTAATGTTCGCAGATGACACATCATTACTGTTCAAGGTTAAGGAGAGAAGAGAGGGCGCCACTGCCTCGGTTAACAACGGTTCCGTCAACAATTAATTCCTAAAAATGCAAAAAGGCCGTTATAAACGTGCAAAATGTAATAACTGTGTGAATTGTGAGTCAATTAGGCGCCGTGAGTGTTATCTCTGAAAAATTGGCGCGCGGGCGAAACCTGTGGGCAGTTTATAATTTTGTGCAGTGTCATAGTGTTGATAAGCAAACTGTTCGTACTTTCAGCGGTGTAGTAAGGAGATTAAAGGTCTGAGGCTGTCCATTTAATAAAGCGCATAGTGTAGTGAACAGTGCGTAATAAGTGCCCGAGGTGGAGATTTCGATTCCAGTAAGTTTAAATCAACAAAGTCCGCTGGGCATGACACATCAGCTGTTCGTAGTAGTGGTTTTGCAAGCCATCTAATGAGGTTAACCTGAACTAATTTCCGACGGGGGCACTGTATCACAGTCAGTCAGTTACGCCATCTATGGTGAGATTGGGAGACTACGACGCGCGCCGACCTTGCATCCGTGCCATCGAGCGCAGCGCAGCGCAGCCGCAGGGTTTTGCGCGCGGGGTTTTACGCATCCACCGTATCACGCGCCATCTACATCTAGGCGTGGAAGCGCGACGCGGACAATGGTATAAAAGTTTCGTGCTGTGGGAAGACTTGAGAAAAGTTGCAACAACGCCACAAGGGGGCGCCTGCGTGGGTACCTACAATTCTACATCCTTGTGCGCGGTGGGACCTTAACACAGTCTTTAACTTGATGAGTGGCTGTTTTCGTTTTAATTTTATGTATGTGTCTGGTTCTTCCCTTTCTGTATTATATTTTGGTGATTTTTAGTATTTTAAGTTTGTTGACATTGTAATATATAAAATTATTTAAGTGTACTTTGAGTGTGGTTGGTAACAATAATTTGTCCAGAATTGCATGTGAATAATGTTCTATATGAATTGTTTATTTGTACCATTGTGAATGTGATTATTTAGTATTTTAAATTTGTTGACATTAGAAATGAAACTATTTATGTATAGATATTTTGATTGTGGTTTGTAATGAATAAGGTGCATAGTATGGGTAATTCCCCCGGATTGCGTAAGAATAATATTATTTCTATTTATTATTTTTAGTGTGATTTTCAAAATATATCAATGTTATTTTTGCCTCGATATTATTTGAGCGAATGTGTGTGTGGTTTTATTGGTCCACGTACTATTAATCTTGAACTTAGTATACCTTAGTAAACCTGTACGTAGTTAATATCGTTTTAAGTTGCGAATATTTCGAATAATAATTCTTTGTTGCCATAATGAGCAGCCCCTCCAAGTCTGTGTGTCCTTATTGTCCGGGGTCGCCTAAACTATATGTAGTACCTAGAGGCCTTAACGTGCACATTGCGCGCGTTCATAGGGACATTGTTTCTGGTAGTCAAAACTCATTGGGGATTCCAGGACCTAGCGCGGCAACATCAGAGCCTATATTACACCCAGCCAACGGCGATCCATCTCAGGCAGGGCCCGATCGCCAGGTATCCCTGGATAAATTAGGGAAACTTAAAACAAAGGTCAGGGTTTTAAAACACATCCCTAAAGGTGCTAGATGTTTGGTGGCGGGAAAGTTGTGCTCCTTAATAGACGCCTGTTTACAAACCAATAGTGTTGAGGATTGGTTTTCGTTTCTGTCGTTTTCCTTTTCGGCATTGAGGGTCCCGGAGAAGGGTGATAGAAAGTCTTTGACGAGTAAGGTAAAGGCAAACTTGGACAGCGTAGCATTTTCCTTCCCAGACACTAATACATCCCTAATGGGTTCAAGGTCGTTATATAGGAGCATAGAAGGCAAGGTGCATGATGGGGACCTGAGAGGTGCGGTCCGTCTTCTTCTGTCAGACTCGTCGCTAGCCCCTGCGAATGACGAGACTATAGCGTCATTGCAGGAGAAGCACCCAGCGCCGTCAAGAACTCTTTTGTTTCCTTCGGAGCCGGATGCCTTGAGCCCTTGCTTATCAGTAACGCCGGTAGAAGTAGGGGAGGCGTTGGGGACGTTTTATAATGGGTCTGCTTCTGTTCTGGATGGGTTGCGACCGCAACACCTCAAGGAGCTAACTTCTTCTACAGCAGGTAGCAATGGGCCCCGGCTGATGGAAGCCTTAACGAGGCTGTGTAATTTTTTGTAATAAATTTGCTTAATAAATTTTCGTATGCATTATGTAACCTTAGCAAAATAGCAAGTCAGCCAACCGTATTAACAGCCTACCACGGGTATGTTACTTCAACTCTAAGATATGGCATCATATTCTGGGGCAATTCGACAGACCGAGAGATGGCCTTCAAGGCACAAAAGAAATGTTAACGATCAGTATGTAGATTACCGACAAGAGAACAATGTAAAACGCACTTCATTAAGCACAACATATTGACTTTACCATGCCTATATATTTATGAAACAGCAGTATACATTAAAACCAATATGCATCAATTTTCTGTTTATAAAAGTACTCGCCGATGTGACAAATTGTATACGAAGTCAATGAAAACAGCTTTTCTTACTAAAAGTGTTTTCGGGATAGCACCAAAAATTTACAATAAATTGCCGAGAAATATAACCATATTAGAGGGATTGATAGAATTTAAAAAAAGTCTATTTGCATTTCTAGTTAAAAAAGCTTACTATTCACTAAGGGAATACTTGACAGATGAAGAATTGTAACTGTTTAAGCATGCTCCATCTTGACTCAAAATATTTGTATGCCTTATGGCAAAACATAGAGAGACAGTAATATCAATAATTCTAAGACCTATGTACCTATGTTTACAAATAAATGTTTTTGACTTTGACTTTGACTTTGACTTTGTTAAGGGGTTCACTGAAACCTCTAATATGCCCTTATTTGTATGGAGCTGCCTTTTGTGCCCTTACCAAAAAGGATGGCGGTATTAGGCCGATAGCGGTCGGCGGGTGCACTATTCGTTGGCTTACCGCTAAGTTATGTTGCCGGGCCGTTAGGGAACCTATGGCAGATTATCTGCAGCCAGTTCAAATAGGTTTTGGCACCCCTCAAGGGTGTGAGGCAGCTATCCATGCCACTCGCGCTTTTGCGCTCATGAATGAGGGGTCCGGTGCCGTCGTCTTGAAAATTGACATCAAGAATGCATTCAATAGTGTGGAGAGGGACACAGTCCTTGGGGAGGTAGTAGACAAAGTGCCCTCGATCTATCCATTCCTTAATCAATGTTACTCCACCGCTAGCCATCTATTATTTAATAATACCCCGATTTCCTCGCGAGTGGGTGCTCAGCAGGGTGATCCGTTGGGACCTTTGATATTTTGTTTAGCCATCCATGGATCTATTTCTTCGTTAGAGGCACCCCTGAACGTGTGGTACCTGGATGATGGGACAATCGGCGGGGACCCACGCACGGTCCTGGAGGACCTCAATAAGTTGGTTCCGGCTTTGAAGGGTATCGGGTTAGAGATAAACCCCACTAAATGCGAGCTTTTTGGGTGTGGTGCCGTGGACGCAGGGGTAAAAGCGGAATTTGAGGCGGTCTTACCTGGGGTGCGGTCTTTTTCCTTGCTGGGTGCGCCTATCTTCCCGGAGGGGGTCAGTGCGGCGCTGGAAGAGAAGCGTTTGGCCTTGGTTAGGGCTTCGGGGCACTTGGGTAATTTATCTGCGCATGTTTCACTCGTACTTTTTAGGAACTGTTTCGCTTTGCCACGGATGATGTACACCTTGAGGACATCTCCCACCTGGTTGTTTGAGGACGATGTGGCAAGGGTGGATGCCACGCTCAAATTGTCTCTAGAGACCATACTAAATGTACACCTGGATGAGATGCAGTGGTGTCAGGCTTCTCGTCCAATCCGTCATGGTGGGCTGGGAATACGGCGGTGTCAAGAGGTCGGCGTGGTAGCCTTTCTGGCCTCGGCTCATGGGACTCTGAGTCTTGTCACTCGAATTTTATCGCTTGATGGTGGCAATATTCGGATACCATTTGTTGCGGAGGCGCTCGATAGGTGGTCGACCCTGTGCCAGGGCCAGGAACAGCCTAAGAGCCTGGGCGTGCAGAGGGGATGGGATGACGCGCTGTGCAAACGCGTTTTTGCAAGTCTTTTGGGCGGGGCAGTAGGTTCTGACATTACGCGTCTCAAGGCTGCCTCTAGCCCCGAGTCAGGGGCGTGGCTGCACGCACTTCCTTCCTCCCACTTAGGTACGCTGCTAGATAACGATTCGCTTAGAATCGCGGTTGCGCTACGTTTGGGGTGTAAAGTGTGCGAGGCGCACCGGTGCATCTGCGGGGTAGTGGTTGAGGAAGACGGGCATCATGGGCTTAGTTGTCAGAGGTGTGCCGGTCGGTTTCCGAGGCACCATGCCATAAATGAGGTGGTTCGCCGGGCTTTAGTTTCAGCCAATGTGCCGTGTGTCCTGGAGCCTCCGGGGTTGTGCCGCACTGATGGAAAAAGGCCAGACGGTCTGACATTGGTTCCGTGGCAGAAGGGTCGGTGTCTCTTATGGGACGCTACTTGTGTGAGCACATTTGCCCCGTCACACCATGAGATCCGCGGGGTCGGCGGCAGAGTCGGCGGCCCGGGCGAAACATGTGAAGTACTCTGCCTTGGAACCAATGTACGACTTCGTGCCAGTGGCGGTGGAGACGGCTGGGCCATGGGGCGCGGAGGCCAGGGACTTTGTCAGGGATTTGGGTCGACGGCTGAGGGAGAGGGGTTGCGATCCTCGGTCCGGTTCGTTCTTGGCTCAACAGATCTCTTTGGCCATTCAGCGTGGCAATGCCGCCGGGGTTATGGGAACTTTCGAGCCATCTACGATCCGGGGCGGTCCTTTGTGTTAAGTTAATTTGACGAAGCATGTTGCGGATTTCATTTTTGGATTGATAGTACATTAGTTGGTTAATTTATGGAATAAATGATTCATATCCAATATTTTTTCAAGGTTAATAGGAAAGATACTGAACTCGTTGAACCAAATAATACCCTCTCCATGATATCTGACTGGTTTGCTGCCAATAACTTAGTATTGAATCCGAAAAAAACGAAATGTATAAGATTCTCACTAGCAAACTCATCTTCAAATATCAATATAGATTCAAATATAAAACTTAACGGTGAGACTTTAGAATTTGTTAAGACAACTGTATTCTTAGGTATTAGACTGGACTCAAAATTGCAGTGGGGTTCCCACATAACCGCTATAGGAAGTAGGTTGAGCTCTGCTGCTTTTGCAGTCAGGAGAATAAGGCAGCTTACCAATGTGGCAACGGCTCGGTTAGTTTACTTCGCTTATTTTAATAGTATAATTAGTTACGGTCTTATATTATGGGGATCGGCTGCAGATATCGAAACTGTATTTATATTACAGAAAAGGGCTATACGAGCAATTTATAACTTGGGGTCGCGTGAGTCATTGAGAGAAATCTTTAAGGAAATAGATATCTTAACCCTGCCGTCGCTGTACATATTTGAAATAATCATGTATGTTAGGAAGAATTTATACAATTACCCAGCGAATATTGATAAGTTAATAACTACAAGAAACACTGGGAAACTCAAAATAACTTTTTATAGAGTAGTGAAGGCGAAAAAGTCGTTCTTGGGAAATTGTATAAAATTCCAAGACACGTTACTGAACTTACGGATTCTAAATTTAAATCTGTTGTGAAACAGACACTTATTTCAAAAGCATGTTATAAGATAAACGATTACATCATGGATAGGGATGTTTGGCAGTGATAGCGTCCCGCACAAGTAATCTAACACAGAAATATTTTGTCCTTAGTATTAAAAAATATGTATGTATGTTTATACTGTAGGTAGCATTTGAATTTTGTACTATTTTTACTGTTATTTTATATACATAGTATATTGTTTTGAAAAAATGACACCTCGCCGAGTTTCTTACGCCGGTTCTTCTCGAGGCAGAGGTTTATTTTATGAACCGGTGGTAGTTTTTTGACATTCATAAGTGCATGTAACATGCCTAAATTGAAGAATAAATGATTTAATGAAACCTTAGCTTAGAATAAACTACGGCGCGGAATGGTATGACGGGGTTATCGCGAATCTACGGTACGGAAGTATTAATACGCACTTACATCTAAGGGCGGGCGGTTGTTAAAGTAGGACTGGAGCGGAATGTTATTTTCAGGATCCTAGAATCGTGGCTAGTGCGGCGGAACCACTCTGCCTCAAATACTAGGCGTCTCGGGCAACGAGGCGAATCCCAGTGCCTCGTAGAGGTCGGGAGTGACTCAAGCGATGCGAAGACTTGCCAGCGCAGCCTCGGAGAGGTCGGGATACTCGGGCAATGCAAGGACTTGCCAGTGCAGCCTCGGAGAGGTCGGGATACTCGGGCAAAGTGAGGGCTTGCCAGTACTGCCTCGGAGAGGAGGGGCGGGCAGCGTTCACCACAGCAAGCCGTGGCTCACACTGCCGTCGCACTACCCTGCGCATCGGGTTTTATGCGCGTCGGAGCCGGTCGGCGAGCGTGGTGGGGATGGCCGCTGTGTCGTACCGCTCTCTCCCCGCGCGCCGCCTCCAGTGCTTGTGACGTAGCGTGCGCCGGTGTAGCTGCGGCTACGTCACAACCAAGCAAAGAAAATCCGACTTTCGCCATACTTGGCATAGAGCACATTTTACTATGTAAATGCTATGCAAAGTTTTGTTTCAATTCTAAAGTTACGCAAACATGTGGTCATCAGGCGGATGTATTGTGAGAGGTTCCCACTATCACACTGAGAGAGCGAGACGGCGCTGTACTTCCTGCACTAAGGAGCAGGACCGAAAAAGGAGGCGTTTGCGCAAATTGGCCGAATGGAGGGGCAGAAGCAATCTTAATATTTCAGAAGTGCTCAGATCTTCACGTCCATAACCGTCGGTCTAATAATGAGAAGTAAGTGAGTTATGTCTTGATTTACATCTCTTAGTTGATGATACTTGTATGTTACCGAGTATTTCAAATCATAATCTATGGGTATGTGCTTTACCTAGAAGTATCGTACTGAAACAAACTTATTAACAAAAAAAATTGAATCGGCACTTTGTCCATGATGAATTGTTCAAGTAATCTTCCGAATACCCGAATTATCATAAATTATTTTTAATTGAGTGAATTGGGTTAAGGCGCCGTAGGTTCAACGAAAAATATCATGTCAGGGGGTGAGGCAACCAGCCGCGCGGGGAGCGCCCCGCTCACCAGCACACTCGCGCGCTTACAGTGAGAATACACAGTAAACTCACTAAGCAGTACTGCAGCGAAGTGGGAAATAAATTGACTAATGCAGGCTGGCGATTCTGCGAGTTAATGCAAAAATATAGTATTAGTGTCATACCTTTTATGGAATATTAAGTATGCCTCATGTCATTCCAATCACATGCATAAATACCCTGCCCCTCTAGGACTGAGAAAATACTATCTATCGCATTTGAATATTTTTAAACAACTTCAAATTAGTAAAATAAAAGAAATATATTTACCCGATTACACTCATCGGGATATCAGTTTGAGAGTAAATAAAATATTGACACTATTGTTTCCCTATAAAAAGAGATTTCCCTATAGAGAAATATACATAAATTATACGCCAAAACGATTCCGAAGAATCAAGCTACATGTTGGTGATTATCAAGCCGTTTTCGAGTTCTTTTTATTGGCGAAAAAAGTAACTCAAAAGAATAAATAATTACATAATTATAAGTCTTCAAAGTTTTATTTTAACCACGAAGTTTAAAATTCTGAAAAAAAATGAGGTGGTGTGCATTAAATACTTTCAACGATTTTTGGTTTGGACAAGGCAGGTTTTACAATTTTTGTGTTTTCGCTGAAAAACTGTCTTGCCCAAACAAAAGCTCGTAAGTGCCGTGAGTTCCATGAAGATACGACCTTTTTAGATTCAATGTATTGGATAGTGGTTTTAAATGTGGACTAGTAGGTGTTGGTACCGAACCCTTCATTGTGCGTGATCCGACACGCATTTGGCCGGTTTTATTTTATAGCGTTCAAGCGCGCTGGGTGTTGTCAGTCGCCGGGCGCTGTTGGTACGGAACCCTTCATTGTGCGTGGTCCGACACGCACTAGGCCTGTATTTTTTTGAGATAATTTCAATGGAATTTTCACCATTTGAGATATTTTTCTTTTTTTGGTTTCTTTTGGAGTAGTCAAATTTTGAGTCAATAACAAAATACTGGTAGGGAGTAAATTGAACAGTCCAGCTTAAATTTTGAGTCAATAACAAAATACTGTAGGGTGGGGAGTAAATTGAACAATCCAGCTTAAATTTTGAGTCAATAACAAAATACTGTAGGGTGGGGAGTAAATTGAACAATCCAGCTTAAATTTTGAGTCAATAGCAAAATACTGTAGGGTGGGGAGTAAATTGAACAGTCCAGCTTAAATTTTATGACGGCAGCAAACAAGCATACCTACGACCTGCGTGATGATAAGCAGACATCGTAAACTACGGACCCTTGCGTAGTTTGGCTTATAGCTTTAATTGATACTAAAGCATGTATATAAGTGTATGAGCATTACGAGCCATCAATTTATAAAATAAAAGTTGGCAAGAGAAGAGATCATTGTATATTTTCTGGGCACGTTTTAATTAAACGATGTGGACGTACTATGTGGATTGTTTAGAAGATACTCCTCTTATCGGCATACCTCTCGCTTGCCGCGAGTCTACCAATTCAGGCAATAAATGATCCATGTAAAAATCTATCAGCTTCTTCTCCATCTTGGACCTCCAAAACTGATCATCTCGTTTAATGTAAAGAACTTCCAGGGGTTGTCTTTCACCTTCCCATATTGCAAAAATACACCTTTGCCTACCCGATATGTGTAACTGGCCTTGTGCTTGGTAGTACCAGCTGCTGTTATTATTAACGTAGTCATCCCAGATTTCTTGTTATATTTTAAAATCTGGATTTTGTTTTCTTTTACGGCATCTACCGTAACGTATTTGAAGCCAGGACCGTCAGCTTTGTAGGCAGAGACACTTCGTTAAACTTGAAGTAAAATAAGTTTCTGTGAGAAAATTCATTTTTGGTACAAGCTTTTATTGCCGACTGTACTTTTTTTTCACAGTCATCATTACTCGTAGAGACGGTTTCAATGAGCCCAAACACGACGAGTTTATCTTGTGCAGCTTAGGAGTTGTTATGGCCACCTTCTTTCTCCATCATCAGATCGGCTCGGTACTACCATAATATTGCATTGTTAGTGAATTTACATAAGTATGCCAAATTTAGGCTCAATCGGATACCCGCAAGTGGTTGAAAAAAGAATTGCAAATTTTTTACATACTTACTAACAGTGCAAATTAAACAAATACTTGTAATATATAAATTTATCGATTCATACTAGTCTTACTTTTATACTATAATTGTACGTCTACTAGGCCTGGGTTGGGCGGTTGCCCAGTGCACAACTCGCCTTCTAAAGAGTGAAAAGGTATAAGTACTACTGTATGTAAGAATTTCTACTGTGGGTACACGTATTTAGTACTTACCGTATTGCATTCGTTCTTCTAGCATTCGCTCTGCATGTAATTAAACGCTTAAGCCGACTACGCTTTATTTTATTTCTCTTGTTACCCATATTTATGCGAAAATTGTAGTTAGTGGTGGGGAGTTGGAGCAGAGTTGAAATGGCACAAGTCCGACCTCGAACGCAGCTCGCTGAGCACTGAGCAGGCGTCCGGGTCAGCCGCGCACGAGCGGCTTCGCGGAAAATAGTATATTTGAATCATTATTTTTCATTGTTTTTTATGCAAGAAAAAGTAATCGCTTAATGTCATGAAGTACAACATTACGAATTTATTGATATAATTTTCATGTAAATAGATAATGTGCAAAAATAGTTACAAATTTTTAAAGGTTTGCTTTAGACGCATGTTTGCGTTTTTTTTCTATCGAGCGAAAGTTGGTTAATCATGTTTTAAATCGCTTTTGGCAATACAGAAAGGTCTCAAAATTGTTGTCCATATTTTTTGGAAACCATAGCATCATTTACAAACGCGTTATGATTTTTCAAAATCTCTGTTGCGTGAACTCACGGCGCCTTAAGAAGCGAAGTGCGTGCTAAATTGTTCTTGCAATTACTTAACAAAAGTTAAAGTGTAAAAAGGAGGGTAGTTATTGCATTATGCATACAAGAATCCATTTTATTGTGTTATCACCTCTCTGTAATTATGAATAGCCTTCTTATATTTATGGTATGGTTAATTAATTATGGGATCGAAAAGAAAAATTGATCCTGTTGGAAAAATTCATGTTCTTTTTCCCCTATTAGATTGTAACTAACAATACCAATAAAGAAAGAAATCTGTGTAATTACTGAATATGCGTTATGTGACTATAGTTAAATACCATTTTATTTGGAACTTATTCGAAGCTATAGTAGCTATATATGGAGATATCACAAGGAATACTCTAATACTCGAATTGGTATCATTTTACAAAGTTAATTGATATCATACAGAATAAATTCGTATTCGCTCATTCGCGGGTACCCTGAAAAAAAACTATCATGATTTTTGTTTTCTAAATGAGAAATATAGTGCTTAATATGAGAGAATATTTATTAGATTAATGTGTACTAGAATAATTGTGATTTAACACAAAGATGTACTCAGTTGAAACATAAAAGAAAAAAAAAATGTTTAAGTTCATATTGTATTTATTTGATCATTCATTATAGTCAATTACAGACGAGTGCACATTTCAATCTGCAGTAGATTCATACTATCGAAATTTTTACCTGACTTAAATTTGCATACAAGTTAGTCTAAGAAGTTTTGTTTGACGTGATGTGCGTCTATGAAGTACTGTTTGACGTGAGAGTGCGTCTCTGAAGTTTTTTTTTAGACGTGAGAGCGCGTCTATGAAGTATTGTTTGACGTGAGAGTGCGTCAATGAAGTATTGTTTGACGTGAGAGGGCGTCTATGAAGTTTTGTTTGACCTGAGAGTGCGTCAATGAAGTATTGTTTAACGTGAGAGGGCGTCTATGAAGTTTTGTTTGACGTGAGAGTGCGTCATTGAAGTATTGTTAGACGTGAGAGGGCGTCTATGAAGTTTTGTTTGACGTGAGAGTGCGTCCATGAAGTATTGTTTGACGTGAGAGGGCGTCTACGAAGTTTTGTTTGACGTGAGAGTGCATCAATGAAGTATTGTTTGACGTGAGAGGGCGTCTATGAAGTATTGTTTGACGTGAGCGTGCGTCTGTGAAGTATTGTTTGACGTGAGCGTGCAACTGTAAAGTATTGTTTGACGTGAGCGTGCGTCTAAGAAGTATTATTTGACGTGAGCGTGCGTCTATGAAGTATTGTTTGACGTGCGCGTGCGTCTAAGAAGTATTGTTTGACGTGAGCGTGCGTCTGAGGTATTGTTTGACGTGAGCGTGCGTCTAAGAAGTATTGTTTGACGTGAGCGTGCGTCTGTGAAGTATTGTTTGACGTAAGCGTACGTCTGTAAAGTATTGTTTGACGTGAGCGTGCGTCTATGCAATTTTGTTTGATATCAGCGAACGTCTATCAACTTTTGTTTGTGAAGTGTCAATATTAGACGTTAATGCACGTTAATTCAGATGAGTTTTGTTTGCCGTGAGCTAAGCTGGGTTTGGTTTGATAGATTCAGATCCAGATGGTTTATTTCTCAGAAGTATTACATAATGTCTATCTGATAGAATAAAAACATGCACACATTACTGAGGTCGTCAAGTAAGTAATACAATTCCAGAATAATAATAGTGTCGTAGTTATAAAATAGAGAAATACATTATTCCGATTTAAATAAAACAAAGATCGATCGGTAAACCTAATACATTCAAATGGACACATTTTCATGATATTCGTTGTTTAGGCTGCTATATACAGCTTTGCTAAGTAGCAGCATTTTGACTGCGAAGAATAGGGTTGATGAAGAAGTGTTGTGTAGTGTTGAAGTGGTAATGTATATCTGAGTTTTAATTACTTTAGGCATTTTATTGTACAGCTTCTGAGTCATTATTTTGGGACACTTTTTTGACATGTTTATTCTACATTACGATTTCTAAAATATATGTCGACACTGATGTTAAATATACCCCCTTTTTTCAAGTGTTTGCTGCAACCATCTTTGTAATTTGTGTTCAATCCCATATGAGATAATTGAGTGAATGTGTGAATAATAAGCTTCCTTCAGATGATCGTAGATGGCTGGTTTTAATTGCTTAAACACAGGCCCCATCTGCTAGTTTTTTTTACAGTCGAGTCTATATGTGTTTTACACTAGGATGTAGGATCCAGGTGGAAACCAAGTATTGCGCACTTTCGATTAAAGTCCCTTTAGACAAACTTAATAATAGGCCTACCGTTACTAGTTGCGGTTCTCATCGGTAGTGCTTTCCATCAACTTTTATCTCCACAGTGTGTTATCTATTTGAAAGTAAGGATTTTAATAGGGGTTACTGTCTTATCCCGTATGTATGTGACTTGGTCAACAGCAGATAATGATATACAGAGTCAAAGGCTTTTGACAAATTTAAAATGTTCCAACTCCTTTTCTTGGTTTTCCAATGACAGGTCACCCGCTCCATAAACATTTGAGCGGCTGCCGTGGTAGAAGCATGCACGCCTGTAGGCGTATTGTGTGTTTGGCAGGGAATTATTTTTCTCGAGGTGCCTTAAGATGTCTCTCAAGATTACCGACTCAATACGTTTTGAGATCGCAGGGACAAGAGTTATGGGTCGGTAATTTTCCACATCTGCTTTATCTCGTATTCCCTTACACATGGGTATCAGGCGGGTTTTCTATAAAGATTGGGGATATATAGTAGTAGCAGTAATAATAAAACTCTTTATTGTAGAAAATAACAAACATAAGTGACAGAACAAGAAGTTAAGGATCTCTACCAGTTAACCTTTGAGTAGATTAGAGTAAAAGTGATTAAAAAAGGTAGGCAAATGCAGCAACATGTACAAAAAGGTACAAGAAAATAATAAGCCTACATACATTTACTACAGGAAAATATAACTGTTAATTTATTACCAACTTGGTGTCAGATAGCCACATTTTTTTTATTTCCCCTTGAATGACGCAACCGACGAACACTGTCTTAAAAGAGGAGGTAACGAATTCCACGGCTTCACAGAACGAACCACAAAAGATCTGTCGAGTTTTATGGATAGGTACAAAGAGCGACAGGTTTATGCTAACCTAAACGATGACCACTGCTGTCAGCCATAAAGTTTAATTTCTCTTTTAAATACTGAGGTGAAGAAGGGACGAAAAGAATATTAAAAAGAAGTCCTAAAATTAGTAAATCCCGCCTACGATGAATGAGAAGCCATTCCGCACACACAAGCACATTCCGGTAATAGGACATGTGGTCGTATTTCCGAAGGCTGAAAATGTATCCGATGCAGACGTTCTGTAAGCGCTCCAGCTTGTCAAGAAGCTGCTCCTTAAGACCAAAGAACGAAATATTAGCGTAGTCAAGAAGAGGGAATAAAAGAGAGCCAGCAAGCAATATCTTAGTAATTAGAGGGAGAAAGTTCTGCAGGCGGCTCATAGAATGGAGTTTTGCGAACAGCCTTTTACTGACTTCATTTACATGAGGAGCTCAAGAGAGAGTCCGGTCCATAGTTATGCCTAGGTTTTTAAATGTATGAGTAAAAGTTATAGGGAGGGATATATTTGATCTTAAGATCTTATTTATAAGACATGTTACATAATCAGATATAACACTCATTTCATATATATGTATATTTTTCCGATATATCTATATAACATTTATATTCGATTTTGAATTTTGATATTTTGCGTTTGCTTTTAAAGATATTCCATGCTAACAGTGGAGAACTGGAGAATGAGAAGAATCTTGTATTTCAGAAAATTGTGAGCCAGTTGTGCCTTTTCTATGTCCGGCTTAATATTTACTGTCAGATCATTCCCTATCTCTATAAAAAATTGGTTTACATAGTATGGTATTTTAGTTGGAGATGAACATGACAAGTGAATAAGATTACTGTGTTTGTATTGTACGTAAAATCTTGATCGGAATTAAATTTAAATAATATTTGAATGTCATTTGGCCCACAAGTGCCACAACTGTAAGTCAGACATGTGTAATTGTGAATAAATAAATAAATTGACTGCAGAAATGATGCAAAATTGGCTCATATCACATTTTGGTGACTGAAGTATTTTTTATTATATTTATTAATATCTCTAAGTGACACGCCTCGTGATCTTAGAGTAAGTTTAACATATAACATGCTATTAAGTTCGTTAATTTTATTATTATGCCGATAATTATAGCAGTACGTACGGCAAAGTTGTCAATTAGAATTTTAAGCTTTAGTATTGCAGTAGTTAACAGCGTAAATGATGTTGGATACCTTTTAGTTTTTACATTTGAGTCACTTATTATCACATCATCACCCACAATAATATGCTGCGTCATTTTCGTAATAACTGTAAATGTCACGTAATAGGGAACATGCATTGTTTGGTTGATCTAGTCTATCTTAAAGATTTAAGGATTATGTAATCAGTCACGAGGAGTTATTCAGATATTGTAAAATCATTAATATAAACAACCAAATAAAAATCGCAATTGTTAAAGAAGAAATTGATAAAATGGAAAGTCTCAAAATAAAAACAAGGAGCGAACATCTTAGGAAATTAGTGTATATGCCACGTTTTGTCCTTCCCAAATTTAGTAATGTGCACGGCAAACGACGTTGGGTACATTTTTTACCAAATATTCTCAATGAACTACCCGCCGATATTTTTATTAAGATTAGTGATAACAGGCACAAATGTAAACAAATTGTGAAATCGCTATATCTGTGACGATGTACGGTCTACACGGTAAACGCATCTGTGATTTATTATTTAAGTTCACGAGCGAATTACAGCGGCAGTTAACCTGTACGGCTTTAGCCGCTGTTACATTGTAACTTCTGTAATCTTTTATTAGTAAATAAATAAAAAAAATACGATTAACATAAAAAAGTAAAATATGCACAAATAATTTATTTAGTTCAGATCAAAAACCGATATTTAAGATGAGGAGCATTAATATTATTTGCATCACAGATATAATATTTCAATTAATAGATATTCTACTTTATAGATATTTTTCAATGTTTTCAACCGAAGCTACTGAAGTGACTACTAGACTGCAGTGATGTCATTGCGCGTTTTAAATTACGTTTCGATTTACGTAACTTTGAATAAATATATTTCGAAAAAAAATTATAATTTAAGATTAAATCTTCCAGTAATACTGATGTTATTGATGTAGTATTGCTGTACTTTTTACGATAGATAGTTACGTACACCCATGATTTTCATCAATGCTGTTCGCGAGCGCACAAAACTGAGTCAGATACGTCCACAGAAACAATATGACCTGCCGAATGTCATAATTTTAATGATTTACTTAGTATATATATTCTAATAGTGGAAATCGTACCGTAGTCGTGTTACTTAAAATATTATTAATTGTGCCATTCAGAATTGAATCATTGTCGTTTTGTAATGTAAATGTTTTATCTAATTAGTTAACTACATGTAAATAAAAGATGTACATATTCCCATGATCTTAAGTTATGCAATAAATCAATTCTTTATCCACGTAATTATTCTAATGGTATTTACACCTTATTCGAATAGTACTTAATTTTATTTAATGCGCGCGCCGGGTGACTGCGCGCAGGCGGATGGCCAAATGTCATGTTTTATTATTATGATTGAGGAAAATTAACTTTTACATTACAAACGTTAGTCAGTGGTAGGGTAAATATATATTATATGGCAACACTATTATAAAACCGGTAGTAACGTGGAAGGGGTATAAACGCATTGTGGGTGAACTCCCGACCAGCTCACTTGGTTGCGAGATCAGCTACTAGACGGACCACTCTTACCCCTGAGGCTGCACCCCAGAAGCAATCGTAATATTCCAGTACAAACCTTTGTTTTGTTTGGGTAGTACCGTTTGAAATTAGGAAAAGAACATATTAGTTTAACTTCTGGAACCGATATTAGTGTCGTCAAGATAGTATGGTATAGTTTCCTATTGATTCGTATAATTCGTGAAATGTTAAGATATTTTGGGTTATTATTATTATAAGTGAACAAAGGATTGTTTAACTACCCGCTTATTTAGATTTTGGCACTGAGTTTGAATACTGTATGTATCGTTTTAATCATTTTCGAACAAAGGATTCTTTGAATACCCTCTTAATGATTTAATTTTATTTCGTAATAACTAATTATATTTGAGTTAGGCCGCTTAATCCAATTAAAAGTAAGCAAAGGCGTTTCTTTTCCCATTTCTTTTAATGTTTAATTATGTTATAATTTTAAAACATGTATCATAATTTGATTAATAATACAAAAGTATAGCGGTAGGTATATTGTTTTTAGACTATATTGAACTAACATAGTTTTTTTTCCGTGTGATTCGAGGTATCGATAATGGATGAACGAAGAAGCCGTGCCAATGGCAATCGACAGCTGGTTACGCCTCCTCGTGATGTTGAACAAGCCAGAAGCCACAGCCGCAGCGTGTGCCTGAATCCTGAAGGCAGTCGACCCAGCAGGGAACTTAACCGTCGTGATCCTGGGATCAGAAACCGCACCAGAGAGCACAGCCGCCACAGCTGGCAGCGCAGCCATCGCACATCTGAGGGCAACCATCGCAGCAGGGAGCGCAGTCACCGCAGTAGAGAGCGCACTCAGCGCAGTCCCCGAAGCAGAGAGCACAGCCGCCGCAGTCATCGCAGCAGCGGGCGCAGTCATTGCAGTCCTCGCAGCAGGGAGCGCAGTCTTCGCATCCCCGAGGGCAGCCGCTACAGTCGCCGCAGCAGCGGTCGCAGTCATCGCAACTCCGGCCGCAGGGAGTGCAGTCTTCGCATCTCCGAGGGCAGCCGCCGCAATCACCGCAGCAGCGGGTGCAGCCCCCGCAGCAGGGAGTGCAGTCTCCGCATCCCCGAGGGCAGCCGCCGAAGCCAGCGTCATGAGCGCGCTCCAGCCAGCCGGAGAAGCAGGTCACGTAGTCCAATTTTTACTCTTAATAATGTGATTAGTATTCTAGATAACTTGAAAGGTCATAAGTCTTCCCAATCATCTACATGTAACGTAAATAGTAATAAAACCATAGATCACAAAAACATTCTCCCCGAGTTTGACCCAGCATCAAAA
Source organism: Epiblema foenella (assembly GCA_963556455.1). Taxonomy (NCBI): domain Eukaryota; kingdom Metazoa; phylum Arthropoda; class Insecta; order Lepidoptera; family Tortricidae; genus Epiblema; species Epiblema foenella. The sequence goes on along the minus strand of OY747097.1, from coordinate 11,140,354 downwards.
AACCAACGAATTGATATTTGGTTGAGAAAAGTAAACGAATGCGCGACAGTATATGGTTGGGATGAACGAACAACTATTCACTTTGCAATGCAAAAGTTAAAAGGGTTGGCCAAAGTTTGGTACGAGGGGTTGAATACCATGTTGTTCTCATGGCCAGAATGGCAAAAAAAAACTGACAGACTCATTCCCCTTCGAACAAAACTATGGTCAAATGTTAGAAGAGATGCTCAAAAGGAAAAGTAACTTGATTAATGAATAATGAAGGAATTGAAGTTTACTACTATGAGAAATTATCTCTCCTTAATCAGTGTGATATAACCGGAAAGCTAGCCGTCGATTGCATTATACACGGGATCACTGACAAGACAATTAGATCTAGTGCACTAGCGCTACGCTGTTCTCACCCCGACCAGTTATTACAATTCTTGATGAGTAACAAAGATTCAGGAAGTTCTGATAAGAATAACTATTTTAAATCAAGGTTCAGTTTTGATCATAACGTATCCAACAATCCAAAGTTAACAAAGCCGTCATCGAGTACGGGAATAATCTGCTTTAATTGCAAAGAAAAAGGCCACCCCTACTTGCAATGCTCGAAACCATTATTAAAATGCAATAAGTGCAATAAATTAGGACATAAAACTGAAGCTTGCAAGTCAAGCGTAGATAATACGTTATTAAAAGCAGAAGATTCTAAAAAGGTTCAGATAATTACAAATTCAAGTTTAAACGCTAAATTTATAACGGAAGTGAGAATCAGCGGAGCACTAGTCACTGCTTACGTAGATTTTGGTAGTGAGGTAGCCGTCATGAGGAAGTCGGTTGCTTCTAACCTTGGGTTGTTACATGATGGTATTCCTTCTACTATGAGAGGTTTCGGTAACGGTTGTGTACAATCGCTTGGAAACCTAACAGTCAAATTAGCTATTGATGATGTTGAAGCTGTCGTCAATTGTAAGGTTGTTAGGGACGAATTGTTGGATAAGGCTCTTTTAATTGGTCAAACATTTACTGAGCAGCGGCATATTGTTGTTTTGAAAGATTCTCTCAAGCTACAGTTTCTCGACATTGGTAATGAAATTCCATTCGCTTGTTCAGACGTAACTAACGATAACTTGTTAATTATCCACATAGGAACTACAGTAGAACTGTTTGGTGCTGCCACTGTAAGAGCACATACTGATTTGGAATTCAGTGGTAACCTCTTATTGAATAGTTCGATTGCTGGAAGACCAAATCAACAGTATATGATCTGTGGTGGCATATACGCAGTCAAAAAGGGTCAGCTATGTGTAACTTTAACACCATGTTCAAAATCTGTTATTTTGCTAGGTGGAACGAACATTACTAGAGGTGAATAGAGTCATAGCTGAAGATTGCAACAATATTATCGATTCTTCGCGCACGGATAGAAGCCTAGATAAAAGCCAAATTAAAACTGGCGATCACGTTTTTCATGATGATAAAGAACAACTGTATCTGTTGCTTGATAGGTTTAAGCATTGTTTTGCTTCTACACTGAAGGATATAGGGTGCACTAACGTGACACAAATGAGCATAGAGTTAAATAGTCAAAAACCGGTCGTATATCGTCCATATCGTCTATCTCATCATGAACATGAAATTGTTCGTCAAATGGTTGATGAAATGTTAGATGCGGGGATAGTTAGAGAATCTGTCTCTGAATATGCCAGCCCCATAATATTAGTTAAAAAAAGATGGTAATTTTACATTGTGCATAGATTATAGGATGCTTAATTCGATTACAGTTAAGGAGAGGTATCCCACACCAATCATTGAGGATGAGATTGCTAGGTTGTACGGACAAACTTGCTTCATTACCTTAGATTTAGCGTTTGGGTATTACCAAGTGCCAATTGCTGAGCCGAGCAAACATTTGACATCATTCGTAACTCCGGATGGACAATTTGAATTTAACCGGATGCCTTTCGGCTTGGCCAATGCGCCGGCCATTTTCCAGCGCATAATGAACAAAATTCTTGGTTCGGCTCGGTTCAGCAAAGCCACTGTTTATCTTGATGATCTCTTGATTTTTGGTAAGGACTCTAATGAATGTTTGTCCAGATTAGAAGAGGTTCTACAGTTATTAGAATAGGCAAAACTGACTCTAAATTTATCAAAATGCGTTTTCCTCCAGGATAAAATCGATTACCTTGGGTATGAAATTAGCGGTACAGGTTTTAGGCCGGGTGAGAATAAAATTTTATGTGTGCGTAATTTTCCTCGACCGATGAACGTTCATGGCGTGCGACAATTTCTGGGCCTAGGAAGTTATTTTAGGAAATTTATACGAAATTTTGCTCAAATAGCACACCCTCTAAGTCGATTACTCAAAAAGGACATTCCTTGGGAATGGACTGATACCCAAGAAGACTCCTTCACTAAACTCAAAACTTGCTTAAAAGGTAGACCAGTATTGGCCATCTATAGTCCCACAGCAGAGACTGAGCTTCATACGGACGCCAGCAGGGTAGGTGTCGGCGGTATTTTATTACAAAAGTCGTTAGAAAACGGGTCATTTCGTTCAGTGGCTTATTATAGCCAACAAACCTCACCCGAGGAAAAGAATTTCCACTCGTATGAGTTGGAAACGTTGGCAGTCGTTTCATGCTTGCGAAAGTTTAGAGTCTTTTTGTTGGGCTTAGAGTTTAAAATCGTTACTGATTGTAGCGCCTTGAGATCAACATTCTTAAAACGTGATCTTATCCCGCGTATAGCACGGTGGTGGTTGTCCTTGCAAGAGTTTAACTGTTTCATTGAGTACAAACCGCGTTAAAATGACGCATGCTGACGCTTTGTCTCGGAACCCTATTGAGGACGATACTTTGGACGAGACACCGTCAATTTTGTCCATAACTAACGAGGATTGGTTGCTCACTCTTCAGCCCTAGCTGGACTCGGAATTATGCAGAATTCGTGACATTTTGAGCGGGAACTTAGATGCAGAAGGTTTGCAGTACATCAAAGACAATTACGTTATACGCGATAACAAATTATAAAGATGCTTAAGAGGTGATAAAAATGATATTCGTTGGGTAGTTCCGAGGGGTGCAAGATGGCAGATATGTCGGCTTAATCACGACGACGTTGGCCATTTCGGGGTGGAAAAGACTCTCGAGCGAATGAAGAAAAATTATTGGTTCTCGAAAATATCATGCTCTGTGAAAAAGTATGTAGGCGCTTGTCTCGAATGCGCCTATGCAAAAAAACATCTACTTCGCAAGAGGGACTCTTGCACCCCATACCAAAAGTGGAAGTGCCCTTCCACACGCTCCATATCGACCATCTTGGGCCTTTTGTAAAATCTAAAAGAGGTAATACATACTTGTTAGTGGTGATAGATTCTTTCACGAAGTTTATATTTATCAGGCCAGTCAGGAACACGAAAGCAGTAAATGTTATACGCGCTTTAGACGACATTTTTACAACATTTCGAACTCCTGATCGCCTGATAAGTGACCGCGGTAGTTGCTTTACCTCGCATGTATTCAAGAGGTTTTGCGCTGACAAAGGTACAAAACATATTTTGAACGCCGTGGCAAGCCCAAGATCGAACGGGCAAGTAGAAAGGTATAATCGTACCATTTTAAACTCTTTGACTGCGCAAAACCTACAACACCATGAAAAAGACTGAGATAACTATTTGGGGAAGATCCAATGGGGACTCAATAATACGGTACAAAAAACTACAGGTAGAGCGCCTGCCGAGGTCATGTTCGGTACGTGTATGAATAGTGTGGTAAATCCTTGTCTGAACGAAATTACCGATAATACTCGTGAGCATGTCGATCTGCCCACTTTAAGGGATGAAGTAAAGGACAAGAGAGATGAAGGGCAGGAAAAGCAAAAGGAGTATTATAACGCAGATAAAAAGCCTGCGCGTGTTTATAAAGTAGGCGATTTAGTGAAAATAACTAAAACGTCATTTCAAAATGACGGGAAGAGTAAAAAACTCCTGCCCTCGTATATCGGTCCATTACGAGTTGCTAGTGTGTTAGGTAATGACCGTTACAGATTAGCTCCGATTAAAGGTTTTGTGAATAAACAATATAAAAAGAACACCACCGTCGCCGCAGATCGAATGCGGCCCTGGATCCATATTACTGCATTGAATCACCATGAAAACGATGGCGACGATAGTGCTAGCTATAATAGTGATAACTGATAAGATTGCTCCTTGATTACCTTGATTTTGACTGATTGATTAATTATTATTTACTAGAGCTTACTTGACTACAGATTTGTCATATCACATTTCAGGTCAGGCACGAGAATTGATTGGTTCGTGACTTGACGATGAATGACAACCAATGCCAGGCGAGAGAAATGATTGGTTCGAGCCTTGGCAGATACTACCAGCGTCAGGCGTGAAAATTGATCGGTACACGTTCTGATTTTATTATAGGAGAACTCGTCTTATATATGAAGGGAGACATAAGGTGAATTTATTATTAATCATTTTTGAAATTACATACTGAGCTAGAGGAATGATTTACTCTCCCTTTTGAGCATGTAGATTGTAGTAGTTATATATAATATACCTGTTGTAAACATAAATGGTTAACAGTTTAGGTGCGCTTACTGCTTAGTTCTGTAGATGTTCATTTTTATTTTCTGTAATTATATACCACGCTAAAATAACACACATTGTTTTATGACTCATTAATCCTCCAAGCTTAGGGATTATTACTATGTCCATATGTCATGTTTTAGTAATTAGTTAAGTAAGTAATATATATATAAAGAAAGTATACTTTCTTTAATTTGATTATTTGGTACGGCGCTCTACGGTCGGTGAACAGTGACCCTTGATAATGTGACATCATAGATGGCGCTGAGAGTAATGGTGGGCAACACGGTTGCTAAAGCAGTGCATATGTACGTTGACAGATGAGAGAACTCGCTATTATTGAGCACATTGTTGGTTTAGAAAATAATTATAAAAAAGGGATTGATTAATCAGATAATAGACTTTAAATGTCGTTTCTTTGTTTTCAGGTAGGATAGTGTCATTTAAGTTAAACATTGTAATTATTATCCTGTGTATGTTACCATAATAAAACCTTTGTTTTCAGAGCAACGCCATTGTTTATTTGATAATTACAATTCCTGATAATAAGACAGAAATTGTCTTATAAAACGACATTTCTAGTTAGAATCAAGAAAAATGGAAAAACTACGGTTTAAATTTGTGATATTGGGGTCAACAGATGGAAAAACAAATGTGATTTGCGTAACCTCTATTGAGACTCCGGACGGATGTGTTTTTGAGGTCCCTGATGAGTTAAAGCCCGTAAGTAAACACACAGCCATATTGACTACTGACGCGTATACGAAAATTAGAAATTCCTTAAAAAAAAGACACCAAACACGCTCGATATGGATTCCTTTAACTACGGAGTTGAGGAAAATATACCTAGATGAAGGTGAGAATGTTCAGTTTGGTGACCAGTATTTAGACGAAATTACAGGAAGGACAATGCCTTCCCACAATAATACTGAAAACAATGCGCCAGAGAAAAAAAATATAGGAAGAACTGCTGAAAGATTTTTGTTAGAGAAATTTTCAAATAAAACTTCAAATGCTGTTCAATGGATTAGTGAATTTGAAAGTGAATGTGACAGATTCGAGATTGTACAGAATGAAGAAAAAATTGAGATTTTAAAACATCTTTTAGAAAAGCAGTGCCTAGATTGGTATAGCAGTATGTTAATTAAATTGACAGTGAATTCTGAATGGGCAGTATGGAAGAACAACTTTTGTGAAACATATGGGAATAAAGGTTGGTCCCAAGTCAAATATGCTTTTACATTTAGATATCAAGTTGGATCGTTACTGGAATACGCCACAAAAAAGGAAAGACTGTTGTTAGAGGTCAACAAACACATTGATACCCAAACAATGATAAATCTTATTGTGATGGGATTACCAGATTATGTGATAGATAAAATTGATAGAGAAACTGTAAAATCAACCTCGAGCCTCTACAATGAAATTGGAAAACATGAATTTGTAGCGAACAAAAAGAATTTCATCAAGAATAAAAGAAATGCATATGATTATAAAGGAAAGCCAGATAAAATAAAACCATGTAAAACTTGTGAAGATTTAAATAAAGGTATCCGATTCCATCCTGAAGAAAAATGCTGGTTCAAAAAAACTGAAGAAAGTAATTATAAAAGGAACAATAATAAAGCCGTTAACAATTCAGTGATTGATGTGGAACTCAATTATGACGAAAAAAAAAACGAATAACAACACCATTAATTAAAGTCAAACTATTATTAAATGAACAATTAGAAATATGGGGAATATATGATTCAGGCTCAAATGTTTCTATAATAAATTCAAAATTAATAAAACTAAAAGAAGAAGGCGAAAACGGTTCAAAAAGTGATAACTTAATCACAATTAATGGTGTTAAAAAGACTATGGGTTTGACAACTATTAAAATAAAGATTTTTGATATTGAAGAGCAAGCTGATGTTTATATAATTGATGGACAAGAATTTCAATATGATTTTCTTATAGGACTGGATATCATAAAACAATTTCGGTTAGTCCAGAATGTGGATTTGAAGATTACGCAAAAAAGAGAAGAAAAAAAAGGTCCTGTTAATGAAGACAATAATAAGAGCAATACATTTAAGGAAGTGGAAAATGAAACAAACCGATGTTCAATAAATTTTAACGAACATATGAAACAGGAAGATTTCAAAATAAATATGGGAAACTTAAATAATGAACAGAAGTCAGAAATAGACAGACTGATACACAATTACAAATCTATATTTGCAAAGGACAAATATGACATTGGCACGGTCAGAGAATATGAAGCACGTATTGATCTACTTATGGACAAGTATTGTAGTAAAAGACCTTACAGATGTTCAGTTGAAGATAAAAAGGAAATTGAAGAACAGATAGCAAAGTTACTGGATAAAAATCTTATAGAGGAATCATATAGTCCATTTGCGGCACCAGTAACTTTGGCTTTCAAAAAAGAGGATAACAGAAAATCAAGATTATGTGTCGATTTTAGAGATCTAAATAAAATAGTGGTACCTCAAGCTCAACCGTTTCCACTGATCGACGACTTGGTAATTAAGACAAGAAATTCCAGATATTTCACAACACTGGACATTAATTCAGCCTTCTGGTCTATCCCGCTGAGAATTGAAGATAAAAAGAAAACAGCCTTTGTAACGCAGGAAGGTCACTATCAATGGACATGTTTACCATTTGGTTTGAAGACATCACCAGCTATATTTCAAAGGATACTAGGTAACATTTTAAGAAAATATAAGCTTACTGATTTTGCAGTTAACTACATAGATGATATCCTAGTATTTTCTAAGACTTTTTCTGAGCACATCGACCACCTAACGCAACTGTTAGAAGCTATAAGAAAGGAAGGTTTTAGACTAAAATTCACGAAATGTACATTTGCGTCAGACTCCGTGAAATATCTTGGTCATATCATACATAATAATACAGTACGCCCAATAAGAGATAATTTAATTTCAATTAAAAATTTCCCCATACCGAAAAATCAAAAAAATGTAAGACAATTCCTGGGGAAAATTAACTTTTACCATGAATATATACCGAAAAGTACAGTTCTTTTAGAACCCCTTCATAATTTACTTAGGAAAGATCAAAAATTTATTTGGTCTGCGGATTGTCAAAAATCATTTGAAGAAGTAAAACACTTGTTGTGCTCACAGCCAATATTAGAAATATTTGATCAAAATTTGCCAATAATTATTCACACGGATGCATCTTTAGAAGGTATTGGGGCAGTCTTAAAACAAACACAACCAAATGGAAAAGACAAGCCAGTGGCATACTTTTCAAAAAAATTAAATCATTTACAAAAAAAGAAAAAGGCAATTTACTTAGAATGTTTAGCCATCAAAGAAGCAATTAAATACTGGCAATATTGGCTAATAGGGAAGTCATTTACAGTGTATTCTGACCATAAACCTTTGGAAAACTTAAATATTAAGTCTAGGACAGACGACGAGCTAGGAGACCTAACATATTACTTATCGCAGTATGATTTCAAAATTAAGTACACTCCGGGAAAAGAAAACATGGAAGCAGATTGTTTAAGTAGGAACCCAGTATTGGAGGCTAATGAAGATACAGATGAACAACTGAAAATTGTAAACATGATAACATTAAACGATATTATTACAGATCAGGAAAATAATGACGAATTAAAAAATAATAAATCAAAATTAATATTTGAACACAATGTTTATTATAAAAAAGATAAAAAACGTAAAAAAATTGTTTTATCAGAAGATTTCAGTAAAAAACTTATTAAAAATGTACATGAAAACATGTGTCATTTAGGTGTAAAGCAAATGCAACATAAAATAAGTAAGGTATACACCGCAAAAAATTTAACGACAAATATTAGTAGTCATTGTAAAACTTGTGAGATATGTATAAAAAATAAAAGTAGAGGACAAAATAAGTATGGTTTAATGTCACATTTAGGTCCTGCGACAAAACCATTTGAAATAGTCTCAATAGATACGATTGGAGGTTTTGGAGGCTCACGCTCAACAAAAAGATACCTACACCTTCTAGTGGACCACTTTACGCGATACGCTTATATTATTACTTCAAAAACACAAAGTGCTAAGGATTTCGTTAAACTGATCAATAAAGTAACAGATTCTGATAAAATTGAAATGCTTCTCACTGATCAATATCCGGGAATCAATTCTAAAGAATTCAAAACATTTTTAAATGAAAAATCAATACAAATAATATTCACGGCAGTAAATGCACCTTTTTCTAACGGGTTAAATGAAAGGCTTAACCAGACGCTGGTCAACAAAATCAGGTGCAAAATTAACGAAAAAAGTAATAAAGTAGCATGGACTACCGTTGCACATGAGTGTGTAGCAAAATATAATAGTACAGAACATACAGTTACTGGATTTGCACCGAAATACCTGTTGGATGGTACAGATGTTTCCTTTTTGCCGAAGGAACTAAAAAGAGATAAAATAGAAGTTGAATGGAGTAGAGATAGAATATTAGCATTTGAAAACTCTATAAAATCACATAATTATAATAAAGAAGTATTTGATAAGAACAGAACTCAATTTAATTTTAAAGCAGGGGATATGGTATATGTTGAGAACGGCAATAAACTAAATAGAAATAAATTGGATGAACTGAAGATAGGGCCGTTTAAAATTATGGAAAAGATATCAAATTCAATATACAGAGTTAATACTGGCCATAAAAAATCAGAGTCCAATCTATTCCATATCAGTAAACTTATACCGATACCTACCATATAAACCAGGAAAAATTTAGTTTAGTAGATTTATAGTAATTTTGTGATTATCTGAAAATTTTGCTAAAATTTTCTTCTTTGCGGAGGGGAGATATAAAGAAAGTATACTTTCTTTAATTTGATTATTTGGTACGGCGCTCTACGGTCGGTGAACAGTGACCCTTGATAATGTGACATCATAGATGGCGCTGAGAGTAATGGTGGGCAACACGGTTGCTAAAGCAGTGCATATGTACGTTGACAGATGAGAGAACTCGCTATTATTGAGCACATTGTTGGTTTAGAAAATAATTATAAAAAAGGGATTGATTAATCAGATAATAGACTTTAAATGTCGTTTCTTTGTTTTCAGGTAGGATAGTGTCATTTAAGTTAAACATTGTAATTATTATCCTGTGTATGTTACCATAATAAAACCTTTGTTTTCAGAGCAACGCCATTGTTTATTTGATAATTACAATTCCTGATAATAAGACAGAAATTGTCTTATATATATATATATGTTTTTAGAACTTTTGTACGGATAATGAAGTTATTCGAATATTGTGCATAAGTTTATAAATAGCCTAACCTAAGCTGTTAATGTATTAATGCTTTAATAACTAGTTACGCTAGAAGTCGAGTGTTAGGTTTATCACTTGATTCGTGTACAGGGTCGTAAACGTTGTCAGAATGGACGTGTTAGGTTAATTTTAATTAAATTATTGTTTTCTGTGTATTAAATTAGTAAAATGCCACCATTTCGTGAATAATACGGTCACACTAAGATTATCTCATTATTATTGTCATTATACGTTTGCACTGGCAACACCGATATTTTCGAAATGGTGGGGATTGAGAGAAGGTTTAAATAAGCTAGACACGAAGGAGAGACACTCTTTTTGGGATGGTGCTTGATTGTAGAAGGAAGAAAATAAAACATTGTGTAACGAATACCAGGCGGATTTTATTTCATATTTGATTCGTGACTGATAGACTAAATATATTGAGAATGTTATGCTGTTTGTATACAATAGTGGTTGACGAGTTTGAACCTCATGTCAGTAGAAGTTGAGTTGGTGTATTTATGTTTTGTGTATCAGAAATATATTGTTTTGTAGTTCAAACGTTTTGTGTACTAATAGTTACGTTAGTGAGCCTAAGGTTATAATTTATTGTTCATTTACTCATGTAGTTAACTATTTTGTGTATTTAGGATACAGGCAAGAGGGTTTTTCGTTGTATCTACTAGCTTTTCCTTCTAAATTTGGCCTAGGTCAAGCAAAGTAGACACCAAATTAGGCTACCACTAGTCATATTCGGTTAAATAATCAAGAGCTTTGATTTAATTCCAAATAATATCAATCAATAAATTTACTTTGACTTAAGCTCTAACTATTTGTTTACTTTACACACCCTTCCTAATAGCTCAGACCTTTTATTTCAATCTGTAAATTACATTTCAGTTATTAATCTATTCATCCAGTATGGTAAGTGAGCTAGGCACACTCTTGTGGCGCCGCCCAATACCGTTTCAGCGTGCTGACGACACTGCTGGAAACTTGACTGGCTTGCGGAGTGCCTGAGCGAGCGTTGTACCAGTATTAACAATAGATATTCAGATGTCAAAACAAGTGTGCTACTAGAGTTAACCTTGATAAAAGCGACAAAAAATGAGTCTTACTGGAATATATGTACATACTATCCAGTATACTAATGTTGATTTAGTAATTCATTTAGTTATCCTCATTTGAATATTAATGATGCCTTACTTGATTAGGTATAATGTTTAGTTTTTAGATATTGTTAGAGTCAAGTGTAGCGATTATTGTTAATTTGTTTCTAGGTTTTATGATTTTTGTATTCATACAATATTCATTAACATTTGTATTCCATTTATTCAATATTTGGTAGTTCTTCCATTTAGTCTGTGTTGCATTGTTTCTATACTTTCAATTTAAATACAATACAACAATACAAATACTCTTTATTGCACACCTCAATCAAAGGAAAATAAATCAAATAAATCGTTTAAATAAATCGGTAAATATATCGTTTTTTAAAATCTAAAGACAGATATTGCTACTACTATTCAAGGAAGGATTGTGAAATAGCCATGATATTTAATGTTGTTGGTATGGATATTATGCCTGAACTTAATTCATTCACTTTTGATTAGGTACGACGTGTGTTCTCGTTTAAAATAGTAGTTTTGAATTTCGCGCCACTAGATTTGTACACGATGCGTTCTGATTGGGTTAACATAAGCCACTTGGCTTGCGCCTGCAGTCACGCGAAAAGAGATGCAAGATAGCTGCGTGCTTAATGCGCGAGCGAGACGGCGCATGCGAAGAAACGGCGTGACCTATGACTCCATTTTGAACCTCCAACGTGCTAACATCAAAACTTTATCTCGTATTTGTAAACCTTCAATTTGGTGTCCAAACTAACCATTAATAGTGCAAGTGTAAGTGCTAAGCCGGCCGGCATTGACCATCAACAAAAATACGTGGGTGGTAAAACGAGGAAGCAGCCAGCGCGACGCGATACCCTGGCACCTTGGAGTCAGCCTGAGGAGCCAGCTTCAACCTGTTTTGCCATCAAGGTCAGTGTCTGCAGATATAGCCTACTTCAGATTGCATCGCTCATGTATCCTTTAAAATACCCAATTGTGGCAAAACTACAAAACCAAAATAATCGGTTTTGCTACATATTTTTTGGTGCCGAAACCATTTACCTTTAGATTGAGTTCTCAAATTGAATAATTTAATTAAGTAAGTAACGTTTATCACCTAGCTACAATATCTCCGAAATAGTTAAGTTCCGTAGCCTTCAATAAATACCTACCCGCCATTATAACTACGAACGTGCTGTGAATTTCATTTTGTTAAATTCCTTTATAATTTAGATACCAAAGTTAAAAACAAGTAGTTGTGTGTATGGACAACATGTTTGCAATAAGATTCTCAATAAAATAATAGTCAGTTGAGTAAAAACGACACAACAATTATCGCAAGTCATTTTATCGTCAACCGGCTAAATTAAGAAGTCGTTCTACTCGTACTATTTTCACGCGAGGTTCATATTGCACGGTTACCATCGTAATTTAGTCGCGTTGCTTGTTGTAAAAATTTAAGGTAAATTTCTGTAGTTTTTAGTTATTTGCACATCGCAATACATAAACTCATGTTCACAATATATCGTCCCTGTGGTGTGTATTATTTCTTGTAAAATTAGTACAAAATTCAAATGCTACCTACAGTATAAACATACATACATATTTTTTAATACTAAGGACAAAATATTTCTGTGTTAGATTACTTGTGCGGGACGCTATCACTGCCAAACATCCCTATCCATGATGTAATCGTTTATCTTATAATATGCTTTTGAAATAAGTGTCTGTTTCACAACAGATTTAAATTTAGAATCCGTAAGTTCAGTAATGTGTCTTGGAATTTTATTGTAGAACTTTATACAATTTCCCAAGAACGACTTTTTCGCCTTCACTAGTCTATAAAAAGTTATTTTGAGTTTCCCAGTGTTTCTCGTAGTTATTAACTTATCAGTATTCGTTGGGAAATTGTATAAGTTCTTCCTAACATACATGATTATTTCAAATATGTACAGCGACGGCAGGGTTAGGATATCTATTTCCTTAAAGATTTCTCTCAATGACTCACGCGACCCCAAGTTATAAATTGCTCGTATAGCCCTTTTCTGTAATATAAATACAGTTTCGATATCTGCAGCCGATCCCTATAAGATAAGACCGTAACTAGTTATACTATTAAAATAAGCGAAGTAAACTAACCGAGCCGTTGCCACATTGGTAAGCTGCCTTATTCTCCTGACTGCAAAAGCAGCAGAGCTCAACCTACTTCCTATAGCGGTTATGTGGGAACCCCACTGCAATTTTGAGTCCAGTGTAATACCTAAGAATACAGTTGTCTTAACAAATTCTAAAGTCTTACCGTAAAGTTTTATATTTGAATCTATATTGATATTTGAAGATGAGTTTGCTAGTGAGAATCTTATACATTTCGTTTTTTTCGGATTCAACACTAAGTTATTGGCAGCAAACCAGTCAGATATCATGGAGAGGGTATTATTTGGTTCAACGAGTTCAGTATCTTTCCTATTAACCTTGAACAGTAATGATGTGTCATCTGTGAACATTACAATGCCCGATCTTTGACTTACCATATATGGTAAATCATTTACATAAACAAGGAATAGGAACGGGCCTAGAATAGATCCCTGAGGTACTCCCATCTCTACCACTGTATCTGATGAAATAGCTCCATTTATCGCTACCCTTTGATTTCTTTGTGTTAGGTATGACTTAATGAGATCTAATGCATGTCCTCTAATGCCATAATATTTCAGCTTACAAATTAAAGTACCATGGTCTACACAATCAAAAGCCTTGGAAAGGTCACAGAAAACTCCAATGGCGTCCTGTGACTCTTCCCAAGACTGCAAAATGAATTTCATCAAACTTGCACCAGCATCAGTAGTCGATCTACCTTTCGTGAAGTCGAACTGCTGTGCGTGCAAAATATTGTGTAAATTAAAGTGAGAAATCAATTGCGTCAGCATTATTTTTTCGAATATTTTGCTAAACGCAGGCAGGATAGAAACTGGACGATAATCAGAAGGATTATCTTTATGGCCAGATTTAAAAATAGGAACTACTTTACTACATTTCATTAAATCTGGAAATATGCCATTGTCTACACAAGTATTAAAAATGAGAGCTAAAGTGGGTGCAACGACCTCCAGAATAGATTCCAGTACCTTGACCGACACGCCCCATAAGTCTTCTGTGCTCTTTATTTTTATCATTTTAAAAGACTTTAGTACATCCAGAGGAGAAACATGATGAAAATTAAAAATACATAAATTATCTAGCTTTACATTCTCACTCAAAAGGGATTCAGCTATTGTGGAAGACGATGCCAAACTGCTTGTAGTAATTATAGGAATTTTGGAAAAGAAATTATTAAATTCATTTGCTACTTTTACTGCGTCAGTTATTAAATTATCCTCTATTTTCAATGAAATTGTGGACTCTATTTTTACTCTGCCCAGTCTCTGTATTTATTATTTTCCAGACTGTCTTGGCCTTACTGTCTGAGGATTTTATTTTGTTATTTAAGTGCACAGCTTTTGCTTTTGTACACACTATTTTAAATAATTTGGAATAATCCCTAACATGTTGATGGAAGCGTTCGTCAGTGGTGCAAGACCTCCTTTCATACAGTTGATATAAGTTATCCCTGCTTTTCCGGATTCCGGTAGTTGCCCACTCATTAAATCTCATTTTATTATTAATCTTAATGCGTTTTTTACTACAAGTTGCATCAAATTCTTTACAGACTGTATTCAGAAGCATTTTGAACTGATCATTCGGATCAATTGACTCTACTTGGGTGTTTGGCATAGCGACTAGCAGATTTGACTTTAATATTTCTAGTCTACTTCTACTCAGTGGTCTTATTTCTATAACGCGATCTGGATGTTTTAATTCGCAAGGCAGCCTGACCATCTGAGCTTTATGATCCGAACTAACTCCATTCACTATGCTTCTGTCCAGATGAGGACAGTTTAACCAAATATTATCTATACATGTGGCAGAGGTCGGAGTCACCCTTGTAGGCACTCCATACAGGTAATCTAAATTGAATGATTTGAATAGTGTAATGTACTTATCTATTTCAACCGATTGCAATAAAATATCAATATTGAAGTCGCTACATACCAACAACTGGTTTTTTACTACTTGTTGCTTTACTAAGTACATCCTCCATAATTTTTATAAACGATGTTAAGTCACCTGATGGTGGTCTATAAATGCAAAGTATCAGATACTGATCAGTCTCTGCACAAGCAATCTCACAAACACGATCAATAGAACAGCCTGAGAGGTCTTTACGTTCTTTATAAGTTAATCCATTTTTCACTAAAATAATAGATCCACCGCCCTCCGCGGTAGCTCTGTTGAACGCACTGGCCAACTCGTAATTATTAACATTAAATTTCATCATGTGATCCTTTAACCATGTTTCTGTTAAGCAGACTACATCTACATTTAACTGTTCTGTGAATAATTCTAAATCTAATATTTTGCCAGTGAAGCGATTTATATTTTGGTGTAGTAACGTTACACTATTCTGCTTCTCCGTTGTCCCAACAGTCAGTTTAAAGACAAATCCGCGGTCGGAGATGTCGTTTTATCTAAGGTTTGATTTCCGAAAACGGAATTAATAAAAGATGCTAAAGATTTAGCAAGTCGGTATGTCGTAATACGGTAATCAATAATAGCATCATTAGTGTCAAAAAAATATAACGTCACTATGACGATTCGTCAACTTAAACATAAGTTTATTAAGGTTACCTGCATGACTGTTAGAACTGCATGGAGAAGCAGAATAGGGTAACGCACCTATAATAACATTGTTAGCACCTAGCTTTGATAAGGAGTCGAACCCAGCCTTTACATCAGAGTACCTAATATTCGACCCGTCACCTAACAATAATACAATTGTGGTCTGTTCATTTATATAAGTATTTTTAATATTATCTATGATTTTTAGGAACGTGGCATCTGGCATACAATTATTTAGTACACAGCTGTTTGGAATATTATGACATAAAATTTTTCCCAGGCCTCGTCCTATCCTATCCGAGAAAACTAGAGTTCTGCTTACATTATTACAGACTGGAGTTATTTTGTCCACTGACACCGACAGGCCACTGTCCGACACAGATGAGCAAACAGCATCTTCGGGCAAGGGTTGACCTTGCCGGAGCATGCACTCACACAATGACTGCTTGGTAAGCAGTACTTCCAAACATTCCTCGTTGTGATGGCACAGCTCCAGCAGTTCATCCGCTACCAGAATATGTTCACTGATTTGCTTTTGAGATAATAAATATTTACTTGTTAAATCTTTCAAAGAATTTTCTAATCTGTTCAGCTCGGCATGTAGTTTGTTAGTGTCAGTTTCATAAATATTTCTACTATAGCATAATTGCTCTTGACAAGAATTTAATTCTTTTAAAACAGAAAGATGATCTTTCCTTAATTGAGTTATTTTGTGAATATTAATATACTGTCTATACAGTCGTTTTGATTTCCTAATGAATCTATTTATCTTTACATACACTTCAACAACAACATCAACAGTCCAAGAACCTACAAGTAAAGTGAGTGCAACAAATAATGATAAAATTGAATGTTCTGTGTGCCATGTATTTGTCTCCAAAAAATATTTCATTAATCATCTTAATAGCAACACTCATAAAAATAATGTCTTTTGTTCTGATAGTGAGTTAATTAACGTTCAGTTAATTGAAAACGCGTTCCGAAACCGAGTTGCAACCTACAGAATATCAAATGAAAGTGATCCCAATTGTCTAGAAACACCGGAAGCGTTTTTAGAAAAAAATAAAGATACCATATCTGCTTTATTAGACCGCTCAATTGCTAATCATCGTTCTTTAAAAGTAAATTTTATACTAAACGCGAATTTTACTCAGGAAACAAAGAGCATCAACAATGTGTTTGATTTTCAGTTGAGTAATAACCTAGTTAATGTTAGTAGTGATAAAAATGAGATATTTTTATCCCTTGTCAATGAAATTTCAGTGAGATTATCGAACTTTGAGAGAAAAGATAGTGGGTGGTCTTTAACAAAGGTTAATTATCTAGATGTCAATGTCAATAAGTATAACCCATTACGTGGGTCTTCATATATCAAGTTACCGCGTGATATACAGTTGAAAAAAGCTGTAATTAATGTTCAGAACAATGATCACGAATGTTTCCGGTGGGCTATACTATCTGGATTATTTCCCCCAGAAAAGAATAATCGTGCTCATAATGTTAACACATACAAAAATCATAAGAATAAATTAAACTTTGAAAACATTCCATTTCCTATGAAGTTAACGGATATTCACAAATTTGAAAAAATCAATAATTTAAGTATTAACGTTTTTGGGATAGAATACGATTCACAGAGTAAACGTCATTCTGTTATAGGTCTACTACATTTCACAAAATGTAAAAAAGGAAATCAATTCAACTTGTTATACATCTCCGAAGGTAGTAAAGGACATTATTTTCTTATTAATAATTTGTCTAGATTAGTATCTGCTCAACTGACAAACACTCAACATGCTGCTCATATATGTGGTTGCTTAACAAATTTCACATCAAGAGAGAATTTAGTAAACCATCAACAAAACGATTGTTTTCATGTATGTACTAACTTGCCTTCTGAACAGAACAAACGAAACAACTGATTCAATGAAAAAGTTGCTTCCAAAGAAGTGACTTTCGATAATTATGATCGTAAATTACGGCATCCATTCGTTATCTATGCCGACTTCGAAGCGTTTTTAAATCCAATCCAGTCATGTTCCAATAATCCACTTACATCTTCAACTACTAATGTACAGAAACATGAAGTATTTAGTTTCGGATACTACATGAAATGTTCGTATGATGATAACTTGTCAGTCTATCGAACATACAAAGGAGAAAATTGTGCAAGAACGTTTATGGAATTTCTTAAAAAAGATTTGCAGAGTATTTGTAAAAAGAATACATTTGTAAAGACCCCTCTGCCTTTGACATCTGAAAACGAAGAAAACATTGCGCAGAGTAGTATGTGTTATATCTGTGACACAGACTTAAACGGAGATGCCACCATTTCATATAATTGCTACACTGGTGTTTACGAAGGTGTTGCACATGAAATTTGTTGTAACAAAATAATGGTTCCCGATTTTGTGCCAGTGTTCCTTCACAACTTAAGTAATTACGACAGTCATTTCATAGTACATGGACTAAATTTTGAGGATGGTGAAATAGGAGTTATCCCGGATACCAAAGAAAAATACATATCTTGCACAAAAAATTTGCAAATTGATAATCGAGTCATGAAACTAAGGTTTGTTGATTCTCTTCAATTCATGTCCAGTAGTCTTGACAGACTAGCCAAGAACTTAATACCAGAACAGTTCCATGAAATGAAATTGAATTTTCCATGTGAAGATGACTTTCAACGCTTAATACGTAAGGGTATCTATCCGTATGAACACATGAAATCGTTTGATTCATTAAAACTGACATCCCTCCCCTCTTCAGATAAATTCTACAGCTCCTTGACTGATAGTCACATATCGGAAAATGATAACAATCATGCCGAAGATGTATGTAACCATTTTAACTGTCAAAACATGGGGGACTATTCAGATCTGTATTTAAAAACAGACGTCTTATTACTGGCCGACGTATTCGAAAATTTTAGAAACGTTTATCTTGAAACATACGGTTTAGATCCGGCACACTATTATACTGCACCGGGGTTAAGTTGGGATGCTATGTTAAGAGTCACAAAAATCAAACTTGAACTGTTAACTGACATTGATAAGATTACTTTTATTGCAAAAAATATTCGGGGAGGTATATCCCAATGCAGCAACCGACACGCCAAAGCAAATAATAAATTCATGGCGGAATACGATTCGGCTATTCCTTCATCCTTTCTCATGTATTTAGATGCAAATAACCTATACGGGTGGGCTATGTCCCAATGTCTACCAACAGGTGGATTTCAATGGATGGATGTAAATACGGATTTTAATGTGTCTAACGATGCGGAGCATGGTTTCATTTTAGAAGTTGATCTTGATTATCCCAACCATTTACATGATTCACATTCAGATTTTCCCTTCTGCCCAGAGAACGTCTGTTTTGGTGATTCAAAGGAAAATAAATTGATACCTAACTTGAAAAACAAAAAAAACTACGTAATCCATTATAGAAATCTTAAGCAATGTTTGAAAAATGGTTTACAATTAGTTAAAATTCATAAAATTTTTAAATTTAAACAATCTCAATGGTTGAAAAGCTACATAGATTTAAACACCCGCATGCGATCACAAGCATCTTCGGATTTCGACAAAGATTTTTTTAAAATAATGAATAATTCAGTCTTCGGAAAAACGATGGAAAATGTTTTGAAGCGAGTAAACGTAAAACTATTGAATCATTGGGAAAATAAAGGTAAATCTCAAGGAGTTCAATCAATGATAACAAAACCTGAATTTCATAGTTTATCAATATTTTCTATTTAAAAAAAAAATATTATTGTAGTGATAGACCACCCAAAGCGCCAGCTGATCAGCAGAGCTAAAATAATAAATGGTTTTCTATTTTATAACTTCCGAGAACAGCGCCATTAACCTTGACATTCCAATACTGGATGGAAAATAATAACACTTTCCTTTGTTCACTATTGCGCAATACGCATTCCTTGCATTCCAATCTTTCCTATAAAAGCAATGTATTTTACCTAATAAATCAGTTCGCCAGTATCGTCTCGAGTTTCGACTTGTCATTTATAATTCCCTACGCCGTACTCTTCATGGCGACCCTGCCAGTCGGGCTGCTCAAGGCAGCTTCAGCATAATCACCTACTGCGAACCATCTACATAGGGTCGTACTCTTCATGGCGACCCTTCCAGTTGGGCTGCACCAGGCAGCCCTGATCCTGATATAATCACCTGGCATACTCCGCTGCAAGAATCAACGTAGTCTCCAGCCAGCTCCACTGCGCCAGCCAGCCAGCCAACCAGCCAGCCAGCTCCACTAAAGCCCAACTAAATTATGGGAGGTCAGTGTACAAAAGAACAAAAAGAAGAAGAAGTAATTATTGCACAGAATGGAGCCTCCAACAACGCCAGCACGAAGCAGGTAGACAGCAACACAGCTGCATTATACATCACAACAGCTGTGTTCATATTCATCTGCATCATTTTTGCCTACGCCATATGGAAGAAGGTACATAAATGCCTAACAAGAAAAATCGAGCGACAAGCAGTAACGACGATGATGCGCAACACCAACAAAGCAGAGCAGGGTATCTAGCCCGAAGATTATCACATTCACTGCGGAGTTCTGAAATAGTTTGGTTGGCCGCACTGAGATCGCTTTCCAGTTCCGTAATTCGTTTCAGAGTAGTTTCATAAGTTGATGCACAATCAGTGAATGTTTCCACTAAACTCTGTAGTTGCTGGCGCTGTTCCACACTATCCAGGTACTCGCTGTGAAGTGAAGCCAGCTCATTCTTTAACATTGTATTTCGTTCGACAACTTTGGCAACTTCCACCTCACTCTCTTCTCATTCGCGCATAAGCTGCTCGCATTCTGCCTTGCAGTGCTTAAGCTCCTCTAGGGTGGCTTTCAGCCGCAAATCCTGCTGGCGCGCGGTAGCCTTGCGGGTCAGCACGCTTGACGACATTTTGACAGAAATTGCGCGGGCGTAAAATTATACGTCGTATTAACACTGCTGTCGCTTCTTTATTATTAAAGTAACTGATTTATAAAGTTTGTTCCATCAATAATACCTGGTGCTGCCCTCTATCTCTACACATGAATATTTTTATATTCCGTTTTTTCTTGCTACTGCTCCATGCACAACAGTGTTTCCTCTAATGATAACTTAGTTGTTCATATATTCCAATAAATACAAAAATACGCTGTTTGACGGGGACCGAACGCAGAACATCAGTGCACATCGAAACCAAAACTGTAATTTGATCCCCGAGACCAATACTGCTTGTACAAGTGAGGTCGAAATTTGTGGTATTACTGGAGTAATGTTGCTTGAGATTGTCAGTTAGATGATTCAAATAGATTATTGTGAGTTCACCCTCACGTATAGACAAAATCACGCACTAACAACAAAATCCGATTTTATTGTATTTTTTTCCTTGCTGGTTATAATAGTCCACTTACATAGATCTCTTGTTAGCGTTATCTTACTAATTGTCTTGTTATTTACACATTTCAACACTTGTTTTTTCACTTTATTACTTTGTATTATTTTTAAGAGTTTGTCCAATTTTTGCAGAATATGAGCCGAGATAACAATGTCACTTATGAATTAACATTTTCTTCATAGATTTTACTAACTTTTCACCTCTAAATTTATGAATTTACATTTTAAATCACTTTCGTTTACGGAACCGATGTTTATGTGTCGACTGCAGCGCCATATAGCATTAAGTGTGGCATTCAGTGGCTTATATTATTGTGTGTAGAAAAATTGTCTGAATGGCCGATTCTAAAAATTGTCATGGATTTTTTTATAAACGACAATGGTAAGTAACAGGAAAAATACAGTTAATCTTAAAATAATCCAATGGAACGCTCAAAGTCTTAGACCTAAGTTGCTACCATTTGAAAATATGTTAATACAAGAAAAAATCCACGTTGCTGCCTTATGCGAAACCTGGTTGGAACCTGATACCTACTTGGCGATTAAAAACTATATTATTTATCGTAAGGATAGGAACGATTCGTATGGAGGCGTGACGTTACTCGTACATAGATCTGTTAAGTCACAGTTACATATTCTTAACATTAATAACCCGAGGATTGAAGCTCTTTGCATACAGCTCTTTAACTGTGATCAAATTAAATATGTTACTGTCGTGTATTGTCCTCAATCGATACGAACCAATAGAAATGATTGGGACAATATCTTTTCTGGAATGAGAAAGAATACCCTCATTCTTGGCGATTTCAATGGTCACCATAGCAACTGGTCGTACAAAACAGATACAAGAGGATCACATATTCATGACACACTAACCGATAATATGTTTGTAACTCTTAATGATGGAAGCCACACCAGGTTTCAAAATGTTAGCAACCAGTTACAACAATCATCACCCGATATATCTATAGCTTCTTCAGATATGGCGTTGGACTTAACTTGGAAAACATTAAATGAATCATTAGGTAGTGACCATTTCATAATACAAATAACGAAAAACTTAGAACCAACTAATAACAATATATTGAATTCACGCCGAAATTTTAGGAATGCTAATTGGAACGCATACAGAACTTCCTTGGAAGAATTATTTTCTAACTTTCGTCCTAATAACAATCTACAAAACACGTATAATGACTTCATTGAATGCATAAATAGATCAGCTGATCTTCATATACCCTACATTAAAACATGCGTAAATCCAAATAGCAAATTTGTACCCAAACCCGAAACCGTCTTTGTCGAAATTAGTTGCCGAACGTCGCTTAGCACTTTCCTCATTTAGGCGCAATCCCACTCCTGATAACTTCGATATACTTAAGGCTAAAATACGAGACGCACAAAGGTTAATGAGAAAAACGCAGGATGAGTCATGGCAGTCGTTTTGTACATCTATAGACCAATCTACTACACAGTCTGAGTTGTGGCGAAAAATGAAATGGTTTAAAGGATCTAAAAATACTTTCAAGTACATTGATAAGGACAAAGCAAGTAGGTTGTTAACAAACTTAACCCCCGATTACGTAACGCCTGAAGATCCTCCTTTCTACAGTTGCAATCCTAAGTTAGAAGTACCTATAACCAAACAGGAAATGGAACAATGCATGCGACGCAAAGACACGACACCTTGTGATGGCAACATAGACATGCTATAGGTATGCGTGATCATAGGCATTATTATATATTAAGAATAGCAAAAGCCCAGCCATTACAAATAAAGTCCTTTGACAAGGAAGTAATAAACTTTAAGAATTACTTTTAGTACTTAGAAGTGGCAAAGGGAAAGGCGAATTGGCCCTAAATAAACAACTATAACTTATGTCTGCGACTTAAATTGCCGTTATTGATTAGACAATATGGTGAAGTGGAGACAAAAGGCGCTTAGAAAAGGTTTGGCCATTTAGGGAACCTTAAGTATCGCATTTCGAAGAACACTTCTACAAAAATCTGTTATTTTGAACAACCAAGCAAAGAAACCACGACTTTCAACATACTTGGCATAGAGCACATTTTACTATGCAAATGCTACGCAAAGTATTTTTTCAATTGCAGAGTTGCACAAACATGTGGTCATCAGGCGGATGTATTGTGAGAGGTTCCCACTATCACACTGAGAGAGCGAGACGGCGCTGTACTTCCTGCACTAAGCAGCAGGACCGAAAAAGGACGCGTTTGCGCAAATTGGTCGAGTGGAGGGGCAGATCAGGAACGATTGCCGACGAGGAGTCTTTATTCTATTGTAATTAAGACGAAAATAATTATAAGAGATGTTACAAATAAAGTTGTTATGTTAGTTAAGTTTAGGTAATAAAGAAATTAAAGACGGAAGGACTTGATCTTGAACCTTGGAGGTGAGAAGTTTGGAACAGAGCGCGGAGGTTGGAATATCGTATAGTTTATTAGAGATACATATTCTGTAGTACGAGATAAGTCAGCGCAGGAGAGCAGTTGGGAGCCTGCCGGTTGAACCAAGTTAAGTAATTACTATATTTTGACCCTAGACTTTCTCATTCGGAACAGGTGTATTCTTTCTTCTAATTTAAGATATTATTTTCCCTCCTAAAGGTTGAAGAAGCTAAATGGTAATTTCATTAACTTAAAACAAATATTGAACCGAATGATTAAGCTGAGTCATCAACTTTGATTTAATTGTGATTATGGATTTTTGTTTATATTTTATAAAGATACCATGGAATCAATTTCCATCCCATCTTAGTTTTCTGTGGAATTTATTGGCAAGAGATCGTCACAAGTTAAAATGAGTCGGCTACCTAATAAATAACAAGTAGCCATACTGTTACCTATGTGGTCACATTGCGCAGTATATAACCAAGTGAATATTTGTTGAAGACAGAACAAGGGATCTGATCTCATGGTTTTAGCGATGATACTTCATCCTTGACTCATATTATTCGATTAGACGATTCCATTAACTAAACGTCGACTGAGCCAATAACTTGAAATATACAAATATTGTTCATTTAATATTATGGGATGCAGATTGTGTATCATATTTGATTCGTATTTGATTTACTAAATACATTGAAATTGTCATGCTGGTTGTATACAATAGCGGTTGACGAGTTCGAACCTCGTGTCAGTAGAAGTTGAGACCATAAATTGTGTGGTCTGGTAATTTATATCAAGGTTCGAACCCTTGGTCGGAATTAATTTGTGCAAGTACTTATAAGGAAGCTACTTGTAAATACCATACTTGTCTTATTGTGTGTAAACTTATACTTTATTCACTAATTACCCTTTTAGTGCGTATAATGTCTTGTGAGTTTGATTCCGTTCAGCATTGTAAACCCTTATCCAGTTTGGTATAATTGATTCAGGTAGATTAATGGACATATTTCCTTGGGTGTATTTATGTCTTGTGTATTAGAAATACATTGTGTTTTGTAGTTCAAACGTTTTGTTTACCAATAGTTACGTTAGTGAGCCTAAGGTTATAACTTATTGTTCATTTACTCATGTAATTAACTGTTTTGTGTATTTAGGATACAGGCAAGAGGGTTTTTCGTTGTGTCTACTAGCTTTTCCTTCTAAATTTGGCCTAGGTTAAGCAAAGTAAACACCAAATAAGGCTACCACTAGTCATATTCGGTTAAATAATCAAGAGCTTCGATTAAATTCCAAATAATATCAATTAATAAATTTACATTGACTTTGACTCTAACTATTTGTTTACTTTACACACCCTTCCCAATAGCTCAGACCTTTTATTTCAATCAGTTAATTACATTTCAGTTATTAATCTATTCATCCAGTATGGTAAGTGAGCTAGGCACACTCTAGTGGCGCCGCCCAATACCGTTTCACCCTGGCTGTGACAACATATCTTATTCAATGATTAGTAACCTCCCAGATAACGGCAAGGCGATTTTATTATCGTTATATAACCAGTTTTTGTTGACTGGGTTCGTTCCTTTACAATGGCGGGTAATCACCATAATTCCGATACCTAAACCGGGCCGCGACCCACAATCAGAAAACGCACTACGGCCCATTTCAATGATGTCTTGTATCTGCAAAGTATACCACAATATTTTACTTAAACGAGTTGAATGGTTTATGGAAAAAAATAATTACCTATCGCCTAGTACTACCGGTTTCCGAAAGTGTCGATCAACAGTGGATAGTCTGGCGTCATTAGTCTCTGACATCCAAGTAGGTATGTCAAACAATTACCCGACCGTACCTGCTTTATAGATATTGATAACGCATATAATCATATAGATTTAACAAGTTTATTAAACATAATGGACCAGATAGGTATAGGCGCCAAAATTTGTAGGTATGTTTGGAATTTTTTAAAAGAGAGGATACTCACCATTAAAACTGATGATTCGACGCTGGAAAGGCAAAATGGGATAACCGACATTTTTGGCGATATTTTGTCATACACACCGTTGAAATCGGCAGATTCTGCCGATTTCAACGGTGTGTATAACAAAATATCGCCAAAAATGTCGGTTATCCCATTTTGCCTTTCCAGCGTCGGATTTATGTACAATTTCTAGAACAACTGGGACTGGATTAGCTCAGAGTGACCCGTTCTCACCTTTGTTATTCAATATTGCGACTATGAATATATGCGAATATTTAAAATCAGTAAACAACAATATTAATATTTTACAATATGCGGATGACTTTGCCCTATATACAGTGTGTAGAACATTAAAAGATGGCGCTCACGAGTTGCAAATATTCTTAGATTCTTTTGCCCAACTGTTGTCCCATATGGGCTTAGACATATCCATAACTAAAAGTAAAATCTGTATTTTTAGACGGGGACACTCACAAAATACCGTAACTCTTAAAATTAACAATACACCGTTAGAAGTAGTGGATATAATTAAATATTTAGGTTTATGGTTACACAAAAATTTAAAATGGAATAAACATATAAACGAAACAATAGAAAAAAGTTTGAAACTATTAAATATTTTTAAGATCTTAGCCGGGCCAGGATGGGGTATACATCCCGATAACTTAAGAAGGCTATATATTGCTACCATACGCAGTAGGTTAGACTATGCTAGTTTTTTGTACGGAAATGGGCACAACAGTACTTTGAATAAGTTAGACCGGCTACAAAACCGATGCATGCGCACGATTGGAGGCTATATAAAAAGCACGACAATTCATGTAATGGAATCTGAACTTAGTCTCCCGCCTTTACATATACGTAGATGTTATTTAGCCAATAAATTCTTGCTGAAAATTAAATCCTATGAGAATAACACGGCAATTAAAAAAATAGAAGAACTGGCTAATTCTATAGAAAATCTTTATTGGAGACGCAAGACAAAACCCTTATTAGTTCAAGCTCACGAATATTTGGAAAATATCAAAATATATACTTCACCTCAACTTGAACTCTTTACACTGGATACCTGGGTCAGCAGCGTGGATCTTTCAAATGTTATTTCTCCGTATATTGAAGGTGTGCAATTATCAAAAAAAAGGTTGGATATGCATAACTTGAAGGAAATTTGTGAATTGTTTTTAAGAAAAAAATACCCCTACTCCCATTATATCTATACTGATGGATCTAAAAATACAAACGGTTCAGGTGTGGCGATATTTGACCCTCAAATAAACAGCTGTGTAAAACTTCAAATAAATGAAAATATCTCAATTATGTACATTGAATTGATAGCTTTGGCAGAGGCAGTTGCATATGTCGAATCATTTGAGACCGGAAATTTCGTTATATGCACAGATTCTAGAAGTGCATTACAGCATTTGGCTCGATGCACCTCGAACTTTCGAGGAGCACCGATAGCCTACACTATTCTGAAAACACTAAATAAATTGTCAGAGTCAAATATCAAAATACATTTGCAATGGGTGCCATCTCATATAGGTATAATGGGAAACGAGTCTGCTGATAGGTTCGCCAGGGAAGCTGTGAGTGAGGGAATAATGTACACTTGTTTACCATACCATACTGACTGTCTAAGCATGGTACGTTCTAAATGCCGAGATCTATGGAAAGAGCACTTCGATGAGCGGTCTCTGAACAAGGGAATATGGTATAGAACTTTTCAACCTAATCTGTGCCAAGTACCATGGTTTAGAGGGTCTGGTATGAGCAGGTCAGACATCACAACAGCTCTAAGACTTCGATCTGGACACATTCCACTCAATAGCTTTGCTTTCTTGATGCGCAAGAGTGATTCGCAAAACTGTGCAGAATGCGGGGTAAGATAAGATGCTACTCACATTATGATGGAATGTCTCCGGATCGAAGCAGAAAGGCAAGATTTTATAATTAAACATAAAATTAACAAATTTGATATAGGTACATGTAATAGTATTTTAGCACACCCATTGTCTAAAACAGCTAAAGATTTATACAGACTGGTTAATTTAGGAATTCAGCGAAGGTGAAATTGTGATTTTTAACAATGGGGGTGACATCATCAAATATGATAAAACCCTTTTTATCAAATAAAAATAAAAAAAAAACTATTGCGCAATACGCATTCCTTGCATTCCAATCTTTCCTATAAAAGCAATGTATTTTACCTAATAAATCAGTTCGTCAGTATCGTCTCGAGTTTCGACTTGTCATTTATAATTCCTTACGCCACACACTTCATTATGCATGTGCGGAAAAATTTACAGGAATTCAAGCTTAACAGTGATATCCATGACTACAACACTAGAAGTAAACACAAGATTGCAGTGAAGGCCAGTCGTCTCCGAAAGGTTAGCACGTCATTTTTGGGGAACTGTATACGATTTTATAATAAAATACCTATCGAAATAGTTAATTTGCCATTCAGTAAATTTAAGTCCCATATTAGAAGGTATTTGCTAAGCCAGGCGTATTATACTGTCAACGATTTCTTAAATGACAAAAATGCTTTCAAGCCAGTGGTAGTTTAATCCTGTTACTTTTAATATATCTATATTTATTTTAGGATATATTCTTGTCTAGTAGTTCAGTTACGTTTTAACACGATGCTATTTCTCGCCTCACAGTCGCCTTAACTTTGTTATTATCAATGTCCACCAGCTTGAATATGTCATGCTCGCTTTAAGGGCTTTGCCTACGGTGGCGTCGTTGATCGGGTCGCCACCTTCCCTAACAGATGGTCGAGGGAGGCGATGGCTGAGATACGCGTCATACTCGTCATACTCTGAACAGACCGGACTCCACAAACAGCACCCGCTGTTTGTGGAGTCCGGTCTGTTCATGCTTGCTAGGACATAGTGACAACGTTAATACTAGTGTTTTTTATAGGGGATTGACGAGAGACATCATCCTGTTGTGGATTCGTTTTTATTATCAGTGACTTAGAGACCATATACATCTCTAACAATATTAAATTAATTTTAATTTTGACGCTCAGAGACCATGTACATGTCTGGGATATTATATTAATTTCATTATACTCCTTGTTTACTCTTGAGACCTTATACATCTCTAACTTTACTGATGTTGTAATATTTGTAATAGGTAACTTTGCGAGTTTATCTTCACTGTATGACATTAATTTTGTTATGATTGTAAACTTGAAATTATTATTCCTTCTTGAACTGTAAATTAATATTTTGACATGAAAAATGTATTACTTATTATAGTCAAGACTTTCTGAAATTATAAATTAATATTTTGACATGTAAAAGTGCCCTTGTGGCCTATTTGCAGAATAAATGTTTGTATTTGTATTTCAGAAAGCTTGGTAGGTGTACAATTGAAAAAAAAATAAAGTTTTGTAAAACAAACCTATATCTTGGTTTTTGTATTTTAGATATGTCTAAAACGTTAATGTAAAATTTTCATTACGACTATATGAATCCTAAATTCGATAATAAACTGAAACTCATGTTCAAGTTACCGATAGCTTAATATATCAAATTTTCACTGAAAACTTCTATGATCTGAATTTATATTTTGATACATCAGATTATCCCAATAACAATGAGTTTGGTTTACCTTTAATAAATAAAAAGAAATTGGGTTTTTTCAAAGATGAGAACAATGGCAAAATTTTCAAAGAATTTGTTGGACTTCGTTCAAAGTTGTACACAATTGATGTCGAAGGTAGTAGTGTGATGGCTAAAGCTAATTTATGTGTAACTAAAAAACTTACCTTAGATAACTACAAAACGTGTTTATTTGATAAGCGCATACAACATAATACAATGTTACGTTTTAAATCAATTAAACATTTAATATTTACACAAAAGATCAACAAAATATCTCTTTCTTATAATGACACAAAGCGATTCTTGTTGGATGATTACCCTTTGAAACGGTATTGGTCGGCGCCACTAGAGTGTGCCTAGCTCACTTACCATTTATTTATTATTATTGTTAGTTGTGGGCCTTCTTTGCCGCCTCGACCAGTATTGATCTATTGTGGCAGCCCTTAAAGTTCTTTGCTTATACCCGTTGCCTCCAGGAATTTCCAGATTCTTTGGGTCGCAATCAGATCTGTTGTATCTCCTCTGTGGGCATAATGTGCCTCCCTAGATAGATACTTCTTTTGCGCATAAGTGGTCCACAGGAGCAGAGGATATGAATGGCAGTTTCCTCCGACTCTTGGCAGAACCTGCATGCTGCACTTTGTTTTATACCCATTTGGGATAGATGTTTGTTAAGTTTGCAATGACCAATGAGTATTCCTGTCACTGCGCTGGTTTTGTGTCTTTTGAGTTGTAATAGCTCTTTAGACAACTTGGCATTGTAGCCTTTTATTAAAGCTTTTGATTGTTTTAGTCCTTTAGTGAACTTCCACAATTCTATAGCTTCCGATTTATTGCTAAGCAGAGAGGTTACTTTCTGTTTGGTGATCCCACAGAAAGGTTCTGGGCCGATGAAAGGTGTATCTGCACCCTTCCTAGCGAGTTTGTCTGCTACCTCGTTTCCGTCAATATCGGAGTGACCCGGTACCCATCTAAGTATTACTTTATTAGATTTTGCCAGGTCGTTAAGGTTATCTTTACAGTTCTTTACATACTGGATGAATAGATTAATAACTGAAATGTAATTAACAGATTGAAATAGAAGGTCTGAGCTATTAGGAAGGGTGTGTAAAGTAAACAAATAGAGTTTAAGTCAAAGTAAATTTATTGATTGATATTATTTGGAATTTAATCGAAGCTCTTGATTATTTAACCGAATATGACTAGTGGTAGCCTTATTTGGTGTCTACTTTGCTTGACCTAGGCCAAATTTAGAGGGAAAAGCTAGTAGACACAACGAAAAACCCTAAATACACAAAATAATTAACTACACGAGTAAGTGAACAATAAATTATAACATTAGGCTCACTAGCGTAACTATTCGTACACAAAACGTTTGTACTACAAAACACAATATATTTCTGATACACAAAACATAAATACACTCAAGGAAATATATATGTCCATTAATCTACCTGCATCAATTATTATTATATATATTTACAATGCTGAACGGAATCAAACTCACAAGACATTATACGCACTAAAAAGGGAAATTAGTGAATAATACGCACTAAAGGGGAAATTAGTGAATAAAGTATAAGTTTAGACACAATAACACGAGTATGGTATTTACAAGTAGCTTTCTTATAAATACTTGCACAAATTATTTCCGACCAAGGGTTCGAACCTTGATATAAATTACCAGACCACACAATTTATGGTCTCAACTTCTACTGACACGAGGTTCGAACTCGTCAACCGCTATTGTATACAAGCAGCATAACATTCTCAATGTATTTATTCAATCAGTCACGAATCAAATATGACACACAATCTGCATCCCATAATATGAAATGAACAATATTTGTATATTTCAAGTTATTGGCACAGTCGACGTTTAGCTAATGGAATCGTCTAATCGAATAATATGAGTCAGGGATGAAGCATCATCGCTAAAACGATGAGATCAGATCCCTTGTTCTGTCTTCAACAAATATTCACTTGGTTATATACCGCGCAATGTGACCACATAGGTAACAGTGTGGCTACTTGTTATTTATTAGGTAATCGACTCATTTTAACTTGTGACGATCTCTTGCCAATAAAGTCCACAGAAAACTAAGATGGGATGGAAATTGATTCCATGGTATCTTTATAAAATACTAGCGGCCGCTCGCGACTTCGTCCGCGTAGATTTTAGATGGTAACAAAGATATAAATGAGATTTATTTGTTTCTGTCAGTTGTCTGATGTTATTAATCTTTTGCGAAAAATTACTCAAAAGAAAAAATGAATGTCCGCCATCTTGGATTTGAAAATGGATGTCATTTTCGTAATCAGCACTCCGAGGAACAACGCAATAATGACACCCATATCGATTTTTAAGAAAAATAAATGTTCCCGTCTTGGACTTGAAAATGGATGTCATTTTCGTAATCATCACCCCGAGGACCCTCGAAGATGACACCTATATCGATTTTTAAGAAAAATAATTGTCCGCCATCTTGGATTTGCAAATGCATGTCATTTTCGTAATCGGCACCCCGAGGAACCTCGAACATGACTCCTATATCGATTTTTACGAAAAGTAGAGATTTGGTCCCCACACAAACTTGGAATCCCGTTTTACCCGATTAGGGGAACAATTTAGAAAAACGCTGAAATAGTTTTTGTTATATTTAAACAGAGAGTCTGTGTACGAAGTTTTAAATCTCGCACTTCAAAAAACATTTGCTCCCCGTACGAACTTCTTGGAACCTCATTTTCACCCCTTTAGAGGAGCAATTTCAAGAAACGCTGAAGTACGTTATGTACTATTTAAACAGAAAGTCTATTTACGAAGTTTGAAATCTCTGACTTCAAAAAAGGTTTGCTCCCAGTACAAACTTGGAACCCCCTTTTCACCCCTTTAAATGAACAATTACAAAAAAACGCTGAAATACTTTTTGTTGTATTTAAACTATCTATATACTCTTTTTTACCCCTGTAGGAGAGCAATTTTGAAAAACTCTGAAATACGTTTTGTTGTATTTAAACATATAGTCTATTTACGAAATTTCAAATCTCTTAATTTAAAAAAGGATTTGCTCCCCGTACAAAGTTGGAACCCCCTTTTCACCCCTTTAGAGGAGTAATTTCAAAAAACGCTGAAACATTTTTTGTTGTATTTAAACAGAGAGTCTATATAAGAAGTTTAAATCTCTCATTTCAAAAAAGATTTGCTCCCGTACAAACTCGGAACCCCCTTTTCATCCCTTTAGATGAGCAATTTCAAAACACGCTGAAATACTTTTTGTTGTATTTAAACAGAAAGTCTATATACGAAGTTTTAAATCTCACACTTCATAAAATATTTACTCCTTTACTAACTTGGAACCCTCTTTTCACCCCTTTAGGGGAGCAATTTTGAAAAATGCTGAAATATGTTTTGTTGTATTTAAACATGGAGTCTATTTACGAAATTTCAAATCTCTAACTTCAAAAAAGATTTGCTCCCCGTACAAAGTTGGGACCCCCTTTTCACCCCTTTTGAGGAGCAACTTGAAAAAACGCTGAAGTACACTATGTCGTATTTAAACAGAGAGTCTACGAAATACGATACAAAATTTCAAATCTCTAAATTCAAAAAGATTTGCTCCCCGTACAAAGTTGGAACTCCCTTTTCACCCCTTTAGAGGAGCAACTTCAAAAAACGCTGTAGTATGTTTTATTGTATTTAAGCAGAGAGTCTATAAACGAAGTTTTAAATGTCTCACTTCAAAAAGATGTGCTCCCCTTACAAACTTGGAACCCCCTTTTCACCCCTTTCGGGAAGAAATTTTGAAAAACGCTGAAATACGTTTTGTTGTTTTTAAACATAGTCTATTTATGAAGTTTCAAATCTCTAAATTCAAAACAGATTTGCTCCCCCTAAAAACTTTGAAGCCCCTTTTCACCCCTTTAGGAGACGAATTTAGAAAATCGCTGAATTCAGTTTTGTTATATTTAAACAGAGTAAATACGAAATTTCAAGTTTCTAAGTCCAAAAAAATTACGTTTCCCATACAAACTTTGCAGCCCTATTTGATCCCCTTAGGGGTGGAATTTCCAAAAATCCCGTCTTATCCCCTGCATACGTCATAAAAGTAAGCTCTGGACCAAATTTCAAGTTTCTAGTTCCAGTAGTTTCGGCTGTGCGTTGATGGTAGATCAGGACTTCTCCTTTTGTATATTTAGATAAACAAAAATCCATAATCACAATTAAAGCAAAGTTGATGACGCAGCTTAATCATTCGGTTCAATATTTGTTTGGATTTAATGAAATTTCCATTTAGCTTTCTTCAACCTTTAGGAGGGAAAATAATATCTTAAATTAGAAGAAAGAATACACCTGTTCCGAATCAGAAAGTCTAGGGTCAAAATATAGTAATTACTTAACTAGGTTCAACCGGCAGGCCCCCAACTGCTCTCCCGCGCTGACTTATCTCGTACTCCAGAATATGTATCTCTAATAAACTGTACGATATTCCAACCTCCACGCTCTGTTCCAAACTTCTCACCTCCAAGGTTCAAGATCCTGTCCCTTCCGTCTTTAATGTCTTTATTACCTAAACTTAACTAACATAACAACTTTATTTGTAACATCTCTTATAATTATTTTCGTCTTAATTACAATACAATAAAGACTCCTCGTCGGCAACCGTTCCTGGTCTGCCCCTCCACTCGACCAATTTGCGCAAACGCCTCCTTTTTCGGTCCTGCTCCTTAGTGCAGGAAGTACAGCGCCGTCTCCCTCTCAGAGTGTGATAGTGGGATCCTCTCACAATACATCGGCCTGATGACCACATGTTTGCGCAACTCTTGAATTGAAACAAAACTTTCCGTAGCATTTGCATAGTAAAATGTGCTCTATGCCAAGTATGGCGAAAGTCAGAGTTTCTTTGCTTGGTTGTTCAAAATAACAGATTTTTGTAGAAGTGTTCTTTGAAATGCGATACTTAAGGTTTAATAAATGGCCAAACCTTTTCTAAGCGCCTTTTGTCTCCACTTCACCATATTGTCTAATCAATAATGGCAATTTAAGTCACAGACATAAGTTGTGTTTGTTTATTTAGGGCCAATTTGCCTTTCCCCTTGCCACTTCTAAGTATTAAAAATAATTCCTAAAGTTTATTACTTCCTTGTCAAAGGACTTAATTTGTAATGGTTGGGCTTTTGCTATTCTTAATATATAATAATGCCTATGATCACGCATACCTATAGCATGTCTATGTTGCCATCACATCTTGCATGGGGTCATTACAAAACACAATTTTTTTTTTAATAATTTCATATTACAGCATGGCAGGACATTCATTTATTTGATATTATTTTTGCACTTTCTTTCTGTAAAAAAATATAGTACTAAACTTGTATGTATAATATACATGCTATTTTAGTACTATATTATCTTGATGCGCATGTAACTTGTATATAAAAAATGTATATAAAAAATAAAAATGTACTTTGAATATGGTTTAATGTAAATAAGATAAAAAATGTAAATAATTTTGTTAGTATTAATCTTGTAAATTTATGAAACTTGTATAAAAGATGTGTTGTTAACTTTTAAATAAAATAAATTACAATGTAACACGACTTTATAACAATGTATATAAATGTCTTTTATTTTAAGTAACAAATATTTTAATTTAGCATGTCTTATTATTATGTATAATTTCGTGATATTTATGAATGTAAATAAATTACCCTTGATTGTTTTACATTAAATCTTTGCATGGGTACCAACTAAAATAAAATGAGAAATGTAATAATAATTATTTCAATATTGTATCTTCGTTAATTATTTTATCTAAACAAAAAACTGATTACATAATTATTAACATACTTATTATTTTTATTATTATATATACAATTCTTACCTACCCTATTCGTTTTATTTAAATGGTAATGACCACCACAACATTGATCATTTGAATTTCAAACGCTTTCATATCAACACACACATTACGTTGTTACAATGATTCATTTTTACCATCCATTTACTACCATTGTGGCGGGTCCTAGTGGGTGCGGTAAAACCAATTTTGTTATAAATTTTTAAATCATTCCAATGAACTATGTAATGTTGAATTTGATGAAATTATTTGGTGTTATGATGAAATGCAACCTTTGTACAATCTAGAAAATGTAAATTATAACCAAGGAATACCTGACATCGCCATGTTTGATGGGAAAAAACCTAAACTCATTTAGATGATTTGATGAGGGAGTCATATGGACGAATCGTTGACATTTTTACGAAAGGTAGTCATCACAGAAACCTAAGCCTGTTTTATATTACTCAAAATATATTTCATCAAGGCAAAGGTCAACGTGATATCTCTTTGAATACGAGCTATATTGTTTATTTTAAGAATCCCCGTGATAAAACTCAAATACGCTACTTGTCTCGACAAGTTTATCCAGAAAATTCAAAATTCGTTGATGAAGCCTACAAGGATGCTACTGCAAATGCACATGGTTACCTCATGATTGATTTGCGACAAAATACTGACGATATGTGTCGTTTTAAGACCAAAACATTTCCATTCGATGGTCATTGTACAGTATATATCCCTAAAAAAGGGTTTAAATATAACAAGAATCACCATGTTTTAGTCAGTTCTAAATTATGCAAGCTAGAGTTAACACATAGAAAACATTTACTTGAAGCGTTACATTTACTCAAACCAAAATATCGCACGGCTATACATAAATCGTGTGATGACGAAGAAATTAATATAATTTGTGAGTGTATTTACAACGTATTAAAGGGTAAAATTCCTTTAGAGAAAAAAGAAAAATCCAAGTTAAGAAAATATAAGGATACGTTACGAAAATTAGTAACTAAGGGAAAACATAAGCTAAGAAAAACCGTAATTATCCAGAAAGGTGGTGGTTTTCTGCCTATTGTATTAGGTGCAGTTTTAAGTGCTTTAGTGAACTCTTTAACATAAAGAAAATGGAAAACATGAAAAAAATGTTGTTAGTAGAACCAGATTTCATCGAACAACTCAACATAGTGATAACCTATCAGAAAATTCATCATCCCGTCTAAATGGTGAAATGCAAAAAAATCTCAAGAGTAAAATGATGATCGTGTAAAGTGGGCATTATATTCTCAAGCATTACAACGGTTTTTACATTTTACCGAAACGGATCGAAAGCCGTTTAAAATACCATTAGTGACAGAAGTTGATCAACTCACCAACGAAAACAATGAATTGCATCCAAAGATCACAAAAAGGAGGAAATTGTTAATAATAATTCAATCGAAAACGCAGTATTGCCAGACATAGAAAATGACGTATACGCAACACCACCTGGAGGAGCGAAATCTGGTTTACCTAAACAATATTCTCCGTCTTATATTATAGGCGTAATACCCAAGTCGTATATTTGAACGAGCGCCTGACCAGACTCAACAGGACGCTGCTCTACACTGCCCGTCAGGAGTGCAAGAGACTCGACTGGCGCTATTCGTGGACCAAGGACGGGCGCGTCTACGTGCGCCGCCAGAGTGGGGAGCCGGCACGAAGGATAAGATCTGAGGAGGAAATCAAACAGGTTTTTGGCAAAAACTAGGTTTATTGGTCAGGGTTTTGATAATAAATTTGGAAGTATGGTGTACGTTTGTTTCCAATTTATTTATGAATTTTAACTTAGGTGACTTTAATTGCAAAATGTATGGTAGATTTCAATTAATTAGTGTAATTGCTGGTTGTACGTACTTCCATGATCACATTATATTGCGTGGGGATTGTCGAGGTAACAGAGAATTAAATACTTGTAATGCATAATAAGCGGCTCAAAGTTGGTTTGTTAAATGCAGGTTCCCTGGCCACGTATCATGATAATTTCATAGCCGTCTGTTCCCAGCAAGACTTTGACATTTTAGCTATAAATGAGACGTGGCTACAGACCTGAGAGGAGGGGCGAGCGCCAGTACTGCCAGATTACAAACTACGACACAAGCCTCGCCCACCGGGTCCTCGGTCACGGGGCGGAGGAGTTGGTTTCTACATTAAGCGTGGCGTCAGCGCCCGCACCGTGTCCCACCCTGTAGACCCGCGTCACAGCTTAGTTGCGCAAATGTGGGTGACATTGAGCCTTAACGGGAAGAAACTAGTTATTGAGACAGCATATCGACCTCCGTGGATGGACGTGGACTTGTTTTTTGATGCCATCTCAGACACAATTAGTTATTTACATAATTATGATCACATTATGCATTTGGGCGATTTAAATATAAATGTATTGGCCAATGATCTAAAATTTACTAAACTCAAAAACTTTTTAGCCAGCTTTAGCCTAGCACAGTTAGTCACTAAGGCTATGCATTTCACTGACTCTAGTCAATCCTTGATTGATGTAGTTTGCACTGACTTGCAAGCTAAAAGGGTGGACGTTTTACACTTAGGCTCCCTGTATGGACATTGCCTTGTAAGTTGCGAGTTTTATATTAGACGTAATAAGCCGAAGCCCTTCACCATTACTCATAGATTAATTAATAACATTAATCCTATTTATTTCGATAGGGACTTACAAAGCATGAGGTGGGATCTGATACCTAAAGGCAATGCTAATGATATGGCTAACTTACTGAGTCAAAATATGTTGCTCCTATTTGACCTTCATGCACCTATTAGGACAACTGTGATTAAGGTTCCCCATCCTCCTTGGATCACTGACACCATAAAGCTCATGATGCAACTGCGTGATGGGGCGGCAGCGGACTATCACAAAACTGATTTGGCTAGTAAGAAGGAATACTATAAGCATATGAAGTCCACTGTCGCAAAAGCTCTATATCATGAAAAAGTAGCCTATTTTAAACGAAATATCAACAGTAAAATAAAGGACCCTAAACAATTATGGAAAAATTTAAAAACTACCTTGTTACCTAAAAATGACACAGAACTACCAACCAATCTCAATGACCCAGATGTGATAAATAAACATTTTCTAAGCTTGCCCATCACATCCCATGCTTCTATATCTCAGCTAACCTATTTTGAATTCCATCGGTATAGCCAATCGATATTTCAGTTAGAGCCAATTAAGTCAAATGTTATTATTAAGATTATAAGAGGTCTGAAATCAAATGCTGAAGGCTGTGACGGCATAAATCTGAATATGTTATTAATGACTTTGCCTCATACGCTTGATATAATCACGGACCTAATAAACACGTCCATTTTGACATCTACCTTTCCTGATACCTGGAAGGTGGCAATCATACGCCCACTCTCGAAAATAGCAAATCCTTCACAACTTAAAGACCTTAGGCCAATCAGTATTCTTCCATTCCTGTCAAAGGTGATGGAAAAAGTGGTGTGTATGCAAATGACAGAGTATCTGGAGAGTAATAATATTTTACCGGATGTCCAGTCGGGCTTCAGAAAGGGTCGTAGTACTGTCACTCTGCTGGATGACAGTACTACTGTGCTCTGCTGGATGTCACAGATAACCTGCTCTATGCTCAGGACCAAGGAATGTGTACCTTGTTGGTACTCCTAGACTTCCCCAGAGCATTCGACTGCATAGACATCAAATTATTGCTTTCCAAGTTAAGCTATTATGGGTTTGATAGTAGAGTGGTAAAGTGGTTTAACAGTTACCTTACAGATAGACACCAATATGTCAAAATGAGTCTGCATGATGGATCTTGTGTCTCAGACAAAATGGAGCTCATTCAAGGTGTGCCCCAGGGGTCCATCCTTGGTCCAATATTGTTTATTTTATACACTGCAGACATAAGGACACATATAACGAACTGCAAATTCCATTTATATACTGATGATATACAAGTGTATTCCTATTACCCAAAGTGTAATCAGCAAATTAGAGTCAGATCACTTAGGCCAATTAATGACATTTGAGACATTAAGAAGGAGTACTTTAAGAAAACAAATAACTTTTGTACCAGTAACCACGCACCGTGTCGAACGAATGAAGCAAAGTTTAGTCCAGGCGCTACCCTTTTTATCTTCCGATATGAGTCCTAACGACATGTACAACTCATTTTTTCACACATTCATGAAACATTATAAAGCAATTTTCACTCCTAAATCGGTCTTGGTTGGTGGTGTATCAGTTTTTAGTGAATGGGCTACTGTGGACTTACATAAACGAAGACAAGCACTGTATGCTTTATATGAGGAACGGCGGTTTAATGCGAGTGATGAATTTAAAGAACATGTTAAACAATATTCGAAAAAATTTAAAATAGATTGTCGAATAGCTAAGCGTACTTATTTAAGCCAGAAAATAAAAAATAGCTCCGATATTATCAAAACAACATGGAAAGTCATTAATGTGGAAACTGGCAGATCAAAGCACATAATGAATGATCCTAAATTAAAAATAAATGGCAAAATTATAGATTCAAGTTTAGAAGTAGCAACAGTATTCGAAAATTTTTTTAGTGAGATACCAGTATCCACAACACAGTATTTAAATTCATCACCTTCGTCTGCCGTTGTGTTATTAAAAGACAACGCCCCAGAATGTAGTAGAGATTTTCATTTTGTACATGTTAATGCCGCAGACGTAGTAAAGGCATTTAAAACAATTAATGTCAAAAAAACTAGTGACCTCTGGGGAGTCTCTGTCCATTCTGTCAAATTTCTAATAGAAGTCATAGCGCCTGATTTAGTGGTTGTATTTAATAACAGTGTTGATTGTGGTGAGTTTCCTGATCTAATGAAACACAGTAAAATAACTCCTTTATTCAAGTCTGGTAGCACTTTTGACCCCACTAATTTTAGACCAATATCTGTGCTACCTACATTTAGCAAAATTTTTGAAAAACTAGTTTTGTCCCAATTAATAAAACATTTTAATGCTAACAATTTAATGCATCATAAGCAGTTTGGTTTTACGCGGGGTCGCTCGACAACTGACGCTGCTGTCGAGCTAACAAAACATATATTCGATGCCTGGGAGGAGTCACATGATGCCTTAGGTATCTTCTGTGATTTGTCCAAGGCCTTCGACTGCGTATATCATGAAACTTTGATCAGGAAACTACACTACTATGGAGTTCGAGGATCGGCACTGAATTTGCTAAACTCTTACTTACATGATAGAATACAAAGGGTCGACGTGAATGGACAGCGATCGCCGGGTTCATTGGTCTCTATGGGTGTACCGCAGGGATCAATATTGGGACCTTTCCTATTCCTTATCTACATAAATGACTTGCCATACCTCGTAAAAACCCACCATGATATAGTATTGTTTGCTGACGATACCTCACTCATATTCAAAGTCACACGGCAACAACAAGCTTGTAATTATGTATCTAATGCCATTTCTAAAATAGTTAATTGGTTTAATGTCAACAATTTATTGTTAAATGAGAAAAAGACTAAATGTATTAAGTTCGTCACGAGTAACGTAAATCACACGCAAACTAGTGTCACTGTGAAAGATGAGGAATTGGAACTAGTTGATAGTGCTGTTTTTCTTGGTTTGACATTAGATTCAAAACTCCAATGGGGTCCCCATATTGCTAATCTCTCGAATAGACTGAGTTCTGCAGCATTTGCAGTGAGCAAGATCCGTCAATTAACAGACGTGAAGACAGCTCGATTAGTATATTTTAGTTACTTTCATAGTATTATGTCGTATAGTATTTTACTCTGGGGCAGTGCTGCAGAGATAAATACTGTCTTTATTCTGCAGAAGAGGGCTATTCGAGCAATATATAAGATGAAACATAGAGACTCACTTAGAGATAAGTTCAAGGACATTAATATAATGACAATGCATTGTCAATACATCTATGACAATATTGTGTATGTACACAAAAATATTGTAAATTTTAGACAGAACTGTGACATACATAATATTAATACTAGAAACAAATATAAGCTTGCGGTACCCTCCACTCGGCTCCAAAAAATAAGAAAATCATTCATGTGTAATTGTGTAAAGTTTTATAATAAACTACCTACAAACGTGACTAATTTATCTATTAATAAATTCAAGACTTATGTAAAGCATAAACTCATATCGAAAGCATATTATAGCACAAAAGACTACATGAATGATAAAACACCGTGGGTATAATTGTGGTTGAAATACTAATTATATTTTAATAATTATGACATTACATCTTAATGACTATTTTCATAACTATGACATTAGATGTTGACGTTAAATTTTCCTCTTGACATTCAGATTTTATTCTAGAAACTGTCTAGATTATACAATTTTTTATGTTTTTATTTTACATATTGACGATCTTTTTGTGAATTTATTATACTCTCTTTTGACATACATTATAGTAATTCATGTCTTTTTTTAAATTTCATATGCATCAATAAATTGCTCTGAATAATTAAATTCAATTTATGTAATATATAACTGACTATTCAAAAGTGCTTGTTGCTAGGCCTATTTGAATACAGAATATTTTGAGTTGAGTTGAGTTGAGTGTATATCTCATGTAAGCAGTCTGAAGTTGATAGTGCTATAGAAAAACTTAATAAGGATCTCACGAGTATAGCAGCCTGGGCTACAAGTAATGGGTTAGTATTGAATCCGTCTAAAACTAAGTACCTAATCTTTGGTAGCAACCAACAGTTGACTAGGCTTAGACTTTCAGTGGATGTTACTTTGATGGGTGAGCCCATTGAAAGAGTCTGTGAAGCGCGTAACCTTGGCCTTCTAATGGATGATGAGCTTCGATATGAGAAGCATGTTCTAAATTCAGTGAGAGGCTGTTTTTATAAACTAAAGGTGCTTTACAAAATTAGACCCTTTTTAAATGAAACATTGCGAATCCAATTAGTAGAATCCCTCATAATGTCAAAATTAAACTATATGGATATAGTATATGGTCCACGTCTACTCACAAAAACCAAACAACTTGCCCAAAGAGTTCAGAATGCCTGTGCCCGTTTCTGTTTCAACATACCGTTGAGGGTTCATGTCACCCCGTTTTTGAACAAAGGTAATATGTTGAAGATGCTACATAGACGCAAGCTTCATCTGGCAAATCTTCTGTTCGGTGTTGTAAAATACCAGGCCCCAACATATCTCTTTGAGAAATTGTCATTTCGCAAGCCTCGTGGAGCACGGCAGTGCGGGTTGCAACTGCTAACACATCGACATGCTTCAGCTGCTTTCCGTGGTAGTTTTAGATATGTTGCAACAAAATGTTGGAACAATTTGCCTCCGCCGATCCGAGACCTTAAATGTAGACATAGTTTTAAGACTAATATAAAGAAACATTTGTTTGAACATCAAAATAAACAAAGAAATCTGACACACGATACTAGCTGTTTCTAGTTGTATATGTTTGATATGCATGTCTACCTGCTGTTTATGTCCCTGAGGCAAACCGCTGCGTGTTAGTTTGTGTCGTTCCAATTGTGGACACCTGTTTTTGTCAATCCATGTATATGAAAGTAGGAACCTGAAAGTAGATATAGTTCTTAAGGTTTAATAGTTGAGAACACACAATCACTTGTTTGAGTTTTGAAATGTAAGTAAGTTTGGTAACATGTTTTAACACTCGTCCCCCCCTGCGAGAAAAATAAACAATAGCATTCTTTTGTTATGTGGCCGTAGTTATCCGTCAAGGGAAGATGATTTAGTATTTAGATAAGTACCTGTAGTGTATGTCTCATACGCATTCCATTGCGTGTTGTGTTGTTTTACCTCTAGTTACGCTGCTATTGTACACCATATATTGGCACTCATAATTATGTTGCAATATGTAATAAGTTTTTAGTGTTAAATGTTTAGTTAACTGTATTTTTTGTCCCTGACCTAATATTCGGTTCACGCGATCCGTCATGTTCTTGTCATGTTAGCTTCAGTTTAATAGTTTTAAATTTTAATAGAATAAAAAGGTATATATTGTGCGGCCTGGAATCAGGTTTTTTAAGCCAAGCGTTTGTTATGTTGTTGAGTGTATTAGTGTTTTGTTATTATTGCTTGTTTATTATTATTATTATTTTAGCTAGTTCTTGTTAATTCTGTGTGTTTGCGTTTTCGTCACTGTGCCAAGATCAGCGCTGGCCCTGCCAGCATAACGCTGAGTTGTTACCATTTCGTGGCAATATGTTATTCTGTCCTGTCATCTTTGTAAATGTCATGTGTTTGTCGCGAATAAATGTTTCTTTCTTTCTTTCTTTCTTTCAAAAAGCCAAACTTTGTTGGAATGTATGATACAAAGTAAACCAAAAATTTAGTGGAAGGAGAACGGGGAAGTAGTAATAAACAATCCTACGATTCCAAACAGTAATATTCTCGATCTGGTTGGCGACGTGCTTAGACCTCTAAAACGTTCAAAACCAAAAGGTTGGGAAGATTTTGCTAGTGTTTACATGATATAAAAGTTCCCAAATCGTGTATAGGTAATCCTACGAACTTAGAATTTATGAATGGACTACAATCTAATAATTCTAACACTTCAACTGCTTCGATAAATCTGAACAACTCGTTAGTTAAAGAAAAAAACACCTCTACTCCTGTATCTACTAAATCACCCAGGTCATCGAAAAAGAAATTAGATTGGGAGAGATGGACCCCCTATTAGAGATAAATAGAATCTACTACGAGGTATCAAATTCAGCTAGTTACAGCAGCATAAACAAATTGGTGAATGAAATGAAGGGTAAAATGAACAGAGAGGAAGTGAAAAAATGGTTATCATCACAGGAAGCGTACACCCTGCATAGACCCGTTCATAAACGTTTTTGTAGAAACAGATACATCCTATCTAACTTTAATGAACTCTGACAAGCCGATCTTAGTGATATGCGAACGTATAGTCAATATAACGATGGATATAAATATATTCTATGTGTTAGTGATGTTTTTAGTAAATATGCTATGAAAAAGAAGGACTCTGAAACAGTTAAAAAATGTTTTGAAAGCATTTTTGCAGCAGCCAATTCTACCCCTCGTCACATCCAATCTGACAAAGGCACAGAATTTGTTTCTAAGGTGGTTAGAGATTACTTTAAAAACAAAAACATTAATTATTATACCACAAATAATCCTGATATTAAAGCAAGTATTGTTGAAAGGTTTCAAAGAACTCTTAAATCGAAAATGTGGCGTTACTTCACTCATCAAAATACTTACAATTACGTCAACGTTTTGCAAGACCTTCTTCATTCATATAACCATAGCTACCATTCTAGTATTAAAATGCGA
Source organism: Epiblema foenella (assembly GCA_963556455.1). Classification (NCBI taxonomy): domain Eukaryota; kingdom Metazoa; phylum Arthropoda; class Insecta; order Lepidoptera; family Tortricidae; genus Epiblema; species Epiblema foenella. The sequence continues at coordinate 11,096,043 of OY747097.1, read as the reverse complement.
CCAATTGATGTTAACTCGGATAATATTATGACTGTTTGGTGTAATTTATATGACCGCAATAAGGATAAACAAAATATGTTGGAGTCTCCGCTACTTAATGTCGGTGATCATGTTAAAATAACTAAATATAAACATATATTTCAAAAGGGATATGAGACTAACTGGAGTGATGAAATATTCATAATAGCCTCAGTTATTAAAAGAATCCCACGTATTGTCTATACTTTAAAAGATTTAGAAGGTGAACCAATTATTGGTACAATCTATTCTAAAGAATTACAAAAAGCCACATACCGCCCCTCCATGAGGTATAAAATTGATAAAATAATACGCTCGCGACGCATTGGTGGCAGAAAGGAAGTGTTCGTTAAGTGGCAAGGTTATCCCAATAAATTCAACTCTTGGATACCTACATCAAACTTAGAAGAAATATGAGTGAAGATAGTTTTTATCTAACTTTGTTGAGTAACAGCTCATCGACCTACTTTACCGATAATACTACAGCTCATTTTTTAACTAAATTACCTAGAACCATTAAATTGGAAGGAGAATGGGTTATTGGATTAGTGGGGTTCCAATACCCATGTTCCATGTATAATGTTCAAGAACATGAAACCTGCCTGTGAAGCTGACGGTCCTGGGTTCGAATCCCGGTCAGGGCAAATATTTGTGTGATGAGCATGAATATTTGTTTCTGAGTCTTGGATGATTTCTATGTATTTAAGTATTTATAACTATTAAATATATCGTCGTCTAGTACCCATAACACAAGCCTTCTTGAGTTTACTGTGGGGCTAGTTCGATTTGTGTAAGATTGTCCTCTAATATTTATTTACTTTTATTTTTTATGAAAACATAGTCTACATTAAAAAAAAGGTAGCTGTACCGACTCAGGAAAAATACAAAATCGTTGATGTAAAAACTCACATTCCAGCCACTTCGTATGATAGTATTGATCATTTTCTCAAAGCATTTAACGAAAACCCGCAGCTAAAGACAAAAGTTAAATTTAGATGTGATGCACTTACTAAAATGGTGGCTGTAACAGCGAACGAAGAGATAACATCAATCATAACTTCCCCTATATTAAGTCTTCAGCTTGGTTATAAACCTAGAACTAATTTAAAAGAAAGTACTATTGTGTTATGTAACAAGTGTCATTCACATCAGAAAGAGTCATTAGCTTGGACATATCAATAAACAACTGTTCCTACACTTTCATCCAGGTATATGCACCTACTAGTGAAGCATCGGATACAGAAATGAAATACTTTATATTGGATGTAGAATCGGCATATTGGAACAGCAAATCCAAAATCAAATATATCATGGGCGACTTTAATAGCCACATCGGACAGCGACAAGCTGGAGAGGACAACACCATAGGAGAATACAACTGTGGTATAAGAAACCACAGAGGAGATACCGTAATCAATCTAGCAAGAACTCTAAACCTAAAAGTTGGAAACACTCTCTACGAAAGCCGAGTAAACAGAAGATGGACTTGGGAATACCCCAATGGAATAAACAAAGCCCAGATAGACTTCTTCCTAATCCCAAACAAAACCAATATCCGGAACATATCAGTAATCAGGAAACTCAACTTCACATCAGATCATCGACCCCTTGAAATGATACTAGAGACTAATAGAAGAAGCATATATCATAACCAAAAGCCAAATATTATCAAAAAAGAATCAGCGTTACTAGTAAATGAGATCTCAGAAAAACAATTTACAAACATAAAATTGGAAGAACCAACTACAGACACTGTACAGAATTTATACAATGTTTTAGAAAAATACATACACAATATAATAAGTGAGCTGTCTAATATACCATCTGAAACGAAAGACAATTTAATATACGCGGAAGATACAAAAAGACGCATAGAAGTAAAACTAAAGCTCCAAGAAAAAGATATCAAAACGAGATCGGAGAAAAACAGACTAAAAGCAATGAATAAAAAAATAAGAAAATTAATAAAAAGAGATTTGGATAACCAAAAGTTAGCAAAGTTAGCACAGTTAGAACAAATACTTGCCGGCTCCTCTGCAGTTAAAAAAGCAGAAAGATACATGGACATCGGGAAAGAACTAATACCAAACTTAGTGCATAAAAGTCAAAAGGTAGAAAATAGATTTGATATCATAAAAGCAGCTACTAACTTCTTTCAACAAATATACTCCGATAAGAGCTATGACCCAACCACATATATAAACAAAATAGATGGCAAACCAATACAACCATTCCTAATAGATGAAATATCCGCAGCAATAAAAAAACTAAAAAATGAAAAGGCAGTAGGACCCGATGGTATTAGCAACGAAATTCTGAAATACTCAAGCTACACAATGCAAAGAACTATAACTTCTATGTTCAATAAAATATTAGAAGACGAAACTACGCCAGAACAATGGAACACATCAAATATTACCATACTCCATAAAAAGGGAAATAAAAATAATTTAGATAATTACAGACCCATAAGTATCTCATCCTGTATGTACAGACTATTTATGACAGTTCTGAGGAAAAGGTTAGAAAGAACGCTGGAGGAACAACAGCCGGTTGAACAGGGGTGCTACCGCGAATGTTCAAAACGAAGATTCGAACTTCGTTTTCCAGCAAACGCTACCGCGAACATCTGTCAAACGCCAAATCGATGAACGAAGTTCGAAAGAGTGAATGATATTGGTAAAAGCCTTACCGGGAACTCCGTTTTTTGAAGATTTTGACATAACTATTTTCGTAAGAAACGTCAAAATGCAACGATAGCTAACGAGCTATCGTTTTTTGTAAATTCGGCCATTTTTATACGCCTTCTTTTTCTCTCATCGATCATTCCGTCTTGCTCTTCTGTGATTAATAAAGATGAAACATCAACAAGTTGTTTTTTGTCTATAATATATTTTACTTTAAATGTGTTAAATGCGCACGTAAAGTGAATAACAACATGTTTGAAAAACTTTGTTTTGAGTTACATCCATTTTGAACTGCTAATATTAAATGCGGGTCTCGACGAAATAGGTTATTAAAAAATATATCTCGTTACTCAAAGGCACCGCATTATCCCAACAAATTCTCTCAGTTGAAGAAATAATTGGCCCACGGAGGAATCATTCTAGCCACTGAAAGGTAATTATTTGTTTTTTACTTATTTTTTTGTGTTCTCGACTATGAAGTGACATACAATTCATTCATCAGTCTACTAGGTTTTGTGGCTGATGTTATTTACAAACACAGACCCACGCCTGTATGCCCAAATAGGCAAGTCAGAGGCTCTGGGTAACCTATCTGTGCATATAGGTGTGAGTTTAATGGTACTGAAATTGAATTTCATGTGCTATTGTAGGCTAATGGCAGCGATTAAACATTGCAGTGACATATTCCTATCATATCACCCACAGCCCACAGTACTGTTTAGATGTTCGAATAATTATGTAATTCAATGGCTCAACACGATTCCCATTGTCGAGTCCTACTATTTATATCTATGGGTAGGGAACGTTATACTAACCCACACCAAATGCATATTCTTTTTTAAGTTCATGTGGATGGCAAAAGAGTAGATGGCAATTGTGATCCTTATACATTGCTTTTCTAAATATTGTGACTGAAAAAAGGGTTTTCATTTCAGAGGTATATCATGGGTTGCTTGTGCTCCACCTTTCAGCATATCACCAATCTTTATAGCTTATTGTAAGGATGTATGTATGTGTTGGTCCGTGCTACTCAAGTTATTTTTTATTTTTTTATTAGGTCCTTCAACGATAAGAATACTATTACATAATTAAAGTCTTGAATGCACAAATATATGCTAAGTGTCTTATTAATGAATTACAGAAGGACACAACATGCATTAATTAACAGTGAAATATATAAAAAAAAGATGTGTTTAATTACAATTAGTTTGCTCCTATTCTATTATTATGATTAGGCAAGAAATAAATTGTGGAAGATCAGGCCAAATTTATGTCTTGTCAGCAAAGGTGGCTTTAATTGATGGGATAGTTGACGAGTTAAGATCAATAAAGTTAAGGAATCAATAAGTTATGTTATGTATAACATTTCCCAAACATTTGGTTTTTACCAAGTGAAAGTTTGGGGATTGGAAGTCAATCAAAACTGAAATGCTGAGATCTCAGTAGGTAATTTCATAATTACACTAAAATCCCAAGTCTTAAAGCTCTATAGTAACCCTATGCAGAAACAGGATTATATTTTTATTTTTATAGTATCTAATTTTTTTTAATTTGCAGGTTGTTCAAGTAGACCCAAGTTTATAAATGTGGATTAAACACTGATAACATAGGATGTTAAAGTGGGTATGAATAAATTAAAAGTCAAATAGATGTTAAGAGACCAAACATCACTCCAAATCGACAAATTTCAAATTAAAAATTGATTTTTCATATTAATGTGATATAAGTTAATTAGAATTACCAATACTTTTGTCATAATCTGAGATCAAAAAAAAAATCAAATTTGTAAGGCCTTACGATACCATTAATTAATATAAATTCGAGACTGTTACATGTCTATATAATGTGATTGATGGTACATTATGGTATATGGTTGCCCTTGCAAGGGGCTTAACACTTGTACCGTGTCACTTTAACTTCATATTTCAACTGACATAGTAAATTTATTCACCGGTGAAGCGACAAAGTTCCAAAGTATCCAGCTACTTATGAGGCCAAACATGCTATGGTAATAAGTATTATAAATAATCAGCTAGATTGTCAAGTTTTTTTCATGATACCATTCAAACCAGTATTTAGAGCCAACTACAATAAGAGCAACACCAACAACAGTTCAAGTACAATATAGCTGAGAACACTGAAAACATGTTCCATACTAATTTCAGTTTTGAAGCCCCATACTAACATTGTATAGAAAAATTAGTAATTTATTTTGTTGGTCTTCATACACAATTTATTGTTTATTAAAACATAAGAGTCCTGATGGTAGTTCTTAATTTGCTTTTAGATAATAAAAGAATTGCACAAATAATTTTCAGACATTTTGAAGTCCGTGTCTTGTTATACAACAACGGTGGCAAACAAGCCTACGGTTCAACTGATGGTAAGCGGACACCGCAGTCTATAAACGCCCTCAACTAGAAAGGAGTCAAGTGCGCAGTGCCAACCTTTTATAGGTTTGACGATTAACTGTATTGACAGTAAAAGCGTCAAATTTAAGGCCATCGCTCTCAACACAGTGCATCCTTGGGAGCTCTAGTAACCTTGCTGAACTTTAGGAACACAACCTGTATAGTACATACATATATAAACTCAAGCCTGTATTCCCAACAGGGGTGGGCAGAGCACATGAAATTTTGTTCTAGTGCCGCTTTTGCTAGGTTTGAAGATGGTCAAAATTTGATATTTCATAGATAGGTTACTAGCCCATCGCCCACACCACGCTTCATCACGGTTCCCGTATTGGACTCTTACGATACCCACGGGAAAGGAAAGGGGGTGGTGCTATTCTAACCCAACACCACACCACCTGTACAGTAAATTAAATAGTGCTATTATGGCTGTGGTCTTCTGCAAGGCGGAGGTACTTCTCGAGTAGAGCTCCTTTTAACGTCATCCCAGTACAGTTGATTCTGAAGGATGCCCAGGGTCCGCAACCTAATCCCAAGATTTGGGGTAGGCACTAGTTTTTACGGTGACGACTACCATCTGATCTTATACCCAAGGGCAAACTAGATACTTACTTAGAACTAGACTTATTGGGCTTGAAAAGTAAGTAGGCAACTTGAAATTTACAAAATAATATGATAAATAATTCTTAGGGTATAATAATAATAAATCATTTCTTTCAGCCATCAAAGATTTTAGCCCTTATAGCTAACATATTTATTTATTTAGATACATGCAATTACATACTTAAAACTAAAACATTATTTTTGCGACAAAACAGGGTGCAGCATGGTAGTATTGTCCCATAGTATGCTCAATAGAGTTTATGTTTTGAGGGCACTAATTACATATAAAATTATTCCTTTGTCTAATTGCGGAATAAACAGTAATTTGGTTTTGACTTCTTCATACTCATTACTCACTTAAATATTTGCATGTACTAGGATTTGAATTGAACCCAGGACCGTCAGCTTCATAGGCAGTCACTATCACTACCTACTAGGTTAAACCGGTTGTCTTGTATGATTACAGCAAATTTGAGGTTCATGTGGAGTCAAGCCAAATAATATAGGCAGGCATTATTAACATATATAACGATTTAGGTTTACATATAATACCACTTTTATGCAAATTATTAGTATATGCACTTGGTGGAAATACATAAGTAGGTAGGTATGTCAGCATTAGTTATATGGTGCAGTCTATTGCTAATTGATACTGTCATCAATTAGACAATGTTTATTTGCAGTTTTTTATAGGCCATGATTTTGGTCATGTGTATTTACTATTGTTGCTACACTTCCTAATAAAATATCCAAATTGCAGCTGTTTACTAAAGAGGTTACATCACATGGTAACCACGTCACGAACGCCATCGATATCACCACATTAAAAATCGCGTCCGCTGTCTGTCTGTTATGGCTCTTTGTTCTTAACATCATAATCCTAGCGTTATCCCAGTACAGTTGCATCTTGAAGGATGCCCGGGGTCCACTCTCTAATGCCAAAATTTGACCCAAGTACTAGTTTTTAAGGAATCGACTGCCATCTGACTTTTCTTTTTGTTTTTATACAGGCACAAATTCATGAGCAATGTTTAATGTTCCAAGCTAACGTCGTCGGCCGCGCCGGGCAAAAGTTAGACGTCCGCTGATGATCTTCTTCTTGCAATAAGCAATGTCCGTCATTCGAGTACAGCAAGACGCAAGAGAGGCTACCCAGCACAATGGACGGTGCAGGGAAGAAGCACGAATGAATCGCTCATTTGACAATGGTAATATCTATTGCTATTAACAAAATAATTTTATTTTGGACAATATATGGGAAACCTACATCCTTCTAGCCTTTTCCTAGTTGTTATTTGACGTAGGCAATAGTTTTACGGAAGCGACTGCCACCTGACCTTTTCCAACCTAGAGGGGAAACTAGACCTTGTTAGGGTTAGACCGGTTTCCACAGGATGTTTTCATTCACCAAAAAACTACTTTTAAATATTAAATAATATTTCGTACATAAGTTTTTTTGAAAACCCAGCATGAAATTTGTTGAAAACTGAAACAACCTACAATTCGACCAATTACCTGAGTATTTGCAAGGAACACCACCTGGTCCCGTTATATAAGCGTCGTGAAATAGCTGATATTAATTTTCTGCTAAAAATCACTACTGGCGCTATAGATTGCCCCCAACTGCTGCATAAAGTTGTCGAGCCCTCGGGCCCCACGGCCCAAGTCAACACCGAGAGCCATGAAATGGTATTGGGTGCCCAGAACCTGGTTATTCTATATAGTTATGCGTGGTTGTAACGTTGTGTGTGTTATTTATATGTTTTATTTTATAGCTATACTTGAGCTCTGTATTTCTAATTAAGCTGCAACCATGTAAATTTAGCTTTTGGTTCTGCTTAAATAATAAATAACGTATAACAAACGATGCTTCCCTTGTGAATTCATTCAGTGAACACGAAAACAAGTCAATGTTTCCGCTATAACATTGAGTGTATGCAGTGCACGCATCATTCACGCCCTGCCGAGCAGGTTGGTGCGCCCGCGCGGCTCGACTAGCAGCAGCGGTTGGAGTCTACGCTACACATACCTATCGGGAACACACACACTTATGTTACTCAACACATGATTCTTGTATGTTTGCCAGACATAACTCTCTATGCACGCACCCGCAACTCATTGTACACCACCATACCTAGTACAAATAGAGTTGGATACATTAGTGGGAAAAAAGGATACACGCCAACGCCATACTTCCTCCAATATATAAATCGTACGAATTTATTTTGGATACGGTTTCATGAGGAGCCCAGATGGCTGCATCACATTCGAGGCTACTTCGGACCAACGCATTGTATAATATATTAAATAATAAAATAAATAAATGAATATTAGAGGACATTCTTACACAAATCGAACTAGCCCCACAGTAAGCTCAAGAAGGCTTGTATTATGGGTACTAGACGACGATATGTTTAATAGATATAAATACTTAAATACATAGAAAACATCCAAGACTCAAAAACAAATATTCATGCTCATCACACAAATATTTGCCCTGACCGGGATTCGAACCCAGAACCGTCAGCTTCACAGCATCATATTATACTAGTAAAGCCATGAGAACGATGAAGAACAAATCCGAGCGTTCTATACGCCTTTTTACAAGTGTTGATGATGTGATCCCGAAATCTCAAATCAGAGGTGAATTTTACTCCCAAAATTTCTAACACTCTTTTTAATTTCATGGCATTAGTTTAGTAGATGACTACCTAGACGTATTAGATAATGATGTAGATATATCTACATCATTATCTAATACGTCTAGGTAATAGGTCGTCGTTATAGTAGACGTATTAGATAATGATGTAGATATATCTACATCATTATCTAATACGTCTACTATAGTAGATGATCTCCATGAGGAGAATGGGGTTGTGCGATTGAGTGAATATAATAGTCACACATTTAGTCCTTTTAAAAAATGACTTATTAGCTTCGCTCCATGAAACCACTCTATCTAGTTATATCGTTTTGGAAACGTACGGTGAAGTATTATTGATAGGTACTTAGATAGATTATTAGATTGTCGACAAATAGTAAACAACCTGAGTTTTTGATAACCTGCGGTAAATCATTGACCATAATTATAAATTCCAATGGGCCAAGGTTGCTTCCCTGACTTACTCCTAATCTTACGAAATATGGTTCCGATCGATATCCCGTGTAATCAACAAACTGCCATCTGTCACACATGTGACTTGCAAAGAACTTTAATAGATGAGGGATCAAACCGACGCCCGCTAGTTTTCTGAACAGGATATTGTTATCACCGACATCAAATGCTTTCCGAAAATCAAAGTAAGCAGCGCCGACCTGCCCCCCACTACCACTACATTTAGTCTCTACCTATAGTGCCTACCCCATGGGATACCAGCGTGAGTAATATGTATGTATGTAACTGTACCTAGTAGTGTAGTAGTAAATAAATAATAGGAAAAGACAAGCGTGTGTCCCGCGATATATCCTAATTCATAATCTCCTGCCATTTCCACCACTACACATGGCAACATGACTCACATGTACTAATTTAATAATCATGTTAGTCTTTAAGTTGGATTTTTTTTTGTTCATTGTATGCCATGTATATTGTGGGTACCGAATAAAGGGTTTATCTATCTATATATCTCCGCGAAAGACAATACCAATCCCATATAGGCTTACACAGCTAAGTACGTAAAAAAAAGGCTACTAGACTTACTCGTGAGTCACTGCATAAATCGTCTGATAAAAAAGGATAGGCCACGGGATGATAAAGAGATTGATGACTGATTGATGTCACATAAGCAATACCTGAAATCTCGATATTATCCACGTTATTCATTTTTCCTCTTAAGTTAGAGATTTCACACAATATTCGTATGTAAAGTAAAACATAAAAAAAAATGAAAACATTATAAAAAACCTAGCCTAGGGTGCCACAGCGAGGCGAGGCCTAAGCTACGTTATTACATGCCCAGGAGTACCGCCTTCTGTATGTGACCCTTGACGCAGCCATCTAGCGAGTCTTGAAATCTCGATATTATTATTTTATAACTTATTAATTATATTATACAATGACAGTGGCAAACAAGCTTAAGGCCTGTCTGATGGTAAGTAGGTACCGTAGCCTATGGACACTAGCGACTCAACAAAAATGACAAGCGCGTTTCCAACCCTTTATTTACTTGAGGATTCGTTATGTTGATAGCTAGAGACATTTGCAGATCCCTCACTCACAATGCATCCTCGGGAATGCGACACCACCCACCACCAGGAACACTACTACACCATATACCTAAAAAGCAAGTAGTGGCATTATTATGGCTGCGGTCTTCAGTGAGGTCTCCACTCCACCATACCTCCTTACTTCCCCAGTTGGGCTGCTCCAAAAGTCAAACATGAGCGAGATGATGTTTCGATGTGGCCTACCTCTCTTATTTAAAAATAAAAGTCAATGAAATGAAATTATTTAGTCTTCAATTTAGGCATATTAGTCATATTACATGTACCTATAAATGTCAAAAAACTAGCACCGGTTCATAAAATAAACCTCTGCCTCGAGAAGAACCGGCGTAAGAAACTCGGTGAGGTGTCATTTTTTCAAGACAATATACAATGTATATAAAATAACAGTATCATAATGCTACAGAACTACAATGCTGCAATAGAAAACATTTTTTTTTTGCTTTGAAAATATTTAGGACAAAATATTTCTGTGTTAGATTACTTGTGCGGGACGATCACTGCCAAACATTCCTATCCATCATGTAATCGTTTATCTTGAATATGCTTTTGATTTTTGAAATATGTTAAGTATTAGGCCTTGTTTATGAGCAGGCGGTGCCGAGTTATGCCTTTTTTCACGATGCAGCGTGCGGGCTTCGCGATGTTGCCCAAGGCGACAAAGGCGCAAATGTCCAGAGTTATTTATAAAGAGGCGGCGCGCATGATATGTATTGCCACTTATTCCATTGCGTACATGCGGTAACACACGCTGTGGTGCCGATATACTGCTGCTGCATAAAAAACAAACTCCTGAGCAAACGTCATTTTCGTATCGCAAATAGGCGCTACAGCCTCCAATTATATCCGTAATTTAGATACAAGTTTAGCCGGGCCTCCGCAAATATCAACGATGTGCTACTAAATCTAGGCAGCCTTATCAGTATCGTTTATGAGTGCGCGTGCAAACAAGCATACGACCTGCCTGCAGTAGCAGCAGCAATTACGACTTCAAAAGAATCTCATGGGCGATGTCGACCCTTTATTAATTCGAGGATTCGTAGTGTTGGCAGCTGCTTCACTACACGCTTAGGCTACTTCTTGACTTGGCGAGCCGCACCCCCTTATGTGGTATTTTCTACTTTCCCGATAAGATTCTGATGTCGCCTAGATTTGCTTACTTATCGGTGTACTGTATTACATTTGCGCAGTAGTATTATATTTCACACAGTACTGCATCGGTACTGCTCCGCAAAAATGAAGTAGCCTTGCGTGGTTGATGGCCTACTTCAAAGCTTTTTCTTACTTTACAGCCTTTCGGTTGAACTGAAAATAATTACTTGTCTCCTATGTGCAAGTACTGATTACTAACAAAAAGATTTGGTAATTCCCGCAATGTATAAGCTTTAGAGCTTAAATAACCTATCCGATCCCACCACCCTCCTCTAATTTAGTTTGAAAATTAATTTTAATTGATTATGTTATGTCTCTCTTTTATTCCAAAACTAATGTAATGTTACATTTTAGAATTTATATCGCACACACAACTTAACGGATAATAATATGTCCTTTATCTCTGTCCGCTCGATGTTGTCAATATGTTATCGCGAGATACAATGTTAAGGTCAAAAACACGGAATCCAGTGTTGAGGCTCGTTAGAATCCACTTAATGAGTAAGTTGATCACGGTACAAAAGAATAGACAAGTTACGGGATGTTGGTAAAATATGGCCCAAATTATTTAGGTATAAAAGACATGTGATGTGACCGTAAAGTTAAATAAATATTGTGATAAACTGTTTCAGTGTTCAACATGTTGACATCAATGAGTCTACATCATCAGCAACAGGTTCCTCAACCCGACTACGCGCTCGAGATGCCGATGTTCATCAATAAGAATAACGGTGAGTGCCTTTGATCCTAAAGATGACAGACATTGTGTCTGATATGCATCATCATCATCATTATCATTTCAGCCTGTGTCCACCCACTGTTGAGTAAAGGCCTCCTCATGTTCACGCCAATTTGCTAATTTTTTGCTAGTCTCATCCACGCCTGATATACATAGGTAGGTACTTATCGAAAAAGGAAGGCTACCTAGACGTGCAGTTTTGTAAGTGTATAGTTATATGCAATGGAAACATTTGCAGTAGCCCATATTTAATAGTACGTATATAGTACCGTACAGCGACACTAAGGCAGGGTTCACCTATGCACTGAATTTTGCGCTGCACACAGGGGGCGCGCGCGCTAATTAAACGTTATGGTTTGTCTCTGCTCATTCTGACAAGAGCGTGCGGTGTCGCCCGTGAACGCGGGCCGGGGGTAGGTAAATGTGTCACTTTTATAATTACGAAACTTATTTATCGTATAGCAATTATTTCGAACCGTGAGATCTTCGAGAAAAAAGTACGGTTGCCAGTTTTATTACACTTTTAGCACCACCCAGGGGTTACGTGTAGGGTAGCGGTTGATACTCCATACGGACCTGGTGCAACTTCGACCCTCCTTTGTCAAGTGAGTGGGCAACTTGACTGTTAGACGTTCTGAAGCCGCCCGAAGGCCTCCAACTTGGCTTAACGACTGCTGCCATAGATAGCAGCCGGGATCAACGGCTTAACGTGCCTTTCAAAGCACGGGAGCGCTCGTTGCTCAGCGGCGCCCGCGTGCCGCGTGCGGTATACGAGGTTAAGCATCATGTGCCGGGGTCAGTTCTTGGATCGCTGACCGCTTTGAATGATTAGGAAAGTAATTAACTCGATTATAACACTTTTATTTATTTATGCTTAAACTATTATAGACTATTACTATAGTGTCACATTGTATTGTATGTGCTCTGTTCACCAATTTTATAGGTACGGTACGACTGTGTCTATGTATTAAAATCGTAGGTTAATTGACTCAATGTGCTGTATGTACTTAGACGCACCTTTTCGTATGTCTCAGTTTAAATTTTTTTATTACTATTTCAGGCTTATGATGAATGGTCCTGGATCTTCGCCCCACAGAAGCAGAAGAGGAAACGCAGGCGATTCAAGCAGATATCGACTAGAAACGTATAGGCGATAAGCGACAGCAGAAATAATGTACAATTTACACCTTATCACCAGAGCTCGGAAATGGTGTGGTATTCATACGTAATTAATGGCATGTATAGATTTAAACATTGATACACCCTGAATATAAATATGAAATCACAATAAAATGAATCAAATTCAATAGATTCTAATTCAGGGGTTTCCAAAGGGTGCCTAACTGTCGCTATAATAACTTTGCGTTTATTCTTTGTCGATATAACGGTTAAGAGATATAATCAGGTATAATGAACTTATAATACCTATAACAACTTTAAATCTAACAGTAGGTAATATGGTATAATATATAACAGCATTTAAAATACAGAGTGCGAGCAGAACACGCGAAGCGAACACGGTAGAGACCAGCGAAGCGACAGAACCGATTTTTTTTATAATACTACCTATACTTTTCATGAATTTACTTATATCTCATACTTATAATATATATTCATTATATTTGGTAAACCTAATATATTTTATGCTATAAAGGAACGATAAATTATAGGTACCTACTCAAAAATTTTGATAGATTGCGACTACTGCTCATAACATAGGCCAACATAACAAGTCAACAATAACAGTCAAGTAAAAATAACAAAATAATTATAGGTATATGTATATAAGTAAATACTTTAATTATTAAAATTTATTCGAGTGTTAGTAGTCTCAAAACTTGAGACACAAATCGTTTGCAAAGCTACGGCAAATCGTTTGCAAAGCTGTACTTCTAGTATAAGTTTTTTAAAGTACAAACGAACACGTCTTTTTGATTCCTCAAGTCTCAATTTGTACGGCAAAAGATAGTTACCACCAGAGGCGCTGCTCGCGTAGCGATACATATTGAGACTAAACGTAAACGCGTTCGTTTGTGTTTTGTATCGAAAAAACTTAGTCTAGAGACTGGGCACAATACCGTTAATCCGTTAACCCTTTGACCGCCACAGTCGGCTATTCACGTCATCGGAAAATCGTACCATGGACGCCAACGACTGCTACAGCCAACAGCCTGGTCAAAGCAATAGCGATCTATAAGCGATTGCGTAAAGTTTAATTTCGCGTTGAACGCGTGGCATCAGCGATGCGTCATTTATATGTAATGTTTGGCGCTCAATAGGTCGTTAATTTACGAAGTCAACATAATGAGTCACGGATAAACTTTTAAGAATACTGGCGAATTCATTAACCTTCGTCAGTTTTCTATAAGTTTAATCGTTAATTGAGGTCCTACTATTTGCCAAAAGACCACGCCACGAAAAACACTCTCTGACTAGGATGTTTGTGTCGGTGATGAAAATCCGTAGCCTATTTGCGTGACTACATTAAAATTGTACCTATCTGAATCGGGAGAATAAAATACTGTATAAATGTAGACGATACTTGCCTGAGTTACAGTAGCCGAGAGGCTCATGCGCGCGACTCTCAAATATGAGGTCGTGCTATGACTTCTCCGGAACTTATACGCGGTAGCTTTAGAGCGGTAGCTCATGTCCATACGTAGCTAAGCCAGCACGATCGGCATTGATTATGTGGGTTAAGCAACACGTGGCTTTGAGTGGTTAATAGATTTGCATTTCTATGCTTTTGAGGACATGCTAAGTGGTTTATCTCGGTCGTTGTATATGACGGCAGTCGTTAAGCCGATTTCTAAGGTTCTCGATTTCTAAGGTTCTTCAAGATAGCGGGCAACAGTTGTGTTGCCCACTAACTTGACGAAGCTCCTAACTCCAACAAAGCCTACTATTGCTTTTAGGTTGTAAGGTCAGTGCAGTTAGTTCTGCAAAAACTATTGTCTACGCCAATGGTAGGAGATGGCAGGCACACCCGGGCTCCTTTAGAATGAAATTGAGATTACATTAAGATTGAGTCCTATGGATGTATATAAAGAAGAATATTTTATCGTTATTAACATTCCTTCCATAGACCATACCAACATTTATTATAGGTGCGTAAATTGGTATTTAACGCAACGGCATTTCTTCAAATTCAATCACAAGCTTGCGCCTTGCAAACGATTTGCCGTAGCCAGCTCTTCGGCTATTGGGAGAAGTTACTATTTATAGCTTTAGTTTAGAATTTAGATCATAATTTAATTATATTAAAATAGTATGTTAGTTGATCTCATTTTTGTTTGATATATTATTATAGAAGTTTTTGAATAAATAAGTAATAACTATAATATTCTTCCGTGCATGTTTTTACAAAACATTCGTTCATTTTATCGGGATAAAATCAAATATCACCTTCATGTTCGTTTTAACTTACTTTTATAAATACTTGTTAATATTCTAATAATGTAACAGTAGAGTTGATGTGCAGAATTTAGATCCCTTTTAAGATCTCCAAAAATGGTCATATGTATTGGTGATTTCTGTAAAATTTCATGATTATTCAGTCTTAGGTGATATATTAAATGCCGGTTTTTGAAGGCCGCAAGTCATCTGAGTAGTTCTAGACATTACCTATATATAATACACAAACTTAGAGAGTATAAATAAAGCAAATATTTATACATGAACGTTGTGAAGCACTAATTCACCACTTTTTCGATTCGAGTGTTACAGATGCATCTGCAGAGAAGGAAATATCGAAGGAACAGCCGCATATATAATTCTGGAATGCGCTATAGGTACCTTGAGTTGGTAAAAATCTACCCAAGCAAACTCACATATGACTTAAAATGCCATTCCAAAGCATTAAAAAATTAATATGACAAAAATACATGATATTTATAATTTTGTAACAACTGTTTTATTTATTTTCTCCCCTGTATGTGAACATATCTTATGATTATAAATTTCATTTCACCAAGTAAGTAATTTAAATCTCAGGAACCCTTTAGATTACATCTTTTGACTAAGTACATTAGGTTTGTTTTACAGCAATATTGCGAAGTTAATAGATTCTAAAAAACAATTCAAATATATGAAACTTTGGACAATTACTAATTTCTAATAATGAAGTGATAATAGTAGAACCAGTGGGAGGGCAAACACCTAATTTAACTGCTACACCTCCATTTTTTGTCCTTGGTACCTCGTCCTCTCATCACTAAGAGTGTAAAGTCATCAGGTCTTGAGGAGCAGACGGCAACGAAATAGATGCTTGCCCCTGCACTTACTATCTTAGCATTATCCCGAGGTCGAGGGGCCCGCTCTATCACCAAATCCCAAGAGTTGACGGGGCTCTAATTCGAGACTGCCATTTAAGCTTCCAATACCAAGTAATTATATTAGTTCAAGCCTTACTAAATTACTGAATTTTACACGGTATGCGAGTCTTATTGATAGTTTACAAAGTAGCGTTATTAACTCTGTGTAAGGATAGATCAATTAGCTATAGGAAAGGAATTTATTTATTCGTATTAAGTGTTCAAATGCATGTTCATATATCAAATGATAGCATTAACAAACATACCTAATATTAAGTAAGTTCAAAGAACATTAGCAAACCAATTAAATAATTAAAGTTATAAAGCTACAGTTCATGTACGGTCCGCTTAGTTTAAATTCCCGCCAAAAGTTTAGCCGCTGATTTGATGTTTTCAAATTTTTTACATAAAACATAAAAACTAACATTAAAAAGAGTTCTATAGGACTTTCTAGTGCCAAGACACGTTCTACATGCGAAATGTTTCTCATTTATCAACATTTTAAGCTTATTTATAGGCAAAAATCATTTTACGGGTTTTTTATCCCTGCGTGTGAAACACGTGTGAAATCAACTAATTCATTCGTTCTTCCATTCACGATAGCAACTCCGCAAGTTGTCTATGGAAACGAAACGTAAGCCTCCGAAACGAAAGTGCTTCGCGGTAAGGGTCATTTCTTTCGTTCGTTCGTACTTCGTTTTCGTTTTCGTTTATCAAAGGCACATTCGCGGTAGCAGTGCAGGCTGGTTTTCGAGCAACATTTAGTACAATTGACCACATCCATGCCTTAAACCAGATAATTGAAAAGTGTACAGAATACAACTACATAATATACATCGCATTCGTTGATTTTTCTAAGGCCTTCGACTCAATAGACCACAAGCATCTATTCACTGCGCTTCAAGAACAGAATGTCGAAACGAAATATATAAACATTATAAAGTACATATACAAAACCAGCAAGGCCAAAATAAAAACAGACAAACAAGGAGAACCTTTCTCCCTACAGAAAGGAGTTAAACAGGGTGACCCAATATCCCCCATACTTTTTAATGCCAGCTTAGAATCTTTATTCTGAAAACTGTCCTGGGAACATAAAGGCCTGAATATCAATGGGAAGTTCCTAAGTAACCTCAGGTTTGCAGATGACGTTATAATCTTTGCTGAAGACCCTAAAACCCTGGAAGACATGGTAACGGAATTTAACAAGATCTGTAATGAGGCCGGACTAAAAATGAACAAAGACAAGTGCAAAATTATGACAAACGGAAAACAACTGCCTATCAAACTTGAAGGTTACCCGATTGAATATGTCGAAGAGTTTGTCTACCTAGGGCGACTGATATCTTTCAGCGACAACTCGGACAAAGAGGTGAAACACAGAATAAGTAAAGCGTGGAAGAAGTATTGGGCACTAAAATTTATAATGAAATCTGACCTATCCATAAAAATTAAAACCAAGACTTTCAACACAGCTGTTTTACCAACTCTAACATATGGGGCACAGACTTGGAGCCTGACCGAGAAGCAAGCAAACCAGCTCAGAGTATGCCAGAGAGCAATGGAGAGATCTATGCTAAAAATAACAAAAAAAGACAGAATTCCTAACACAACCATAAGAGAAAAAACTGAAGTAGAAGATGTCATCAGGAAAAAAAAAATGCAGGATGAAGAATAATAGCTGGACAAAGCTCCTAACAGAATGGACACCGAGAGAAGAGATGAGAAGGAGAGGCAGACCGAGAGTCAGATGGAGAGATGAATTAAAAAAACACGACAAATATTGGTGGAGAACGGCTCAAGATAGAGTGAAATGGGAAAAGCTGGGGGAGGCCTTTTGCGCTTAACGCGCCTGGCATAAATATAAATATATCTAAAAAAAAAAACTACTGCATGAACAATTTAATGTAAACCACAAATATAATTAAATTTATATGTTGTGTAATGTAATGGAATGTAATTAAGCATTAATAAAGGCTATTACTACTATTACTACTACTATTGGAATACATCCTGCAAATTTATACTTAGGTTTACCAACACATATATTTGTTTATACTGACATTATTCAACCACAAGTGGTGGGGGATGTAATTACATCATTACTAAGAATAATACCATTAGACCTCACAAAATTTATCTATGGAGCATATAAAATGCGTGTTTTTTCACCTGCTCACTATGTTCCTGTTTTACGTAGAGAGTTTGACACTCTTGAAATAGTTATAAGGACAACCACGGGATCAAGAATACCATTTCAATTTGGATCCTCTTGTGTGAAGCTACACTTTCGACGAGTAAAATGAATCATAAACGAGTGTCTCACTCCTGTCCTTATGAACATTACTATTCTCATCAAGCTGGCTCTGGTGTAGGAATTGTCTAATAAAGGTGTTCCATATCAACGACGGCATGGAATCGGTAGCTTTTTGGGTGGACTATTTAGGTCTGTACTTCCTTTATTATCTAGCGGTTTTAAAACTGTAGGAAGAGAAACTTTAGATGCGGGGATGGGACTGTTGTCTGATATGGTAAATTCACGTCCTATGGAGAGTTCTATTAGATCTTGGCTTAAAGAAGCAAGTGCGAACTTAAAAAGGAAAGCTGACGAAAAAATTGATTCTCTTATGTCGGGATCAGGGTATAAAATGTCAACTAAGAGACGGGAACCTCTCATTACTTTGAAAGCCTCACGACGAAGAGGAGGTAAAAGAAATAAAAAGTATAATATTGAGGATATATTTTCAAACTAATTATGTCTTTCTTACATAGTAATTCATGTGAATGTGCTAAATCAGAACTAGATTTGTTTGCACTGCCATCAACTCAAACCAGCATTGAAAGCGGACAGTGGGTTCATTACAAACCAATTTCATCTTTAAGTGACGACGGACCCATTGAGTTTCAAGTTCCCGGATCTGGTGATGACTATATTGACCTATCACATACTTTGTTACATATCAATGCCAAAGTATTAAACCAAGATGGCACAAAACTAAAAGCAGATGCTCCAGTTGCACCCGTCAATAATTGGTTACATTCCCTGTTTAGCCAACTAGATGTATATTTAAATCAGAAACTCATATCACCACCAAATAATACCTACGCCTATCGTGCTTATATGGAAAATCTACTTAATTATGGTCCAGCAGCCAAAGAATCTCATCTTACTTGTGGATTATGGTATGAAGATACAGCACACTATATGGATACCGCTGATGTGAATAATAAAGGCTTTCACAAAAGACAGAAATTTATTAAAGAAAGTAAGGAAGTAGAGCTGATTGGTCACTTGCATGGTGATATGTTTAACCAAGAGAAATTCTTAATAAACGGAGTCGAAATGCGTGTTAAATTGGCACGTTCTAAAGAATTGTTTAACTTAATTTGTCACCAAGATCTCAAACTTAAAGTTCAGATAATGGATGCCAGTCTCATAGTAAGAAGGGCAAGAATCAATTCAAGTGTTTTGTTAGCACATCAAAAAGTATTAGCATCAACCACAGCAAAGTATCCAATCACAAGAGCGGAAGTAAAGGTTCTTACATTACCAGCTGGAATACAGGGAAAAACGTTAGATAATATATTTCTCGGGCAAGTCCCTAAAAGATGTATTATTGGATTCGTTTCAAACTCGGCATTTAATGGTAATCTAGCTTTGAATCCTTTTAATTTTCAACATTTCAATATGAACTCTTTTAGTTTGTATGTGGACGGTCATGAAATACCTTCGAAAACATTGCAACCTTCATTTAATTCTGGTTTAATAGCATCAACATATCATACGTTATTTTGTGGATCAGGAATTATATATGTGTAGTCTTCTCTCTCACTCGCTCGCCCCTTACGGGGCGAGTGAGGGGGGGGGGGGGGGGGGTGCCATTTCGGGGCTTAGCCCCTTTTGGTGGTTTGTGGATCGCAGCCTGTTCAGGCTGGGCTATTTAGGCTGTTGCGGCTTCGATCGGCGCTCCGTGGCTTTGTGGCCACTGGTGGCCTTCGGTTGGGCTTGTTGGCCCTCTTGATTTGGGCGTTGTTGGCCTTTCAGCAGCTTTGCGATGCGGGTTTTGGGTAGTCCGCGTCGGGTCGCACGCGAGGGCGGGGATCGGGGGGGCGCGCGTGGAGCGGTGCTATCCCCTGCAGCAGCGGGTGATGAGAATTATCGGCGCGGTCAAACATGACGCGCGCGAGACGTTCCACGAAGTCATCCAGGCTCTGCCAGTGAAGGCTACGGTGGATGTCCCGGTTTCGCACAAAACGTGGGGCATCGACGATGGTGCGCAGGGACTGGTTCTCCTGCGCACGGAGTCTTTTCTTGCTGGTCTCGGCCGCCAGCGCGTACCACGCTAGCGCTGCGTAGGTTAACCGCGACCTGACGTACGCTTTGTAGATCCCCAGCTTTGTGCGAAAGGGGAAGTGGCTGGCGAGCACTGCCCGTAGAAGGGCTCGCGCGGTCTTCGTCCGACCCACGACCTCCTCCACGTGCTGATTCATCGTCAATCGTCGGTCAATGGTGACCCCCAGGTATTTGGCATTCGGCTTCCACTCGATGTTTTGTCCGAGTAGTTTGAGCGGTGGCGGTAGATTTTTACTCCCAGTGATTAGGGCCTATGTTTTGCACACGTTCACCGACATTCTCCATTTTGTGAGCCAGTCGGGCAGGGCATCCAGGAGTTTCTGGAGTTTGCGGGCGGCGTGTGTTGAGCTGATGGACGCGATGTAGTAGGCTGCATCGTCCGCAAAAAGGCCCAACTGGACATCACCTACAACTGGGATGTCGTCGGTGAAAGTTGCGTAGCAGGCCGGGGAGAGGCAGCTTCCTTGTGGGACCCCCGCGAGAATTGATTGTTCAGATGAGGTGGCGTCCTCGACCGCCACATGGAATCGCCGGTCATCCAGAAATGACGCTAGCACCTTCACTATGCGTCGTGGGGTGGGAGACGTCGACATCTTGTACAGCAACCCCTCGTGCCACACTCGGTCGAACGCCTTCTCCATATCGAGGAATACAGCTGCCGTGTACTCCTTCTTGTTCATTTTGGACGCCATGAAGTGGAGTACTCGCGTCAGTTGCAATGTGGTGCAGTGGCCCGGTCGGAACCCAAATTGTTCCGGGCGAGGTTCTATGTGCGGCTTGAGTTTCCCCAGCAGAAGCTTCTCGAACACCTTGGAGATGGTGCTGAGGAGAGTTATTGGTCTGTAGCTCTCCGGCTTTCTTCTATCTTTCCCCGGTTTGGGAATCATTATAACCCGACCAAGTTTCCAGGGTGTCGGGTAGTGGGCCGAGCGCATGATCCCATTAAACAGGCGTGTCACCGCCACGATGGAGCGCTGCGGCAGGTGACGTAGCGCTATGTTTGGGATCGAATCGGCGCCCGGGGCTTTTCTTGGGTTGCAGCGCTGAAATGCTCGCCGAACTCGGTCGGGTGCGAAGAAGACCGGGTCCTCTTCCTTCTCCAGTGGTGCAGCAAAGTAAGTCTCCAGGTGTTGCTCAACTGCTAGGGTATGTCTGGCATCTGTGACTGGGTTAGGCTGGAACTGGCGTCTGAGGCACTCCGCGAAGATCTCTGCCCTGTCTTCAGCTTTGTACCTCAGCTGGCCGTTGGAGTCTTGTAGTGGCCTGGTTGCTTCGGGCGTCGTGCCCAGTTGTTGGCATAGGCGGTGGATGGAGGGGACATCTCCGTCTAGGGACGCAATGTGGGTATCCCAGGATATGACTGCGTGGTTGGTCAGTTCTTCCTTGACTCTCTCTCCCAGCTTGTTCAGCTGTGTTTTGAGGGTCGGGCATCTCGTTTGCTGCCATCTTCGCCTCGTTTGGCGCGTTTGCTCTATTAGGTTCCTTATCCTCGCCGGCAGAGGGGATTTCCTCTCTGTGGCGGGGATGGTGCGAGCAGCGGTGTTGAGCGCCTCCTGGATGTTTGCGTTGATGGCAGCTGCTGCTGTTTCAACTTCTTCGGCTGTTGAGACTGGCATGGTGTGGGATTTCTCCTCCATTGCCTCCGAGAAGGTCTTCCAGTTTATTTTTCTACTAGGTCTTTGCCCAATGGTAGTGGGGGTATCCTCTATTGTGAGGAGTACCGGGCGGTGATCTGACGGGAGGTCGGGCAGGACCTCTTGCTTTAGGGCGGCTTTGCCTTGTCGGTGTACCACGAAGTCGATGATGTCTTCGGTTTCGTGCACGATATCGTAATGTGTCGGCTCCTCGGGTCCCGCGACGTCAAAGTCGTGGTCAACAGCAGCTTGGTGTAGTGTCCTTCCGGCGGTGTCAATTCTGGAAGAGTGCCATGCTGTGTGTTTAGCGTTGAAGTCTCCGGCTAGGATGGTCGGCACGGAGGACTCCAGCAGCTCCTTGATCTCTCTTCTCAGGTTCCCAGGTGGCCCGCATGGTCTGTAGACGGCGTATAGTCGAAGGTCTGTGCCCGAGACTCTGATGTCGACTCCCAGTGCTTGTAGGGAGTCGAGGGGCAGGTAGTCAACCGATTGGTGGATAATGGACCTCCGTATTATAACGGCCAGTCCACGGTAGGCTGCTCCTGTGGGGGATACTTCGTCGCGCCTGTAGACGACGTACACTCAGCTTTAAACGATCTATGCTGCGCAGGTGTGTCTCGCATATCAGCATAATGTCCACGTCCTGCTCCTTGAGGAAGTGGCGGAGCAGGGCGATTTTGCGAGACAGTGTTTGCGCATTTCAATATACCACTCTCAGCCTACGGTTGAATATTAGGCTGGGAGGGTAGGGCTTCAGTGAGGGCCTTCGCGACTGCTGCTGGGCCTTGGAGTGCTGCTGCCGTCAGAAGCTGCGCTATGAGTGCAGCTATATTAGGTTATGGTGGGGTTGAGTCTTTTATTTGGGGCGTGGTACCAGCTTTGGTGGTTGGTCCCGCCGGTTTCTTGGACTTCTTCTTCTTTTTCTTATTTTTATTGTTGGTATCCTGAGCGGGCTTTGATACACCCCTTTGGGAGGGGGCGTTGGCCGGTGCCATCAATGATGCTGGCGCCGACTCATCCACCGTGGGCCTTTCGTCAGAGGCTCTCGTCTCAGGGCCGCGGTGGCTTGGTATGCTGTGGGCTGCTGTTCCCGCTCTCTTGTTTCGCGCTTCCTTGCGCATCACCGGGCAGCCGGTGTGGTTTGCCGGGTGTGGGCCAGAGCAGTTGGCGCATGTGGCGGGCTCTG
Source organism: Epiblema foenella (assembly GCA_963556455.1). Classification (NCBI taxonomy): domain Eukaryota; kingdom Metazoa; phylum Arthropoda; class Insecta; order Lepidoptera; family Tortricidae; genus Epiblema; species Epiblema foenella. The sequence continues at coordinate 11,072,722 of OY747097.1, read as the reverse complement.
TCCTGGGGCGCGTGCTGCGTGAAGCCCAGCGCAGCGCACGCACTTCATGGGTCTGTGGCAGCCATGTGAAGAGTGGCGGAAGCCTTGGCAGCGATGGCACTGCGCGGGTCCCTTCTTCCCGCGCCATGCCTCGACTTTGATGTCTCTCATGAAGAGGAGCTCGTTAATTCCGTAGATCGCCGTGTTGTCCTTTGCGGGGCCGGCCAGTTGTATGAAGTAGATACAGCCTGGCCTCCCCCCCTTGGCATTGATCTCCTTTACGTATTCTACGGGGTGTTCGAGCTCCTCGCAAGCCGCTTGGAGCTCCTCTGTTGAGGTACCTGCTGGTAGTCCGCGTACCGCCACCTTGAGCTTCTTCTCAGAGTCAAGCGAGTATATGTGGTACTCGAACTTGACTGCTTTCTCCTCTAGGGCGGCAAGGTGCCGGATGACACAGCGGTATTCTTCCTCGGATCTTGGCTGGAATCTGACGCCGTTTCCTGCTGGTGCTGTGTAAGGCGTTGATTCCAGCTCGGTGGCTATGCCTCGGAGTACTTTTGGCCAGTCTGGGAGTACCGGGGCAACTATGGCGGGGTATTTGGTCTTCTTTTGTTGCTGCTGTTGCTGAGATTGCTGCTGCGGCGCGGGCTCCTGGTTCCGACGAGGGGTCGGTTGGGAGGCCGCAGCCATTGCCGCAAAAGACTTCCTCCCGTCCCCTTCCATCGGGGCTGGCGGGTGTGCGGCAATCTGGCTCATGGTTGGTGTTGTTTGAGCTGGCGGGGGTGGCGGTATTATTGTTGTTGTAGCGGTAGTGGTGGCAGGAGTGGGCATTTCTTTGTTCGGGTCAGTTAAGGTAGGCGTCCTAGTGGTGCTTGCCGTGGCGGCGACCTCTGGCTTGGTGGCCGGCTGTTGCTGGTAGGGGCGGGAGAATAAGTCGCGAGCGACAATTTTCTTCCCCGAAGGAGCTTTGTGCTCCGGGCCAGGTATGGTGACTGGCACTGAGGGTTATGTCTGCGGTTGAGCGGCTGTGGGCGGGCGTGCAGGGGCGCCTGCGGGTTTCGGGGCCTCTGTCGACGGCGGTCGTTGGCGCAGTCTTGGGTCAGTAGGCGGTGACTCGTTAAGACAGGCGCGTTTTGTTGTTGCTGTTGTGGTTTTGAGCGGGGAGGGCGGGCTCTCCCTTGGGCGCTTTTCCGGTCTTAGTACCGTCGGGTGGCGCCTCAGGAATTCGAGGAAGGGCCCGTCTTCAGGAAGCAGATGTGCACCCAGCCCTAGGAGGTGGCTGGTCAGCCGAATGTAGGTGGCCGTCCATGCCTCCAGGCCGGTCGATAGTCGGCCCCTGCTCATGAGGTGCTCGATTTCAGCCGAATCCTTTTCGAGTTCGTCCATCAGGCTGATTCCAGCCTCAGCCGGTGATATGGGTGAGAATGGGCGTATGGTAGGTTCGGGCAGCTCTGGTTCGATAGCGGTGTCCAGTGGTTGCGGCATCGGTGTTGGTTGGCGGGAGGCGAGGGCCTCGCCTGCGGCGGTGTCTTCAGCGCTGCCGAAGCCGTCGCTGCCTTCGTTTGACCCAGTTAAGTCGAAGTAGCCGGGTAGTCGCAGTTCGCGCCATTGCAGCATACCGTCGCTGGTATCAGAACGTACCGGTGACGGAATACGCGAAGATGTCGAGCGCGATGAAGAGCGCGATGTGGTGGATAGGTCAAAACGGGCTGTTTTGGGTCTACCCTCCAGTTCAGGCATCGATTTTGAGGTTGCTAATGAGTGCGACCTCGGAGTCTGTGTGGTGGGTAGATCGGAACGAGCATATTTCGATCTACCTTCTCGTTGTTTTTTTGGTTTCTCCTTTTTGTCGTCCATTGTTGGAGCGGGGACGGGGGGGCCAGTGACGCTAGCCACTGCCAGTTAAGCCAGACCCCGCATTCCCTAACCCGGGGTGTCCGTTTGAGCGGGACCGCGCTCGGAAGGCGGCGCAAGGCGACCGACAGTGGAGCCTCATGTTCCTTGGTGATCCCCTTCGGCTAGTTTGCCGGGCCGCAATATTTATTATATTTTTATAACTAAAAATAAACAAATGAGCGAATTTCTACTCATGCTGGTTTTTTCATTCCATATAAGCATGCGAAGCGTCCGAACTATTCTGCTCCTCCGTAGCATCCACAGCACTGTATCGTATATGCAGAATTTGATAACATTATAGAAATAAACAAAAACCGAGACGTTACGGTAGATTACAACAGTTAATAAACAAATAAATAGATTGTTTACTTGTTAGAAAAACAAGCAAGATCATCGATAAATGTGAATGTTTATTATTATAATAATGGATACAAATGAATTACAATTATGTATGAATAAAATAAGTTCTAGTTTTAAAACAAATGTTTTTGCTGCAAATCAAATACCTATTTGGGTTAATTTACCTGCTTTCATTATATGCAATTTAGATCCTGACTCCAAGCCCGGCTCTCACTGGGTTGCCATGCATATTGATGTTAATGGGATAGGTGAATACTTTGATTCCTTTGGTAGAAAACCTACTGGTTACCATAAGTTATTTTTAAAAAGAAATACAAAGAGGTGGTTTTATAATATTATAATAAATTACTTCAAAACCATCTTACCTCCGTCTGTGGAGAATATGTGGTGTCATGTCCCTGTTCGCGGTACGCGCGCCGCGCCCGCTCCCGCGGCCTCCGCGCGACGCCGAGAACCTTCCTCTGCCGCGACCACTATACGGTCCGTATCCACCTCGCTGGGATACCCGTCAGACATTTTTGTTATCATTGTTTTTTTGCAAATCGTCCTGTCTATTAATTATGTTATGCACTGATTGTTCTCGAGATTCATTTACTATTTTTTCCGAATACACTGGACACAATGGCGGCGCGACATATCTTCATAGCCTGTTGTAAAGTTAGGTCTGCCTCTCGTAATAATCTTTCTCGGATAGCTTTGCAAGTTATGCCACATATTAGACGGTCCTTAATCAGGGAATCGCACAAAGTCCCAAATTCACAAGAGCTAGATAATTTCTTTAAATCAAATACATATTGTTCAATTGTTTCGTTTTCCGCCTGGTTTCTTGTAAAAATTCGATGCCTTTCCACCGTTAAATTTTTCTTTTGTTCAAAATATTTTTTAAATTCGGCTAGCACTTCTTCTATTGTCACACACTTCACATTTATTTGTTCATACAATTCTCTGCATTGTTCACCCACTATGTGCAATAATATATTTATTTGTATGGCTGGAGTTTTTTTTGACAGTTCACACGCGTCGAAATATATTTTAAATCCTTTACTCCACTTATTCCAACCGTCACTTAAACTACCAGTAGTAACGTTCAATAAACTTTGATCATAACAAAACGGTGCCGGCGGCGTGAATACTGATCCCATATTTTCAATTATGTATCCTTTATTAGTACTCTTAAACTTTCACCCAGTAGATTCCTTAAATTGAACTGGTTACTTAATTACCGACTGCGCCATGTCAAGGTATGCGTCAATGATACACGAGCTGTACTTCAAGACTGTTTATTATAATAATCACTCCACTGAGGGTGGATATGCAAATACCAACTACCGACAGTTTAGTTTATCTATATTTTAAGTTGCAAGGAAAAACAATGTCAGACTTTCTAAGTCTATTTTAGAATAATACTTTATGTAACGATCTAGTATTAAGAGCTTTGTTTAAATCAGTATTTGTGAAATAAAACAATGTCAATAAGGTTTTTCTGTGTTTTACTTACTGATATTTTAATACAATGTACACGAACAATATAAATTATTACATTCCATAAAAAAAAGACAGTTTTATAACTTAAGTACAGTAAAAGATAAATAAAAACTAAATGAACCAATTATCACTTTTTCTTATCAGTCTCTATAAAATATTTAACACTGTTTTCAGTTGAAGCTAATTGTTTTGTAATATTAAAAATAACGTCACGAGCACTTTGCACATGTAAATCATCCTCGCCGATGGAATAATATTTTAGTCGTATATCACAGTGTTTCCAGTGGTCTGTGGGTGGTAGATTTCTTATTTTTTCCATGTCATAGACTTCAATTTTAATGAGGTGGGACGCATAGCCGGCATCGTCTTGACCAGACGTTAAATATGATACTCCATCCGCTGAACTTTGTGATACGTTTGATGATTTTTTAATCACTTTTGTCTCCTTCTTGGGGCGCTCGAAAAAGCTATCAATGTTGTTCGCTGGTCTCTTCTTAGCTATTGCTTGCCTTATTTTGAGGCCAACAGTGCCCTCCTCGTCACTGCTAGGGACCACTTGGTTGGTTTCTGGCTAGTAGTAATTCTTGAACGTATTGTCAGAGAACTGAAACAATATTTGTCAATTAATTAAACACATACATGAATGACTAATCACTAAATTTATAGAATGAGGACAAAAAATAACATACTTACATCCATTTTGGAGCGAATACAAATACAAATACAAACATTTATTCTGCAAATAGGCCACAAGGGCACTTTTACATGTCAAAATATTAATTTATAATTTAAGAAAGTCTGACTATAATAAGTAATACATTTTTCATGTCAAAATATTAATTTACAGTTCAAGAAGGAATAATAATTTCGAGTTTAACAATTATAACAAAATTAATGTCATACAGTGAAGATAAACTTGCAAAGTTATCTATTACAAATATTAAGTTAGAGATGTATAAGGTCTCAAGATTAAACAAGGAGTGAAATTAATATATTATCCCAGAGATGTACATGGTCTCTGAGCGTCAAAATTAAAATTAGTTTAATATTGTTAGAGATAAATAAAAAACATGCCCCAAGGGAAAAATAAAAAACATGCCCAGGAAAATTAAACCAAGACCCCTAGTCCCCGGCGGCCCCGCTATTCCTGGCTCCGGTAGCGGCCATGGTAACGGCGGGGCAGGGGGTGCTACAGTGAATCCCCGGCAGAGACCCGGCTACCAAAACCGACGACCCTTGGCCCTGGCAACATTTAACTGCCGAACACTGCGGACCGACGAGAAACTGCTGGAACTGGAGGAAGAATTGAGCAAGATACGTTGGGGAATCGTAGGGTTATCAGAAATCCGTAGAGAGGGGGAGGATACGATAACCCTGAAGTCCGGTAACTTGCTTTATTTCCGGGAGGGCGACCAACAGTCCCAGGGAGGTGTCGGGTTTATCGTCCACAAGTCCCTCGTAAACAGCGTGGTGAAAATCGAGAGTGTGTCGACCAGGGTAGCGTGCCTTGTACTAAGAATGACCCAACGGTATTCGTTGAAGGTCATACAGGTTTACGCACCGACCTCGACGCACTCCGACGATGAGGTGGAAGCTATGTACGAGGATATTTCCAGAGCCATTCATAGCTCCAAAACCCACTTCACAGTTGTTATGGGGGACTTCAACGCTAAACTGGGCAAACGGGACGGTGAAGAGCTGAGAGTGGGGCAATTTGGAGTGGGGCGAAGGAATCACCGGGGACATCTACTGGCTAGTTTCATGGAGAAGGAGGGACTCTACATGATGAACTCCTTCTTCAGGAAACGTGAGCATAGGAAATGGACCTGGATGAGCCCGGATGGTGCAACAAGGAATGAGATAGACTTTATCATGTCGACGAAAAAGCATATATTTAATGATGTCTCTGTGATCAACGCGGTCAAGACGGGCAGTGATCACCGTATGGTACGAGGCACATTAAATATTCAGTTCAAGCTAGAGAGAAGTCGATTGATAAAGTCTACGCTCCGCCCGGCACCAGCCCAACTACAAAACCCCGAGAGCTTTCAACTCGAATTGCAAAACCGTTTCGAATGCCTAGGGAGCGACGTGGACGAAAACAACGATGGGTTTGTGGAAGCTGTCCATACGGTCGGGTCCAAGTTCTTCAAGACCCGTCGTAAAAAGGTCCAGAAGATCTCTGACTTTACTCTGAAGCTCATGGATGTAAGACGTGAGATGATCCTGCAGTCTCCAGATGATGCATCTCGCTTTCGGCGGCTCAACAGACGGATCTCGAAGTGCCTGAGGCGCGATTTACGCCGATTTAACACTAACTGTGTTGAAGAGGCTATTGAGCGCAACAGAGGCTCTAAGGTTTTCGCTAGAGATCTGTCTGTTGGTCAGAGCCAGATGACTAAGCTGAAGACCGACGATGGCAGGATCATTTCTTCCAAACCTGAGCTTCTGCGTGAAGTTGAAAGGTTCTATGGGCAGCTATACACAACCATCCGAAGACCCGTCGTTGATCTAGCCAAAGACCCTAGAGCTAGATTAACCCGACACTATACCGAAGATATCCCGGACGTCAGCCTGTATGAGATTAGTATGGCTCTCAAACAGTTGAAGAACGGCAAAGCCCCGAGTGACGACGGAATTACAGCCGAAATCCTGAAGGCGGGCGGTAAACCTGTCCTCAGAGCCCTTCAGACGCTGTTTAATTCTGTAATTCACGAGGGGAAAACGCGGCAAGCATGGAACAGAAGTGTGGTGGTGCTTTTCTTCAAAAAAGGCGATAACACTTTGCTGAAGAATTATAGACCCATCTCACTTCTGAGCCATGTTTACAAGCTGTTTTCGAGAGTCATCACGAACCGTCGCAGAACGCGCGCAGGTTTGACGACTTCCAGCCTCCCGAACAAGCCGGATTCCGAAAAGGCTACAGTACCGTAGACCACATACATGCCTTGCGGCAGGTTATACAGAAGACCGAAGAGTATAACTTGCCACTTTGTTTAGCATTTGTGGACTACGAGAAAGCCTTCGATTCGATCGAGACTTGGGCTGTACTGCAGTCTCTCCAGAGGTGCCAAGTTGACTACCGGTATATCGAAGTCCTGAAGTGCCTGTACGAAAACGCCACCATGTCCGTCCGACTACAGGACCAGGAAACAAAGCCTGTTCCACTGCAGCGGGGAGTCAGACAAGGAGATGTGATCTCTCCGAAGCTCTTCACCGCTGCACTGGAGGATGCTTTCAAATTTCTGGACTGGGAAGGACGAGGCATCAACGTAAATGGCGAGTACATCACTCACCTTCGATTTGCTGACGACATTGTAGTCATGGCTGAGACCATGGAGGACCTCAGTACAATGCTCGTTGATCTCAGCAGAGTTTCCGATCGAGTTGGTCTGAAAATGAACATGGACAAGACGAAGGTCATGTCTAATGCCCATGTCGTACCAACTCCCGTAATAATCGGCGGCTCGGCGCTCGAAGTTGTTGACGAGTACGTATACCTGGGACAAACAGTCCAGTTAGGTAGGTCCAACTTCGAGAAAGAGATCACTCGTCGAATCCGACTCGGCTGAGCAGCGTTCGGGAAGCTTCGCAGTGTATTCTCGTCCAGTTTACCGCAGTGCCTCAAGTCAAAAGTCTTCGACCAGTGTGTGTTGCCAGTGATGACATATGGATCCGAGACATGGGCGCTAACGATGGGCCTCATAAGAAAGCTCAAGGTCACCCAAAGAGCAATGGAAAGAGCTATGCTCGGGGTTTCTCTGCGTGATAGAATTAGGAATGAAGTTATCCGTAGTAGAACTGGGGTCACCGACATAGCCTTCAAAATTGCGAGACTTAAGTGGCAGTGGGCAGGGCACATTGCTCGCAGAACTGACGGTCGATGGGGCCAGAAACTGCTTGAGTGGCGTCAACGCACCGGAAGACGAGCTGTCGGTAGGCCTCCGACAAGGTGGAGTGATGACCTGGTGAAGGTCGCGGGAATCCGGTGGAAACGAACGGCACAGGACCGGTCTAAATGGCGAGCCTTGGGGGAGGCCTATGTTCAGCAGTGGACGTCTTTCGGCTGAAATGATGATGATGATGATGATGATTGTTAGAGATGTATATGGTCTCTAAGTCACTGATAATAAAAACGAATCCACATCAGGATGATGTCTCTCGTCAATCCCCTATAAAAAACACTAGTATTAACGTAGTCACTATGTCCTAGCAAGCATGAACAGACCGGACTCCACAAACAGCACCCGATCACGAGTATGACGCGTATCTCAGCCATCGCCTCCCTCGACCATCTGTTAGGGAAGGTGGCGACCCGATCAACGACGCCACCGTAGGCAAAGCCCTTAAAGCGAGCATGACATATTCAAGCTGGCGGACATTGATAATAACAAAGTTAAGGCGACTGTGAGGCGAGAAATAGCATCGTGTTACATAAAACGTAACGGAACTATTATACAAGAATATATCCTAAAATAAACATAGATATATTAAAAGTAACAGGATTAAACTACCACTGGCTTGAAAGCATTTTTGTCATTTAAGAAATCGTTGACAGTATAATACGCCTGGCTTAGCAAATACCTTTTAATATGGGACTTAAATTTACTGAATGGCAAATTAACTATTTCGATAGGTATTTTATTATAAAATCGTATACAGTTCCCCACAAATGACGTGCTAACCTTTCGGAGACGACTGGCCTTCACTGCAATCTTGTGTTTACTTCTAGTGTTGTAGTCATGGATATCACTGTTAAGCTTGAATTCCTGTAAATTTTTCCGCACATGCATAATATTTTCAAGAATGTATTGGCATGCTACAGTAAGAATGTTTGCCTCTTTAAATTTATCTCTGAGAGATTCTCTGGCTTTTAGTTCGTAGATGGAGCGTACAGCTCGTTTCTGTAGCACGAAGATGGTCTGGATGTCAGCCGCTTTACCCCACAACAGGATTCCGTAGGACATAACACTATGGAAGTAACTATAATACACCAGCCTGGCCGTTTCAACGTTAGTTAACTGTCTAATACGTCTAACTGCATAGGCCGCAGAACTAAGTTTGCCAGCCAGAGTGGCAATATGCGCATGCCATTGCAGTTTTGAATCTAAGGTAATGCCTAAGAATACTGTGTTGTCTTCAAATTCCAGTTCATCATCCTTTAGTTTGATCTTAGAATAGTTTATTTGCTTGACATTTGGCAAAGTGAATTTGATGCACTTTGTTTTCTTGGAATTTAGAAGTAAATTATTTGCTGTAAACCAGTTCACAACAGTAATTAGTGCCTCATTAATAACATCATAGTTTTTCTCTTTCCGTCCTATCTTGAAGATAAGTGACGTATCATCTGCAAATAGCACTATATCATGTTTATGTTGCACCAAGTTTGGTAAGTCATTGATGTAAACTAGGAACAGAAATGGACCCAGAATCGAGCCTTGAGGGACTCCAAGCGCAACAGTTGTCCCTGCAGATTGAGTTCCATTAATGACTACTCGTTGAGTTCTTTCCGACAGATACGATGAAACAAGGTCAAGAGCACCGTTTTTTATCCCATAATGTCTTAACTTTCTAATTAAGTTCACATGATCAACGCAATCAAATGCCTTTGATAGATCACAGAACACTCCAATAGCATCTTGAGCCCCTTCCCAGGCATCATGTATATGTTTAATTAGTACCACCCCGGCATCGGTGGTAGAACGACCTCTAGTGAATCCGAATTGATTGCTATTGAGTAGTTTATTGCGATTAAAGTGGGACATAAGCTGATTGAGAATAAGTTTCTCAAAAACTTTGCTTAATGCCGGTAGTATTGATATTGGCCTGAAGTTGGTAGGGTCAGTTTTTGCTCCCGATTTAAACAAGGGGATAATTTTACTGTGTTTCATCAGGTCAGGAAAAACTCCAGTATCAATACATTTATTGAAAATATCAGCTAAGAAAGGTGCGATTGATTCTATAATGGAATGTAATACTTTTACTGAAAGGCCCCAGAGATCTTCAGTCTTCTTTAAATTTAATGACTTAAAAGCTTTTATTAAAGTTATGGGAGACACATAAGTAAAGCTAAAGATTTCTGTACATTCTGTTACATTTGCTTTCAATAATGATTCAGCGACATCTGGTGATGAGTTTAAGGACTTCGTAGTCTCGACAGGTACGTTAGAAAAGAACCGCTCAAAATGATCCGCTACTTCGTAGTCAGAACTTACCAGAGTATCATCGATTCGTAGGCTGTAGTGCGGATCTTTTATTTTACTTTTCCCAGTTTCAGTGTTGATAACTTGCCATACAGTTTTGACTTTATCTTTGGAGTTTTGGATCTTTTTTGACAAGTAATCGGCTTTAGCGGCGACACACATTAATTTAAAAGATTTCGAATAGTTCCTAACATACTCTAGAAATTCCGGCCTTTTATCAGTAGTTCTCGAATCGTACAACTCATAGAGTCGGCGTCTTCTCCCGTGAATATCTGGGGTAGCCCAGTCGCTGAACTTAGGCTTGACCTTGATTTGAATTTTCTTTAAAATAAAACTGGCATCAAATTCGGTTTTGATGCAGTTAAACAATTGAGCACATAAACGGTCAGGGCTTTCCTGAACAATTGGAAGGTAACGTAATCGTTTAGTGATATTGCGATTGAATAAATCTAATCTTTTTTCAGAAATAGGTCTGCACATTGTGTCTCGTGGAGCTTCATCAGTTTTTCCGCTGAAAGAGACTTGTTGTCCACAGTGGTCAGAACTTAAGGTGTTTATGATTGACTTATTAATAGCTTCCTTGTTACTGAAAACGTTATCTATACATGTTGCGCTGGTTGCTGTAATACGAGTAGATTCATAAAATAAGTTCACTAAGTTAAATGATTTAAAAGTATTCACTAGGCTCACGCACATGTGCGATTTCTCAAGCAAGTTAACGTTAAAATCACCACACACCATAACACATTTTGCACTCTTGAAAATACTACTCAGAACTTCTTCCATAATAGACTCAAATAGACTGTAATCCGCGGATGGGGGCCTGTATACGCATATAATTATAAATTGATCTAACTCTACGCAAGAGACTTCTATGTGACGCTCGACGGACATGTCAACAATGTCTTTACGCTCTTTACATTTCAAGTTATGTCTTACCATAATTAAGGAGCCTCCTCGCCTACATGACTTCCTAGAATATGAGCTTACTATGCTATGATTGCTAAAATTAAACATAAATTCATGATTTCTAAGCCAGTGTTCCGTTATACAGAGAATATGAATATTTGAACATTGTATAAACAAGTCAATTTCAAGTTCCTTATTCGAAAATCCCTGTATATTTTGATGAACTATATTAATACTAGTGCTACATCTATCAACGGGTTCGAGGCCGGTGATAACACGCGTTGTCTTATCGGTCAGTTTAAATTACTGGCCGGCTCGGACTCCATTTCCGACCCCACGCTACTAAAGCGTAACACAGGGACAGCCTTAACATTATCCGACGTCGTACTAATTACGACGGGGTCTACAATATTATATGCTAATAATTTAGCACACTCGCGTAAGTACCTCCTCGGTAGAAAGGTACGCTTCTGAGTCAAGACGAAATTTTTAACAAATTTATTGGTGTCGAAGTACGAGATCGTACAGCTGTACAGCGATAACCTAAACAATATGGAATTAAAGTAATCTAACTTTCTATTTAGCTTTGCCGGCAAACTATTCGAAAAAGGCAAAGCACAGATTATTATTTTGCCTACACCTCGCTGGTCTATTTCAGTCAGGGTCTCAGCTAGTTTAATGACGTCTCGCTCAGTACATCCTAAACTATCTCCTACGAAAACTACCAGCGTAGCATCGCAGTCGAAGTCGTCAGCGGCAATGCACGAGGCCAAATGATCAACGGAGGCTCCCGGGAGACAGTTGTTGGTCACCCGCTGCATCAGGCGGCCCGCCAGCAGCGCTCCGAGGCCGACGCCCACCTGGTCCGTGTACACGACGGTGCGGCGCGGGCGCCCGGGCGCGCCGGCGGCGGGGGCGGCGGCGGGGGCGGAGGCGGGGCCAGCGGGCGGCTGCACGGTGCGGCTCGGCGTCAGCAGCTCGGTCCGGCTGGGAGGTGATGTTGGCTCGGCTTGGCTCGGCGACGACTCACGCAGGGCGGGGGCGGCGGGGACGGCGGGGGACGCAGCGGCGACGCTCGGCGGCGGCGCGGGCGAGCCCGGCGCGCTGTCGCAGCACGGAGCCGCCAGGCGTCCCGGAGCCCGAGGTGACTCGAAGTGCACTGGGATGCCGCTCCCCGGTTCTAGAACACGATTCATAAAGCCTATGTATTCTTGTAATGTTTTATTTTCATGTTCATACTTCTTCCTAACATCTACAAGTTTTGATTCCAATAATCTAAGTTCTTTGGAGCGATTACTTAATTCCATGGCAGCCTGGTCTAGTTCCCGTTGGCAGTCAGAGAGCTGATCCCTCAATGCCACATGATTATACTTTGATGAAACTACTTTAAAAAATGATTTGTGGCGTTTCAATAAAATCTTGGATCTCCTAATAAATCTATTTAATTTTAAATATTTTTTAAGTTTATTTGACCCTCTTATGATTATTTTTTTATCCATACTGCTCTCTTTACAAACAGAATTAGTCAGATCAATAGTCTCAACTAATGGGGGGCTCATTATACTATCATGCATTATGTCTATATCGCAACAACTATTTAATTCAGCATATATACTTAAATTGGCATCACCCTGTCCGGAGCAATACTTGCAAATGTCAATCTGCTTAGCCTCGATTTCCTCCAGCTGTTGCTCTAGGTCCCGGATGCGTTGCAACGCCTGCTCGTGTACCTCCTGGCACTGCTGGAACTGGTCTACCGAGAGTTGGAGTTCATCCCGCTGGCTCAACAGGTCCTCATACTCAGCTTCTTGTTTAGCGAGTTTAGTTTTGAGGGTTGTGTTCATCCTGACAACCCGCTCGACCTCCTCTTCACTCTCATCCCGCTCCTGCAGGAGCTTGTGATTTAGTTCTGTGGCCCCTTTGAGATCTTTTTGTGTTTGTTGCAGTTTGCTAATTAAAGCATCTCTGCGTGTGGTCGGTTTGGTGATTGGTGCTGCGTGTGGTCGGTTTGGTGATTGGTGCTGAAAACATATTGAAAATGTAAGCAAGCTGGATCTAAAACTTTGTATCAAGGGCTTACAACAAAACAGTTGTTATGATAATAAAAGTAATTCATATAAATTGTCACAACTTATAAATTTGACTAAATATTTAACAATTTCTCAATTTTTTGAACTAAAATCAAACTAAACGCAATAAATTACACTTATTTTCTCTTAGTTAGTTTCACTTTATTGACTTCTAATTTTGTAACATATGCTAGGCTTTCTAGAATTGCAACAAAAGTTAGAAAAGGGTCATGTTCTGTGATCACATACTCACTTAGACTAAACTTAAGGTAATAATTATACAAAACAATACTCCCCTGGTTTTAAATTCCGTCGAAATGCACCATACACTCCGATTTTTTCAAAATATGAACGTTGACCGGCGGTTAGCTGTCATTTCTTGATTTGGCGATTTGTGACCTCGATACTTATTAAAAATCACGGATAACATTTACACAGCTTAATTATGCACTCTAGATTAGGTTTGTGAATAGTTTTAAACAAATATTAGATATTTAACATTAATTACACAATTATTAAATACGCTACTCATTTTTGACGTTTAGCTCCGAGTGCGTTCGGATACTCAATACAGACACTGCACTTGACAGCTGACTTTCACTTAAACCAATGGCGAAAACTTCACACGTTTTACTTTCGGAACTGTGCACTTGACTTGGTGAACGACACGAGGTAACTACTAAGGTATAAACATGGAGAAGTTCCTTTTATAAGTATTTTACAGCACAAAAAAATACCCTACTACTTCCTCGGTTGGTTATACTGGTTCAGACATGTTCCTTAAATATACATTCAAAAGAAGGTAGTGAAAAATGCTTTGTACAAAGATTACAATAACAAAAAAATATATACTAATGCTTCTTTGATGAAATACTGGTTGTAACATGTTCCTAAGCATCGTACAATGGCGACAATCTCCTGTTCAAACATGTTTCTCGTATACACATTTAAGAGAGGGCTGTCACAAATGCTTTGTACAAAAATTACAATAGCCAGTTAAAAATGGGTTTAATGTTAATGTAAATCCATCAACATCATGTATATAATTGGACAGATTGCAGGTTTAAATAGGTTTCTTTCTGAAAACATTAATTGAAATGATTAAGTACCTAAATGGACACCCAAGACGTGGAGCGTTCAAGAAAAAGTCTAAAACTCCGTTAGGTTAATGTGCAGCATATTAAAAATTAAAAGGTCTTAACCGCCGTAAATTTCATGGCGCTTACTTCTTTTTGCAGTTAACTCGAGTAAGAAATGAATTAATAAATACCTACAAGTGGAAACCTGACCAAAAGACGGCCATTTTAACTATCCATTAACAGCTAAAATACCTACCGCTAAGTATATAAGACATATAACGAGTAAGTATATATGTAATAATTATAAATAAATACGTGCTGCATATGTACAGAATACTTAAACGAGATAGTTATAGTATAGGGGTAGTTAAAACTAGACTTTGTGTTAAAGTGACAGCGTTCAAATCTCAAGTTGATAAAAACTCAACATAGAACCTTGTACTATTAGGTACAGCAAAATAACAACCAGTCTTTAGAGATTGCTTTAAAAACTTTAGAGATTGCTCAACAGGCGAAAAATAACGCAACTAAAATTAACGAGTTTCTGATTTATTACTCAGAAATTCGGAAGTATTCGACGAAGTTCGACGAGATCACGCCGACATCCTGAGCATTATCGATAGTGACTCGGAGGACAAGGAAGACGAAATTCGAACTCGATTTGACGAGTGTTATTTTGAAATTCTTTCGTTACACCGACAACTCGTAGTAACCTCTGATGAACCGAATCAAACGGGAAGTTCTTCGACGAGCGAGGTCGTTCAAGTAAGACTTCCAAAAATCAATTTGCCCAACTTTAGTGGAGATATTAAGTTATGGCCTGAGTTTTACGATGTATTCAATTCACTTATACACGAAAATAAAGCATTATCGGATACAGAGCGAATGCACTACCTCGTCTCGTGTTTATCCGGTGATGCTTTAGCGCTCATTCGTACATTCCCTGTCACAGGGGCCTACTATTCCGCTGCGTACGACGCCTTGGTTGGACGTTATCGTGATAAACGCGACTTAGCCTTTACGTGCTGGAAGGAGATGTTAGAAGCAAACTTCAAGTCAAACTCACCTCATGAATTTCGTAGAACGCTTGATACCTTTAACGAAAATTTATCCATGCTGACGCGCCTCGAACTACCTACTGATAAATGGGATTTCGTATTAACGTATCTTTTTCTTTCGAAATTAGATTCAAAAACCAGATGCATGTTTGAACAGCAGCTGTCAACAAGCGAGCTACCTACATACGAGTCGCTTAAGACCTTTCTTTATACACAATGCGATGCGCTTCTGCGTGATACACACTTTTTGGCCAATGAGAAAGCTCGCGTTTTGGATAGACCTCGAATACCCGATAAGACCCGCAACTCTAACAATTCTAGCAAGCAATTCGACAAATCAATTTACGCAAAGAAAGCAGCGTCAACGGTTTTATTGTCAGACACCGGTAGCGATATTGAGACGACTATGGAGTCCACGTCGTCGGTGCAGCAGAGCGCACCGTCTCCTCTCCCAACTATTAAGTGCTCGTTTTGTAATGAGGAACATTCAATCATAAATTGCAAGGCGTTTTTGTGTAAGACACCTCAAGAAAGATTTGATTACGCTAAACAGCAACACTGGTGTTTTAACTGCTTAAAATCGTCTCATGGCCTGAGAGATTGTAAATCTATTTTTAAATGTCAAAAGTGTCATAAACGTCACCACACATTATTACATCTCAAGAGTACTGACTGTTATGTGGCGGAAAACATTTGCAATGCCGGAGAGCCTTCTAACACCTGCACCCAAGTGAGCATGGTGACCAACAGTCGCAAAAGTTCCCTCGTATTATTATCGACCGCCATGATTGACATCCGTGACTCTACTGGCAACTTTCAAACCTTTCGTGCTCTGATTAACTCAGGCAGTCAGGCTCATTTTATAACGGATCGTGCGGCCAGTCGTCTGGGCTTGGACAAAACATCGACGTCTCGTACTATACGTGGTTTAGGCCAGTCTCCGGCCGCCGTTTCAGGCACTATTCAGCTTGAAGTTGGGGTCAATAAGAATACTATTTTTAAGGTCGAAGCCCTTACTCTAGCTAATATTTGCGGCCTCATGCCTACCGTTAAGCTTGACAAAGGAACTTGGACTCATCTTCAGAATTTGAAGCTAGCAGACCCTAACTGCAACCTACCTGGGGACATCGACGTTCTACTAGGGGCGGAAGTCTTCTCATCTCTTCTATTGCCAGGAAGTGTTCACGGAGGACAATCACAACCTTCTGCGCTTAACACAATTTTCGGCTGGGTCCTACTAGGCAGTGTTAAGGTCACACAAACGGCTGAAGCCAACTCGTTGTTCATCTCCGAAGGTGACCGGCTTCACGACCAGGTTGAAAAGTTTTGGGAGCTCGACTCGGTGCCTCAGGCCGTTCCAAAACTCAGCACAGAAGAGATCCTGTGTGAGCAACATTACTCTAAAAATTTATCTCGTGACCCTACTGGGAGATATATCGTCACTTTGCCGTTTAAAGAAAACGCCAAAGCTCCGTCTTTCCCTGGCTTACGTGAAACGGCCCTTAAGCGATTTCATTCGCTAGAGCGGAAGCTTATAAGCAATCCAGAACTTCATGCTCAATATTCCGCTTTTATGGCGGACTATTTACAAAGCGGTCATATGAGTCTGGTTCCTATTCATCAATTGTCCCAAGGCAAATACTACATACCACACAATTGTGTCTTACATCCTGGTAATGTCTCTACTAAACTTCGCGTGGTATTTGACGCCACGACTAAGGACGCGCGCGGTGTCTCTCTGAACGAGACTTTAATGATTGGCCCGAACCTACAAGCCAGTATTCTTCATATATTGTGCCGGTTCCGCGTCAGTCCCATCGTGTTTACTGCTGACATGAGGCAAATGTACCGCCAGCTCTTGATCTCCGAAAGTGACCGCGACTATCAAAGGATATTTTGACGTTTTAGCAAATCCGAGCCTATACAGGAGTACTATTTGAATACCGCAACCTATGGAATAAGCTTGGCTGCATTTCTAGCATGTCGCACGGTAAAGCAGTTGGCTCAAGACGAAGGCGATGATTACCCCTTGGCAAAGACGATTTTACAGTTGGATGTATACGTCGACGATATCGTCAGTGGTGCCTCCAGCTTGGACGAAGCAGAACAAACTGTAGCTCAGGTTATAGCCTTGTTGAAGAAAGGTCAATTTGAACTTCGTAAATGGGCTAGTAATCGTCCTGAGTTACTGGCTCACTTGCCAGCTGAGCATCGACTAACAGAACCTGTTTCCATGGATTGTGACCAAGATCATAACATAAAAGTGTTGGGTCTAAAATGGAACCCAGCAAGGGACGTTTTTATATTTGAAGTAAAAACACTAAATCGAAGCTGTACCAAACGAACTATTCTTAGTGAATTGGCTCGCATTTTTGATCCAATGGGATTTTTATCCCCTCTGACTTTCTTAGCTAAGTGTTTTATTCAACAGCTATGGATTTTATGCTTGGGCTGGGATGAAACTCCACCCAGTGAGATCGTAGAAAAATGGGAGCGTTACTCTGATCAACTTTCATCATTACGTTCCCTAGAAATATCTCGATGCTTAACCGGTCAAACATTTAAAAATTGTCAAATTCACGGGTTCTCGGACAGCTCGGAGACTGGATACGGGGCGGTGGTGTATTTAGTCACCACCGATGATCACGACAACGTTCATGTTTACCTGCTTATCGCTAAATCTCGTGTTTCTCCCACCAAACGCATATCTCTCCCCCGATTGGAATTGTGCTCGGCGGTGTTACTTGCTGACCTTCTTAAATATGTTAAACAAATTTACTCGTCGTTGTTACCAATTCGCCAAATTTTTACCTGGTCGGATTCCACCGTCACACTCTCATGGATAAGAGCGCCATCACACCGTTGGAAAACGTTTGTCGCCAATAGAGTGAGTCATATACAGGAAACAATTCCAGACGCTATTTGGAACCATGTATCTTCCGGAGACAACCCCGCAGACATAGCCTCTCGGGGCCAGTTTCCTGTTGACCTGCTGCATAATTCCTTGTGGTGGGCGGGGCCAGAGTGGCTTACACAACCTTCCGAAGTGTGGCCTCCATTGGACCTGTCTGCTGCTAGTAATGTCGATGTCGCCGCAGAAGAACGTGTTCATGCGTTTATCGTTTATGACGACCCTCACTTAATTGATGAGTTACTAGATAAAATCTCATCGTTACGTAAGATTCAGAGAATCATGGCCTATTGTTATCGGTTTATAACTAACATACGTAACAAGTTATCGCGTCGTTTGTCCAGTTGCCTTAGCATTAGCGAACTTCATAACGCGCTGACTATTATCGTGAAACATGTACAGTCGAGATACTTTCACAATGAAATTACAAGACTACAAACACAGCAGCCGCTTTCCAAGTCCATGCGCAAATTAAACCCATTCATGGATGATAATGGTATTCTCAGGGTGGGCGGACGTCTAGCGAGAGCAGGACTAGAATTTGAACATAAGCATCCAGCTTTACTTCCTCGTAACGCTATACTGACTTACCACATTATTGAAGCTGTTCATCAGGAAAACTGTCACCCAGGAACGAACATTGCATTATCTCATAACACAGCAATTTTGGATTCTTTGTCCTTTACGCGCGATTAGACATTGCTTAGCGAAATGTGATCGATGTTATCGTTTGAATCCCGTTCCCCTTGAACTCTTGATGAGTGATTTACCGGCCGTACGCGTAAATCAAGTAAAACCGTTTTCAATAGCAGGTGTTAATTTCGGGGGACCTTTTCGCATGGGTTCACATAGAGGTGCTAAGATAGGAAAAGCTTATTTATGCTTGTTCGTATGCTTTACAACCAAAGCTGTGCATCTCGAAACAGTATCTGACTTGTCCTCCGAAGCTTTCATTGCGGCTCTTCGTCGGTTTGTAGGTCGTAGACGTCGCCTTAGCATCATTCATTCGGACTGTGGAACAAACTTCGTAGGGGCAAATAACCTGCTCAATAGTTACATGAAGTCGGCAGCTGACATACAACACATAGAGTTTCGATTCAATCCTCCGTCCAGCCCCCATTTTGGAGGCGTTTGGGAAATACAAATCAAAGCTGCTAAGGCTCAATTATATCGCATTATCGGAGACCAGACTCTTACATTTGAAGAGTTGACTACATTATTCGTTCAAATTGAATCTGTATTAAACTCGCGACCGCTATGCCCCGTCAGCTCTGACCCCAACGACGTGAGCGCTCTGACCCGGGGTCATTTTCTAACACTAGAGCCGTTGACTTCGGTTCCTGATAAAGATCTAGCGTCTGTCAAGCTGAAACGTTTAGGGCGATGGCAATTAATCCAACGGTTTCAGCAAGATTTTTGGAGGCGTTGGAAGGTTGAATATTTACAGTCACTAACAAAACGTGCAAAATGGACCTCTCACTGCCAACCTTTAGATGTTAACTCAATTGTAATTATAAAAACTGAAAACACCATACCGTTATACTGGCCACTTGCCCGCGTAGTAGAGCTGCATCCTGGACCGGACGGGATTGTTTGCGTAGCAACGATCCGAACCGCTAACGGAATGCTCCTCAAGCGACCATTAGCCAAATTATGCCCCCTTCCGAACCAGGGTCGAGCATAGATTCGAAATCTAGTTAAGTTTCGTTTTAAGTGTTTAATACCTAAATTAAGTAATTGCTTTTAGTCTTTGATTGTTCATTCACACAATTCTCGTCTGCGTCAATTCTGAAGTAGATATTTGTAAAAAAAAAATACAAACATTGTATTTCGGTGGGCGGAATGTTCTAGTTTGAAATAGTAGTTTTAAATTTCGCGCCACTAGATTTGTACACGATGCGTTCTGATTGGGTTAACGTAAGCCACTTGGCTTGCGCCTGCAGTCACGCGAAAAGGGATGCAAGATAGCTGCGTGCTTAATGCGCGAGCGAGACGGCGCATGCGAAGAAACGGCGTGACCTATGACTCCATTTTGAACCTCCAATGTGCTAACATCAAAACTTTATCTCGTATTTGTAAACCTTCAATTTGGTGTCCAAACTAACCATTAATAGTGCAAGTGTAAGTGCTAAGCTGGCCGGCATTGACCATCAACAAAAATACGTGGGTGGTAAAACGAGGAAGCAGCTAGCGCGACGCGATACCCTGGTACCTTGGAGTCAGCCTAAGGAGCCAGCTTCAACCTGTTTTGCCATCAAGGTCAGTGTCTGCAGATATAGCTTACTTCAGATTGCATCGCTCATGTATCCTTTAAAATACCCAATTGTGGCAAAACTACAAAACCAAAATAATCGGTTTTGCTACAACGTGTTAACTGTCTCTGTATTGTTTAAATTGTTGTAAGTACTGCCATTTCATTATTTGAAGTTAGAATAAACCAAATACCTCATGTTAGAATATGTGCGCCAGAGGCAGCAAGTTATCGGATGGCCGAATGTGATGATTTTGTAAAATGTAGATTTTGTAATTTGTACATAATTTGTTTAAATATGAGGGTAAGCAATAATATTGTGTTAACTTTCGTATTATAAGTATTAACATTTTGTGGGTATATTATTTGTTGGTTAAAATAATATACCCACATTAACTGTAGGAGTATAATTTAAGGTAATGGAGTCCATGATTGTAGAATGGTCTGTGTAGTTCATATTAAATAGTTGCAGGTGCATATTGGTTTTAACACTTGGCATACTGCCTCAGTCATTAGTTAATTTCCAGGCATGTTCTTGTAACAAATGGTTGAAGGTAGTTCCACTTTACCTTTTCTAATATACCCGCAACATTATGGCTTTCCTTAGTGGTAAAATATAAAATACGTAGAACCACTGCGATCGAGATCATTCTGCAATTTGGTTCACTAGAAGTAAGACGTCAGCTCTTGTGCTTTAA
The DNA here is from genome assembly GCA_963556455.1 of Epiblema foenella. Lineage (NCBI taxonomy): Eukaryota > Metazoa > Arthropoda > Insecta > Lepidoptera > Tortricidae > Epiblema > Epiblema foenella. Next base: position 11,051,824 of record OY747097.1, on the reverse strand, counting down.
AGTGGTACCTTGTTGCTAATGTGTAAAGTGATTTATAATAAATTATTGTCATCGGAACTTCTCCAACTTTTATTCGACATCCACCACGGAATGTTATCAGCTTCAGAAGTGGGATTGTAACATTGGCCAACTAAGGTAATTAAATTTTTCTTATTTATTTCAAAAGTTAGCGGACTAAACCGTGAAGTGTAGCTATTTCTATAAGTGTTTTTTTTTACGCTGTTTTATTAAGAGTCCTAGTAATTTGAATTAGTTTAACAAAGGAAACCGTTAACGGATATTGAGCAAAAATAAGCTAGTAGTCGTGTATGCGGGTTCTATTTGTGTCTTAATTAAGTACGTAAACAATTTCCTTTCTTATCTTTGTTTTATATTTTGTAACTGATGGGATTAAAGATTTTATTTCCTGTATTTTTACCTGTCTATTTATTCGGGTAAGAAATAGAACTATATTTCACGTTCGTTTATTCTATTTGCTGCTGCTTATAGCTTATATTATATAACATTTACGTTGGCGTTGATTTTTATGTAATTTTAGATCTATCAAGTTTATTTGTTTGTTTTCCGCATAACGCCGTTAATGGTGGTAACAACAGTGTATGGTTTTGTTACTTCTGTAGATGATGCGCATTTCACAATTAACTTAATTAATTTGAAAATAGCAAAAGCAAAATTTGATTAAATAAATAAATATATTAGTTTTAACTATCAGTTTTGTTGGGTAACTGGTCACCAAACCTCACCAGTTTATTTTATAATAATTTTGAGGAGTTAACAATAAACTTTTAGGTCTCGTTTAAAGGAACATTACATGTCCGATACAATTAACGGTTCCAGCTATGGACGGTGTACCCAGTGAACAAAGACTGGCGACACCTGAGGATGGGAGAGATGGGCAGCAGCGGCAAAGTCGACGACGTAGCCGACAACGAAATTACCGGCGCAGCCGCAGCTCAAGGAGATCACGCAGCATTCTACGGTGCGACTCGCGACGTCCCTGCAGCCGCCGGAGCAGCCAGCGGAGCTCGCGGTGCCGACACACAGGGGATCGACCATCCCGGAGTCGCTCTAGAGGTACGAGGCATTCTCGGAGCTATTATAGAAGTAACCGTAGGTCTATTAGTGACCATAGATACTTTGCTAGGCTTAGAGGTAGTCGGAGTGGAGGTCGAAAATCGCGCAGTATTAACAGGAGAACAGTAGAGTCTCAACACAAGTCCCGATCTCGTAGTCCTCACATATATGACAAAACGCGAAATTATGATGGCAACAGATCGCATGCTAGTGTGTCAAAAGTAAGACCTTTTACAGGTCATTTCAATGAAAATGTTAGTTCTAACAACGTAGGCGCTGGCATGGAGCTGTTGTCACCACATGGACCGGAAAATAATGATGCGATTATTGATAACAGAAATGTTGACAACTCTGGACAGCACGGGGGGCCTCAAAGCATAACAGATGTATTCAAAGAATTGATTAAAGTCATTAAGTCTGAACGTGATGGCTCAAAACCATCTATTAGATACCCTGTTGCTACCAGTGCCGTCTCAGAGTTCGACCCAAGCAAGAGTAGTCAAACTATTGATATGTGGCTTACCAAAGTCAACGAATGGCTACCATTTATAACTGGTCGGAACCTGAAATCCTACATTATGCCTTGTCTAAGCTGAGTGGTGTAGCCCAGCGATGGTATCAGTCATTACCTACTATGAAATATTCATGGGAGGAATGGCAAGTTAAATTGAGAACAGCGTTCCCAAGTACCGAGAATTATGGGATTTTATTGACAGAAATGTTGAATCTAAGGGTTAAATTTGGTTATTCACTTGAAAATTACTTTTATGATAAAAAGATTTTATTACATAGGTGTAGGTTGTCTGGGAAGGATGCAGTTGATTGCATTTTGCTAAGCATTGATGATCGGTCGGTTTGAACAGGAGCAGAAGCGGCACAATTCACTGATCCAGATAAATTGGTGGTATTCAATTCAATCAAAAGATCTGAGAGGCCTTTTCAAAAGCAATCATCTGCTCCTGATCAAACATCTAAATCAAAACCATATACTAAAACTAATAGAGATGGTAAGACACTGAAATGTTATAACTGCGGAGAGGAAGGTCACCCAAGTTTTAGATGTAAGCAACCGCAAAAGAATTGTGAACTATGCTTTAAATTAGGACACACGTCCGAACACTGTTTTACTAAGAGCTCGAACAATAAACCTATAGCTAATAAAGAAGAAAAGACTGTTAAAATGGTGGGCATTGACAAAAACGATACTAAATATTATAAAACGGCTGTAGTTAATAAAAGAGATTTCCCTTGTTTTATTGATTTCGGCAGCCAATGTACCATGATGCGGGCTTCTGATGCAGATAAATTTTTGACCTTGAGCTTTGATGACCTTCCGCTTCTCAGAGGTTTTGGTAACGCGATTGTGACACCTCTAGGTAAATGTTTAGCAGATATATCTATTGACGGTGTTTGTGCCAAAGTCCCTATTATAATAGTACCAGATGAATTTTTATCTGTGTCTTTGCTAGTAGGGCAAACTTTCACAGAACAGAGTCACGTTACTGTCGTTAAAACAAAAGACACACTACGTATTACTGATAATAGCCTAAAAACAGATAAAATTTTGGTTTACACAGAAGGAGATACTAAAATTGAAGGAGTATGTACTGTAAAGGTTTACACTGTGCCAAAATATTCCGGTGACTTGATAATTGAGCAACAGTTGAGACAAGAACCGCGTAAGGAATACGAAATATTTCATGATTTTTGTCGAATTGAAGACGGTCAAGGGCAAATTACCATGAGAAACTTTCCATGTAGGCAGTTTGTGATACCGAGGGACACTTTGCTGGTGCGTTCCTCCCGCTAATATAGTAAATGTGAACATAGCAGAGATTTGTGACGTTAATTCTGATAAGGTCGATATTCACCCCGAAGACCTGTTAGTTGATGACGACTTTGATTACAATAATCTGACTAAATTAACATCATTACTTAATAACTTCAGAGAATGTTTTGCGTTTAATACAAGTGAGATTGGATGCACCAACGTTTCTGAAATGAAGATTCGTTTGAAGGATCCCACTCCAGTCGTCTATCGGCCCTACCGACTGTCTCACATGGAAAGAGAAACTGTTAGAAACATTGTTGATGATTTAGAAAAGTGTGGTATAGTTAGGGAGTCGTGTTCAGAGTTTGCATCGCCTATAGTTTTAGTTAAGAAAAAGACGGGAGAAACTCGAATGTACTGTGCTGTGTAGATTATAGAAAACTTAACAAAAACACAATCAAGGAACATTATCCAATGCCACGAATTAAGGACCAAATAGATAATTTGGCTGGATTTCGATATTTTACAACTCTCGATTTGGCATCCGGTTATTACCAGATCCCAATGTCAGAAAAATCAAAACCACTGACCGCATTTGTGACCCCGGACGGCCACTACGAATTCAATCGTATGCCGTTCGGGCTCGCGAATGCGCCATCAACCTTTCAACGCACCATTAATAAAATACTTGGACACTCCAGATTTAAAAATGCGTTTGCTTACATGGATGATATTGTAATTCCATCGATAGATGTGGAGACGGGATTAGATGATCTGAGGAATATTTTGGCTTTGTTCAAAGAGGCTGGTTTAACGCTTAAACTATCTAAATGTCATTTCTTTCGGAAAAACATTGAGTATTTGGGCTTTGATATCTCCGCGGCTGGCGTGAAGCCTGGTAGTAGAAAAATTGACGCAGTTAAAAACTTTCCAAGACCGCAAGACCAACACAACGTCAGGCAATTTATAGTTCTTGCAAGTTTTTTTAGAAGATTTGTGCCGAGTTTCTCTTCTATTGCCAGACCCCTTACGCAACTGTTAAAAAAGGATTCGAAATGGAAATGGGGTGAGAACGAAGAAACTGCTTTCAACACTTTGCGTAAAGTACTGGTTGAGCGACCTGTCCTTGCGTTTTATAATCCAACCTCAGAAACGCAAGTACATACTGACGCAAGCAAAGTTGGCCTAGGCGGTATACTACTGCAAAAGGAAAACATTGACTCTCCATTTAAAGCGGTAGCATACTATAGTCGCCAAACCTCCCCAGAAGAGCAGCATTTTACATCGTATGATTTAGAGACGTTAGCTGTTGTGTGTTCTTTGCAACGTTTCCGTGTGTACTTGCTCGGGTTACATTTTAAAATATTCACGGATTGCAACTCACTTAGAGCAACTCTGGAAAAAAGAGACATGATAACCAGAGTAGCTCGCTGGTGGAACATCCTACAGGAATATGATTTCGATATGGAATACAGACCTGGCACTAGTATGCAACACGTAGATGCCCTCAGCCGTAATCCTGTCGACTCTGCGACAACAATAGTAGAACCCAACGTTACTATTTGCGATATTAGGGAAACTTCTGTTGATTGGATTGCAACTGTGCAGCAAAACGACTCCGAAATCCGGCGTACAATAGATATTTTAAATGATCCTACATTGGATAATGTTCCGGATATCAAAACAAACTATTTTATCAAACGCGGGTTATTATATCGGAAAATCGAGGACGGTGATCGGTGGGTCGTCCCAAAAGGGGTTAGGTGGCAAATTTTGAAGTCTAACCATGACGATATCGGTCATTTCGGGCTTGACAAGACTTTGCATAAGATCAAAAGTGATTACTGGTGGCCTAAGATGAATCGTTTTATAAAAAAATTCGTACAAAGCTGTCTCGAATGTGCGTATTCGAAAGGTCAAGGGGGTAAGAAAGCAGGGGAACTACACCCTATCCCTAAAGTGGAATCCCCGTTTCACACTGAAACGGTATTGGGCGGCGCCACTAGAATGTGCCTATAGCTCACTTACCATACTGGATGAATAGATTAATAACTGAAATGTAATTAACTGGTTAAAATAAGGTCTGATCTATTAGGAAGGGTGTGTAAAGTAAACAAATAGTTAGAGTTTAAGTCAAAGTAAGTTTATTGATTGATATTATTTGGAATTTAATCGAAGCTCTTGATTATTTAACCGAATATGACTAGTGGTAGCCTTATTTGGTATCTACTTTGCTTGACCTAGGCCAAATTTAGAGGGAAAAGCTAGTAGACACAATGAAAAACCCTCTTGCCTGTATCCTAAATACACAAAATAGTTAACTACATGAGTATGTGAACAATAAATTATAACCTTAGGCTCACTAACGTAACTATTGGTACACAAAACGTTTGAACTACAAAACACAATATATTTCTGATACACAAAACATAAATACACCCAAGGAAATATGTCCATTAATCTACCTGAATCAATTATACCAAACTGGATAAGGGTTTACAATGCTGAACGGAATCAAACTCACAAGACATTATACGCACTAAAAAGGAAAGTTAGTGAATAATACGCACTAAAAAGGAAATTAGTGAATAAAGTATAAGTTTACACACAATGAGACGAGTATGGTATTTACAAGTAGCTTCCTTATAAGTACTTGCACAAATTAATTCCGACCAAGGGTTCGAACCTTGATATAAATTACCAGCCCACACAATTTGTGATCTCAACTTCTACTGGCACGAGGTTCGAACTCGTCAACCGCTATTGTATACAACCAGCATAACAATATCATTGTATTTAGTCAATCAGACACGAATCAAATATGACACACAATCTGCATCCCATAATATTAAATGAACAATATTTGTATATTTCAAGTTATTGGCACAGTGGACGTTTAGTTAATGGAATCGTCTAATCGAATAATATGAGTCAGAGATGAAGCATCATCGCTAAAACCATGAGATCAGATCCCTTGTTCTGTCTTCAACAAACATTCACTTGGTTATATACTGCGCAATGTGACCACATAGGTAACAGTGTGGCTACTTGTTATTTATTAGGTAGCCGACTCATTTTAACTTGTTACGATCCCTTGCCAATAAAGTCCACAAAAAACTAAGATGGGATGGAAATTAATTCCATGGTATCTTTATAAAATATAAACAAAAATCCATAATCACAATTAAAGTAAAGTTGATGACTCAGCTTAATCATTCGGTTCAATATTTGTTTGGAATTAATGAAATTACCATTTAGCTTTCTTCAACCTTTAGGAGGGAAAATAATATCTTAAATTAGAAGAAAGAATACACCTGTTCCGAATGAGAAAGTCTAGGGTCAAAATATAGTAATTACTTAACTTGGTTCAACCGGCAGGCCCCCAACTGCTCTCCTGCGCTGACTTATCTCGTACTTCAGAATATGTATCTACAATAAACTGTACGATATTCCAAACTCCGCGCTCTGTTTCAAACTTCTCACCTCCAAAGTTCAAGATCAAGTCCCTTCCGTCTTTAATTTCTTTATTACCTAAACTTAACTTAACATAACAACTTTATTTGTAACATCTCTTATAATTATTTTCGTCTTAATTACAATACAATAAAGACTCCTCGTCGGCAATCGTTCCTGGTCTGCCCCTCCACTCGACCAATTTGCGCAAACGCCTCCTTTTTCGGTCCTACTCCTTAGTGCAGGAAGTACAGCACTGTCTCGCTCTCCCAGTGTGATAGTGGGAACCTCTCACAATACATCCGCCTGATGACCACATGTTTGCGCAACTCTGGAATTGAAACAAAACTTTGCGTAGCCTTTGCATAGTAAAATGTGCTCTATGCCAAGTATGGCGAAAGTCGGGGTTTCTTTGCTTGGTTGTTCAAAATAACAATTTTTTTTGTAGAAGTGTTCTTCGAAATGCGATGCTTAAGGTTAACTAAATGGCCAAACCTTTTCTAAGTGCCTTTGTCTCCACTTTACCATATTGTCTAATCAATAATGGCAATTTAAGTCACAGATATAAGTTGTAGTTGTTTATTTAGGGCCAATTTGCCTTTCCCTTTGCCACTTCTAAGTATTAAAAATAATTTTATTACTTCATCGTCAAAGGATTTTAGATATACCTGTGATCACGTATACCTATAGCATGTCTATGTTGCCATCACAACACTTTACATTTCGATCATCTAGCACCATTCATTAAAAGTAAAAAAAATAACGTTTACTTGTTTATCATCATAGATGCCTTCACTAAATTCATTGTTTTAGTGCCAGTTAGAAATACCAAGGCGTCTACATCGATTAAAGCTCTCGAACATTATTTTGACCTGTTCCAATCTCCAACAAGGATAATCTCTGATAGGGGTAGTGGCTTCACCTCAAAGCGTTTTAAGGATTTTGTGACCTCTCTGGGTATAAAGCACGTATTAAATGCCGTTGCTACGCCGCGCGCTAACGGTCAGGTAGAACGCTATAATAGAACTATTTTGAGTGCGCTTACGGCAGCAAACTACGGGAAACCTGAAAATGTTTGGGATGAGGCAGTGTCAAAGGTGCAATGGGGGTTGAATAACACAGTTAACCAGGGTACAGGAAAAACCCCATCAGAAGTGTTATTTGGTCTTCAATTAACTGGTACTGGAGATGCCCTATTGAGGTCTAGTTTAGGCGATAATAACGTAAACAAGTTAAACCTCGAGTCGGTAAGGGAAGAGGTCTCGGAATATGTGCAAAGAAACCAAGAGAAGCAAAAAGAGAGATTCAATAAGCACAGAAAGGTAGTTAAATTCAACTTAGGAGACTTAGTAAGGTAGAAAGAGAAATACCGGCAACTGAGCAAAGTCGAAAGTTAGTACCCAAGTTTCAGGGGCCGTATCGTGTGACACAGGTTTTAGACCATGACCGGTATGAAATTTGTGATACTCCTTTGTCCAGGAAAAATAACCGCCCTTTTAAAAGTATAGTATCTGTTGATAAGATACTGCCCTGGTTTGTGTTCAATAGGGACACAGAGGGTACTGATAGTGATGTGGCTCTGTCTGAATGATGCCTATTATAATTATAGTATAATACACAGTTCGTTCATGATTAATTATAGTCTGTGTAATAAAGTGCAATCGAGCATTTATAATAACTTAGGTGTAAATATGTAGTGGAAATGATATTGATTATAATTTGAATGTGTATATAGTTTGTACTGGGTTACACTCATGGGCATGGCTATAAAATTGAATATAATTTATAATGTATTGTGAGATGTGTATACATGGTTAGACATATGAATTATTGAATTGGTAAAATATGAAAGAGATTAACAGTATAAGGAAACTAGAAGGATTTCCCATTACTGAACATGTATATTGAATGTCAAATACGGTGTGATGGAAACGTGCAGGGGTTCCACTCACATATGTGATTTAGTAGTGTTGGAAACAGGCAGGAGTTCCGCACAAGGCGATAAGCTTAAAGCTAAATGTTCACAGTTTATAAGTATATGATAATACATTGTAAACAGGGATTGAAATGTAAATGTGCACTAGTTTAATTATATTTATTGAATCAAGTAACAAAAGTACATGGATGTTGCTAAACTTAGTGTTTACTATCGTAAAGAAAACCACGAGGACGTGGCTTGGCAGGAAGGACAACTGTTAACTTTCGTATTATAAGTATTAACATTTTGTAGGTATATTATTTGTTGGTTAAAATAATATACCCACATTAACTGTAGGAGTATAATTTAAGGTAATGGAGTCCATGATTGTAGAATGGTCTGTGTAGTTCATATTAAATAGTTGCAGGTATATTGGTTTTAACACTTGGCATACTGCCCCAGTCATTAGTTAATTTCCAGGCATGTTCTTGTAACAAATGATTGAAGGTAGTTCCACTTTACCTTTTCTAATATACCCGCAACATTATGGCTTTCCTTAGTGGTAAAATATAAAATACGTAGAACCACTGCGATCGAGATCATTCTGCAATTTGGTTCACTAGAAGTAAGACGTCAGCTCTTGTGCTTTAAAGTGGTACCTTGTTGCTAATGTGTAAAGTGATTTATAATAAATTATTGTCATCGGAACTTCTCCAACTTTTATTCGACATCCACCACGGAATGTTATCAATTGTAATACCAGCTCGGACGTTTGATCTTGACCCTTTTTGGGTGGGGATTCGAGAACAAAAAGCCGATGTCTGGGCAGAGAGGGTATTCTGTTACGAGCGCTAGCATTAAGTTGAGTCTGTGGAAGTACACCAAGGAAATAAATCGTGATATTTGCCGTAAGTCAGTGTTTTTCTTAATAGTAGTAACTGGTTCCATACAGTCAAACCCAATAGTATAGTCGGTTCAATGTAAAATCACAATCGAGAACCAATTGCAAAAGTTTTGGGAAATCGAGGAGGGTTCCGCATCTAATATACCTTATGATGAAAAACAATGTGAAGAGATATTTTTGAATACTCACATTCGTAATTCTGAAGGTAACTTTGTAATTGAACTTCCGTTAAAATCACCACCTACTGCATTAGGCAAATCTAAGCACATAGCATACCGGAGGTTCAAAGTTTTAGAGTCCAAGTTCCAGCGGGACCTTGATTTCAAAGAAAAATATGTAAAGTTTATGAGTGAATTTGAACAAGCGGGCCATATGATTAAATTACACGATATCGATATGATGGCCAATGTAATTTTTTACCCCACCAGGCAGTAATCCGTTGTTCAAAGACTACCCCGTTCGAATTGTATTTGATTGGTTTTGCCGCTGTGACAACGGCATTTCTTTAAACGATATAAAATATAAAGGGTCGATAAAGCAAGACGAGCTCATTAATAAAGTTATACGCTTCAGACAATATAGGTATGTTATTAAGAAATTTAATGTAAATAATTACGAGTTGGCCAGTGTGTTCAACAGAACTACCGCGGAGGGCGGTGGATCTATTACTTTAGTGAAAAATGGATTAACTTATAAAGAACGTAAAGACCTCTCAGGCTGTTCTGTTGATCGTGTTTGTGAGATTGCTTGTGCACAGACTGATCAGTATCTGATAATTTGCATTTATAGATCACCATCAGGTGACTTAAACTTCAAACTTCTTTATTTGCATAGAATAATTAATTACATGGATGATAAAATACAATTAAAGAACATATTCTGCTATAGATATTACAAAAATAATACTAGCATGCAAATTATTAAAACTTATCTAAAAGGAACATCTTTATCTCGTAATACTGTTTCTCTTGCAGCAATTTTATTAAACTATTTCGAAATCTATTGAAAGGCAATTGTTGAATGTTTAGCGGTAACTTATTAAATAGCTTAATGCACATGCCATAACATTGTTTAAAGTAAAATGATGTTCGTGGGACGCAGTCGTGTGCAAGCCGCCCTGGATTTCTAGTATTGCGTGTAAACACGTCTCTTGCTGTTCTAAACAATTCAGAGTGTTTCTTAACAAAAATACAGACTTCTAGAATGTATAAACATGGTAATGGTAGTAATTTCAAGTTCTTAAATATAGGCCGGCATGATTTAAATTGAGATACACCACATATCGCCCTCAAGCATTTTTTTTGGGCTATGAAAGCCCTATTAAAATTTGTACAGTTTCCCCATAAAACTAGTCCGTACCTTAACTGGGAACTTACGTATCCGTGGTAAGCGGCTAAGGTGGCTTCTAAGGTACTAGTACGTCTAAGCCTTCTCAGCACATACACAAACCTATTAATCTTTTGACATACATTTTCGATTTGTGTTTCCCAATTTAAACACCGACCGGTTTGTTTTCGACCGGTTTAGCCTAGTGGGTAGTGCACCTGCCTGTGAAGCTGACGGTCGTGGGTTCGAATCCCGGTCAGGGCAAATATTTGTGTGATGAATACTAATATTTGTGTCTGGGTCTTGGATGTTTTCTATGTATTTAAGTATATATATCTATTAAATATATCGTCGTCTAGTACCCATAACACAAGCCTTCTTGAGCTTACTGTGGGGGGCTAGTTCGATTTGTGTAAAATTGTCCTCTAATATTTATTTATTTATTTATTTTTTATTTAAACAACAGTCCAATTTTAACCCTAGAAATGTAGTAGTATTAATTTCATCGATATGCTCACGTTTGTATTTTAAATTCAATTTATTATTCATCCCCTTTTTCATACTGAATTGTAGTGCATTACTTTTAGTCATATTTATTCATAAATTATGCTGTTCTAACCACCTAATTAATATTTCTAGTATTCCATTTATTTTATTTTCGTAATTATTATTATTTTCATTCATATCTGCAGTAATAATTATTGAGATATCATCTGCGAACAGAACGGATTTACACGGGATCACATCAGGTAACTCATTTATGTAAATATTAAATAGAAGTGGGCCAAGAACACTACCCTGAGGTACGCCATATACGTTATATTTATATTCTGATTGATATATGGTTTCCTTGTAGCGCTCATTTAGGGTAGTTATTTGTACGCATTGACTCCGGTTTTTTAAGTACGTTTTTAACCAGGATAGTGCAGGTCCTCTTATTCCATATTTCTCTAACTTGTTTAGCAATAGTGAATGGTTAACAAAGTCGAATGCCTTCGACATATCTATGAAAACAGCTGTTGTACGTTTCGCTTCATCTAGATTTTTAGCTACAAAATTGGCCAGGTTAAACACGGCCAATGATGTGGATTTATTTTTTTGAAATCCGTTTTGTTCTGTTTTAATAATATTAAATTTCTCTAGGTACTCAATCAGCCGACTGTAGATACACTTTTCAAAAATGTTTGAATATTGGTACCAATGTGATAGGTCGATAGTTTTCCATGTGCAAAATGTTATTCTTTTTGTACAGTGGTTTGATTATAGACAACTTTAATATCTCTGGAAAACACCCACATTCCAGTGACCAATTTGCCAGAAAGGTAAGAATAGGTATAAATTGTCTTCTACACTTTTTTATAATGGTTGTACTAATTTCATCGTATCCCACTGCATTAGTATCATTTAATGCCATGATAATCTTACTCATTTCGTATTCTGAGACTGGTTTTAAGAAGATGCTACTCTGAGAACTATTTATCTGCAAAGATTTTGACTGTTGTTAATATTTTGGTTCGAATGTGTACTTTCTATATAAAAATTATTAAAATTTGATGCTGTTTCGCGTGGATCTGTAAGAACGGTATAATATCGTTTATAAAAATTATGGAGGATGTACTTAGTTAAGCAAACAGTTGTCTGTGGTGACTTCAATATTGATATTTTAACGCAATCGATTGAAAAAGATAAGTACATTACACTATTCTAATCATTCAATTTAGATTACCTGTATGAAGTGCCTACCAGGGTAACTCCGACCTCTGCCACATGTATAGATAATATTTCGTTAAACTGTCCTCATCTGGACAGAAGCATAATGAATGAAGTTCGTTCGGACCATAAAGCTCAGATGTGACCATCAGATGGTCAGGCTGCCTTGCGAATTAAAACATCCAGATCGCGTTATAGAAATAAGACCACTGAGTAGAAGTAGACTAAAAATATTAAAGTCAAATCTGCTAGTCACTATGCCAAACACCCAGGTAGAGTCAATCGATCCGAATGATCAGTTCAAAATGCTTCTGAATACAGTCTGTAAAAAATTTGATGCAATTTGTAGTAAAAAACGCATTAAGATTAATAATGAAATGAGATTTAATGAGTGGGCAACTACCGGAATGCAGAAAAGCAGGGATAACTTATATCAACTGTATGACAGGAGGAGGAGGAACGCTTCCATCAGTATGTTAGGGATTATTCAAAATTATTTAAAATAGTTTGTACAAAAGCAAAAGCAGTGCACTTGAATAACAAAATAAAATCCTCAGACAATAAGGCCAAGACAGTCTGGAAAATAATAAATACAGAAATTGGGCACAGTAAAATAGAGAATTCATTGAAAATAGAGGATTATTTAATAACTGCTCTCTCCTATCACATTTCAATAAGCATTCCTTGTTAAATTCCTTCCAATCTGGATTCCGCCCCGGGCATAGCACAGTCACCACTTTGGTTAAAGTCACCGATGACATTCTTCTTAATATAGAATGTAAAAAACTCACCATCCTTGTTCTTCTCGACTTCAGTAGTGCCTTTAATACGGTGGACTTTGACATTCTGCTCGGTATTCTCCACTCTATCAATATCTCCCAACCCGCTTTGTCATGGTTCCGCAACTACCTCTTTGACAGGCGCCAGCGCGTTAGGTTCAACGACAAGTTGTCCAATTGGTGTGAACTTACAGCAGGCGTCCCACAGGGGGGAGTGCTTTCTCCACTACTTTTTCTATTTTTATAAATAGTATCACCCAATCTCTTGCATCTTCATATCATTTATACGCGGACGACCTACAGATTTATGCAGCTTCGAGTATAGACGATTTGTGCTCACTAATTGCGCAAGTCAACAATGACTTGGATTCCATTCGTTGCTGGGCGTCCAAATTCGGTTTAAAAGGTAATGCGAAGAAATCGCAAGCAATTGTTATCGGTAGTCCTTACTATATAAGTATGTGGTGGTGCCTGATATCCTTTTTGATGGAATCTCTATTCCTCTGTCCTCTACTGTTAGGAATTTGGGCATCACCATGGACATGCCCTCCCATCTCCTACAACGAATAAATAATACCAAAAAACAACGACCAGATGGCGTTACAGGTATCGTGTGAAACATCTGAGACAGTAATCTTGAGGATTGAGTCATTTTTACACCCTAATAAATTAAACACAGCCTATTTTTGTCACAAACATTATTCTACATGCAAAAATAAGGTATAATTTTGAATTCTACTAAAATCAATAAAATTTTCAATATATTATACCATACGTATGAGCTTCCAAGCTTGCTACGTATTGTTGAGTACAATCACTAGATGGTGCTGCACCTCTGGGATATACTGCGCGGGTCATCGCCCCGGCCGGCTAATTATTAGGTACATAAATATAATAGGTGAATATGCAGCGTGCAGCGTTTTCACTTAGGTTTTTTTTCGTCTCATTAAACATTATCAAAGGAGACGACGATCAGTCAACATATGTAAAAAGTGTATACTGATATGATATCGGTTCCGAGATTTACTTGATCACAATGTTCTCGCCGGCTGTCCTAACTTTGTGCAAATAATAATGAGTTGACAATTACTGCATTTATTGACATGGAAAAGTAGATTTATTTTTTGGAACTTTAAAAAAAGGCGAGAAAAATTAAAATTCAATTTAATACAGTGAGTGACATAAAAAAACGAACAAGGAGCTGATAAAAAAAAATATAAAAATACAAAAAAGTCTCTCATACAGGGATACGATCCCGGACACATTGCGTAATAGTCCACCTGCGTACGCACTTAGCTACGCGGTCCTTCGTAAATGTTGTTAAAATTTCGTATGTCTATTGCCCATGCGATGCTTTACTTCGTAACGTAATAACGACACAAGCGCCAACCTGGCAGGTGACAATGGCTCAGGTTGTCGCTTGGACACTCCGTTATTACGCATACTCATTTATTGATGAAATATGAAATTTTAGGTACATACATGTCAACGTAATAAAATATACAATATAATAGGCGTACCAGTTGAATTTATTTTTATTTCATTTGCTATTATACGAGTAGTTACTTGGCACTACACTTACTCGTATTTATCTAGTGTTGGGTTTACGTTTTACGTTTATTGTAAATTCTATGATTAGGTTTTAAGTTGTAATTATTAGTGGTAGCCATTATGGTGTAGCGATTTTTCCGTCGCTATCATTATAATCAGAGCTCGGAATAGGTAGTGCCTATTTACCTAAACTTCGCGGGAGGACGTAACTAAGAGTGGTTACAAGCACCGAAAATAATTATTTCTTTTTAATGAATGCGAGATTTCCCGGGATTTACTGTATTATTCTAGAGGCTTAATACATTTCGCTTTACTTGTAAATCTTGTTATATTGCAATTATTTGTTTAATTACCTTGAAATAACAATCAGTCATTAAAAATGTAATATGGATCAAATTGAATCAAAAGGATTCCGAAAGTTGATACTTTTTAGTTGACTTAGACAGAATTATACTCCTTTCTTCCATGAGAGGGGACCTGTGTCTGGCAGTAGGACGTATATAGATTAGTGATGAGACAGAACTACGATATGGCATAGAAGATATCGTACAGATGTATTTTAATTTATTTCTAATATGATGGTATACATGTACTTATATATGTAAAAATATGTAATATAATAAGGCTGTTATCCTTAATACAAATAAAATAAAATAAAATGACTGATTGTTATTTCAAGGTAATTAAACAAATAATATGCAATATAACAAGATTTATAAGTAAAGCGAAATGTATTAAGCCTCTAGAATAATACAGTAAATCCCGGGAAATCCCGCATTCATTAAAAATAAATAATTATTTTTGGTGCTTGTAACCACTCTTAGTTACGTCCTCCCGCGAAGTTTAGGCAAATAGGCACTACCTATTCCGAGCTCTGATTATAATAGGTAAGATTTAGTTTCTTTACTATGTGTTCTTCTTTTATATAGTATATATATTATGATTTCGACTATTCTGCATGCTTGTGTATTATTCAGTTTGGTTTTTAGTACTTTGTAGGTATATCTATATTAGTAGGTACCTACTATTTTATATGACATTTGTCTAATTGTTTTGGTTAGATTTATTCTCTATATTTGTACCTACTAGTCCTGTATAGTTGCAGTTGTGTGGTCACCCTTCACTGCCCGTGGGCTCGATCTTCTCGTTCGGTTTAGAGACGCGGCCGGGGCGGCGGGGGCGTGGCCACGGTCACCTCACCACCGTCACCACGATCCGCGCGTGATGGTCGCTCATTAAGTTGGTTTATTAAGTTTAGTTTTAAGTTCTTGCATATTTTCGTTTCTAGTTATTGATGTATAGTATTGGGCTAGGTGATTAGGTTCTTATTTACCATCCTCCTACGGCCTGACATAACAAACCGGCCAAGTGCGTGTCGGACCACAATGAAGGGTTCCGTACCAACATCTTACTACCAAATTTCATAATTGTAGTGCTTGTATTCTCCGAGTAAATCGGCTGTGATATACGGACGGACGGACGGACAGACAACGAATCTATAACGTTTCCGTTTTAGCCATTTTGGCTACGGAACCCTAAAAATTGACAAAATATTCACAAGCTTAATTTAAAATAATCACAAGCTTACATGGATTAAGCCGTCCGTCCGTCCATCCGTATGTCACAGCCGATTTACGCGGAGACTATAAGCACTACAATTATGAAATTTGGTAGGAAGGTGTATTCTATGAACCGCTACATAAAAGTGATGTAAAATTACAAAAAAATATTAAATTAGGGGTCACTGCATACATGTAACCGGTGGATGAAAAAAAAATTCAACGCGTACGGTATCGATGGATAGGCCTTTAAAAATGTTATGGAGGTTTCTAAAACAACTTGTCCATTTAAGTCAACCGTTGGTGAGATATTAGATGTCATAGTCATAGAAAGTGTCCCCCCCTCTAATTTCCAAACTATAAAATTTAAAATTCTGAAAAAAATTGAAGTGGTGTGCATTAGTAAATACTTTCAACGATTTTTGGTTTGAACAATATAGGTTTTACAGTTTTTGAGTTTTTGCTTACAAACTGTCTAGCCCGAACAAAAGGTCGTAAGTGCCGTGAGTTCCCTTTGAAGATACGACTTTTTTAGATTCAATATATTGGATAGTGATTTTAAATGTGGACTAGTAGGTGTTGGTACGGAACCCTTCATTGTACGTGGTCCGACACGCACTTGGCCGGTTTTTTGATCATTTAATTTGGATGTGGATGTATCGCGAAACTTCCGAAATACGTAGGGTCGTTGCGCCGGTTACGCGACCAGCTTCTTCGCAGCAGCTTCTGCAGTCTTTCGATTACAAAGTTTCTTCAATTAAAGTTATGTGCATGTGAGAAAAAAAATCCTGTTTTCTACTAATTTTATAAATGCGAATGTTTATATGTTTGAATATTTGTTAATGAAACTTGGCAGGTACACAACGACTTTATAGCCTGGATTAACATTAACTTATAAGTAGCGGGCAAAAGTTAGTTCATAAATTACATTAAGCTTTGGGCATTAAGTCCGTTTGTACCATCTCATTGTACTTATATACTTTTTGTGCAATAAAGTTTAAATAAATAAATAAATAAATGTTGCTCGTTCAATAATATAGAAGACCATGTTTTTCATGCAGAGCTTTGTCTCTAATCAATCTAGTGA
This sequence comes from Epiblema foenella, assembly GCA_963556455.1. Lineage (NCBI taxonomy): Eukaryota > Metazoa > Arthropoda > Insecta > Lepidoptera > Tortricidae > Epiblema > Epiblema foenella. The sequence goes on along the minus strand of OY747097.1, from coordinate 11,034,692 downwards.
GTAGTATGCAATTTTTTTAGTACTCACTTAGTTTGTCAAGATATGCATAGTGTAGGGTTCCGTAGTTAGGTACCCGGCCGTCAAAAAATTTGTTAACTTGGTCGGCTGTTATTTGACTACAAAGATTCGCTGTTCAAAAATCTATTTTACACTACACACTGGGATATTTTATTAAAAAGATTGAGTATATTATGTTTTAGCGTACGATTTTCTAAATTATTGAACTTTTGATGGTGAAAAATGCATAGTTCGTACCTAAACGTATATTTAGGAATCGCCCATTAGTTATGGTGTCTGTGTACTATCAGGAAGGCCGTACGCTTCTTTGTTACCGTATTAGTATAGTATAAAAAATCCTACGGAACCCTATAATGAGTAATTTCCCTTTCGGTTCATCAATTCATCTATTATTAATTGGCGCGGTTAGTGACACCGAAATAAAAGCTTACATTGTAGAAAATATTAATGTTAAGTTTTATATGAAATATATGTAAAACTTTAATTTTGGTTTTTTTAGTAACTTTCTTGTACTTATTGCGTAGGTAATTTAAAAGTATTTGATAGGGATCAGATTAAATACTATTAAATTACCTACGCAGTAAGTACTTACTAAAAATGGACAAAATTTATAAAAAAAGATGCAAGAGTGAAATTAAAGCCTAAACGTAAATGAGTGTGTCGTCGTCGTCGTCCAATTATACTATATAGCATTCTAAAATTAAAACGCACGCGACCCTACTAAGCCCCGTATTCAAGGTCACGCGCATCGACTAGATCGTGTCGTGCGTGTCATTGACCTAAGTGCCTACACTTAGGTACTTATCAAGTGTAAGCAGATTCGTTACTGCCATCTAGTGTTATCTCGATGTACTAGTACAATTAACTATCGCGCAGTAGCTATGTCAATTCAGTATGCTCGGTGCTGCGCTCTAATGGTGCAGCTAAAAAACTATAAAGAGGGAAGCTTTTTAAGAGTCTGGACGCTTCGCTTTTCTTGTATGGGATTGGGTATCTGTACTAGTATTATAAAATCTGTGCCATGGATCAGACGCTTTCTTGGACACCTCATATTGCCGAAGTGAGTCAAAAAATATTTGGATCTCTCCACTCACTAAGGCGCCTACAGAATTTCCTTCCTCTGCACACTAAGCGGACTCTTACTCAGTCTCTTCTCCTTCCTCTTCTGGACTATGGGGATATCGCGTTCCTTGATCTCAGGGAAGAGCTGCTTGACAAGCTTGAGCGCCTGCAAAACGTATGTATCAGGTACATTTTCGGTTTACGCAAGTATGATCACATCTCCTACTTTCGGTCTCAGCTTCAGTGGTTGCCGATCCGCCGGCGCAGAGATGTGCATATTCTGTCGTTACTGTTCAACACACTTTTTAATCCTGCTGCCCCTCCATACCTTACTGAAAGATTTAGATACATGGCTGATGACAGTGGTCATCGTCTGAGGTCCAGCACCAACCTTACTCTTGCTCTACCGTCTAATAAGACGCGAACATACTCTAGATCTTTCACGGTACGCGCTGTGAAGTTGTGGAACGAGTTGCCCTTGTCAATAAGACAGTCCCAGTCTGTCGCCTCACTCAAGAGTTTTTTTTTTTTGCTAGCCTATATAGTGTCCCACTGCTGGGCAAAGGCCTCCCCCTTTTTCGCCACTCGTCTCGGTCGTGTGCCAGTTCCCGCCAATCCGTACAAAATGTATCAAGGTCGTCCCGCCATCTTCTTTTCGGTCTGCCTCTGCTTCGGGAGCCATCTTGTGGGATCTATTCAGTGGCTACTTTGGCCCATCGCTCCGAGTGCATTCGACAGACATGCCCAGCCCAGTCCCACTTCAGCATTGCGGTCTTAACACCCACATCTACGATACCAGTTTTGGAACGCAGCTCCGTGTTCCTGATTCGGTCAATTCTACGGACTCCAACTATGCTGCGTTCCATTGCTCGCTGGCAAACCTTGAGTCGAGACTTTTGGGCTTCGGTTAATGACCAAGTTTGGGCGCCGTAGGTTAGGATAAGCAGAATGCACATGTCGACGAGCTTGCGCTTCAGTGTCAAAGGAAGGTTGCCCTTCATTAGTGCCTTCATGGACCAGAAGCTCTTTCAGGCGTTTTCGATGCGTCGATCGATTTCTTTAGACTGCCCGTTATCGAAGGATGCTATCTGGCCCAAGTAGATATACTCATCGACATATTGAATATCCTGCCCATCTACCTTTACCCTATGCTTCACGCCGTTGGTCATTAACTGGGTCTTTACCCTGTTCATTTTGAGTCCGACTTCAAGACTGGCCGTGCTCAGATCTTGGAGCATTTGTTGTAGGTGCAGTGTGGGAGAACAAAACAATGTCATCGGCGAAACGCAGGTTGGTGAGCCTGGTGTCGCCGATGTGGATGCCCATTGTTCTCCATTAGGCCGCAAGTTTTGCGAAAATTTCCTGCAGACAACTGGTGAACAACTTCAGAGATAGCGGGTCTCCCTGTTTAACCCCTTTTTCGATTCGGAATTTAGGGCCGGAAGCATTAAATTTTACGCTAGCTGTACTTTGTCGGTAAATAGTCTCAACGAGTTCCACGTAGGTGTTGTCAACCTCCTGCTGGCGCATAGCTGCAAATACAGCTGAGTGTTTGACGCTGTCAAAAGCCTTGCTGTAGTCGACAAATGCAAGGTAGAGTGGTTTATTGAACTCGTTGGACTTCTCTAATATTTGGTTGAGAGAGTGGAGATGGTCTATGGTGGAAAAACTGGGGCGAAAACCAGGTTGTTCCGGAGACTGGTGTTTGTCAAGCAGTGGGGCAATCCGGTTTTCAATAATTTTAATAAATAGTTTATAAATATGGGAAATTAAACTAATTGGTCTGTAATTACCAATATCGCATTTATCACCCTTTTTGTGCAAAAGGATGATATTTGAGTGGCAGAAGTCTTGAGGGAATTGACCGGCATGTAAAACGGAGTTAAACAAGTTTGTCAGATGGGGCAATAAAGTGGCTTTGCCTGTTTTTAAAACTTCGGTGGTTACGCCATCTTCCCCAGGGCTTTTCTGGTATTTCATACTTTTTATTGCAGAGTAGACTTCGTATCCTGTTATTGGAGAGATGTTGAAACAGTTGTTAGTAACTGTAGAAGACGAAACAGATGGGTCCGAATACAGCAATGAATAAAATTTTGTGCAAATTTCGGTGACTTTATCTCTGTTGTTGTATTTTATTCCGTCGTCGTCCCGTAAGCTCGTAATCCACGCCCTCTCTTTTTCAACTCCGTTTTTAGCCGCTCTGAGAGAAGTGTGGGTTTTAATGGCTGTTTCGACTAATTTTGTATTAAAATTCCGTATATCTCGTCGTATGCTACGTTTGACTTGTCTATGCAAGGATGAGTATTGGGTTCTGTTGTCTGTATTCAATCAATGTAACTGTGGATTGTGTCAGCTTCTTACTGTTTCTATTAGGTTGTTGGATTTTACTGCTTGCTATTTTAATGCTTTTTATTATATTGTTATATTGTGTCTGTACGTCCGTGTCCATGTCAAGAGAGCTAAATTGATTTCTTAATTCTATGTTGAATTTATCCTGGTTAGCAATAAGAATAGCTTTATCGAGACGTTTCAATTGTTTCTTGAAAAGTTGTTGTCTATGAATTTTTAAATCGAATCTAAGTTTAGCCCTTAGTGGCCTGTGGTCAGAACTGAATTTTATTTGATTAAGAACTGAAAGATCTTTAGTTATGTGTTGGTTGGAGGACAGGATGTAATTTATTTCGTTTTTAGTATTTCCGGCAGGTGAAACCCATGTCCAACGACGATGGATGCGGCTTTTTTTGAAAGAAAGTGTTACAGAAAGTGTTACTCAAGAGTAATTTAAAGAAATTGTGGCTCTCCAACGACTTGTGATTTGGTTGAATACTATATATATTTATTTATGTATATTAATTTAAATACGTATATATTTATAATATGTATTTATTGTATGTTATAGTTGTTATATATTTATTTAGTTCTGGTTTTAACTATGTTTCCTTATTGAAAAGTTTTAGTACACTGTGTAAGTTTGTCTATCTCATTCTCCCACTCTACACTCAATCCTTCAAAGGTTAGCTGGAAGAGATCCCTCATAGGGATAAGTTCGCCTTTGTACTCTAATCTTATGTGACATGTATATTGTTTTAACCTGTTATTGTGTACAATAAAGTGCTTACATACATACATACATAACTCACGCAGTAAAAGTAGCAAATGAATTTAATAATTTCTTTTCCAAAATTCCTATAATTACTATAAACACTTTGGCATAGTCTTTCACAATAGCTGAATCCCTTTTGAGTGACAATGTAAAGCTAGATAAGTATTTTTAATTTTCATCATGTTTCTCCTCTAGGGGTGCGCCAAAGTTCATATAAAATTGCAATTCCGATTATTGTATATCCGAAAATGTATCTTATATAATTTTATATCATAATGATCACTATTCATTATTATTTTTGGTTAATAACTATCATATCTCAGAATTGTCAATATTTATAATGTCATTACATGTAAGTATTTCTATTGCTATTATCAATATTTATATACTTTTTTATCATAACGACTATTAGTAATATAGTTTATTTTTATATAATTTTTAGTTCTAGTTTTATTGCTAATTTTTTTATTAATAATATTCCGATATTTATGAACCAAAAATAATTATGAATAGCGATCATTATGAAATAAAATTGTATAAAATACATTTTCGGAGATTTAATAATCGAATTTGCAATTACAATTTCTACAATTTCTAAGAATACTACAATTTCTTTTCATATTTTGTTTATTCATAACTGTTTATATTCCTTGTCATTTGTATCCGTTCATAGTGTTAACAATCATACAACTTTTTTTGTTACTAATGACTTACCTTATTTTCCATTATTTAAACCTAAAAATGTATTACCAAATAATTTTTCATCAAATTATTATTTGGCAAATAAAAAGCCCAGAAAGACCTGTTAGGGCAAAATCTACTCTAACGCGGATAGGTTAGAAGATTAAGACGAAAGCTGAAGCGAAGCGGTTATTTATAAAAGCCCAGAAAGACTTGTCGGGGTAAAATCAACTCTAAGGCGGATAGGTTAGAAGACTATTTTCGAGGATTAATCTTCGAGGTTATTTTTTTATAAAAGCCCAGAAAGATCTGTCAGGACAAAATCGACTTACAAATTAGGAATTAAGATACTTTCTTAGTAATGACATTATTACTAGCAAAATTGAAATATATCCTTTATGAAGGAAACTGTTATGAAAAACAAAATTAGGAATTCATATACTTTACTAGCAATGAAATTATTACTAGCAAATTTATAAAATATGTCCTTTATGAAGAAAACTGTTATGTAAAACAAAATTATGAGAACAAATATAATCTGAATGATAACAAATTCAAATTCAAATTCAAATCATTTATTTCGTGTAACATTGACACATAGAAATTATACACTAATACATCTAGCATAATACAAAAATCACACAGTGCTACCAATTGATTACACTGGCGGAAGAATGCAGCCCCGCACAGTGTAACATGATAGCACAGTCAGGCTTGTCCGCTATCATTCTCAGAATGGTATTGGGACTGCTCCGCACCCGGCGCACCAGGGATGCGGCTCGCCCGCGCATGGTCGCATAAAAACAGGCAACACGCGCCTCCGCAAACATCCCTGATGCGCTACAGAAACGAGGCAGCCCCACTATCACCCGGAACGCGTTATGCACGCGTTATGCGCGCGTTACGCGTTAACAATATGAGTTAACATTTTCGGAATTAAAAATATATACTAAACAACATTATGAGAACAAATATATTCTGAACGATAATATTATGAGTAAAAAATTTCGGAATATTCATTATTATGAATAACGACGGTAGTAATAGAAATTATTCACAAACAAGGTTAGGAAAAACAAATTTATGAAGAGTGATGATTATGATCACAAAGCCGTATTATTATAAAAAATTGATGAAAAAATTGTATATGAGCCAATATGGACCCCTCCAGTACTGGATTGCCCAGATTTCACAAAAACATTCTAACTTCATACAGATGCATCCAGTGTAGGAATTAGCAGTGTTCTCATTCAGCAAATCGATGGTATAGAACACCCAGTAGCATTTCACTTACGCCTACTAACAAAAACTGAGCGAAATTATGGTACCACGGAGCGGGAGCTCTTGTGGATTCCATCAATCAATTTCGTCCATATATAGAAGGCAGTCATTTTATAGTAGTAACTGACCATATGAGCTTAAAATAACCCTTCAGGTCGTTTAGCGCGACAATGAGCAATGCAACTTTCATGTTTTGACTTTGAAATAAGACATAGAAAAGATGCCACACATGTAGTTACCGATGTCTTGTCTAGAATTGAGTTAAACGTTGTCACATTTAGAGGCCGCGACAGTTCTAAGGATCAGTGGTATATATAGTAAGGATAAGTGCAGGACTTACAAGCACTCAAACCAGCCTCCACATGGCCACATGACTAACCAGAAAAAATTTGACAAACCAATGCACACATTATCCATCGACTTGATCGGTCCAATAACCAAGTCCTATTCTGGTCACATATACATACTGTCTATAGTAGATGTGTTTACCAAATATTGCTGGATACACCCACTTAGAACTGCCACGGCTAAAACGGTAACTTCATTCATAGAATCAGAAATATTAGCGAAAGAAGGCATCCCATATGTATTAATTTGCAATAATGCAACAATATTTCAAAGTAAGCAGTCCAAAGACTTTTGTGCGAGATACTCAATTCCAAAAATATTTAACAATGCTTTATATAGCCCACAATCAAAGACCATTGATCGGTAAAATTCTACAATACAAACGTGCCTGGCAATATTGGTAGGCGAGGATCAACGAAACTGGTCCAAGTACTTATCACAAATCCAGCTATCTTTGAATAGCACGGTTAATTTAGCGACAGATTACACACCATTCTTCTTGGCAAAAGGCCGTGAGATGGTAACGGATGGTGCCTTACATTATATACGTGATAATGCACCAAATTCTTTAGATAATCTCCAACTCTCTAGTCGATCTGATAAGGCCCATGATTTAACAGAGTTGGCAGATATCTTCCAACGTGTCACAGACGCCTTGACCAAAGCGTACAAACAAAACGCGATGCGATATAACTTGCGCCGTCAAGAAGCACAACTAAGCGTAGGAGATATTGTATGTAGGGAGAGAGTATCCGAACGCACTCGGAGCTAAACGTCAAAAATGAGTAGCGTATTTAATAATTGTGTAATTAATGTTAAATATCTAATATTTGTTTAAAACTATTCACAAACCTAATCTAGAGTGCATAATTAAGCTTTGTAAATGTTATCCGTGATTTTTAATAAGTATCGAGGTCACAAATCGCCAAATCAAGAAATGACAGCTAACCGCCGGTCAACGTTCATATTTTGAAAAAATCGGAGTGTATGGTGCATTTCGACGGAATTTAAAACCAGGGGAGTATTGTTTTTTGTATAATTATTACCTTAAGTTTGGTCTAAGTGAGTATGTGATCACAGAACATGACCCTTTTCTAACCTTTTGTTGCAATTCTAGAAAGCCTAGCATATGTTACAAAATTAGAAGTCAATAAAGTGAAACCAGCCCAAATTAGTGTATAATAATTTGCTTAAGAGAAAATAAGTGTAATTTATTGTGTTTAGTTTGATTTTAGTTCAAAAAATTGAGAAATTGTTAAATATTTAGTCAAATTTATAAGTTGTGACAATTTATATGAATTACTTTTATTATTATAACAACTGTTTTGTTGTAAGCCCTTGATACAAAGTTTTAGATCCAGCTCGCTTGCATTTTCAATATGTTTTCAGCACCAATCACCAAACCGACCACACGCAGAGATGCTTTAATTAGCAAACTGCAACAAACACAAAAAGACCTCAAAGGGGCCACAGAACTCAATCACAAGCTCCTGCAGGAGCGGGGTGAGAGTGAAGAGGAGGTCGAGCGGGTTGTCAGGATGAACACAACCCTCAAAACTAAACTCGCTAAACAAGAAGCTGAGTATGAGGACCTGTTGAGCCAGCGGGATGAACTCCAACTCTCGGTAGACCAGTTCCAGCAGTGCCAGGAGGTACACGAGCAGGCGTTGCAACGCATCCGGGACCTAGAGCAACAGCTGGAGGAAATCGAGGCTAAGCAGATTGACATTTGCAAGTATTGCTCCGGACAGGGTGATGCCAATTTAAGTATATATGCTGAATTAAATAGTTGTTGCGATATAGACATAATGCATGATAGTATAATAAGCCCCCCATTAGTTGAGACTATTGATCTGACTAATTCTGTTTGTAAAGAGAGCAGTATGGATAAAAAAATAATCATAAGAGGGTCAAATAAACTTAAAAAATATATAAAATTAAATAGATTTATTAGGAGATCCAAGATTTTATTGAAACGCCACAAATCATTTTTTAAAGTAGTTTCATCAAAGTATAATCATGTGGCATTGAGGGATCAGCTCTCTGACTGCCAACGGGAACTAGACCAGGCTGCCATGGAATTAAGTAATCGCTCCAAAGAACTTAGATTATTGGAATCAAAACTTGTAGATGTTAGGAAGAAGTATGAACATGAAAATAAAACATTACAGGAATACATAGGCTTTATGAATCGTGTTCTAGAACCGGGGAGCGGCATCCCAGTGCACTTCGAGTCACCTCGGGCTCCGGGACGCTTGGCGGCTCCGTGCTGCGACAGCGCGCTGGGCTCGCCCGCGCCGCCGCCGAGCGTCGCCGCCGCGTCCCCCGCCGTCCCCGCCGCCCCCGCCCTGCGTGGGTCGTCGCTGAGCCAAGCCGAGCCAGCATCACCTCCCAGCCGGACCGAGCTGCTGACGCCGAGCTACATCAAGATGACGCCGAGCCGCACCGTGCAGCCGCCCGCGGGCCCCGCCCCCGCCCCCGCCGCCGGCGCTCCCGCCGCCGGTGCCCCCGCCGCCGGCGCGCCAGGGCGCCCGCGCCGCACCGTCGTGTACACGGACCAGGTGGGCGTCGGCCTCGGAGCGCTGCTGGCGGGCCGCCTGACCCAGCGGGTGACCAACAACTGTCTCCCGGGAGCCTCCGTTGATCATTTGGCCTCGTGCATTGCCGCTGACGACTTCGACTGCGATGCTACGCTGGTAGTTTTCGTCGGAGATAGTTTAGGATGTACTGAGCGAGACGTCATTAAACTAGCTGAGACCCTGACTGAAATAGACCAGCGAGGTGTAGGCAAAATAATAATCTGTGCTTTGCCTTTTTCGAATAGTTTGCCGGCAAAGCTAAATAGAAAGTTAGATTACTTTAATTCCATATTGTTTAGGTTATCGCTGTACAGCTGTACGATCTCGTACTTCGACACCAATAAATTTGTTAAAAATTTCGTATTGACTCAGAAGCGTACCTTTCTACCGAGGAGGTACTTACGCGAGTGTGCTAAATTATTAGCATATAATATTGTAGACCCCGTCGTAACTAGTACGACGTCGGATAATGTTAAGGCGGTCCCTGTGTTACGCTTTAGTAGCGTGGGGTCTGAAATAGGGACCGAGCCGGCCAGTAATTTAAACTGACCGATAAGACAACGCGTGTTATCACCGGCCTCGAACCCGTTGATAGATGTAGCACTAGTATTAATATAGTTCATCAAAATATACAGGGATTTTCGAATAAGGAACTTGAAATTGACTTGTTTATACAATGTTCAAATATTCATATTCTCTGTATAACGGAACACTGGCTTAGAAATCATGAATTTATGTTTAATTTTAGCAATCATAGCATAGTAAGCTCATATTTTAGGAAGTCATGTAGGCGAGGAGGCTCCTTAATTATGGTAAGACATAACTTGAAATGTAAAGAGCGTAAAGACATTGTTGACATGTCCGTCGAACGTCACATAGAAGTCTCTTGCGTAGAGTTAGATCAATTTATAATTATATGCGTATACAGGCCCCCATCCGCGGATTACAGTCTATTTGAGTCTGTTATGGAAGAAGTTCTGAGTAGTATTTTCAAGAGTGCAAAATGTGTTATTGTGTGCGGTGATTTTAACGTTAACTTGCTTGAGAAATCGCACATGTGCGTGAGCCTAGTGAATACTTTTAAATCATTTAACTTAGTCAACTTATTTTATGAACCTACTCGTATTACAGCAACCAGCGCAACATGTATAGATAACGTTTTCAGTAACAAGGAAGCTATTAATAAGTCAATCATAAACACCTTAAGTTCTGACCACTGTGGACAACAAGTCTCTTTCAGCGGAAAAACTGACGAAGCTCCACGAGACACAATGTGCAGACCTATTTCTGAAAAAAGATTAGATTTATTCAATCGCAATATCACGGAACGATTACGTTACCTTCCAATTGTTCAGGAAAGCCCTGACCGTTTATGTGCTCAATTGTTTAACTGCATCAAAACCGAATTTGATGCCAGTTTTATTTTAAAGAAAATTCAAAGCAAGGTCAAGCCTAAGTTCAGCGACTGGGCTACCCCAGATATTCACGGGAGAAGACGCCGACTCTATGAGTTGTACGATTCGAGAACTACTGATAAAAGGCCGGAATTTCTAGAGTATGTTAGGAACTATTCGAAATCTTTTAAATTAATGTGTGTCGCCGCTAAAGCCGATTACTTGTCAAAAAAGATCCAAAACTCCAAAGATAAAGTCAAAACTGTATGGCAAGTTATCAACACTGAAACTGGGAAAAGTAAAATAAAAGATCCGCACTACAGCCTACGAATCGATGATACTCTGGTAAGTTCTGACTACGAAGTAGCGGATCATTTTGAGCGGTTCTTTTCTAACGTGCCTGTCGAGACTACGAAGTCCTTAAACTCATCACCAGATGTCGCTGAATCATTATTGAAAGCAAATGTAACAGAATGTACAGAAATCTTTAGCTTTACTTATGTGTCTCCCATAACTTTAATAAAAGCTTTTAAGTCAATAAATTTAAAGAAGACTGAAGATCTCTGGGGCCTTTCAGTAAAAGTATTACATTCCATTATAGAATCAATCGCACCTTTCTTAGCTAATATTTTCAATAAATGTATTGATACTGGAGTTTTTCCTGACCTGATGAAACACAGTAAAATTATCCCCTTGTTTAAATCGGGAGCAAAAACTGACCCTACCAACTTCAGGCCAATATCAATACTACCGGCATTAAGCAAAGTTTTTGAGAAACTTATTCTTAATCAGCTTATGTCCCACTTTAATCGCAATAAACTACTCAATAGCAATCAATTCGGATTCACTAGAGGTCGTTCTACCACCGATGCCGGGGTGGTACTAATTAAACATATACATGATGCCTGGGAAGGGGCTCAAGATGCTATTGGAGTGTTCTGTGATCTATCAAAGGCATTTGATTGCGTTGATCATGTGAACTTAATTAGAAAGTTAAGACATTATGGGATAAAAAACGGTGCTCTTGACCTTGTTTCATCGTATCTGTCGAAAAGAACTCAACGAGTAGTCATTAATGGAACTCAATCTGCAGGGACAACTGTTGCGCTTGGAGTCCCTCAAGGCTCGATTCTGGGTCCATTTCTGTTCCTAGTTTACATCAATGACTTACCAAACTTGGTGCAACATAAACATGATATAGTGCTATTTGCAGACGATACATCACTTATCTTCAAGATAGGACGGAAAGAGAAAAACTATGATGTTATTAATGAGGCACTAATTACTGTTGTGAACTGGTTTACAGCAAATAATTTACTTCTAAATTCCAAGAAAACAAAGTGCATCAAATTCACTTTGCCAAATGTCAAGCAAATAAACTATTCTAAGATCAAACTAAAGGATGATGAACTGGAATTTGAAGACAACACAGTGTTCTTAGGCATTACCTTAGATTCAAAACTGCAATGGCATGCGCATATTGCCACTCTGGCTGGCAAACTTAGTTCTGCGGCCTATGCAGTTAGACGTATTAGACAGTTAACTAACGTTGAAACGGCCAGGCTGGTGTATTATAGTTACTTCCATAGTGTTATGTCCTACGGAATCCTGTTGTGGGGTAAAGCGGCTGACATCCAGACCATCTTCGTGCTACAGAAACGAGCTGTACGCTCCATCTACGAACTAAAAGCCAGAGAATCTCTCAGAGATAAATTTAAAGAGGCAAACATTCTTACTGTAGCATGCCAATACATTCTTGAAAATATTATGCATGTGCGGAAAAATTTACAGGAATTCAAGCTTAACAGTGATATCCATGACTACAACACTAGAAGTAAACACAAGATTGCAGTGAAGGCCAGTCGTCTCCGAAAGGTTAGCATGTCATTTGTGGGGAACTGTATACGATTTTATAATAAAATACCTATCGAAATAGTTAATTTGCCATTCAGTAAATTTAAGTCCCATATTAAAAGGTATTTGCTAAGCCAGGCGTATTATACTGTCAACGATTTCTTAAATGACAAAAATGCTTTCAAGCCAGTGGTAGTTTAATCCTGTTACTTTTAATATATCTATGTTTATTTTAGGATATATTCTTGTATAGTAGTTCCGTTACGTTTTATGTAACATGATGCTATTTCTCGCCTCACAGTCGCCTTAACTTTGTTATTATCAATGTCCGCCAGCTTGAATATGTCATGCTCGCTTTAAGGGCTTTGCCTACGGTGGCGTCGTTGATCGGGTCGCCACCTTCCCTGACAGATGGTCGAGGGAGGCGATGGCTGAGATACGCGTCATACTCGTGATCGGGTGCTGTTTGTGGAGTCCGGTCTGTTCATGCTTGCTAGGACATAGTGACTACGTTAATACTAGTGTCTTTTTATAGGGGATTGACGAGAGACATCATCCTGTTGTGGATTCGTTTTTATTATCAGTGACTTAGAGACCATATACATCTCTAACAATATTAAATTAATTTTAATTTTGACGCTCAGAGACCATGTACATCTCTGGGATAATATATTAATTTCACTCCTTGTTTAATCTTGAGACCTTATACATCTCTAACTTAATATTTGTAATAGATAACTTTGCAAGTTTATCTTCACTGTATGACATTAATTTTGTTATAATTGTTAAACTCGAAATTATTATTCCTTCTTGAACTGTAAATTAATATTTTGACATGAAAAATGTAATACTTATTATAGTCAGACTTTCTTAAATTGTAATTAATATTTTGACATGTAAAAGTGCCCTTGTGGCCTATTTGCAGAATAAATGTTTGTATTTTGTATTTTGTATGGAGGCGAAACTTTGTACAGTCAAGCGCAACACATTATTTTTCCGCTAAACTGGCTCCGCGCTTCATTAAATGCAAAGTCGTTATGAAGCAATCGGATGTCGTTTACGACCTTCAGGAGATAAGCACAGGAAAAGTTGGAAAATATCATGTTAAAGATATCATTAAACTGCCATAGCAAAAATAAGGTGTGTTCTGAGCTTTCTAAAGTAAAACCTTAGAAAAGTATAACAAATTTACTTATTTTTCCTATTTTTTCTGTGCACAGAAAAGAATTGACATAAAAATGTCAAACTTAATTTATTGCTAGCAATCAAAAATTTCCGAAAAACCGTACAACCTAAGGTACCAGGTAGTACTAGTGAAACTTACATAAGTTCACACATTTCCTCAAAATAAGGAAACTCAAGTTTTCCTATAAAAAAAAAATAGAAGACAAAACTTAGTAACAAAAATATGACACTACTCCCAGTGTTATGATAACAACACCAAAGTGAACGTACTAAGGTGTAGCAGTAAGTATAAATATAAGCCATAGAATATTATAGCTTTCAAGATAAGTACTTGGTATAATTATACACATACATTAATGGTCACACCGTGCTTTAATGCAGGTTCGATCAAGTAATGAATTAAGGTTGTATAAGGATTCTATAAGTCAATTGGAGGATGAGTGCCGAGGAATAAAAGGACCGCAATATTTGAGAGGTGATTTACTACTGCCGGTTGATCGTACACTGATTGTTTGTACAACTTATAGTTAATAATGCACTTTAGCTACATCGGTACATGTGCGAGGTTAATAACTTTATTTGGGGCTAATGCAAAGTACACATGCATCGTTGCAGAAAATAATGTACATCTTTGTACATATTGCCATCTCAGAAGAAGGCTCAAATGTGTCAAAATGTATCATGTAAGAATAACATGTATGAAATAATGTACAATACGTATAAATGACGGTTAAGGTGTATACAACAAATAAATGTGTAAAATCCTAAGACTATGTTTGCAAAATAGTGCATTACTAAATAAAATAAAATGTAAAAGGTGCAAACTTAATCTAAGATATCAAGTAACAAACAGGTATAAAGGTTAATATAAGATATCAAGTTCAAAAGTCCGTGCTAGTACTAGTGTCAAAAATCACTTGCTTCGCGGAAGTGATTACTTTCCGCGCACTCCCGCACTCTTTCGTAGCTTTACACGCACTCCCACACTCTATTGTATCACTTTTATCATTATTACATGCCTCTTCACTGGCGCGTAGTTGTTGCTGTGTCAGTTTCCACGTTCCTGTACGGTACTTATAGTATAGGACGATACACATCATGAGGACCCCAGTGCTGACGATCAGTGATGCTCCGATGGTTCCAGTTTAGATTGGCCTTTAAGCAGTTGTATATCCCGTTGTATATGTGAAAATTGCAGTTCGTGTGGTTCATTTTGGAATGTCATGTGGGTTATCGAAGTATTTAATACGTCGTTAAGTGATGATAACTCGGGTATAGTGTTTGTATCTAACTCAATAACTGATTTTGCAACGTAATCTTTGTTCGCATACAACATGAAGGTGTCACCTTTCAAAACACAACCTTGTCCTAGAGTTATCAGTCCGTTGTTACGTAGTGTCTTCGACGTCAAACCGTCTAGGCATAAAATGCGAACTAGGCATTCGTTGCAACAAGTGAAGGTCCACGTGTTCTGTTTATATAATTTGCTCCATTTTTCAATGCATGGTTTTGTTTCCGTATGACAATATGAATTATATTGTGCTCGATGAGTTAATATTTCCGTATTGCAAATTGATTTCCCTTGTTTCACCTCATAAACAGGATGATTCAAATGGCATAACAGGCACGTGTTTAAGTCTGGTTGCTCGATGGGGATAAAGGTGTCCTGATTAATATTGAAGGCGATCAGTTCTGATCCTGGAATGACGTGAATGACATTTTGTTGTGATATATGCTGGGGAATGCTTATCAGTTTGTCAAGTTCAAACTGTTCATCACTTAATAGTGGAATTTTTGCTTCCATGATGAGATATTGGTCGGTAATGCGAGCGTGAATTGTGAGTAGCTTATACAAGTTACGTATGTTATCTTGCAGGTCCGGAAGTGCCAATTTGCTGTCTAGATGCCGAGTTATTCGGTTTAATTCAGTTTGCAATTGTTTAGGGGAGAGCAGGTGAACGTCGACATGGCCGTGGTACATATTTGTCAACGTATTAATGACGGTTTGTTGTATGCCTTTTAAGTGTGTCAGCATTCCATTCGCTGCTATAGAGGACGTCATGATGTAGAAGGCATTTTCATGTGCGTGCTGTAATTGATTTGATATGTCTGTTAAGTTATTTAGGTGCTCAGTGACTATTTGAAGTTGCTTGTTCATAATGTCTTCGTTACGTTTTAGTATATTGCCTTCCGCTTCAATTATGCTAGTTTGATTTTTTATTAGTTGAAGTAAATGATGCTCATTGTGTCGGGTCAGTCGGATATCATTTTCGTATTTTTCGGCGAATCGTTGATCCAACACTCCGAAGAGGGTGTTTGCAAGGTATCCCACTCCGTCCACTAATCCTCTTTTGTAGCGGGTTTCCATAGGGTGAGTTTTAAGAAGGGTATTGTAAAACTGAAGTTCTGCCATGTCCTGGTCTAATTGATGTACGATTAGTTGAAATTGGGTCTGTAATGTCGGCCGTAAAAACTGTTTAATGTGTTTCACGTAATTGTCCAATGCGTCAACGTTTTGCCAATAATTGGTCATGTTATAGTATAAGACTATCTTCCAGTCATCTTTAATTTCCTGCATGTCAGCGATTCTGTCAAAGTATAAAGTCCGATCAAAGTTTAGTGGTGTGATTGTAAAGTCCTTAGTGTGCGCCTGTACGCTTGTAATTGACAATATCATAAGCATTAAGAAGGCGTAGCTTAAGAGGGCACACGACATTTTAGGTGTCCGTCGTGTAGGTGGCCTATTTTCTGAGGTAGGCCGGGTAGGTTAGTCATTGTCTTTCTTTGTATCATGTTCATTGGTAACGAGGGGAACCAGTTGAACAATTGGTCGTTTTAGAATACCATTCTGGGTTTTAAGTGTCACAACTCTAGTATGACCGTCTTTTCCGGGATGTGTGTCAATTATGTGGCCTAGTGCCCATCGTCCCACAGGTTGATTTCCACGGATGCACACAATGTCATTTATTTGTAGATTTTCAGTTGGTTTTTGCCATTTGTTTCTTGCTTGTAACTGTTGTAAATATTCTCTAGACCATTGCTGCCAGAAGTCTTGTGTCATTTTTTGTACAAGTTGCCATCTTTTTCTAAGATCCTGGTTGGAATTGGCAGGTTCAGGAACTGTCAAGTGGGCGTCTCCTACAACAAGGAAATGGCCTGGTGTCAAACAATTGAGTTCGTCAATGCTTTCTGTCAACGGGCATAGCGGTCTTGAGTTTAAGCACGCTTTAATTTGACATAGGAGGGTCGTAAATTCCTCGTATGTCAATTTTTGTTCTCCTAGTACTCTCTTGAGGTGGTATTTAGTACTTTTGACGCTTGCTTCCCACAGTCCACCTCCAGATGGCCAGGCTGGTGCGTTAAAGTGCCAGTGGGTGCCCTTTTCCGTTATACCGTTTATGACCGTGGTGTCCATGTTTTTCGTGATTTCTTTGCGTTCTTCCATTAGTTGACGGCTCGCCCCAACGAAGTTTGTGCCATAAGGAATGCACTGCTGCTCAGTTCTGAGACTAGCTCCAGGTGTATCGCTTTGGTTGCCAGACATACAAATACCGCTATGTATGCCTTTAGCATTTTAATTCCTCTACCCTTGTTTGCTTTAATGTCAACAAATCCAGTGAAGTCAACACCCGTGTGTAAGAACGGGCGAGATGCCGTAACTCTGGGTTGGAGTAGGTCGGCCATGATTTGTTGTGGTTGCTTGGCGTTAAATCTCCGGCAAATCACGCAGAGATGTAAGTATTTCTTGATTGCTTGATATCCGCCGATGATCCAATATTTTTCTCGTAGATGTAATAATGTCAGCTTGGGACCACCGTGAAGCTTTTGTAAATGCGCTCTGTTCACTAGTAGCTCTGTCAGTCTGCTGTTTCTAGAGATGATGATAGGATTTTTTGTATGATGGTTCAAGGAGGAGTTGTTCAGTCTACCTCCCACACGTAGTAGACCGTCCTCGTCTAAATACGGATTGAGTTTTAAGATGTTGCTCTTTGCGCCGACACATTTATGTGCACGTAATTTTCTAATGTCGTCAGGGAATTTGTAATGCTGAATATGCCTCACGATTATCTTTTCTGCAGTTATTAACTCGGTTACTATTAAGTAGAACAGTTTAATTTGCATGGTCAGGTGTGGGGCTCTCGCTATTGCAATAAAGCGCAAAATCCACGCTAGCACGCGAGTGATATGAGTCATGTTGCTATGTCGGCTCATTAGTTCCATTATTGTAGACGGGGGCTCAGATTGTGCAACGTATGTTTGCTTCGGTTTAGATTCGCAATCTGTGGGGGTAATTATTTTACTGTCAAGTGTTTTTTTGTCAAAATTCTTTAGCCACGAAGGCCCATGCCACCATAGAGAGTGGTTTTTTAACTGCGACACGTTTAGCCCTCTTGTGGCGCAGTCTGCCGCGTTGTCTTCAGACTTTACATGATTCCAATGGGCACTCGGAATGACGTCATGAACACTTTTTACTCGATTACTGACGAAAGTTTTCCACTTCGACGGGTCGCCTTTTAACCATCCTAAGACGATCATTGAGTCTGTCCAGGCGTATGTGCTGTCATGTAAGCCTTCCCATTTGAATGCTTCGATTACCTTTTTCATTAAGCGGGATAAGAGCAATGTTGCGCTGAGTTCCTTTCGTGGGAGCGTCAGTTTGTGGTGTTGACTAATTGGTGCCAGTCGCGATTTGGCAGCTATAAGTCGGACAACGGGTTCGTTATGTTTGTCAAATGAACGGACGTAAATGCAACAGGAGTAGGCCTTGTCAGATGAGTCGCAAAATCCGTGAATCTCGAATATCTGTGTCATGTCACCCAGCCATCTGGGTATTTCAATGCTTTCAATGTCACGTATGTCAGCTGTGAATTTTTGCCAATCGTTTTGGACAGTTTCTGGTACGACATCATCCCAGTCGCAACCAGCATGCGACCATATGGCTTGAAAGAGTAGCTTGGCCTTCACTGTCAAGGGGTTTAAAAATCCCAAGGGATCGTAAATTTTTGAAATTTCCGAAAGTATTAAACGTTTCGTAAGTTTTCCCCCGGGTTTGTCTGTCAGCGTGTTTTTAAATATAAATGTGTCACGTGCGGGGTTCCATTGTAATCCGAGCGTTTTAGTTATGTGTGCATTAGTGAAGTCTATGACGTTTGGACTTATGCTATCATTCGGTATATTTTCCAGCAACGTGGGGTTATTACTGGTCCATTTTCTTAGATTAAACCCCGCGCCTCACAGCATGGAGATAAGTTGGTGTTGAATTTCTAATGCATTATTTTTGTCATCATTGCCTGTCAATACGTCATCAACATAGATTTCGTTATTGATGAAATTTGCTGCTAGGGGGTATTTTTCAGAGTCATCTTGTGCCAGTTGTTTAAGGGTTCTCAAGGCCAAATAAGGGGCTGCCTTTTGGCCATAGGAGACCGTTGTAAGCTGATATTCTTTCAATGGTTGGCCTGGAGCATCTCGCCATACGATCTTCTGCAGGTTTTGATCGTCTGGATGTACTAGAATCATTCTGTACATTTTCTCACAGTCTGCGGACATGACATATTTGTAGCGTCTCCAGTTAATGAGTAGACTTTGCAAGTCTTGGTGTAGTTTTGGTCCACACTCCATGAGGTCATTTAGGCTATGTCCAGATGTAGATTTTTGGCTAGCATTGAAGACCACACGCAGTTTCGTTGTTAATGATTCCTCTTTTTTAATTCCGTGGTGGGGTAAGAAGAAGTGGGGGTTTATGTCTCCAGAGCATTCCTTCATGTGTCCCATTTTAATATATTCGTTAATAAAATTCTTGTAGCTTGCTGACGGGTCTTCATCTTTTGTTAATCGCTTCTCCAGTTGTCGGAATTGAGCTATTGCTTGCGGTTTGGATTCTCCCAGGAGATCAACGAAGTTTTCCTTCATCGGCAGCCGAACTTCATATCTTCCATTTTCGAGCCGTCGAGTCGTGCTAGTGTACAGGTTTTTACAGTACACTTCTTGTGATGTCATGGAGTTGTTAGTGTCAGTGATATCTTCGATCTCCCAGTATTTTTCTAAGTCCTCTGTGTCATGAATTACTGCGTGACAGTTGTATGTTTTCACCGCTCCCGAGAGTATCCAACCTAATTTTGTTTGCTGCGCCATGGGTGTGTTTGAACCTTTCACTAACCCATTCATCATTATTTGATTTTAGATCTCCACATCTAGGAGGATATCTATGGGTTGGGATATGTTATATTTAGGGTCGGCTAGCGTAATGCCGTCTATGTGCTCCCAGTTTCTCTTTTCGAATGTAGCGCTGGGTAGATTGCTAACGACGCGTGTCATAATTAGTGCGTCCGTTGTGAATTCGAAGTCGTTGTGTAAGGATTTGCATTGCAGAGCTACCTTTCCCCTACTTTTGTTTGATAGAGTCCCGACGCCAGATACGTTAGCTCTAAATTGCTGCCGCTGTAGCCCTAATCTTTGTGTTGTGTTTTCATTTGTGCTGATAGATGGGATTCCCCCCTTATGCATAGATGGACTAAGCTCCATACATGTATGAAATAATTATAGATTATGTAATAGTGTATGTGTAGTAAGGTAATTAACTAACACTAGTGTATAAGTCTGTAACTAATCTCATATGGATTCTGTCCGAAATAAAATTATTATTATTATTATTATTATTAATCAGTGTAATCTCTGAGCCTTGATCAATTAGTGCTCTGAGGGTGATATATTCCCCATGGCTGTTAGCCACCTGAACTAGGGCAGTGGGTAGTAATATTTCGTCACTGCTTCCAGCGACGAAGTTGTTTTGCATATGTCTTTGTGGTGACATAGCCGTTGATGCGTGCGGTAATGAGGGCGTCGGTTTCGGGGCGGTTGCATTTCCAAAGGCCTTATGTAGCACGGTATTATGAGGTTCGTTGCATTCCTTGCAACGTTTTTCTGATTTGCAATAATTCTTGGTATGTACATATAAACAGTTTTTGCACACGTTGGACTTTGTAATAAATTTTATTTGCTCGCCATTTGACATACTTAGGAATTGCTTGCATTGAAATAATGCGGGATCATCATTGCATAATAGACATTTAATTTTATTTGCAAATACGTGACAATTATAGTTGTAATGTGGGTTAAATGCGCTTTTTGTAAGTTGATTTGTAGGTTTTGGATACCTATTGAAAGTTTGGGGATGTCTACTGTATGACCCTTGCATTTGTTTGGTGGGGTTGCTGTCAGGTTTTCGTCTTGTCAGTGGCTCTAGTGCCGTGAATTTCGCTTCAATGAAGTTCATGAATTCGTCAAGGGTGGGCAACTCCCTAGGATGTTCTCTCATCTCCATGTAGTTGGTGTAGGTATCCGTATCTAATTTTTCACATAGAATATGGACTAATATTGGATCACATGACGCAGTATCCACGCCCAAATTGTGGATTGCGTGTAAGGTTTCCATGCTAGTGTCATATAACCGTTTCAATTCTACGGCAGATTGTTTCTCTATGGTGGGCTGTCTCATGAATGCTTGAAATTGCTTGGTGAATAAGAGTTGCTTATTGTTATATCTGTGTGTCAATAACTCCCAACATACGTCGTAATTGTCGGCACTTACTTGTAAATGTTGCACCAGTTTTTCGGCTTCACCTTTCAGTTTACCCTTTAAGTGTTGCATTTTCTGCGTTTTAGTGATGGTAGGGTTGTTATGAATAGCCTCAATATAGAGATCCTTAAAGGTAGGCCATTGTGTGTAGTTTCCAAAAAATTGGGGTATTTCTAATTTAGGTACTGATAACTGCTGATGAATTGACGATGAAAGTTTGTTGTTAAGGTGCTTTTTAGATCGCTCATATTTCAACTCATACAACATGTAGTTGTCATAATAATCTATGTCAGTGCCGTTGGTAATACTGTCAATTTGCAGATGCAAGTTCTCCACTGTGTTCCACCGAGATTGCAATATTTTCAGCTTGTCCTCAATTTCCCACTTTTCAACAAGGTTGTCAGTTTGGATGCCCTACACATACCTTTTTAATGCTCGGAAATTGGCATTTTGCAATTGTTTAAGTTCCATCAACTTGATGTCCTCCCCGAGAAATTTGCTGGTGTCAAATCTCACATTTCCCGCGGTATTCTCGTCTTCCCCGAGGTTTACTTTCCTGTCACTGGGGCCCGCGGTGGGTTCCATAGTACCCTGCACGTTGACGGCTTGCAGGGCTTTGCGCGTTCCCGAATACCAACCGGAAATAACGTCGAAAACGTTCTCGGCGAAGTATTGATGGCTTTTATCACTTTCTTTTTATAACTCTGTGTCGTTTTGTTGGCACTCTTGCCACAGAGCTTCCAACTTTTACAGTCGGTCAGTTACATATTTAGAAGTCTTCCTGCTCGCGGGATCCTTCTTAAAATTAGCCTGTATTCTTCTAATATCTTCTAAAATCACAGTTTGGCGCGCAATCAACTCAGATGCCATCTTGATGATGAATGCAAAGTGTAAAATATGGAAAGATCTTACTTGAAATGCGGCTACTTATTCGCCTGCTCGCTGCCGGATGCTGGCTGCTGGTGCTAGATGCTGGATACTGGGTGCTGTATGCTGTTGCAGGATGCTGTATGCTGTTGCAGGATGCTGTATGCACTCGCGAGTTTAATGTCAATTATGTCAATGTCACTGGTTGGTACCACAGACCTCAGGCACTATTTTTCCGCGACGACGGCGTCAAAATTCGAACCGAAGGTCCACTTCTCGAAGGACCAAAAAACAATGTATAAGGATGCAATGTAATGGATAAGTCAATTGGAGGATGAGTGCCGAGGAATAAAAGGACCGCAATATTTGAGAGGTGATTTACTACTGCCGGTCGATCGTACACTGATTGTTTGTACAACTTATAGTTAATAATGCACTTTAGCTACATCGGTACATGTGCGAGGTTAATAACTTTATTTGGGGCTAATGCAAAGTACACATGCATCGTTGCAGAAAATAATGTACATCTTTGTACAAAGGTAGTTACAATTAATAAGTTTACAAAATAAGGATAGATAACAAAACAAAAAACATAGGCATAGTTTAGGATCCGACTGAATAGTCATACTTATATGTAGAATTATAGTCTGTGAGTTATACGTAGGATTATAAGCTGCAAGACAATAGCTGATACCTTAAGGCATGTCAAATAAATTATAGTCTGAATCACAATCTCACATTATATAAGTCATAGAATATTAGTGGCATGTCAAAGTTTAAATACACTTAGTCTTTACAAAAAATAAACAGATGACAAGGGGTTTCACCCGGTTCACCCGGCTCTCGCGGTTAAGTGGTACTTAACCTTTTTTCGCGAAAAAAGGGGTATGGTTGTTGTGTTTTTCTTGTATCCTTTTCTTTGTCTTATTGTGCGGTTTTGCTACCTCATTAACAGCCGTCATAAACGATAAGAAGTTAAGATTACCAACTCTAGAGCCTTTGCCAAAAGTTTAAATTGCTTTAATAGAAATGTGACTTTAGACGTTTCTGCATAATATTATGGCCGCCGGGGCCCGTATTCGACGTTGAAACTAATTAATAATAAACTAATAATTTAAATATGTGTATTTGTGTAATAACATGTTGCATGTTTTCTAGATAATATTTATGATTCGTTGATTTATAAAATATGTAAATTATTTAACTAAGATTTTTTGATTTCTTGCATGCTTTTTAATATAAATTTCTGTAAATAAAGAAGTAACACGTTGTGTAAATAAATAAAGAATGCGTTTTTACAGAAGAATTATTATTTATTTCTAAGTGGATCCATCCGTGGTCTACATTTATAATTTGTTGATTTATAGAATAGGTAAATTATTCAATAAAGATTTGTTGATTTGATGCACGCTTTTTACATGTTTCTACTTATTAAAAAAACCACTGGTATTTTTCTTGTTTTATTTGAATACAGCCCTGGCGTTTACCTGAACATCTGTAGAAGAAGAATAGCATCTCGACCGCTATTTTTCTATTACAGCAATAGTAATTTATTGCTCATAGAGATAGAGTAGAAAATCTATTGAACGTTTAAGGTGGTTGTAACGTTTTTTCTACAACGTGGTCATTATCGCGTTTTGCGGTTACCCAAATAATGGGTTTGTTTTCTTTAAGTAGATCGGTCAAAACTATTTGATAACAACTAAACTGTAGCGTTGCTACTATATAGAAGTTTAGATTTGTAGGCATATTTTATCGAATGGATTTTTATAGGAAATAACATTGTATGCTTATCGTAGTGTATAGGGCATAATTACTCACCTTACGAATGTAATAATCAATACAATAATCAAAGTATCAATAATTAAATGTAGTGTTACATGTTAAAAATAAGACTAAGAAACTAATAACAATCGAGATTTGTTAAAGATGTATAAGCGTCAAGATAAAAGGTAATAAAGTAGGTAGACTAATCATAATAAAATATTTTGAGATATATCTGTAAGCGTCAACATGAAAATAATAAAATCTATTAAATAAATATCCTCAGAGATGTATAAGGTCTCTGAGCGTCAGTCTAAAAATAAAATCAAATGAGAACAGAGCAAACTCTCCCATCATGTCAATTCTACTGAACACTAGTACGAAGTTACTAGTCCTTGCAAACATGAACAGACCGGACCCCACAAACAGCACCCGTTCACGATTTTGACGCGTATCTCAGCCATCGCCTCCCTCGACCATATGTTAGGGAAGGTTGCGACCCGATCAACGACGCCACCGTAAGCAAAGACCTTTAGGCGAGCATGACATATTCAAGCAGCAGGACATTTATAATCAACGTAGTACTTAATAATAAAATATCGAATACAATGAGATACCTCATGATGTGCTCAAATGTACATGAAATGATTTTACAACAGTAAAAGTCCATACTAAAATTGTAGTTATACATGTCTACATTATAAACCATTGATAATTATAGTAAATTAGACAACTGGCTTAAAAGCTTCTTGATTGTTTAAAAAATCATTGACGGAATAATGCGCCTTGCTTACCAAGTGACTTTTAACGTGACACTTAAATCTGTTGAAGGGCAAATTCACTACATCCATGGGTATTTTATTATAAAAGCGTATATAGTTCCCCACAAAAGACGTGCTACCTTTACGGAGACGACAGGCTGCCACTGCGAGCTTGTTTTTTCTTCTTGTGTTGTAGTCGTGGATTTCGCTGTTAAGTTTGAATTCATGTAGATTTTTCCGCACATACATAATGTTCTCAAAAATATATTGAGATGCTACAGTGAGAATGTCTGCCTCTTTAAATTTTTCTCTTAAGGAGGCACGAGCATCCTAGTCATAAATAGAACACACTGCTCCTTTTTGTAGTTCGAAGATAGTCTGGATATCCGCCGCTTTCCCCCACAGCAGGATTCCATAGGACATAACACTGTGGAAGTAACTGTAGTACACCAATTTTGCTGTCTCGACGTTTGTCAGCTGCCTAATTCGCCTCACTGCATAGGCTGCGGAGCTAAGTTTTCCTGCTAATGTGGCTATATGTGCATTCCATTGAAGTTTTGAGTCTAAGATTATTCCCAAAAATACAGTCTTGTCATCGAATTCTAGAATTTCGCCCTTTGATTTAAGCTTAACATTGGGTAAAATAAATTTTATACACTTCGTCTTCTTTGCATTTAAAAGCAGGTTATTGGCTGTAAACTAATTTTCAATAGTGGATAATACATCCAATCGTATCCTGAGACTTCTCCCTGAAACTCTCCTCCTCATTTTGGTCGGCATCTTCAATGCCGCGTTGACCAATGCTCACTTTCCAGCCGCGTGGAAAGGTGCAGCGGTCATAGGGATAGCGAAGCCCGGTAAACCCCGGACTTCGCCTGCCTCTTATAGGCCGATCAGCTTACTTAGCTCTCTAGGAAAACTATATGAGCGGGTCCTTCTCACTAGGATTCTCAGATTTACGGCTGAGACTAACGTCATCATCGACGAGCAGTTCGGCTTTAGATCCGCGCACTCGTGCGTCCAACAGGTGCACCGCGTCACGGAACACGTGCTGGGCGGTTTCTCTCGTTTCCAGGGGCTCAGGACCGGTGCAATCTTTCTCGACGTGGCGAAAGCATTCGACAAGGTCTGGCATAACGGGCTGATATACAAGTAGACCAAGAAAATTAGTGAAACCTGGACATAATTAGATAACTGTAATTTTCTTTTTCTATGATATGAAGTATTGTCAGTTTTAGTTAAAATAAAAAGAATTAAACATTTTAAGGTTCCGCGTCAATGTAAAAAACCCAAAAAACTAAATTTTAAAGACTTTTTGATTTCATAAGTACAGCATAATAGATAACTTCGTAAAAGTACCTCTATTATGGTATGACGCTTGCATTCCAGTTAAATAAATCAAAATTAAACTAATTAATCAACCGGTACTATCATTAATCAAGAAGGTTTGGTAAGTTACACTTTTCTGGCTTATCTTATCAGGCATTATAGATAACTGTAATTCAACAATTTATTCTGAATAGTATATTACATGTGTTGATAAATTATTAAAAAATTAAACAAATTCCTTTGCGGATCTCTAAAGTCACAAATATTGGTAATTTTTGGAGAAGCAAAATACGTAACTACTTGAAAAGTGTTTAATTTATGCCACCAACATATTATTAGCAAGCTAAAAGAAACAAATTAAACAAAAAATATCCACGATTATCAATTAATTGATATCTTCTCTTACTTGCGTTTTAATATGAACGTTATGTCTTGCAGAATAAGGTTGTAATTTCTTTGTTTCTCAACTCACGGCCATGCTGTCGCGAGTCGCGAGTTATTTTCGTGTGGTAGTCGTCTCGTGCATTCATTTATTATAGGCTTATATTCAATGATTGTCAAACCTTTATAAACACGTGAGGTGCACCACGGTTCGGCTAGGGCGGAAATTTATTGAAATATTGTGTTTATTAAATCGATAACAACTAAATTGTTCAAAATGGGATATATGATTTAGTGTTGTCCAAAAAAAAGGTAGTTCAATGTCCAACTTCAAATGAGGTGAGGTGAGGTACCAACATATACTTAGTGTCTGTTAGCAGCAAAAAGAGGGTTTTTTTTAGATGTAGTGTATATGATAGTCACCAACTACTTTCATGCATCATATTTATACTTAACTTCATATAAAAATGGTATTTATTGTAGAGGCTGTTTTATTTTGGAATGACCGGTCAGGTGAATCAAAGCAATAAGAAGTTAGAAGATTGTAAGTAATTCCTTTGATTGGCACAGCAAAAGGCATGAGATTCATAGACTTATATAATATGACAACCCCATAGTAATTAAATCTAAACACGTAATATACTCGTAAGTACTCAAGAACTACAGCAATATAGTTATTATTCCAACTTGATAATTTGAGTATGCTTGGGTAATTTAAAGAAATTCACGTAGGTCCACCTCATACTATCACTACAAGATGTTATCATTTGAACTGGCATATAATTAATTAGTTTACCAATGATATAACATTAATGAGGTGGAATAAAAACAATATTAAAAGTAATTCCCACATCGTATGTCGCAGTGTAAAACGCAAACCACATCGACAATACAAATACAGCCACAATACACGTTACATACACAGACATTCATGTATCGACAAAATGTTTCTACTGATCCTGATACAAATATAAAAAAATAAACAAACCTTAGAAACAAACAAGCTTCCCAAATAGATAAAGCTTTGTCAGATTGTCAATGTCAGATTTATTCATAGGTAGCATTTTCTTATATTCGGCTTCGGAGACGCCTACACATACGTGGTGAAAATAGTGCTGGCATGATGAACATTTTAAGTGCTCTTCTGGTTTTGCAAGTTTGTTACATTTGGAGCAATCCATAGTGTGATATTAGAGGCAGGTAAGCTCAAAAGTTACTTACTATGTCACTCAACACTTCTAAGTATCCTCTGGGTCACTGACTGTGTTTCGACTTTCGACGTGAGATAACCTTAGTTCGGGTGTCTATTATTTTATCGAAATATTTTACATCGATTTTCATTTCACCGAAAACTGTTCGACGAATTTCATTAGGTTTTTTTTTCTAATCACATAATCATCAATTCATGGCATTTTATATAATCGAACCACTTTTCATAGTTAATCGTTTCGAATCCGTCTCTAATCGTAGCGTAACGGTACATCGAATTTACCTTTCATAGAAATGTTCGTTATTCATAGTATTAATTTAACGAAACATGATTCACAGATAGTACGTTCCATATAGTATTCTTTCCAAGGACAATGTTTCATCGAACAACCAAGCAAGCATGATTTTTCCGCATTACAGTCGGTCTTGCCCTAACAGGTCTTTCTGGGCTTATATAAAAAAATAACCTCGAAGATTTGCTCCCGT
The DNA here is from genome assembly GCA_963556455.1 of Epiblema foenella. Classification (NCBI taxonomy): domain Eukaryota; kingdom Metazoa; phylum Arthropoda; class Insecta; order Lepidoptera; family Tortricidae; genus Epiblema; species Epiblema foenella. The sequence goes on along the minus strand of OY747097.1, from coordinate 11,006,811 downwards.
CTTAATCTTCTAACCTATCCGCATTACAGTCGGTTTTTCCCTAACAGGTCTTTTGTACATTTTAGGTTTTGGGTATTTTTGTTTCTGAGTATTTTTGTTTTTGAGTACTTTTACAGAGTACACCAAGAATCAAAATTATACTAAAGGCAATTCGATGAACGACTGCGTCGATGAACAAATAAAATACTGAATTAAAATTCGATGAGTTGATTCTTGTGTAATAGTATATTATGCAACTGGTGTATAAGAAGGGTATAAAAAGGCGAGTGGTGTGGGTTGCGATGTGAGCCTTGGCGAACATCGCAAATAAAGACACCACGAGCCTTTTTATACCAGTTATACACCGTTGCATACAATACTTTTTCTACGACTCATTTCAAATAAAAAGTAAGTATTTTTCAGGCTTTTCGTGCGCCATATTTCCCCTTGGTAATTATGCAACTTACCTATGCAATTTCTTCAGTAATGCTATATAACTTCTTCATGGATCTTCATTTTTTTAAAGAATCAACGTACCTACACATTTTCTTCATGAACACAAAATAATCGTTTTATTTAAGTAATATAATCATTTCGTTTTCATTTTCAATTAGGCATTTGGTGGGAAATCAAAAATATTACACTATGTTTATGGTTTGTTTTTTTTTTTAATTTGCTAGACTTGGCATCCGACCTAAACTGAATTCAAATCCGGATCGAATCTTAACTGTTTCGTTTTCATAAATATATCCGAAAATAGATAAAAACTGTTAAACAACACAAAAAAGATGATAAATGTATGTACTCATATTAGTAAATAATATATTATGCATTAATTAATTCATAAAAATTATAGCAAAGTTGCGTTAAGTTGGCAGCACTGATTTTAATCATAAAAGTTTCACTTGAACGCACCGAAGAATGACTACTAAACATAATATTTGTAGTAGTCTGTGGCACCCAACTCTGCTTTTATTTTTCATTAAAGTAGGAGTAAAGGGTAAGGAGTGTGTTTTTGGGCAATAGACTAGATAGACTTTTTACAGAATAAATAAAGTATGTATTTATGTTACAGTTCATGATTGCGTAAGTCGCGAAAAAAGTACAGGAGTAGAAAAAAGGTAATTCGATCAAATGTTTGAGCGATCTAACGAAGTTCGATGAATGATTCCTAAGTGATAATAAAATTCTGCGAATAGTGTTATAGGAAACGATAATCGATGTAACGATTTTCGGTAAAATGATGGATTCCCCCTTAGTTCACAGAAGTTACACTCTTGGAAGTTCAATTAAGCACACACAATGATAGATTTTCGCCGATTAATAGTAAAAGTCGTAAATTAATTAATCTCGTTGAGATTTAAAAAAAAAAAGTTTGAATCTGACATTGTCAAAATTGAGTTGAACTCAAACTCAGACTCAAAATATAATTTGTTCAAATAGGCCTAGCAACAAGCACTTTTGAATCGTCAGTTACACATTACATAAATTGAATATAATTATTCGGAGCAATTTATTGATGCATATGAAATTAAAAAAAAAGAAATGAATTACTGTAATGTATGATAAAAGATAGTATAATAAATTCACAAAAAGATCGCCAATACGTAAAAAAAATAAATAAAAAAGTAGTGTAGTATAGTTGCGTATTTTTTTGCCCTTTTTCAACACTTTGAAAGGTGTTTCGTTAGCTGTGTAGCCCGTTTCGTAAGTATATAAAAAAAAAGTTAACAAATAACAACAACATGTTTGGTCTATTCGTTTTTCAACGTAGACAAGTAAACTCCTTTCAATAATAATTTGTTCCGCGAGTCACGATATCATTAACTTCGACCATAGTTTTTAGGGTTCCGTAGCCAAAATGGCGAAAACGGAACCCTTATAGTTTCGTCATGTCTGTCCGTCCGCCTGTCCACATGTCGCAGACGAGTTACTCAAAAACTATAAGCACTTCACACACGTAACCGGTGGATGAAAAAAAAATTAACGCACAAAGTCATGTGGGGTATCTAAGGATAGACCTTTAAAAATGATATGGAGGTTGCTTTAAAACTTTTCCATTTAAATCAACCCTTGGTGAGACATTAGCTGTCAAAGTCATAAAAACTGACCCCCCCATCCCTCTAATTTCCAAACTATGAAGTTTAAAATTCTGAAAAAATTGAGGTGGTGTGCATTAATAAATACTTTCAACGATTTTTGTTTAGAACAAGATAGATTTTACGGTTTTTGTATTTTCGCGGATAAAGTGTCTTACTTTAACAAAAGGTCGTAAGTGACGTGAGTTCCTTATGAAGATACGACTTTGTTAGATTCACTATATTGGATAGTGGTTTTAAATGGCAGGCAGTTAACGTGCGCCGCACAGAGCAGACGTGTATTTGGTTTTAAAACAATATTATAAAAGTTCTTATTTCACAATCCAACTAAAGTCAACCTTATGTCAAGTAATCCTGAGTGTATTTCTGTAGTGCAGCGAGTGATCTCACATAAAACTTTTTGTCATTAGACTGTAATTACTGGTTTCACTAAAACCGGCCGCGCGCGAAACAAAGAATCTATTTGTCGCACTTGCACTAGTTGCATTTGACGAAACGGACCACCCAAGACGCACGATGAATATGGTACGTCACTCGCTGCCTAAACAAGGCATGAGCGGTAGCGGGACGTGCTCCCACTCTCAACCGGACTTGTCAACAATGATATCAAACGATCAGCTTTTTGACGAATATATTAACAAAAGAAAAAGAAAACAACCAGATCCTGAGTACGACCTTAAGGCTGAGCTACACAGCTTTCGCGAAGAAATGAGGATGCTGCTGATTGAATCCTCCAAAAATCAGGAAAAAAGTATGTCTGAAATACGCGGAACCTGCGCAGAAATTAAAGAGGAAATTAAACATGTACAGAGTAAAACTAGTCTACTAAACGAACAGTACAATGAACTTCAACTTGAAGTACAAAACTTAAAAACAGAAAACGCTGGAATGCAAGAAAAAATCGCAAGTCTTCAACTGGAAGTATCCACTCTAAAATCTTTAGAACCGGTAACCCAATCCGCCGCATCAACTCAACTAACATCCGAGAGCCCGCTGACCGCTTGTAAAGAAGACGTCATCCTCGAATCGTACGATCGTTATCAGCGCCGGCACAACATACTAGTAGCGGGAATTCCGGAAATATGCGAAAAAAACGTGGCGACTCGGCAACAACATGACTTACGCGAAGTTTTAAATACATTAAGATCTATTTATGAAGAGTGCCCGGCACCGATAAACATACAAAGACTTGGTAAATACAACTCCGAAAAAAATCGCCTGTTAAAAGTATCGTTCGAATCAACCGAACCCGTGCGGTATTTACTACGAAACAAATCTAAATTGGATGGGCCGTATCGTTTATATTATGACCAAACGGCAGCTCAGAAAACCTACTTAAGAAATGTAAGGCAAGAAATGGAAAGCCGCATAAGCGCAGGGGAAACAGATTTGACAATTAAATATATTAAAGGAGTGCCAAAAATCATAAAAAAACACCCAAAAAACTTCGAACAATAAACCAACAAGACGATCAACATTTTATTAAAAACAATTACACAGATATATTCTCCATGAAATCTTCTTTGAAATTTTTTTACGCCAATGTTCGTAGTATTCGGAAACCAGGCAAGTTTGACGAGTTAAAATGCATACTCCAATCAATGAGGTTTACCGTTCACTTACTGATTTTAACCGAAACTTGGATACGTTCAGAATCGGAAGCTATTTATTTCAATCTACCTAACTACGAGCATCTATATAACTACAGAACTGATAAAAATGGAAGCGGGGTATCGATATACGTACATAAGAGTTTAAAATACAATAAATGCGAAGAATTATGCCACAACGGAATCCATTATTTATGGGTGTACTTACAACAATTTGCCCTATATATAGGGGCGATATACAAACCAGATAAAAAATACACTGCAACTTTTCTAGATCAATCGTCTCTTCAACTAGATAGTAAAAAAAATGGACAAATTTTTGGCGATTTCAACATTGATTTACTGACGCAAAATGCCGAGACAATTAATTACAAAACCGTTTTAGAGGAGGCTGGGTACACCATCCTGAATAAAGTTGACTCTGAATACTGCACGCGTGAAACATCTACAAAGAAGAGTATTATAGACCATGTCTGTAGCAACTTGACTGAAGATTGTTGCAACCTGACGTTGATTGATGCACCACTATCTGACCACAAACAGTTTACACTGGAACTCTTTAGGCGAACACATCTACCAAAACAACGAATACAGTACAGAGCCGTGGATTATGAAGGACTATATCAAAGTGTACAAAGTGCAAATATTGCGGCAACGGCAAATAATTCTTACAGCGATTTGGAATGTTTTATTAAGAAACATATATCTAAAAATAGAGTAAAGAAAACAAAAATTACGAACCAACCCAGAGAAGACTGGATCAATAAAGAAATTTTAGACACCATAACAGAAAGAAATATACTATGGAAACAACAAAAAAAAGAGGAAGACAAGAAAAACGAATTTATAGCTATAAGGAATAAAGTTGGTGCATTGATCAAACACACCAAAGAAACTTACTATCTTGAAGCTTTCAAGCGCTGTGTAGGCGACTCTAAGAAAATGTGGGATTTGATCAACACACTATCTAAAAACAAATGGAAAAACGTCTGTGCTCCTCCCAAACTTACGGTCAACTCACAAACAGTGGAAGATAGTCAACAAATCTGTGAAGTATTTAATGACTTTTTCTCGTCTATTGGAAAAATATTATCTGATCAAATACCAAAAACAAACGAAGACAAAACTAAATACATAAATATATAATCATAATAACCCTAGCTGTGAAATAAAAACACTAAAACCCTGTTCCCTAGACGAAATAAATAATATTATAAACAGTCTTAATGATAATACTAGTACAGGTATCGACGAAATAAGTACCAAGTCATTAAAATGTATTGCAAAAATTATAGTCATAAACCTTACAAACTCAATAAATGAAAACTTGACCATTGGCGAATTTCTAAACAGCCTCAAAATTGCAAGAGTGACACCTATATTTAAATCAGGCGATAAATCAAACCCGGAAAATTATCGTCCTATTTCGGTGTTACCCGTGATATCTAAAATCTATGAAAGAGTACTGTACAGTCGCCTTGATGACCATTTAACTAATATCAACTATTTAACACCCCAGCAATACGGATTTAGAAATAAATCAAATACTTTATCAGCAGCAATGGATCTAATTACCAAAATAAAAGTAAATATTGATGATAAAAAATTTTGTTTAGGTGTTTTCATAGATTTAAAAAAGGCGTTCGATACAGTTAGTCACACTCTCCTTTTACAAAAACTTTGGGATTTAGGTATTACGGGCACCGCATATAAAATCTTTGAATCTCACCTTACTGGACGACAACAACTAGTCAAAATAGGTGACAATAGCAGCAACCTGACGTCAGTGTCATGTGGCATTCCGCAGGGGTCCATTTTGGGGCCGCTGCTTTTTTCAATATATGTAAACAATATTACCAACATTGGACTAAAGGGACATATAACTTTATACGCGGATGACACTTGCCTTTTCTATTTCGGCCCTAATTTACAAGAACTTATCAACCATGCACAAATTGACCTTGATCTATTTAACTATTGGTGTCAATGTAATCTCCTCACCATGAATACCACGAAGACGGCATATATGATATTTAAAGCCAAAAACAAAATAATCCCTTTATACACCAACCTTACAATAAATGGCCAACCTATAAATCTCTCCCATCATGAAAAATACCTTGGACTACATCTAGATGATAAATTAACTTGGAAGGAACATATACAACATGTACTTTCTAAACTAGCCTCAGTGACCGGAGTACTACGCAGAATTACAACATGCATCCCTCACAAAGCCCGCTTAACCGTATATAACTCGCTAGTAAAATCACACTTGGACTATTTAATTGAGATATGGGGATGTGCTGCCAAAAGTAACTTACAGAAACTGCAAAGATCGCAGAATAAGTCCATTAAAACGATATTTAAGTACGATCATCGATTTAACACCGAACTGTTATACAAGAAAGTACAACTCTTTCATTTAAAACAGTTATATACCTACTCGACATGCCTTTTCGTAAGAAAAATCCTAACAAATAAAATACATTCCGACATTTCCTTCAAAAAACGTACATTTAAGCACCTTTTAAGATATACAAATAAGCTACAATTTCGACAAACAAGAACGGGCTATGGCAAGAGTAGCGTAATGTATGCTGGAGCACAGATGTATAACGAACTTCCAAATAATGTAAAGGACTGTGAATCCCTCAATTTATATAAAACCAATTTGAAGAAATACATACTAAGTCATATAAAATAAACCTGTAGCGACCATGCTAAATATGATAATTTTAAAGATACCTATGTAAGCTCAATTAAGTGAACTGTTTGTTCTATTGAGTAAATAAAGAATCTCTAAACCTAAACCTAAATGTGGACTAGTAGGTGTTGATACGGAAACCTTCATTGTGTGTGATCCGACACGCACTTGGCTGGTTTTTATTTTAATAATTCAATAGCCAATTTATTTTCGAAAAGATTGTATAGATTTTAATCTATTACTAGTTTTTCCCACGGCTACGCCCGCGTAATAAGAGTAATTCTTAACCGTCTACAATAAGGAGATTCTCAGTTTGAACCGTATGTTTGTATATATATATGTAGATACGTATAGATGTCATTTCCGTAATCGGCACCCCGGGAACCATAAAGACGACACCAATATAGAATTTTAAGAAAAACAAATTTCCGCCAACTTGGATTTGAAAATGGATGTCATTTTCATAGTTGGCACCCCGAGGAACCTCGAAGATGACACCCATATCGATTTTTAAGAAAAATAAATGTCCGCCATCTTGGATTTGAAAATGCCTGTCATTTTCGTGATCCGCACCCCGAGGAACCTCGGAGATGACACCCATATCCATTTTTGGGAAAAATATTACCATCATCATATTTGAAAATGGATGTCATTTTCGTAATCAGCCCCCAAACCTGAACGATGACACCCATATCGATTTTTAAGAAAAATAAATGCCCGCATCTTTGATTTGAAAATGGATGTCATTTTCGTAATCGGCACCTCAAGGAACAACAAAAACGACACCCATATCGATTTTTAAGAAAAAGAAATGTCCGCCATCTTGGATTTGAAAATGCATGTCATTTTCGTAATCGCCACCCCGAATAACCTCGAAGATGACACCCATATTACTGCTCCCGCACAAACTTGGAACCCCATTTTTACCCCTTTAGGGGAGCAATTTCGAAAAAAGCTGATATATGTTTTGTTGTATTTAAACAGAGTCTATAATATATCCGAAGTTTTAAATCTCTCACTTCAAAAAAGATATGCTTCCCGTACAAACACCACATGGAACCACCTTTTCATCCCTTTAGGGGAGTAATTTAGAAAATTGCCGAGTAATTTTTTGTTGTATTTAAACAGAAAGCACTGGAGGATGCTTTCAAATTTCTGGACTGGGAAGGACGAGGCATCAACGTAAATGGCGAGTACATCACTCACCTTCGATTTGCTGACGACATTGTAGTCATGGCTGAGACCATGGAGGACCTCAGTACAATGCTCGTTGATCTCAGCAGAGTTTCCGATCGAGTTGGTCTGAAAATGAACATGGACAAGACGAAGGTCATGTCTAATGTCCATGTTGTACCAACTCCCGTAATAATCGGCGGCTCTGCGCTCGAAGTTGTTGACGAGTACGTATACCTGGGACAAACAGTCCAGTTAGGTAGGTCCAACTTCGAGAAAGAGATCACTCGTCGAATCCGACTCGGCTGGGCAGCGTTCGGGAAGCTTCGCAGTGTATTCTCGTCCAGTTTACCGCAGTGCCTCAAGTCAAAAGTCTTTGACCAGTGTGTGTTGCCAGTGATGACATATGGATCCGAGACATGGGCGCTAACGATGGGCCTCATAAGAAAGCTCAAGGTCACCCAAAGAGCAATGGAAAGAGCTGTGCTCGGGGTTTCTCTGCGTGATAGAATTAGGAATGAAGCTATCCGTAGTAGAACTGGGGTCACCGACATAGCCTTCAAAATTGCGAGACTTAAGTGGCAGTGGGCAGGGCACATTGCTCGCAGGACTGACGGTCGATGGGGCCAGAAACTGCTTGAGTGGCGTCCACGCACCGGAAGACGAGCTGTCGGTAGGCCTCCGACAAGGTGGAGTGATGACCTGGTGAAGGTCGCGGGAATCCGGTGGAAACGAACGGCACAGGACCGGTCTAAATGGCGAGCCTTGGGGGAGGCCTATGTTCAGCAGTGGACGTCTTTCGGCTGAAATGATGATGATGATGATGAAACAAAGTCTATTTAAATATCTAAATTCAAAAAATATTTGCTCCCCATACACACTTGGAACCCCCTTTCACCCCTTTAGGGGAGAAATTTAGAAAAACGCTGAAATACGTTCTGTTGTATTTAAACAAAGATCCTATTTACGAAGTTTCACATCTCTCACTTCAAAAAATATTAGCTCCCCGTAGAAACTTTGAACCCCATTTTCACCCCTTTAGGGGAGCAATATAAAAAAACGCTGAAAGACGCCATTAATGTATTTAAACAGTATTTATAAAAATAAACTTTGGACCCCCGATTCACCCCCTTAGGGGATGCGTTTTGAAAAATCCTTTCTTAGTACACCCCTACCTTATAAGGCTAAGTGCCAAATATGGAATCTCTAGAACCAGCAGTTTGGGTTGTGCAGTCAGTCAGTCAGTCAATTTCTTCTTTTATATATTTAGATTTATTAAATAATAACCGTATAAGTTACTAGCGGCCGCCCGCGATTTGGTCCGCGTAGATTTGGGTCATACGCGGATTTAGGTTCGCGTCTTTTCTGTGGACATACCAAAAGTTAAGGGCTACAAAGCTTAATTTTGGATTGGACCAGTAACTCGCATAAACAGTGTCTCCGTTTCTATAAATCCCTGTAATAAAACATAGTTAACATGCACATAAGCCGTTAACTATTGACCACAGGAGCAAAATTACTCAAAAGAAAAAATAAATGTCCGCCATCTTGGATTTGCAAATGCATGTCATTTTTGTAATCAGCACCCCGAGGAACCTCGAAGATGACACCTATATCGATTTTTACCAAAAGTAAAGATTTGCTCCCCGCACAACGTTTTACCCCATTAGGGGAACAATTTAGAAAAACGCTGAAACTCTTTTTGTTGTATTTAAACAGAGAGTCTGTAAACGAAGTTTTCAATCTCGCACTTCAAAAAAGATTTGCTCCCAGTACGAACTTCTTGGAACCCTCTTTTCACCCCTTTAGGGGAGCAATTTCAAAATACGCTGAAGTACGTTATGTCGTAGTTAAACAGAGAGGCTATTTACGAAGTTTGATATCTCTCACTTCAAAAAAGATTTGCTCCCCGTACAAACTTGGAACCCCCTTTTCACCTCTTTAGATGAGCAATTTCAAAAAACGCTGAAATATTTTTTTTTGTATTTAAACAGAGAGTCTACCTACATACGAAGTTTTAAATCACTCACTTCAAAAATGATTTACCCCTTTACAAATTTGGAACCCCCATTTCATCCCTTTAGAGGAGCATTTTCAAAAAACGCTGAAATATGTTTTGTTGTATTTAAACAGAGAGTCTATATACGAAGTTTTAAATCTTTCACTTCAAAAAAGATTCGCTCTCCGTACAAACTTGGAACCCCCTTTTCATCCCTTTAGGGGAGCAATTTTGAAAAACGCTGAAATTCATTTTGTTGTATTTAAACATAGAGTATTTATGAAGTTTCAAATCTCGAACTTCAATAAAGATTTGCTTCCCCTACAAACTTTCAACCCCCGTTTTACCCCTTTAGAGGGCGAATTTCGAAAAACGCTGAAAACTGTTTTCTTTAGTTTTAATGGCTAGTCTATTAAGGGGGTTTCAAGTCTCTATCTTAAAGAAAATTTTATTTTACATACAAAAAGGTCACCCCATTTTTACCCCCTCAGAGGATGAATTTTGAAATAAATTAGAGCCTATGTCCTATTCTGATGTTTGAGCTACAATACTGGAAAGTTTCATGGAGATCTGTTCAGTAGTTTTTGAGATTAAGCGGAACGTACATCCATCCGCACAAACTTTCACGTTTATAATATTGTAATTTATAATTTGTATGTATCACACCACGGCAGCTGTTGGAATTTGAAATCTTTATTGTCATATTGTGAGTTACAAATTAAATTAAGTAACAAGATTCGTAAACGTTCCGTTCGTTATACCTAATAAATTTGACCGTGTGACGTACACGCGTAAGATGTATGAAATCATGCGGCGCTTACTACGTTTTTGTCAACGCATGAGCATTCATGTGGCGCTCGTTATGACAGGTCCGGTCTGCCACACGCTCACCGCTGGCGCTCCGCTCTCTCCCTACCCGCACCCACCGCGTGCATCCCGCTCCACGACAAGTTCACACGTATTTTCAATTTCTTAAGCGTGACTTCAACGTGTTTAATATTGATGAAAACGTGATTATACCACACAAAAAGCTATTAATAAACAAAAAAATCATAGTTATGTAAACTATTTAATAAATTACTCAGATTATTAAATAAGGTTTATTTCTAATTATCACTAATTAGGTACAGTTTAATTTAATTTTTAATGTTGCCTCTAGCAAAGTCCAGCAGATAATGACGCGCGCCGGTCGTTTCATCCTCCTTTATTAACTCGTCGCGCGGTAGTACTGGTTTTTAAGTCAGGTTTCAATCGGCGGCGCTAGGAGGCACCACGTGTTGCTAACACGGCCATGCTGCATCGTGCCTGCCCTCAGACACGTAAGAATCTGTAACATACAATAAATATGTGTTAAATTTTAACATTGCACTTTTTTATTTATTTTCATAATCATCCCCTTATCAACCGCCTCGGTCATCATGTCAAGAAGTTTGTTCGGTTTTAGTTTAACTCGCATATCACCTTTAGTCTTAGATTTGTGTGAATATGCGAAGGAAAACTATTATAGATAGTAAGTAATTTCAGGCCAAGGTTCACCTTTAGACTTAGGATAAACCACACTAACTTTTAGCACCATACCTTTAGTCTTAGGCACGTCTAGTAGTTAATTTACTTTAAGCCTAAAATAACAAACTACCAAAAACCCGATCATAATGCCGGCCTTAGAAAAATCCACTCATTAAACCCTTTTTTGTATGACTTTACTCGTACAAGGCTCAACATTTAGTTACTTTAACATTTCTCTACCGTAACGTACATAAGATCAAATATAATAAATGTACATACCCAATCATTAAGACATAATTATACCTTGCTAACACGGTCCGTTGTCCAAGTCCAAATCGTGGATATTAATCCATGGTTTCATGTTTTCGGCCGCTGCGTTTCCTGTATATGGCTTAGAACTCCTCTCACTGCCTCTTAGATCAGTTATCTGGTACCTGTCGTTTTCCAAAACCTTTTTTACTTGGAATGGCCCCTTAAACACTGGCATTAGTTTTCTGCTCTTCCCGTCGTTAGATTGACTTACTATTTTGACCAATACTAAGTCACCTTCCTGGTATTGCCTAGCTTTTATTCGAGTACAGTCAAACCTCCGTTTTTGGTATTCCGCACTGGCTAATATGTTTTCTTCCATCTTTTTGCGCAATTCTGTGACGTCTGTATGATCCGTATCGCTATCTACTGCTAACCTATCACTATCCGTTCTTAACCTATACCCAAACATAGCCTCACTTGGCACTGCCTTAATAGTTTTATGATACGTACTATTAAGCGCCTGCTGTAAATGTTTTAAGCATTGATCCCACCTATCTTCATCTAAATTGGCTCCCATCGTTTTCATCGCGTCTTAAATTGTACGATTGAAACGTTCAACTTGCCCGTTAGAGCGCGGCATGCCGGTAGCGACAAAGTGTAATCGAATGTTTCTATCTACGCAATACTCTTTAAAATTGTAAGACGTGAAAGCAGACCCAGCATCAGCTATTATGCGACGCGGGTTTCCAAAGACCTTCGTTATATTTTCCAATTCGCGAATGACATTTGCACTATCATTGTTCTGTACTGCGCAAACAAACACAAATTTCGTAAATGAGTCTACCGCAACAAGTAAGTATTTGTTATGATTCCTTGTTTTCACAAATGGACCCAAATGGTCCACATGTAACGTGTGGAAGGGTTGTGCGTGTTTGGGCAGTGGGTGCAATTCTCCTTCTTTAGGACCACCTTTACATTTATAGTATGCGCAATTGAGACAATTTTTAATATATTTCGTTACTATTCTTCGCATCTTAGGGAACCAATAACGATGCGCAATCCGTTCTAGAGTCTTATCAAGAGCAAAATGGCCTAAATCGTCATGATTGCTCCTGATGACTTGCCAAATGAATTGTTTTGGTACAACCCAGCGGTGCTCCTGACTTGTCCGCCTATAAACTTTATTCCCCAATAACTCATACTCGTTAAAAATATTTTTGTATTTATCGCTTTCACCGGATTCTAGCGCCGTCCTAATCTCAACCAGTTTTGGATCCTGAAGCTGCACTGACAGCAGCCAGTCAGCTTCGGTTATAGACAGAATAATTTCGGCTTCTGTCTGCTCCCCACTAGGTACGGGGTTACGACTGAGCGCGTCCACGTGCTGCATGCGTGTACCATCTCTATGCGTGATGTCGAACATGAACTCCTGGGTTGACAGTACCCAACGTGCAATCCGTGGGATTATTTCTTTTTTTGTTAGAGCAAACCTAACGGCACTACAATCAGTTACCACGGTGAATTTACTGCCTAACAAATAAAGCCTAAATTTTTGTAGGGATGTGACAACAGCCAAGAGTTCAAGATCGAACGAATGGTACTTTTTTTCGTCAGTAGTTGTCTGACGACTGTAATAATGTATAGGTTTCTCGCCCTCGTCAGTCACCTGCATCAGAATCCCCGCTAGCCCTTCCCGACTTGCGTCTGTGTCTAATACATTCCTTATCAGGGTCAAAAATACTCAATATATTATCCGAAGTTAATGTACGCTTCAGAGTTTGAAATGTTTGTTCGTGTTTGGGTTGCCATACCCATGCGCTATCCTTTTTCAACAAATGTGTGAGTGGACTTGTCAAAACAGCACAATTTCGAATGAATTTACGAAAATAAATTATTAGTCCCAAGAACTGACGTAGTTGGTGGATATTGGTCGGGGAAGGGAAGTCTTTCACTGCTTGTACCTTAACGTCACTAGGCATTATACTGTCCTGTTTAACCCTGTACCCAAGAAATTCTATCTCGCTTTTTAGAAAATGGCATTTTTTTTTTTAAATTAAGAGTCAGGCCATTGTCTTTGAATATTTTGAGAACTTGCTCTAAAAGTTGCAGGTTTTCTTCTACCGTCTCGCTCACAATCAGTACATCATCTAAATAAATAATTACTTTGCCAAATCGTAGGTTGCCTAAAACTTTGTGCATCATTTGCTGAAAACACGATGGCGCATTGGCTAACCCAAAGGGCATTCGTAAGAATTCGTAATGCCCATCCTCCGTAATGAAAGCACTTTTTGAGATTGAATCGTCTGTTTCACTCATCTTTATTTGATAATAACCGCTTTTGAGATCAAGACTCGTGAACACCCTAGAACCCTGGAGTCTGTCTATAAGGTCTTCAATGCGTGGCATTGGGTATTTGTCCTTCACTGTCACTTTATTAAGGGCCCTGTAGTCTATACACAGACGCTTTTCCCCATTTTTCTTGTTTACTAAAAGAGCGGGGCTCAAATAAGGTGAATTACTTTCCCTAATTATCCCGTTATCCAAAAGTTCATCTACCATTTCTCGTATTTTCTTCCTATCTACTGGCGCAGCTCTGTACGGTCTACACTGAACAGGTTTGGAATCACTCAATTTAATTGTCATCTCATGCGAGTTCACTTTCCCCAACTCCTTAACATTAGTCGCAATACATTCTCGATACATATTAAATAGAGTCATCAACTCACTGTGATGAGAGTCTGAGTCGAATTCCAAACCTGAATCGGCGACGACAGTACAGAACTCATTGTATTTACTCGCATATTCAAATCTTAACGCGTCCCCCACTCGAGAATACATGAGATCCGATCGTTCCGTGACATTTCAGCCAATCAATATGTCGCAACCAGATAGTTCATTTAATATATACATTTCCACACCCTCCAAATAGACTGAATCTAATTTGATGTTTACTTTAACCATTTTGTGTACAGTTTTCATGCTGTCGCTTGAAAAGCCTTGCAATGTCACGGGACTCGGGAGAAGGATAGTAGGTAACGAATACTGATTGGCTAAGCTTTCTGTTATAATGGAACAACTACTACCAGTGTCTATGAACGCGTCATGAGTGAAATCGTGAATGTTAATAGTTTTGCAGAACTTATCCTTTGAATTTGGGAAAGATACCCGTTTTGTTTCCTGTTTTTCGTTTTTATTTACGTTCGAATTCACAGGTGTGTTTGCATTCTTTTTATAGCAGATTGATTCAGAATGTCCCCTTTTCCCACAAAATTCACACTTAATAGTACATTGAAATCTTTTATGATTACCACCACAATTAAAGCATTCGAGAGGCTTACGTTGCTGGGACGATCCCGCACTTTGTTGATTGGAGTTAGAGGGCAGCGAGACCGGGTTGGTGGAAAGAGTTACGGTCTGAGACGTCGTTTGGTTCGATGAGGACAGTTTAGCAGTATTCTCGCGATTTGTGTTATGTTGTGATGAGACATCTTTTGCATTTTTTGAATGGTATGTGCGACTATACAAAAATCCTGCTAAACTGTCGCATGATTGAAAGTTACTCGCTTCTACTGATGCACGGATGTTACTGTCTCCAATGTTTCCGATTATAATTGAAATAATATCACAATCCGAGAAGTTCAGACGTAAGTTATCTATTTTCGCCTTTTGCTCAAAGAAGAACGCGTATAGCGATTCATTCTCTACCGGTTTTCGTTCAACTATTTCCTTAAGCATTTCGAACATATTTTGTTTTACTTGAAAAGTTGACCGAATTTTTTCTTTCCAGTCTACCCACATCCAAGTAGTCCAACTATGATCGTTACGTAATAATGAATCGTACCAAGTTTTTGACGAACCTTTCAGCTTATTTAGAGCTTGATAACGGATCATACTATCAGTCCAAGAGAATGTACTCGCGTAAGATTCTATCACGTTTAGCCAGGCAGTTACATTATCACGCAGAGGGTCAAATTCCGGTATCATGTTATGCAGTGTAATAGAAGTTGTACTCACAGTTTCAGTGCCAGTTTCCTGTGGTACCTTTTTCGACTTCCTTTTTTGTCTTTTCCGTGGAGGAGGCGAGGGCGTGCGCGCCTCGCGGCTCGAGCTGCTGGAGCGGGAGCTCGGACTTGGGCTTCGCCTCGAACGCGCCCGTTTCTTCTTGTGCTTACCCATTACTTGTAGGCTAATCTATTGTCCCTACGCACTTCTGATGTAAACTATTTAATAAATTACTCAGATTATTAAATAAGGTTTATTTCTAATCATCACTAATTAGGTACAGTTTAATTTAATTTTTAATGTTGCCTCTAGCAAAGTCCAGCAGATAATGACGCGCGCCGGTCGTTTCATCCTCCTTTATTAACTCGTCGCGCGGTAGTACTGGTTTTTAAGTCAGGTTTCAATCGGCGGCGCTAGGAGGCGCCACGTGTTGCTAACAGTTACCATTTTTGCTTATCTAGATATTGACATCAGATGGAAACTGTGAAAAAAAACGTACTTGCGAATTTGGTTTCAGGTTAATTTTGCTATTCAGTGATCGCATTTGAATGCACCTCAAAATTATTAAAGTTAAGTGTCAGTGTACGTACGTGATGTAAGGTAGCTGTATATATAATACTGGAGGGTAGTTTGCTGAATTAAATAAATCAGTCTTAACTCGAACTCGGTGTTTCATTCACATGTTTGACATGGCGCAGCCGAAATAAAAGAACCAAATAAAAGTTATCGCTGAAAAGATATTTACAGTTTACGTAGTTAAGTGTCTGTGTACGTACGTGCTGTAGATATTGAAATTGACTGTAAGTTAGTGTGGCAAATAATTATAACTCCGGTCATGGAATCGAGTTTACCACCACCGCCGCCATTTTTGTTCGTCAACAACTTGGAGAACGTTACATCGGGGAATTTGTCGAAAGAATGGGAAAAATGGAAAAGTGCATTTCTTATCTACTACGAAGCCTGTGAATTATCTAAAAAAGACAAAAAAGTACAAATCAACATATTATTGCATATCATCGGAGAACAGTGTCGTGAATTTGACAAAACATCTTTAACGACATCGACGGAATTGCTGGAAAAGTTTGACTCGTTCTTCTTGCCTAAAAAGAATCTGACGATTGAACGGCACAAGTTTTTCACACGCGACCAACAGGATGGCGAGTCAATCGAACAGTATTCGTTTGAGTTAAAAAAGCTGGCGAGTTCGTGTGAGTTTAAGGACCTAATGGAGACCTTGATTCGGGACAGGCTTATTTGTGGAATAAAGGAAGATGCCCTTCGGGAAAGACTACTGCGTGAACCAGATCTAACGCTGAAAAAATCATTAGACATTTGTAACGTTGCGCAAATTTCGAAGCTGCAGGCGGGAGTGATAAAGAAGGAATCTGCGGAACATTATGCATATGCGGTTCAAGGAGATAATAAAGGACAAGAAACGGTTTATGGTGAAGGTAGTGCCGTAAATCAGGTAATGTGGGTATCGCGGCGAGGAGCGCCGGCCTATAGAGGGGTAGCGCGCGGTTGGCCGCGCAACCATCGGCAAGCTCCGCGTCCCCTCGCACTGCCGCCCCCGCCCGCATCCTTACACCGGCGAGGCCCGGCGATGCCACGAAATTAGCTGACGTATAGGCAGAGTGGTGGAACTGCGCGTGGTGCATGTTGTCCGAGTTGTGGATATGAACATTTGAACTCTAGGTGCCCTGCCATTGGCAAGAGATGTCTGAGCTGTAACCCGTTGGACCATTTTTCCCGGATGTGCATGATTCACGAGATACAAGCAGATGAGTCAACTGACCAGGTAATATACTACTTTTCTGGTTCACATAATGATTGGTCTGTCGATTTAATGATAAATAACTGTAAGATTAAATTCAAATTGGACACTGGGGCGGACGTGAACGTTTTACCGCGTGCCTTTTTACAAGAAATAGGTGTCTCCGAACAGGAGTTAGGATCGTCGTCAGTGAGATTACGGGGTTATTCTGATAATGACATAGGAGTTATAGGTCATTGTAACTTAAAGGTGGAACACAAGAAACGAGATTTTATTCTGGATTTCCTGGTTAAGGATGTAGATTCCCCACCCATTTTAGGTCGTGACTCGTGTACTGAGTTGAATGTGGTAAAGCTAGTTCTGTCGCTAAAGACAGATACACAAAATGATTTGAAGCATAATATTTTAAGAGAATATGAAGACGTATTTGAGGGTGTAGGTTGCATGCCAGGACATTACAAAATTGAGCTCAATGAAAATGTGAGGCCAGTGGTACATGCACCAAGGAAGTTACCTGTAGCCTTAAAAGACGCTATTAAATGTAAATTGGACGAGATGGTTAAAGACGGGATTATTGCGAAAGTTGAGGGTCCTACAGACTGGGTCAGCAGCATGACCGTTGCCAGAAAACCAAATGAGGACATTAGGATATGCCTGGACCCGCGTGATTTAAATCAAGCAATCAAACGGGAGCATTTTAAGCTGCCTACGTTAGACGAAATCACTGCAAATTTAGGGGGTTCCAAGTATTTCAGTACTTTGGATGCGAAGCAGGGTTTTTGGCAGCTAAAATTACATCCCGACAGTACGAACCTTTGTACTTTTAATACAAGTTTCGGTCGCTATAAATTTTTATGAGTCCCACCTGGAATTACATCAGCTTCTGAAGTTTTTCACAAAAAAATGTATGAGCACTTTGATGACATTCCTGGTGTCTGTTTGTTTATTGACGATCTACTAATTAACGGAAGCACCAAAGAAGAACACAACTGTAGGTTAAAAATGGTGCTAGATAGGTGCAGAGAGATTAATCTAAAATTAAACAAAAATAAATGTAAAATTGGCTTGTCGGAAATTAAATATTTAGGTCACAAAATCACCCCGCATGGCATTTACCCCGATGATGCACATACATCAGCGATAAGAAACATGCCCCGCCCATTGAACGTGAAGGATTTAGAATGATTTCTTGGTATGGTTAATTATGTGGGCAATTTTATACCTAATTTGTCGGAAAAGAATCACGTGTTAAGAGAGCTTCTTAAAAAGAGATAGAATGGCACTGGAATGAGGTGCATGACAAGTCATTCAGAAGCCTTAAAGAATGTTTGTCGAGTGTGCCGATAATACAATATTACAGTTTACATGAACCCGTAGTTATATCTGTAGATTCGAGTAAAAATGGCTTGGGTGCTTGTTTGATGCAAAACAACTTGCCGGTTTGTTATGCATCGCGATCCCTAACCAAGGCTGAGCAAGCATATGCTCAGATAGAGAAAGAGCTATTGGCTTGCGTCTATGCGTGCGAAAAGTTCTGTACATACATATACGGCCGAAATGATGTTACTGTCGAAACGGACCATAAGCCGCTTGTTAGTATCATTCGTAAGCCAATAGCATCAGCCCCCGCGCGTTTACAGAGAATGCTATTACGTCTACAACCATATAATTTTAAATTAGTTTACAAGCCCGGTAAATACTTGTATATTGCTGATACATTATCACGCGCTGCAGAACCGGTCGTTGAGTCGACAACAGAACCGCGCGACTACCTAGAAGCGCGTGCGCAAGTCTGCGCAGTCGCGGTTAGTAATCCGCTCGTTGACACACATTTCATACAGATTCAAAGGTTAACTCGAGACGATGTAGAACTACAGTTGTTAGCCAAATACATCAAAAATGGGTGACCAAGCCACAAACAAGATGTATGTAATGAAGTCAGGCCGTACTGGGGATACAGGGATGAATTAACTGAAGCTTACAGCATGTTATGGAAAGGCGACAGAATAATAATTCCCTCCTCTGTGCGTAATGAGATGTTAAGGCGGGCACATTGGTCACCTTGGTCTCGAAAAATGTAAATTGAGAATTCGTGAAGTTATGTTTTGGCCATATGTAAATGCGCAATTAGAAGACTTGATAAATAATTGCCAGGCTTGTTTAACGTATAAAAATGAAAATAGAAAGGAAACACTGCATTCACACGAAGTCCCTAATAGGGCGTGGTCAAAAGTTGGCGCTGATATTTTTCACTGGAGTGGCCAGAAATATATAATAGTAGTGGACTATTATAGCAGGTATGTAGAGGTTACCGAATTGAGTTCCCTAACATCTGATCATGTAATACAGCACATGAAGGTAATTTTCAGCCGACAAGGTATACCAGACATTGTTATGTCAGACAAAGGCCCAGAATTTAGTTCCCAGACTTTTCAATCATTTGCTCGATCGTGGGGATTTCAACATGTTACTTCTTCTCCCTATTATGCTCAATCTAATGGGCAAGCTGAGCGAACTGTGCAAACTATAAAGAACATGTTGAAGAAGACGCAAATCGATAGCACGGAGTTCAGAATAGCATTATTAGAATACTTAAATACTCCGATAAGTAATAAGCTAGCATCTCCATCTGAATTGCTAAATAGCCGTAAATTAAGAAGCATTGTCCCGTGCCCACCAAAACTCCTCAAGCCAAAAGTGCCAAAGCGTGTTAAATCTGAACTCCAATTACGCCAATCTAAACAAAAGTTGTATTATGACAAAGGTGCCCGTGATTTAACTCCTCTCGAACCAGGTCACAAGGTAAAGGTTAGGATAAACAAAAAGTGGGTTGATGGTATTATAAAAGGAATTCGTGGTATACGGTCATATGCAATACAAATAGTGGGTGGCGGTGTTTTAATCCGCAATAGACGACATTTGTTACGTGACTCTGATCTTCGTCCGGATTCAAAGTCGGGCGCGGTGTGCTCCTTGCCTTATGATGACCTAGAACTCCCAACTAATAACGCAATGACGTCACTCTCGGACGAGCCGCCTGCGCAGCGGTCAGTCGACCGCACCGCGTTCGATTCTCGTTCGGTCCCGGTGTCTAATAATGATCACGTAAACACTAATCATTATATTACTCGTTCCGGCAGGACCGTCATACCACCTGATCGATGGGGCTACTAAACACGCCGAGTCACCAAGCCGTGTAGTGTATACCTACTTAGATAAAAAAGAGGGTCCATTTGCATGTAAACAATATACTTAAGTATTATCTGGTCATTGTGGTTGACAATTATGCTTGTATTCTTAAATCAATTGTAATAAATATTAAAATATAACATATGTTATGCATGTTAATTTAATCAATACATTTTTTTACATATGTTTTCAAAGATACGAACGAAATACAGTTGTAATTAGATAAATTAATGATAAATACAATGAAAAAATGTTAACGGGATTTTCCCAATTACCCATCATATAAATGTAATCTTATACTATATACATATATACTTCTATTGGAATGTAATCGAATAAGGTACAATATTTCAAACAATGATCATTCTGTCGTCATCATGTTAATTACATTTACAAGTATACTGTCATGATTTTATTATTATGATTGAGGAAAATTAATTTTTACATCGCAAACGTTAGTCAGTGGTAGGGTAAATATATATTGTATGGCAACACTATTATAAAACCGGTAGTAACGTGGAAGGGGTATAAATGCATTGTAGAGGGTGAACTCCCGACCAGCTCACTTGGTTGCGAGATCAGCTACTAGACGGACCACTCTTACCCCTGAGGCTGCACCCCAGAAGCAATCGTAATAATACCTACTTAGTTACAAAAAGAAGATTCCATGTATTGTAAATATTGTAACGCAGTGTAAATGTTCAGTGCAGGTTTACATGTTGAAGTATAGTTTTATCTCCTTCTTCTTTATATTTCGTAAAGAATAAGCGATGTGTTTTGTACCTGCCTAATTTTATAGTCGTAGGTAATTATGCTACACCTTTCCAAATGCATGCATGTTTTATTTTAAAAAGGGATAGGCTTCATATATTTATTATTATGTATGCAAGCACTTTTGTTTATTAAAAAGGGAAGTTGTGGATGTTGTATAGGTTGCATAACAATACATGAACGTAGCTGTATACTGGAGGGTAGTTTGCTGAATTAAATAAATCAGTCTTAACTCGAACTCGGTGTTTCATTCACATGTTTGACAAACATGGTATTTGGTTACTTTTTTTGCCCTTAGTAAAAAGCACAGACTTATAATAAATACAGACGTGACTCGGTAATAAAAATACCAGTTCCAAACGAGAAGGTCAAATACAAATCTCGCTAAGTGCGACAGAGACATATGTATCTTTTGCTGTCAGTAGAAGGGATTCGCCGGTTCTGCCCCCGGGTCCAGGTAGCTACCCTCCCCGCTCCACTTACCCCTCTTCTACCCCGGCCCCGCCCCCAAGGGTCCACCCTGCCCCCATCACGGGCCACCTGCTCCTACTCAATCTATCCGGGGGTGGTCATCGCCAACATGGCGGCCATCCAAACCTAAAAAAAAAACAAATAGCTCCCCATTTGAGTCGTTTGCACCGGGTCCCAGAGCTCTAGGACCACTCCTTCACCTTTTATTTTATGTGCTCATTACACAATACACACTAATACCGCCCTCTTAGCTCGAAGTTCTATTGTTCCATTGTTCGACCATGCGACCCTTCAGCGGCTACCTGCGCCCGGGTTGCGCGGCCGCGCGGACCGCCGCCAGTACGGTACCTGGGTACCTGTATTTTTTTCCTTACTTGCAATAGACCCATTCCACATTACATAATAATTATCCATGTATATTTTTAATATATCTGCCTCTTATACCTACTCTTTTATCCGTAGAGTCAATGTTCTAACCTAACTTAACCTAATTTTGCGTTTCACAATCTTTACCTAACCAAACCGTTTGTATGTACATGAACAAACTTAGGTACCTACCTATTTATGCTATATATGTTTAAGGGTAATTTAGTTATTTATTACCTAACCAAGCCGTTTCTTATTCGTTACTTGTACTTACGTATATAACCAAACTTAGGTACCTATTTAAGTTTTATATGTTTGCCGGTAATTGAGATATTTATTAATTCATTTCTTACTCGAGTTAACTGCAAAATGAAGTAAGCGCCATGAAATTTACGGCGGTTAAGACCTTTTAATTTTCAATATGCTGCACATTAACCTAACGGAGTTTTAGACCTTTTTCTTGAACGCTCCACGTCTTGGGTGTCCATTTAGGTACTTTTATTTATTTTATTTATTTATTTAATCTTTATTGCACAAAAGAAAAACTTATAGTACAAAAGGCGAACTTAATGCCAAACGCATTCTCTACCAGTCAACCTTAAGGCAAAGCAGAAAGATTGTGGGCGGTGCAACTTATAGGAAAATTTTTAAGTATGTAAAATAATAGGGGGAGGTAATATATGATACGATATGATATTATACAACACATATAATATAAAGCTATACATAAATAAATACAACTACATACATACACATACATACGAATATAGATGAAACGTACGAGTCAGATCCATTAAGAGTCTTTATTTCTGCCAGCAAAAAACTTAGATAAGATCTTTTTAAAAACAGGCCTGTTTGGAGATCGTCTAATATTAACGGGGAGACTGTTCCAGAGGCGGGCTACTTGAACGGAAAAGGAATTCGACATGAAACCAGTACGGTGAGACGGAATAGAGAGGGAAAGATTGCCGGAAGAGCGAAGTTGACGGTCTCGAGTGACACCATAAAAGTGAAAAAGAGTAGTAAGGTATTCGGGAGATCGGGGATCATAAAGGATGGAGAAAAGAGTGCAGAGCAGACGTATTTTGCGACGTAGGCGGATCGGAAACCATCCTAATTGGGGGCGATAGGAAGAGACATGATCGTATTTTCGAAGACAGAAAATAAAACGAATGCAGTTGTTGAGAAGACGATCTAACTTGTCAAGAAGCTGTTCATTCAGGTCAGGATAACATACGTCGCCGTAATCGATAAAGGGTAATATCAACGTCTGTATCAATACAATTTTCCTTTTAATGGGTAAGAAATGTTTCAGCCTATTAAGAGCATGAAGTGACCCCAATACTTTCCGACTAACCTCAGAAATCTGCGTCCTCCAGCTCAGAGTATTGTCTAGATAGACGCCTAAGTCTTTGACACTCTGACTATAAGGGATAGGAGTGCCATTAAACTTGACCGCAGCAATATCGTCTAGGTTGAATTTTGCATGCTGGAGACGGCTACCTATAACAATAGCTCGGCATTTCGAGGGATTAACAAATAAACCAAACTTGTCTGACCACTGCTGAATATGTAAGAGGTCCTGATTCAGCCTATCAATTGTAGCATTAAGTTCACTCACGTTGCACTGTTCATAAAGTTGTAAGTCATCGGCATACAGATGGTAAGAACAGCGAAGCTCAGGAGTTATAAAGTTAATAAAGATGGAAAATAAGAGTGGGGATAGAATACCTCCTTGAGGCACGCCAGCAGCTAGGTCACACCAGTCGGACAATGCACGATCAACACGAACCGCCTGCTGTCGACCTCGAAGGTAAGAAGAAAACCAGCTGAGAGCACCAGGCGACACATTCAGATGCTCAAGTAGGGCAAGAAGGATATCATGGTCAACAGTGTTGAAAGCATTAGAAAAATCAATAAGAATAAGAACTGTGACCAGCTGATTCTCCATGCCACATCTGATGTCTTCGGTCACCTTCAGCACTGCAGTACAGGTGCTATGACCAGGCCGAAAGCCGGACTGATAGGGGCTCAAAAGTCTATGAGAGAAAATAAAACGAGTTAACTGTTTGTGAGCCACCGCTTCAGCAACTTTCGACAAGAAGGGGAGTATCGAGATGGGTCTGAATTTGTTTAGCGCCGTGGGGTTGCTGATTTTTGGTAGGGGTATAACAAAAGCCTTACGCCAAAGGGAGGGGAATTCGCCACTAAAGAGCGAGGCGTTAATGATATCAGTCAATACAGGCAGCACACAGTCCAGGACCGATACTATCATATACCGACCGATATCATCGCAGCCGATGGCTTTGGATTTGATGGCTTTGACTATGGCTTTGATATCTGTTTGAGAAGTGGGAGAGAATGAGAAAGAATCAGTGACAGAAATGGGTATGGAGGAAATATCTTTAAGAGCGTTGATTCTGACATTATTGTCGACGCAGAGGGCAGAGGAGAAATGAGAGTTCAAATCTTGAAGGGAAAAGGAGATGCCATCAGATGGGCTGGAGGACTTCCCCAGGCCAAGCGATTTGAGAAACTTCCAGACATCAGCCATGAAAGACGAAGACACATTTTGATGGATGAATCGTCGCTTCGCTGTACGTACCATCTGATTGCAACGGTTGCGGGCCACCTTGAAAAGTCTCCAATTCTCATCACTGCGATCACGCTTGAAAACTTTGAACGCACGGTCCCTTCTTCGCATGGCCATGCGAACGCCCTCAGTGATCCAGGGTGCTGGTGGCCGCTTTACTCTAACTCTGTGAAAGGGTGCATGTTTATCGAAAACCTTTAAGGTGGCTGCGTTAAAGAGGGTCACTTTGGTTTCCGTGGTCGCAGCTGAGAGCACAGGAGACCAATCAATGGCCGCAGCGTCGCGAAGCAGCACATCAGGATCAATTTTGGCAAAATTACGCATATTTGGGGGGTTTAATTTTATACGAGGCAAAAACGAGGTCGTGGTGGAAAAACCCCGGAGCCGGGAACTGACCATGTATAAGAACATTACTGGGGGAAGAAGTAAGAATGATATCCAGCCACGTGTCAGACGTAGTAGTGTGATGAGTAGGTTCCAATGGAAGAATAGAGAAATTAACAGACTGAAGGATGTTAATTTACGGCTTTGTAAAGAGTCTTTGCATAGATCAGTATTCAGATCGCCCATAACCAGGTTATGAGCGTAATCTGAGCTCAGGGACTCAAGAACTCCCTCTAAGTCAGAAAAGTAGTTGATAGTTGGGGGACAGTACACTACACCAAGCACAGCCTTTACCCCTTTGACATTCACCTCGAGAAATATCCACTCCGCAGAACCGGAGTACTGAGATTGGGATACATTCAGAATTTTGTACGGAATGGAGCTTCTAAGGTAAATGGCAATACCACCGCCACCCTTCCCGATTCGATAATTTCTGATTAAAACAAAGCCAGGTAGGGCATAAGACGTCAAAACAAGAGTGGGTTTCAGCCAGCTTTCAGATACAAGTATAGCATGGACAAAATTGGACTGAAAGGTATCTAATAGATCGGTAAAGTGAGATGGAATGCTTTGAGCATTAATATGGCAGACATTGAAGTTAATAGAATTGAGAAATGCTCGTGACACACAAGTGCCCAAAGCATGAGAAGTATCAAGTG
The DNA here is from genome assembly GCA_963556455.1 of Epiblema foenella. Classification (NCBI taxonomy): domain Eukaryota; kingdom Metazoa; phylum Arthropoda; class Insecta; order Lepidoptera; family Tortricidae; genus Epiblema; species Epiblema foenella. The sequence goes on along the minus strand of OY747097.1, from coordinate 10,981,277 downwards.
ATCTTAACGATAGAAAGGCGGAACTGTCATTGTTGGCAAAGTAAAAATTTCATCATCTGACATAAATAATAACTAAATAAAATAATATACTATAAATATATAAATTACAGAGTACACACACAAATAATTACAGACTTAATTAGTTAAAGTTGCTACAACACAAATACAATACTGCTTCTCCCGCTGATTGGCTTGTGAGAGACAAATATTGAGAAAAAAAAAGAAAATCTCTAGATACATTTAACACTATTCTCGTAAACGGAACACAGAACAAAAATGCATTTTAACAGGATGAGGCGATATAAACAATAACTTAAACATACTATCTGACGAATGAAACTGACGTATGAAATGTCATGTCATTAACGTCAAACGTCAGTCGAATACATACTAAACTAAACTACATTCTCTTTATAACTTTGACCAAAAAATAAGTAGGTAAAAACACAAAATAATGTGTTACGTAAGAGAATGAGCAGGCAGTACTGTGCAAGTAACTCATTACTGCACCCGGAGAAGGACAAAATAAATATTAAGTATTAAAACTATCACAAGTGTCACAGCGACAACACAGCGCAAGCAAGCCCAATCTAAACCCCCGGCTTAGTGGCACCGGCACGCCGAGAGCGGCCGGTCAGGTCACCGGGCCCAGCGGCGGCCTGCTGCGTTGCAGGCACATCAGGCTCGGGAGTCGATGTAGACTTTGGTTTGCGAGCGGCTCTCAGGCGCTCGATATCTTCTTCAGGCTCGATATGTTCACAAGCACCCAAGGAGAATTTCACATAGATGTTGCCATCAAGTGACCAACAGCGTTGCATGCCGAAAGCCTTTCTTGCCTGCACAAACAGTACTTGCCGTTGCGGTGTAAGAAACTCGGAGATGGCGAAAGTGGTTCCCTTACATGCAGTCTTCTTCTGCCACACCAGGGACTTCAGGCGCATGTCTGCGAAGCGCACAAGGATAGACCGGTTGCGCCCCTCAGATGGCATGCCGAGCCTGTGACATGCTTTCAATGAAGCAGTAGAGACATCAGCGATCTGAAGTTGGTCCGAGATAATGGTGCCGATTGTAGATGTGACGGTTTCTCCAGGGTCCTCCGGAACACCCTTGAAGAGCAAAAACTTTCTCCTGTGCCTCATTTCCACTATTTCCTGGGATTTACTGACAGCACTTATTTGATCTCTGAGAAGTTTCAGAACTGTCCAAGTTTGCTCTTTGAAAGCAGAAAAATCTTCGCTCAAGCTGCTCACTGTCACTTTTGTAGCGGGAGACTTCAATCTGGCCTCAAACTCGGTGAACATCCGTAAGACTGTAGACTCCAGGGATTTTTGAGTCTCAGCAATTTCCAAGTAGTTGGCCATATTTGCTGTATTGCACTTGCAGGTTATGTTTTTGACAGGTGAGATAGCCAGCAGGATTTCACAGTATTATAAACGAAGAACTATTGCATATATAGTGTTGCAAACATTTATTGTGTTAATTTATACACTGAACTACTAATGTGTGTGATAAGAACTACTTCATGTAAGTATTTATCAATTATTAAAATAATTTTTTTAAGAGTGAAGTGTTACTTTTTTTACATCTACCGCCCAAAAAAAAGTACTTAATCATTTCAATTAATGTTTTCAAAAAGAAACCTGTTTAAACCTGCAATCTGTCCAATTATATACATGATGTTGATGGATTTACATTAACATTAAACCCATTGTTAACTGGCTATTGTAATTTTTGTACAAAGCATTTGTGACAGCCCTCTCTTAAATGTGTATACGAGATACATGTTTGACCAGGAGATTGTCGCCGTTGTACGATGCTCAGGAACATGATTCAACCAGTATTTCATCAAAGAAGCAATAGTATATATTTTTTTGTTATTGTAATCTTTGTACAAAGCATTTTTCACCACCTTATTTTGAATGTGTATTCAAGGAACATGTCTGAACCAGTATAACCAACCAAGGAAGTAGTAGGGTATTTTTTTGTGCTGTAAAATACTTATAAAAGGAACTTCTCCAAGTTTATACCGTAATAGTTACCTCGTGTCGTTCACCAAGTCAAGTGCACAGTTCCGAAAGTATAACGTGTGAAGTTTTCGCCATTGGTTTAAGTGAAAGTCAGCTGTCAAGTGTAGTGTCTCTATTCGCTCCAAAATGGATGTATGTTTTTTTTTTCCACATTCTATAAATTTAATGATTAGTTATTCATGTATGTGTTTAATTAATTGACAAATGTTGTTTCAATTCTCTGACAATACGTTCAAGAATTACTACTACCCAGAAACCAACCAAGAGGACCCTAGCAGTGACGAGGAGGGCACTGTTGGCCTCAAAATAGACATAGACATAGACATAGACATAGAAAATTTTTATTTAACATCAAATTGATAAATGTTTACAATGCATTACAAGCCTTACAATAAAAACTTAAATAGGCACAAATTGATATGTTTACATGTAAAAGTAAAGACTTAAAATTATGATGCTAAAAAGGAGCGAACCTCAGCATGTGTTGCAGCAGGCTTACCTACTACAACGCTGGTTTTCAGGCCGACCCTTCGTACAATACGGATTTGCTTGCTGCTTGTCGAAAATAAGGCAAGCAATAGCTAAGAAGAGACCAGCGAACTACATCGACAGCTTTTTCGAGCGCCCCAAGAAGAAGACAAAAGTGATTAAAAAATCATCAAACGTATCACAAAGTTCAGCGGATGGAGTATCATATTTAACGTCTGGTCAAGACGATGCCGGCTACGCGTCCCACCTCATTAAAATTGAAGTCTATGACATGGAAAAAATAAGAAATCTACCATCCACAGAACACTGGAAACACTGTGATATACGACTAAAATATTATTCCATCGGCGAGGATGATTTACATGTGCAAAGTGCTTGTGACGTTATTTTTAATATTACAAAACAATTAGCTTCAAAAGAAAACAGTGTTAAATATTTTATAGAGACTGATAAGAAAAAGTGATAATTGGTTCATGTAGTTTTTATTTATCTTTAACTTATTAATTTTAATGCCACTCTTTAGTTGTGAATTCTATTATTTTGGGAGTTATGGTAATTCTTTTTTAATGATAAGAAATCTTTGTTTTGTAAAACGCCTTTACCTGGAAGCAATCCCTAATTATCTTTAACAAACCGAACCCGAAATGCATTGCTTCAATTGTTAACTCGAAAACAGAGATTACGTTTAGAAATGTTACACTTTTGTTGTAATTCCCAATCAATAGTCTAAACATTGTTAAGTTATTGTACTCGGTGGAGTTTAGCGGCCACACACAAATTCAGTTTCAATTGTATATCTTCAGATTTCTAAGAGTTGACTGATAATGGATTATCTTGGAAAATAAAATTGTTTCATTTGAATTAAGAGTAGGGAGTACTTATCTGTAGCTATTTAAAGGCACATGCATTTGGTGAGGGCACTCATTCATACGATCCAATCACTATGGACAACTTGAACTGTAATAGTTATAACACACAACTGGTAAAAGCCTGCGAAGACGTCGAAAAAGATGAAGAATTATATAACGCCGGAGAACTTGCAAGCCAGCAGCTCAAAGAACCGTGAGTATAACTTTAATCCTTGTTTATACTAAATCTTGTTTCAACCTGTTCATAAAGTTCTTGTCACCACAAGTTCCGGGCTATCCAGTTGATTGTTGTTGTATCCTTTCACAATATAAAGGCATTCACTGGGATTGAAATAGTTCAGTAACGTTTGTGACTTCAGTGTTTGAGTGAATTTTATTTGTTATAATAATGGCATTTACGTTTTTTCTTGGGCATAGGCTAGCTAGGAGTGAAATAGCCAGTTTAAGTAAAGGTTTTATCCTTCGTAGATTTCATAAGTATATTCGATTGTGGTATATTGAAGGAGTTCTACCGGATTCTCTTATGGAGGACCAAGAAATTATACCATACTAGCTTTTACCCGCGGCTTCGCCCGCGTAATAAAAGTAATTTTTAACCGTCTACAAAAAAGGAGGTTCTCAGTTTGATCCGTATGTTTGTATGTATGTATGTAGATACGTATGGATGTCATTTCCGTAATCGGCACCCCGTGGAACCATAAAGACGACACCTATATACATTTTTAAGATAAATTAATTTCCGCCATCTTGGATTTGAAAATGGATGTCATTTTCATAGTTGGCACCCCGAGGAACCTCGAAGATGACAACCATATCGATTTATAAGAAAAATAAATTTCCGCCATCTTGGATTTGAAAATGGATGTCATTTTCATAGTTGGCACCCCGAGGAACCTCGAAGATGACACCCATATCGATTTTTAAGAAAAATAAATGTCCGCCATCTTGGATTTGAAAATGCATGTCATTTTCGTAATCCGCACCCCAAGGAACCTCGGGGATGACACCCATATCGATTTTTAGGAAAAAAAATGACCGTATATCTAAATATATAAAAGAAGAAACTGACTGACTGACTGACATATCAACGCACAGCCCAAATCGCTGGTTCTAAAGATTCCAAATTTGGTACGTAGGTTCCTTATAAGGTCTAGGGGTGCACAAAGAAAGGATTTTTCAAAATTCACTCCCTAAAGGGGTGAAACGGGGGTCCAAAGTTTGTATGAAAAACCGTATTTATTAAAGTAGGAGACGTGAAATTTTGTATATAGAGTCTGTGTTTAAATATATTAATGGCGTATTTCAGTGTTTTCTAAATTGCTCCCCTAAAAGGGTGAAAAGGGGGTTTCAAGTATGTACGGAGAGCAAATCTTTTTTGAAGTGAGAGATTTAAAACTTCGTATATAGACTCTTTGTTTAAATACAACAAAACATGTTTCAGCGTTTTTCGGAATTGCTCCCTTTAAGGGGTGAAAAGAGGGTTTCAAGGTTGAGCGGGGAGCAAATTTTTCCTTTTCTTAAAAATCGATATGGGTGTCATTTTAGAGATTCCTCGGGGTGCCGATTACGAAAATGACACTCATTTTCAGATCAAAGATGGCGGATATTTATTTTTATAAAAATCGATGTGGGTGTCATCTTCGAGGTTCCTCGGGGTGCAAATTACAAAAATGACATCCATTTTCAAATCCAAGATGGCGGACATTCATTTTTCTTAAAAATCTATATGGGTGTCGTCTTCTAGGTTCCTCGGGGTGCAAATAACAAAAATGACATCCATTTTCAAATCCAAAATGGCGGACATTTATTTTTCTTAATAATCAATATGGGTGTCATTTTCGAGGTTCCTCTGGGTGCCGATTACGAAAATGACACTCATTTTCAGATCAAAGATGGCGGATATTTATTTTTATAAAAATCGATATGGGTGCCGTCTTCGAGGTTCCTCGTCGTGCCGATTACGAAAATGACATCCATTTTCAAATCCAAGATGGCGGACATTTATTTTTCTTAAAAATCGATATGGGTGTCGTCTTCGAGGTTCCTCGTGGTGCCGATTACGAAAATGGCATGCATTTTCAAATCAAAGATGGCGGAGATTTACTTTTCTTAAAAATCAATATGGGTGTCATCTTCGAGGTTCCTAGGGGTGCAAATTACAAAAATGACATCCATTTTCAAATCCAAGATGGCGGACATTTATTTTTCTTAATAATCAATATGGGTGTCATTTTCGAGGTTCCTCTGGGTGCCGACTACGAAAATGACACTCATTTTCAGATCAAAGATGGCGGATATTTATTTTTATAAAAATCGATATGGGTGTCGTCTTTGAGGTTCCTCGTCGTGCCGATTACGAAAATGACATCCATTATCAAATCCAAGATGGCGGACATTTATTTTTCTTAAAAATCGATATGGGTGTCGTCTTCGAGGTTCCTCGTGGTGCCGATTACGAAAATGGCATGCATTTTCAAATCAAAGATGGCGGAGATTTATTTTTCTTAAAAATCAATATGGGTGTCATTTTCGAGGTTCCCCTGGGTGCCGATTACGAAAATGGCATGCATTTTCAAATCAAAGATGGCGGAGATTTATTTTTCTTAAAAATCAATATGGTTGTCATCTTCGAGGTTCCTCGGGGTGCCAACTATGAAAATGACATCCATTTTCAAATCCAAGATGGCGGAAATGAATTTATCTTAAAAATTTATATAGTTGTCGTCTTTATGGTTCCACAGGGTGCCGATTACGGAAATGACATCCATACGTATCTACATACATACATACAAACATACGGATCAAACTGAGAACCTCCTTTTTTGTAGACGATTAAAATTTATTTTTATTACGCGGGCGAAGCCGCGGGTAAAAGCTAGTCCATCATATAACGTCATCATATTTGAAAATGGTTGTCATTTTCGTAATCGGCACCTCGAGGAACAACAAAAAAGAAATGTCCGCCATCTTGGACTTGAAAATGCATGCCATTTTCGTAATCGGCACCCCGAAGAACCTCGAATATGACACCCATATTACTGCTCCCCGCACAAACATGAAACACCTTTTTCACCCCTTTAGGGGAGCAATTCCGAAAAACCCTGAAACGTGTTTTGTTGTATTTAAACAGAGTCCATATACGAAGTTTTAAATCTCTCATTTCAAAAAGATTTGCTTCCCGTACAAATTTGGACCCCCTTTTCACCCCTTTAGGGAAGATATTTCAAAAAACGCTGAAATACGGTTTGTTGTATTTTAACAGAGTTTATAATATATACGAAGTTTTAAATCTCTCACTTCAAAAAAGATGTGCTCCCCGTACAAACACCACATGGAACCACCTTTTCATACCTTTAGGGGAGTAATTGCGAAAAATGCCGAGTAATTTTTTGTTGTATTTAAACAGAAAGTCTATATACGAAGTTTTAAATCTCTCACTTCAAAAAAGATTTGCTCCCCGTACAAACTTGGAACCCCCTTTTCACTCCTTTAGGGGAGAAATTTAGAAACACGCTGAAATATGTTCTGTTGTATTTAAACAAAAAATCTATTTACGAAGTTTCAAATCTCTCACTTCAAAAAAGATTCGCTCCCCGTACAAACTTTGAACCCCCTTTTCATCCCTTTAGGGGAGCAATTTAGAAAAACGCTGAAATACGCTATTAATGTATTTAAACAGAGAGTCTTTATACAAAGTTTCAACGCTTTTTCCCGCGGCTTCGCCCGCATACTAAGAGTAATTTTAAACCGTCTACAAAAAAGGAGGTTCTCAGATTGACCTGCATGCAGATATGTATTGGATGTCATTTTCGTAATCGGCACCCCGAGGAACCACAAAGATGAAACCCATGTCGATTTTTAAGAAAAATAAATGCCTGCCATTTTTGATTTGAAACTGGATGTCATTTTCGTAATCGGTACCCAGAGCAACCTCGAAGATGATACCCAAATTGATAATTAAGAAAAATAAATCTCCGCCATCTTCGATTTGAAAATGCATGCCATTTTCGTAATCGGCACCACGAGGAACCTCGAAGACGACAGCCATATCAATTTTTAAGATATGTCTAAAACGTTAATGTAAAATTTTCATTACGACTATATGAATCCTAAATTCGGTAATAAACTGAAACTCATTTTCACAGTTACCGATAGCTTAATATATCAAAATTACACTGAAAACTTCTATGATGATATCAAATCAGATCTGAATTTATATTTTGATACATCAGATTATCCCAATAACAATGAGTTCGGTTTACCTTTAGTAAATAAAAAGAAATTGGGTTTTTTCAAAGATGAGAACAATGGCAAAATTTTCAAAGAATTTGTTGGACTTCGTTCAAAGATGTACGCAATTGATGTCGAAGGTAGTAGTGTGATGGCTAAAGCTAAAGGAGTTAATTTATGTGTAACTAAAAAACTTACCTTAGATAACTACAAAACGTGTTTGTTTGATAAGCGCATATAACATAACACAATGTTACGTTTTAAATCAATTAAACATTTAATATTTACACAAAAAATTAACAAAATATCTCTTTCTTATAATGACAAAAAAGCGATTCTTGTTGGATGATTCCACAGATACCCTTTGAAACGGTATTGGGCGGCGCCACTAGAGTGTGCCTAGCTCACTTACCATACTGGATGAATAGATTAATAACTGAAATATAATTAACAGATTGAAATAGAAGGTCTGAGCTATTAGGAAGGGTGTGTAAAGTAAACAAATAGTTAGAGTTTAAGTCAAAGTAAATTTATTGATTGATATTATTTGGAATTTAATCGAAGCTCTTGATTATTTAACCGAATATGACTAGTGGTAGCCTTATTTGGTGTCTACTTTGCTTGACCTAGGCCAAATTTAGAGGGAAAAGCTAGTAGACTCAACGAAAAACCCTCTTGCCTATATCCTAAATACACAAAATAATTAACTACACTAGTAAGTGAACAATAAATTATAACATTAGGCTCACTAGCGTAACTATTCGTACACAAAACGTTTGTACTACAAAACACAATATATTTCTGATACACAAAACATAAATACACTCAAGGAAATATATATGTCCATTAATCTACCTGCATCAATTATTATTATATATATTTACAATGCTGAACGGAATCAAACTCACAAGACATTATACGCACCAAAAAGGGAAATTAGTGAATAATACGCACTAAAGGGGAAACTAGTGAATAAAGTATAAGTTTAGACACAATAAGACGAGTATGGTATTTACAAGTAGCTTTCTTATAATTACTTGCACAAATTATTTCCGACCAAGGGTTCGAACCTTGATATAAATTACCGACCATACAATTTATGGTCTCAACTTCTACTGACACGAGGTTCGAACTCGTCAACCGCTATTGTATACAAGCAGCATAACATTCTCAATGTATTTATTCAATCAGTCACGAATCAAATATGACACACAATCTGCATCCCATAATATTAAATGAACAATATTTGTATATTTCAAGTTATTGGCACAGTCGACGTTTAGCTAATGGAATCGTCTAATCGAATAATATGAGTCAGGGATGAAGCATCATCGCTAAAACGATGAGATCAGATCCCTTGTTCTGTCTTCAACAAATATTCACTTGGTTATATACCGCGCAATGTGACCACATAGGTAACAGTGTGGCTACTTGTTATTTATTAGGTAATCGACTCATTTTAACTTGTGACGATCTCTTGCCAATAAAGTCCACAGAAAACTAAGATGGGATGGAAATTGATTCCATGGTATCTTTATAAAATACTAGCGGCCGCTCGCGACTTCGTCCGCGTAGATTTTAGATGGTAACAAAGATATAAATGAGATTTATTTGTTTCTGTCAGTTGTCTGATGCTATTAATCTTTTGCGAAAAATTACTCAAAAGAAAAAATGAATGTCCGCCATCTTGGATTTGAAAATGGATGTTATTTTCGTAATCAGCACTCCGAGGAACAACGAAATAATGACACCCATATCGATTTTTAAGAAAAATAAATGTCCCCGTCTTGGACTTGAAAATGGATGTCATTTTCGTAATCATCACCCCGAGGACCCTCGAAGATGACACCTATATCGATTTTTAAGAAAAATAATTGTCCGCCATCTTGGATTTGCAAATGCATGTCATTTTCGTAATCGGCACCCCGAGGAACCTCGAACATGACACCTATATCGATTTTTACGAAAAGTAGAGATTTGGTCCCCACACAAACTTGGAACCCCGTTTTACCCGATTAGGGGAACAATTTAGAAAAACGCTGAAATAGTTTTTGTTATATTTAAACAGAGAGTCTGTGTACGAAGTTTTAAATCTTGCACTTCAAAAAACATTTGCTCCCCGTACGAACTTCTTGGAACCCCATTTTCACCCCTTTAGAGGAGCAATTTCAAGAAACGCTGAAGTACGTTATGTAGTATTTAAACAGAGAGTCTATTTACGAAGTTTGAAATCTCTGACTTCACAAAAAGGTTTGCTCCCAGTACAAACTTGGAACCCCCTTTTCACCCCTTTAAATGAGCAATTACAAGAAAACGCTGAAATACTTTTTGTTGTATTTAAACAGAGAGACTATCTATATACTCTTTTCACCCCTGTAGGAGAGCAATTTTGAAAAACTCTGAAATACGTTTTGTTGTATTTAAACATATAGTCTATTTACGAAATTTCAAATCTCTCACTTCAAAACAGATTTGCTCCCCGTACAAAGTTGGAACCCCTTTTTCACCCCTTTAGAGGAATAATTTCAAAAAACGCTGAAACATTTTTTGTTGTATTTAAACAGAGAGTCTATATACGAAGTTTTAAATCTCACACTTCATAAAAGATTTACTCCTTTACGAACTTGGATTTGTTGTATTTAAACAGAGAGACTATCTATATACTCTTTTCACCCCTTAAGGGGAGCAATTTTGAAAAACGCTGAAATATGTTTTGTTGTATTTAAACATGGAGTCTATTTACGAAATTTCAAATCTCTAACTTCAAAAAAGATTTGCTCCCCGTACAAAGTTGGGACCCCCTTTTCACCCCTTTTGAGGAGCAACTTGAAAAAACGCTGAAGTACGCTATGTCGTATTTAAACAGAGAGTCTACGAAATACGATACGAAATTTCAAATCTCTAAATTCAAAAAAGATTTGCTCCCCGTACAAAGTTGGAACTCCCTTTTCACCCCTTTAGAGGAGCAACTTCAAAGAACGCTGTAGTATGTTTTATTGTATTTAAGCAGAGAGTCTATAAACGAAGTTTTAAATGTCTCACTTCAAAAAGATGTGCTCCCCTTACAAACTTGGAACCCCCTTTTCACCCCTTTCGGGAAGAAATTTTGAAAAACGCTGAAATACGTTTTGTTGTTTTTAAACATAGTCTATTTATGAAGTTTCAAATCTCTAAATTCAAAAAAGATTTGCTCCCCCTAAAAACTTTGAAACCCCTTTTCACCCATTTAGGAGACGAATTTAGAAAATCGCTGAATTCAGTTTTGTTATATTTAAACAGAGAGTAAATACGAAATTTCAAGTTTCTAAGTCCAAAAAAATTACGTTTCCCATACAAACTTTGCAGCCCTATTTGATCCCCTTAGGGGTGGAATTTCCAAAAATTCCGTCTTATCCCCTGCATACGTCATAAAAGTAAGCTCTGGACCAAATTTCAAGTTTCAAGTTTCAGTAGTTTCGGCTGTGCGTTGATGGTAGATCAGGACTTCTTCTTTTATATATTTAGATAAACAAAAATCCATAATCACAATTAAAGCAAAGTTGATGACGCAGCTTAATCATTCGGTTGAATATTTGTTTGGAATTAATGAAATTTCCATTTAGCTTTCTTCAACCTTTAGGAGGGAAAATAATATCTTAAATTAGAAGAAAGAATACACCTGTTCCGAATGAGAAAGTCTAGGGTCAAAATATAGTAATTACTTAACTTGGTTCAACCGGCAGGCCCCCAACTGCTCTCCTGCGCTGACTTATCTCGTACTCCAGAATATGTATCTCTAATAAACTGTACGATATTCCAACCTCCACGCTCTGTTCCAAACTTCTCACCTCCAAGGTTCAAGATCCTGTCCCTTCCGTCTTTAATGTCTTTATTACCTAAACTTAACTAACATAACAACTTTATTTGTAACATTTCTTATAATTATTTTCGTCTTAATTACAATACAATAAAGACTCCTCGTCGGCAACCGTTCCTGGTCTGCCCCTCCACTCGACCAATTTGCGCAAACGCCTCCTTTTTCGGTCCAGCTCCTTAGTGCAGGAAGTACAGCGCCGTCTCGCTCTCTCAGTGTGATAGTGGGATCCTCTCACAATACATCCGCCTGATGACCACATGTTTGCGCAACTCTTGAATTGAAACAAAACTTTCCGTAGCATTTGCATAGTAAAATGTGCTCTATGCCAAGTATGGCGAAAGTCAGAGTTTCTTTGCTTGGTTGTTCAAAATAACAGATTTTTGTAGAAGTGTTCTTTGAAATGCGATACTTAAGGTTTAATAAATGGCCAAACCTTTTCTAAGCGCCTTTTGTCTCCACTTCACCATATTGTCTAATCAATAATGGCAATTTAAGTCACAGACATAAGTTGTAGTTGTTTATTTAGGGCCAATTTGCCTTTCCCCTTGCCACTTCTAAGTATTAAAAATAATTCCTAAAGTTTATTACTTCCTTGTCAAAGGACTTAATTTGTAATGGTTGGTCTTTTGCTATTCTTAATATATAATAATGCCTATAATCACGCATACCTATAGCATGTCTATGTTGCCATCACATCTTGCATGGGGTCATTACAAAACACCAAATTTTTTTTAATAATTTCATATTACAGCATGGCAGGACATTCATTTATTTGATATTATTTTTGCACTTTCTTTCTGTAAAAAATATAGTACTAAACTTGTATGTATAATATACATGCTATTTTAGTACTATATTATCTTGATGCGCATGTAACTTGTATATAAAAAATGTATATAAAAAATAAAAATGTACTTTGAATATGGTTTAATGTAAATAAGATAAAAAATGTAAATAATTTTGTTAGTATTAATCTTGTAAATTTATGAAACTTGTATAAAAGATGTGTTGTTAACTTTTAAATAAAATAAATTACAATGTAACACGACTTTATAACAATGTATATAAATGTCTTTTATTTTAAGTAACAAATATTTTAATTTAGCATGTCTTATTATTATGTATAATTTTGTGATATTTATGAATGTAAATAAATTACCCTTGATTGTTTTACATTAAGTTTTTGCATGGGTACCAACTAAAATAAAATGAGAAATGTAATAATAATTATTTCAATATTGTATCTTCGTTAATTATTTTATCTAAACAAAAAACTGATTACATAATTATTAACATACTTATGATTTTTATTATTATATATCCAATTCTTACCTACCCTATTCGTTTTATTTAAATAGTAATGACCACCACAACATTGATCATTTGAATTTCAAACGCTTTCATATCAACACACACATTACGTTGTTACAATGATTCATTTTTACCATCCATTTACTACCATTGTGGCGGGTCCTAGTGGGTGCGGTAAAACCAATTTTGTTATAATTTTTTAAATCATTCCAATGAACTATGTAATGTTGAATTTGATGAAATTATTTGGTGTTATGATGAAATGCAACCTTTGTACAATCTAGAAAATGTAAATTATAACCAAGGAATACCTGACATCACCATGTTTGATGGGAAAAAACCTAAACTCATTTAGATGATTTGATGAGGGAGTCAGATGGACGAATCGTTGACATTTTTACGAAAGGTAGTCATCACAGAAACTTAAGCCTGTTTTATATTACTCAAAATATATTTCATCAAGGCAAAGGTCAACGTGATATCTCTTTGAATACGAGCTATATTGTTTATTTTAAGAATCCCCATGATAAAACTCAAATACGCTACTTGTCTCGACAAGTTTATCCAGAAAATTCAAAATTCGTTGATGAAGCCTACAAGGATGCTACTGCAAATGCACATTACGGTTACCTCATGATTGATTTGCGACAAAATACTGACGATATGTGTCGTTTTAAGACCAAAATATTTCCATTCGATGGTCATTGTACAGTATATATCCTTAAAAAAGGGTTTAAATATAACAAGAATCACCATATTTTAGTCAGTTCTAAATGATGCAAGCTAGAGTTAACACATAGAAAACATTTACTTGAAGCGTTACATTTACTCAAACCAAAATATCGCACGGCTTTACATAAATCGTGTGATGACGAAGAAATTAATATAATTTGTAAGTGTATTTACAACGTATTAAAGGGTAAAATTCCTTTAGAGAAAAAAGAAAAATCCAAGTTAAGAAAATATAAGGATACGTTACGAAAATTAGTAACTAAGGGAAAACATAAGCTAAGAAAAACCGTAATTATCCAGAAAGGTGGTGGTTTTCTGCCTATTGTATTAGGTGCAGTTTTAAGTGCTTTAGTGAACTCTTTAACATAAAGAAAATGGAAAACATGAAAAAAATGTTGTTAGTAGAACCAGATTTCATCGAACAACTCAACATAGTGATAACCTATCAGAAAATTCATCATCCCGTCTAAATGGTGAAATGCAAAAAAATCTCAAGAGTAAAATGATGATCGTGTAAAGTGGGCATTATATTCTCAAGCATTACAACGGTTTTTACATTTTACCGAAACGGATCGAAAGCCGTTTAAAATACCATTAGTGACAGAAGTTGATCAACTCACCAACGAAAACAATGAATTGCATCCAAAGATCACAAAAAGGAGGAAATTGTTAATAATAATTCAATCGAAAACGCAGTATTGCCAGACATAGAAAATGACGTATACGCAACACCACCTGGAGGAGCGAAATCTGGTTTACCTAAACAATATTCTCCGTCTTATATTATAGACGTAATACCCAAGTCGTATATTTGAACGAGCGCCTGACCAGACTCAACAGGACGCTGCTCCAGGGGCCGGAAACTTATAACGAACCCATTATATAAAAGGAAGGTAGCGACATCTTTCACATCTTGTCCGGCATTTCTTACTTGCTTGCTAATTATACTTACCACCGCTAGATTTCGCTGTCACGACAATAACAATTTGGTATAACATTTCGTTTCAAGCAAATAATATTTCAAATTGTCCTTGAATCATGGCCCAACTGTTATTTTTTAATTTTTAATTTATTGATAATATATAATTATAATACAATTGTTTCTGGTAATGGCACGTTCCCACAAGATTAACATTATTTATCGTCGTGAAAAGAAACGTTTATTGAATTGGCGTACCTGTGTCACGGGTGTCATAATGTGGGTAATTTTAATTTCTTTTCTTGTGTTACTAGACTCGTACGAGTGTAAATTTCATATTATTGTTACGACTGTGATGATTTCTGTTAATATCGTTAGTTTGTCTTATTTTAGTTCTTTGCTATTGTTATTTGTTAGAATTAATATAACTTGTTTTGTATTAGAACTGTTACCGCTTTTCATAACCTACTTTTTTAGACATTCTTGTTGTTGTGGTTACTCGTGAAAATGAGTATTCCGGTAAAAAAAGGTTTTGTCTTCGGGTGCCATCACTTAGGTAAGTAAATTTCGCAAACAACTTAACTATTCAGTGATTTGATGATTCTACCAAATGTATAATGATATAACGATACGTCATCATCATATACCTTACGGGTTTGCAAAAGAGGCTTGCAGTAACCCTTATCAGGGTCACGGACGTTGAACGTGTTAAAAGTAATATTTATATTATAATTTTTGTACATTTCTTAAAAACATAAATCATTCATTTACCTACTAATCTCATTCGGGATAATATTGTTAACCATAATCATAATAGCAATTTCATATAAAACGCTGTGAGATATTCAACGGTTTTATTTGTGTTTCAGGTGTCTTCACAAACTTACAGAAGCACGCATTCTTCTAGCAAAGATCAAAAAGATGAGGGTGAAAATAGCAGCAAATAAATAATTAATAACATTTAAAACTATTGCGTCCTACTTGCAGAATATGATTATATTATTTCATTAAAAAAACAGCCAATGTTAACAGTTTTACTAGATAATGTATAAGAGTGGCGACCGTTCTGTTTTTGTAAGGAGCTTAGATCTCACGTAATTCATATAGAAGTTTATAATGTACCTAATAAATAAATAATAACATTTAAAACTTGTTTTTATTACTCTCGAATCTTTGTATTCACTGGGATTCAATATATCTCATCACCAGGCGAGTTCCGACCAAACGAAGATCAAGTTGCCGGATTTGGTGCAAGAATGGCAGTATGTAAGCTTGTTACTAGCAAGTCGACGAGATCCGGACAAGCCTACACACTGCCATTCTTGCTCAAATCCGGCAACTTGATCTTTGTTTTGGTCGGAACTCGCCTGGTGAACAGTGCATACATACGTGCATGTGTGTGTGCACGCACACATACGCAAAATTAGTACGGACAAGATAAGCTTGCGGCGCTGGTGTAGACGTGTTTCCAAGTTAACTCGCGAGATGGCTCTCTTTTCCCAACATACTTATTATACTCTTTGCGCTGCTCTACACTGCCCGTCAGGAGTGCAAGAGACTCGACTGGCGCTATTCGTGGACCAAGGACGGGCGCGTCTACGTGCGCCGCCAGAGTGGGGAGCCGGCACGAAGGATAAGATCTGAGGAGGAAATCAAACAGGTTTTTGGCAAAAACTAGGTTTATTGGTCAGGGTTTTGATAATAAATTTGGAAGTATGGTGTACGTTTGTTTCCAATTTATTTATGAATTTTAACTTAGGTGACTTTAATTGCAAAATGTATGGTAGATTTCAATTAATTAGTGTAATTGCTGGTTGTACGTACTTCCATGATCACATTATATTGCGTGGGGATTGTCGAGGTAACAGAGAATTAAATACTTGTAATGCATAATAAGCGGCTCAAAGTTGGTTTGTTAAATGCAGGTTCCCTGGGCACGTATCATGATAATTTCATAGCCGTCTGTTCCCAGCAAGACTTTGACATTTTAGCTATAAATGAGACGTGGCTACAGACCTGAGAGGAGGGGCGAGCGCCAGTACTGCCAGATTACAAACTACGACACAAGCCTCGCCCACCGGGTCCTCGGTCACGGGGCGGAGGAGTTGGTTTCTACATTAAGCGTGGCGTCAGCGCCCGCACCGTGTCCCACCCTGTAGACCCGCGTCACAGCTTAGTTGCGCAAATGTGGGTGACATTGAGCCTTAACGGGAAGAAACTAGTTATTGAGACAGCATATCGACCTCCGTGGATGGACGTGGACTTGTTTTTTGATGCCATCTCAGACACAATTAGTTATTTACATAATTATGATCACATTATGCTTTTGGGCGATTTAAATATAAATGTATTGGCCAATGATCTAAAATTTACTAAACTCAAAAACTTTTTAGCCAGCTTTAGCCTAAGCACAGTTAGTCACTAAGGCTACGCATTTCACTGACTCTAGTCAATCCTTGATTGATGTAGTTTGCACTGACTTGCAAGCTAAAAGGGTGGACGTTTTACACTTAGGCTCCCTGTATGGACATTGCCTTGTAAGTTGCGAGTTTTATATTAGACGTAATAAGCCGAAGCCCTTCACCATTACTCATAGATTAATTAATAACATTAATCCTATTTATTTCGATAGGGACTTACAAAGCATGAGGTGGGATCTGATACCTAAAGGCAATGCTAATGATATGGCTAACTTACTGAGTCAAAATATGTTGCTCCTATTTGACCTTCATGCACCTATTAGGACAACTGTGATTAAGGTTCCCCATCCTCCTTGGATCACTGACACCATAAAGCTCATGATGCAACTGCGTGATGGGGCGGCAGCGGACTATCACAAAACTGATTTGGCTAGTAAGAAGGAATACTATAAGCATATGAAGTCCACTGTCGCAAAAGCTCTATATCATGAAAAAGTAGCCTATTTTAAACGAAATATCAACAGTAAAATAAAGGACCCTAAACAAAGGTGAAGGCCATCAGAAACGCTGCAAATTGGCCGAACGGTGTGGTGGTACGGTTCTTCAACGTCGTACAGCCAAAAAACTCCACTGTACACCGAACACTCGCGGCAACGAGGTAACATCTAAGTTTGTGGTCGTCCACCAAAATGTCAGATCAATATGTGGCAAAACTTCATTGATTGATTTATTATGTTATTATTCTAAACCAGATATACTCGGATTAAGTGAAATATGGTGTCGTAAAAATGAATTGGATCGCGTGAGGTTATGTGGGTACTCACTCGCGAACGGGTACTGCCGCTCGCGCGCCGACGCTCATGGTGGGGTAGCGTTATATATACGCGACGGTATACGATATAGACCGCGTAATGACCTACATAGCCTCTGCATTCCATATCACATTGAGTTTACTACTATTGAAATACTAAATTTAAATTTGATTATTATTGTATTATATAGGACATGCAATGGAGATTTTGACCTTTATATAGAACAATTAGAATTATTATTGACCAAGTTAACTGACGAAAATAAAAAAATTCTCATAGTTGGCGATCAGAATGTTGACTATCTATCTGACAACAGTTTGAGGCGGCGGGTCGACGACGTGCTGCACTGCTACGGCTGTGTAAATACTGTGACCTTTCCCACTCGTGTAACAGCTGATTCTGCGTCATCAATTGACTGCGGAATAACAAATAACCCTAGCGACTATGTCAGTGTATCGCCTTTAGACACTGCTATTAGTGATCATAACGCACAGAAATACGAGTTAAATTTGGAAAAAGAATGTCGAAAAACCAAATTAAACAATATGATAGAACGCCGATTATTTAATACTGAATCAATGTATTTATTTTATTCTGACATTACTAATTACAATTTTAATTTTATTTATGATAGTACTATTGACATTGATTTTAAATTTAATAAATTATTTAATATATTGACATATTATATAGATATTCATTTTCCAATTAAAAAGTTACAATTAAAAAAAAAGAAGTCGAATGTACCGTGGGTGACTGACGAACTGTTAGGATATATACAAAAACACAGCGACCTTCACGAGATCAGGCGTCAATATCCTGATAACCACATTCTATCCGACTGCATTGACTATTACTCCCAGCTGATAAAGTCAGAGACACTGCGGGCTCGTCAAACATACACTGAAACAAGGCTGAGAGAAAGTCAAAACCCTTCGAAAGAGATTTGGAAGGTCGTTAATGAGGAAATAGGCTT
This sequence comes from Epiblema foenella, assembly GCA_963556455.1. NCBI lineage: Eukaryota > Metazoa > Arthropoda > Insecta > Lepidoptera > Tortricidae > Epiblema > Epiblema foenella. The sequence goes on along the minus strand of OY747097.1, from coordinate 10,962,636 downwards.
AAAAACAAAGGCGCAAAACATATGTTTGAAAGATCCCTTAACAAACACTGACGTATTTCATAAAGAAGTCCCCAATGCGTTTAATTCGCATTTTTTTAAACGTAGCTGCGAAATATGTCATAAACAGCGATGAGAAGGTGTCCCAACGCTATGTTTGTCAGCACTTGGGTGGCTCTGATATTCCCGTATTCGAGCTTCCCTTTGTTACTCGTGACGTCATGGACAAAACAATTAAGTCGATGTTAAAAACTCGCGGAACAGCTGATGTATATGACATTACATTGAATATAATTCTGAGTATTTGGCCGATTATATCAGACATTCTGGTGGTTTTAATAAATGAAATGTTTTGTACTGGTACATACCCTAGTGTGCTAAAAAGTACCAGAGTATGTCCCGTGTACAAAGGAAAGGGTGATAGGTCTGACGTAAATAACTATAGACCTATAACCATAGTACCCACCATTTTGAAAATAATTGAGTCGATTTTATCCTCTTACCTTATGATGCATCTTGAATCAAACGAATTACTTGCTGATAATCAATATGCTTATAGACAAAAAAAATCAACAACCATGGCGGCTACTAAAATTACTGATTGTGTCATGACTGGACTTGATGAAAGATACAAGATAGCCGGCATACTATGTGATCTGTCCAAGGCGTTCGATGTCATAAGCCATAAATTGCTATTAAGTAAGTTAAAACGTTACGGTATCGAAAATTGCGCACACGATTTGTTTGCGTCGTTCTTAGGCGGCCGGAAACAGGTCGTAAAAATGTCAACAAACGGCAAAACACTTGTTTCTGATGCTGGATACGTTAACCTTGGTATTCCGCAAGGATCCGCGATCGGAAATACGTTATTTTTACTATTTATTAATGATCTTCCATCGGCGATCACGAGTGGCTTATCTGTATTATTCGCAGATGACACTACAGTCATAGTGAGCGCGAAAACTTATGAGCAGCTCGCGATGAAAATTCGTGAAGCTTGTGGTCAACTGCAAACATGGTTCTCGACAAACGGCTTACTTCTTAACGTCACAAAGTCCATGGTAATGGTCTTTGCAGGTCGGACGACTGCCTTGCCCCCATGTATCACCAACGGTCCAATGCCATTATGCAGCGAATGCAAATTTCTTGGATTTACGATTGACGCAAACCTTAACTGGAAGTGCCATGTTGACCAACTATGTAATAGGCTTAGTAGTGCTGTATTTGCCCTTAAAAAGTTGCAGCCATTGGTATCACGAAGTTCATTAAAATCTGTTTATTTTTCACACTTTCACTCGCTAATGTCATATGGTATAGCAATTTGGGGCAATTCAACTGATTCCAAGCGGGTCTTCTTATTACAAAAACGTGCGATGCGATTGCTAGCGGGAGTAAAACCGAGACATCCATGTAAAGATCTATTTAAAACGCACGGCATCATGACACACTACTCCCTGTACTTGTTTGAGGTGCTCATGTTTGTCAGAAGCAATTTGCAAACTTTTAAACGAGTTGAAGTCACGGGGAAGCAGATCCGATCCACCGGGAGACTTAGGACAGTACCGCGTCGCATGGCACTCTCAGCTAAAAATCCACGGGTAATTGGACCAACCTACTACGAGCGCCTACCCGCCAAATTAAGAACTGAACCATCTGACGAAACATTCAAACGTCAACTGAGAAACTTTTTATTAGAAACCCCGTTATATTCTATTAGCGAATACATGGAAATAAAATATAGTTGACATTGTTTCATTTAATTTAATATTATTGATTTAATTTAATTCCTGTTTTAATATTTACTTTGACGACCATTACGAAATATTGATATTTAATTTCCTTGTTATCCGTGTTTAGAGTACCAAAAATATTAATATTCATGACGATCCTCTCAGGTGAATTTTATCATACTCATTGTATTATTTAACTGCTATTTTATTCATTGATTTTAATTTATTTTGTTTTATTTAATGTTATTGACGATCACAATAGAGATTCCTGTAAATTGACATGTAATTTATATTGTAATCTTATATTGTGAATAAATGAATCTGAATCTGAATCAATTATGGAAAAATTTAAAAACTACCTTGTTACCTAAAAATGACACAGAACTACCAACCAATCTCAATGACCCAGATGTGATAAATAAACATTTTCTAAGCTTGCCCATCACATCCCATGCTTCTATATCTCAGCTAACCTATTTTGAATTCCATCGGTATAGCCAATCGATATTTCAGTTAGAGCCAATTAAGTCAAATGTTATTATTAAGATTATAAGAGGTCTGAAATCAAATGCTGAAGGCTGTGACGGCATAAATCTGAATATGTTATTAATGACTGCCTCATACGCTTGATATAATCACGGACCTAATAAACACATCCATTTTGACATCTACCTTTCCTGATACCTGGAAGGTGGCAATCATACGCCCACTCTCGAAAATAGCAAATCCTTCACAACTTAGAGACCTTAGGCCAATCAGTATTCTTCCATTCCTGTCAAAGGTGATGGAAAAAGTGGTGTGTATGCAAATGACAGAGTATCTGGAGAGTAATAATATTTTACCGGATGTCCAGTCGGGCTTCAGAAAGGGTCGTAGTACTGTCACTCTGCTGGATGACAGTACTACTGTGCTCTGCTGGATGTCACAGATAACCTGCTCTATGCTCAGGACCAAGGAATGTGTACCTTGTTGGTACTCCTAGACTTCCCCAGAGCATTCGACTGCATAGACATCAAATTATTGCTTTCCAAGTTAAGCTATTATGGGTTTGATAGTAGAGTGGTAAAGTGGTTTAACAGTTACCTTACAGATAGACACCAATATGTCAAAATGAGTCTGCATGATGGATCTTGTGTCTCAGACAAAATGGAGCTCATTCGAGGTGTGCCCCAGGGGTCCATCCTTGGTCCAATATTGTTTATTTTATACACTGCAGACATAAGGACACATATAACAAACTGCAAATTCCATTTATATACTGATGATATACAAGTGTATATCTCATGTAAGCAGTCTGAAGTTGATAGTGCTATAGAAAAACTTAATAAGGATCTCACGAGTATAGCAGCCTGGGCTACAAGTAATGGGTTAGTATTGAATCCGTCTAAAACTAAGTACCTAATCTTTGGTAGCAACCAACAGTTGACTAGGCTTAGACTTTCAGTGGATGTTACTTTGATGGGTGAGCCCATTGAAAGAGTCTGTGAAGCGCGTAACCTTGGCCTTCTAATGGATGATGAGCTTCGATATGAGAAGCATGTTCTAAATTCAGTGAGAGGCTGTTTTTATAAACTAAAGGTGCTTTACAAAATTAGACCCTTTTTAAATGAAACATTGCGAATCCAATTAGTAGAATCCCTCATAATGTCAAAATTAAACTATATGGATATAGTATATGGTCCACGTCTACTCACAAAAACCAAACAACTTGTCCAAAGAGTTCAGAATGCCTGTGCCCGTTTCTGTTTCAACATACCGTTGAGGGCTCATGTCACCCCGTTTTTGAACAAAGGTAATATGTTGAAGATGCTACATAGACGCAAGCTTCATCTGGCAAATCTTCTGTTCGGTGTTGTAAAATACCAGGCCCCAACATATCTCTTTGAGAAATTATCATTTCGCAAGCCTCGTGGAGCACGGCAGTGCGGGTTGCAACTGCTAACACATCGACATGCTTCAGCTGCTTTCCGTGGTAGTTTTAGATATGTTGCAACAAAATGTTGGAACAATTTGCCTCCGCCGATCCGAGACCTTAAATGTAGACATAGTTTTAAGACTAATATAAAGAAACATTTGTTTGAACATCAAAAAAACAAAGAAATCTGACACACGATACTAGCTGTTTCTAGTTGTATATGTTTGATATGCATGTCTACCTGCTGTTTATGTCCCTGAGGCAAACCGCTGCGTGCTAGTTTGTGTCGTTCCAATTGTGGACACCTGTTTTTGTCAATCCATGTATGTGAAAGTAGGAACCTGAAAGTAGATATAGTTCTTAAGGTTTAATAGTTGAGAACACACAATCACTTGTTTGAGTTTTGAAATGTAAGTAAGTTTGGTAACATGTTTTAACACTCGTCCCCCCCGGCGAGAAAAATAAGCAATATGTAACATAACGCCCCCCTCCACTGATATACTAATTTACCCCCTTAACCCGAATAAAAATAAAAATAATTATTTACTAATATGAAGTTTTATTTGTGACGAAACTATGGCCAGAACGTGATCGCTAGTGGTAGGACCCCCTTATAGTTGTGAACCGTAAGAACCCAAAGCTCTATGATAGCTGACGGAACCCTGAATCTCTCATCCCTCAGTACGCAATAAATATCTTCACTAATGTCCCTAAGACGAACTTTAAATTTGAAGTAATTGCAGTAAGTTGTTGTAAAAATAGAGGATTTTGTTGAGATAAGTTAATGGAATTTAAGTAAGGTTTTAGCCTAAGTATGTATGTCAAGCTCAACGCACATATGTCTCAAACCTAGTATACAAAGATGTGCTAACCCTATCATATTAGGATTTTTAGCAGGTTTGTAGGGATTAAGAATTATTTTGTTATTGGTATAGGCCGGGCCCCTCCAAACCGCCCGAGAGATTGCTATCTCTCTCCGTTATTAAACAGAGACCAGTGGCTCTCGACCCAGACTGGACAAGCCCCCTCCAATATTTTTCTAACACTATTCGGAGTGTAAGACCAATGTTAAAATGACATAAATTATTAATATTATTGGAGAGCTATGCCGAGTTTATTCAACCGCATTGTCTCAGGACGCAACGAGCAAATAACCCTTTGTAACTCTCGGACTTAGAATTTGTTCTAAAAAAGAAGACCATACAATTATAGCAATTGAGTCTACTAGTATTTCGGAATTCGCGCCAATAGATAAGGAGAAATACCGCAAGGCCTCATCTATGGTAGCGGGCGAAATCCTAGCGTTACTACGCCAGAATCTGGCCCTAAATAAAAACCCTGCTAAATATCCTAACCCGGAAATATGTACTACCAATCTCCTAACTACTACCCAAGACTAGTAGGAGAATAGCTATTAAGCTAGATCGCTAGCTTGCCTGAATCTAGATTACCTACGCGGGTGTTTGAAGAATGGATTACCGTACCTACTCTATCATTTGGAGTCTATATTTGCCTATGACGTATATTCCCGATTTATTATATTACCGTATGAATTCCTCGCGACCTATAATGTAATTCCTATCCTAAACCAAGTTAACCCAATGCGTAAGAATCTATTTTTCCTACTTTCCTCTTAATTGTGTGTGAATTTACCCTCATTCTACCCCCATTTAGAACTAAACTGTTGAAACTAATAATCCCTTACCTAGGATTTAGTTTCAATGAATGCGTATTCCCTAGACTAAGCTGTAATATTTTGCAACCTATCAGCCAGTGTAGCTGCTCCCCCCCTTGCGCCCGCGGGCAGGGTGGCAAGAGTAGAACGCCCTATTGTGTATATAATAGAAATATATAAATATATTTAACAAGACCGATCCTCGAATACTGTGGACTTCTGAGAGTGGAGTATACACTGCCGTTCTGACCCAAACTATGGCAGATCTCTCTTCCATCCAGCAGCTGGACATCGATTCACGGGAGGGATAGTTCGTCTCTTATGTTGATAGAGAAAAGACGCCAAGTCACCCTCAGACCTGGTAACTAATGAACTCCGAACCATCTGTATTTTGCCACCGTTAGGATTACAGATAACTCGTCAGGTATACTGTTAACCTGGGCAGAGAACTGGCCTTAAAATAACTAATAAAGTTCATCCCCAAAGAAAATAGCACAAAGAGAAAAATTGATTAAACTTAAGTTAAGAAAATAACAAAGAAAAGTTAAGAATTATGATTGAAACTCCTCCGCCAGGTGCAGATTTTCCACACGGCATTGGAAATTCGACCATAATTTCTAGGTAACAAGACCCACCAGTAAAGTCGCGATACTATAAGCCAGTGTCCCGTGTCAGTCCGCCGACGAAAAAGAAGTGACGTTAGTAGCCCCGACTCGGCCTATTTATACCCTTGAACAGGGAGTTACTTGCTCGATGCGCCCGTCACGCGCACCAGGCCCACTTTTGTATGGACAAAATCCAAACTCTCATAGTAAAAAGTGGGGATTTCATAGAAAATGCTGCGTGCTCATCGAGATCAATGTGCTTAAAGTACTCAGGGCGATCATCATGATCAACAGAACACACTTTTGTGAGATCCAACTACCAGGCTATTATAATAGACGAAGAGGTTACAGCTTATAAGTTATAATTTACTCAAACAACGTCATCAATCAATTAAAACCTTAATGGGCGCGGCCAAAAACTATTAGTCAATGATTGGCTATGTCATTCCGATATATTTACTTATAATAATAATAATAATAATAATATTCTTTATTGCACCACTAATACAGGAGTACATTTATAGATTCGGTAACATTAATAATGGTAACAACAGGCGGTCTTATCGCTTTAAAGCGATCTCTTCCAGACAACCTTTGGGTAGCAGGAAATAATTTTATAAGAATTATAACAGGCAGTGCAGGAATACAGCTAGAAGATCAAAAATAACACATACATCTAAATTAAAGATAATTACAGTATACAATAAAAACACGTAAACACATATGTAAGTAGATAAAATATATATTTATACATACATAATTATACATACATACATACATACATACATACATATATATACTAAAAGGCAACTCAAGGGAGCGACAAGTAGTATTGTTTCAGCTGATTTTTGAAGATGGGAAGAGATTTAGCACATCTGATAGATAATGGCAAATCATTCCACAACCGAACAGCCCGGAAGGTGAATGAGTTACTATAGAATTTTGTGGACGATGGTGGTGGAGCGAGAAGATGGTTTTGTGAAGATCTGACCGAAGTGAGACGTCTAAATCGCTCTTTGAGATATGGAGGAGTTGTGGGAATAAAAAGTAAGCTATAGAGTAACGCAAGAATATGAGAATCACGACGGAGACGAATTGGAAGCCATTTGAGCTGACAACGGAAAGAGGAAACGTGGTCATACTTGCGTAAACCGAATATAAATCTAATACATAGATTTTGAAGGCGCTCGAGTTTATTAAGCTGGTCCTCAGAAAGATCCAGATAGCAAATGTCAGCATAATCTAGAATTGGGAGAAGGAGAGATTGAGCTAGCGCAATTTTAGTGGCGAGAGGCAAAAAGTTACGGAGTCGACGAAGAGAACCCATCGAAGCGAAAATTTTCCTGCTGACCTCGCTCACCTGAGGTGTCCAAGATAGAGTAGAATCTATTATTACACCAAGGTTCCTTACCTGGTGCGAAAAAGGAATGGTAACACCGTTGAACATTATGGCAGGTAAACTATAGAAATCAACCCTAGGTAAGAGCTTTGGACTTCCTACGATTATGACCTGGGTTTTAGCGGGGTTAACTCTGAGTCCATAACGTTCGCTCCAATCAGAGATTCTCTCCAAGTCTTTATTTATGGATTGGATAACTTGAGGCAAGTCATCTAAGGCTCCCTGAGAGTATATTTGGAGATCGTCGGCATAAAGATGATAAGATGAGAGAATGTTTCTAGTAATGGAATTAATGAAAATAGAAAAAAGAAGAGGTGACAGTACGCCGCCCTGCGGGACGCCGGCATGGGTGCTGCACCACGAAGAATGGGAAGAATCTATCTTTATGCGCTGCCGACGACCATGTAAATAACTATGAAACCAATCAATCACCGCAGGAGATATGTTAAGAGAACGTAATATCCTAAGCAAAATTTCAAAGTCGACGGAAAAAAAAAAAAAAGCTGGCAACACCGGCACTGTATACATCAACTCCGTATTTAAAATTACTTTAAAATAACATGGAATAGTATTTTAGTGAAATTACGTACTAAAAGTGAAAGTGATGTTACTATTACGCACAGTGAGTGTTATCCACGGTTAATATTAATGCGATAGGACGCTACAAATCGATGAAACATTTACAAGTATAAACAGTGATAAACAGTGAAAAAACGATAAACACGATAAAAGATCGATCGTGAATATAATTCTAAGCAAAATAACACGGACAGAATCATCTTACAGTGAGTAAAAAACTGAAAAAAATAAGATAAACAGTATCGACTGCCGTTGACCGATTTAAATTAGTGACAGTGACAAGTTTATATACAAACACCAGCTGTATTATCAATCATTATCTTACCGCCAGACACGCAGCTCCATCTAGTGTTAATGTATTGTACCAGTGCTACCTAACGATTACAAAGAACGCAACTAACTACTTTTACTAGCGACATCTGTGGACTTTTTGCCAAACTACTATATCTTGCAGTTGCACCACTGAGCCTAGTTATTAAACTGAAACGGATTGGTAATCTTTTCTAATACCGTACTATACCAGAAGATAGCGCCCTCTTGTACTAAATGTAATGAGAAAATACAAAACAAAGAATTTCTTAAATGTTCGAAATGTAAACAAGTATATGATCTACAGTGTGCACAGAAATCAACAAAGATACTTCAAAACGTGTCAATTGAAAACAAAAAGGCATGGATATGTAAACCGTGCCGTGATATCCAAAACACAAATACAAATGTGACAAAAATACCTAAAAGCGCTGCACACAGACTAGACAACCAATACATGACTACGCGAAAAAAGCTCCGCGCTATTCACAGCGAGAGCGCGACGAGTACACCTTCCACAAGCGCATCTCCTGCTACTTCTACTGTACACAAGGAGGAGCCCCAGCCTACAAACAGTGCGGCGAGCACACCCACCAATCCCAACACAAGCACATATTCTACTGCTGTACTCACGGAGGAGGCGCAGCCCACTAAGAGTACGGCAAGCACACCCACCACTAGCACATCTCCTGCTACTGCACGCAAGGAGGAGCCCCAGTCCACTCACAGCGCGGCGAGCACACCCACCACTAGCACGTTTTCTGCTGCTGTTCAGACGGAGGAGCCCCAATTCACTAACAGTGCGGTGAGCACACCCACTAGCACGTACTCTGCCATTGTATACACGGAAAAGCCCCAGACTACTACGCCCGGCTCACTGCATTCACCGCATACACAAAGGGATTTGACAAAAGCAATGTATGTTAAAGCTACTATACAATCGGACTCCGCTCAGACCTCTACTTTTCTGTTTGAAGATGAGCTATCCAAAAGTCTAGATTTATCAACAAATCATCTGGACTTTGTGACAGAGCTGAAAATAGAAATTGAAAAATGGAAAGTAGATCTGGCTAGCACTGAACAAGAACTACATAATTCGATTATTGAAAAAAAAAAATATTTACGACAAATAGAAAAACTAACTCGAGAGGTACATACATTAAAAAACATATGTAAAACCCCTCGTACTTCAAAGAAAGATCGGAAAAGCTTGTCATCCAGCCTTGCTGACAGCCTTGTTGACCCATCTACAGGTAGTCCATGTTCTTTGAGACCAGAGAACACTGCAAAAATTTTATATATGGAATCAAGAATTAAACAACTGCAAAGCGAACTACTAAATGCCCAGCAGGAGATAGGCGCACTCAATGACGTCATTAAAGGGTTAGAACACGAGTTGTATCTTTCAAAGGAAATTCATATTACTGAAGACGAAAGCTACATGCCTTGCTCCAAAATAACTAAAGAGCAATCCCAGAACATGAATAGCATGGGATCAATATACAAAACACAAAAGCATCACAACGGAAACTCTGGAAAAATAAATAAATCACCAAAATTATGTGTTGTGAGCAACATCAGTGATAAAGTCCGCACAAAAATCCAGGCAGCAATGCTACACAACTTTGATGACCTGACTGTATACATTTTGCAACTCCAGGTGCTGGAATTCGAGAACTTTTGACTACTTTACCTCTCAAGCTTGAAGGTTATACGAGCCAAGACTACTGTGTTTTACTGATTGGCGAGAAAGACTTCGCAATAGAGGAAAGCTACGATCATACAGAGCTTTTGCAAGAAATAAGATTAACCTTAGAGATGTTAACCAACACTAATATCATTTTCTGTACACCAACGTATATATGCGGCTCTCCGTTGTATAATTATAGAGTGGAATTATTCAACACTTGTCTAAACCAGTATTTGAAAAAAACTAAGACTGCACATTTCATCGACTCCAATCTAAACTTGACATTTGATATGTTTTCACCGCATTCGGGTAAAATATTAACCTCAGGGATGAGGGATATATTCAAAAACATTAAAATGTATATAGAGCATGTATTTACACGTATCTTAACCCAACCGGAAACTTTTTCATGTCCTGCTACGACAGATCCTCAAGACAAGTCTGAAAATGTTAAAACATTTTTTCGTCGCTAATCAATCCAGTACCAATTTACTAGTTGAGCATAAATCGAATCTCACTAGATGTAGCCATTTATATATATTCCATCAAAATATATCAGGATTAATAAATAAAAGTGATGAGCTCTCAGTGCATCTAAATAACTTGGAAAAGCAGCAAAAGTCAATAGATATTATAGGAATAACAGAACATAACATGACAGAGAACAATCAGGCTCTCTTAACTATTCCAAACTTTGTTCTGGCTACTAGCTTCTGCAGAAATAAAAAAAGAGGAGGAGCTTGTATCCTGGTACGAGCCGGTCATCGATATAAAGTGCTTGACAACATTAAACGAAATTCAATTCAGTGTTTGATAGAGTGTTGCGCTATTGAACTTTGTGATCACAATATGATCTTAATATGTATATATAGAGTTCCTGGCACTTGTCTTGACACATTCCATGAAAGACTTGAAAATATTTTAAGATTTTCATGTGGACTTAAAAATAAAAATGTAGTAATATTTGGCGATTTCAACATAGACACATTGCAAATAACACCTAAAAGTCGAGAATTTACTTTTCAATTATTAAGTTATAACTTAAAACTAGAATTCAATCAAGCAACAAGAAAGAGTAGTGGGACGTGTCTGGATAATTTTGCCCATAACGTAAAGGCAGCCCAAAGCGAGATGATAGAATTGGCCTTGTCAGACCATGTTGCACAAATCTTGAAATGCCCTGTTAAAAGGTTCTCTACATTAAACTCGTGGCGCATTAGGCGCCGGAACTATAGTAAACATAACCTGGACATATTTCGGAAACATATAAAAAGCCTAACCTTTGCCAATGTTCTAGCTTCTAGTAATGCTGATGAGGCATATAATGATTTTTTAGATATTTTTAAATGCATATATGACCTTTGTTTTCCCTGTAAGTCACTCAAAATCAGCCAATCAGTTAGACCTAGGTGGATAATGAAGGGTATAAAGATGTGTTGTCGAAAAAAGAGAGAAGCGTTATGGCTGCACCGGCAATACAAAACTAGAGATAGTAAAAATGCATTGATTAATTATAGTAAAAGATTGAAAAAAATTATCAAACTGACTCAACGCTCTCAGAATAATAATTTTATAGCCAACGCGACCAACAAATCCAGAGCTACATGGCAGATCATAAATCAGTCCAAACATAGAGTACCTAAAGAACCCATCGAGGCCATAACAATTCGAGATAGACGTTTTACTGCACCATTGGACATAGTTACTGCTCTTAATAACTTCTTTATCGATGAAATAAAAAATAACAGCTGTAAACGAAATAGTACTTACTCTGGCCACACAAATAGTAATATGAATTCGATTTTTATGTCTCCTACAACACCTGATAATGTATATAAAATCATACTAAGCTTAAAAAAAAAATAGCGTAGGCTTCGACGAAATCAACACTAAAGCAATAAAACATGTTAGTGATTTAATCGCGTCCCCGCTTGCTCACATCATCAATTTAAGCTTCACGACAGGTGTTTATCCCAACAAATTGAAACTAGCTACAATAAAACCATTATATAAAAAGGGCGATAAAGAAAGCGCATCTAACTATCGTCCAATTGCTCTTTTGCCCATCTTTTCAAAAGTAGTCGAAAAAATTATATATGATATCGTATACAACTTTCTAGAGAAATACAACATTCTCATTCCTGAACAGAAAGGCTTCCGGAAAAATACATCGATAAACTTAGCAATTTACGATCTAGTAAAAAGAGCTCTCATCTGTCTTGACAATACGAAACCCTGCTGCGCGATATACATGGACATGTCCAAAGCATTCGACTACGTTGACCACCAGATACTGCTTAAAAAACTTGATAACTACGGAATTCGTGGTAGTGCTTTGGATCTGTTCAAGTCGTATCTAAACGGCAGAGAACAATATACTGTGATCTCTGAAATATGTACAGCTACAAGGCAAGAAAAGATATACACGTCAGAGCGTAGGAAAATTGAATACGGGGTACCACAGGGTAGCGTCCTGGGACCCCTTTTATTCCTACTATATATTAATGACATTATTAATTCTTGTGACCATCCCATGATTTTATTTGCTGACGACAGTACCATCTTTATAGAATTTGACATAACTAATAATTATGAGAATAGTATTAACTTGACCCTTGAAAGTATTATAAATTGGCTAAATAATAATAACCTAAAGGTAAATATAGATAAGACATATATAATGCAATTTAGTCAAAGAAAAATTGTTCCATCCTTAAATGTGAATTATAGAGGTAATAATGTAGCGAAAACTAATGTTACAAAATTTCTTGGACTCCATATTGACAATGACATGTCATGGAAATCGCATTCTATGACAGTATGCAACAAATTATATAAGTTTTCATATGCTCTGTATAAATTAGCGAAAATTAGTGACCTTAAAACAGTTCAAACAGCATATCATAGTTTTGTAGCCTCAACATTGCGTTATGGAATAATATTTTGGGGAAACTCTACACATAGAGATATGGTGTTTAGAGCTCAGAAACGATGTATTAGGGCCATCGTTGGACTGACTCCCTCACAAAGCTGTCGGCCCCATTTTAAGTCATTGAATATTTTGACTTTCCCATGCCTATATATTTTTGAATGTTGCACTTATGTTAAAAGCAATCCCAATTTGTTTGAGATGACAAAAACAGCAACGCGACTTAATTTTCGATATAGGAAGCCTGAAATATGCGTTGTTAAATCTAGGACAGCCCTGATGAAAAAGAGTATTTTAGTTATGGCTCCTAAAATATTTAACAAACTACCTGAGGATTGGCAAAATGCAACATTAAATAACTTTAAACGAAAACTATTTAACTTTTTATCCGAAAGGTGTTACTATAGTGTTTTAGATTATCTTAGTGACAATAGCATGCCTAGATAAATAAATAATTACTACCACTGTATATGACATCGAAATTCATCTTTTAAAATTATGACATTATTGTATTGCATATTATATTATAAATTATTGACATTGTTGTATTGAATATCATGCTTAATCTGACATTGTAATTATATTTTCGTATGCCTAATGGGCTCATCATGGTCTTCGTACTGTATTTCACCAACTTAACAACTGTATTGTTTTTAACCTGTGATGACGAAATAAACGTATTTGTATTTGTATTTGGCGGTGTTGAAAGCATTACTAAAGTCTAGTAGGGCTAACACGGTGACTTTCCTGCTGTCCATGCCTGCACGTATATCGTCAGTAATTTTCACGAGAGCAGTAGCCGTGCTATGACCAGATCGGAAACCGGACTGAAAAGGATTCATTAAATTATACTTGTTCAAAAAAGATGTCAGCTGTTGATGAACAAGGCGTTCCAAAACTTTTGATAGAAAAGGAAGAATAGAAATAGGACGATAGTCAGAGTAAGAGGAAGGTTTGGCCTTTTTAGGCAGAGGAATTACATCGGCATCCTTCCACAACGTGGGAAAGACACCAGAGGATATAGAATTGTTAAGGATATGGGTAATGACAGGAACAAGGATATCAAGGAGAGGGAGGATCATTTTACGGCTAATGCTGTCGACACCAACTGCATTGGACGAAATAGCTAATACGTTCCTCTTAACATCACTGACAGCGAATTGCGCAAGAGAGAAAGGAGGAAAGTTAGGAGTTGGGATACTCGAAAGAAAGTCAAGAGTATTAGTCTTAACTGACCCGGTAGAAGTGGTCGTCGAAGAAGAGAAATGCTGGTTAAGCTTGTCGAAGTCAACGTCACTAGGAACTGAATTATCTGTAGATTTCCCAACTCCCAAAGACTTAAGAAATTTCCAAATTTTAGAGGGATCACCATTTTCCACAGCCGAGTGAATGTGACGCCTCTGAGCATCGCGGCAAACAGTGCTGCAGCGATTTCGCAGTAAATGGAACTTGGCTTTGTTTCTATCAGACGAATTCCCCTTATATCTGGCTTTAGCCAGATTCTTCTTATCTATCAGTGCCCTAATCTCCTCAGTGAGCCAGGGCGCAGGAAGATGCTTAACCTTAATTGTGCGTACCGGAGCATGAATATCAAAGAGATTAGACAAGGCAGTGTTAAAAAGAGCTACTTTTTCATCTACGGTACGAGCCTTGAGAATTGGTTCCCAATCCGCATTCAGGGCATCTTCGCGAAGCTTGTCAACATTCAACCGACTAAAATTGCGCTGCAGAAGAATTTTAGGCTTAGCCTTAGGGGGGCGAATTTTATAAGATAAAAACAACAGGTGATGATAGGAAAACGCGTCCGCGGAGTATTGAGAATATTTAGCAACATGATCAGTTGATGAGACAAGAGAGAGATCCAGAAGTGATGGAGAACAGTTAGGGAAGTAATGTGTGGGCTCTGAGGGTAAAATGCTCAAATTGCAGGCCTCCACGAGAGCCTGAAGTGATTTAGAACGAGAGTCATTTTTAAGAAGGCAAGTATTAAAATCTCCCATAATAATATGGTGATCGTAAGAAGGCATAAGGTCTTCGAGAAGCTTTTCAAAAGAAGCGAAGTAGTTTACATTAAGAGAGGGCGAATAAAAAACACCGAGAAGGATTTTAGTGTGAGATATACTCAACTCGAGAAATAAATACTCTGCGGCATCGGAAGAAGAAGATTGAGCTGACATGTCTAAGATGGAATATGGAATGTGAGAACGGAGATATATCGCAACACCACCACCTCCCCTACTAGTACGGTCATTCCGGACTAGACAAAAACCAGGTAATGAGTAGGAAGTAGAAGGTAAACAAGGTTTAAGCCAGGTCTCAGAGATTAGAATGGCATGTGTAGTATACATGCCATTCTAATCTCTTTTCAAATGTTAACAAAAAGTCATTGAAGTGGGCCGGAATACTTTGCGCGTTGATATGAGCGACATTAAAGTTTTTAGGATAGTCCGAAAGTTGTTCGTCGAGTAAGTCATGAAGAGAGGAAGGGAGACTGTGAAAACTATCATCAGATGAAACTGAAACGTAAGCACTTTGATCACTACGATCACTACACAATGACATGCCTTTTAATGTATAAAATAAATATTATAAAATAAAATAAATATAATTATAATACAATAAAGTAAGGTTTATATTATATAAATATTCTAAAATTATAGTTATTCCGAATTACATCCGGCTACCCGCCAGCAGTAAAATGTTACGTGAAGGAACAAAACGCAATTTTTGATTGTAGCAACACTGAAACCATTTATGTCATTTATATACATCATTCCGCCATTTTGTGATCGAACGAAAACTCCACCTACCGACAGGAAAAATCTTACGGCATTCACTTGGACTAACTTTACCCCATTGTTAATAAGACTGAATCTAGCTAGTCAGCTGACAAAAAACTCTATAGATTAGATCCTTATGACCGACGCTATGAATGTGCATTCATCCCACGCATGTTATGTTGACCTAGTACAATTAAAGAAAACCTTGTTTTCAAAATAGACTAATGATCACTACGTCAGCCGGTATATAGGTATTTAGGAAGGATTGCTTGACTTTCGTTTCACGAACTAATGTATTCCCGATACATTTTTAGTAATCTATATCCCCATAATGAAAATTAATCATTCCCTCATATTATTTACTTATAAAGGCAACTCCCTTTGATAAAAATAATGTTTAATTAGCCCCCCTATTCTCGTTCTATTACAAATAGCATTCTTTTGTTATGTGGCCGTAGTTATCCGTCAAGGGAAGATGATTTAGTATTTAGATAAGTACCTGTAGTGTATGTCCCATACGCATTCCATTGCGTGTTGTGTTGTTTTACCTCTAGTTACGCTGCTATTGTACACCATACTTGTAACTCCATATATTGGCACTCATAATTATGTTGCAATATGTAATAAGTTTTTAGTGTTAAATGTTTAGTTAACTGTATTTTTTGTCCCTGACCTAATATTCGGTTCACGCGATCCGTCATGTTCTTGTCATGTTAGCTTCAGTTTAATAGTTTTAAATTTTAATAGAATAAAAAGGTATATATTGTGCGGCCTGGAATCAGGTTTTTTAAGCCAAGCGTTTGTTATGTTGTTGAGTGTATTAGCGTTTTGTTATTATTGCTTGTTTATTATTATTTTTTTAGCTAGTTCTTGTTAATTCTGTGTGTTTGCGTTTTCGTCACTGTGCCGTGAAATCACCAAATGGTCACAACGGAAGATCAGCGCTGGCCCTGCCAGCATAACGCTGAGTTGTTACCATTTCTTGGCAATATGTTATTCTGTCCTGTCATCTTTGTAAATGTCATGTGTTTGTCGCGAATAAATGTTTCTTTCTTTCTTTCTTTCAAAAAGCCAAACTTTGTTGGAATGTATGATACAAAGTAAACCAAAAATTTGGTGGAAGGAGAACGGGGAAGTAGTAATAAACAATCCTATGATTCCAAACAGTAATATTCTCGATCTGGTTGGCGACGTGCTTAGACCTCTAAAACGTTCAAAACCAAAAGGTTGGGAAGATTTTGCTAGTGTTTTACATGATATAAAAGTTCCTAAATCGTGTATAGGTAATCCTACGAACTTAGAATTTATGAATGGACTACAATCTAATAATTCTAACACTTCAACTGCTTCGATAAATCTGAACAACTCGTTAGTTAAAGAAAAAAACACCTCTACTCCTGTATCTACTAAATCACCCAGCTCATCGAAAAAGAAATTAGATTGGGAGAGATGGACCCCTTATTAGAGATAAATAGAATCTACTACGAGGTATCAAATTCAGCTAGTTACAGCAGCATAAACAAATTGGTGAATGAAATGAAGGGTAAAATGAACAGAGAGGAAGTGAAAAAATGGTTATCATCACAGGAAGCGTACACCCTGCATAGACCCGTTCATAAACGTTTTAGTAGAAACAGATACATCCTATCTAACTTTAATGAACTCTGGCAAGCCGATCTTAGTGATGTGCGAACGTATAGTCAATATAACGATGGATATAAATATATTCTATGTGTTATTGATGTTTTTAGTAAATATGCTATGAAAAAGAAGGACTCTGAAACAGTTAAAAAATGTTTTGAAAGCATTTTTGCAGAAGCCAATTCTACCCCTCGTCACATCCAATCTGACAAAGGCACAGAATTTGTTTCTAAGGTGGTTAGAGATTACTTTAAAAACAAAAACATTAATTATTATACCACAAATAATCCTGATATTAAAGCAAGTATTGTTGAAAGGTTTCAAAGAACTCTTAAATCGAAAATGTGGCGTTACTTCACTCATCAAAATACTTACAATTACGTCAACGTTTTGCAAGACCTTCTTCATTCATATAACCATAGCTACCATTCTAGTATTAAAATGCGACCAATTGATGTTAACTCGGATAATATTAGATAGATAGATAGATAGATATATTTATTTCCTTTATAAAATTACATCATGGTTTACATTTTTAAAACAAGATAAAATCACAAAAGGATCGTCAATAGGTATAATAATAATGAAAGAGAAATAATTGAAATCAAATAATGTCAAAGGTAAACAATAAATAGAAATGTCAAATTTGTATACACGGCTAGAATATCCTAGGCAATGTCATTAGTCAAATTTAAAATAATAGAAATAAAAACAATATAAACGCTCGATTCCAAATATCAAATACAATGTCAGAATAATAAATAATATGGTAATGTCAAGAATTAAACGAAATAAATAAATAACAGAAATACAATTTAACATTAATCAACAATTTTATATAGGCTGTTCATTGTATTCCTTTACGGAATACAGTGATTTGAGCATTAAAAGTTCCTTTAGTCGGCGTTCAAATATGTCGTTGGAGGATTCGTTTTTAAGTGTGGCGGGTAGGCGCTCGTACATCGACGGGCCTATTACGCGTGGGCTCTTGTCGAGCAGCGCGAGTCGCCGCGGCACAGGCAGTAGTCGGCCCGGCCCGTCTGACGGGTGATTCTACCAGGTATATTCGCCCGTTTAAATAAGTTAATGTTTCGACGCGTGAACATTAATACTTCAAACACGTATAATGAATAGTGCATCATTATTTTGAACTGCTTAAAGAGCTCTCTACACGAGTCCCTCGGATTTACTCCCGCCAATATACGTATTGCACGTTTCTGCAGTTTGAACACTGTACGGTTTCATCACCGTACATTTCTTTATGCTTACTTGCAACCTACTTTGAGTCGCGTGGCAGCGAATATTAGTAATATGTTAAGTTATAAAAGACAGACAGTGCATTACAAAACGGTGAACTATACGCATCTAGAGAAAGAGCAACCAACTATTAACTTTACTGTATCTTTACGTTATTTCAATATACTTATACAAACTTCAACGATTTTTCACCGCACTCCGTCAACTACCCGTAACTACAAGTCAAGTGTAGCTGCTAACTGGCCGCTACATTTAATGGTCCTTCGAGCCTCTCCGTGTCCTTCAAGATTAAAACAGGTATTTAGTGTTTTGTTGCTTTGTTGCGATAGTGAATCGGTTTGCTGGCTTCCCACAAG
Organism: Epiblema foenella; assembly: GCA_963556455.1. Lineage (NCBI taxonomy): Eukaryota > Metazoa > Arthropoda > Insecta > Lepidoptera > Tortricidae > Epiblema > Epiblema foenella. Next base: position 10,943,774 of record OY747097.1, on the reverse strand, counting down.
CGGGTTCCACCAGTAAATTGAGAAGGCACAAATATCGTATATAGAGTGCAGAACCACTAATTACCTTTAGAAAAGGATTTCGGACCAAACCAATGGAACTACAGTCAACTACAAGACTCAAGTAACTTCACCTTCAAGCTACAACTAACTTCAACTTCAAGCTACAAGTAACTTCAACTTCAAGCTACAACTAACTTCAACTTCAAGCTACAAGTAACTTCAACTTCAAGCTACAACTAACTTCAACTTCAAGCTACAACTAACTTCAACTTCAAGCTACAAGTAACTTCAACTTCAAGCTACAACTAACTTCAACTTCAAGCTACAAGTAACTTCAACTTCAAGCTACAAGCAACTTCAACTTCAAGCTACAACTAACTTCAACTTCAAACTATAAGTAACTTCAACTTCAAACTACAACTAACTTCAACTTCGAGAAACCCAACTACAACTTCAAGCAAGTAACTACGCTACGGCATCAACTAACTTCAACTACAATCAACCATCTTCAACTACAAGTTACCTTAAAACAGAGATTCAACTCAGAACTCAACATAACTAAATAAACTACTTTCTGATATCGACTTAATAAAAGCGATCATCATGAGCACTCTCGAGCAACAAAAGGTCAGCTTCGAGAATATCAAATCCTTCTGTGCAAACTACAAGAAGGACGGCGCATCCAGGAAGACCCAAGAATATTTGAACAAGCGGCTTACAACACTGGCGGATTTATGGGAGGACTTTAACCACCGACACAACATCCTCGAGCAAGAATTAGAAGTAAAAACTATCGACTATTTCACGGGAGATATTTACGGGAAAACGAAAGCCATGTACGAGTCAACTAAACAAGATATTTTGAACCTTTTGCGTTCTCAGGGCCACGAAAAAGAAAACAAGGTCAAATTTAACACAACGGACATAGACGAGGAGTATCAGCATGATAGCAAGTTTCGTGAACTACTAAGCAAACAAGAGTGCAACTTTAAAGCACTCGATCGTGCGATGTCAAAAATCGACATTAACACGGTTACTCAAAAATGGAAACTAGAAGATCACCTCAGCATCTTGAAATCGAAATGGGAACCTATTGACAAACATCACTGGGAGTTAGACGCCATTCTTAAAGGCTCCAATGAACACTATTACGACTTATTTGTCAACATGGAGCACAAGTTCGTCATACACGAACTAAAAAGAAGATTGAACGGCAAAATATGGTCGGTGGCCCATTATCAGCATTCGGCCCCGAGAGTTGAAGTCCCCGAGTTCTCAGGAAACTACAGTCAATGGGTATCATTCAAAGATCTTTTTCTAGAAACCATTCACAACAACCCCACTATTAATAAAGCGCAAAAAAATGCAGCATTTTAAAGCCAAACTACGAGGCGAAGCTGAAAGGTTGGTGCAGCATCTCACCATAAGCGCCGAAAACTACTCTTCATGTTGGGAACTACTAACCCAACGTTATGACAACAAGCGTCTACAATTCACTTCATACCTCAATACCATGCTGAATCTACCCGTCGCACATCATCCAGATGCCCACAGCTTCAAAAAGATGCACGATGTAATATTAGAATGCCTCAACGGACTCGCCAATATCGGTGTCGAAATAACTACTTGGGATCCAATGATCGTACATCTCATGTCACTGAAACTTGACTCGTCGTCTTTCAACGATTACCTAAAGGAACTTCAAAACCAGAGAGAACTACCAATTTTAACTGACTTTCTATCCTTCTTGGAAAATAGATTTATGGCATATGAAACTATGAAGAACCAGAAGAAAGAAACAACTACTACATCTAACTACCAGAAGCCATCTTCTTTCAACAAACCAACTTACAACAAACCGTACCAAACTAAGAAACCATTCAACTACAAAACGGAATTTCCAAAAAGTTATCACACACTTTACGGAAATTGTACATTATGCCATGGAAATCACGTGTTGATGCAATGTGCTAAGTTTATTGACCTAGATCCGGTCCAACGTAACATAACTATCGCCAGACTGCAAGTTTGCAAAAACTGTTTGTATAGTCACGGCAACAGTGAATGCAAGTCAACAAAAACTTGCAAAGAATGCAATCTGCGTCATCATACACTGTTACACAATCCAATGAAGAAAAATATGTCAACGAATTACAATAAAAATAATTCAACAGGTCAGCGACCGACCACTTCAACTACGCGTCCAACTTCTAACCATTTATCAAACAAGGAAACAGAGATTCTTTTAACTACGGTCCAGCTGAGGGTTCAATCAATCGACGGAACTTACGTCACCCTTCGGGCTCTCCTAGACTAAGGCAGTCAAGTTAATCTTCTTAATGAAAATGCTGCACAATTACTAAAACTACCAAGAAGTAAACTCAGCGCCACGGTCTCTGGAATTGGAGCGTCATCCAAAGATTGCAAAGGCCGCGTGCAATTAAACTGCAAGTCAATGTACTCGGATTACGCCTTTGAAACTCAAGCACTCGTCATGAGTAAAATAACTAATAATTTACCTAACACTTCGTTTGAGAGGAAGAACTGGCCTCACTTAGAAAATTTAAAGCTTGCCGATCCCGATTACATCTTGTCACGCTCAGTTGACTTACTACTCGGGGCAGACGTCTACTCTAAAATTATCTTAGACGGAGTCCTTAGAGGAGAACAAGGATCTCCTCTTGCACAACAAACTCATCTTGGCTGGATTTTGTGCGGAAAACTCGAGACTTTCAACTGTCACATAACTATCTTAAACTTGGAAGAGATAACTAAATTCTGGGAAACTGAAGACATTATGCAGAATAGCTCAGACGTACCTCAGGACGATCACTGTGAAACTCACTACAAACAAACTGTTCAACGAGCACCGGATGGGAAGTATATAGTTCAGATGCCTTTCCATCCTGACTATGAAGAAAAACTTGGAAGCTCAAAAGCTGTAGCTATATCACAATTTCTACAACTGGAAAAAAGACTTCAAAGGAGGGCAAAACTGGCCCAAATGTATAAAGACTTTATCAAAAAATATGCTGATCTCGGACACATGAAGCCTTCTTCTTCTACTACATCTCCTGAGTACTTTTTCCCACATCATTTTGTTCTCCGGGATAGCTCAACAACCAGACTTAGAGTCGTCTTCAATGGCTCACAGAAGACGACTAGCGGTCAGAGTCTCAACAGCGTGCAGTTCAAAGGCCCCAACCTTCAAAAGGACATTCAATGTCTCATCCTGAAATGGAGAACATACAAATACGCCTATACCGCAGATATAGCCAAGATGTACCGCTGTATCTGGATAGCTGAAGAACAACACTCCCTCCAATAAATTATATGGCGCGATTCACCAAATGAAAAATTGAAGGAGTACAATCTCTGTACGGTCTCGTACGGAACCAAAAGCGCACCTTGGCTGGCAATCAGAACCCTAAAACAGCTAGCTATGGATGACGGCCATAAAGATACTGCGGCAGCGAACGCGTTACGTAATGAATTCTATGTTGATGACCTAATTAGCGGCCACCACTCACTTCATGCAGCCGAAGAGCTCCAAACTGCGCTCATCGAGTTATTAAAGGGAGGAGGGATGAATTTGAGAAAATGGTCCGCGAACCATCCCGCCCTCCTACAAAACTTAAAAGAAGATCAAATTTCAACTACCGGAATCTTCGATTTCAAAAACGAACAGTCTACAAAAACACTCGGACTCTCGTGGAATCCCGGCAATGACACGTTCACGTTTAACTGGGACTTGGACACGAAAAAAGCTAGTATACTAACAAAACGAGTTCTACTCTCAGAGATCTCAAAACTATATGATTCCATAGGATTTTGGGCTCCAATAACAATTACGGCAAAACTACTCTTCCAGCGAGTCTGGATGAATCAACTATCTTGGGACGAAGAACTACCACAAGACCTTCAAGAAAGCTAGACAAGATTTAAAATGGAACTAACACAAGTAAAAACTTTGAAACTACAACGATGGGTCGGCACAACAGAAAACGAGATACAACTTTTTGGTTTCTGCGACGCGAGCGAGAAAGCCTATTCATGTGTCGTATACACTAAAACGACAAACGAGCAAGGAGAACTTACCACAACCCTAGTTGCAGCAAAAACTAGAGTCGCACCTCTGGCTAGTAAGAAGTCATTGCCAAAATTAGAACTCGCCGGCGCCTTACTATTGTCACAGCTTATTAAAAAGATTAAGGAAGCATTGACGGGTTATACCGTAACTGTACACGCGTGGTGTGACTCACAAGTGGTTTTGGCCTGGCTGCAAGGGGATACCTCAAGATGGGAAAAATATGTCGCGAACCGTGTTACTAAAATCACGGAAATAATCCCAGTCGCACAATGGTACTACGTCAAGTCCGAACAAAACGCGGCTGACTGCGCCTCAAGAGGACTTTACCCCAGCAAGCTTTTTAACTTCCAACTGTGGTGGCACGGACCAGAACTTGTAAAATCATTCGATAGTGAAAGTCAAAAGGAAAACCAACCCATTTCATTTACAACGAACATATGCGTCGCAGACATAACAGAAACCAGGTCGTCACAAAAACAAAACGAATATATTACAAATGAATTGTTGCAGAAATACAGTTCACTGACACGTGTAATAAGAGTTATAGCATGGATATTGCGTTTCATAACTGCACTAAACCATAAAAAGCCTGACACCGCATACCTAACTACGAGCGAACTAGCAAAGGCAAATGAACTAATTATTAAGTGTGCTCAGCGTTTGGACTTCGAACAAGAATATAAACAACTTATGAAGAAACAATTGATCACAAAACAATCAAGACTCTTCAAGCTCAATCCTTATCTGGACAGTAAGGGAATCATTCGACTCGGAGGTCGTCTAAACAAGTCTAATTTGCCTCCCGGAATGAAGAACCCAATCATTTTACCTAACAAAGGCCGAATAACTGAACTTATCATCGATCAAGCGCATGCAATGACACTTCATGGAGGAGCTCGATTAACTTTATTCTACATCAGGCAACGACATTGGATAATCGGCGGCAACAGAGCCGTAAAGACGCGATTACAAAAATGCGTACCGTGTCATCGATTTAAGTCGACTGAAAACTATCAACTAATGGCCGATCTACCGCAGCAACGAGTTATCCCTTCGAAACCATTCACCCACACCGGCGTTGACTTCACGGGAGCTGTGGATATAAAGCTGAATAAAGGAAGAGGAGTGAAGACATCGAAAGGATACGTCGCTATATTCGTGTGTATGACCACAAAGGCTGTACACATTGAATATAGCGACGATTACAAAAATGCGTACCGTGTCATCGATTTAAGTCGACTGAAAACTATCAACTAATGGCCGATCTACCGCAGCAACGAGTTATCCCTTCGAAACCATTCACCCACACCGGCGTTGACTTCACGGGAGCTGTGGATATAAAGCTGAATAAAGGAAGAGGAGTGAAGACATCGAAATGATACGTCGCTATATTCGTGTGTATGACCACAAAGGCTGTACACATTGAACTAGTTTCTGACTTGAGCACCGAAGCCTTTCTAGCTGCCTTTCAAAGACTTTGCTCTCGCCGTGGGGTGCCGAAACATATGTACTCTGATTGCGGCACAAATTTCATTGGGTCTGCCAGAACATTAAAAAACGAGTACGAAGGGTTCCAGCTTCTTCTTCCATCTGAATTTTTCGACGAGATGGGGAAACAAGAAGTGCAGTGGCACTTTAATGCTCCCGCCTGGCCTACAGCTGGAGGTATCTGGGAAAGAGCTGTCAGGTCAATGAAGCATCATCTCAGACGGGTGCTAGGGGACCAAAAACTAACTTACGAGGAATTTGCAACACTTCTAACTAAGATCGAAGCCTGCATGAACTCACGACCGCTGTGCCCTCTAACGGAAGACCCGGAAGAGTTCTACAACTGTCTTACGCCTGGACACTTTTTAACCGGGGGTCCTACATTGTCGCTACCACTGTCTGACCACAGTGACGAAAAAACTATAGATCTGCGACGCCGATGGCAACTCCTGGAGCACATGCATCAACAATTCTGGAAGTCCTGGGTCAATGAATACTTATCACAACTTCAAACTAGAAGCAAGTGGACCAAACCTACTAAAAACGTGAAAGAAGGTGACGTAGTCCTTGTGAAGGACAATAACCTACCACCCGGAAAATGGGCAATGGGACGCGTATTGGAAACCCACCCAGGCAGCGACGGTTATGTAAGAGTGACAACTATAAAAACAAAATCAGGAATAACTAAACGTCCAATCATGAAACTATCGCCACTCCCCATCGAAACTAACTATGAAGATAACAAACAAGCGCAAAACTTAGATACAGAACCCAAGACGAAAAAACTGGTTCGTCAAAACAAACTCGCAAAACGAACGCTGATGGCACTATTTACATCGCTAATTATAATGTGCGGATTAATTAGTGAGTCACACGCCGACAGTACTACACCCGCTCAGATTACAACGTTTGAACCTGAGCGCCCCATTTATTATAATACAATGGGCCAACTACAAATAATACATGATGAATGGACTCTACTTATGTATTACAACTTAAGTAGCTACTGGCAAGCTGTTAATCGAGTCAAGAATTATTTTCACGGAATTGACAACCTCTGTCAAAAAACAGACCCTCGCTACTGCAAGACTACACTGGAGCAACTATACCATGAAACTGACCTTTTGAACTACTACAACTCATTACTTTTAGCACCGCATAAACACTTGTCTGAGAGAAAAAGACGTGGCCTAATCGACGGCGTAGGTTACGCAGCTAACAGCCTGTTTGGGATCCTCGACCAGAGGTTTGCAGACAAGTATCAAAATGACATAAAGGCTGTGAAGAACAATGAAAACTACCTTCTCGAACTTATTCAAAACCAAACTTCAATTGTCGAACTGGAAAACACCGTCCTAAAGAAGTCTGAAGAGAATATTAAGCGTCAATTTCATGTAATTGACGACTTTATGAACAACACTAACACCAACATCGCGAAGGTCGAGTCCACATTAGAAATAGTGATGGCAACCAGCTACTTCAACGCTGCGTCATTAGCCGCATATTTACTAATAAACAATCTGAGAAGCGTTCAAGAAATGCTGTTCAACACACTAACGGATACTTACAAAGGACACATAGATGTACATCTCGTCACGCCAGTCAACTTGATCAAACAGCTCAGCGCCATCTCCGGCCGACTGCCGAGAACACTGTCTCTTCCGATAGAAAACATAAGAGAAGATATAAAGGATCTCTACAAGCTACTTTATGTAAAGGCACGAGTTACAGACAGCTACTTCCTGTTTGAGATGCACGTACCACTCATTTCTGACGAAGAGTTTGCATTCTACCAAGCTATACCACTGCCTGTGAAGTCCACCACAGGAACTTCAATTATACAAACTACTTCCAAATACATCGGCGTAAACTTCAGAAAAAATATTTACATTTCACTAACTGAAGAACTATTAAAACAATGTATACAACAAAGGCCAGACAGCTATATATGTAATAAGAACCTACCTGTTTATAACTTAAACAATGACAATGTCCCGTGCGAAGCAAAACTGCTGGGACATCACCACACTACGCCGTGTGACGTAAGAAACACGTCATGCAAGGACGAATGGATTGAACTTCATGCGATAAACACTTGGCTTGCGATTTGTTGCAACACCTGCTCACTACGAACCATATGTGAGAATGAGGTCACGGCTACTACAATGATATCGTCCGGGATCGTAACTTTACCGCAAGGATGTGTGCTACAAGCTTCACACCTCACAATTCATTCTCACAACCAGTTCAACAGCAAAATCAAAATTGACTACAACTTCAACGTACCGGTCGTTAACTCATCCATCAACCGAATTGTGAACTTAACTTCTTACAAGATATCGCCCACGACTTTCGAGCATTCCGAAGAAGCAGAAATCGCTAGAAGACTAACCCTACAGTACAAGCACGAACAAGCGCTACCATCAAGTGTCTCCAGTCACGACATCCACCAATATGCTATCAGCTACCTGCTATTAGGGATAGCTATAATCTTATTCGCCGTGTGGGCCGTAAAGCGACATTTCCCGAAACTTTGTACGAAACGTAACGCACGCAGTCAATGCTCACTCAAGTCAGTAGAACGACATTATGAGGACATCGAAATGCAAACCATTCCACCAAAAAGAACTCTGCAGCAACGAGAGAAGGAGCTGAAGCCTTCGACGAGTCAAGCGGAACGCCTTCGTCGAGAAAAAGCCTCTGCTGACAACATTGCCTTCGAGTTTAATTAATTAATTATTTACTTTGTGATGGTTCTCTTTCTCTTATCAATTTTCTTTCTTTTCTCTTCTTTTAAGGGTTGCCAATATGTACGGTTTCATCACCGTACATTTCTTTATGCTTACTTGCAACCTACTTTGAGTCGCGTGGCAGCGAATATTAGTAATATGTTAAGTTATAAAAGACAGACAGTGCATTACAAAACGGTGAACTATACGCATCTAGAGAAAGAGCAACCAACTATTAACTTTACTGTATCTTTACGTTATTTCAATATACTTATACAAACTTCAACGATTTTTCACCGCACTCCGTCAACTACCCGTAACTACAAGTCAAGTGTAGCTGCTAACTGGCCGCTACAAACACCCTTTCAGAGTTCGTTGAATTTCCATACAAAATAATACCATACGACATGAGTGAAAAGAAATACGCATAATAGATCTGAAGCAGTGCATCACTGGAGACAATTGGTTTCAGTTTTCGCAGTGCAAATACAGCACTGGCCAACCTTTCACACAAATTGTCTACGTGTTCCTTCCACTTCAGTCTGGCGTCAATTGTAAATCCGAGAAACTTGCAAGAGTCACAGTGGGGTATCGGACCCTGTACCAGTGGGACGTGTATAGTGTTGCCGGATGTGAACCATATAACGTGGAATTTCAAGACATTAAGTATGAGGCCGTTCGCCGAGAACCACTCGTGGAGTTGACCGCACGCATTTGACACTTTTGGTCGAGTTGTGAGTGCGTGTGCGCGGTTACAACTACAGTAGTGTCATCGGCAAACAACACCACAGTGCCTTCAGCTATAGAGGAAGGGAGGTCATTCCCAAACATTAAAAACAGGGTATTTCCAAGCAAAGAACCTTGTGGTATTCCATGCCTAAGTACACCTACTTCAGATTTCACGGTTTTGCCCTCTATTTTGACCTCAACAGTCTGCCGTCTATTTTTAAGGAACGATTTAAGTAACTTTTGAGTGTTATCCTGTATTCCATAATGCCCTATCCTTGTTAATAACAACTCGTGATTAATTACATCGAACGCTTTTGACAAATCGCAGAATACCCCTGCAGCCTTGTCCTTCACGTCGAGAGCCGTTGTTACGCAATCATATATTTGATACGCAGCTGTTGTGGTGCATCTATTTTTTCTATACGCAAATTGTCTGTCCGTCAGTAAGTTATGTGTCTCAAGATGTTGCATTAAGGAGTTTGAAAGGATAGATTCTATAATTTTCGAGATATTTGGGACGATAGTGATTGGTCTATAATTATCGACACAACTTTTTTCACCCGTGCCTTTGTACACTGGACACACTCGAGTGCTCTTCAGTACGTCGGGATACACACCGCAAGCGAACATGGTGTTTATGAGATGTACGAGTAATCCCGCGACGACCGGCCAGACACACTCGAGTATGTTCAGTGATATATCGTAAATATCTAGGGTCCCGCGTGTTTTTGTCATAGACCTCAACGTACGATTTAGGTCCGTGAGTGTAACAGTGGGCAGAGCATGTTTTGGTATGTTAGTGTCGTGTAAGTGACGTGTAAGATACTGTACAGAGCCCGATTTGTTTATATTTAAATTACAGTTAGAGGCTACTGTGAGAAAGTGCTGGTTTAAGTGTTCCGGCACTTTGCGCGAGGGTACATCCTTTCCACTTTCATCCTTAAGCGCGATTGTGTGTTTGAAGGGTTTTGTGGACACTTCATCATTGACTACGCGCCACATGTCCTTAGAAGGGTTCTTACTTTTGACAATCCGGTTTGCATTGTACTCTCGGCTGGCAGTTAGTGTTTCAGATTTAATGCGATCTGCGTGATAACTAATGCATTGGGCGAGAGTGTCGAGTTCTGGGTATTGCCGTTTTATCTCCGTTAAATCATTATAGTCCATAATGAGCTTGGCGAGGTTCTCTGTAATTCATGGTACCTGTGTTTTTTTCTTAACTAACATACTTTTGATTGGAAAATGAATGTCAATATAATACTTTAAAACATTAAATAATTTATCAAATTTATGGTCAATAGTAATCATGTCATCAAATATAAAATTCCAATTATAATTTTCTATGTCAATATAAAATGTAAATAATGAATTGTCTGTGAATAGTCGCTTTTGGATGTAAGTGTTAGGCTTATTATGACTGTTTGGTGTAATTTATATGACCGCAATAAGGATAAACAAAATATGTTGGAGTCTCCGCTACTTAATGTCGGTGATCATGTTAAAATAACTAAATACAAACATATATTTCAAAAGGGATATGAGACTAACTGGAGTGATGAAATATTCATAATAGCCTCAGTTATTAAAAGAATCCCACGTATTGTCTATACTTTAAAAGATTTAGAAGGTGAACCAATTATTGGTACAATCTATTCTAAAGAATTACAAAAAGTCACATACCGCCCCTCCATGAGGTATAAAATTGATAAAATAATACGCTCGCGACGCATTGGTGGCAGAAAGGAAGTGTTCGTTAAGTGGCAAGGTTATCCCAATAAATTCAACTCTTGGATACCTACATCAAACTTAGAAGAAATATGAGTGAAGATAGTTTTTATCTAACTTTGTTGAGTAACAGCTCATCGACCTACTTTACCGATAATACTACAGCTCATTTTTTAACTAAATTACCTAGAACCATTAAATTGGAGGGAGAATGGGTTATTGGATTAGTGGGGTTCCAATACCCATGTTCCATGTATAATGTTCAAGAACATGAAACCTGCCTGTGAGGCTGACGGTCCTGGGTTCGAATCCCGGTCAGGGCAAATATTTGTGTGATGAGCATGAGTAGTTATATATTGGGAGTTCTGCCCCACTCCCCTGGACTACGGCTCGCTTCGCTCGCCTCCGTGGTCGTGGGGCAGAACTCCCAATATATAACCAAAATTTTGCAGCAGTGGTTCCGATTTGGTTTAGAAACCGATTAGGTCTAGAAATTGATGTGGGATAGAATCCGTTAAATATATACTCTAAAGCTTATGAAAATATACTATTTGCATATTGTCTTTCCAGTGTGTTGCACGTGCCTTTTGGTAACATGAAGTTTGTAAAACAACCTCAGAGATTGCAGTTGGATATCGTTTGTTCTTCGTCCAATAAACGCTATTTTCGGCATGGTTCACTTTTACCTGACACTATTCGCTGTATAATATGCGGTCCATCGAACTGTGGAAAAATTAATTTAATTGTTGGTTTGCTACTACACGAACAAGGTCTACGCTTTCAAAATGTTTGTGTATACTCCAAAACTTTATTCCAACCTATGTATCAATTTCTGGAGCAAGTTTTAAAGCTGGTTCCATCAGTTTCGTTTCAAAAATATAGTGAAAATGATGAAATTGTAAGCCCCCATGCAGCCAACATTAATTCAATTATGATATTTGATGATGTTGCGTGTGAAAATCAAAATAATATACGAGATTACTTTGCAATGGGAAGACATAAAAATATAGATAGCTTCTATTTGAATCAAACGTATAGTAAAATACCTAAACAATTAATAAGAGATAATGCTAATTTAATTATTCTTTTTAAACAAGATGATATTAATTTGAAGCATGTTTATGATGAACATGTGGGAAGTGATATGTCGTGGTCCCAGTTTCGTGAAATGTGTAGTCAAGTATGGAACATACCGTACGATTTCTTAGTTATAAATAAAGATTGTAAAAGAAATTCTGGATGTTATAGGAAAGGCTTTGATACATTTATCATGCTAGATTAACTGGTTACATAAAGCACGGTAGTTACTTTAAAAACTTATTACTTAAAATGGAACCGCATAGTTCGGACATAAAGCAAAAAATTAACGAAGAGAAATTATTTAAACAAAAAGTACTTCAATCTGCTCAAGCAGTAAGAAAAAAAGTTAAGCTCATTCGTGATGTTAAATCAAACGATAATATAATGCTGGAAGCAATGTTGAAACCAATCACAAACCCACTTAATGAAATGGTAAAAAATAATAATGCTAACAATCTGAATATTAGTGATACGGATTTTGGTAACGATAGGTTTAAATGGAACAAGTCGGTAAAAACATTGAAATATAGTCCTTCCGAAGATGGAATGAAAGAAAGTTTTGATAATAAAACATTACTGAGAAAATCATCGGAATCAAGTTATAGTGAAAATGAATTAAATGACGGAAATTCTATATCTCATGAAAATGACAATCAAACTGATTCTGACACAACAAATAATGCTTCATTTAGAACGTCAGACTCGTACGCTTCTCCTCGCGAAGATCCTGCTTGGCAAAAACAATATTTTAACATGAACATTCCATTTGGCGTACGAAATGAGCGTGGTAAGCTAATGCTCGGATCTTATCCAATTTCTGCGAATGATGACACACTCACAATAGGCGGAGAAAGCTATTCCTTAACGCAAGGCTTAAACGATTTATTGTTCAAGAAAGCACCTGACTTAGAATTAGTAACTGAAGATGATAAACGATTATATAAAACATTGTTATTGAAAACTAATGCACATAGACGTGACTTCGATCCGAATAAGCCGATAAAAAGTAACAAGGGCATGAAATATTTATACGTTATAAGACCTCTTTTCAAATTAACCAAACAACGTACAGTAAGTGAAGAATTGTATGTATCCGGTGAAGGTTTGCCGTCAATGAAAAAAGTAAAAAGAGACATCTCATATGTGTATTGGGATGAACCAAACGAATTAGTAGAACGATTAAAACTGCTTATTGCATCGCGTGACGCTGGCAATACAGGGTTAGATAACGAAATCATATCTATCATTGAAGAATTACGTGAAGCAGGCTTAATAAATGATATATAAATAAATAATCTTCTTTTTTCCATCAGTTGAAGTCTGACTTTCAAGTATAAAAATGAATATAGATAAATTCGGTCACCATGTTCATAAACGCTTGCGTGCTGGTGAAATCTCTGAGCTCAAGTACAAGGCTTTGCTTCGAACAGAAGCAGGACATTTTGATTTAAAATCTTTAAGGTTAAAAGGGGTTGTCAAACCATTGTCTTCTGACGATGCAGTTAACAAGCAGTACGTCGACGAATATATTCAAAACATATACGAAAAGAAGTATATAGACTCTTTGTTTAACACAATAAATAAACAAATTAATCAACTCGTAACTCAGTTAAAACTGAACTTTTACACGAAGAAGGAAATAGATGATATCTTAAAAAAATTAAATAATGATAAAACAACAAATAGTGAACGAGATCCATCGACAAGCGCGAAGAAATTTTAAGCGACGGTCGGTTGTACTAAAAGGAATTGACGATTTATGGCAAGCTGATCTAATTGATTTACAAAAGCTACATACGGTTAACAGAGGATATAAATATATTTTAACTGTTATTGATACTTTTTCAAAGTATGCATGGTGTGTGCCTATTAAGTCTAAAACTAAAATTGAAGTCAAAAATGCATTCGAATTTATAATAAAAACATCTAAACGAAGACCTGAAAACTTACAAACAGACCTAGGAAAAGAATTCTACAATCATGAATTTGATTGCTATTTAAAATCGTTAAAAGTAAATCATTACTCAACTTATTCAATTAAGAAGGCATCTATTGTTGAAAGGCTGATAAAAACACTTAAGTTCAAACTCTACAAATATTTCAGTTTAGTTGGTAACTATAAATGGGTTGGGAAACCGTTAGACGATGTAGTAAAATCTTATAATCAAACTGTACATCGCACAACCAAATATAAACCTATTGATGTAAATATTGATAATGAAATACAAGTATCAAAAAATATTGAAAAATCGCAATCTAATTTGCGTTATAAATTAAACAAATTCAATGTAGGAGATTGTGTACGCATTAGCAAGTATAAAAGCGCCTTTCACAAAGGCTATACACCTAATTGGTCAACAGAACTTTTCACTATTAAACATGTGAATCACACTAAACCTGTTACGTATCATATTGAAGACCAGCGTAGAAACACTATACTCGGTACATTTTATGAAGAAGAACTTCTGAAAACCAACCATCCAAACGTTTACCTCGTAGAAAGGGTTATTAAAAAGAAGGGTAGAAAATTGTATGTTAAATGGTTAGGGCTTAGTGATAGCGAAAACAGTTGGATTGATAAAAACGCCGTTGTTTAGTTATATTTATACACTTTCTCTTCAATGACGGTATTATTATTCTACGGGACATGAAAGGAAGAGGACTCTTGAACAGCGCTATTAATAATTTACCATTTGAATTACACTTACCTGGTTATAACTATTGCGGTCCGGGAACAAAATTGCACAAAAGGTTACAAAGAGGCGATAAAGGAATCAATGCGCTAGATAATGCGTGTATGAAACACGACATAGCATATGATAGATATTCCGATTTAGCTGATAGACATCGTGCCGATTTAGAACTATACGAAATGGCGAAACAAAGAAAAAAGTCGAAAGATGCAGGAAGAGGAGAAAAAATTGCTTCGTGGTTAGTTAGCAAAGTAATGAAATCTAAAATAAAGGCAGGTGCCGGTATAAAACCTTTTAAACGTTTTGTGTCTAAGATACGCACTGAATTAAAAAAGAAACCAAAAACAAAAGGTTGTAATATAATTGATCGAGCACTTATTGCTGCAAAAAAAGTTTTTAATACCAATGCTAAGGTACGGATACCTCGCCTTATACCAATTCCTAAAACTGGAGGCTTCTTACCGTTGATACCTATTTTTGCTGGGCTGTCTGCGTTGGGATCATTAGCAGGAGGAGCTGCTGGAATCGCTAAAGCTGTAGGTGACTACAAAGCCGCAAGAAAAAGTTTAGCTGAATCAGAGAGGCATAACAAGATGATGGAATCTATTGCATTAGGAAAAGGGTTACACATTAAACCATATAAAAATGGTAAAGGATTATGTTTGAAAATTTCAAAAAACTAAATGAGAGGTTACCCAGACGCGCTCTTTCAAATATTGATATTTTAAAACACTCATCTGATATTCCATATTTTCGAGGAGTTTATATGAGAGACAATTTACCAAAGAGTCCTAAAGAAGTGGAATGTGGAATTGTTAATTTGGATAGTTTTAAAAATAACGGCACACACTGGGTAGCCTATGTAAAAGATAATAATTATTGTGAATATTTTAATAGTTATGGAGACCTTCCACCTCCACTAGAATTAAAGAAATATTTAAAAAATTACGATATTTACTATAATTATGACACATACCAAAAGTTTGATACTGTCAATTGCGGTCATTTATGTCTAAAGTACTTAAAACAATATTGGTATAACCGATTAAATACCCTCGCACAATAAACAGTCTATCATTCTCACGATGTCTTTCACTTTATCTATAACTGGAACATCTTCCACTCTGATAACAAACCATTCACCAGCTCTTCAACTGGATGCTGAATATGAGTGTGGACTGTTGTATATATCAACGTTTAATTCTATACCCAACATAGACCACAGAAACAATAAGTTCTATTATGGTAAAAACAAAGTAATTAAAATTCCAGAAGGATCATA
This sequence comes from Epiblema foenella, assembly GCA_963556455.1. Classification (NCBI taxonomy): domain Eukaryota; kingdom Metazoa; phylum Arthropoda; class Insecta; order Lepidoptera; family Tortricidae; genus Epiblema; species Epiblema foenella. The sequence continues at coordinate 10,927,958 of OY747097.1, read as the reverse complement.
TGAACTTCAAGATATTGAAGATTACCTTAAAGAACATATTCAAGGATGCTCGTTTACACTAACATGCAATAATAATACCTTAAAGACATCTATTTTATGCTCTGAAAATATTCATTTTGATAAAGAAAGCTCTATCGGTAGTTTACTTGGCTTCGGGTCAGAATCCATTCAAGCGAATATATTAACAGAATCCCCTTATCCTGTCTCCATTCTGTCAACAACTATAGTCCGCATTGAATGTGACATAGTGAGCGGATCATTTGTTAACGGAAAACCTAGTCACATTATTCACGAGTTTGTACCAAACGTGCCACCCGGTTATCGGATTATAGAAACACCAAAAAACGTAATTTATTTTCCTGTAACCCAAAATAGCTTAAATTCAATTACGATAAGAATTTTAGACGTTAACAATAATCTAGTTAATTTACGAGGTGAAGAAATTCAGATATATTTACATCTAAGAAAAAAATGATAGACTTCAATAAAACTTCAGTCTCCCTTAAAAACATTACCAGTACTCATCAGACAATCACGAAAAGAAGACCTAAAGTGAAACTTACAAAACAAAATAAGCAATTCCTCCAAAGCTTAGGACTATTAAAATGAGTATATTAAACTTAACAGAGCCTTTTGTCTTTGATAACTCTATCGAGAGCTTTGAATATCATTCTTACAAGCCGTACGTAACAAGTTTTAATTTCAACGATGAAATACGTATACCTATTAACCAACAAGATCTTTACGTACTACCATCAGCAAGCTCTTTATACATAGAGGGTACTATAACCGCATTCAACAGAGAAACAAAAGCAGAGGTAAAAAGTATTCTTTTTACAAACAACCCCATACTTCATCTGTTTCAAGATATTCGATATGAATTAAATGGAATCGAAATTGACAAAATTAAAAACGCAGGACTTACAACAACTATGAAATCTCTTATATCTATGAATGAACTCGAAGCATCCATGTCTAAGTTATGGGGATTTAATGTCAACGGTACAAAAAATACGCAAGGTGCATTTTCAGTGTCCGTACCTTTAAACAAAATCCTTGGGTTTGCTGAGGATTATAACAAAATCATAATTAATTGCAAGCATGAACTTATTCTCTTAAGATCTAATACTAATTTGAATAGCGTTAAACTAAATGTGAATGAGTACATAGATAATATTACTATATCTAAAATAGTATGGCGCATGCCTCATGTTAAGGTGTCTGATCGAGAACGATTAAACTTACTCAAATGTTTGGAAAGAGATCGTGCCATTCAGATAGCATTTAGGACTTGGGATTTGTATGAATATCCACTCTTGCCTGAAACATCAAAACATTCTTGGTCTATCAAAACTTCATCTCAAATTGAAAAGCCGCGTTATGTTATAATCGGATTGAAAACTGGACGAAAAAATGATGCTAATAAAGACATAACACACTTTGATCACTGTAATTTGAGAGATGTTAAGGTTTTCTTGAATTCAATCTACTTTCCATACGAAAGTTTTGATGCTAGTTTCTCGGCTGAAAAGTTTGCTTTATTATACGAACAGTATGCAAAATTTCAGCAGTCTTATTATAACCGTCTACAAGCACCGTTGTTAAGCCCTCAAGATTTTAAAGATATAGCTCCTCTATTTGTAATCGACTGTTCTCGTCAAAACGAAACCTTGAAAACCGGTTCGGTAGATGTGAGAGTTGAATTGAATTGTGAATCAGATATACCAAAGAACACCGCAGCTTACTGTCTAATTTTAAATGATAGTATATTTGAATATAAGCCCTTAAGTAATATTACGAAAAAAGTATCGTAATGCAGCCTTTATTTGTAGACCTTCAAGGGTTCAAAACAAAAGAAAACGAATTCATTATCAAAGAATTTGCATACAGCACGCTGGAATACACGCAAGTTTTCTTAATAAAACCCCCTTTTCCATTTTCTAAATTAACGGAAACTGAAAAGAGACATACTAGATGGATAGAAAAACATTTAGGTATTTTGTGGCACGAGGGTTATGTTGATTATAGAGAATTTAAAAGACTAATTATTAACCGTATAAAAGATAAGACGATCTATGTTAAAGGTATGGAAAAAATTAAATGGGTAAAAGATTTATATCCAGACTGTACTGTTTTAGATTTAGGTGAAAAAGGTGTAGCTAATTTAAAAGAGCTGTATAAAAAGTATTGTTCTAATGAATGTGTTTTTAATTGTGCACATCATAAAAAGTCTTGTGCATTAAAAAATGTTTTATGTCTTAAAAACTGGTATTTAGTTAGTAATTTTTAAGTTTTAAGGAATCTTAATGTGTATGCAAGTATTTTTTATTTCCTTGTTATTTGTTTAATAGTCATTTCATTTTAAAATTATCTTCCATTATTACCAACTGTTTCTATTCTAATATTAACTGTTATTTTATTTTTTGAAATAAATATTATTCAAGAAATTTAATTGAATTTTTATTTTTAAACCTTTACATTTATAGAATATGATTAAAGTCAGTATGAATTTTAGGATATTAATAAAACACCAAATTACTTAAATTAAATTTATTACACCGTAATAATACAAAAATATAAAGTAGCACGATTGTTTCTCTATAAACTAACACTGTATCCACACAATTTCTTTGAAATCTTATTTATGACACCTTCGGTGCAGTCGATTATTTCATCGTAACCGTCATTCGCAACATACTGCGCGCTCAGCAGCACCTTTTCATCTCGATCGTTTTGATCCGGAAGGCCATCTTTGATGTCGATTATTTGGATTCTTATAAGCTTACTACCTTTGCCTGCTTCATTGTTAATGACAAAACACGGTGGGTGTCCTTGGCTCCTTTTCATTATTTTATTATTAACAGTAACTTTATTACGTTTCTTGGCTTTAGGGTTATCGATGGTTTTTTTAATTTTTTTATACAAATCACTATCATCAAATTCCTGTGGTAACTCAAACTCTTGTGCGTATTGTGAAAATGCAATTTGGATGTCTTCACTGTCTCCCATTTTTGAAAAATCTGAAAAAGAACCGTAAAAATTAGGAACGAATAATAATTGCATGTGTTACGATTCTAGATAAACTATAATGCACAAATGCTAATTTAGATTTTTTCTTATTTATGTTTGGGTTCGTAAGTAAAATTAAAACAATTTCATAAAATCTAAATTGAAATGGTTTAAGTTTGTGAATAATACGATAAGTAAGAAAAAAGTAACTTACATGGTCAATGTTCAGGAGTAATATTTGCCGGTGTTTGATGTTATCCAAGTGACAGAAAAAAATAATTTTACGTGCTTATAAACGTTTACTAATCATAACTCAGCAAAATTCGAATGCGCAATAATGTCATATGATAACTTCACACGTGGCTCAGTGCATACCTAAAACAGCACATTTTGATTCAGGTTCAAACCTGTCGCTCATTTATTAATTGTTTATTCATTGCAACATGTTATGTAGGTATCTATGTCATAAGTAAATTTGAGCTAAAGTAAGTGGGAAAATTACTGGCTCATCATGCATAAGAGCCGTAACAGCCATCGGAAATATAAATCGAATTTGTAGGATGGCAGTATGTTTGGTAAAAGATTGTAGCATGTTTTAACGTTTAGCTCTTATACAGGCTGGGCTAGAAAAATGGTAATAAATATGAAAACAACAATATGACAAGACAGAACATTTATTCAGAATAGAATCATAGGATTGCTCAGACGTAGAATTAACCTAAATTACATTTGTAGTTTCTAACAATTATATGTTCTTAATATAACTTATCTATTAAACAATATTGAGGTATGTCCCCAAGCTTTTGTGAATATTTGGTTGTCACAAATCAGCCGCTTATCATCTTTAGCTGATAGAGCAACTTTGTTTACACTTTGGGTAAATATTTCATGTTTAATCGACTTAAATAATATGTTTTTTCTCTTTATTACATCTCCTTGAAATAATGATTTCTCGTATTGCGAAAACTCAAAATCGCGTATAACGGGTTTTCTTACTCCCTTAGCTTTTTTAATAATATCATCGGTGGTTTTGATACAATATACTTTAGAACGCAGTCCTACGAACTCTAAAATCATTTTTCCTGCCATTTCATCCTTAAAAAGTCCTGGTACTTTTTTATTTTGAACAGGTAACAAAAATTTATTCTCTGCATCGTAACAACTAGTATCGAAATAAGATAAAAAATGCTTCCTTAAATCTTTAAAATAGTCTTTTGTCTGTATATGATAAACTAAGCTATCTGTATCCGTGTAGCACATTTGTAGACGACTGTCATAAAAATGTTTAAATATCGAATAATGAAAATCATACATGTGACTTTTAGATAACTCTAGTACAGCAAAACCAATGTAAATAGGTTTATCCAAAATTATGAGATCTGGTTTTAACTGAACGGCAACCAAATTTTCTGTAAAAACTGATGCACTGTGAAAATTGGGCTTCGCAATCAATCTATCAGCTGTGATTTTCTTTTTTGTTTTGTTATCTTTATCAGCCCACTGATTAACTAAGCGCACATCGACCCTTTTCTCGGTATTTTCTAAAGTTTTACCAAATATACTATTATTCATCAATTTACAAAAGTCTTGTTCAAAAATAGACGTTGCCTCTTGACGTAGCCTTGTATTCATATCGATATACTGTTTTAAATAGGGTGCCTGTTTGAATGTAATTACTCTATGTATCTTTTTTAATTTTAAACCATGTTTAAGACACGTTTTCAAATGTACATAATGAATCACATACGAATATTTGTCATATAGATTAGGTACAAGTTTATAATGCGTTCCACCTGGCGGAATACATTTTTCAGGACAAAATGGTAAATCATTATGTTTAACATGTAAATCTTTTGGGTAAATAATATCCACTTCTAAAATGAAACCATAATCTGAATCATCAGGAATTTGAGTAATATTTAAAGCATTAATTTCATGGTTTTCTAGAAATCTAAAGTTTGATAAAGGCATATACTGACACATGCTATAACCATATAAATTATTACAGTCGATATAAATTAGGAATGAGTCTATCTGGGATGGATCATAGTGAGGTAAGTATATATTATTAGCTTTAGCATATCGTAGAGAAGCCATACAGACTCCCCCTCTAATTCCAGATTGAATCATTCTGAGCATGTTAAAGTCATCTATGAGCTCTAATTCAATACCAGTTTTCAGAAGCATGGCATCAAATGATAAACTAGGTGTAGTTAAATAAAAAGCAGGATCCAAGTCATAGTGTAGCTTGCAAGTAGCGCGAAACTTTTCAAAAATATCAGTTAACAGAAGAACATCGGTTTGCAAATAAAGGTCTGTATACTCACCTAAATTACGTATTTTGAATTGGTTCCACACCGATTGCGCGTGGTCATAATCTTTTTTAGAAACTTTCTCATCAGTAAGCGAATTATAAAAATAGTCAATAGACGGAAGGAATTTTTCTTCAAAACATTGCCATTTATTCATATACTCATAGGGAAACACACCTTTTCGTGTAAGTAAATTAAACTCCTCATCATTACAGAAATATTTACGTAAATGAACAAAATCAGATTTCTGCATAGTTGTAGTTAGTTTCTCTAAACTTGAACCTAAAAATTTGAAAGAATCTACGAAACGAAGCTGAAAATACTCGTTATCGATTGGAATAAATTTAGTAAAAGAAATATAATTTTCTTTGGTTTTAGGTATGACTTTCACGTCTCCAGGTGCCTCGCCTAGTTTTTTAATAAATAGATGACAATCATAACCAGATAGATTGTGAAAAAATATAGGTACAAAACAAGGACGTTTATATTGTAAATTACACAGGCTATGTGCTGCTCCTCGATAGCTTCCTGTAATGTGACAGTGATCCCGAACCCGATCAGAAAATAGAAAATGGTTACAAATATGACAACGTTTAGCGTTCAAAAAGTTTCGCTCGTCATTTTCATTGAATATTATTGAGGTATTTTTTTTCAAAACTCTATAAATTTCAGCAACGTCTTTATAGATTGCTTCAATAAATCTATCAACACAATCAGTACCGCGATAAGAGAAATAACGATTATGATTTGGTTCTGCATTACAAACAATATAATATCCAAAAGCAGCTGGTATATGATGATGCAAATTTGTAGTGTTAGGGGTATGTCTGTCAGTAGTATCAGTTGTATCAGTATCAGAATCACTTGTTTCCGTTTTTTCTAGTAACGATTCAAAATCTGCATATATAACGAATGGAACATTCTGTTTACGATCAAAATGCTTGAATTTAATTACTGTCCCCTTTTCTGGTAAAACAGTAACTACTCCAGTACACAAGTGATTTGCAAGTTCCTCATGTGTAAGAAAATATAACAGACAAGTTTCGCAAAAGTATATCTTACTATTATGTTTCGTTACTTGTCTACGCACAAGTCGACTCAAGTCTTTAATTAGAACATAATGCGGCGGCTGGTTGCCATCGTCTATTAACAGCAGGTTTATATTTTTTCTACTTTTCTGATTACTGGATACGTCAGACTTGTAAAGAGGGCCCACAACAATTTTATTATTTTTTAAACCAAAAATCGTTAATGAAATCATCGGGTTATTCTTCTCAAATATTCTAATGTCATCGAATGTGACTGGAAAAGAAATTTGAGATATATTCAAAACTTCACGAAAATTAGGATATGATGACACTCTTTCAGGGTGTTTAATAGTAGGATGCAAAGCCGCTGTTACACACCACAAAAAACAGCATTGGTCGTTGTTTTTTATATTTAGACATGCTTTCTTGTTTTTTATGAACTTTGGTAGGTCAGCATAGCTTGAACCTCGTAATGGTTGATACTTGTTTATGTTAATCTCTATATGTGAATTACTAACAAAAGCCCACCCACTATCACGTTCTTGAAACTCCTCAAATTTTTTCTTTAGACAGTTAACGATCTCGCAAAACAGTGCGTCAAAATCATAACTTAGGTATAAAATTTTATTTTTAGTTCCAAATGATTTTATAGTTTGACTATTATCTTTAAACATTAAGAACATTCCAAAGAGTTCGAAATTTACTTTGACGCACGTATGTTTCATAAGAGAATCATCTAAAAGTCGCTTTATTTTGTATCGGATAGAGTTCATAAATGCATCAATAGATCCCAGACTTAGATCGTTGCTTGCTGATATACGATAAGTGGCAATGCGCATCCGAAATGCTGACTCTACTACTTCAACACCATCATTAAGGACTTTGTTAGAATTTGCAATTGCTTTATGCGTATTGCTTCTAAGATGACCAATCCATTTATTTTTTTCTACAGACGTACTACACGGAACACAAAAAGGCATAATGAATTGTTTTAAAAATGAAAATGTAGCTATAAACGTAGTAGACTATTTTGAAATAGTAATTTGTCAAACACGAATTAATACATTATTTGTAAACCAGCGATATATGTTTACTATTAGCATACGTTGTATTAGTCAAAACGGCTGACTCGGTTGACACCTCATTAAGAATGCAATCGATGGTGAACACTATGCAAAGTATGGATAAGCCTATAAATAAATAAAAAATAATAATTGCGGAATACAATTGCTACATTTGAAATTACTCTTTAGATATATAACTATAAGTGACATTAATTTATTTAAATTTTAATTAAAATATTTACTCGGTTTTAAACTTTATTGCATATAAAGTATATCTATTTCGGTATACAAAATATTCAGATAATAGCACGATATGTTTTTAATGCAAACATCATACCCGAGATCTAATAATAGGCATATCCACCCTTTGCTGTCACAACTAGCTTTAATGAACAACGTTAAATATGCGGATGTATTGCGTTACGAAACTAACAACATTTGATTTAAAAAATATTGCAAATTTTAGTTTAAAATGAATTCTGTTATTGAAAGAGACTTAAATATACGTAACTAATTATTTTTATAATGATTAAAATGAACAGGCTCACAATCTTCAAAAATATTATAGGCCTGGACTAAAAACTCTTGCACTAGATTCCACTCAGAGGAATCCTCTTTACACTGTAATCTAACCGACGCTAACGCTTTTTTATAACGTTCTTCAGGTACATTTTTTTGATAATCGTCAATATTATACAATTTTAAATCAATTAAAAAGTTACCGTCCGTTATCGTAGTGCGTCGAGAGGAACCCGTAGATACACGACTGGTAAACGATGAAGTTGTCTTGACGGATTTCAAATTTTGCTCACCGGCGATCTTCTCTTCATCGCTTATAATTTTGAAGATGTTGGTTCCAGGTGATTTTCTGGATGAACTAGAAAAAAAAAAAAAATATAAAATATTTCCAGCGAATGCATTATGCTATAGTTACATAATCACATACCTAAACTATTTTCATTTTAAAAACCAAGTAAATTAAGTACCTAGAGCCCGAATTCTTGTTTTTGCTGGTAGATGCACGAACTTTGTTGGTGGCTTTTTTCTTTTGCGCACAAGGCGCTGATGATGGTGTGCGAGGTCGCTGATTTGCTGTTTCCAATTCAGACCTAAAAATAAGTAAAAGAAAACGTATTTCAATATATATTAACTAAACAGCATCACTATCAACTAGGCTAGGGAGAGCTTTCAATATAATTAAGAAGATTAGGTACTTTATTTAAATATAAAATAAATACCTTGATACTGAGGACGATTTCCGTTTCTTAATACTCTTTGTAGGTTTTTTCGGCTCAGGTGATGGCGTGCGCACGTAATTTGAATATTCGGAGTCAGACCTTTAAAAAAAAAAAGTGATAAGAATAGGCCACAATAGTTTTACAGTATTTTTTAGAAATAATTTAAATAAATAGGACACTTACTAACATTTTAAATGAAGTTGGTGGCTGCAGTTGCTTCTCTTAACAAAAATCACGAACAGCTTCAAAGCACGATGTGGAATGGTAAAGAAATATATGTATAAAAACGCTTTGTTTTATAATAAAATATTTGATGAATCGGTATTTAACCGAAATAAGAATATATGACTAAAGAACCAAGTTTAAGCATTCAACTTTAGACCTAAATGTTATTATTTTATATAGAAAATATCGTATTTATCAATTTAAGTACATAAGTTGTATTCCAAAATATGTTGTCATTCATTTACCACAAAGCGCCGACAGAGTATCGAATTATCAAGTAAAAATGCCGATTGCTAACATTGCAACACGTGTAAAGATACCTGTTACAACGAGTTCTTGCCTATTTAGTCGAAAATCCTTTGAATTTTAGTAAATATTATCATCACTAACGTTTTCGTTAGTTCATCTCTCTATTGAATATCTATGAACATATATATACATATATATATATATTATCAACTAAGAAACAAGCCTTCTCACGAGATAGCCATCGAAAACCTAAGTGAAACTCAAACCTTTAATTTTAAGTCATAATACTTTTCTCATTAGAAAATGCGATGTGTTTTTAAACTTTATACTAGATTAAAATCATGAATGAAGAAAACTTGTTTCATTCAATAAAAAAACAAAATGTGTTAAAACATAACCCCCCTACTAAGAAAGTCGGTTGAATAATATTCCTTGCCTACTATCATGGTACAGGGCGAATAAACAGAGCGTCAGCATTTTTACTATCAATGCCAGTGCCACGATCACCTTTCATTACTTTGCAATTGTAATGAAACTAACAATACAGAAGCGTCATTTCTACCAACAGTCGTTGGTTCGAAGAAAATCATTTTTTGAAACGCTTGTTTATTATTACGAAATATAAGACAGTGGAATTCAGTGCAATTGTGCTCACGTCTTTCCTGCGGACATTTCAAAAGTATTGGATTTAAAGTCAAATTTTAAGATGATCTAGTAATTAGCATAAAATATCTTTTCTTATACAACTCAATATAACTCAATGCAAAAATACAAGCAGAACTTACACACATAAGCCATTAACTATTGTCGAGAGGAAAGAGAATTTTACTTACTTTTAATCGGTCTGCCAGTCCCATAAGTGTTACTTTAGATACATTAAGATTATCACATATTTTGTTACAAAAATTATCAGACACATGTTGAAATAATTAGAAATCATATTTATAAACTACATTAATATTTTAGAGGGTTCACCTGACATAGGTAGAAACTACATAACCAGTCCGTTTATTTTATTCTTTGATCTGTAATAGCGTATCAATTATCAACACACGTTCGACTCTTTGTCGTCCCATGCTCTGTCACTTTTTATTGCTTGTTATTCTTGAAGTAAAACAAGGACAAAGTATATTTACATTTAACGAAGTTCCGAGGTTAATTCACACGTACTACGAACGTAGTATTTAAGTAATAAGCAATATGACTCGCGATGATTGCATTTGATTATGTATCTTATGCCTAGAATTATAAGCTTGTCGATTGCATTTTCTGATTAACCTTACATATGTTTCTTGTGTAGACTGTTTTTGTTATGAAATCTACGTCACAGGAAAAAATGTTGCTCGAAACGTAAAACCGTATATCATCAAAATTATATATTTGAAATTGAACTCAACACACCTTATTTCATGGTTTGTATTCTAATCATATTTTTTCCATGTTCTGCATCGCACTATCGAAGTTTTTAAGATTGGTTCATATATATAAAATTTACATTGTTAGAACTAGCGGAGTAACTGTGGCTATACCGACCGATAGTTCATAGTGCTCCTACCACTTCATGTTGCGAAGCCTGGCCAACTTTGTAATATTGACTTGGTAACGCGGTGGCGTGAAGTACCTATGCTTGGTTTTAATAACCCTACCTTGGGCAGGGCATTGGTACTGAATACACTACAACGTGGTGACGGTTAAACACAACACGCGGTGGCGTAACTGTACCCCTTGCTTGGTTTTAATAACCCTACCTTGGGCAGGGCAAGGGGTACTGTATCACACACGGAGAACCATTACTAGACGGTCGTAGTACTTGGTGATCCGATCCATACTCCTCACATCTAAGTTTCTGGCCAATTCTGCGATGTGTTGAGTGTGACAAACACCGTAATAAACCTAGCCCGGCAAACCTCTACCCGTTGAAAATCTGGGCGAAGGGTGCGTTACGAGATCTTGGTTCTCGAGCAGAACAAGATCTGGTGGGTGCAATGCTAGCTTGTACCCGTTGTGTTAAGCCTTTTGCAATTTTGAATAACGTATTTTTTAGTAGGGTCGTATTGGGGATTCTGGCTCACTTTTTATTTGCGTTTGGCAACTGACCCGCGCGCAAGGTGAAGGTGTTCGGCTAGTAAGTAGGGTTTATGTTATCCAAATATAAAAGGATTAAACATTGAATAATCGGAACCACTGCTGCAACCGTAGTCCAGGGGAGTGGGGCAGAACTCCCAAACCACTAAATTTTGGTTATATATTGGGAGTTCTACCCCACGACCACGGAGGCGAGCGAAGCGAGCCGTAGTCCAGGGGAGTGGGGCAGAACTCCCAATATATAACTACTAGCATGAATATTTGTTTCTGAGTCTTGGATGATTTCTATGTATTTAAGTATTTATAACTATTAAATATATCGTCGTCTAGTACCCATAACACAAGCCTTCTTGAGCTTACTGTGGGGCTAGTTCGATTTGTGTAAGATTGTCTTCTAATATTTATTTATTTTTATTTTTTATTTATTTTTTATGAAAACAGCCTACATTAAAAAAAGGTAGCTGTTCCGACTCAGGAAAAATACAAAATCGTTGATGTAAAAATTCACATTCCAGCCACTTCGTATGATAGTATTGATCATTTTCTCAAAGCATTTAACGAAAACCCGCAGCTAAAGACAAAAGTTACATTTAGATGTAATGCAGTTACTAAAATGGTGGCTGTAACAGCGAACGAAGAGATAACATCAATCATAACTTCCCCTATATTAAGTCTTCAGCTTGGTTATAAACCTAGACCTAATTTAAAAGAAAGTACTATTGAAATACATCCCGCAAATTTATACTTAGGTTTACCATCACAAATATTTGTTTATACTGACATTATTCAACCACAAGTGGTGGGGGATGTAATTACATCATTACTAAGAATAATACCATTAGACCCCACAAAATTTATCTATGGAGCATATAAAATGCATGTTTTTCACCTGCTCACTATGTTCCTGTTTTACGTAGAGAGTTTGACACTCTTGAAATGGATATAAGAACAACCATGGAATCAAGAATACCATTTCAATTTGGATCCTCTTGTGTGAAGCTACACTTTCGATGAGTAAAATGAATCATAAACGAGTGTCTCACTCCTGTCCTTATGAACATTACTATTCTCATCAAGCTGGCTCTGGTGTAGGAATTGTCTATAAAGGTGTTCCATATCAACGAGGGCATAGAATCGGTAGCTTTTTGGGTGGACTATTTAGGTCTGTACTTCCTTTATTATCTAGCGGTTTTAAAACTGTAGGAAGAAAAAACTTTAGATGCGGGGATGGGACTGTTGTCTGATATGGTAAATTCACGTCCTATGGAGAGTTCTATTAGATCTCGGCTTAAAGAAGCAAGTGCGAACTTAAAAAGGAAAGCTGATGAAAAAATAGATTCTCTTATGTCGGGATCAAGGTATAAAATGTCAACTAAGAGACGGGAACCTCTCATTACTTTGAAAGCCTCACGACGAAGAGGAGGTAAAAGAAATAAAAAGTATAATATTGAGGATATATTTTCAAACTAATTATGTCTTTCTTACATAGTAATTCATGTGAATGTGCTAAATCAGAACTAGATTTGTTTGCACTGCCATCAACTCAAACCAGCATTGAAAGCGGACAGTGGGTTCATTACAAACCAATTTCATCTTTAAGTGACGACGGACCCATTGAGTTTCAAGTTCCCGGATCTGGTGATGACTATATTGACCTATCACATACTTTGTTACATTTCAATGCCAAAGTAATAAACCAATCTGGCACAAAACTAAAAGCAGATGCCCCAGTTGCACCCGTCAATAATTGGTTACATTCCCTGTTTAGCCAACTAGATGTATATTTAAATCAGAAACTCATATCACCACCAAATAATACCTACGCCTATCGTGCTTATATGGAAAATCTACTTAATTATGGTCCAGCAGCCAAAGAATCTCATCTTACTTGTGGATTGTGGTATGAAGATACACCACACTATATGGATGCTGTTGATGCGAATAATAAAGGCTTTCACAGAAGACAGAAATTTATTAAAGAAAGTAAGGAAGTAGAGCTGATTGGTCACTTGCATGGTGATATGTTTAACCAAGAGAAATTCTTAATAAATGGAGTCGAAATGCATGTTAAATTGGCACGATCTAAAGAATCGTTTAATTTAATTTGTCACCAAGATCTCAAACTTAAAGTTCAGATAATGGATGCCAGTCTCATAGTAAGAAGGGTAAGAATCAATCCAAGTGTTTTGTTAGCACATCAAAAAGTATTAGCATCAACCACAGCAAAGTATCCAATCACAAGAGCGGAAGTAAAGGTTCTTACATTACCAGCTGGAATACAGGGAAAAACGTTCGATAATATATTTCTCGGGCAAGTCCCTAAAAGGTGTATTATTGGATTTGTTTCAAATTCGGCATTTAATGGTAATCTAGCTTTGAATCCTTTTAATTTTCAACATTTCAATATGAACTCTTTTAGTTTGTATGTGGACGGTCATGAAATACCTTCGAAAACATTGCAACCTTCATTTAATTCTGGTTTAATAGCATCAACATACCATACGTTATTTTCTGGATCAGGAATTCATTTCCATAATGAAGGTAATGCAATAGACAGATCAAATTATGGTGGGGGTAACTGTTTGCTATGTTTTGATTTGACACCTGAATTATCTGCCAGTTCAACTTCACACTGGAATTTTGAAGACATGGTTCTGTTCGGATAGAAGTTCGTTTTGAATCATCTTTAAGTACTACTATAAACTGTATCGTATATGCAGAATTTGATAACATTATAGAAATGAACAAAAACCGAGACGTTACGGTAGAATACAACAGTTAATAAACAAATAAATAGATTGTTTTTATAATTATTTTTCATTAGCTCTTAGTCATTACAAGCAAGATCATCGATAAATGTGAATGTTTATTATTATAATAATGGATACAAATGAATTACAATTATGTATGAATAAAATAAGTTCTAGTTTTAAAACAAATGTTTTTGCTGCAAATCAAATACATATTTGGGTTAATTTACCTGCTTTCATTATATGCAATTTAGATCCTGACTCCAAGCCCGGCTCTCACTGGGTTGCCATGCATATTGATGTTAATGGGATAGGTGAATACTTTGATTCCTTTGGTAGAAAACCTACTAGTTACCATAAGTTATTTTTAAAAAGAAATACAAAGAGGTGGTTTTATAATAATAAATTACTTCAAAACCATCTTACCTCCGTCTGTGGAGAATATTGTTTAGTTTATCTGTATTTTAAGTTTCAAGGAAAAACAATGTCAGACTTTCTAAGTCTATTTTATAATAATACTTTATGTAACGATCTAGTATTAAGAGCTTTGTTTAAATCAGTATTTGTGAAATAAAATAATGTCAATAAGGTTTCTCTGTGTTTCACTTACTTATATTTTAATACAATGTACACGAACAATATAAATTATTACATTCCATAAAAAAGACAGTTTTATAACTTAAGTACAGTAAAAGATAAATAAAAACTAAATGAACAAATTATCACTTTTTCTTATCAGTCTCTATAAAATATTTAACACTGTTTTCTTTTGAAGCTAATTGTTTTGTAATATTAAAAATAACGTCACGAGCACTTTTCACATGTAAATCATCCTCGCCGATGGAATAATATTTTAGTCGTATATCAGTGTTTCCAGTGGTCTGTGGGTGGTAGACTTCTTATTTTTTCCATGTCATAGACTTCAATTTTAATGAGGTGGGACGCGTAGCCGGCATCGTCTTGACCAGACGTTAAATATGATACTCCATCCGCTAAACTTTGTGATACGTTTGATGATTTTTTAATCACTTTTGTCTTCTTCTTAGGGCGCTCGAAAAAGCTGTCAATGTTGTTCGCTGGTCTCTTCTTAGCTATTGCTTGCCTTATTTTGAGGCCAACAGTGCCCTCCTTGTCACTGCTAGGGTCCTCTTGGTTGGTTTCTGGCTAGTAGTAATTCTTGAACGTATTGTCAGAGAACTGAAACAACATTTGTCAATTAATTAAACACATACATGAATAACTAATCATTAAATTTATAGAATGAGGAAAAAAAATAACATACTTACATCCATTTTGAAGCGAATACAGACACTGCACTTGACAGCTGACTTTCACTTAAACCAATGGCGAAAACTTCACACGTTATACTTTCGGAACTGTGCACTTGACTTGGTGAACGACACGAGGTAACTATTACGGTATAAACTTGGAGAAGTTCCTTTTATAAGTATTTTACAGCACAAAAAAATACCCTACTACTTCCTTGGTTGGTTATACTGGTTCAGACATGTTCCTTGAATACACATTCAAAATAAGGTAGTGAAAAATGCTTTGTGCAAAGATTACAATAACAAAAAAATATATACTATTGCTTCTTTGATGAAATACTGGTTGTAACATGTTCCTAAGCATCGTACAACAGCGACAATCTCCTATTCAAACATGTTTCTCGTATACATATTTAAGAGAGGGCTGTCACAAATGCTTTGTACAAAAATTACAATAGCCAGTTAACAATGGGTTTAATGTTAATGTAAATCCATCAACATCATGTATATAATTGGACAGATTGCAGGTTTAAACAGGTTTCTTTTTGAAAACATTAATTGAAATGATTAAGTACCTAAATGGACACCCAAGACGTGGAGCGTTCAAGAAAAAGGTCTAAAACTCCGTTAGATTAATGTGCAGCATATTGAAAATTAAAAAGTCTTAACCGTCATAAATTTCATGGCGCTTACTTCTTTTTGCAGTTAACTCGAGTAAGAAATGAATTAATAAATATCTCAATTACCGGCAAACATATAAAACTTAAATAGGTACCTAAGTTTGGTTATATACGTAAGTACAAGTAACGAATAAGAAACGGCTTGGTTAGGTAATAAATAACTAAATTACCCTTAAACATATATAGCATAAATAGGTAGGTACCTAAGTTTGTTCATGTACATACAAACGGTTTGGTTAGGTAAAGATTGTGAAACGCAAAATTAGGTTAAGTTAGGTTAGAACATTGACTCTACGGATAAAAGAGTAGGTATAAGAGGCAGATATATTAAAAATATACATGGATAATTATTATGTAATGTGGAATGGGTCTATTGCAAGTAAGGAAAAAAATACAGGTACCCAGGTACCGTACTGGCGGCGGTCCGCGCGGCCGCGCAACCCGGGCGCAGGTAGCCGCTGAAGGGTCGCATGGTCGAACAATGGAACAATAGAACTTCGAGCTAAGAGGGCGGTATTAGTGTGTATTGTGTAATGAGCACATAAAATAAAAGGTGAAGGAGTGGTCCTAGAGCTCTGGGACCCGGTGCAAACGACTCAAATGGGGGGCTATTTGTTTTTTTTTTTTAGGTTTGGATGGCCGCCATGTAGCCCTTGATGGGGGCGGGGTGGACCCTTGGTGGCGGGGCGGGGGTAGAAGAGGGGAAAGGAGACGGGGGAGGGTAGCTACCTGGACCCGGGGGCAGAACCGGCGAATCCCTTCTACTGCTGTCTTTGTCACAGTTCCACTTTTTGTTATTGGGCACAATGTCAAAGTTAGCATCAGTTGTGCTCGACAAAAGGTAGTCAGAAGTGTCATCTCAAAATATAACTGAATTAATTAATGTTTTTGTGCATAAAATAGTTCTTTGGGTAACAAATAATATAGATCAGGGGTTTTGTGGTACAGTTTCTATAAAACAATGGTAGATTGCAGCGTGATCGGCTGTAAAAGCCGCAGAGAAAGATGCGAAGAAAATGTAACATTTCACACGTAAGTATACTATTTTATACCTTTATCTAAGCGTAATATCGATAGCTTTAGGCTCAAAGGTTGTAAACGCCAAAACACTACTTTTCAGGAGAGCAAAAAAGATTTTTTTTCTTCTTTTTTAACATAGCTTTTTGGTTTTAAGACTTAGAAAATAGATGTCTTATACAACCCAGAAATTAAAAAAAAAATACAGATACGACCCTAAAATTTGCTGTTTCTGTAAAATGCTTAGGGAGTAAAGGACACACGAAATTGATTATTAGTGAAATAGGAGCGTAAACGACACACAAAACTGTTTTTTTAGGGAAATCGGGGCGTATATGAGGTTCGCTTGGGAGGTAAATAACTATTAATTTAAAATGTAGATGCCTTTTCAATGGATATTTTGTACCAACTACATGCCCATGCTATTATCAATAAATGGCCATTTTCAAATTATTCAATTATATTAAAGTTCAGTACAAATGGACTTTAGAGAAGTTATTCAAATGTAGGAACAAAACAGCTCATGCTTTTTTTTTAATAAAATATTTATTATGGTACTTAATCATCACTTAAAATTTTTAGCTAAATTATAGCGTTCTTAAACAAAACAACAATCATACGAGTTATTCACGATAGTGAATACACTTGCTTAGAACAACAGGGACCTGCAGGCAGTGCTTTGAGTAGGCCTCCTTAGGCTGGTAAAAAACTTCGTTCATCGAACAGTCATAGAATTGGGTACCCGCTAAGTATTTTACTTCCTTAGACATTATTTCCGAAATGAAAAAATCCCCTGAATTTACTATCCTCAAACCAAATCCATCACAATCAATTCAGCTGTTTAAACGTAAAAACTTAATAGCAATAGGTACACAGCAGCAACAGACATACACATGACAATACACATACTTCTGCGTTTATTATTTATGGATAAATTAACCGCCACAGTTGGTTGTCACCAAACTTACAAAGGTACTCTAAATTTCATTTTAATATTGAAAACATAAATAAGACCCCATTTCTTTGCAATATTTATTAGTAAACGCAACTCGTAATTTCACAACACAATTCAATAAGTCATTACCTATATTAAACATAGTGATAATTTCTCTGTAATCTAATGGTTAGGTGAAGTTTTAACTTTGTATTTTGGTAATAGGTATCGACAATATTCAAGTACTCTTTACTCACCGTAGTGTATTTAATTAAGCGGTGACGGGTAGCCAACGAAACCAGAGGGGCTACACCGAACTTTGTATCGTGCCATCCCTCTCAGTCATATAGTGAATAACATGAGAGTGAAAGGGACGGCACGATACGAAGTTCGGATTTCGAAGTTGGGAGTACAGGTTCAGATCTCGCGGCGCCGTTTCAAAGCATCGAGTCTATTTATTTTATAATCTCTTTCCAGTTTTGCATAATTTGAACAGTTGTTAAAGTTGTTATTAAACACAGCATACACTTTCACGGTGCTTCATCGCTTGTTTATAAACAACTAAAGAAAGCCGGGACCAACCGAAGGTAGAAATTTAGGTATTATCATCGTGGCTCGAGTAGCGGTCGCTTATACGCTATCTTGCTCGCACAGATTGGCGGTATTCAAAATTTAAATAAAATATTTGTATTTGTTTTTTTTTTGTATAAGTCAATTAAAAATTTCAACCAAGATGTCTGCTACGTCGTATGAGTCAACAAATAAATTATATTGGGAATAACACGGTCGTATGCGCCATTTCGATCAAACATTGTCTATACAACACAAGTAATTAAGAAAATCAAAATTTACAACAAATACGACCTTTTTTCTTGAGAAATCGTTCTTAGAGGTGTAATAAATTTAGGTCGTATTTGCCTTTTTTTTTGGGAATATCTTACCTTCAACTACACAGATCGATAGAGAAAAAAAAACTGAGTAATACTGCATCAAAAAGTCATTTTAGCCAAAATGGCGTTTACGCCCTTTGAGCCTAAAGATATCGATATGTGTTATTTTATTGGTACAATTATGTTTCATTCAAAATCTTGTAAAATGAAGCGATTAATATTGAAATAACAACATTGTTTACATTGGTGATTTTAGGTTAGAAAGTTTTTGTCGATGTTATTATCCGCCTAAATTACGTAGGTTGTTTATTGTAAGCTGTCAGAAATGTTTAAATCTGTTCTTAATTTAGCTTCCCTGCAATCAATTTAGGGATACCAGCTAATACGATTTAAAAGCAGCCCAATTATATGGTAATTTAGTTCTATAAAAATAACACGTCATTATATAAAATACTTATAATGGTGTGGGTGAATTTTATTATATTTAAATTTATGTAGTAGCAAAATTGTAGTATTTCTTAGAAATGGACAAGCAAATATATAATTTTCTTCCGCTCATATGACCCTGGGTACAAAAATTACCCAGTTTGAAAATTCACTTGTCTGACCCGGCTGTCTGAGAAAAAAACCCTTGTCTGCCCCGACATTTTGGATAAATGGCGGCCGGGCGGAGTGTGTTTTTTATCCATAAAATGTTTAGCCATTTTGTCAATAACATAATCAACTTTATCATGGTATTTAATTCTTTCAAAAATGTTGAGTGGTTTTTTGTAACGCTTAGTACAAACACATGGAACAGGAATTTTGTGGCTAATGTTCTATATTATTGAGGATTTCTTGCTAATAAGATCGATGACCTACGTAACGTATACGTTTTTGAAACCCTCATTAATTTTCCTAGTTGCTTAAAAGTATTTAAATTGCATCTTTGATAGAAAAAAAATCGTAATCGTTGCACAAAAGTGTTATATTTTGTGTGCCTAAGCGTTTCTGACACGCATAATTTAAACACTCAAATACAGATAAATATGACCGCATAGCCCTAAAATATACTTATTTTCTAAAAGGCAACTATTATAGAAATACTTTTATGGTAGATTAAGCCTATTTGATATTTAATTGAATACAACCAAAGAGGTCTAAACTGGACGTCTACTTGCTATCATGTTTTTCATGCTAGGTTATTGTGTCTTACGTAAGAATTTTATACTGATGGATCCTAATGTAGTTATCTCATTAATAAGATAATTTCATTACATAGAAAATTCAATTAAATCAATTAGTAGTGTGGATATTATTAAATTTGAGTTTTTTGGAGATGCTGTTTTAGCTGTGGACAAAAAATACCCAGGGTCAAATATTGATAAGGTCTGTGACACACCAGACTTTTTGAATGTAGGTATCGGTTCGCTCTTAGAAATAGGAATACAGATCAAATCCACCATGTAAGAATAAAAAGTAAGTAGGTGGCCATAGTAAATGTAAAATATCCGTATTACAATGTGATATGGATATTGCATAAAAATAAAATAAACCTTATGAAAAAAATACTGTTTATTAGTTAACAACTATTTATAATCAATATTGTGCTCCCAGCATATAATTGCGATCTAAGAGTTTCTAAACCTAGTCAAATCAAATACTTTTTTATTGCACGTCAAAACGTATCCATAGGGTATTATTTAATTGGTCTGCAGAAGATTCATATTCAGTCAGTTCCATTACGGTTGAATATGATAGTTTTGAAAGCATGGTTCTGCACAAAGTGCAACTCTGCACACATTGCAAATGCGAATGGTGCGCGAGTCCCTGCCTTTTGAAGCACACCATTTGCATCTTGCCCTTGCCTTTCCCGAGTCACTCTTCACACAATAGTGACCTCCAATAAGTAAAGGCCTTACACCGGAAAGCCTTAGATTATGTACTATCGGCATTTTGGCATGTACATATTTCACCATTATGTTTTCTACTAACTGTGCACGAAAATTTCGGTGCGATAATTTTGTATTTGTTGTCTTTAAAATTATCCACGCATTCATAACAGAGACATTAAACAAGCGTCTGAAATTTTTTTTATACCATACATGGTTTCGTATACGTTCCATTGGAAACGTGGACAGGAGCTGGTCTTTTTTGTCCACGCCTCCCATAGATTTGTTGTAGTCTAATACGGCCTGGGGCTTATATTTGTATTTTCCATATTTTTCCTTGCCACCAACCTCCACTTTATGATACGAAGAGATTGGACAATTGGCAGAAAAGTTCACCTGATGTTACATTTGTGTCATCAGATGTTGCGCTTAGGTTTTCTTGGACCGTTTTCAACGAGAATTTAGGGAGTGATCACTTAATGATTTTAATATCTACAGAAATAGAAGCTACCAACCCTACTATGCAAAAAAGAAACTTTAAGAAGGCTGACTGGGTTAAGTATAGGGAATGTTTGATAAATCTAATTAAGAATAAGAAACTTTCAGGTGATCCTCAACAAATGTATAACATTGTGTCGCAGTGGATTGATGCGGCAGCTGAGGAATCCATCCCGGTGATTAGGTTAAGCACAAATCCCACAAGTACGTTTAAATCAAAGCCATATTGGTGTTCAGACTTGTCGAAAGCTGTGGCAATGCGTAGACAGGCGTTAGCTCAACTTAGACGGAATCCCACTCCTGTAAATCTTAGCATCTTTAAACGAAAAACTGCTGAAGCGCAGTGTCTGATTAGAAAGGCGTCGACGACATCGTTTAAACAGTTTTGTGACAGTATTGATATGACAGTATCAAGTAGTGACCTATGGAACAAAATGAAATGGTTAAAGGGATACAGGGTATCTCGAAATCCTCTAGATCACGTAAGAGCGGAAGAGTTTTTGACTCGATTGACGCCTGACTATGTTTTGCCACAGGATCCGATATTTAAGTCAAGTAACGTACAGCTGGAGGCTCTTATTTCAGTACAGGAACTTAACAATACTATCAAGAAAAAAGATACTGCACCTGGAGTTGACGACATCTCATACTCCATGATTCATAATTTCCCCGATAAACAGATCTTAGTAGACATGTATAATATGATTCTGACTCGGGGGCGGGTACCTCAGCAGTGGCGAGATATTAAAGTAATCGCAATACCGAAACCAGGACGAGATCGGAACGACATATCATCTTTTAGGCCTATTTCTCTCATATCTTGTTCTTGCAAAATTTTACACACGATCATAACTAGGCGATTAGAATGGTATTTCGAAAGTAAGGGATTATTTTCTAAACATACAGTGGGATTCCGCAGAACGCAATCATGCCTCCATAATCTAGTTCGGCTTATTACACACATTCAAATAGGGTTTACAAATAAACAACAAACATTAGGCTGTTTTGTCGACATAGATAACGCGTATAATAATGTTAATGTTTTGAAAGTCGTTAAAAAATTAGATGAACAGGGAGTGGGTTCCACCATATGTAAATATCTATGGGATTTTTTAAAGGAAAGACACTTATCGGTTATGGAGTCTAGTGGAAATAGTCTGATCACGAGGTGGACGGGGGTTGGATTAGCTCAGGGAGACCCACTATCCCCAATTTTATTTAATATAGTAACTACCGACATCTGTGATAAGATAGATAACGTTTACATATCACAATATGCCGACGATTTTGTTCTGTACATATCAGGTCAAAATCTAAGATTTATGTCAGTGACACTTCAAACGGCTTTGAGTAGGCTATCCTCTCTGTTGGCAGATTTAGGTTTAGAGTTATCACCAAATAAGAGCAAAATTTGTAATTTTTCAAGGGGTCGGGTTCAACGGCAAATAAGTGTAAACATTTGCGAAGTTGCATTAGAGAATGTAACTTCTGTGTCTTTACGATGGGGCAAACAAATTAATGAAATGTGTGAGAGGTCGAGGAAATTCTTGAATTTATTTCATGTATTGGCAGGTTCATCTTGGGGAGTACACCCTGTACATTTAAGGAGGTTATATATTTCACTTATACGCAGCAGGTTAGAATTTGGGTGTTTTATCTTTGATAACGGTCCTAAAACTAACATAAATAAGCTAGATAAAGTCCAAAACCAAGCTATTCGAGTGGTCGGGGGTTTTATTAAGACTAGTCTAGTACACGTTATGGAATCCGAATTAAGCCTGCCTCCATTGTCTATAAGAAGAAAGTATTTGGCGTCTAAATTTTATTTGAAGGCTAGATCTATCGATGGGAGTGAGATCGTTTCCATTATAACGGAGCTTGCATCTTTATGTGACCATAATTCATATTGGAATAACAAAAAAAAACCGTTGTTGGTTATAGTTCATAATGAACTATCTAATCAACCAATCTATTCCTCGCCTAAACTGGAAATGTTTTCTTTGTCAACGTGGATGATAAATATAGATATTAAAACGCATATAAACTTAAGTATAAAGAATGTTGAAGGGTCTAAGAAGACTTATAGCTCAGGAAACCTGCTCCGAGAATCTATTAAAACAATTAATAAAAAGTACAACGAGTTTCGGCATATTTATACTGATGGTTCTAAAGTTGATGATGGCGTCGGAGCAGCGTTTTTTGACAGCCAAGCGAATTTCAAGGCGGCCTTCCAACTAAATAACAAATTTTCTGTCATGTCAGCCGAATTATATGCTATCCTCGAATGCCTATCATATATACAGTCTTGTGATGGGACGAATTTTGTAGTGCTTAGTGATTCGAAGAGTGCACTACAGCATTTAGCACGGTGCACCTCCTGTGAACGAGGTCTTCCTGTAGCTTATAATATTTTGGATTTATATTTACAACTGCAAAACAGTGGCAGAAATATAAAATTCCAATGGGTTCCATCGCATATAAATCTTGCAGGCAATGAAGAGGCAGACCAGTTAGCAAAATTTGCAGTCGAAGAGGGGATATATGTAAGCCTTACGCCTTTTTTTACCGACCTACTAAGGGAATCAAAAAAAAAATGCTTTGAAATGTGGAATACCTACTTTGATGAGCGGTCGGCAGAAAAAGGCATATGGTATAAAACTATGGTCAGCGAACCACCGAAGATACCTTGGTTCTGCAAGTCTCAACTAAATAGACAACAAGTTGTTATTAGTATGCGCCTGCGCTCCGGGCACATGCCACTGAATGTGTTCGGGCATTTGATGAGGGTGGTTGATTCTCCAAATTGTTCGATGTGTGGCGTGAGAGAAGATACCTACCACGCATTGGTGGAATGTGCTCGGATCGGAGCAGACCGCAGAACATTTGAAACACATGCCAAACTTAAATTAAGTGACGTAGGTTTATGTAACATAATATTATCTGACCCCACATCTAAATTGGCAAGAAAACTGTATCAATTAATGATTAGGTTTATAAATTGTAGGTAATAAATCATGTAACACCTATTAGGCCGGCGTCATCGCTCAGCGACGAAGGCCTTTTTTCTAAATAAAGATTGAAAAAAAATAAAAAATGGCTACCATGTTTGAGTCTCGTCACAATATAACAGACAGGTCATTTGTGTGGCTGTAGACCAATTCCCCAACGCGCATATCACGTTTAGCGCAGTGTTTTAATGATTCTGGAACAAATTCCCGGTTGACGCGTAAAGTCTCTAAAGTGTCCGTTTTTTGCATTTTCAAAAGACGTGAAAGCAGTGGCGAGTTATAGAAATTGTCCATGACAACTGTATATCCCTTGTGCAACAGCGGCTTAACCAGATCTAATACGATGGCCGAAACTTTTCCATCAGGCTCGTCAGATCGTTTGTCCTGCTCGTTTTGTTCTGTTTGTTGGACATTATCGCCTTTTCCAGCATAAACACGAAACGTCCAAAGATACCCTGTTTCAGTTTTAGCGATCTCGTAGGTTTTAATGCCTACCCCAACAGCCTTGTTTGAAATTTTTTGGACAAATCCAAGTCTACCTTTCCACAGCATTAATGACTCATCGAGTGCAATGTTTTGACGTGGAGTGTATAATGTAGCAAATTTATCATTAAGATGGTCCACGATAGGCCGAATTTTTGCTAGCTTGTCTGTTTTGGGCATTTTCTGGTTGTCTACGAAATGTAAACATTTTTTTATACGGATGTACTTTTTTGCACTCATTGCCTGTCCAAATGATGGCATTGCCAGGTAGGGTATACTAGAATACCAGTATTCAGTTTCAGTTGGACGAGGATCCAAGCTTTGAAGAATGAGTATGGCAAAAAAGTTCCAGATATCTTCCGGTTTAATCGGTTTCTATGCCTTCATTCGGGAATGGTCTTTTAGCCCTGTCTCATGGAAGCGACGAGCATACGTATTAGTTTGCTCGACAATCAAATATATTATTATTGTATCCCAGATTTTCTCCATAATATCAAGTGGAGACATATGGTTTCATCCACTGGAAAAGTGGGGCCAGCCGTCGCGGTGAATACTTCTTTCACTCCCGTAAATACTTCCGGGTTCTTATTCCAATTGAAGTTCACTTTGTCTGCACTGGCGACACTCTGCAGATAACAATCATCTTGCCTTTCTATTTCTAAAACACGATCTCGGTCTTCAGGGCTAACATCACACAGATCGACTGGAAAATCTGAAGCAGCACCCACACTTTGTCTTATGGTAGTGGTAGTGTCTTTCGGATCATCCTCAACTTCACTACCTGGATTTACTACATCATTGAAGCATATGTCACATATTTCATCGAGCAATAAACCTGAAATGAAAGTGATAATGTTAATTCAGATTTTTAAACGATGGAACCTCCCACCCGTAAGTTAATTAGAAGCCTCCAAGGAGTCGACAAAAAAGCAAAAAAATATATACCCTCAAACGCGGCGCTGTTTTGTTTATTTAGCATAAATTCCTCGTCAGAATCATCATCAACATCCTCTTCATTATTTTGTCGAGGTGTGGGAACTGCGATCAAAAGATTATGGGTAGTAGATTAGTTAGTTCACATACAGTAAAGTTATTCACAATTGAATAATAATTAGAACAGTAGATAGATACTTACCGAAAGGCATTACAGGGTCACTTGGAGTGACCGTGGGGCTAAGATTTTCTGTCACTATAATTTTTCTTGGAGGCGTCTTCGACTGTAGCTTTGGATTTATATCTAAAGCCAAAGATAAAATAAGCTTCATTATAAAAAATGTTTTTGAAAATCAAGCTATTATGAACAAAAAACTGAACCGAAAAACTAAAAAACAATTTATATGATGTCCGTAGAAAGATAAGTTGTAGTAACGTGGGTATATTATTTCAAATTGCAACACAGCCTATATAGCTTGAGGCACTGAAATGGAGTAAATTGTATATCAGATAGTGTCTCAAGCTTTTATATATACGCTTGGGAAGTTCCACTGTTTAAAAAGCTTAATTAACAATATCACTTTCAGGTTTATTGCTCGATGAAATATGTGACATAGTGCTCGTCACTTCCAGGAGACAGAGCTAAAGGACCATTCCCGAATGAAGGCATGGAAACCGATTAAACCGGAAAATATCTCTAACTTTGCCACTACTACCATACTCATTTTTCAAAGCTTGGATCCTCATCCAACTGAAACTGAATACTGATATTCCAGTATACCCTACCTGGCAATGCCATCATTTGGACAGGCAATGAGTGCAAAAAAGTACATCCGTATAAAAAAATGTTTACATTTCGTAGACAACCAGAAAATGCCCAAAACAAACAAGCTAGCAAAAATTCGGCCTATCGTGGACCATCTTAATGATAAATTTGCTGCATTATACACTCCACGTCAAAACATTGCACTCGATGAGTCATTAATGCTGTGGAAAGGTAGAATTGGATTTGTCAAAAAAAATTTAAAAACCGGCGTAGGTATTAAAACCTACGAGATCGCTGAAACTGAAACAGGGTATCTTTGGACATTTCGTATTTATGCTGGAAAAGGCGATAATGTCCAACAAACAGAACAAAACGAGCAGGACAAACGATCAGACGAGCCTGATGGAAAAGTTTCGGGCATCGTATTACATTTGGTTAAGCTGCTCTTGCACAAGGAATATATACACTTATAAACATAAATAAAAGCTATTGAAAACATCAATATAGCGGCCGTTTAATGCTATTTACGCGTAATTCAATGCTAATACTTACAGTAATCGATCACTTCAATTTGTATATTGTCCACTACATCATCTGTACAATCATAGTTTTGATGTTCTTTGGATGTGGCTAGTACAGTCTGCCTAGAATCACTGTGTTCTTCTGAGATGGCTACGGCCAGCACACAATTACTCGGCGTTACGGAAGTGGCTAGTTGGGCCAGTGTTTGGGCAGCTTGCATTTCACAATTGGTGTAGACGACGCAAGTCCACAGCCTATCGTCTGCGATAGCTCGGCGGAAACAGAGGTTCTTGCCGCACCCGTCTCGGTGAACACGGTAGCGTCGCACGAAGGATCTGTGAACGACCGAGGAATGGCGCGGCACTGTTTCGCAACTTAACTCCTACCGACGCGGCTCTGTTCTTGTAAGGTTCAATATGATCATGGGAACACTCCGTAATAAAAACACTGAGTCTATTACAAGTTATAATGGAATTAAAACACACGATAAAGAATAAAGTATAAGATTGGTTTAAGCACTAAGTTTACAGTTCAATGTCAGAAGGATCACAATTACTTAAACAACGACGGGATTACAATTAATAACAAGTTACTGCACTAAAAAATTACGTTCACTATGGCACGCTACTGGCCGGGATCTAACTAACAACTCATGGCGTTCCGCCAAATCAAACTGCCCACTGATCACTCTTTGACCACTCTTATTTGCCCACTGATTGCCCACCGCTTGCCCACTGATTGCCCACTGCCCACTGCCCGGTTCCGCCCGTCGGGTCGGTTTTATATATTTTCAAACACACCCCTCTACTCCCGTAATTTCGATTCCCACGCAACTGACGCAACCTTGTGCAATAATAACTTCCCGTCCTAACGGTTCAGGATGACCATTTCTCACGAGAGATATTAACAATAGTTATACAATGCTTAAATGAATAGACAATTGTTCTTAACATTTGTTTAGATGTGCCGACACCCGACAAAGGTAACAACAGTATAGAAAATATATTAGACAATATTTAATGGTCTCGGCGCAACTCAGGGTTTACAACATTTTATGATTTTAACTGTATTTTAAGACGCTAATGTAACATTATTGCTAGGTCGTAAACGGGAAGTAACGGCAAAATTCAATTCTTTCTAGCGGTAAAATATCAGGTATACTGGGAGAGTTCCACGTATTCGGGGCTGTCCGTAACAATTGGGTATGGTCGTTTCTAAATTAATGAAAAAAATTTATTATTAAAGAACAAGAACATCACCTACAGATTTATTGTTAAAGAAAAAACATAAACTTCTTACCTCTATTTTCATTCATGTATGCAGTCAGTATATCATGGTCCATGGTAATACTCATACTTGAATCATCTCTGAGTCTGTTGCAACAAAATAATAATTAAAAAAGATTTCGTATAAAAACAAACAAAAAAATCGATCGAGTGCGTGTTGGACTTAGCACATTTAGGGTTCCGCACCAATTCCACAAACCAAAACCCTTTAGCTTTATAGCATTATATTTATTGCCAACTTGTATGGCTTTATGTCAACAAGATGCTTATACTATAAAAATTTGAAGACTGTAGCTCCAACCGCTTGGCTGTAAAACCTGTGTGACAGGCGACAGAAGGACGCGTGAATTACAGCAGTAGGGTTCTCTTTGGACCCATCAGGTATGGAACCCTAAAAACGAGTTGAAGTAAAACAAGTAATAAGCCTGCCTAGATTTTTCCCACGGCTGTGGTCGATTCTTTGGTGGAGTTGTTGGGGTGCCGGGTACAAGAGAGCAGTCCACTCTATCTGGTGAATTTATTCTTCTGCGTTTTTGTTCAGGAGCATCTGGTAACAATATTCGCCCCACCTCTTTTTTAGCTTTCATTGTTTGCAGTTGCTTTCTTGCGGCTGGATCAAGATTTCTTACATTTTTTGCATCTATTGCTCTCTTTTCCTTACCAAATGAAGCTCCTCTTGTAGAGTACCCCTATAAAATGCAATAATATTATTATGATCAATACTCGTAGAGAACAACACAAAAACTTAAATAATTAAAAAACAAACGTGATTAGTTTACATACGCAAAAGATTGTGCTAGGGATGGACCACCAGAAGTCGATGGAACAGGAGTCGTAACTTCGACAGCTCTGTAAGAATTAAATAAAGAAAGAAGAGGACAGGTCATCACACGAAAAAAAAAACAAATATAGTGCAAACAAAAAATATTTACGAATCAAAATTTAGTCTCCGTGCACGTGCATTATTGATATTACCAGCAGAAACGCCCCTTCCTCCACGTCCCCGGCCACGGCCGCGTCCCCTACCAAGTCCAAGCCCAGGGCAGGGTGTTTTCCCACGTCCAACACCAGGGTCAAGATTTTTCTGGCCACCTCGTACCCGTACCATTGCTAAGCCAACCCAAAATAATGTTAAGGTGTTACAAAAAAAAAAAAACATATTTAATGTATAATAAAAATTTAAAAAACCCGACTGCGATACGAAAAAAGTCCCAATATATTTTTTTATAAATTTGAAATAGCCAGTGACACTCACGCATTAAAAACGAATCTAACGACGTATCGTGCAAAAAAAACGGGTCAGTTGATTAGTAATTACGAGGTAACATAGGGACGGACATACATATGTAGGTACATACATACATGCAAACATACCTTCAGGTCAAACACGTACCTAACCCCCCTTATTTGCTTCGCGCATTCGGGTGAACAATGTTAAGGTGTTAAAAAAAACATGCAACAGTTAGTATTAGTTAACAAACAAACTCACTTAAAACGGAACAAACACATTTACATTTAATAGTATTAGTTACAATAAGGATTATAGAGATCGGCTAAAATACATCAATCAAAAAAGTACTACCACATCTTTAGATTTGGGGGCAACCAACAACATGTGTGGCTGTGCTGTTGGGTATGTAATATACCCGAAGTCAAGAAGTGAATGCTATATGTGTGTCACAAACCTTACTTGAAAAATGAATTTTGACCGTGGGTGGTATTAGTCCCTCAACTAAGTTTCTTGTTGCCATCACATTTGTAACAAACAAATATTTTAGACGTACAGATTTATGTAAGTATCACGTTAAATAATTTTAAAAGAATCATGTAAGAATACATACGATCATCTGATTCCACATAAATAGTAGATTGTATGACAAGGGTCTAAAATAAGCCATATTACCACGAGATGGTTATTTTCCCGAACGAAGTGAGGGAAAATAGTTCGAGTGGTAATATGGCTTTTAGACCAGAGTTATACACTCTACTTTTCACTTCGATTGCGAGAAAATAAATAAACAAAGTTTATCCACCAATAATTAATAATAAAATAAAATGAGTATATGGAGGCAACTTTTTTTTAAACTGTTTTGACTCACATACATTGCCGTTGAAACAGGGACGAAAAAAGACCTAATGTTTTTAATATTTAAATTAGTTGAACAATGTATGTACCAAAAAGGACCCAACCTTCCGATTGGCTGTCGACGTGTTTTCTGATTGGTAGATTTAGTATGGTGAAGTTTTCGGATTGGGCAAATTACATGTTTTGTAAATCATATATATGTATTCATATTTTCCCTAGGGGCTAAATGTACTACTTTAGCCCCGCTTGATAAGCCTAATATGACGCACTTTTCGAGCATGAGAAGTGAAAAAAACATTCTATAACCACAAACAATAACAAAAACACTGACCTTACGACTGACTGCAGGAGTTTCTCAACTTTTTAAGCACAGATATATAATTTTCCGCCCACTTTTCACATCACTCTTCACATTAAACATTCACAAATTTAATTAAGAAGCTCTCACTATTATCCCTTTTAAATTAAAATCACAATTGTCGCAGAAATTTATTAATTTACGCACCAGCAAGCGAACCAGTTGAAACTTGCTTGAAACGCGAGCTACAGACTAAAAAATCTAGCGAACTATTGGCCGAATGCTGGTGACATCTATGAATAAAAGTAGGACAATATTATATGGAAGAAGAAGCGAGACATAGATTATGGATGGTTGTATAGGGAAGACGAGGAAATCTATAGTTTAACAAACCAGTGCTATGGGATAATAAAGTACACGCGGGCAAACAACTCCTTTTTGATTTTGGGTATGAAAAGTAACCGAGGGCAGACAAGTGTCGTTTTTTCAAAATTGCTGGTCATAGGAGCGGTTATCTAGGTTTCCACTAAATGATTCTACCCGAAATAAGTGGATAGCAGCGACAGGTCGGCAAAACTGGAAGCCGTCTAAAACAGCTAATTGTGTTCAAAGCATTTCGAATTGCATTGCTTCCGCAAAACACTATCAAGACCACCACGCCAAACAGAAAAAAAAGTATTAGAAAAGTATACACTAAATTAATATTATTCAAAGGTCAGTAAGTGTGCCCCGATTAGGTTCCTGAATGTACCGGCCACTCTTTAAAAAAATCTTATATGTATAATAAATGTATTAATGTATATTTGTTTGTCATTTCGTTCCTTAGTGTAATTTTTTCACCTTACATATATGTAATTGAGTAGTTAAGAAAGTGCATCATCAATTTTAATTAGAAAACTTCCGTGAGTCAGACATATTGAAATATAGTAACGACTCGCTCACGTCTTTAAGGTTGAAATTTGCTCAACATGTTTCAGAACAATACGTCGTCCGCAGTCAATAAGAACCAGTCGCGATGGCAGCTTATCTAGCACTGCCTGCTAAATAAATGTTGGCGGCGGCTGTGGCGAGGGCCCGTTTATTATATTTCAATATATCAGTAGTTAGTAGATTACTGTTTCTGCGGCAGGTTGGGTTTTTTTTTGAGTTTTTTTGCTCATCCTAGCACATTCTCTGCGGCATTTTTTGCGTGTGTTTTTTCCTATGAATATGAAATGCAAGGATGTGATTTGCCGCCGCCCGATGTTTTTTTTTGTTTATGATAGGTGTGACTCCGTTGTTGTTTTTTTAGAGAAGATTGCTTTATTGAGGTGGTTTACGTATTTCCTTAAATCGATTTATTTTATTAAGGGCAAGCGTCTGTTTTTACGCTATTCCCACGCGGGGGTAGATAATTTACATTTTGTGGATGGCGATATATTTCAAAATTTATGTTGACATCAGATAGCCGATCGTGAGAAATAAAATAATATATTTGGAGAAACCATAAAATATCATTGATTATTACGAAAATGTCATAGTTTCTGTAATTTATTGGGTATTATAGTAAAGAAAATTTAAAGCTAACTACGTTCGCACACACATTCCATTTTTTGGATAGTTCAGTAAAAATAGATAGAACGTGTTGTATCATGCATCCGCCAGATGTGTGTTTTTTACTAGGTAATCGATATATTGTCTTATCAGCGACATCTGTGTGTGTGTATTATATTTGAAAGCAATAAAATATCATAGATTATTACAAAACGTCATGCTGTTCGTATTTTATTGGTCATTAAAAAACCCAAAGAACATTGAAGCGAATCTGGTTGATACACGTTTCTATTTCTGTAGATATTTCAGTAAAGATCTTGTTAGAACCTGTTGTAGGATGCAACGAACAGGTGTTTGTTTTAGTAATAGATTTTTTGTCTTATCCACGCCACGATATGTGTACATGTGTGGGTGTGTGTGTGTGTGTTGAATAAAATCAGAGCTCAAGCCGATAGGACCGTCATTCGTTCAGATTAGTTTGTCTGAAAACAGTGTCAAGTGATAAAGTAGCAGTTTGCAAGTGTCGCAATACCAGTTGTAATTAACAGTTTTAATTTTGAAACTCTGTGTCTACGTCTTGCTACGAGTGAAAATGGAGGTAAGCTGTAATTTCTGTTTTGTTTTCTTTGTGACTATTTTTGGTGAGCAATAAAGAATACCTATCAACTAACTGTGTGTTTCTATATAAGCACACACACATTACATTTGTATCAAGCTCCTCACTCATTTTTATTGTTTGTTTTAGATATCAAACGAGAATCCTCTTGAGTACACCATGAAAAGTTATTATTATGGTAATTTAAGTGATGATGAACCCCAAGGCTCAAAACCACTTACAATCCGAACCCCGAAACGAACCAACAACATTGATGTATTTTTCGATAAGCCTAAAAAGAAACATACTACGGAATTTTCATCTACGGTCGCCCAGTCTACAAATGGAGGCACGAATTATATATCTGCTCGCATAGATGATGTTACAAAGATCACTCAGCTTGTTAAAATTGATGTCTACGATATGAAAAAGTTGCGTGGTGTCCCAAACGACCAACACTGGAAATTTGCAGATACTAAAATAAAATACTACACGCATGCTGACGAGGACGACCATTATTCTAACACACAAGAATTAATTTATAAGATTACTAAACAGATTGCAACTAAAAATGACTGCAAGAATTTTTTTATCGAGGCCAAGCCATAAATTATTTCTTGCTCCCCTCAAAAAGTCACTCCCCCACCAACGAACGAATGATTTTTGAGGCTATATATAGTTAGACAACCCAAAAGAAACCATACCGTATCTCTATCAACACCTGCCGAAGTCAAACTGCAAAATGGATCTCCAAAACTCATTTTACGATGAAGATTTGGTTAAAGTTTGTGAGGACATTGAAATGCAAAACCTTAACTGTAATGGATATTCATCGGCTTTACCGCCTTTATACATCACTTATACTGGAAACCCTCTTTCGGCAACGTGGGAAGATGAAGCGGAAGACAATGAAATGGAAAACACAACAATATCCATTAGTGAAGATGCGTATGAACCCATGTGTTACAGTATTTTCGCTGACTGTGCCACAACATGTTCGTCGCCTATACCGCAACATGCTGAATGGGTATCGGAGTGCGGGGAAAAGCGATGTGACATACAACAAGATGTAGACTAGATGTTTTAAAATGAAGACTGTATTTAAGTTAATGTGATGAGATAACCATTTAATTTTTACTTCATAATATTTGTAGTTTGTCTTCGTAATGTTTGTAAAGGTTCTCGAGTGGCGGCCTCGCACGGGAAGACGGAGCGTTGGACGGCCTCCCACTAGGTGGACTGATGACTTGGTCAAGGCAGCGGGGAGTCGCTGGATGCGGGTGGCTCGCGACCGTGTGCTGTGGCGCTCCTTGGGGGAGGCCTATATCCAGCAGTGGATGTCTTCCGGCTGAATGAAATGAAATGAAATGAATATTTGTAGCCATTGTTCAATAAATCGTTTTAATAATCCTCCTGCATTTTTACTTATGTGTGTGTGTGTGTTATCCTGTGTAGGTACAGTCAACATCAAAAATATCTATACGCACTCAATGGTAAGGTATGTAATCATTACTTGTATGTCACTTTGTGAACTTACATTTATTTATGCGGTTGACTGTCCAGTGTCCGATAAGAGTACAAGGAAAGAGAGTAAAGACATTGTTTATTAAAACACTCATTTATTTCACATAAAAATAGATCTATACATATGGTTTATAATCAAATCATTATACATAGTATTTTCTGAAAATTATCTTAAAAAATCGGACATCGTTTTACCTCTAAACTAAAAATATATATAAACTAAACAGTATTTGCCACAAACTGATGTAAAATGGTTTTGAATTCCCATATGGTTAAAAAACCATTTCTTTGCATTTCTTATTAGAAATAACTTATGATAACCAGAAGGCTTTCTACCAAATGAATCAAAATATTCGCCATTACCATTAATATCAATATGAATTGCTACCCAATGAAAGCCAGGTTTTGAGTCATCGCCTAAGTTGCTTATAATATAAACTGGAAGTTCCATGAAAACAGGAATTCTGTTAGCTAGAAAAACATGCGATTCTATAACAGGATAAATTTTTTCAAACATAACTGTAATTCCTGCGTGTCCATTGCAAAGTATTGTGTTTACCGATGAATTATTTACTGAGGTTTAGTAACAAGTGGTACAAATACTAATGAACCTATGTTTATATATGTACATAGTCTAATTAACTGTTGTAATCTACACTAACATCTCGATGTTTGATTATTTCAATGATATTATCAAAGTCTGCATAGACGACACAATTAACGGTTGTCGTAAGGGCCTTTTCAAATCGAACTTCTAACCGTACACTACCATGTCGAACGAGATTCCAGTGAGAGGTAGAACTCGCGACTAAGTCAAGTGTTAAATCGAAACACATCAAACAATAACCGTTGCCATAATTTTCTCTACTTATTGAGTTCCCTTCATTATGAAAATGACCCCGTTCCAGAAAACAAAGTGTGATATGTTGATACCATTAAACCGCTACTGAAAGATGGTTGTAATGTTTTAGAAGGAATTTGATGACCATCCACATACAAACTAAATAAATTCATATCATGGTGGTGAAAGTTAAAAGGATTATGTTTTAAACTGCCATTAAATGCTGTATTATCAACAAAACCAACAATACACCTTTTTGGAACTTGACCGAGGAATATATTATCAAGTGATTTCCCTTGTAGCCCTGATGGTATTGTAAGTACTTTAACTTCTGCTCTTGTGATGGGGTATTTTGCAGTTGTTGAAGCTAAAACCTTTTGATGTGCAAGCAAAACACGGGTTAATTTTTGTTTTTCTTATTATTAAGCTAGCATCCATTATGCGTACTTTAAGTTTTTTATCTTGACTGCACATGAGATTAAACGACTCTTTTGATCGTACTAATTTAACACGAACTTCAACGCCATTTATTAAAAACTTTTCTTGATTAAAAATGTCGCCGTGTAAGTAGTGCCCTATCATTTCAACTTCCTTACTATCTTTAATAAATTCTTGTCGTTTAATCCATCCTTTGTTATCCGTATCAGTTTCATCCATATGACTCAAAGTGTCTTCATACCATAGCCCACATGTAAGATGGGACTGTTTCGCTGCAGGTCCATAATTTAGTAGAGTTTCCATATATGCACGGTACGCATATGTATTATTAGGTGGTGATACTAGTTTTTGATTTAAATATATGTCCAATTGGTTAAAAAGTGAATGTAACCAATTATTCACTGGAGCAACATGAGTTTCTACTGATTTGATCTTAGTACCATCTTGATTCACTACCTTGGCTTTGATATGTAGTAAAGTATGAGACAGGTCAATATAGTCATCGCCTGATCCTGGAACTTGAAATTCAATAGGACCGTCATCACTAAGAGACGAAATAGGTTTATAATGTATCCATTGCCCATTTTCTATACTTGTTTGCGTTGATGAAAGTGCAAATAAATCTAACTCTGACTTAGCACATTCGCATGAGTGACTATGTAAAAATGACATGATTTAATTAGAAAAAATATCGTTTATATATTTTTTATTTTTTTTTGTACCTCTCCCCCGCAATGCTTTAGGTGCAATGGTGCGCTCTTGCCTCTTTCGTATCAATTTATACCCAGATCCTGATATTAGAGAATCAATTTTTTCATCAGCCTTTCTTTTTATATTACTGCTTGCATTCTTAAAACGGGACTTTAATGATTCATCGATAGGGTGTGAATTCATCATGTCCGATAAAAGACCAACACCAGCATTTAATGCTTCTTTCCCAACCGTTCTAAAACCACTAGATAACAGAGGGAAAACTGATCTAAACAGTCCTCCTAAAAAACTTCCTATACCATGCCCTCGTTGGTGAGGAACACCTTTATAAACAATGCCTACTCCAGAACCAGCTTGATGAGCATAGTAATGTTCATATGGGCAAGCAATATGTTGACGCCTATGATTCATTTTACTCGGTGAAAATGTAGCTTCACGCATGAAGTTCCGAACTGGAATGGAACCTTTCCACCCGTATGCATTCTTATATCAATTTCAATAGTATCAAACTCTCTGCGCAAAACAGGTATGTAATGTGCAGGAGAAAAGCTATGCATTTTATATGCACCGTATATGTATTTAGTTGGATCAAGTGGTATTATTCTTACTAACGATGTCATAACATCCCCTACCATTTGAGGTTGAACAATATCTGAATATATAAACAATTGAGATGGTAGGCCCAAATATAAATTAGCAGGAAATTTTCCTAATTGACATTGAATAAGATTCGTATTCGGTTTGAAACCTAGCTGGAGGTTTAGTATTGGTGTGGCCTGTACGGAAACTATATCTTTATGTGAAGAAGTGACCTTGATAACTTTTGATATTGTGTCATACTTAAAATTCACCTTGTTTTTTAATAATAAGTTCTCATTAAAAGAAGATATAAAATGATCCATGTCGTCATAGGTCGTTGCTGGAATATAAGACTTATATTCAACGGTAACAGGTAACTCTTCGTTTGATAATTTTACCTTCTATTTTACATAAACAACGTTTTCATGTTCTTGAACATTATACAGTGAACAGGGGTAATGAAACTCCACTAATCCAACGACCCATTCTCCTTCTAATTTTATTATCTTTGGGAGTTTGGTGAGAAAGTTTGCAGTTGTATTTTCGGGGTAATATTGCATTGAACTGTTCCTCAACAGAGTTAAATAAAAACTGTCATCGCTCATGTTTCTTCTAAACTAGATGCAGATATCCAACTATTAAATTTATTCGGATAACCTCTCCACTTCACAAACACCTCCTTTCTGTTACCAACGCGTCTAGAACGTAATATTTTATCTATTTTATACGTCATGGTGGGGTTATAAGTAACTTTCTGTAACACTTTAGAATAGAAAGTGCCTGTAATTGGTTCATCTTGTAAGTCTTTTAAGGTGTAAACAAGATGAGGTGATCTATTAATAATTGATTCGATTACAAAGATTTCATCGCTCCAATTGGTTTCATAACCTTTTTGAAATATGTGTTTATATTTTGTTATTCTAACATGATCACCAACATTTAAAATTGAATTACTATTTTTTTTCAACCCGTTTCTTGGTGTTTCGTATAAATTAGTCCAAACAGTCATAATATTGTTATCATTGACATCTACGGGACACATTTTAATACTTGAATGGTAACTGTGATTATACGAATAAAGGAGGTCTTGCAAAATATCGATGTATTTATAAGTATTTGTATGTGTGAAATAGCGCCACATTTTCATTTTTAATGTTCTTTGAAATCGTTCTACAATACTCGCCTTAATATCGGGATTGTTAGTTGTATAGTAGTTTATATTTTTACTTTTAAAATAATATCTTACCTCTTTGGAAACAAATTCAGCGCCTTTATCAGATTGGATATGACGTGGAGTTGCTCTAGCTTCATTAAATATGTCTTCAAAGCATCGTTTAACTGTTTCTGAATCCTTCTTTTTCATTGGCCTAGCAAAAGCATACTTACTAAAGACATCAATTACACATATTATGTATTTAAAGCCCTCATTATATTTACTGTGTGTAAGCATATCACTTAAATCTACTTGCCAAAGTTCATTATAGTTAGATAGAATGTATTTATTTCGTGTAAAACGTCTTTGAACTGGTTTGTGTAAAGTATAAGTTTCCTGAGATTGTAACCACTTTTTTACCTCATCTTTGCTCATTCGGCCATGTACTGTGTTAACTAACTTATCAATACTACTGTAGCCAGCTGGATTTGAAACATCATAGTAAATCCTATTGATATCTAATAAGGGGTCCATCTTTCCCAATCAATTTTCTTTTTTATTGATTCAGGAGTTTTACGCGAAATTGGCGTTGATTGTCCTCTTGATTGAATCGACATTGATCTGGTGTTTTTATAAATTGGAGATTCTTGGAGCTTGTCTACCTGCAGACCATTTATATATTCCAGATTAGTTGGGTTACCTATACATGATGAAGGAACTTCAATATCTTTTAAAACTGAAGCAAATTCTTTCCAGCCGATGGGTTTGGGGCGTTTGAGGGGTCTCAGAGTATCACTTATCAAGTCAGCTATATTAGTTTCTGGGATAACTTGATTATTCACTACGATTTCCCCTCCCTCCTTCCACCAAATCTTCGGCTTATTCTTTAAAATATTGTCGATCAATGACTGCCCCCTTTTTACGTAACTTTTTGGATTTTTTTTAATGATATGAGATGGAGTAAAATTTTCAGGGTAATTATGATTTAAAGGAGTACTAGTAGCGTCTCTTTCGTACGGTTTTGGGTTTGGCAATGTAGTATTGTCTTCAGTTTCTTCCTTTTTATTAACCGTCGATTTCTCATATTCTTCATGAACATTATTTATACCATCAATCATTATCGGCACCTTGATCGGTTTTCGATCTGTTTCAGTAATATGCAAAAACCATTGTAATGCTTGAGAATATAACGCCCATTTTTCACGATCTTCTATTTTACTTTTCAATATTTTTTGCATCTCCTCGTCTAAGCTAGATAAGGAGTTTAAAGGTGCATTGTCAGTGTGTTTGAGTTTCTCGATAAAATCTGGTTCTATTAAAATCATTTTCTTTGTGTTTTCCATTTCAACTATGTTAATGAGTTTAATAAACTTCTTAAAACAGCCCCCAATATAATTGGTAAAAACGCACCACCCTTTTGAACTATAATAGTCTTTCTTAACTTTTGTTTTCCCTTCGAAACTAATTTTCGTAATATGTTCTTATGCTTATTTAACTTGTTTTTTTCTAAATTGTCTAATGAAACTTTTCCTCTTAAAACGTTATAAATGCACTCACAAATGATATTTATTTCATCTTCATCACATGCTTTAAGCAAAGCTTTACGATATTTTGGTTTCAGCGTATGCAAAGCTTTAAGTAAATGTTGATATATGGTTAATCTGTCAGGCATCATTTAGAACTGACGACAACAGAATGGCTACTGACATATTTAAAGCCTTTTTTTTGGAATATATACCGTACAATATTCATCAAATGGAAATACCTTACTTTTAAAACGACACATATCATCTGTGCTTTGTTTTAAATCGATCATCAGGTATCCATGTGCCGGCATAGTGGCATCTTTGTATGCTTCATCAACAAATTTTGTATTTTCTGGATAGACTTGTCGGGACAAGTGACGTATTTGAGTTTTATCTCTGGGATTTTTAAAATAAATAATGTAAGTTGTGTTCAATGATATGTCGCGCTGTCCTCTTCCTTGATGAAATAAATTTTGAGTTATATAAAAAACGCTTAAATTTCTGTGATGGCTACCTTTAGTAAAAATATCAACAATACGTCCATCGGACTCTCTCATTAAATCATCGATTATAAGCAGTTTAGGTTGCTTTCCATCAAACATACTTAAATCGGGAATACCTTGAACATAATCAATACCATTCAGGTTATAAAGTGGTTGCATTTCATCGTAGCACCACAGTACTTGACTAAATTCTGTATTACATATTTGTCCTGCATTTTTTAAAAATTCGTAACAAAATTTGATTTTCCGCAACCACTTGGACCGGCAATAATAGCCGTAAACGGGTGAATAAAATGGTACATAACAAAAAAAATAGTCTTTCCTCTCTAAAGGTTGTCTAGAAACTAACACACAGTTTATGAGGTTATTGATATATGTATATTGTTCACAATGTAATACAAACACACATTAATACACAACACTTATTAAGTACAAAAACTCTTCGAATAATACTTATTTATTTATTACATTAGTAATTAAAATAGACTTAAATCTATAGGTTAGTACAATTAAATTCTATAATATTGACAAGTTATTACAAACTATTAAAAAGCTAAGAAACACAAAAACTACTAACTTTTTAAAATAAAACCTCTCTCCACAAATAAGAGACTTACAACTTGCGACAACTTAAACAATTTAAACATTTTATTGAGCTACCTACCTTAATTTATAATGGCCCCAAGCCAAGGTGTCATATGAATCTTGACAAAGATATCTTTTAGTGTCAGAGTAGGATAATGAGATTTTATTTATCTTTTGC
Organism: Epiblema foenella; assembly: GCA_963556455.1. Taxonomy (NCBI): domain Eukaryota; kingdom Metazoa; phylum Arthropoda; class Insecta; order Lepidoptera; family Tortricidae; genus Epiblema; species Epiblema foenella. The sequence goes on along the minus strand of OY747097.1, from coordinate 10,887,292 downwards.
GTAATAATAACATATTTTATTGAGCGAAATCGGCACATTTCCGATAACACATTTATTTTTTCATTTAGACAACGTTTATAATCACTAATTTGGAACTTTTTAGACACACATTTATTGCCACCTTTAGCCTTAGTTACTATACTGTCCTCGACATTCAAAGCGTACATTTTAGACCTTAACCCTACAAATTCTTTTAAGATTTTGCCTTTATTTTCATCTTTGAAACATCCTAATTTTTTCTTATTTATACACGCAAACCCGTAAATATTATTGGGCGGATAATCAGATGTATCAAAATGTTTATTTAAATCATTTTTAATGTCATCATAAAAATCATCTGTAAAAATTTGATAAATAAAACTATCGGTATCTGTATATAACAACTTAACATTTTTTTTATATTTCTGTTGCATGTACCCATAGTGGAAGTTATACATTAAAGTTTTGGATAAGTCTAATATACAGAAACCTAAGTAAATAGGCTTGTTGAAATTAATTTAGTTTTTTTTAACTGTACCGCTGCTAAACTTTCTGAAAAAATCGAAATGCTATGGAATTCAGGACGAGCTACGTAACTTTCAAGTCCCTTCACGTGACCATGATTTGTCCAGTGCGATATTAGTTTAACTTCAACCCTTTTCTCAATATTTTCCATAGTTTTTCCAAAAACTGCGTTGTTCATTAATTTGTAAGTCTTTTTCGAAATCGGTTATTGCACCTATTCTTAATGAAGTATTCAAGTCGATATATTTTTTTAGCCAGTTAGTTTGCTTAAATTTTAAGATTCTATGGACTTTTGTTAAATTTAAGCCATTTTCTAAACATTGAATAAGATTTATATAGTGTATGATGTATTTCTCTTTATTTTTTAAATTTGGAACCAATTTCTTTTGTTTACTTTCATCAATTATATGCTCGGCACAAAATGGTAAATCTGAATGGAAATTATGCAATGAGTCGGGGTATTCTATATCGACTTCTAAAATGTAGCCATTATCAGCATCATTTGAAATTTGGGAATCTGTAGCAGGGTCAACCGATTCAAATTCGCCAACAGGAAGATGTTGTGACATAGCCCAACCATATAAGTTATTAGCATCTAGGTAAATTAAATAAGATGAGGGTTCATTATGATCAAATTCTGACATGTAGTAATTATTTGATTTAGCATATCGATTGCTACATTGTGATATACCACCTCGAAGTCCTTTTTTAATAAACGCAACTTTATCAAAATCAGTTAAAAGTTCAAGTCGAACCCCGGTAATTTTTAGCATGGCATCCCAACTAAGACCAGGTGCCGTAAAATAATGAGCTGGATCCAAGCTATATATTTTAAGGCACACGGAACGAAAGTTCTCAAAGATGTCTGTTAATAGAAGTACATCTGTTTTTAAATACAAGTTAGAATAATCCAACATTGTTTTACAATTAAAATGGGTCCAAACATTTTGTGCGTGTTGATAATCCGCCCTTGTTATACAGCTGTCTGTTAAAGAACTGTAAAAATCACTTATTATAGGCAGCGATGACGCTTCAAGAGATTTGTATGATTTCATAAACTCGTACGGAAATATTCCCTTCTGCTTCAGAAGTTTGAAATCTCCATTTTCAGGGTATTGCTTCCTTAATTCATGAAATTGATGTTCTTGAAGGTTTCTAGCTAAACTATCTAAACTACTCGACATGAACCTAAAGGAATCAACAAATCTCAGTGCCAGGTATCTCTTATCGAATTTCAGTTGTTTGCTAAACGAAATATATTTTTCTTTATTTTGAGGTATAATATCGATAAGTCCTTCACGGAAATTCAAAGCTTTAATAATGAAATGCGCATCATAGTTACTCAGATTGTGAAAAAATATTGGAATGAATGAAGGAGGTATGAATTTATGATCGCACGACTTATGTACCACTCCTTGGAATTTTCCAGTAGTCCAATCATAACTGAAAACGCTTTGGGATTTTAACTCGCTATTGCATATAAAACATTTATTATTATTAGCTTCCCCAACTTTATTTAAATCACTTTGATTTAAAGGGATTGGATTTCTCCGAAAGTGAATGAATTTATTTAATTGTGCTAAATTATTATAAAGGGTGTCCATAAATACTTTTGCGCAATCTGGACCCGTATACGAACGATACCGTGAAAGACTATCATCAAATGAACACTTGATAAAATAACCAAAACTGTACATTTCATGTTGTTGGATGTTTTTTGTAAAAGATTTTGATGTATCTGGATCACCAGATGATATTGGATTTAAAAATGCTTCAAAATTAAGTTTACGCTGATATTTATCAAAAAATATCTTATGACTCGAAATTTCTTCATCAAGCCAATCCTTTTTTGTCTTATTAGAGTTTGGGAGTTCAACAACAACGTGAGCGCAATCATTTTTTTGATGATTCGTTAACTGTTCGTTTGAATAGAATGCTAATAAACAGCCATCGCAAATATAAAAGCTATAGTTGGTTGTTGATATTTGTCGACTTACTAATCGAGATAGATTTTTTATATAGCAGTAATGTCCCTGACTACCCCTAGATATGTAAAGTAAATTTATGTGCGTTGGTTTACGGCATTTGGTGAAGTAGAGGGGACCGTTTACTTCATGTGTTTTAGAATTTTTATTATAATTTAGTGGCTTATTATTTTCGCGGCGACAGAAAAATTAAAGAGCAGCAAACTATTTGCAACTAAAATAATAACTTGTCAGCGATTAAATATTTTGGCAATCATTTATATTAAATGAGCTTTAAACTAAGGATATTTTAAAATTCAAATAATGGCAGCTACTACTACTACTAGTAGCAGAAATAATAAACAAGATTACTGAAATCATAGGCGAGGTACTATAAATAATGACTTGGCGACTAATCAACGAAGTCAACCCCGATTCCACGTGGTCTTGTCTGCCCTACCCCTAGAGTGTATATAAAAAGCCGGAGGCGCGGAGGGAGAGCAGCCCTCGCCCGCCGTGACAAAGCTCGGGAGTCGTGCGGAGCGGAGAGGCTGAGGCTGGTCGCCGAAGGCGACCAACAAGCCGAAGCTGCGGAGCGGAGTACGGGCGAACGTGCTTTGCCACGCAAGGGCGGAAGGGCTGCACTTCCCGCAGCGCCGGAGCTAAGGCAGAGTCTGACACAATATAGTAGGCCATGTTTCCGCTTAATTAGTTAATTCAAAGCCGAAAATTGATTACTTAGCCGCTACTTTTTACTTTATACTAGTCTCCGCAATTAGTCGCCAACTTATTATTTTTGCTACCACCTTTAATTTTTTATAAATCCCTAAATCAGATTAATTTGTCGCCGCGTTAAATACATGCCTAATTTAATCCGAAAACATTAATGCTAATATCATTTAATTTTTCAACTCTATGAATATCTGTTAATTTTACTGGGAATGGTATATTTGAAAATTTTAATTTGTTTTGATGCATAATATAGGATGACACTCTCTGTGAACTATCCTTAACTGGGTGTAACGCTGAAAGTATGGCCCATTTCAAACACTCGTGATCATAGTTTTGTACGTTTATTATTGCTTTTTTTGTCTTAATATCGTGTGGTAAATCAATATACGACGAACCACGCAATGGGTTAAATTGATTAATGTTCATATCAATATATTTTATCTCTTTAAGACTCCATCCACTGTCTTTTTTTTCAAAGTTAGAAATTTTACTACTCATCGAGTTTTTTAAATTTTCTAAAAATGTTTCTCTGTCATCACCTTTACAAATAGTCCAACTTAAAATATTAAAATCGAAAAAATTGTTGATCCCCTTAGATTCTTGAATGAATTCTGCATGTAATATAAAACTAACCTTAAAAATTGTTAACTGATTAATGGTGTCGTCTATTAGTTTATTTAGAGATGTCTTAACCCTCTCAAAAAAAGTTCCGGTGTCTCAAATTCAATGACAGTTTTTTTCTGTTCTGATACTATCCTATAAGTTAATATCCTATTTCCAAACGCGGTCTCAATGAGTTCAACATTGGGATAGGAATGTTGAAATTTGAGGCAGTTATTTTTATGAATATTACTTCTTAAATGCTGAGCATAGTACCTTCTCGAAACGTTCCGTTTACAAGTTTTACACTCGACGGTGTCACCAACAACGGGAGTAAATGATGATTCAGCTGTGGTTCTGGAAGTTGATGGCTGCGGGGAATTAAGGTTTTCTTGTTCCTCGACACTGGCAGCTGCTGGAGTACGCGAATCACAGGGTTGAAAGGCTTCTTCTGATATACGTTTTCTTTTAACTCCACGTGTTACGGATCTGAAAATTAAATTTATCTTATTAGAACACCTATATACAACTACTAGCTATAGAATAAATACTAGCAGTCACTTAAGCACCGTAATACCTGATTTATATGATTGACAAAGAGAACAATACGCTTCCATGGGTAATACACCATCTATCTCATCAGAATGCGAAAACGAATGCAAAACCGTTATGTGCCTTTGCAAGGGGTAATATACGGTTTAATATCGGGGTCGTGAGACATAGTTGCATCAAGTTTTCCACTGATAAACCACAATCTTAAATATTTATGAAAACAATTTAATAACACTGGTTTGCTAAACATTTTAATATCCTCACTAGTAACTTCCAGCATGATGCTAAATATGACACATTTCGTTGATTTTACTTATATCGAGTTCACCTCCCTACTACTAGCTAAAAATCGACGTAAACCTGGTTAAACATGTTTCTCTGGTACTTACTGCGGCTGATTTTCGGCTTCCAAACAATGTTGATAGAGTTCATCATCAAACAGCGACTTGTTAAGATCTGAAACGTCTTCACAACGTTCATAAAGGTCGTTATCGTAAAATGAATTTTGGAGATCCATTTTGCAGTTTGACTTCGGCAGGTGTTGATAGAGATACGGTATGGTTTCTTTTGGGTTGTCTAACTATATATAGCCTCAAAAATCATTCGTTCGTTGGTGGGGGAGGGTGACTTTTTGAGGGGAGCAAGAAATAATTTATGGCTTGGCCTCGATAAAAAAATTCTTGCAGTCGTTTTTAGTTGCAATCTGTTTAGTAATCTTGTAAATTAATTCTTGTGTGTTAGAATAATGGCCGTCCTCGTCAGCATGCGTGTAGTATTTGATTTTAGTATCTGCGAATTTTCAGTGTTGGTCGTTTGGGACACCACGCAACTTTTTCATATCGTAGACATCAATTTTAACAAGATAAGTGATCTTTGTAACATCATCTACGCAAGCAGATATATAATTCGTGCCTCCATTTGTAGACTGGGCGACCGTAGATGAAAATTCCGTAGTATGTTTCTTTTTAGGCTTATCGAAAAATACATCAATGTTGTTGGTTCGTTTCGGGGTTCGGATTGTAAGTGGTTTTGAGCCTTGGGGTTCATCATCACTTAAATTACCATAATAATAACTTTTCATGGTGTACTCAAGAGGATTCTCGTTTGATATCTAAAACAAACAATAAAAATGAGTGAGGAGCTTGATACAAATGTAAGACATAGACGTAGACACAGAGTTTCAAAATTAAAACTGTTAATTACTACTCGTATTGCGACACTTGCAAACTGCTACTTTAGCACTTGACACTGTTTTCAGACGAACTAATCTGAACGAATGACGTTCCTATCGGCTTGAGCTCTGATTTTATTCAACACACACACACACACCCACACATGTACACATATCGTGGCGCGGGTAAGACAAAAAAATCTATTACTAAAACGAACACCTGTTCATTACAACAGGTTCTAACAAGATTTTTACTGAAATATCAAATCAACCTGATTCGCTTCAATGTTCTTTGGTTTTTAATGACCAATAAAATACGAATAGCATGACATTTTGTAATAATCTATGATATTTTCTTGCTTTTAAATATAATACACGCACACACATGTCGCACATAAGACAATAAATCGATTACCTAGTTAAAAAACACACATCTAGTGGATGCATGATACAACACGTTCTATCTATTTTTTACTGAACCATCCAAAAACTGGAATGTGTGTGCGAACGTGCTTAGCTAAATTTTCTTTACTATAATACCCAATAAATTACAGAAACTACGACGTTTTCGTAATAATCAATGATATTTTATTGTTTCTCCAAATATATTATTTTAATTCTCACGATCGGCTATGTGATGTCAACATAATTTTTTAAATATATCGCCATCCACAGAGTGTAAATTACCTACCCTTGCGTGGGAATAGCGCAAAAACAGACGTTTGCCCTTAATAAAATAAATCGATTTAAGGAAATACGTAAACCACCTCATAATCTTCTCTAAAAAACAACAACGGAGCCACACCTATCATAAACAAAAAAAAAACATCGGGCAGCGGCAAATTACATCCTCGAATTTCATATTCATAGGAAAAAACACACACGCAAAAAAATGCCGCAGAGAATGTGCTAGGAGGAGCAAAAAAAACTCAAAAAAAAAAATCCGCTCCGCGGGGAGTGCCCCAACCTGCCGCAAAAACAGTAATCTACTAACTACTCATGTCATTCATTATTAATCCAAGGTTTCTACCCTGTTGATCGGCTATTATTATCAACTTTCTCTTAGGTAACCCAGCTTTTATTCTTTGTTGTAGGTCGTCTTGGAATAGTTTGTCATGAATATTATCATAGTTAAGAAGTACTTCCGAATTATTTTGTTGGTTAGAATGATAAGTCCATGGTAAACTGAGCGATCCGGGGTTGGTAATTTTATTTTGATCCTGCTTTGCTGGTAAAATAAGTGCCGATTTAGTCGACGCTGCTATTGGGACGGTCTGAGCTGCTTGTTGTTGCTACTGCTGATTTGTTGGTGAAATAGGCGGCGCTGTAATTGCCGCTGGTACCGGGGTAGGCTCTAGAGTTTTAACCGATACTGGTGGTGTTGTGATCCCATTCAGCTCATCAGGATCAATCGAGAAATCCAGTTTTGTGCGGTTAATAGACTTACGCTTACGATTTTTTTTTGTAGTTGATTTCGACGACCTCCCAGTGGACTGACAGATGTTTGATAGCTGTTTTATTCTCAATTCTGATTCTTTTAGGCGTTTAGTAGCCTTTCTATTTCTAATTCCGCTGAGTCCAGTTTTATTGATAAGGTACTAATTTTTTCCTTCAGGTCGTCGAGAAAGAAACTATTATTTGGACGTAAGTCGGTATAACTCCTACTTAGCTCATACATAGGTGTTAAATTAGGCGATAAGTGAGATTCTGAACAGTCATCATCCTCCGTCAGACCCTCGAACGAGTTTTCTGTTGATACATTGACGACTACTCTTTTTCTCCGCCTAGTAACATAGTCCCGTGAGGAATGTGATGACGGGCTAGTCGGGTTACTTGGCCTCATACGAGTCATACGTGGAGTATCTTTATTCGAATCCAATTTAGTTCGGCATGTAAAACAGTTGAAATTAGTTTTACTCTCGTGTGTCATTAAATCAAATAGTTTATCTGATATACATGTGCATTTCAAATGATAATTACATTCGCATAGTGCACAAACTAAAAATGTTTGATTTTGTATTTCTTGTGAACATTTCTTGCATACTAGTGCCATCTCTGTAATCCGTTAGGAGTGTCCAGAAGTAGTATTGACATAAATCGATCAGGGTGAATGTAGTTCTGCCGTTATGTGTTAGATGGCGCCAAACTCTAAAACGGCAACTCTTGATCCGCTTCGTGTGAGTTCGGGAGAAATCGTGCACTTATCATATACAGGGTCCATAGGTCGATTCTGTTTTAAATAGTCAAACGATCACTGAATACTTACAAGGGCATTTTATTACCGGGTGAACACTATTTTTGTAGGAAACGTTATTTATATAGTTAGCACACTAGTTAGTTAATCACTTCAGACCGTATTTTGAATTCCAAACAATGTTATTCACTAAGTTTTAGTCCTCGACTATTTGCACTAATATTTTAGTTCTATTCTGATATCTTGTCTTCTAAGAACATTATCACATTATTATTTTACTTTTATTTATCCACTGCACTACAGTTAGTGTAAATATATAAGTTTTTGCTATTTTTTTTTATAAACAAAACACAGAGCTGATGTTTACATGACGGCAGCGCCATCTGTCTCCATCGATCATCGGCATTTAAGTGATTATTCACTAATATTCTATTATTACTGTAACGTTCACACAACAAGTCACACGCGATGTCATAGGTATCAGATGAGAATTCTAGTGATTTTATAGTGATAGAAGTACTGTCTTTCAATGAGTTTCGTAGATAATGAAATTTGTGAATTGCTGGAATTGATGCATTGTCGTGTATGAGAGATTTATAGATATCATGATATTCTAACCAGTCCTGATAGCGCCCATAAAAGGTAGGTAAATTGATAGTAGGAAGTTTAATGTTTGGCCCACCTGTGAGTACAGTAACGTTATTAGAATTCGTTACCGAACTGTCATCCCGCGGAGCCGCAGAGGCAGCACCAGCCGCGGCGTGCCTGCTGAGCAGCTCCTGCGCAGCAGCCACGGCGCCGAAATAACTCGTCTCGAAGCTTTCCCGTTCCACGTGTTCATCACCTGGAATTTCCATTAAATTTTCTATGTCAGTTTGAGTTGAATCAAAGTCGTTGTACATATCTTGGATTTTACCTAATCTGGTATTTAGTTCATGAGCTTGCAATGCATTTAAAGTGTTGTTTAGCAAAAGCGGGTCTAGATATGATTTAAATATCGTGAGTTTGGACTTGAATGAGGCACGTGTTTTTCCAAGTGATTTTAAATCCATGATTCTAATTTTATGCGTTAATTAATGCAACAAAAACTGAAATGAATCGTCGTATAGAGATATAGATAAAGATTTCAACTTCCAGCTGTAATGAGAATTTTGTGATAGAACACGTTTAGATTGAATGTATGAAGTCGAAAAAGCGTATGGAACGATACGTAAATTTTAAAATGCGTGCAGTTTGAGAAAGGCTTTGGCGTGGCAGAGAAAGGCAAGCAAGCAGGCGCAAGCAGGTGGCAAAGCACGTGCTTGGCTCCGACACGTCCTGGTCACGTTCGCAACACGTGCAGTTTTGCGAACGTGACCAGGACGAAAATATTCGAAACGAACAATGGTATGCACCTTGCTGGTATAATAAATAGGTGCTATACAGTAAATTAGACCTTTGAGAAAAAACGTGGACCCTATTTTTGAAAAGGTAAAAAAAACGAATATAAATATATTGCTAAAAAATATTGGCGGAAATCGTATCTATGATAAGTAGAATTGCTAATTAAGAAGGAATTTCCAAAAAATATTGAAATTTGGTGAAGATGAAAACGGATTATCACTTTGGTGACGTGAAACGAGAAATCAATCTCTTGAAATTTAGTAAAAATTGATTATTTACTGCAAAGATTTTTTGAAATTAAGCGAGTTATTTATGGAAATAGAACTGAAACTAATTATTGGAACGAGCTCACAAATGATACACTGCAAACCCTTTTTCCTGGTTTCTCGAACTATTTATTTGGGCTGCTTATCTGCTTCTGGATGTTTTCTTTATTTCTTGCTTCTGCAATCTGGAATGATACCGCTATGTGATGACGCCAACAATGCTTGTTAATGTTTGTGATTTGATGTAGCTGTGATTCTCTCTGAGCGGTCTAACTGTTGATCTGCAGCGTGATGGTGGACTCCGGCCGGCCGCGAATTGCACACTTTTGAAAAATTTACGATCCCGTCGAAACGGCGTATTTCCTTAACGTCGGATCCGGCTCGAATCTGTTGACGAAGATTCGGGGTTCCTTACTAATGAGTGCAATAACGTAGGCGACACCAAAATTAAGTACAAACTGGGTTTATTCACGTGAGTGATTAAATTACAATGAAAATATATATAAACTAATGGGTCGCGTGTGCCGGCCGCAAGCGCTCAGAGAGAATGCCAATGCCCGGCCGGTCCAGGACGCGGCGGGGCGCGGGGCGCGAGGTGCGTGCGATGGCGCGGTGGCGGGGCGGCGACAACAGCGCGTTTAAGAAGCGCACTAACAAGGCGGATTTTACGAAATTCGTCTAATGATTCTACTAGTGGCGAATCGCGACGTAGCTCGAGTGATGGATGGCGTTACCCACGGAATGGCTCGCGTGTCCCAGATCGAAATGATTCGCGGAGTACTGAAGAACGCCGTCCGCGAAGTTGGGTTAGGCGCCATTCGCGTGTTAGAAATAGGCGTCGCTCGCGTAGTAGGATTACACTTCGCTCAAATAGTAGGCCTAGACGCAGCCATTCGCATAATGCTTCGCGAATCTTTCAGCGCGACCGTTCGCGAAGTAATTTACGTGATGAACCGCGGCGCATTCCACGTGATATAACAAACAATAGGGAGGTGCAAGAGCCTGCGGAACGTGTATCTACAACTAGAACACCACCGGTGGTAGTTTTTTGACATTCATAAGTGCATGTAACATGCCTAAATTGAAGAATAAATCATTTCATTTCATTTCATTTCACCCTTACCAAACTTCTCTAGTATTCCACCTCGGCAGAATTCTTTGGAATCTCGTGAACCACGTTCTGAGGCATCTACTCTCGCGCACGCTTTGATTGAAGCTATTTAGTCGGTGCAACCCGTGAGGTCACAACATTATTATGTGTCAAATTTTGACCCCTCATTACACGACATCGAAGCATGGTGCGAAGAAGTAGATCGCGCCAGAACCGCTAACAATTGGAATGATCACGAGTGCTTATCACGAGTAGTTTCATGTTTGACGGGTGATACTAAAGTTTGGTTAAGCAAGTGGGTTACCAATGATAGGACGTGGTCAAATTTTAAACGAGAGTTTAAGTCTCTTTGTCCCAATAAGCTAGACTACGCTAACATTCTATTTGACTCCATGAACGCCTCGTCCGATAAATATTCGACTTTTGCGGAATATGCTCGGCGTACGCTATTACGTTTAAAGATTGTTAAAGGCTTGAGTGACGAGTTGAGGACTTTAATTGTTATTCGCGGCATAGATAGTCCTCAAGTGCGTGCAGCCGCAGCTAATGCTAACCTTACGCCCGAAAACATCGTCTCATTTTTATCGATCTATACGAAAACTACGATTATCAAAGCAAGACAACATAGGTAACAATAAAAAACGACTCCATATTAAAACTAGTGCCAGTACAGGTTTGAAATGTTTCAATTGTAACCAACGGGGACATATCAGTCGCGATTTTAAACGTCAAAAACCTTCTAAAAGTACTGTATCATAGTCTTAGATTCTGAACGCAACTAGATGAGACTGGATCACGTGACCTGTCATCATGCTTTGACACTTGTAAAAGATTTCTAAATAAAAACATGTCTCTCGACTGATCTAATATTGATTTTATTTCATACATATCCTTATAATCTTGATACATGGCGCAGTGGTAAGAAAAAAACCGCTCCGATATGGTACTCACGTTCAATTTGCCTGATAAATTAATAATCTCGTCGGGTAATCTTTCTCAAAATTGGAAGAATTTCAAGCAGTCCTTAGAGATTTACTTACTCGCAGCCGGCTTGCAGAAAAGTGATGATGCTAGGAAGATAGCTATTGAACATAATAGGCGATGATAGCCTTAAAATATATAATAATTTCACATTTAAAGATGAAAAAGAAGTTAAATACGAAGAGGTTATTGAATCTTTTGAGAGCTACTGTAATCCAAAAAGAAACATTCTGCACTCGAGATTCATTTTTTATGAAAGGAAGCAGGAGGCAGACGAGCCTTTTGAGCAATTCCTTACAGATGTGAGAAAGTTGTCGAAAGATTGTGATTTCAAGACTTATGAAACAGGAGCAATAAGGGACAGACTAGTTTTAGGTGCTAATGACTTAATCACCCAAGACAAATTAATTCTTGAAGGTGATGTCGGCTTGGAGGACGTTATTACCAGATTTCGGGTAGCGGAATTAGGTAGGAAGCATACTGCGGATATCCAAAAGAAGAAAGTGAAAATAGCTAAAGTCTCCGCTAAGCAGCCTACTCCTCCTATGGTGACGAAATGTAAATGGTGCGGCCAGCAACATGAGTGGAAACTTTCAGTTTGTCCAGCAAGAGGAGCAAAGTGCACTAAATGCAACAAATTTAATCACTTAGCAGTGGTCTGTCGAAGCAAGTTTGTCAAAGTGATTGCCAGTGAGGATCAGCCTGGTCAGCCGGATCAGGATGATAGTGATGTTGAGTACTATTGTGGAAGTATCCAGAAAAAGGTATGTTCTGCAGAGTGGAGCCAAGTATTATTAGTGGAAGATACCAAGAGTTGTAAATTTAAACTTGACACTGGGTCAGATGTCAAATTAATACCCATGAATATATTTCAAATCATAAATCAGAGAAAAAAGTTGGAATTGGGTCATTATAAATTTAAATTGCAGGCTTACAACAATACTGTTATAAAAGCTTTTGGTACTGTTTTACTGGAAGTAAAATTAAAGAGGAAATCTTATTTCATAGATTTTATTGTAACAGATTCACGATTCCAGCCAACCCTTGGTAAAGACGCCTGTCTTATTCTAGGCTTAATTGAGAGAAAATATGTTGATAATATTGATGTCTCAAGTAATCATGATATTGTTACAGATGATTCAGGCAAACAAAAAATAGTCTCAGAGTACCAAGATGTGTTTAGTGGTACAGGCAGGTTTCCAAAAGACTACAAAATTTTGTTGAAGGAAGGATCTGTACCAGTTTCAAATCCCCCACATCGTATTCCTCTGATGTTAAAAGAAAAATTAAGAATTTAACTTGAACGTCTGTGTGAAAAAGGTGTCATTTCTAAAATTGATAATGCCACTGAGTGGGTTAACAGAATTGTTATTGTAGAAAAAGATGAAAATGCAATTCGTGTATGCCTGGACCCACGAGATCTGAATAAGTGTATTCTAAAAAAATACTATGAGATACCTACTATTAATGATCTTAAAGCAAGAATATGTGATGCTAAATATTTTTCAGTTCTTGATTTAAAAGAATCTTTTTGGCAGATTGGGCTCTCTGAAAGTAGTAAAAAGATTTGTACTTTCGCATCTGTGTTTGGAACATATCATTTTAACGTTTTTCAAGAAAATTGTGAAAATTGATTTAAATTTTTCAAGAAAATTGTGAAAATTGCTTTAAGGATATTAAGAATGTTTTTATATATATTGATGGTTTCTTAATATTTGGTGAAACTAAAGAGGAACAAGAGTGTTGTCTAGAGCGCAGGAATTAGGAATAAAATTTAATTTGAAAAAGTTTCAGTACCTTCCTCAAGTAGTGAAATACTTTGGCCATGAGATTATTAATGGTTGTTTAATGCCAGACAAAGATAAGATTAAAGCAATAAGGGAATATGACATGCCAAATGATAAGCAAAGTTTACAGCGATTTCTGGGGATGGTAAACTATATGAGAGACTTTATACCAAACCTTTCTGAAATAACAAGCCCCTTAAGGGAACTTTTACAGAAAAATTTAACATTCCAGTGGCAAGGTACTCATGATGAGTGTGTTGAAACAATAAAGAATTTACTGGTAAGTCCTAAAGTATTAAGAAATTTTGATCCAAAACAACCGTTAGTAATCCAGACTGACAGCTCAAAGAGTGCAATTGGTTGTGTATTATTACAAAATAAACAACCTATTGCTTTTGCATCAAAAAGCTTAAGTAAATCAGAATGTGAAAATGGTCAAATAGATAAGGAATTTTTGGCAATTTTGTTTGCTTGTAAGAAATTCTATTACTATATGTATGGCAGACACACTGTTGTACAGACAGATCATCAACCACTGGTTGCACTCATGAATAAAGAGATTTACTCGATTGCATCTCAAAGACTTCGCAAAATTAGAATTAAACTTAATATTTATGATATTGATGTGCAATATGTAAAGGGGTCCATGATGCTAATTGCCGATGCATTGAGCAGAGCATCATCAAAAGCAGATCCTGATACTTTAGAAAAGTCACTAGACCGAGTAGTCCATACTGTTAATGTTAGTGATACATTTTTATCAGAAATAGCAAAAGAAAGTCTTTGTGATGTGACACTTTTCAAATTGATTGAATTTTATAATAATGGTTGGCCAGTTGATATTGATAGAGTTCCGGATTTGGCTAAATGCTATTGGATATTAAAGAATGATATTACTGTTGAGAATAATATTGTGTATATGAATCATAGGATTATAATTCCTGTATCTCTACAAAAGACAGTTTTGTCCAAAGTGCACTCTTCTCATTTTGGCATTACAAAAACACTGGATAGGGCAAAATCTTTATTTTATTGGCCTAATATAAAGGATGATGTTATTTCTTTAGTAAACAAATGTAGATTGTGTGAAAAATATAGTATGAATAAAACTAAAGAACAAATGACCTTGGATGAGATGCCACCACTGTCATATGAGAAAATTGGTTGTGACTTTCTTAATTTTGCAAATGAGAATTATTTGTTTGTTGCGGACTATTATTCAACAAACCACTTTGAATAATTAATTAAAGTAACATCAATGACTGCTGGGAATGTAATTAAAATATTAAAATTTCTGTTTGCTATGCATGGAATACCTAGAGTTATAAGAGCAGATAATATGCCATTCAATTCTACAGAATTTAAGAAATTTGTTAAAGCCTACACATTTTCTATTGTCACTTCTAGCCCATTGTACCCAAAATCCAATGGATTTATTGAGCGATACGTTGGTATTGCAAAAAATATTCTAAAAAAATGTAAATGTGAAAATCTAGATTTGGACCTCGTTTTACTAGAACATAGAAACAGTCCTGTATTAGATTCGCCATATAGTCCATCACAATTATTACATAGTCGTTCAATGAGATCAATTTTGCCAATTCATAACGAGCTTCTTGTTCCAAAGATTGTAACTGATTTTAAATTATTCCAAAGTAAAAGGAAATAAAACAAATTATGAAAAAACATCTAAATATTATAATTACAAATTTAAAGAGGGGCAAGATATAGTATTATAAAGATAAAGAATGGTGTCCCGCAAAGTTGGTTGTTTCACATAGCTCACCAAGGTCTTTTTTAATTGAAGATGAGAAAGGTAGTATTTTAAGGAGAAATTCATCACAGATCAAACCATCAACAGAATCTGAGGATTCAAATACTTGTACTCCTAAGTCAGAGCAAGCTGTAGAACCTGAGGGCTCAGTTACTGATGTAGCTGATCAGGATATAACAATGTCGCCTACAAGACCTAGGAGAGATGTGAAACTTCCACAATATCTGAATGATTATATAGTTTCTTAGTTTCAAGGGGAAGATGTATCATAGTCTTAGATTCTGAACGCAACTAGATGAGACTGGATCACGTGACCTGTCATCATGCTTTGACACTTGTAAAAGATTTCTAAATAAAAACATGTCTCTCGACTGATCTAATATTGATTTTAATTCATACATATACTTATAATCTTGATACAAGTACTTCTGACACACAACCGGTTGCCACAAGTAGCAATTCATGCACGTTTTGTTAGAAACAAGGACACACCGAGGACAAATGCTTTGCAAAGGCTCGGTCAGAACAGCGAAATCAACGTAATATTAATTTCTGTTCTCGTCAGTCAAATTCCTGTCAAAGTAACAACATAATAACTGCAGTAATAAATGGAGTACCAGTCGACGTACTCATTGACAGCGGTGCTCTTGATGTGTCCTTGATTTCTTCAGATGTTCTCAGGTACATAACTTGCCAGCCTAAACCAAGACGTTGTGTGTTGAAGGGAATAAGTGACAAGGAAATAGTTACTACGTCTTACGTCACTTTAACCGTCGAATTTAGCGACATATCGGTTGAGGTAGATTTATTAGTCGTACCGTCGCAATACATGAACGTACCTGTCATAATAGACACTGACGTACTAAACCGCGATGGCATAACTTTCATACGGACTAAAGACAAGCAATATCTTACTTATGCTAATATTACTTGTGTTCGCGTCAATAGCATTCAGTTAGACAATGATCCGAAAATAAACACACCCCTTCAGGGTGACGACTTGGCAAGCCTTATGAACGTTATTAACAAGTTTATAAAATTTTTGATATCGGGTACTGCCGCCACCACCGTTCAGACGGGCGAGATGGAAATAAAGCTTACCAAGTCAACTCCGGTAGTATATCGACCCTACAAGCTCTCATACCAGGAGAAAATCAAGGTCCGGGAAATTACTAATGACTTACTAGAGAAAGGTGTTATTAGGCGCTCTAAGTCTGAATTCGCAAGCCCAGTATTACTTGTAAAGAAGCGTGATGGCTCTGACAGGCTCTGCGTAGACTACAGAGCGCTCAATCGCATCACAGTTAAGGATCGATATCCTCTCCCACTTTTTTTTATTTTATTTAGATGTTGTGGCTATTCCCGGGCTTTTCAGCCCTCGTATCACTGCGACCATTTCTGATCTATTGTGATCGCCACATACTACAATTCTCGGTCAAGTCCTACAAACTCAAAGAATCGCAGGATTTTCCTGTACTCGAGATACTTAATCTCATCCGGGCGCATGATGTGCTTGCCCAGCAATGAGCTACGACTGCGCATTAGGCTAGGGCATTCGGTTAGGATGTGTGCAGGCGTCTCCTCCGCTTCAAAACAGAGTCTGCACCGCCTTGTGTCACTCAAGCCTATCGTATGCATGTGCTTGTTTAGGCAACAATGCCCTGTAAGCACCCTTACTAGTATGCGCAGTTGGTTCCTGCTTAGCAATAAGGCATCCGATGACGCCTTTTTGCTAAAGGCCTTGATTAGTGCCTTGGAATGGTTCAGACCTGGGATTGCTCTCCAAGCCTGAATGGTTTTATAAAAACAGTAGGTCTTCAGGGTGAGCTTGGTCAGGCTTTTGGGGATGCCGCAGAACGGTTCTGGTCCGCAAAGCGCCCCCTTCGCCCCTGCTCGTGCAAGTTCGTCGGCTTTTTCATTTCCTTCGACGCCTGCATGCCCCGGTACCCAACGTAAAATAACCTTGTTTTTCGTACCAAGGTTATTTAATGTTTCCCGGCAGTTTTCGACCAACCTGGACGTTATAACATCCGAGCTGAGGGCCAAGAGCGCCGCCTGGCTATCCGAGTGGATGTAAATAGTATTACTGAGGTAGTTGCTTTGCAGGTTAGTTGTCGCGCAATCTAAGATGGCGTATACTTCTGCTTGAAATATTGAGGAGTACTTTCCCAGATTCAGACTGATGGCCCGTCTGGGCGATTCTCCATGTACTCCGCTTCCTACCTCAGAACCGGATTTAGAGCCGTCAGTATACCACTTTAGGCTACCAGGTTTCCAAACTAATAGACCGTTTGACCAGTCTTCTCGCTGCGGGAGTTCCACAGAGTAAAATTTCTGTGTACAGTGTTTTGGGGGCATTGTGTCTAACGGCATCCCCAGAACTGGAATCTCGTACACTGAGTCCTTGAGTGATCTCAAGGCTGTAGATAACCAGTTCCCTTTCCCCGCGGAAACTATTCTAAGCATGCTGGACCTCGCCTCCTTTTCCAGGTGGAAGTTAAGGGGCGGCAGGTTCAGCACGGCCTCGAGAGCCGCCGTCGGGGAAGTTGACATGGCGCCAGTGACTATGATACAGGCAGTCCTTTGCAGGCTGCTCAGCTTCGCAATTGTAGTTTTCTGTGCCATTTTCCTATACCAGACCACAGAGGCGTAAGACACTATCGGCCTCACTATGGACGTGTATAGCCACAGGGCAATTTTGGGTTTCAGTCCCCAGCTATTGCCCGCTAAACGACAGCAGATACCAAGGGCTGTTTTAGCCTTCTGGATAACTCCGTTTACATGCGGATTCCAGGTCAGTTTCTGGTCGAGTATAACGCCCAGATATTTGACCTCAGATGACAGTGGGATTGTTTTGCCGTTCATCACCAAGGGCCGCATCTCGTCGAGTTTCCTCTTGTTGATGAACGGCACAACAACTGTTTTGTCCACATTTACGGATAGTTCGTTTTCCCTGCACCAATTGTTTATTGTGTTTAGGGCATTCTGCATAAGGTACGATATAGTACTTTGGCAGCTTCCCCGCACAGTGACCACAAGGTCGTCAGCATACCCTTGGGTGTCTATGCGAAGTTCCGCCATCTTATGCAGTAGGCCATCTACTGCAAGAGTCCACAGTAGAGGGGAAAGTACACCTCCTTGTGGACAACCTCTTACAGTAGTGACCTCACGAGTGGTATTGAGCAGTTCTAACTTGGCCACTCTATTTGAGAGCATGTTTTGCACCCAACGCACTGTGGTGGTATCCACTCCCTTTGACCGAAGTCCCGCCAACAGTGTCCTGATGGGCGTATTATCAAAAGCGCCCTCTATGTCTAGGAAGGCTCTCCCACTTATTGATGACTACATTGATAGGTTAGGCGGTTGTAAGTTTTTCTCTAGTCTTGACATGGCGACTGGTTTTCACCAAATCCCTCTCAAAGAGGAGTGTATTCCCTTTACTAGTTTTGTAACGCCTGAAGATAATTTTGAATACGTCAAGATGCCCTATGGTTTGGCTAACTCACCCATTGTGTACCAGCGTATCATTAACGACACCTTGCGCGATCATATAAACGAGGGGAATGTTCTAGTTTACGTTGACGACGTACTCCTTTTGAGTAACACAATAGACGAAGAGATTGCACTGTTAGACAACGTGTTAAAGACCCTTACAACTGCCGGTTTTTGAATTAACTTACGCAAATGTTCTTTTCTTGTGACCGAAGTAGAATATTTGGGCCGGGTAATATTTCAGGGTCAGGTTAGACCGAGCCCAAGAAAAGTTGAAGCCTTAGCTAATACTATGCCTCCAGAGAATGTCAAACAGATCAGACAATTACTCGGGTCAGCGGGGTACTTTAGGCGCTACATTAAGGATTATGCATCCAAAACTGCTCCCATTGTGCATTTGACTCGTAAAAATGTCAAATTTAATTGGACTCCTGAGTGCGAGGCTATCCGCCAAGATCTTATCAAACAGCTATCTAACGAGCCGGTGCTTTCAATTTTTAACCGGGAACTTCCCACTCAAGTCCATACGGACGCGAGCAGCATCGGTTATGGGGCTGTTCTTTTACAAATTCATCCAGATGCAAAAAAACACGTCATAGCATATTTCAGTCGATCTACCCATGCGGCTGAAAGCAAATATCATTCCTACGAGCTTGAAACACTCGCTCTTGTTAAGGCTCTCCAGAATTTTCGACACTACCTTGTAGGTTTGACATTTGTTGTTGTCACAGATTGTAACGCCCTAAAATCCACCGAACGTAAAAAGGATTTGTTGCCCCGCGTTGCCCGATGGTGGGTTTACCTTTAAGATTTTCATTTCACAATTGAATACCGCAAATGGATTATGATGTCGCACGCAGACTACCTTAGTCGAAATCCCGTAGTCCACGCCAATCATATTAATAAACCTCGTAATTGGGCTCAAATAGCACAGTCTGCCGATAACGAAACTCAAGACCTCATACAAAAACTTCAGGATGGTAACCTAGATGCCAACTGTTACTCAATCCAAAACGACATCTTGTATTACAAGTACATCCCAGTAGGTGGGCAACCACGATTACTTTGCTACATACCCAAGGGTCATCGACTCAGCCTTTAAGAGTCTTTCATGATGAGCATGAGCACATTAGTGCAGATAAAACTTTAGATCTTATTTTGAGACACTTCTTGTCTGGTTGAGGGGGCCCTTGCGGATGCACTTCGACCCATTGGGATCTTTTGTGCAATTGAGACACTTCTGGTTCCCGGGTCTTAAAAAATTTGTCAGTATATATGTGGCTTATTGTCTAGTATGTATTTCTCAAAAAAGGGTCCCCCGAGCTCCCTTACAAAATATCACTTCATGGGAGAAACCCGACACTCCATTTCATACTATTCACACTGATGCCTTAGGTCCCTTGCCAGTATCAGACGGATACAAATTCATTCTCCTTATCGTAGACTCATTCACAAAGTTCTGTCTCTTGTACCCCATTTACAAACAAGACGCTGCCGAACTCAAACGCGTCATGACGCAAGCTATTTCTATATTCGGGGTGCCTAAGCTCATGGTCACAGACAAAAGCCGAATGTTTGAATCCAACGATTTTGTAACATGGGTAAAAGAACTTGGTTGTAACCTCCACTATATTACACCGGAGATGCATCACGCTAACGGCCAGGCAGAGCGCTACATGCAAACCGTCCTTAACATGTTGCGCATACAAGCAAATTGTAAAAACTTGTCCTGGTCGGATACGTTATGGAAGTTACAGTTAGTACTAAATATAACAAAACAAAAGACAACCCAAGCTTCGCCGTTGAATATTTAATAGGTACAGAAGCAACAACACCCGTCATTCGTGCTTTGGTGCGCGACGTGGCTATTGACGGCGGCTCTCCCAACAGAGAGGCCCTGCGTGAAATCACTAGGGGCAGGGCTCGACATCTGTTGAAAAGAAATCAGACCAACCACGTCGTCACAACCAACAACGTCATGTACCTCGTCAATTTAACCTTAACGATTTGGTGTTCGTCATAAAATTTTCTCAGTCAACAGGGAAGCTTGATTCTGGAATGCGTGGCCCTTACAAGGTGGTCGAGGTACTACCGAGTGGACGCTACGCTCTTCGCTTGCTAAGCGGTGGCTATGGCAAGACCACACAGGTTGCGGCTCAATACATGGTGCCGTGGCAAGCCGAGTGGTGTCCCGACACGTGTGCCGCTTTCTTTGAATGTAAGTAAATTCTCTATGACATATTTATCTCTGAGCAGTATCAAGTTTGGTGTCAAGACACTAGTTACTACGGCCGCTGTCAAACTGGTCTGCATGGTCACATAGTGTTTGACTATGGTTTGATCGAAAAACGGGCCACATGTGACACGTCCGCCTGTATGCGATCGATATACACACACGCTGGCTAAGTGAGTTTCTATGGCCCACACGTATGAATACGGTCTGCGTGTTGGAGTGACTTGCACGTATGAATACGGTCTGCGTGTCAAGTAGCTTGACGTTTGAATACGGTCTGAGTCAAGTGCTGAACATCCCACACGTTTGAATACGGTCAGCGTGATGGAAGCTCGCATGTATGAATACGGTCTACATGCCGAGCGAGCTTGCGCGTAAGAATACGGTCTGCGTGTTAAGCTGCTTAGCGTACGAATACGGTCTGCGCCAAGCATGTTTCAGGTTGAGGCTGAGCTCGCTATGGCCAGGGACAACGGCAGTTTCTCCTGGCAGGATCTCTCCTGGCAACAGACCTTCACCAGCTGGGTTCGATTTTTACAAAGAGACGTCTCTGTTTAACTTGACGATGATGAATATGTGTTGGATCTGCTAAGATTGATGAGTGAATTAATTGAATGATGAATGAGTGCAAGTTTTAATAGCTTGAGTGTCTGTGAATGAGACTGTTGAACAAATTTTATTAAAATTCGGTGTGGTTTTCAGGCGAAAACGTCGAGGATGATGAGACTGCACCGTCAACCTCATCTACCACGGCTGCCGCTTCACCCATGACGTCAGAGAATTAATCTCGGGGTGCAGGGCCAGCTGCGTCAAGATCAGCGGATCAGCGCGACACCAGTCGAAGAGCATGTGTCGAGAACGACACTCGGTCAGGAGAGGCCGTATGAGGAGAATCAATTTTTCGTCCTCGTTAAGCACCGCCGTTGACGGTCCCATCTATAAATAGCTAGGTAGCTATATAGAACTACAGCGCGCCAGGCGCACAGCCTACGTCCCTCGGCATTGACTTCGTGGCGCTGGCGGCGAGCAGACATCTTCGGAATCTTCTTGTATCAAACGGTTACGTGAGCCATATATTTCATCTAATAACGTACTTAGTAGTAGGCACATAGGCAGGCATCGTTTAAGTTAACTTTGATAAATCTGTTACCTAATGATTTAAGTGTGTTTTCGGCATGTGTTTGCAATTATAAAATTCTCAGTGAAGTAAATAAAACGGTTTTCTTCTTTCAAATTATTTTTATTACCGCCAACTATCTTCTTTCCTTACAATATTTATATTTATTAAAATAAGCGAAGTAAACTAACCTTGCCGTTGCCACATTGGTATGCTGCCTTATTCTCCTGACTGCAAAAGCAGCAGAGCTCAACCTACTTCATATAGCGGTTATGTGGGAACCCCACTGCAATTTTGAGTCCAGTGTAATACCAAGGACCATATACAATAGGACCGACAATCTTATACAAAAAAACGTAACTCTGAAATAGCTCAAAATTTGGTATTAAAACTAGATGGCGCTGCTTCGTAGCCTGGAAGTCGCAAAAATGTTATTTTCACCAATGTTTTCCTGTTTTTTTTTTTGTTTTTTAAGAACAAACGTCTAAGTGCTTTATTTTAATACCATTATATACCTTCTATAGACAATTTTTAAAGATTATATTTTTTACTCATCAACAACGTGAAACAGATCATATTTAATAGATGGCACTACATCTGGAATCATTGATTGCTCATGATTGCTCGCGGGTTCGCCAATTTTTGCTACATAAAATAACTAGATGGCGTTGGTGAACTGGTAAAATGTGTATAAAATTAAATTACGCGTACAGTCAAGGGCATAAATATATATACGATCCCAAAGCGACAAAAATATCTTTACTATCTATTAGCCAAAAATATCCATACAACAATTTCGATCAGATATATTTGAACATTAATTGAGTCATTAAATTGTGTACGCTAATACGTTCATAAATACTTATACGTACAATGACAGACAAATATATGTAGACAAACACGCAGACAAAAGCATCTATGCACTTGTTTTTCATATACATGTGAACAAAGCAGGAGTCAAAAATATCTACACAAAATTTTGCAACCTCATATAGACAGCAAATAGAAACAAATATCTAAACAAATTTTTTTCTTAAATAATACCTAGGCAAATTACATACACAATTATATCTGCCTAAGAAGAGTGCAAAAATATGTAAACATGCAATGCTCATAAATATCCGCACTGTAAACAAACCAATATTCTAATTACAAAATTTGACGCTCGTCAAGAAGAGATCGGAAATGTCATGCGATATATTCGTCCCTTTCATTTTGGGCCTTCATTTGTTTATGGAAATCGCCTTTGATTTAACACATTTATTATATTCACATTTTGCCTCTTACCAACTGTAGAGTAAGTTACAGATAATTTAATGTAGCTAGTTAACTACCAAGGTTTTTTTTCTTTCAATAAATTAATAGGTGATGCGGGATATCGGTATCGCTTACCGTAGTTCATTTTGAAAGTAACTACGGAACCGTGCCTTTACACGTATGCAGGTAAATCGGTAGTTAAAAGAAACGCAACTCCTTTTTGTATTTAAGTATATGTTTATCTATATACTCGTATAAGTGTCAGAGGAGAGAGAGAAAAAAAGCTTGCTTAGTTTGTTCGGGACTAGGTGGGGTCGATTTGTATATGATCATACCCATATTATGTATTACATATTATATATTCATTATTATAAACTAAGCTAGATGTTTCATTATATGTTACAAACAGTATAATGGACCTTGGATTTTTTAGAATTATCTTCGTGAATGAATATGCAATGAAAATTAGAGCTAGTCTCAGAAAATTACGTTTTATTAATTTGACTACTCTGTCTTAAGCTGTGATTCGAGGACTGTAGAACATTTTTGACATTTAGGTATTGTTTAAATATGTGGCCAGTATTTACTACTTGCACCTCTTAATACCTAAATAGGTTTAATGCGGAAGATAGGTTTATAAATTATAAGGGGAATATTTATATAGGTACATCAAAAAATATTTATTAAAATTGGTATTTTTCTACAAAAAAAAAACTTTGATTTGCAGTTATAAACTAGCGGTTCTGTGAGCTGTCGACCTCGCGAGTGTTTTTTTATATGGCCAAGAACTGACTTTACAAAGAATTTATTAATTATCAAACCTGCTCACAAAATTTCACGAGAATCGGTTGAGAAAATGCGACCTTGTAGAAGAGAACAACTGGAAATCCGGACATACGAAAACATTTTTGTCAAAGCAAAGGGGCTAAGATGATCGCTTATATGTCGGAAATATAGCATTCGTCCCTCTCGCACTTACATACTTGACAGTAAGGGACGAATGCTATATGTCCGACATATAAGCGATCATCTTAGCCCCTCTGCTATCATAGTATCTCAGCAGGCAGTAGCCGGCGATCGACTTGCTCTGTCCGCGCCGCGCCTCCCCGCGCCTCCCCGCGCCCGCACTAGTCCACGCGTGTTCGGCGCTGAATGAATTTCAAACACTACTATGAGTGAAAACGTTTGCTTAACCGAATACTAAGATCCAATTAGGGTTTGCAATATTCGTCCAATTTTAGTATTCGAATAATACGAATACATAAATTTCCAATATTCGAATATTTCGAATAAAACGAATATTTTTGAAAATAAAACAAAATAATCATTGTAAAGTATGTAATGTAAAATGTAATGACCTTGCAATTAAAAACATCTACATTTACAGTATCTTCTTAAAATTAAACAATAGTACCCGCTCCACGATGCGCCTCAGGTAAGGAGGGACTCCATGATATTGTAGTGACATTGGGGCCCGCATTTTGTTATTGCTTCCCGATCCGGGAAGCGAGGATTCTTTCCAACTTATTCCCGGTCTCGTCAAGCAATATCATGGGCCATGGGTTTCCACCCGGAAGAGGAGTCCGCTGGGCGATTTGCTATACCGAGGATAGAAAAGTCTTCTAAAAGTACGCAAGAGAATCGGGCGTGAGTATGCGATGGCAGCCGGTGAGTAGTAAAAACATGATGCGAGTGATTAATAGTATGAGTTCTAAGAAGTCTCCCGGTTGTGATGGCATACGCATGCGCGATTTGAAAACGATATCTGATAGAGTAAGTCCTGTCTTAGCTAAGTTAGTTAATATGTCAGTAAGTAGATATTGTTTCCCAGAAGGTCTTAAACAGGCAATAATTCGTCCAATACATAAAAAAGGTGACTGTAAATCATACTCCAACTACAGGCCTATTGCGATACTTTCTAGCGTAGACAAAGTTATTGAAAAGTGTATTGTTAACCAGTTAAGTTCCTATTTACAGAAGAATAATATATTAAACACATGTCAACATGGTTTCCAAAAGGGCAAAAGTACAAGCACATTACTAGCAAATTTTACTGATGAGATTAATGGTTATTTAGCAAACAAACAAGTAATTGTAGCTGGGTCAATATCCCAGGCATGAATTTGAAATGGCACGGCTGATAACGGGGGTGCTCTTTGATCATACATATTCGTGATATTTTTTTTTAAATAGCAGGGTTGTTCTTCTATCTGGGGCAAATAATACGATTGTATTAAAATTAATATTAATCACTTTAAAAAAATAATTAAGCGCCGATTTATCATCACAGTGACCTGTCCCCCGTACTTTTTTTATGGAATATTCCTTCATGACACAAATATGGATAGGTATTTACGTTAACTGAGACATTTATTATAATCTAGGATAGTTGCATTATCGATATGAGATATAGGGGATTACTAAAATACCCTGTATATGTTTTGGTCAGAGTATATGTATCTGTCCTGCACGACGACATCATATCGGTGAACAAAGTTTCGATGCGTGTAGTTGCTAAGCAACGCCTTGTGGACGCCCTGCTTCAATCAAAGGTTATTCGGCCAGTCCCGTGCTAACGTCCGGCGCAAGCGCACGTGTTGAGACCAGCTGCGTATTCGAGTTATACACATAAGTTTATCAATTCGGTGATGTGGGGACAAAAAAGTTTTCATTTCGGTTACTGGTATATTTTGATAACAGTGCATATGTTTTGTTTGTTATTCAGATATTATATGTAAGTCAACATTTTATTACATATTCTAGGTTTAATTTTTATATTCCTACGCGACATTTTCGATAATTCGAGTTAAACCTCAATGTTCTTCATTTCAGTGATCTCATTTCGGTTAATTCGGTGAACAATTTGCTCCTATCACCTCACCGAATTCAAAAATGTCACCGAAGATGAAATATTTTTTATCTGGTTGAAGGGTTCCGTACATAATAAAAGTCTTAACTGATTAGAAGTTGTGAATTGTTTTTTACAACTTTTTTGTTATGAAATATATAAAATAACATATGTTTATTTCTATTAGCATCATCTTGACATTACTGAGAAATTCTAATCTGCTATGCAGGCTTCGTCAGGTGGGTACAACTATGAATCAGCAATAAGCGTCGTCACATATTAATATCCACACAACAATAAAACAACATTGACAGAGAAACTGATAAAGAGATGGCACTCGATCCAAATTTTCCTCGAGAATTGTCTCCTTCTCAACGCTATTGAAGGCATTTTTAATTTCAATCTTGAGAATAACGGAACCCGTATCGCCATTCCGTGGCGTGAGTAAGAGGCGTGTATGCCTGTATGGCCGCGTTACAACCTTGCACAATTTCGAAACCTATCTGAAGTGGTTGTAGGTAATCCGCCATTGCCTCTCTAACTACCCGGTAGCCCAGTTTAGCCGACAGGCGACGCAGAGTGTAGCCTATGGCGATCGGCCAAATCCCCCCGCCCTTTATTGAGAGAGCACAGAGTGAACCTCCGTACAAGTAGGGGCAAACCACGGGATTGAGAGAACCTTTTTAAAGGAAATTATAGAGTTTCGCTATACAATCGACTAACCGAGGACCATTGTTGCCAGCCGAGAGCGAGATTAGGCTCTTTGAGATATTGTGGCCGCAAACCATCCAAACAAGACTCGAACGATATATGCATATTTAAATAGATATCTTTAATAAGGATTGTATAACATTAATCCTAAATAATAGGTTCCTTTAAAGTTGTTGTTCTCTTATAATTTGAATAAATATAACGGACTTAAATATACCTATGTATAATTTATTATGGCGGCTGACCCTTTTCTTAAATTTCAAAATGCTTAAAAAAGTTTGCCAATAGTCGATTTATATAAATAATTTAACAGAATTTTATTTGCTGTATTTTTTATATATATTAAGAAATGAAAGGATAGGCAACATTCATTACATATCAAGTAAAATCAGCAAACAGCTGACACGTACAACCATGCGTCATTCGCTTGTATTAGGGTTCCGTAGATGCCATTTGAACCATTTTTTATTTTGGTCTTCTATTTTATGACTATAGTGAAACGTATAATTATTTTTTGATATCAAAGGAGCAATAAAACCATTATGTTTATTTATAAAACCTTTTTATGTTAATTTTAGTTTCATTTCAGTGACTGTTATATCACATCGGTGAGACTTTATATCATCTCGGTTATCTTAATATCATCACAGTGACTATTTATTTCATCTCGGTGACGTTATAATCACATCGGTGACTGCATTTATTTATTTCGGTGACAGTTATTCATTTCGATGAATTAAAAAAAGATTATCTAATATCTCCGTAACTATTTATCGTATGACAGGGCCGTTAACATATATTAACTACAGTAGCTAAATCTTTCGGTTGATGTTAAAAAATCGATGAAAAACTTCAATTTGAGGAAAATCACCGAAGTGAAAAAAAATATTGGTTTGTTGAAATTGACCCAAACATACGATGAAATGCACACGTTGCTATGCCAAATCGAAGCCGTACTTAATTCACGGCCCCTATGTTTAATAAGCGCGGATTCTGCGGACCCGCTCCCTTTGTCACCAACCCACTTTCTTGTGGGAGAACCATTGACGGCCCTTCCAGATGTTTCCTTAACGGACGAAAATCCAAGTCGTCTTAATCGCTGGCGTTGGGTACAGCAGTGTACTTACCATTTCTGGAAGAGGTGGAGTCGGGAATACCTCCACGAGCTCCAACAAAGCCAGAAGTGGCTTCAAAGCCGTGGCACGCCCGTGCGTGAGGGCGCCGTCGTCGTGGTGTGTGACGAGCAGCTCCCGCCGCTACAGTGGCGGCTCGCGCGCATTCATGCTCTTCATCCTGGCTCAGATAACGTTACTCGGGTAGTAAAATCAGGGAATTCGTTTTATAAACGCCCTGTCGTTAAGATTTGCCCGCTTCCCTTAGAATAATTTGTAATCGTTACAACTTAATCTTTGTACTTAACTTAGTTTTTAAGATATGTTAGCTTTATCAAAATTTGTCTTTAAAAGCACTCTCGTCCTTTTAAGGTGAGCGGCATGTTCCGTACCGGAACACTAGTTTATTTTCGTTTGTTTATATCTTTATTTTAATGACTGAAGACACAATCTTGTAGGTCAATTTATTTTGTTTTTTATTACGTATGGTATCCCTACGAGCTTCTAGCGATTTGCTGCTTCTTGTCTTGAAACCGTCACCCCTCCGGGATGGCAACACCAGCGCGCTAACAGCGCCACTCGCCGGAAGCGGATATACAAATGTGCAATGACACGCACTTATTAAAAGTTAGTTCGTTAACTAGCAGCGCCGCGGGAACATAATTTTTCTCAATATTATTTGTGTGTGCGTTGAGGACCTTTCCCTTTTGGAAGAGTGCGCTTATCAGTGACCTAGGAACCTGTGTACGTCATATTCAACTGGACACTAACCCCTGGACCTGCAGCCTAGCCCTCGGGACCCGAGGCGGTGGATGGGCACAGTGGCGGTGAGTCGTTTGATGCTGTAGGAATATCGTACAGCCATTGTTATGTGACGGCCATTGATTCCACCTCTTCGGAAGCCTCCATGGAGGCAGGGGGACAAGTAGGCGGTGAAGGAGCATCAGGGCCATCACCTGCCTTCTTCCTACTCTTCTTTGTCTTCGGCGGGTTGCAAAATTTACTACCCGTTCGGTGGCTCGCCTCTTTTCCTGCCGCTGCGCATAAGACGCAGTGCGGCTCGGCTGTACACTGGCCAGCTTTGTGGCCTGCCTGCCCGCAGCGGTAGCACAAGTCGCTGCAGTCAACCTCTGCAGCGCATTGTGCCTTAACGTGCCCTAGTTCCAGGCACCGGTAGCACTGCATCGGTCTAGCGGGCAAAAGCTTGACCCGGGCCATCCCACTTTGAGACGGCCGGACTCGCAGATCTTTTTAGCTATCACCACGGGGCAGCTTACCGACACTGTGCCAAGGCCATTGCGGTCTCGACGTATTTCGCCGCATTTGACAGATGGTGCTGGGCATTTTGCCACCTCAACCACTGTAGCAATTACGTCATTGACCTCTACCGAGTCATCTAAGCCCGCCAGACGCACGTGGGCAGTCTTAGTGGGTCTGTCAACGCGGACGACGTCATGTCCGCGACACGACGTCGTGACGTTGCCTCTCTTAAAGCGTTTGCCAGTGAATCAGCCTTTTCACCACTGGTTGCTCCTGGCAGCTCCAGGACACGCGCGCCAGTGACTGCCCTCTTGAATCTTATTCCCTCAATGCCTAGCTCTGCCAGTTTAACTCGGCTTCTTGCTTCTGCCATGACTTTCGCATAGGTCAAGCCCTGTTGCTGTGCCTCTGGTTTTAGAGTCAGTACAATGGCCGCTGACCTCAGTGGACGAAGTTTACGAGCCTCGGAGCGAGCCGGCATACTGTTTTTGTCTGTATTGGTCCTGTTTGCTTTCTTCTTCTCGGAACCGCTTTTTCCCACATTTGTCCACCCCGGTTTTTTCAACGGAGGCTCCGGTGGTGGTGGGCGTGGCTCTTCTGGCATTGAATCATTAGCCCGACCTGTCTCCTTCTTGTTCTTCCTCTTGGTTTTCTTTTCTTCTTCTTTGCCTTTGAATCAGCGGTGGCTGTGGCAGCAGCAGACTTTTTAGGTCTGGGTGGCTCAGTGCCACTGGCGGCCGCAGGTGTTGCTTGGACCGCTCCTTTTACCGTCTGCCTTCCGCTGTCAATAGGCAACGGCTGATGGTGACCGTTCCCAACGAGAAGGGGTCGATCACTGATCGTGGCCAGGTGGGCGTCCACGTACTTCTCTACCTGGGCGAGGACTACGCGACTGATGTCCTCCGCTAGAGAAGCTGCCGGAGGGGCCCTGTTCCGCTCGAGCCTTCGTGGAGAGGGCACTACCGGGGGCTGTTCTTGTGCCTCGTCTCTCTCCGGTGGCACATGAGATCCCTGCCTCCGCATTTCCTCCATACACTGCTTAATCACAGAAAGCTCCTTGCGGAGACTCTCCATATCTTTTCGCAGTAGTTTGTTTTCAGCCTGCAGTCTTATCGTTTCTTCTGAGGCATTTCTTTCACTCAGCTTCGTGAAGGTATCCGCGATGGCAGTCGCTGCATCCTTGAGACGTTTAACGAAAACGCCCTGCAGGTTGCGCGAGCTAGATGCGACTTTCCTTATGATGGCCACACCGTCCTCCACCCGGCGTTTTAGGTCCCAGGAAGACACCGTTGTCTCTGGGCCAGCCCCTCGTCTTGCATTGAAGCCCTGCCTGGTTTCGATTGGCATCGACTCCACCTCTCTCTCAGCTTGGTGCCGTAGGTCATCCCTAGCGGCTTTATATGCCGCTTTGGCTTTCGCCATGTCAGCGGGTGGGTGACCCTTCCCCCTCGACACCGAGAGTGAGCTGCCACTCGCCGTGGACTGGCTGGACTCATCCTCTTTGTCTTCGTCTTCCTGGAGGCGACGCTTCTTCCGGGGCGCCTGCCAGAGCCTTCCGCACAACGGCTGGGCATCCGCACTGAAGGGGTTGGCGCCTTTCTTCGATTGGTCTGGCGCAGTCGCCACCACCGATGCCGGAGAGTCCTCCACGTCCGACCGAGGCATTGGGGAGTCCACGGACGACTTTGCGTATTTACGAGCACGTATTTGCGTGTCCGCCTCCCACCCCCAGTTGCGGTATTTCGACGCCGCGGAGAATTCGCCCCGTCATATCGGGAGACAGCCGCTGTGCCTCCGAGCCGGTACCGACTCCGGCGGGCGAGACGGGTCGCAATCCAACCTTTTTTTTTTTAAGAGGGGAAAATGCGTTACGCATACCACCAGGGTGCGGGGACGGACCCTGGTGGTTATGTGGGACTCCCATATTGGCTAATGAGGCCTATGGTATACCCACTAAAAACCCCTCTATTTGCCGCCTCCATGCAATAAGGCAAAGTCATGGGAACGTACCTGCCCATATAACCATTTTTAGTAGCCGTTACAAGATTTTGTCGACACTTAGTGTCGACTCTGGTAACAGTTTTGGTCACCGTTACGACAATGATCCGTCGAGAGACTAAAATGGGGAACTGTCGAAACAGTAAATTTTGGTTACTTCGTTACGTCGCCGTGTGGTAACAAAGTTACCAGTTTGCGACCAGTTGCAGCTCAAATCATTCGTTCATTCACTCACTAAACTTCAACTGCTGTCATTATTTGACACAAAAGTTGATGTTAAAACTCAATTTCACTGTTGAACCTGTTGCCTGTAATGGACGTAAGTATTTTGTATCATTTTATTTTTAGTAACATTTTGTGATTTAATGATTCGAATAGTATTGCGAATAAAAATACACTGTGCAATGTAGTAAAAGAAGATGAAATTTACCATCGCGCCACCAAAACAATAAAAATTTACCAAATGTAAACAGATACAATATGGATTTTACTCCATAATATGTTTAAATTTCTATACCTCAGATGCCTATCCTTTAGTGGGGAAGCGAATGTGAATAATAAAAATAAGCTTTTATGTTTTAAGTAAACAATTAGGTAGTACATTTCAAAAACAAGTGATGTTATATCGGATAATTTTGTCGTCACAACCGGTCACGAAATTACTACATTAAGTCGACACCGTGTCGACACGTAACTAAGTCTAGTAACAAAATTACCAAAATATGAAAATGGTGGCATGTACTTTTTCTTTACAGACATTCTCAAACTTTAAGAAAAATAATAATACATTGCTGACTATACAAAATGCCGTTTTGTGTGGTCTTAACCAAGGAAGGTGGTGAGATTATGGTTACACTTGTCCCAGAATCCTGGGTCAAGGAAGAAATACTATATTGGCCAAAAACGGAGACTACCAGTGAATTGGAGCAATTCAGGCGGAACCCTGAGAGCTTGCCGGGGGAAGACTGGGAAAAGTCCAAATGCAAAATAAAAGTTACTGGTATAGCTACTTTTTCGGAGGGGCTTAAATTGGAGGCATTGTACTCCTCCCTTGAAGATACTGAAGATGAGGAAAGGTGAGTTTTTATTAGATACTTTTAATTCATTATCTTTACGCACAGAATAAGTAAAAGTACTACCTACGAACAGAAGACCCACCCATTAGATCCCCCGTTTAGGTATGCCAAACGTGCCTTAACTTAGCCATCTCTTTCCATCGCACGCAACGCGCTCTTTCGAGGGCCTAAATAGACCGTGGGCCAGGCGCTAAAATCGTTAGTAATTTCCTCTCGCAAGAAAACTTGTACAGTGGTAAAGAGAGTTGTATTATCGAGGACTGTGGACGTCTGCCGCGATTCCGTTGGTAGGTTGTGGAGCAGCAACCTCCCAAAGTCGTAAAAATAAAATAAAAAAACCAGTCATTTCCTCTCGACTGAAACTCGTTTTTAGAAACTTTTACATGTTCACGTGCTCGGCAGACGAGTATTCAACCGACGGATGAATTTTACTCCTTAAAGTATTGGCTTAACTATCATTTGACACTGGAGGAAATGACTTACGATTTTAGCGCCTGGCCCACGGTCTATAGTAGACCAGAGGGGCTAAGATGATCGCGTATATGTCCAACCATATAGCATTCGTCCCTTACTGTCAGTATGTAAGTGCGAGAGGGACGAATGCTATATGGTCGGACATATACGCGATCATCTTAGCCCCCCTGTAGTCCTAGCGGTACGCCAAAAGATGCTGCAAATGGTGTTAAAAGCATGAAAATCGGTACGATTGATCTTTAGAACATATGAATCAATATGACCCGTTGGACGAAAAAAAAACGAAAAGGAGAGGAGTTATGACATCTTTTTTTTGTATGGAATTTAAAAACGTTTGGTACCTACCACACACGATAGGTTTCAGAACATTTTTTTTAAAAGGAGAGGCTTTTCGTTTTTTTTTTCGTCCAGCGGGTCAAATTGATTCATATGGCCTAAAGATCAATCGTGCCGATTTTCATGCTTTTAACACCATTTGCAGCATTCTCCATATGTAGCCCTAGTGTACCACCAGGATTATAGAGAGACGGGTCACTGCCGGCCACATGTACTTTGTAGCGGGGCGATGACGTCACGCGGTGAGTCGCCCTTGCTTTAGGTATTTTAGTAGGCTAGGTATTTCAACTTCAAATTTAAACGGTAATGTATATATCATAGCAAGGTATCTTACTACATATTTTGCCTACGAAACGACAGAGTCCACACTCACAGCTATAATATATATAGTATTTTAATATATAACATAGCAAGGAATCTTACGATATCTTAAGATACCTACGCAACTCCTAGTACTCAAAATACCCAAAATATACCTCTATCGTAAGATGCCTTGCTATAATCTTATATCTTTAAACGAGCAATTCTTGTATATATGTATATATATATGCATATATTTATTTATTTCGGAGAGATCTCCGGATTCGGCTCTAACGATTTTGATGAAAATTGGTATGTGTGGGTTTTCGGGGACGAGCAATCGATCTAGCTGGGTTTCATGTCCGGGAAAACGAAGAGCGAAGCTCGGTCGCCCCGATATTATATATTAATATACAAAATATATGTAATAGCTCTGTCTATGACGAGCTTTACAGTCCTACCGCTCATAGCTTGTCGCCAACTCGCCAATATCTATTAAAAATGTTTTCATTATACACTGACGAGCAAAAATAAAGGATCGGTCAAACTTTTTACTTAACTCGTTTAACCTGAAGAAGCTATCACAGCGGGCTTTTTAGTTCCTCATTTTTGTAACCGACCCTTTATTTTTGCTCGTCAGTTTAGTATTTAACATTTTAAAATAAAATAGTGCAACTTGAACTAAACCTTTATTTTGCAAACACCCTAATATTAATATGAAATAGGCACTGAGGCTTATGACTCTTATGAGAAATCATTTTCTCTTTTTACAGATATTACAAAGCCCGTCTAAATAAACGGAAACACCCCATATTCAATTCAATAACCAAAGAGCTATTGGATCTAAACCAAGAGTTTAACATACAAGAAACAAATGATAATATTGATAGTACAACAAATAACGACAACGCAAGCAACAATAAACAGAAACAACCCATATTAAATTCAGTCACGGAGGAGCACTTTGTACCAAACACAGACTTTAACATGGAAGAAACAAATAATACAACAGACAATGTCAAGGCAGGCACACTTGATAACGAAAGCGAAGTGCATATGTATAGATTGGATGAACACGAAAGTGAAAATATCGTAAACGCCAAAGAGGACGCAGTACAACAAAATAATGACGAAAATTTAATTACTTTAAATTTGAGTCAATTAACCGACTTGATTACAGAAAACAGTTCTTTATCTACGGAAAATAAAATTTTAAAGGAGTCCATTAAACGATTTGAAAATTGTAAGATATTTTAATTTAATATAGTTTTGTTTTTAATTAAAATTATTTTTAATATTATGTTTTTTTTTTCAAGTGGAGCAAACAACCAGGAGAGGCTTTTCCATTATACAGGTTCAAGTAGATAAACTGTTTGACCTTTTACGAAAACATACGAGCTTGGAGAGCGAGATCATTGGAAACACAACCCCGAAACCTGATGAAGAAATAGCTCACGAGATTATGGAGTTTCCTATTAAGTCTAAGGAACATTTAGACTTATTAGAAGAATCACTTAATGGTGGAAAATTCAAAAATGCTATGGTATTTTTTTTTTATAGTTAATATGTTCCACTTTATCAAGTTACATTTTCGGAAGATGGTCTCACAACTTCTTATACAGTAGGTAGATACTTGTTAGATAGAAAGTTTATGTGTATACAAATGTCGCAGGCATATTGTATAATCCGCCGTATTGCATTATGGCCAGGGCTTGGAACCGGTACCAAAAATACCGGTAAAATACCGGTATTTTATAGGTTCTCTTCATTTCGGTACCAGAGTACCGGTACTCGAAAAATACCGGTATTAGTACCGAAAAATACCGGTACTTTATAAAGGTTCCTACGCGTGTATGCGACCTAGGTATAAAGGTATGATTCCGCTGCCGACTGCATACAGCGGCAGCAGACAGCAACTGCATACATGCTGCTGCATAGTATATACGTAGTATATATTAGTATGTACTATGCTATACTGCGTATATATGATTATATACTGCGTATGTAAGATTATAAACTGCGTATGTACGATTATATACTGCGTATGGACTGCGTATATACGAGTATGGACTTCGTATATACGAGTATATACTGCGTATATACGAGTATATACTGCGTATGTACGAGTATATACTGCGTATGTACGATTATATACTACGTATATACTTTGTATATACGAGAGTATGTAAGATTATATACTGCGTATGTACGATTATATACTGCGTATGTACGATTATATACTGCGTATGTACGATTATATACTGCGTATTTACGATTATATACTGCGTATGTTCGAGTATATACTGCGTATATACGAGTATATAATCGTACATACGCAGTATATATTAGTATATACGCAGTATATACGAATATATACGCAGTATATACTAGTATATACGTAGTATATATTAGTATATACGTAGTATATATTAGTATATACTATGCTATACTGCGTATGTACGATTATATACTGCATATGTAGGAGTATATACTGCGTATGTACGAGTATATACTAGTATATATGCAGTATATACTAGTATACCGACCGTGTCGGCATGCCGACTGCAGCAGCAGTGACTGATCTGCAGTCGGCGGACACTTGCGTATGTTGCTCGACTGCACGTCGTATGCGACGTGTCGCACGCTACGGAATGTATTTCATAGAAATACATACGAACCAGTAGTGTCGTATGCAGTTGCTGCTGCTGTATGCAGTCGGTGGCGGAATCAAACCTTAATTCGCCCACTCTTTCGAATACCGGTATTTTTATAAAATACCGGTATTTAGGTACCGCTACTAGCAGTACCGGTATTTTTCAAGGTACCGGTACCTCGTGCAGTACCGGTACTAAAATACCGGTACCCCTGTTCACGGTTGCGGTACCGGTACCCGAAAATACCGGTATTTCAAGTCCTGATTATGGCTAGAAGTTTTACAAAACAGAGTTGTTTTGAATTACGGTAACCCGGTTACGGGTATATTGACCCACCGTAAGTAAGTAAAATAAAATAAAAGGTAAATTAGTTATAATTGTACGCGATTAAGTCCCGTTTCCCAATAATATGAGTAAAGTTTTTTTTTTAAATTAAAGCCTTATCGAATCTTCAAATATAATATACGTAGATTATTTCATCCGTGTGGTAGCTGTGAGACATCCTGTATACATGTATAATTTATTTCTTATTTACTTCCTGTTTTTTTTTTGCATTGTAGGTCAAAAAGTTTTCTTCAATATGCGGAACGTCTGGGACACAAACTATTTCAAGGATTGGACTACTGGTAATGAAAGCCATGTTTACCGATGAACTTCTTTGCCAGTTTACATGGAAAGGCATCAAGGGCTGTACAAAACTGCCTTTTACGAATTACATCAAAATACGAGAATTATTCTTTAAAATTGTAAAGCTAGCTGTTAGCTATTGCAGTGCTATTGAATGTGATTCATTTTTACAAAACAGTGCCATAAAACACAGTGGTCAGCGATTGAAACGAAAATCGTAAGTTTACTTTACCTACCTAAAGAGGATATTTTTATTTTATTTTGTTTATTATGAGACACAGTGGAAGTAAATGATGACTGAAACCGCGTAACATCACTTGTGGCCTTTAAGTCTTAGTCTAGATATATTTGACAAGGTCTGCTCGTTACTTACCTATTGCTTTTAAATGTTTGAAACTGCAATTTCCATTTTCAGCCGTGAAGTGACTCAATATGAAGAAAAGAAAAGAAAAGCCGAACCTACAGCGCAGGTTAACGAGGAATCATTATCTTTGAACAATAACAATACCTCTGATGATGAAAATGAAGAGAAAGAGACTAATAAAACTCAAATTATGGAAAAACAAAGTGCTATTAGAGAGACGAACAAACCGATAAAATACAAAAATAATAACGCAGGAAAAGAAGCTGGTATGTAGTAACTAGATGGAATTATATATTTTTTTCTTAAAAAATGATTAATATATTTTTTGTCGTTCTTTACAGATGATACAAGTTATTCAATCAAACGATCGAAGGTCATTGCTGTACAGTCTGACGTGAAAATAAATAACACGAAAAAATATTTAAACAATACCTCTGATGATAAAAAGGAAGACAAAGAGAATAAAACTAAAATTATGGAAAAACAAAGCGTTATTAGGGAGACGAACCAGCCGATAAAACACAAAAATAACGCAGGAAAAGAAGCTGGTATGTAGTTACTAAATTGAATTATATTATTTTTCTTTGCATAAAAATAAATGATTAATATGATTTTTATCGTTCTTTACAGATGATACTCTAGGTACAAGTTATTCAATCAGACGATCGAATGTCATTACTGTACTGTCTGACGTGAAAATAAATAACAAGATAAAAGATTTAGAAAATGACACCAAAGCAACGAATATAAGCTCTAGTGACTTAACTAATTCGTACGTTTTAAAAAAAAATGCGTAGTGTGCTAATCTAACCAGTTTTTCAATTACTGGGCTTTTGTACAATTTTTTATATAAGTATTCCTTAATCACGCCCCATCATTTAATTATGTCAGCTTAACTGAAATATATTTTGAATGGCTTTTACCTACTAAGTTAAATAAGTGATTTTATCGTTTTTCTTTTTCAATTTTTGTTTTTGGTGTTAATTCTTTGAATAATTCTTCTCTTTAAAATTGTATTTTGTTAAGATTAGAGACTGACTACTATTTTATTGAATTATATCGGGAGTTTTTTTAAGGTCATTTCTTGTCGTGTCTTTATGAAGCACACCATAATATAACTGAATTATATTGTATAAAACCGATGACGCCACGGCACATGACTACACACTATACAGGTGGTTTTTCTTTTTGGGTCAGTGAGGGCAGCTAACCAGATCCTGTGCTGCTAAGCGAAAATCGTCTAAGAAGACCTTTCCTCGATTTCAAATTAACGAAGATTGCCGTTTACAGATATTGGAAAAAACATACTGGGTGCAAGAAAAAGGCCATTTTTGACAAACTTTTTTATTGATGCCAATCTATCCCATTCCTATCCAGGATCAAAAGATGGTATGGGACAAAAAAAATCCTGCTAGAAAAGCCACAAATCGAGGAAAACCTTTCCCCATAGATTAACTACGGAAAAATGTGAAATTCGAAATCCCCGTTTTTTTATATTTTAAATGATTTTACTTTAAGGCGCTACACTGAGAAATTTGGAGACTTTGAAACGCTGTCCTGCCCTGTATGTTTTTTCCAAAATCTGTATACGCCAATCTTCATTAATTTGAATTCGAGAAAAGGTCTTTCAAGACTATTTACGCGTGGTAGCACGGGATCTGGTAGCTGCCATCACTGATCCAAAAAGAAAATCCACCATGTATAGTGTGCTTCCGAGTTCCGGCTTTACGATTTGTTGTAGGATTTATTGTTTTGTATGTGTATAACATTTGTTATTTTTTGTTCTCTTTTCGTTTTTGATTTTTGTCCTATTTGTGTGTAACTTGCGGATACTCTACTCAAACTTAAGGCGACAAATAGGAATAGCCAGCTTTTAAGGCAGTATAACGAACATTCTTTTTCTAATATATCTGTTTGATTATTTTCACTATTTAAATGTGTATTTTCTTAAGATTATCGAATGACTAGCTTTTTAATGGATTAATAATCGGGAGTAAAAATTAAAAAAATATGGCCGTAAGTACGAGGTATATTTATTAGAAACTTTAAAAAGAACACGAAGTCAATACCATTAGCATACGAGTAGTTCTTATAACTAATAAATAATACATCATTATGCGTGCCATATAAATCAAAATAAGAGCACCCTCTTGACAGTGGTCACATATTAATTAATGGTTTACATTCCACTGAAATGATTATTTTTATTTGTCGATTTCCGGTCCTAATGTTGATAATATTGGAATAAATACAACTTGAGTATTCGTAATCATAGATGTAAGTTTGCATTTAACATTTTGTAAACTGTATTCTGTTAATTCTTCTACTTCGCAAGTACGCGATGCTGCATATATGTTAATATGTGAAGAATTAAACGGTCGCTCAAAAAAATTACATTTGTGTTTTAACCTTCTTCCAAAGATTTTAATTATTCCCTGCACAGAAGTTACATATTTTATTTCTACTATATCATTATCGATTGTTAAAAACCATTTATCTCTAATATTTTTCGACAGCAGGCAATTGGCACTTATTCTTACAGTAGTAAATACTTTTTCACCCGTCTCTAAGTAACTTTCATATTTGGCGATGGGGTACTCTTTATGTTCTTGAACATTATAATTTAAATTCCCTAGTTCCTGAATACGATTTGCTATCTGCTCTAGTGGTTGGTTGCCCTTCCGTAACAGATTTTTAATTTTAAAAAGCATACTTTCATATGGATAGGCACTTAAACTGGGTAGAGAGCCGAACCTTGAGACGTCATTTACAATATGGCACAAGTTGTGAATGTTGCTACTGATCGAGTCTTGGCCGTAAATTTCTGCAAATTTTTCAATGTAATCAACAAAGAGTTTGTTAGCTATGTGTCGGTAAGATATGTATGCATCAGAGTAACAAATAGTAACAGCACAGAATAACGTTAAATAATGTTGATATACTTCAAAGGATAAATGTTCCTTTAACACCACTGGACCGAAGTATAACAAAAAGTTTTTGAATTCTGCTGCTTTCCAAAAATGCAGGCAATCCAATTCCCTCAATCTACCTTGTTGTATTTCAGATGGAGTAGTCGATTTAATTTCAATCAATTTTCTTGAAATATCCTGAATATCTCTTGCCGACCATTTCGTTTGAAAATTATAACTACCGCTAGTCCATCCCAATAAACACCTCTTCATCACACCCAAATCTAGTAAATGAAGCGCATCTGCAATTATGAAATCCTTAACCAAATCTATGGGCAAATCTTCTATAGGACTTTTTTCTTTATGGTGATCTGGATCTAGTTGATTCCGGAATGAATGATCCGTACGCAAAGGCATATCTGTTCTGGGAAAACTCATATGTCGACCCCTCCTATCGTATTCGCCGATAGTTGTACATTTCATACATCCATGGTAACTGTTAAATCCTACAGTACCTGAAATTAACGAACACGAGTGATGAATAAAAAATAAACTGAACTTAGCGAATTGCCTCTTTATAAGAGAACAACGGTTGAAACTTAGTATATGCGATATGTTTCAGACTGCAATTGAAGTCCTTTATCATTGCAGTCCGAAACATGTCGCAATTAGTCACTTTCCAAGTGAGTTTCAACCGGTGTTCACTTGTAAAGAATTGCTCTAGGTAGTAAGTAATATAATAAGACAACACAGAAACAGGTCTCTAATAAATAATTTTGAACTCACCTTTTATAAAGCATCTAGCCGGAGTATCACAAATAAAGCAACGAATTTTCACAGATATAATTTGCGTTTTGATCAATAATCCTTCATTAAGTAATTTCAACAAATCATCTACAAATGGACGCAAAAATAATTCCAGTGGCGGTTTTTTGCTACCGAAAAATATAGCTACAACTAATGGAGCAATATCTAATCCGTCTATCCGGCACAAAATTGGCCAAAATTCGTTTTTAGTACTTTTAGCCACAGGCAAACCATCTATGTTAAATGACAAATATAAACATGACGGTAACTTTGTTATCTCTCGATTCAACGCACCTTTGAGGCAATTCTCTAAGCCGTTGTACCAATACTTCCCGTCGCCCATTGATACTATATTACTTATTCTTGGCGTTTTTAATAAACTTCTACTGTCTTTCGGTAATACATTTTTGAAGTCCGTGTTTGAATTATCTCGTATTATACCAAGCAATTCATTTAAGGCATTATGAGGAATTTGGTACTTTAGTGCCCACTGTTGCAATTCGTCCCTTATACCAAAAGAATATGTCTCATTCTCAGAATCGGACAACCAAGCAGTTTCTGCTTCATCGGCTTCCGCTACGTTACTGTCAGTATATGTGACTTCATTTGTATCATTTGGGAAAGTCCCGACACCTTCAATAAAGTTTGACTTGTCAGAACCAGGTATTTCAGCACTTTGTGGATTGACAGTAAGTTCATTAGCATCAGCATTAATTTCATCTGTAAATAAAAGCACTGAATTAAATATAAATCCTTCATTAGGATCAGTCTGGCCGGGATTCGTACCCGGGACCTCCAGTTTCGTATGCAGGATCACTATCAACTAAGCTAAAGCGGTCGTCAAACAATAACAATAATGTTTGTTTACAGTCTTACACACATCGACCTAGTCCCAAAACTAAGCAAAGCTATATACTATATACAGGCTGGATTTTCTTTTTGGGTCAGTGAGGGCAGCTACCAGATCCCATGCTGCTACGCGAAAATGGTCTTAGAAGACCTTCCCTCGAATTGAAATTAATGAAAATTGGCATTTACAGATTTTGGAAAAAACATACTTACAGGGTGCGAGAAAAAGGTAATGTTTGACAAACTTTTTTTTTGATGCCAATCGATCCCATTCCTATCCAGGATCAAAAGTTTGTATAGGACCAAAAAAAGTTTGCGACTAGAAAAGCCACAAATCGAGGAAAACTTTTTCCATACAATTACTATGCAGAAAAAGCGAAATTTTATTCACATTAAAATCCCCGTTTATTTACTGTAATGTTTTCATACAAAATTATGGTTCTTAAACGTAACAGGACTGAATGGCGAGAAAAAAAAATGTGAAAAGTATTACACTTTTTCTTCATAGTAAATGTATGGAAAAAGTTTTCTTTAATTTGTGGCTTTTTAGTACATTATCGTAAGTTGACCCCTTGGAATCAATTGATACTGGATATGAATGGAATCGATTGGCATAAAAAAATAACAAGTGAAAAATAAAAGTTTTCATTTTCATACAAAATGCATGGAAAAAGTTTTCCTCGTTTTGTGGCTTACTAGACTATTTTCACGTAGCAGGACGGGATCTGGTAGCTGCCCTCACTGACCCAAAAAGAAATCCAATATGCTGAATCATTGGGAACAAATATTAGTGCTTATCATACAAATAATGCCGCTTATACCGGAATCTGAACCCAGTCATCTAGCTTGGTATGGGTTTATCCAGAAATCACGTGAGGGTTTTTGGGCCACTTTTAGACCCCCCTACCCCCTTGGTGATCTTTGGTGAGGTTCTAGACGACCCCCCCCCTTCCCCACGAAACCTCACGTGTATTTTAATAATTTATCACCACTTATGAATTTTTTTAAGTTAATGAAGTATATTAGTTAATCTTGTGCTTATTTTGGTTATGCGTTATGAAAACGTGATTGTGTAATTTCTCCTATCTTTTAAGAAAATGCTACATGAGTAGATATAATTTCTCGGTATTGTTGGTGCAGTAAAAAAATACACGTGAGGTTTCCTTTGTACCCCCCCTCCCCCAACGTGATCAGTAGTGAGGTTTTCGTAACCCCCCCCCCCCACCCTTTGAAACCTCGCGTGATTTCTGGATAAGCCCTATGTATCATGCAGAGTAGAACCTACCTACCAATTTAGGCTTCAGTAGTAGTCATATTTAAGTTCATAACCTATATATAACCTACAGAGCTGCAGAGCCCTAAAAAAGGATTCTGATATCATCTCATAAGAATGAAACAAAAATTGCACTTACCTGAAGTTGAGCTTTCTTGAATCTCGAGTATTTTTCGGTAAAATGTTGATGAGAGACGAAAACGTTTTGGTTCACGATCCATTTTGATATTATTCAATGATTAACTATCAGCAAAGTTTGGAAAGCTTTAGACGTTGTAGTGACTTTTTCCATTTAAATCTAGACACAAAGTGTAGGAACAGTTACGTAACGTTACGACACTTTTCATAATTTTAGTAATAAAGTGTCGACACAGTTACTAAACATTGTGCCTAAATTCTACACCAGTCACAATTTAGTCGCAAATGTGTATAAAATGTTTCGACACAAATGTTTCAGTAACGTGTGGACACGATGACTACACTTAATTACTAAAACAATTTCAGTCGCATTGTGTATGAACGGTTACCACACATAAAAACCAAATCTAACACAGTCGCGGAGACTCGTAACGGTTACGAAACTGTTTCGACTTGTGACTACTTTGAAAAATCTGCGACCGAAAATGGTTATATGGGTGCACTCGACCATAGCCTCGCCAGCGGCCGTCCGAAATCCGGACTCGTCTCCGGGGAAAACTAGTCTACCCGCTTCCTCTCCAAGGGCGTGCCGAGAAACGGCACGCCCTTGGAGAGGAAGGCAGGCAGGGAGAGGTCGTGCCCCACCACGGCCACGAGCGTGGCCCGCTGCTCTGGCCATGTTGGGCACAATGCGAGCGTGTGCTGCGCACTATCTTCGGCGTCGCCGCACGCGTGGCATTCCGCCGTCGGTTCCCGTCCCGCCACCCTGCACAGATATTTGCCGAAGCAGCCATGCCCCGATAGGATCTGCGCAAGGTGGAAGGAGAGAAACCCTCCTTTTCTTCCGACCCATCTCTCCAGGACGGGTCGGATCGCTCCGATGGTCCAGTGGCCGGCACTCGGCACCTCCAGCCTTTCCTTCCACCTCTGGATGAGGACACGGCGGGAGTCCAGTCTCCACCGCCTGATCTCCTCCAGAAGTGGTTGGACCCCCCTGGCCCGCGCCTCGGTGACACGCCAATATACACCGGCCAGAGCCGAGGCGTCGAGGTCAGACGTCTCCTAACCTAACCTTTTTTTTTTTTTTTTTTTAACCCAGGGAAAATCTTCATAGATTCCATCGCGCTTTGGGGGCGCATCCGTGACTCCACCAGCAGTTGTCCGGTTTTCACTGGACCCAACTGTGGGGGAATTGGTCGAGTGTTCCCCCACCACCAACCTTCGAGCGTACGCTTTTGTATCGCGCGCTCCTACCCTGTGACCTCAATCCGGTAGGTGACAGTTGTCCCCGTGCCTGTCACCCGGAGGTCCTTACTAAGGAGGCAGCCGGCGATCATGCGCCAGCCTTCTACGCCCAGGGCGTCTGCGGCGCCGTTGGTCGGACGTATTGGAGTCCTCCCTGGTCCGTTCCGCCGTCTCTTTCTGCCGCATTACCTCCTCGCAAAAGGAGACGGCCTCCTGCCACGACCTCTCGCTGTCGACCATAGATTGAATGACGGCCGGCAGCGAGATGTCGTATCCCACTGCAAGTGAGAGGCAAGCCCTCTGTTCGGCAAAAGCCGGACACACTTCCAGCGTGTGTTGCGCTGTGTCTTCCGCCCCT
Source organism: Epiblema foenella (assembly GCA_963556455.1). Lineage (NCBI taxonomy): Eukaryota > Metazoa > Arthropoda > Insecta > Lepidoptera > Tortricidae > Epiblema > Epiblema foenella. The sequence continues at coordinate 10,842,835 of OY747097.1, read as the reverse complement.
CCACACTGGTGACAGATTGGTGTCGGTTCCCTCCTTGCGATCTTCCACAGATACCTGCCGAAGCAGCCATGCCCCGTGAGAATCTGTGCGAGGTGGAAGGAAACCGCACCCCACTTCCTATTGAGCCATCCCTGTAGGACAAGCCGCACTGCTGTTATGGTCCAGTGGCCAGCACTCGGCTGCTCCAGAGCTTCCGTCCACTTCCGGAGAAGGGTTTGGTGGGCGGCTTCTCTCCATCGCCTTATCTCCTCCGGGCCTGGTTGGTCTCCTCTGTGGCGGGACTCGGCTACCCGGTGGTACACCCCCGCTAACACCTCGGCGTCCAGCTCCCAGGGTGGGGTGCCCGCCAGAACGCAGGCCGCCTCAAACGAGGTGGTGCGATACGCCCTCGATACCCTGATCGCCATGACCCTTTGCGGTTGTCGCAGGTGGGCCTTGTTCTGGTAGGCGGACAGGGCGTCCACCCAGATGGGTGCCCCGTACAGGGCCATGGATCCCACCACGCCCGTGTACAGTCGGCGACAGCCTGCTTTCGGCCCGCCTACGTTCGGAAGAAGCCGGCTTAGGGCGGCGGCTGTACCCACGAGCTTTGGGGCCAGTCGCCGGAAGTGTTCCTTAAAATCCTATCGGCTGTCAAGGACGAGTCCAAGGTACTTCATCGTCTTCTCGACGCCAACGGGTACTCCGCCGACAACAATTTGTGCGCCAGGTGGAGGCGCCCTCCGAGGTCCGTGGAAACACAGGGCTTCTGATTTGTGCAGGGCGACCTGTAGTCCCAGTTTCCGGATATTCTCCGCTACGTGGGCCACGCCTGCCGTTGCCAGGAGGGAGGCGTCTCTGAGCGTGCCACCACGGGCCGTTACGAGGGTGTCATCGGCGTAGCACGTTAATTGGACCCCCCGCAGGTTGGCGCCGCGTCGCACCCAGTCGTAGCCGATGTTCCACAGGAGCGGTCCTAGGACTGAACCCTGTGGGACACCGCACGACATGTCCTTTTCTACCCACCGGTCTTTGGTGGGGTATCGGATGGTCCTCTCCGACAGGTATGCGGACACCACCCCGCACAGATACTCCGGCACGCGGTGGTATCTGAGCGCCTCTTTGATGGTCTCCCAGGGGAGAGTGTTGAACGCGTTTGCGATGTCAAGAGATACCGCCAGCACCACCTCTCCCTGGGACACCGCGTCATCCGCCAGGGCCCTCACTCGCGCTATGGCATCGATGGTGGACCTGCCCCGACGGAAACCGCACTGGCACGCGCTTGATAGATTATTATTAAGAAATATTATCAGTTTGTTCGCAAATAGATTGTCATTGATTTCTGGTCACGTTTCATAACTTTAATAAAATATGTATCTCAATCCTTATTAGTTAACATTATAAATCTTTAAATAATATAATTATCATTTCCGTATTACTTTTATCCAAATAGTTAACAAATTATTTGGATAAAAGAAGTAATCTGACCATGCAGCGCCAAATTGTCCATTTAATCAATGACAGTCTATTATTGCATTTAGAGATGCTAAACTAGGAAAATAAGCATAAATATGATTTACATTTGTTAATAAATATCGTAAATAATATTACATCACTTAAATTGCATTTCAATTGTAATAATTCGATATTTATTGTATAAAAGTATCTATTTGATTACTCTGTGTCAAAGTGGTGCCAGTTTCCTCGTTTCTGATTGGTCGAAGAGCATTTTACGGTTCAGTCGAAAATGACGTGATATTTGTGTATAAATGGCTCCTTCAGAGCGTTGCAAGACACATTTCCTTCGAAGTTGCTGAACCGAAAGGTGCCGAACCGTGAGTTAAGTACTTTTATGCTATTTGTGCCATTTAATTTGTTGTATATTACTACTTTATCCTTGCAAATGTTGCTATTGCTATTATTTTAGACTATGTGAATAAAATTACATTAATTTATTTTATTACTAATTATTGCTTATTACTTATTATCTTTGCCTGTATTTATTATACTATGAGTAGCCTAGCTAGTCCGTCAGATACCAATTTATGACGGAAATCAACTGATACTTACTGTTCTCTGGGTAATGGAATGAGTTATTATAAAATATATTATAAAAAGAATTTCTTAAGTTTCATTTACTTCTTTTAAATAACCTTATCAATTACAAATAGCCTTAAAGTAAGTTCAAGCTTCTATATTGCTATACTTCTAAACAAATAATCTAACATCAGAAGTAGGATAGTATCCAGCCACACCCTATAACAAACATAATTTATTTCAGATGGCTCTGGATCTGGAGGCTTTGAAGGATTTCCTTAAAGCGATAAAAGATGCTGTCTCCGGTGGCCGCGGGAAGGACGAAGACATCGCCTTGCCGATTTTCGATCCCGCTACAAGCGACAGTGGCGCCGAGTCCTGGTGCACCAAAATAGAGGCCCTCTCCAAGGAGTTCGGCTGGAGCAGCATCGCAACTGTTGCCAAGGCAGGTAAAGCTCTAAAGGGTTCTGCATTAGTCTGGTTTGAGTCATGGGACCCTGCAGAGGGCCGTTCATGGGAAAATTTTCACACAGAATTAACGGACTTATACCCGGAAAAGAAAAATCTTTCTGAAAAACTTCAAAAGGCAGTGTTATATTCATCTGATACGGCCGATTCCTATTGTGAATATGCTAGGGAGAAGATTAGGCTTTTTAAAAGTACTAAAATTACCTTTACTGAAACACAGCTAGTGGAACTGGTATGTGGTGGCATAACCGACGTAAATGTTAAAATGGCATCTTTTAACAACAATGTCAAAACAACTTCCGAACTGATTAGTCTATTTTCGTCATATGCAAAAGCTAAGAAACGGTCGTCAGAGCAAAGTGGGAAGGAGTCTAAGGACTACGGTCCGAGCTTTTCTAAACGTCCCAAAGTAGACAACCGATCCAACGACGTGAAGTGTTTCTCATGCGGTAAACAGGGCCATACCAAGGCGCAATGTTTAAAAAGGGAAACTTCCCAAAATAGCCAGGAACCACAAAATCAAAAAACTGGCGATTTCAACAAAAGGTATTGCTCTTATTGCAAGAAACCAGGTCACACAGATTTAGTCTGTAGATATAAACCAAAATCGAGTGATACCACCAGTACTTCCGCAACTAAGGAGATTAATTTTTTAGAGAATCGGAATTAAAGCTGACAGAAGTGTTTATTTATGACCAAAAGGTTAATTCACTTCTGGACACGGGAGCTAATTGCAGTATAATTAAGGAATCTGTAGCGAAGCGCCTTGGTTGTCCCTTTTTACCATGTTATTTGCGTCTATGCGGAATAGGTGAAGGTAGTTTAGATGTATTTGCAAAGATTAAGGCCCCAATTAGATCAAACGATGTGTGTATTGAACTTGATATTTACGTGGTTAGAGACAAAGGTTGCCGTTACGATCTTCTAATAGGAAGAAATGCTGTTCAATATTCTGATATCGAAATCATTACAGATGCTTTGGGTTCTCGTTTAGCTAGAAAAACATCGCCAACTTCAAGTACGGAGGTTAATTTTATTGAGGATGTTGCTAACTTACAACACCTATCCGATCTTTCTAATACATTGGCTCATTTAGACAATGATTTACAAGAAAAAATAAAAGCGATATTCCAAAAGTATCCTTCCGTATTTGATGTAGTGGGTAATGTGAATACAGGCGAATTAAATATCAAACTTAAGAAAAACGATGTCGTTTATTATAGACCATACAGGTTGGCCCCAATAGAGAGAGAGAAGGTAAATAATATTGTACAAGGTCTATTGAATAAAGGAATTATTCAAGAAAGTAAGTCTCCTTTCGCCAGTCCAATGATATTGGTTAAAAAAAGTGATGGTACAGATAGAATGTGTATAGACTACAGAGCCTTAAATAAACTAATCGAAAGAGACAGATACCCTCTCCCTCTCATTGAGGACCAAATTGATAAACTCGGACGAGCAAAATTCTATATCTCTATTGACATGAAAAATGGTTTTTATCAAATCCCTGTTTCAAAAGACTCTACCAAATACACAGCATTTATAACCCCGGACGGGCATTATGAATTTCTTAGGATGCCCTTTGGAATTTGTAATGGCCCGTCCGTCTTCCAAAGAGCAATATCTAAAGGCTGTGCATCACCTTAAATTCTTACTTGTGTATATGGACGATATTCTCATCCCTTTTGAAACCGTCGAACAGGGTTTGCAATACTTAGAACAAACGATTTCCGCCCTCAGTAGTGCAGGTTTCACTATCAATCTTAAAAAATGTAGATTTTTCGTCGAAAGTATTGAATATTTGGGTAGACACATTTTACAAAATGGTGTCAGACCAAGTGAGAACAAAATAAAGGCTTTAGTCAACTCTCCTGTCCCCAATAATGTCAAACAAGTTCGACAATTTATGGGTCTTGCCAGCTATTTTAGAAAATTTATCCCCGATTTTGCGGCGCGAACCGCTTGCATTTCAAAATTAACGAAAAATAATCAAAAATGGGAATGGGGCACTGCACAGGTTGCTGCTAGAAAATACGTGATAGACCATCTAATTTCCCAACCATTACTTACTATTTTTGACCCAAAGCTACCAACGGAACTACATTCGGATGCCAGCTCAATTGGTTATGGTGCGATACTTTTACAAAAAGTCAATAATGTAAACAAAGTCGTTGCATATTACAGCAAAAGGACTAGCCCAGCAGAGTCTAGGTACTGTTCATATGACCTAGAAACTTTAGCCATTCACAATGCTTTAAAACATTTCCGACATTATCTGCTTGGCATTGACTTTAAAATAGTTACAGATTGTAACGCCATTAAATCAACCATGACCAAAAGAGATCTGTCACCGAGAGTGGCTCGTTGGTGGACTCTGATGCAGGATTTTAGTTTCGAAATTGTTTATAAAAAGGGTAAATTTATCAGTCATGTAGATTTCCTTAGCCGCAATCCGGTAGAGTCTACACAACAGAGGAGTTTTTCGTTGCCAGAAGTTAACGTTATTGAAATAGAAGATAATAATATTTCGCGATCGTGGTTAAAAATTGCACAAGATAATGATTTAGAAACCCAGAATTTAATGACACAGTTAGCGTCTGGTGACTTAGACCCAAATCGCTATATAATAAAAAATAACTTGCTGTACTATAATATTGTTCCCGACGCAGAACCAAGGCTGTTTGTTCCGAAGGGTTATAGGTTGAGTATTTTAAGACTTTTTCATGACGAGAACTGCCATGTGGGATTCGACAAGGTGATACATAAAATAAGACAATATTTCTGGTTCCCTGGGATGTCAGCTTTTATCAAAAAATACCTTTCCCATTGTTTAATTTGTATTGAGAAAAAAGGTCATTCTGGGCCAAAACAAGGTTATTTACATCCAATTGACAAGACTGCTGTCCCATTTCATACAATACATTTAGATTGTACTGGCCCGTTTACCACAACTGATGAAGGTTACAAGCATGTTTTGCTGATAGTGGATGGATTCACAAAATTTTGCTTATTAAAGCCATTAAAATCTTTAAATGCTCAAGAATTGGTACCGATCATAAGAGAAACCATCACATTATTCGGTACACCTTCATTGGTCGTCTCTGACCGTGGCACTAATTTTAGCTCTCGTCTAATCCAATCCTTGTTTAGAGAATTAAATATCGAACACCACATGATAGCTACCGGCACACCTCGTAGTAATGGTCAAGTAGAAAGATATAATAATAATAATAATAATAATAATGAATTTTATTTCAGGTAATGTACAAGTACAACCCATATCAATATCACAATAGTATAAATAACACAAAGTTACAAAAGGAACAATAAATAAATTAAATTGTCACTTTCTATTTTGTTCGCGATGCACCGTCACCCAGTATTTAAGTATTCTACAGTCCAAACGTTGGGACAGGGCACGGAGAATCCCATTATTAGATGAGCTGATGCGATCCCTGAACGACGCTATCCGCGATCTAATAATAGCGTAGAAGTCTGGGACCCTGGCCTCCGCAAACATGTTCGACGCACTACAATAACGCGGTAGCTTCATAAGGATACGGAAAGCATTATTGTACTGAACTCTTATGGTATTCATTGCGCGTCTGGTGCAGTTGACCCAGAGCTGGCATGTGTAGAAACATTGACAGAATGCTCTAAACAATGTCAGCCTAACTGGGCCACTGCACCGCGCGAATCTCCGCGCGAGCATGTTGGATCTGACTGCGGTAGCTCGGCGTTCACGCTCTATGTCAGTATCATCTCGGAGAGTCTCCGTGACCACATGTCCCAAGTATTTGAACTGTATCACTCTTTCAATTACAGTGCCATTCAAATACACTGGGGGAACACAATCCGGACCCTTACCCGCTCTAAAAACTAGGCATTGGGTCTTATTAACATTGTATTGTAGCCCATGTTCTGCCGCGTAACGTTCACAAATGCCTAGGAGTTTCCTGAGTCCACTGATTGAGGGGCTGAGGAGCACCATGTCGTCGGCATAGCTGATATTATTCAAACAGGTCGAATCAATGTGGCAGCCGACTTTTGTGCCCCTCAGCTCCTCAATCAGATCATTAATGTATAAGCTAAACAGGTCCGGTGATGTTACCCCCCCTTGACGAACTCCACACTCTAACCTATATTCGTTAGAAGTGGAGTCGCCCCATTTCACTACATTGGATTGATTTTCGTACCAATATCTCAACAGGTTCGCGGTTTGTACTGGTACGTCTGACTGGCCGAGTTTCTCCCATAGTAGATTATAATTTACCAGGTCAAAAGCACGACTCAGATCCAGGAAGCATGCATAAACAGAGGTGTCCCTACGTAAATAGTGACTCACTGTTGATTTTAAACTATATATAGCGGAATCTGTTGAGAGGCCGGTACGAAAACCGAATTGCGCATCATTCAGAACCAAATTCTGCTTTAGAGACGGGTGAATTAACCTCTCCAGAATTTTGCCTGTAATATTTCCAAGAGAAATCGGTCGATAGTTTTTAAGACTGGTGAGGTTGCCCGTCCTATTTTTTGGAACTGGAACCACCACGGTTTTGGTAAGACTGCTAGGCAGATATGTAGCAACTGTCACTAATATGTTAAATACATTGTGTGATGAATCGTCTGACTGGCCGAACGGTCTTTGGAAAGTACAGCAAACTATAAATACTACTGTTCAAAAATCTACTGGATTTACACCCTTACGATTGCTCATAGGCGTAGAAGCAAATATACCATGTGTCCAAGTCCGTTTAAATGAGGTTCTTAATGAAGATGATGAACCAGTTATAAATGTGCAGGCTGATCGCGAACTCGCTAGGCAACGATTACTACGGATATCGGAAAAATTTAAGCAACGTTTTGATTCATTGAGACGTAATAACAAGAATTATAATATAGGAGATTTAGTTTATGTTAATCAAAGCCATAGACGTAATGATAAGTTAGGCCAGAAATTTAAAGGTCCTTACGAAATTTCATCTTTACTTCCCAACGACCGCTTTGCTCTGAAAGGTACTGGTAATTTAAGAAACATTGTAATTGCTAAAGAAAAGTTGCGATATTGGCCAGGAGAATGGGAAGAAGAAAATATTGTTATCGAAGATGCCATTAACCAATAAAAAAAAAACACATAATGTGAACATGTAAACATTTATTAGAATTTTTTTTTTATACAGTTTTTATTTTAAGATAAAAATAAAATTACGCTGGTCGGCCACATACTTGGTACCGATTGGTCTCACTGGCAGCGTGTGAATGTAATCGGTATGTCTATGTATGATTTGGCATTTGTTTCTGGAACATCTATTGGGTATCCGCTGGTCGGCCAAATACTTGATGTCAATTGTTCTCACCGGCAGCGGGTGAATGTAATTGGCATGTCTATGTATCTGGCAAATACCCATCCCATTCGCTGGTCAATTGCTTGATTGGTGTTGGCCTACCTCAATGGCAGCGATTGAATGGGGCTAACATGACTATTTAAGTATCAACTATATATACACTGACTCAAAATAATTATATCTAAAAGAAAAAACATTGATAATATTGTTAATGATTTTTCTTTTAGATATAATTATTGATTTTGTCGAGGACGAAGTACCGTCAGTATGGCCGTGATAGATTATTATTAAGAAATATTATCAGTTTGTTCGCAAATAGATTGTCATTGATTTCTGGTCACGTTTCATAACTTTAATAAAATATGTATCTCAATCCTTATTAGTTAACATTATAAATCTTTAAATAATATAATTATCATTTCCGTATTACTTTTATCCAAATAGTTAACAAATTATTTGGATAAAAGAAGTAATCTGACCATGCAGCGCCAAATTGTCCATTTAATCAATGACAGTCTATTATTGCATTTAGAGATGCTAAACTAGGAAAATAAACATAAATATGATTTACATTTGTTAATAAATATCGTAAATAATATTACATCACTTAAATTGCATTTCACTTGTAATAATTCGATATTTATTGTATAAAAGTATCTATTTGATTACTCTGTGTCAAAGTGGTGCCAGTTTCCTCGTTTCTGATTGGTCGAAGAGCATTTTACGGTTCAGTCGAAAATGACGTGATATTTGTGTATAAAAGGCTCCTTCAGAGCGTTGCAAGACACATTTCCTTCGAAGTTGCTGAACCGTAAGGTGCCGAACCGTGAGTTAAGTACTTTTATGCTATTTGTGCCATTTAATTTGTTGTATATTACTACTTTATCCTTGCAAATGTTGCTATTGCTATTATTTTAGACTATGTGAATAAAATTACATTAATTTATTTTATTACTAATTATTGCTTATTACTTATTATCTTTGCCTGTATTTATTATACTATGAGTAGCCTAGCTAGTCCGTCAGATACCAATTTATGACGGAAATCAACTGATACTTACTGTTCTCTGGGTAATGGAATGAGTTATTATAAAATATATTATAAAAAGAATTTCTTAAGTTTCATTTACTTCTTTTAAATAACCTTATCAATTACAAATAGCCTTAAAGTAAGTTCAAGCTTCTATATTGCTATACTTCTAAACAAATAATCTAACACGCTCAGATCTGGCCCTGGCCCCTCCAGATGCCGGACGAGTCGGTTTGCGATAATGCGCTCGAAAAGTTTTGCCACCTCGTCAAGCAGTACTATTGGCCGGTAGGCAGATGGTGAGTCAGCCGGTCTTCCCTTCTTTTGCAGTAAGACTAACTTTCCTGACTTCCAGGCGCGGGGTATCTGCCCCTGTCGAAGGCAGGCGCTGAACAGCGCCCTCACTCTTGGCTCCAACGGGCCGAGTGCCAGCACCCACGCACGTCCGGGAATGCCGTCGGGACCCGGGGCGGTGTTTTTGTGACGAAGCCTCAGTACCGCCGCTCCTAACTTTCCTTCTGTGACCTCGGGGGGAGCCGCCTCCTCTTGCACCCTCGCCATTAGTTCCATGCGCGGGGGGGGGGTATGGTCGCCCCTCTCTGGGAACAGGGTGTCCACGACCCGGCTTAGGAGGTCCGGTTGGAGACTTTCTGTGAGCGGGGGAGCCCAAGGGCGTAGCTTGCACATCACCATCTTGTACGGCCTCCCCCACGGATCGCTGTTCAAAGTCTCCAGCATTTCCTGGTCCGCCGAGTCCCTTGCTTGACCGATGGCTGCGCACAGGGTTTTGCTGGCCTCCCTGTATTCTGCGTATAACCTATCCTCCTGGGTCCGATCGCGCCTCCTCCTTCTCCGGCTTCTAGTGTACTGGCGTCTTGCAATCACACAGGAATTGCGCAGCTGCGTGAGCCCTGCAGTCCACCAGTACAGGTGTCGCTTCGGGGAGGCCGCTTTAGCCCGCGGCATTGCGGCATCGCAGACCTCCACCATGGCATCGCCGAGTTTTGCCGCCTCCCGGTCTACCTCCACAGGGTCTTTGGGCTCCTCCATCCAGGCTTGGACCAGGGCGGCCTCGTGGAGAACGTCTCGGTCCAGGCGTTTCAGAGCCCATCGGGGGGCATCGTCTCTCCGGGGGTGGCTTGGACCGTCCCGATTCGTCGGGTGGGCGGGGACTTCATATCGGACATATCTGTGGTCCGATAGGGTCTCCACGCCCTCCATCACTTCCCAGCCCTGGATCCTGCGCGCCAGGGAGGCATTTGCGAACGTGACGTCCACGATGGAGCCGCCATTTTGCCGTACGCACGTGTCGACCGTCCCTCGGTTGAGCACCACTAGCCCGGTCGCAACCGCCCACTCCTCCAACAGTTGCCCTTTTGGGGTCGTCGCGGATGATCCCCACGCCGAAGACTTGGCGTTGAGATCCCCGGCGACGAGCACTAGTTCCGGGCGTCTTCTACCGATGAGTGCTCCGACCTCATCAAGGAACGTCTCAAACTCGGCCAGGGTCTTGTTTGGCGAGAAGTACACTCCGACAACCATTACGCCACCGATGCATGCCGAAACGTACCCGCTGCCTCTAACGTCGTTTACGAGTGGCGCGGAACCAACCGATGGCTGCGTGGCTATGGCAACCACGCCATCACGGTCGCCCACCCAGTTGTCCCTTGGCGGAACCGAATAGGGCTCGGCCACCACCACTATATGTATCATCCACTCCACCATGCTCTGGAACAGGAGGTCCTGAGCTCTGGCGCAGTGATTGATGTTCGCCTGAAGGAAGCGAAGGGTGGCCATATTACCCTACGGTCGGTAAAACCTCCTCGTCCTGGGATTCGGCGTTGCCATCCCGGAGGTCGGGCTGAGAGGGGGCACTGGGGCCCTCAGCAGCGCGGGTCTTCCGTTTGGGAGGGTTGCATGTCCTGCTCCCCATCCTGTGGTTTGCAGGTCGGCCTCCCTCTTTGCACAGCGTGCAAAGAGGGGCTGCTGAGCATGCGCTTGCTCTATGCCCTGTCTGGCTGCACCGGTAGCACTGCTGGCTCCGGTCTACCACCGCTTTGCATTTCACAGCCACGTGGCCTACTTCAAGGCAGCGGAAGCAGCGCTGAGGGCGGGCATCGAGCAACTTCACCTGTGCTCAGATCCAGCCCACAAGCAATCGTCCGCTTTCCGCTACCTTTTTGGCCGCTGCGATGGGACACCGGAGCCACACCGACCCCTAAGCTTCTGGCGTCGGGTTTTATGTCGCCAACCTTGACATCCTGGGCCGAACAGTTTCCGACCCTCGCAATCGCCGCTGCGATGTCTTCCGCTATAACCGAGTCGTCCAACCCAGATAAGCGCATTTCTGCGCATTTGGTAGGACGCGACACTCTGACTTCTTCTGGGTTGAATAGCTCTTGCAGCTTTTCAGCCAGCTTGTCTGCTTTTGATGCGCTGTTCGCTCCTGGTATTTCCAGTAATCGTGCGCCAGTAGCCGCCACTTTAAACCTGATTGACTGGATTTCCAGTTCAGACAGGTTTACTTTAGATTTTGCCTCGGCTATGATGTCCTTGTAGGTGACTCCCTTCGCAGCTGTCTCTGGTTGGATAGACAGCGCTACGGACATGGAACGTGGGGGTCGTAGCTTGCGAAACGTAGGCCTTTTGGGCTGCGGCGGCGCCATTGCCTGTTCTTTCACCGGGGTTTTTGTTTCCGCGGCCTTTTTAGCCTTTTTACGCCCACTGACCACTTTAGTCCAGGCTTGGTTCCTTGACGCGGGCGTTGGCGATAGTGGCAGGGGGACTGGTGTCACGGGGAGAGCAGTGTCGACTCCAGCGTGGGTCACCGTCTTTTTCCCCTTTCCCTTTCCTTTTTTCCCCTTTCGGGGCTGCTCCGTGAGATTCTGGGGCCCTCTTGTTGCAGCTGAGGCGGGAGCCGGCTCGGCTGCGGAAGAGGCCACCTGCTCGTTCTGTCGCTCTCGGTCGGCAGCCTGCGGGGGCCACATTGGTTGGGCCGGCAGCAGTCTCCCCTCCCTTTCTAGGGCGCCCAGCCTCTCGTCCAGCATCAGCCCCACCTGCGCTGAGATGGACCGCGCTACCTCGTCCATGTTTAGCGAGCCAGAAGTGACTCCGCAGGACCTGCTTTTGGGCTGGATTAGCTCCCCAGGTTGAGACGCGATCGTTGCTGGCGACCGCCTAGCCTGGTCCCGAAACTCCGCTCTCAACTGTGCCATTTCGGAGCGGAGATCCGCCAGCTCAGCACGCAGGCGGTCATTTTGCGCCTGCAACCTCCGCGTCTCGTCTGAGGAAGTACGCTCTATGAGCTTCTCAAAAACTTCCTTAATTGACATAGTGGCGTCATTAAGGTCCCTCACGAAGGTGCCTTTCAGGTTGCCTGATCTAGAGGCAACCTTGGCTATGGCCTCCAAGCTGTTCTCCGCCCGCTGAACAAGCGACGGCAGCGAGAGCTCGTGCTCCGCACCGGCGTCCCTTACCAGTTTCAGGCGGCTTGCCAGGCTGCGAGCCGAAGCGGAAGAGGACCGTCCACGCCCTCGCCCTGAGGAGGACTTGTTGTTCCGCTCGGGGGTTTCTTCGGGAGCTGACTCTGATGCGCTCCCCTTTCCCATACTCCCGTCGGCGGACTTGTTCTCGCGTCCCTGGAGGCGAGGCCTCTTTCGAAGTGCCCAAGGTGGCTGGGAGCCTCTCTCCACCTCTTCGAGCCACGGCGGATTCTCCGCGTCCAACCGGGGCATAGGAGAGTCTGCGGATGACTCCCGCGCTCCCGCTGGGTCTTCGAGCCTGAAGGGAGTCAGGCATGGGCGCGCCCGGTGCCTGCCCCTGGTTGCGGTGTTTCTGCGCGCCCCGTTGGTGGGGGATGGCCGTTGTCCTTCCTCATCAGCAGCAATGCCAGCGGGTGTGTCGGATCGCACAGTATACATGGTCTCATCCGTATCTGGCGCCGACTCTCCAAGAGCCCCGCTTGGCCCTCCTTCTTTCAGCCGGGTCAGCAGCACCCTGGGAATCCTCTGGAAGCGGGCCTCTCGCCCCCCCTCCAACGGTGTCGCCGGTGCGCGCTCGTCGTTTGGAGCATCCACCATGGCTCCCTCTCCTTCCTTGTGGGCTTCTCCACCACCCTCGGTCGCTCCACGCCGCACGAAACGACCGTGGCGGTCGCGCACCGGAGCGCCACCCGCCTCCCTTGCCGGGATCTGAATTGAGGTGAAGTTTAGATCAATGCATGGGCCTGGGTAGCCCACGCATTGATCCCCGCCATCCCCTTGCACCGGTGACCGTACCAGAGATAGGCGGGGACGAAAAATCGCCTTCTCGTCGTCGTCTGCGCCCGGCTTGTCTCCTCCGCCGCGCATTCTTAAAACTAATCCCAATCTTTGAGCACCATTATCCTGTGAACATTTGCCATGGTCGTCGTGTTTTTCCGTCCTTGAGCGGTGTGCCCCCCCAGAATACGGTGGGCGGCATGTCACCACAGAGCGGGCGCTTGCCCGTTCTGTGGTGACACGGAGGATTGAAACCCCCTGGGGTAGTTTTATTAGCTATTTTTACGCCACTCATATTTAGCTATTTTTTAAAGGAGGTATGCCCCTCCTCTGACGCTCGTGACTGGGCTCCCCCCAGCCATTCATCCCTTCGGCACGCCTGTCACACCTTGGAATTAGGGATTTTTTATAGTGGTTATCTCCACGTGACCCTCCGCTCAGTGAGGAGGGTCCCCGGTCCGCTCAGTGCGGATTACGGGTTGCCCGACGAGGGGCCTGACACGAGGCCATTCCCGCCGCGCCACGAGCCCGCTAGGTGCGTCCGCACCGCCACCGCTGCCCATTGGCTGCCAAGCAGGCTGCCGAGCAACAAACGCCGCATCCTTTGCCACCTCAGATTAGCTGAGGCATGCTGGGAGCGGCCAGCCACAAAAACTCGGCACTAAAGCCCGCGCAGGAGTGAACTCAACTGCAATTCCGTCCCGGGAGACCTGGCGTCTCACGCTGTGCCCTCTGCTAGGTTCAGAGGGACACGCGGAGTAGCCCATCGTGTGCTGTGCTTAGTCTGGCCCCTCCCCTCAGGCCTGTCCGGTTTGGGTGGCCCTATCCGGCATAGCCCTGAGGATCCTGGGGGCACGCAAGCCCCTTCACCGCGGCAAGGTGACAGCACTCGAAGGAGGCCCCACAGCACTCCTTTTTTTTTTTTTTTTAAGAGCACCCAGTCATACCCGATGTTCCACAGAAGTGGGCCAAGAACTGACCCCTGTGGAACACCGCACGACAGCCCCTTCTCCTGCCACTCCTCGCGCGTTGGATACCTGACGGCTCTATCGGTGAGATAGTCCTCAACCGTCTTCCTCAGGTACTCAGGCACGCCATGACGCCTCAGTGCCGCCGTGATGCAGGCCCAGGGCAGGGAGTTGAACGCGTTGGCGATGTCGAGGGACACCGCCACTACCACCTCTCCCCGGCACACTGCTTCATCCGCCAGGGCCCTCACGCGTGCGATTGCGTCAATGGTGGACCTGCCCTGGCGGAATCCGAACTGGTAATCACTGAGGTCTGGACCTACCCCCCCAAGATGCCGGTTGAGGCGAGCGGCTACCACGCGCTCAAGTAATTTGCTGGCCTCGTCTAGCAATACGATCGGCCTATAGGCTGATGGCGAGTCTGCCGGTCGCCCCTCCTTGCGCAAAAGGACCAGCTTGCCGGTTTTCCAAGCGCGGGGGAATTGTCCCTGTAACAAGCATGCACTGAATAGTGCCGTCAGTCGTGCCTTTAGCGGGCCCAGGGCCAGAACCCAGGCCCTTCCAGGAACTCCGTCAGGACCGGGAGCAGTATTTTTGGCTCGGAGCCGCAGCACCACTGCCCCCAGTTCACCCTCCGTTACCTCCGGTGCTTCGCTCGTGTTTGCTTCCCTCCCCCTGGGAGGTAGCATGGGTGGAGGTACGTGCTCCTCTCTTGTGGGGAACAAGCCGTCGACTACCTGTTCGAGGAGCTGTGGCTGGAGACTTTGCGTGAGTGGGGGCGCCCAGAGGCGAAGCTTGCGCCTCACCATTTTATACGGCCTTCCCCATGGGTCGCTATTGAGAGTCTCCAGCATCTCCTGCTCAGCTAGGTCCTTCGCCCTGGCGATTGCCCCCTGCAGCAACTTGATGGCCTCCGAGTATTCGGCATATAGGCGCTCCTCCCTTGGCACGTCTCGTATTCGCCGCCGCCGGCTCCGAGCGTACTCGCGTCTCGCAGCGACGCAGGACTTACGTAGCTGTGTTAGTTCCTCTGACCACCAGTACACTCTGCGCCTAGGAGGGACCAGGCCGATACGCGGCATGGCTGCGTCGCAAACCTCCACCATTGCACTGCCTACACTCTCTGCCTCCGCGTTTACATTCATCGGGCCTTCGGACGCTGACAGCCAAGCCTGCACCAAGGCTGCCTCCACCAGTAAGTCCCGATCCATACGTTTCAGCGCCCAACGCGGACCATCCCCTCGCAAGGGTCGACTCAGGCCACTCGGGTATGCCGGAAGAGTGGAGGCTTCGAACCGAATGTATCGGTGGTCCGATAATGTTTCCACTTCTTCCAGCACCTCCCAGCTCCGAACAAGGCGTGCCAGGGGGGCGTTGGCGAACGTGACGTCCACAATGGAGCCGCCCTGTTGCCGCACGCATGTATTGGTTGACCCTCGGTTGAGGACAACCAGTCCGGTGGCGACCGCCCACTCCTCCAACTCCGCCCCGCGGGCGTCCGTCGCCGGGGATCCCCACGCCGTGCACTTTGCGTTGAGATCCCCGGCCACGAGTACCATGCCAGGACGACTCCTGCCGATCATGGTGCCGATCTCCACCAAAAACTGTTCAAATTCGGCAAGAGATCGATTCGGCGAGAAATACGCACCTGCCACCATTATTTCCCCAATCCATGCTGCGACGTATCCGTGGCCCTTTTCCACTCTTTGCGGCAGCGGGGAGCTAGCAGGTGAACCGGTCACAATGGCGACTAAACCATCTCGGTCTCCGGCCCAGTTGTCCCTGGGAGGGACAGAGTAGGGCTCCGCGACAATGGCCACTCTAATCAACCACTCCGCCAGGCTTTGAGTTAGCAGGTCCTGGGCCCTGGCGGAATGGTTGATGTTCGCCTGGAGAAAGCGAGTGGCCATTATCCTAAGGCCATCTCCTCCACTACCTCGTTGCAAGCCTCAGGTGATGCTGGGGTTGGCTGGGAACGCTGCGAGGAGGCCTGGGAGCCATCGTCAGCTTTCTTTGCTTTTCTCGAGCGTGGAGCGGAACACGACTTTGAACTCATCACGTGCTCTGCCCGTTTTCCCGCAGTTTTGCACAGCACGCAATGGGGTGCAGCCGTGCACTGAGCCGACTTGTGGCCGGGCTGACAGCAGCGGTAGCAGAGCTCACTGCGGTCCGTATGCACCTGGCACTGCGCCCTGACGTGCCCGCTCTCCAGGCACCGGAAGCACCGCATTTTCCTCGACTCAAGTATCTTGACCTGAGCCGAGGACCACCCCACCAAGAAACGGCCACCTTCGGCCACCTTTTTCGCCGCTGCAACTGGGCAGCGCACCCAAAGCGTGCCGAGGCCGGTGTGATCCAGCCGAATATCGCCGGTTTTCACCTGGTCCTCAGCACAACTGCCAACTCTTGCGACGGCAGCAACCACCTCCGCGGGAGTCACGGAGTCATCCAGGTTCGACAGGCGTAACTCCGCGCATTTCGTCGGCCTCGACACTCGAACTCCCTCTGCCAGCTTATCCGACAGCTCTTTGGCCAGCATATCTGCCTTTTCGCCACTGGTGGCCCCCGGCAACTCCAGAACCCGCGCACCCGTGACTGAACGCCGGAAACGCAGGTTCACGATTCCGAGATCGGCGAGGTTAATCTTCTCCTTGGCCTGGGCGAGCACTTTGGCATAAGTCACCCCTTCGGCTTCCGCCTCAGGCAGCAGCGTCAAAACCACTGCTGCAGACCGTGGGGGGCGAAGCTTACGAGCGCCCGATTTAGGCTGCGCCTTAGGTTGGGACTGCGCAGCAGGTTGTGCGCCAGTCCTGCGTTTTGATCGTGAGCCAACAACTTTATTCCACTGCCGATTCATAGTCGGGGGCGCTGGTGGCAGTGTTCGCGGCTCCTCGGTTTCCGGGGCTCCGCCGTTGGCCCTGGAAGCAGACTGAGAACTCGCTTTTTTCTTATTCTTCTTTTTCTTTTTCTTCCCACGTCTTCCGTCTTCTGTCTGGGTGCCCGTGACCGTGGGAGGCACTGTTTTGGCAGCTGATGCCACTGCTGCCTGCTTTGAGGGCAATGCTACGGGTTGCACCTCACCGGCTTTCTGTTTTTTGTCGGCTGCTAGTTGGGGCCGCAGGTTCTTAGCGGGTAGCAACCGTCCCTCCACCTCCAACGCTTCGAACCGAGCATTCATCATGGCAATGATTGTTGCTCGGTCCGAAGGCGGCTCCACCTGCTCTGCACGACGGGGAGGAATTGGCTGAGCCTCGACCTGGGCGGGTGCCCTGGGCGCTTTTCTTATTTCGGCCTCAAGATGAGCCAGTTTTTCCTTTATTTCGGCTAGCTCAGCTTCCAGCCGTAGGTTACACGCCTCCAGTTTCTTCACCTCGTCCGATGACGTGCGCGTCTCCAGGACAGCGAAGGCATCCTTAATGGCCTTGCAAGCATCTTTCAGCTTACGCTGGTGACCGCCTTTAAGGTTGCCAGACGTCTTCTGCACCATTTCGATGACGGCCACGCTGTCCATCGCTTGTTTTCGGAGCACAACAGAGGGTACCGCCTCCACTTCGTCTCCTGTCATGTCTTGGAGAGAATGCCGGGTATGGATGGTCATTTTGCTGACCTCTTCCTCCGCCCTCAGCTTCAGTGACTCGCGTAGCTCGGCGTTGTACTGCGCCTGCGCGGCCGCCCTGCTCATGTATTCCGCTTTGTTTCGCGGTTGTCTAAAGGGGTGAAAAGTTGGTTTCAACTTTGTATGGGGAGCAATTCTGTTTTGAACTTAGAGATTTAAAACTTCGTAAATAGACTCTATGTTTAAATACAACAAAACGTATTTCAGTGTTATTCAAAATTGCTCCTCTAAAGGGATGAAAAGAGGGTTCAAAGTTTGTACGGGGAGCAAATCTTTTTGAAGTGAGAGATTTCAAACTTCGTAAATAGACTCTCTGTTTAAATACAACAAAAAGTTCATCAGCGTTTTTTGAAATTGCTCCCCTAAAGGGGTGAAAAGGGGTTTACAAGTTCGTTCGCGGAGCAAATCTTTTTTGAAGTGCGGGATTTAAAACTTCGTATATAGATTCTCTGTTTAAATACAACAAAACGTGTTCCAGCCTTTTTCTAAATTGTTCCCCTAATGGGGTAAAAAGGGGTTCCAAGTTTATGCGGGGAGCAAATCTTTACTTTTCGTAAAAATCTTCGGGGTTCCTCGGGGTGCCGATTACGAAAATGACATGCATTTGCAAATCCAAGATGGCGGACAATTATTTTTCTTAAAAATCGACATGGGTGTCATCTTCGAGGTTCCTCGAGGTGATGATTACGAAAATGACATCCGTTTTCAAATCCCAGAGGAGGACATTAATTTTTCGTAAAAATCGATATAGGTGTAATCTTCGAGGTTCCTCGTGGTGCCGATTACGAAAATGACATGCATTTGCAAATCCAAGATGGCGGACAATTATTTTTCTTAAAGATCGACATGGATGTCATCTTCGAGGGTCCTCGGGGTGATGATTACGATAATGACATCCATTTTCAAATCCCAGAGGGGGACATTTATTTTTCTTAAAAATCGATATGGGTGTCATCGTCGAGGTTCCTCGGAGTGCCGATTACGAAAATGATATGAATTTTCGAATCCGAGATGGCGGATGTTTGTTTTTCTTAAAAATCGATATGGGTGTCATCGTCGAGGTTCCTCGGGGTGCCGATTACGAAAATGATATGCATTTTCAAATCCAAAATGGCGGACATTTATTTTTCTTAAAAATCGATATGGGTGTTATCTTTGTGGTTCCTCGGGGTGCCGATTCAGAAAATAACATCCATTTTCAAATCCAAGATGGCGGACATTAATTTTTCTTAAAAATAGACATGGGTGTCATCTTCGAGGTTGCTCGGGGTGATGATTACGAAAATGACATCCAGTTTCAAATCCCAGAGGGGGACATTTATTTTTCTTAAAAATCGATATGGGTGTCATCTTCGAGGTTCCTCGGGGTGCCGATTACGAAAATGATATGCATTTTAAAATCCAAGATGGCGGACATTTATTTTTCTTACAAATCGATATGGGTGTCATCGTCGAGGTTCCTCGGGGTGTCGATTACGAAAATGATATGCATTTTCAAATCCAAGATGGCGCACATTTACTTTTCTTTAAAATCGATATGAGGTCATCTTTGTAGTTCCTCGAGGTACCGATTCCGAAATGTACATCCATTTTCAAACCCAAGATGGCGGACATTAATTTTTTCTTGTGAGTAATTTTCACAAAAGATTAATAGCATCAGACAACTGACAGAAACAAATAAACCTCATTTATATCTTTGTTACCATGTAAAATCTACGCGGACGAAGTCGCGAGCGGCCGCTAGTATTCATGTTATTTTATTAATTAACTTGGGAATATGTTTCATAAAAAGAGTAATTGTATCTCGAACAGTTCATTGGAAAATATGGCTTGTAACCTAAACATTTTTTATCAGAATGTGCGTGGGCTTCGTACGAAAACTATTGTATTCTACAATAATATACTAAATGTAAATTTTGATATAACTTGTTTAACTGAAACCTGGCTGTCCAAGAGCTCAGAGTCTAATATACCCATATTAGACTCTGAGCTCCTGGACTCACGGTATAACGTATATAGGGAAGATAGAGATTATTCTGCTAGAGGCGATACCATGGGAGGGGGTGTTCTGATTGCAGTTCGTAGTGGCCTAGTGATGGAGAGTTCCGCATGTCTGCCCTCACGCAACTTTTCCGCTGACTTGCTAAGGTTATCGATATCAGTAAAGGTAGGAACACGAAAAATGCGCTGTCATATATATTGTTGTTACTTCCCGCCCAGTCCCAATTTGTTAGATGCAGAGGCTGAATTCTTTGAATCCACTTCTGACTTCATTATTCAAAATACTGAGAATGCTTTCTTTATAGTTGGCACGTTCTAAAGATTCATTTAATTTAATTTGTCACCAAGATCTCAAACCTAAAGTTCAAATAATGAATGCCAGTGTCGTAATAAGAAGGGCAAGAATCAATTCTAGTGTTTTATTAGCCCATCAAAAAGTATTAGCATCAACAACAGCAATGTATCCAATCACAAGAGCGGAAGTGAAGGTTCTCACATTACCAGCGGGAATGCAGGGAAAAACGTTAGATAATATATTTCTCGGGCAAGTTCCTAAAAGATGTATTATTGGATTCGTTTCAAATTCGGCGTTTAATGGTAATTTAGCTTTAAATCCTTTTAATTTTCAACATTTTAATATGAACTTTTTTAGTTTGTATGTCGACGGTCATTAAATACCTTCTAAAACATAGCAACCTTCATTTAATTCCGGTTTAATAGCATCAACGTATCATACATTATTTTCTGGATCAGGAATTCATTTCCATAATGAAGGTAATGCAATAGACAGATCAAATGATGGTGGGGGTAATTGTTTGCTATGTTTCGATTTAACACCTGAATTATTTGCCAGTTCAACTTCACACTGGAATCTTGTGAGACATGGTTCTGTTCGGATAGAAGTTCATTTTGAATCGTCTTTAAGTACTACTATAAACTGTATCGTATATGCGGAATTTGATAACATAATAGAAATAAACAAAAACCGTGACGTTACGGTAGATTATAACAGTTAATAATCAAATAAATAGAATGTTGTTTATCAATTTTATTCATTAGCTCTAAATCATTACCAGCAAGATCATCGATAAATGTGTATTTTGTTTGAATAATGGATACAAGTGAATTACAAACATGTATGAATAAAATAAGTTCTAGTTTTAAATCAAATGCTTTTGCCGCAAATCGAATTATATTTACCTGCCTATTTGGGTAGATTTACCTGCTTTCATTATAAGCAATTTAGACCCTGACTCAAAGCCTGACTCTCATTGGGTTGCCATGCATATTGATGTTAACGGAATAGGTGAATACTTTGATTCCTTTGGTAGAAAACCCAATGGTTACCATAAATTATATTTAAAAAGAAATACAAAGAGGTGGTTTTATAACTACAAATCCCTTCAAAACCATTTTACCTCCGTCTGTGGAGAATATTGTTTAGTTTATCTATATTTTAAGTTTCAGGGAAAAACTATGTATGACTTTCTAAGTCTGTTTTCTAATAATACTTTATGTAATGACCTATAGAGAGAGAGAGACCTTTTTTCAGTCTTTTATTTATTTATATGAGTATCTGACAAATGATTACATTTATAAGAAATACATTCATTGAAGCATTGATTATCAAGGGATTACATACATTAACATATTTTAAAAATATTATGAAAAGATGTTATTCTAGTGTCAAAATTAAATAAACTAAACTAGATTACTAATCACTTTTTCTTAGCGTCTATAAAGTACTTAGTACAGTTATCCTTAGATGCTAATTGTTTTGTTACATTATAAATCACATAACGGGCACTTTGTACATTCGAATCGTCGAAACAAGGTGATACATAAAATAAGACAATATTTCTGGTTCCCTGGGATGTCAGCTTTTATCAAAAAATACCTTTCCCATTGTTTAATTTGTATTGAGAAAAAAGGTCATTCTGGGCCAAAACAAGGTTATTTACATCCAATTGACAAGACTGCTGTCCCATTTCATACAATACATTTAGATTGTACTGGCCCGTTTACCACAACTGATGAAGGTTACAAGCATGTTTTGCTGATAGTGGATGGATTCACAAAATTTTGCTTATTAAAGCCATTAAAATCTTTAAATGCTCAAGAATTGGTACCGATCATAAGAGAAACCATCACATTATTCGGTACACCTTCATTGGTCGTCTCTGACCGTGGCACTAATTTTAGCTCTCGTCTAATCCAATCCTTGTTTAGAGAATTAAATATCGAACACCACATGATAGCTACCGGCACACCTCGTAGTAATGGTCAAGTAGAAAGATATAATAATAATAATAATAATAATAATGAATTTTATTTCAGGTAATGTACAAGTACAACCCATATCAATATCACAATAGTATAAATAACACAAAGTTACAAAAGGAACAATAAATAAATTAAATTGTCACTTTCTATTTTGTTCGCGATGCACCGTCACCCAGTATTTAAGTATTCTACAGTCCAAACGTTGGGACAGGGCACGGAGAATCCCATTATTAGATGAGCTGATGCGATCCCTGAACGACGCTATCCGCGATCTAATAATAGCGTAGAAGTCTGGGACCCTGGCCTCCGCAAACATGTTCGACGCACTACAATAACGCGGTAGCTTCATAAGGATACGGAAAGCATTATTGTACTGAACTCTTATGGTATTCATTGCGCGTCTGGTGCAGTTGACCCAGAGCTGGCATGTGTAGAAACATTGACAGAATGCTCTAAACAATGTCAGCCTAACTGGGCCACTGCACCGCGCGAATCTCCGCGCGAGCATGTTGGATCTGACTGCGGTAGCTCGGCGTTCACGCTCTATGTCAGTATCATCTCGGAGAGTCTCCGTGACCACATGTCCCAAGTATTTGAACTGTATCACTCTTTCAATTACAGTGCCATTCAAATACACTGGGGGAACACAATCCGGACCCTTACCCGCTCTAAAAACTAGGCATTGGGTCTTATTAACATTGTATTGTAGCCCATGTTCTGCCGCGTAACGTTCACAAATGCCTAGGAGTTTCCTGAGTCCACTGATTGAGGGGCTGAGGAGCACCATGTCGTCGGCATAGCTGATATTATTCAAACAGGTCGAATCAATGTGGCAGCCGACTTTTGTGCCCCTCAGCTCCTCAATCAGATCATTAATGTATAAGCTAAACAGGTCCGGTGATGTTACCCCCCCTTGACGAACTCCACACTCTAACCTATATTCGTTAGAAGTGGAGTCGCCCCATTTCACTACATTGGATTGATTTTCGTACCAATATCTCAACAGGTTCGCGGTTTGTACTGGTACGTCTGACTGGCCGAGTTTCTCCCATAGTAGATTATAATTTACCAGGTCAAAAGCACGACTCAGATCCAGGAAGCATGCATAAACAGAGGTGTCCCTACGTAAATAGTGACTCACTGTTGATTTTAAACTATATATAGCGGAATCTGTTGAGAGGCCGGTACGAAAACCGAATTGCGCATCATTCAGAACCAAATTCTGCTTTAGAGACGGGTGAATTAACCTCTCCAGAATTTTGCCTGTAATATTTCCAAGAGAAATCGGTCGATAGTTTTTAAGACTGGTGAGGTTGCCCGTCCTATTTTTTGGAACTGGAACCACCACGGTTTTGGTAAGACTGCTAGGCAGATATGTAGCAACTGTCACTAATATGTTAAATACATTGTGTGATGAATCGTCTGACTGGCCGAACGGTCTTTGGAAAGTACAGCAAACTATAAATACTACTGTTCAAAAATCTACTGGATTTACACCCTTACGATTGCTCATAGGCGTAGAAGCAAATATACCATGTGTCCAAGTCCGTTTAAATGAGGTTCTTAATGAAGATGATGAACCAGTTATAAATGTGCAGGCTGATCGCGAACTCGCTAGGCAACGATTACTACGGATATCGGAAAAATTTAAGCAACGTTTTGATTCATTGAGACGTAATAACAAGAATTATAATATAGGAGATTTAGTTTATGTTAATCAAAGCCATAGACGTAATGATAAGTTAGGCCAGAAATTTAAAGGTCCTTACGAAATTTCATCTTTACTTCCCAACGACCGCTTTGCTCTGAAAGGTACTGGTAATTTAAGAAACATTGTAATTGCTAAAGAAAAGTTGCGATATTGGCCAGGAGAATGGGAAGAAGAAAATATTGTTATCGAAGATGCCATTAACCAATAAAAAAAAAACACATAATGTGAACATGTAAACATTTATTAGAATTTTTTTTTTATACAGTTTTTATTTTAAGATAAAAATAAAATTACGCTGGTCGGCCACATACTTGGTACCGATTGGTCTCACTGGCAGCGTGTGAATGTAATCGGTATGTCTATGTATGATTTGGCATTTGTTTCTGGAACATCTATTGGGTATCCGCTGGTCGGCCAAATACTTGATGTCAATTGTTCTCACCGGCAGCGGGTGAATGTAATTGGCATGTCTATGTATCTGGCAAATACCCATCCCATTCGCTGGTCAATTGCTTGATTGGTGTTGGCCTACCTCAATGGCAGCGATTGAATGGGGCTAACATGACTATTTAAGTATCAACTATATATACACTGACTCAAAATAATTATATCTAAAAGAAAAAACATTGATAATATTGTTAATGATTTTTCTTTTAGATATAATTATTGATTTTGTCGAGGACGAAGTACCGTCAGTATGGCCGTGATAGATTATTATTAAGAAATATTATCAGTTTGTTCGCAAATAGATTGTCATTGATTTCTGGTCACGTTTCATAACTTTAATAAAATATGTATCTCAATCCTTATTAGTTAACATTATAAATCTTTAAATAATATAATTATCATTTCCGTATTACTTTTATCCAAATAGTTAACAAATTATTTGGATAAAAGAAGTAATCTGACCATGCAGCGCCAAATTGTCCATTTAATCAATGACAGTCTATTATTGCATTTAGAGATGCTAAACTAGGAAAATAAACATAAATATGATTTACATTTGTTAATAAATATCGTAAATAATATTACATCACTTAAATTGCATTTCACTTGTAATAATTCGATATTTATTGTATAAAAGTATCTATTTGATTACTCTGTGTCAAAGTGGTGCCAGTTTCCTCGTTTCTGATTGGTCGAAGAGCATTTTACGGTTCAGTCGAAAATGACGTGATATTTGTGTATAAAAGGCTCCTTCAGAGCGTTGCAAGACACATTTCCTTCGAAGTTGCTGAACCGTAAGGTGCCGAACCGTGAGTTAAGTACTTTTATGCTATTTGTGCCATTTAATTTGTTGTATATTACTACTTTATCCTTGCAAATGTTGCTATTGCTATTATTTTAGACTATGTGAATAAAATTACATTAATTTATTTTATTACTAATTATTGCTTATTACTTATTATCTTTGCCTGTATTTATTATACTATGAGTAGCCTAGCTAGTCCGTCAGATACCAATTTATGACGGAAATCAACTGATACTTACTGTTCTCTGGGTAATGGAATGAGTTATTATAAAATATATTATAAAAAGAATTTCTTAAGTTTCATTTACTTCTTTTAAATAACCTTATCAATTACAAATAGCCTTAAAGTAAGTTCAAGCTTCTATATTGCTATACTTCTAAACAAATAATCTAACACGCTCAGATCTGGCCCTGGCCCCTCCAGATGCCGGACGAGTCGGTTTGCGATAATGCGCTCGAAAAGTTTTGCCACCTCGTCAAGCAGTACTATTGGCCGGTAGGCAGATGGTGAGTCAGCCGGTCTTCCCTTCTTTTGCAGTAAGACTAACTTTCCTGACTTCCAGGCGCGGGGTATCTGCCCCTGTCGAAGGCAGGCGCTGAACAGCGCCCTCACTCTTGGCTCCAACGGGCCGAGTGCCAGCACCCACGCACGTCCGGGAATGCCGTCGGGACCCGGGGCGGTGTTTTTGTGACGAAGCCTCAGTACCGCCGCTCCTAACTTTCCTTCTGTGACCTCGGGGGGAGCCGCCTCCTCTTGCACCCTCGCCATTAGTTCCATGCGCGGGGGGGGGGTATGGTCGCCCCTCTCTGGGAACAGGGTGTCCACGACCCGGCTTAGGAGGTCCGGTTGGAGACTTTCTGTGAGCGGGGGAGCCCAAGGGCGTAGCTTGCACATCACCATCTTGTACGGCCTCCCCCACGGATCGCTGTTCAAAGTCTCCAGCATTTCCTGGTCCGCCGAGTCCCTTGCTTGACCGATGGCTGCGCACAGGGTTTTGCTGGCCTCCCTGTATTCTGCGTATAACCTATCCTCCTGGGTCCGATCGCGCCTCCTCCTTCTCCGGCTTCTAGTGTACTGGCGTCTTGCAATCACACAGGAATTGCGCAGCTGCGTGAGCCCTGCAGTCCACCAGTACAGGTGTCGCTTCGGGGAGGCCGCTTTAGCCCGCGGCATTGCGGCATCGCAGACCTCCACCATGGCATCGCCGAGTTTTGCCGCCTCCCGGTCTACCTCCACAGGGTCTTTGGGCTCCTCCATCCAGGCTTGGACCAGGGCGGCCTCGTGGAGAACGTCTCGGTCCAGGCGTTTCAGAGCCCATCGGGGGGCATCGTCTCTCCGGGGGTGGCTTGGACCGTCCCGATTCGTCGGGTGGGCGGGGACTTCATATCGGACATATCTGTGGTCCGATAGGGTCTCCACGCCCTCCATCACTTCCCAGCCCTGGATCCTGCGCGCCAGGGAGGCATTTGCGAACGTGACGTCCACGATGGAGCCGCCATTTTGCCGTACGCACGTGTCGACCGTCCCTCGGTTGAGCACCACTAGCCCGGTCGCAACCGCCCACTCCTCCAACAGTTGCCCTTTTGGGGTCGTCGCGGATGATCCCCACGCCGAAGACTTGGCGTTGAGATCCCCGGCGACGAGCACTAGTTCCGGGCGTCTTCTACCGATGAGTGCTCCGACCTCATCAAGGAACGTCTCAAACTCGGCCAGGGTCTTGTTTGGCGAGAAGTACACTCCGACAACCATTACGCCACCGATGCATGCCGAAACGTACCCGCTGCCTCTAACGTCGTTTACGAGTGGCGCGGAACCAACCGATGGCTGCGTGGCTATGGCAACCACGCCATCACGGTCGCCCACCCAGTTGTCCCTTGGCGGAACCGAATAGGGCTCGGCCACCACCACTATATGTATCATCCACTCCACCATGCTCTGGAACAGGAGGTCCTGAGCTCTGGCGCAGTGATTGATGTTCGCCTGAAGGAAGCGAAGGGTGGCCATATTACCCTACGGTCGGTAAAACCTCCTCGTCCTGGGATTCGGCGTTGCCATCCCGGAGGTCGGGCTGAGAGGGGGCACTGGGGCCCTCAGCAGCGCGGGTCTTCCGTTTGGGAGGGTTGCATGTCCTGCTCCCCATCCTGTGGTTTGCAGGTCGGCCTCCCTCTTTGCACAGCGTGCAAAGAGGGGCTGCTGAGCATGCGCTTGCTCTATGCCCTGTCTGGCTGCACCGGTAGCACTGCTGGCTCCGGTCTACCACCGCTTTGCATTTCACAGCCACGTGGCCTACTTCAAGGCAGCGGAAGCAGCGCTGAGGGCGGGCATCGAGCAACTTCACCTGTGCTCAGATCCAGCCCACAAGCAATCGTCCGCTTTCCGCTACCTTTTTGGCCGCTGCGATGGGACACCGGAGCCACACCGACCCCTAAGCTTCTGGCGTCGGGTTTTATGTCGCCAACCTTGACATCCTGGGCCGAACAGTTTCCGACCCTCGCAATCGCCGCTGCGATGTCTTCCGCTATAACCGAGTCGTCCAACCCAGATAAGCGCATTTCTGCGCATTTGGTAGGACGCGACACTCTGACTTCTTCTGGGTTGAATAGCTCTTGCAGCTTTTCAGCCAGCTTGTCTGCTTTTGATGCGCTGTTCGCTCCTGGTATTTCCAGTAATCGTGCGCCAGTAGCCGCCACTTTAAACCTGATTGACTGGATTTCCAGTTCAGACAGGTTTACTTTAGATTTTGCCTCGGCTATGATGTCCTTGTAGGTGACTCCCTTCGCAGCTGTCTCTGGTTGGATAGACAGCGCTACGGACATGGAACGTGGGGGTCGTAGCTTGCGAAACGTAGGCCTTTTGGGCTGCGGCGGCGCCATTGCCTGTTCTTTCACCGGGGTTTTTGTTTCCGCGGCCTTTTTAGCCTTTTTACGCCCACTGACCACTTTAGTCCAGGCTTGGTTCCTTGACGCGGGCGTTGGCGATAGTGGCAGGGGGACTGGTGTCACGGGGAGAGCAGTGTCGACTCCAGCGTGGGTCACCGTCTTTTTCCCCTTTCCCTTTCCTTTTTTCCCCTTTCGGGGCTGCTCCGTGAGATTCTGGGGCCCTCTTGTTGCAGCTGAGGCGGGAGCCGGCTCGGCTGCGGAAGAGGCCACCTGCTCGTTCTGTCGCTCTCGGTCGGCAGCCTGCGGGGGCCACATTGGTTGGGCCGGCAGCAGTCTCCCCTCCCTTTCTAGGGCGCCCAGCCTCTCGTCCAGCATCAGCCCCACCTGCGCTGAGATGGACCGCGCTACCTCGTCCATGTTTAGCGAGCCAGAAGTGACTCCGCAGGACCTGCTTTTGGGCTGGATTAGCTCCCCAGGTTGAGACGCGATCGTTGCTGGCGACCGCCTAGCCTGGTCCCGAAACTCCGCTCTCAACTGTGCCATTTCGGAGCGGAGATCCGCCAGCTCAGCACGCAGGCGGTCATTTTGCGCCTGCAACCTCCGCGTCTCGTCTGAGGAAGTACGCTCTATGAGCTTCTCAAAAACTTCCTTAATTGACATAGTGGCGTCATTAAGGTCCCTCACGAAGGTGCCTTTCAGGTTGCCTGATCTAGAGGCAACCTTGGCTATGGCCTCCAAGCTGTTCTCCGCCCGCTGAACAAGCGACGGCAGCGAGAGCTCGTGCTCCGCACCGGCGTCCCTTACCAGTTTCAGGCGGCTTGCCAGGCTGCGAGCCGAAGCGGAAGAGGACCGTCCACGCCCTCGCCCTGAGGAGGACTTGTTGTTCCGCTCGGGGGTTTCTTCGGGAGCTGACTCTGATGCGCTCCCCTTTCCCATACTCCCGTCGGCGGACTTGTTCTCGCGTCCCTGGAGGCGAGGCCTCTTTCGAAGTGCCCAAGGTGGCTGGGAGCCTCTCTCCACCTCTTCGAGCCACGGCGGATTCTCCGCGTCCAACCGGGGCATAGGAGAGTCTGCGGATGACTCCCGCGCTCCCGCTGGGTCTTCGAGCCTGAAGGGAGTCAGGCATGGGCGCGCCCGGTGCCTGCCCCTGGTTGCGGTGTTTCTGCGCGCCCCGTTGGTGGGGGATGGCCGTTGTCCTTCCTCATCAGCAGCAATGCCAGCGGGTGTGTCGGATCGCACAGTATACATGGTCTCATCCGTATCTGGCGCCGACTCTCCAAGAGCCCCGCTTGGCCCTCCTTCTTTCAGCCGGGTCAGCAGCACCCTGGGAATCCTCTGGAAGCGGGCCTCTCGCCCCCCCTCCAACGGTGTCGCCGGTGCGCGCTCGTCGTTTGGAGCATCCACCATGGCTCCCTCTCCTTCCTTGTGGGCTTCTCCACCACCCTCGGTCGCTCCACGCCGCACGAAACGACCGTGGCGGTCGCGCACCGGAGCGCCACCCGCCTCCCTTGCCGGGATCTGAATTGAGGTGAAGTTTAGATCAATGCATGGGCCTGGGTAGCCCACGCATTGATCCCCGCCATCCCCTTGCACCGGTGACCGTACCAGAGATAGGCGGGGACGAAAAATCGCCTTCTCGTCGTCGTCTGCGCCCGGCTTGTCTCCTCCGCCGCGCATTCTTAAAACTAATCCCAATCTTTGAGCACCATTATCCTGTGAACATTTGCCATGGTCGTCGTGTTTTTCCGTCCTTGAGCGGTGTGCCCCCCCAGAATACGGTGGGCGGCATGTCACCACAGAGCGGGCGCTTGCCCGTTCTGTGGTGACACGGAGGATTGAAACCCCCTGGGGTAGTTTTATTAGCTATTTTTACGCCACTCATATTTAGCTATTTTTTAAAGGAGGTATGCCCCTCCTCTGACGCTCGTGACTGGGCTCCCCCCAGCCATTCATCCCTTCGGCACGCCTGTCACACCTTGGAATTAGGGATTTTTTATAGTGGTTATCTCCACGTGACCCTCCGCTCAGTGAGGAGGGTCCCCGGTCCGCTCAGTGCGGATTACGGGTTGCCCGACGAGGGGCCTGACACGAGGCCATTCCCGCCGCGCCACGAGCCCGCTAGGTGCGTCCGCACCGCCACCGCTGCCCATTGGCTGCCAAGCAGGCTGCCGAGCAACAAACGCCGCATCCTTTGCCACCTCAGATTAGCTGAGGCATGCTGGGAGCGGCCAGCCACAAAAACTCGGCACTAAAGCCCGCGCAGGAGTGAACTCAACTGCAATTCCGTCCCGGGAGACCTGGCGTCTCACGCTGTGCCCTCTGCTAGGTTCAGAGGGACACGCGGAGTAGCCCATCGTGTGCTGTGCTTAGTCTGGCCCCTCCCCTCAGGCCTGTCCGGTTTGGGTGGCCCTATCCGGCATAGCCCTGAGGATCCTGGGGGCACGCAAGCCCCTTCACCGCGGCAAGGTGACAGCACTCGAAGGAGGCCCCACAGCACTCCTTTTTTTTTTTTTTTTAAGAGCACCCAGTCATACCCGATGTTCCACAGAAGTGGGCCAAGAACTGACCCCTGTGGAACACCGCACGACAGCCCCTTCTCCTGCCACTCCTCGCGCGTTGGATACCTGACGGCTCTATCGGTGAGATAGTCCTCAACCGTCTTCCTCAGGTACTCAGGCACGCCATGACGCCTCAGTGCCGCCGTGATGCAGGCCCAGGGCAGGGAGTTGAACGCGTTGGCGATGTCGAGGGACACCGCCACTACCACCTCTCCCCGGCACACTGCTTCATCCGCCAGGGCCCTCACGCGTGCGATTGCGTCAATGGTGGACCTGCCCTGGCGGAATCCGAACTGGTAATCACTGAGGTCTGGACCTACCCCCCCAAGATGCCGGTTGAGGCGAGCGGCTACCACGCGCTCAAGTAATTTGCTGGCCTCGTCTAGCAATACGATCGGCCTATAGGCTGATGGCGAGTCTGCCGGTCGCCCCTCCTTGCGCAAAAGGACCAGCTTGCCGGTTTTCCAAGCGCGGGGGAATTGTCCCTGTAACAAGCATGCACTGAATAGTGCCGTCAGTCGTGCCTTTAGCGGGCCCAGGGCCAGAACCCAGGCCCTTCCAGGAACTCCGTCAGGACCGGGAGCAGTATTTTTGGCTCGGAGCCGCAGCACCACTGCCCCCAGTTCACCCTCCGTTACCTCCGGTGCTTCGCTCGTGTTTGCTTCCCTCCCCCTGGGAGGTAGCATGGGTGGAGGTACGTGCTCCTCTCTTGTGGGGAACAAGCCGTCGACTACCTGTTCGAGGAGCTGTGGCTGGAGACTTTGCGTGAGTGGGGGCGCCCAGAGGCGAAGCTTGCGCCTCACCATTTTATACGGCCTTCCCCATGGGTCGCTATTGAGAGTCTCCAGCATCTCCTGCTCAGCTAGGTCCTTCGCCCTGGCGATTGCCCCCTGCAGCAACTTGATGGCCTCCGAGTATTCGGCATATAGGCGCTCCTCCCTTGGCACGTCTCGTATTCGCCGCCGCCGGCTCCGAGCGTACTCGCGTCTCGCAGCGACGCAGGACTTACGTAGCTGTGTTAGTTCCTCTGACCACCAGTACACTCTGCGCCTAGGAGGGACCAGGCCGATACGCGGCATGGCTGCGTCGCAAACCTCCACCATTGCACTGCCTACACTCTCTGCCTCCGCGTTTACATTCATCGGGCCTTCGGACGCTGACAGCCAAGCCTGCACCAAGGCTGCCTCCACCAGTAAGTCCCGATCCATACGTTTCAGCGCCCAACGCGGACCATCCCCTCGCAAGGGTCGACTCAGGCCACTCGGGTATGCCGGAAGAGTGGAGGCTTCGAACCGAATGTATCGGTGGTCCGATAATGTTTCCACTTCTTCCAGCACCTCCCAGCTCCGAACAAGGCGTGCCAGGGGGGCGTTGGCGAACGTGACGTCCACAATGGAGCCGCCCTGTTGCCGCACGCATGTATTGGTTGACCCTCGGTTGAGGACAACCAGTCCGGTGGCGACCGCCCACTCCTCCAACTCCGCCCCGCGGGCGTCCGTCGCCGGGGATCCCCACGCCGTGCACTTTGCGTTGAGATCCCCGGCCACGAGTACCATGCCAGGACGACTCCTGCCGATCATGGTGCCGATCTCCACCAAAAACTGTTCAAATTCGGCAAGAGATCGATTCGGCGAGAAATACGCACCTGCCACCATTATTTCCCCAATCCATGCTGCGACGTATCCGTGGCCCTTTTCCACTCTTTGCGGCAGCGGGGAGCTAGCAGGTGAACCGGTCACAATGGCGACTAAACCATCTCGGTCTCCGGCCCAGTTGTCCCTGGGAGGGACAGAGTAGGGCTCCGCGACAATGGCCACTCTAATCAACCACTCCGCCAGGCTTTGAGTTAGCAGGTCCTGGGCCCTGGCGGAATGGTTGATGTTCGCCTGGAGAAAGCGAGTGGCCATTATCCTAAGGCCATCTCCTCCACTACCTCGTTGCAAGCCTCAGGTGATGCTGGGGTTGGCTGGGAACGCTGCGAGGAGGCCTGGGAGCCATCGTCAGCTTTCTTTGCTTTTCTCGAGCGTGGAGCGGAACACGACTTTGAACTCATCACGTGCTCTGCCCGTTTTCCCGCAGTTTTGCACAGCACGCAATGGGGTGCAGCCGTGCACTGAGCCGACTTGTGGCCGGGCTGACAGCAGCGGTAGCAGAGCTCACTGCGGTCCGTATGCACCTGGCACTGCGCCCTGACGTGCCCGCTCTCCAGGCACCGGAAGCACCGCATTTTCCTCGACTCAAGTATCTTGACCTGAGCCGAGGACCACCCCACCAAGAAACGGCCACCTTCGGCCACCTTTTTCGCCGCTGCAACTGGGCAGCGCACCCAAAGCGTGCCGAGGCCGGTGTGATCCAGCCGAATATCGCCGGTTTTCACCTGGTCCTCAGCACAACTGCCAACTCTTGCGACGGCAGCAACCACCTCCGCGGGAGTCACGGAGTCATCCAGGTTCGACAGGCGTAACTCCGCGCATTTCGTCGGCCTCGACACTCGAACTCCCTCTGCCAGCTTATCCGACAGCTCTTTGGCCAGCATATCTGCCTTTTCGCCACTGGTGGCCCCCGGCAACTCCAGAACCCGCGCACCCGTGACTGAACGCCGGAAACGCAGGTTCACGATTCCGAGATCGGCGAGGTTAATCTTCTCCTTGGCCTGGGCGAGCACTTTGGCATAAGTCACCCCTTCGGCTTCCGCCTCAGGCAGCAGCGTCAAAACCACTGCTGCAGACCGTGGGGGGCGAAGCTTACGAGCGCCCGATTTAGGCTGCGCCTTAGGTTGGGACTGCGCAGCAGGTTGTGCGCCAGTCCTGCGTTTTGATCGTGAGCCAACAACTTTATTCCACTGCCGATTCATAGTCGGGGGCGCTGGTGGCAGTGTTCGCGGCTCCTCGGTTTCCGGGGCTCCGCCGTTGGCCCTGGAAGCAGACTGAGAACTCGCTTTTTTCTTATTCTTCTTTTTCTTTTTCTTCCCACGTCTTCCGTCTTCTGTCTGGGTGCCCGTGACCGTGGGAGGCACTGTTTTGGCAGCTGATGCCACTGCTGCCTGCTTTGAGGGCAATGCTACGGGTTGCACCTCACCGGCTTTCTGTTTTTTGTCGGCTGCTAGTTGGGGCCGCAGGTTCTTAGCGGGTAGCAACCGTCCCTCCACCTCCAACGCTTCGAACCGAGCATTCATCATGGCAATGATTGTTGCTCGGTCCGAAGGCGGCTCCACCTGCTCTGCACGACGGGGAGGAATTGGCTGAGCCTCGACCTGGGCGGGTGCCCTGGGCGCTTTTCTTATTTCGGCCTCAAGATGAGCCAGTTTTTCCTTTATTTCGGCTAGCTCAGCTTCCAGCCGTAGGTTACACGCCTCCAGTTTCTTCACCTCGTCCGATGACGTGCGCGTCTCCAGGACAGCGAAGGCATCCTTAATGGCCTTGCAAGCATCTTTCAGCTTACGCTGGTGACCGCCTTTAAGGTTGCCAGACGTCTTCTGCACCATTTCGATGACGGCCACGCTGTCCATCGCTTGTTTTCGGAGCACAACAGAGGGTACCGCCTCCACTTCGTCTCCTGTCATGTCTTGGAGAGAATGCCGGGTATGGATGGTCATTTTGCTGACCTCTTCCTCCGCCCTCAGCTTCAGTGACTCGCGTAGCTCGGCGTTGTACTGCGCCTGCGCGGCCGCCCTGCTCATGTATTCCGCTTTGTTTCGCGGTTGTCTAAAGGGGTGAAAAGTTGGTTTCAACTTTGTATGGGGAGCAATTCTGTTTTGAACTTAGAGATTTAAAACTTCGTAAATAGACTCTATGTTTAAATACAACAAAACGTATTTCAGTGTTATTCAAAATTGCTCCTCTAAAGGGATGAAAAGAGGGTTCAAAGTTTGTACGGGGAGCAAATCTTTTTGAAGTGAGAGATTTCAAACTTCGTAAATAGACTCTCTGTTTAAATACAACAAAAAGTTCATCAGCGTTTTTTGAAATTGCTCCCCTAAAGGGGTGAAAAGGGGTTTACAAGTTCGTTCGCGGAGCAAATCTTTTTTGAAGTGCGGGATTTAAAACTTCGTATATAGATTCTCTGTTTAAATACAACAAAACGTGTTCCAGCCTTTTTCTAAATTGTTCCCCTAATGGGGTAAAAAGGGGTTCCAAGTTTATGCGGGGAGCAAATCTTTACTTTTCGTAAAAATCTTCGGGGTTCCTCGGGGTGCCGATTACGAAAATGACATGCATTTGCAAATCCAAGATGGCGGACAATTATTTTTCTTAAAAATCGACATGGGTGTCATCTTCGAGGTTCCTCGAGGTGATGATTACGAAAATGACATCCGTTTTCAAATCCCAGAGGAGGACATTAATTTTTCGTAAAAATCGATATAGGTGTAATCTTCGAGGTTCCTCGTGGTGCCGATTACGAAAATGACATGCATTTGCAAATCCAAGATGGCGGACAATTATTTTTCTTAAAGATCGACATGGATGTCATCTTCGAGGGTCCTCGGGGTGATGATTACGATAATGACATCCATTTTCAAATCCCAGAGGGGGACATTTATTTTTCTTAAAAATCGATATGGGTGTCATCGTCGAGGTTCCTCGGAGTGCCGATTACGAAAATGATATGAATTTTCGAATCCGAGATGGCGGATGTTTGTTTTTCTTAAAAATCGATATGGGTGTCATCGTCGAGGTTCCTCGGGGTGCCGATTACGAAAATGATATGCATTTTCAAATCCAAAATGGCGGACATTTATTTTTCTTAAAAATCGATATGGGTGTTATCTTTGTGGTTCCTCGGGGTGCCGATTCAGAAAATAACATCCATTTTCAAATCCAAGATGGCGGACATTAATTTTTCTTAAAAATAGACATGGGTGTCATCTTCGAGGTTGCTCGGGGTGATGATTACGAAAATGACATCCAGTTTCAAATCCCAGAGGGGGACATTTATTTTTCTTAAAAATCGATATGGGTGTCATCTTCGAGGTTCCTCGGGGTGCCGATTACGAAAATGATATGCATTTTAAAATCCAAGATGGCGGACATTTATTTTTCTTACAAATCGATATGGGTGTCATCGTCGAGGTTCCTCGGGGTGTCGATTACGAAAATGATATGCATTTTCAAATCCAAGATGGCGCACATTTACTTTTCTTTAAAATCGATATGAGGTCATCTTTGTAGTTCCTCGAGGTACCGATTCCGAAATGTACATCCATTTTCAAACCCAAGATGGCGGACATTAATTTTTTCTTGTGAGTAATTTTCACAAAAGATTAATAGCATCAGACAACTGACAGAAACAAATAAACCTCATTTATATCTTTGTTACCATGTAAAATCTACGCGGACGAAGTCGCGAGCGGCCGCTAGTATTCATGTTATTTTATTAATTAACTTGGGAATATGTTTCATAAAAAGAGTAATTGTATCTCGAACAGTTCATTGGAAAATATGGCTTGTAACCTAAACATTTTTTATCAGAATGTGCGTGGGCTTCGTACGAAAACTATTGTATTCTACAATAATATACTAAATGTAAATTTTGATATAACTTGTTTAACTGAAACCTGGCTGTCCAAGAGCTCAGAGTCTAATATACCCATATTAGACTCTGAGCTCCTGGACTCACGGTATAACGTATATAGGGAAGATAGAGATTATTCTGCTAGAGGCGATACCATGGGAGGGGGTGTTCTGATTGCAGTTCGTAGTGGCCTAGTGATGGAGAGTTCCGCATGTCTGCCCTCACGCAACTTTTCCGCTGACTTGCTAAGGTTATCGATATCAGTAAAGGTAGGAACACGAAAAATGCGCTGTCATATATATTGTTGTTACTTCCCGCCCAGTCCCAATTTGTTAGATGCAGAGGCTGAATTCTTTGAATCCACTTCTGACTTCATTATTCAAAATACTGAGAATGCTTTCTTTATAGTTGGCACGTTCTAAAGATTCATTTAATTTAATTTGTCACCAAGATCTCAAACCTAAAGTTCAAATAATGAATGCCAGTGTCGTAATAAGAAGGGCAAGAATCAATTCTAGTGTTTTATTAGCCCATCAAAAAGTATTAGCATCAACAACAGCAATGTATCCAATCACAAGAGCGGAAGTGAAGGTTCTCACATTACCAGCGGGAATGCAGGGAAAAACGTTAGATAATATATTTCTCGGGCAAGTTCCTAAAAGATGTATTATTGGATTCGTTTCAAATTCGGCGTTTAATGGTAATTTAGCTTTAAATCCTTTTAATTTTCAACATTTTAATATGAACTTTTTTAGTTTGTATGTCGACGGTCATTAAATACCTTCTAAAACATAGCAACCTTCATTTAATTCCGGTTTAATAGCATCAACGTATCATACATTATTTTCTGGATCAGGAATTCATTTCCATAATGAAGGTAATGCAATAGACAGATCAAATGATGGTGGGGGTAATTGTTTGCTATGTTTCGATTTAACACCTGAATTATTTGCCAGTTCAACTTCACACTGGAATCTTGTGAGACATGGTTCTGTTCGGATAGAAGTTCATTTTGAATCGTCTTTAAGTACTACTATAAACTGTATCGTATATGCGGAATTTGATAACATAATAGAAATAAACAAAAACCGTGACGTTACGGTAGATTATAACAGTTAATAATCAAATAAATAGAATGTTGTTTATCAATTTTATTCATTAGCTCTAAATCATTACCAGCAAGATCATCGATAAATGTGTATTTTGTTTGAATAATGGATACAAGTGAATTACAAACATGTATGAATAAAATAAGTTCTAGTTTTAAATCAAATGCTTTTGCCGCAAATCGAATTATATTTACCTGCCTATTTGGGTAGATTTACCTGCTTTCATTATAAGCAATTTAGACCCTGACTCAAAGCCTGACTCTCATTGGGTTGCCATGCATATTGATGTTAACGGAATAGGTGAATACTTTGATTCCTTTGGTAGAAAACCCAATGGTTACCATAAATTATATTTAAAAAGAAATACAAAGAGGTGGTTTTATAACTACAAATCCCTTCAAAACCATTTTACCTCCGTCTGTGGAGAATATTGTTTAGTTTATCTATATTTTAAGTTTCAGGGAAAAACTATGTATGACTTTCTAAGTCTGTTTTCTAATAATACTTTATGTAATGACCTATAGAGAGAGAGAGACCTTTTTTCAGTCTTTTATTTATTTATATGAGTATCTGACAAATGATTACATTTATAAGAAATACATTCATTGAAGCATTGATTATCAAGGGATTACATACATTAACATATTTTAAAAATATTATGAAAAGATGTTATTCTAGTGTCAAAATTAAATAAACTAAACTAGATTACTAATCACTTTTTCTTAGCGTCTATAAAGTACTTAGTACAGTTATCCTTAGATGCTAATTGTTTTGTTACATTATAAATCACATAACGGGCACTTTGTACATTCGAATCGTCTTCGGCACACGAGTAGTATTTCATTCGAATACGAATATCGCAATGTTTCCAGTGGTCTTCGGGCGCGATGTTTCGTATTTTATCCATATCATATACCTCTATTTTTATGAGGTGTGAGGCATAAGCTCTATCATCTTGACCCGATGATAAGTACGCGACACCGTCCGAAGATGTCCGCGAAACACTCGATGATTTTTTGATTAGTTTTGCTTTTTGCTTGGGCCTCTCAAAAAAACCATCTATGTTATTGGAGGGTCTTTTTCTTGCGAGCGTTTCTTTTATTTTACGTGCAACCGTCCCTTCCTTTTCTTCGTCGCTGATGTTTGAGGCATCATGATTTTCAGGGTAGTAGAAATTCTTGGAAGTATTGTCAGAGAACTGAAAAGATGTTTAACACTTAATTACGCAACTGTTTAAAAATAACATACAAATGATCAAGTTGAAACGCGACATCTATAAAGTTCATAATAAACATTACATACTTACACCCATTGTTCAGCGGTTATGAATAATCACAGTTATGTTGTAATAAGTTGATAATCTTGATATTAACTTTATCCGAACGTCACTTCACCTCACTTCACTTCACTTATTACAAGAATATTAGAACTGCGAACCAGTGGGGTGATTTAATTCAACTACTTAAGTTATCCCATAGAGAATACCCTTTTATATGTAAGGATTTTACACAAAAAACTACCCCACTACTGCCATCGACGGGTTTTAACATGTTGATTCCAATCAAAAGCGATCCATTATATTGCCCTGGTGGGCTAGCACAACTTGCTGCTAAGTCGTATCTCGCGCGACTCAGCGATCCCTGTTTCAGTCGAACTGCGCGAATTAGAAAGAGGAGGACAGATTTTTCTCTACTCGCGTCGCGTCGCAGCAGCAGTTGTGCTAGCCCCGCAAGATGCAACCTACCGATATTTTTTATCACACACCTGTTACCTACATCTGATCTTGTCCGGACCTGTTGCGTAAACTCAACGCGCATATAAAATAAAAGATTTCTAAGAAATAATGATTAATGGTTAACCCAATAAGAACGCGTAACGAAAAAATACAATAAACTTAAAGGTTTTTGCAATGACATGTTAAAACCCGCTTAAAGCCAACCGTTAAAGGTGTGTCAGTAATGCGCATGTGACACCTTTCGAGTTGTATACGTGTAGGCTGCAGTGTCAGCTTACCATTAGGTGGACTGTACGCTTGTTATCTACCATATGAAAAGGTTACACGTTTGTTAAATAACATTTTTCTACTCCTGTACTTTTTTCGCGACTTACGCAATCATGAACTCTAATATGGGAAACCCTTACTTGCCAGAATTTCAGTTGCCCGAATTTTGACTGCCATACTATTCAACTGCCATTATATTGTTTCTTATAATTTCGTATGCCATACTCATTATTTACCATATTAATCAAATGCCAGAATCTTTATTTCCCATAATATCAATTTCAATAATGTCTTTTTCCATAATCATTGTAATCCATAATTATCACATGCTATACTTTTATTTGCCATCCATCTCTACTGTTCGAATCGAATAGCTGAGAATGAAAATCCATAATTTTAATGAAATTTAAAAGAGCAGAATAACTTTCTTTGAAAAGCTACTTTACTACTTAATCCGACTCGGATCACGGATAGGTTAGAAGAGGATAGCGGGAGCTTTGCTCCCGCTATCCTCTTCGAGGTTATTTTTTTATAAAAGAGCAGAATAACATGTTTTAAAAGCTACTTTACTACTTAATCCGACTCGGATCACGGATAGGTTAGAAGGGGATAGCGGGAGCTTTGCTCCCGCTATCCTCTTCGAGGTAATTTTTTTTATAAAAGAGCAGAATAACATGTTTTAAAAGCTACTTTACTACTTAATCCGACTCGGATCACGGATAGGTTAGAAGGGGATAGCGGGAGCTTTGCTCCCGCTATCCTCTTCGAGGTAATTTTTTTTATAAAAGAGCAGAAAAACTTGTTTTAAAAGCTACTTTACTACCTAATCCGACTCGGATCACGGATAGGTTAGAAGAGGATAGCGGGAGCTTTGCTCCCGCTATCCTCTTCGAGGTTATTTTTTTTATAAAAGACCAGAAAAACTTGTTTTAAAAGCTACTTTACTACCTAATCCAACTCGGATCACGGATAGGTTAGAAGAGGATAGCGGGAGTGGGACTCGGATAGGATTATACTGACATGTAGGTATTAGAAAAACAAAACCATTTTAATCAACAATCATATATTTATTAGTTTTATTACACACAACAAGTTTACACAATTTGTGTAAGTTGTTAATTTGTCCTTAGTGCAAATACAACTTTGACCCTAAAGCACGCAAAAATTCTTCATTTGTATATTCGCTTTTGTTGGATAATATCTCATTGATTTTATTAGTACGATTTAATGTTTTTTTACTTTTCTTTTTTTCTGGTTCACCTTTGAGAATTCCTTCGATGTCCATCATTACTTTATGCGCCTCGTTCTTTATTTCTGTACTGAAAAAATAAAAACCGGGATGCAATTTTGACATTATTGTGTTGATTCGATTATGCCAAGATTCGGCAAAGTTTTGTGTTCGAGGAAGACCAGCATTTTGTATATGCAGAATACTCCAGAACGATGGAGGGAAGCGCGGTGGTTTATTTTTAGTACCAGAAATGTAATTTTCATCAAACCATTCCACAATAGGCACACTTTCTGGTAAAATGGTTTTCTTCCATTCCTTAAAGTATTCGGGTATTTCGCTTGGGCTTAAAAATGACAACGCCAGCAAAGACTTCATTTCCAAAGCGAAACGAAGATTTTTTCCATATAGTACAGTTTGCACATTGGATTGTATTCGCCGGTATATTATTTGTGCCAGATGAAAGTGACAACCGTTCAACTTTATTCCATGAAAATGATGCCTCACACATTGTATCGCTGATAATTCAAAATCCATTATACAATGCTCTACTTTCAATATTAAATCATTGTCATTACTGTATTCAATAATGAACTCGAACAGTTTATTATAAGTATTTTTGTCCTTATGTGTACACAGTGCAAATAGAAGCGGTACTGTGGTTTTTCTATTGCCCAAAATATTCCCGTGAATAGAATATAACTGCAAAAAATTTGGAGGTGCAATTTTAAATGTACCGTCTAATATCCACAGTGAAGATCGGCACAAAAACTCCATCATTTTCCGTGATGAATAAATTATGATACGCTTGTCGTCCTTAAACAACTCATCTTTCATAATAATATTTTCATCATTTAATTTTAGTTTGTCATGGTTGACCGTGAAGTAAATATCACTTGGCTCACGAAATACTTCGGTATGTTTCTTTTTCTCTCGGTAAACAACTTGTTTCATAGCACTGGTAGATGGTTTTTCAGACAGATTTTCGGGACATTTA
This sequence comes from Epiblema foenella, assembly GCA_963556455.1. Taxonomy (NCBI): domain Eukaryota; kingdom Metazoa; phylum Arthropoda; class Insecta; order Lepidoptera; family Tortricidae; genus Epiblema; species Epiblema foenella. The sequence continues at coordinate 10,801,601 of OY747097.1, read as the reverse complement.
CTTAAAGCTTTTTGAATAATTTGGCACGGTTTTTGACTAGTATTTTTTGCCGTAATACTTTTTAAATCATTCGATAAGTTTGCCACATACAGCCTATTTGCATCGGCCTCATGATTATGATTATCATCACTCCTTATAATCGTGTGGTTTGTAGAATTTTCGGGACACAACGTAATTGCTCGCGCATTGCACTTTAATTGCTTGTATAATTCACAGACCCAGTAAAACTTGGACTTCACTTTTTTGTTCTGTTCGTATGTATAACCATTTACATTTAGTTTATTACCACCTTTAGAGGTTTGAAACAATTCACAAACAGTATTTGTATCCATTTTAAACACTAATTCAACAGCGAACTATTGCACGAGAATTGTACACAGTTGACAATAAAATGTCGGTAGTCAATAACACGGCCGCATACCCACATCGCAATATACTGAATTGTTTTCGAGCGCCTACAGAAATTTTATAAGCAAATTCATAATTAGGACTGTTTCGGATAAACTATATATGGCGTATAAATATTCTATCAAATAATATTATTGCACTTAATAATATGGATAACAATACGTATGGCATTCGTATCATTCTGTCATGTAATATTCGGGAATACAAGAGTATGTCAAACGATTTTTCTAGTAAATAAACCATTCGGGCAAATGAAAATCGGGCAAATGTTTATCGAGCAATTGAAATTATTCCATATGAATTTCGGGCAAACGATAGACATCCCTCTAATATAAATACATACTTTATTTATTCTGTAAAGTCTATCTAGTCTATTGCCCAAAAACACACTCCTTACCCTACTTTAATGAAAAATAAAAGCAGAGTTGGGTGCCACAGACTACTACAAATACTATGTTTAGTAGTCATTCTGTGGTGCGTTCAAGTGAAACTTTTATTATTAAAATCAGTGCTGCCAACTTAACGCAACATTGCTATAATTTTTATGTATTAATTAATGCATAATCTATTATTTACAAATATAAATACATACATTTATCATCTTTTTTGTGTTATTTAACAAGTTTTATTTATTTTCGGATATATTTATGAAAAAGAAACAGTTGAGATTCGATTCGGATTTGAATACAGTTTAGGTCGGATGCCAAGCCTAGCAAATTAAAAAAAAACAAACCATAAACAAAGTGTCATATTTTTGATTTCCCACCAAATTCCTAATTGAAAACATAAACATTCAAGCTGATAAATGATTATATTACTTAAATAAAACGATTTTTTTGTGTTTATGAAGAAAATGTGTAGGTACGTTGATTCTTTTAAAAATCCACGAAGAAGTTATATGGCATTACTAAAGAAATTGCGTAGGTAAGTTGTACAATTACTAAGGGAAAATATGGCGCATGAAAAGTCTGAAAATACTTACTTTTTATTTGAAATAAGTCGTAGAAAAAGTATTGTATGCAACGGTGTATAACTGGTATAAAAAGGCTCGTGGTGTCTTTACTTGCGATGTTCGCCAAGGCTCACATCGCAACCCACACCACTCGCCTTTTTATACCCTTCTTATACACCAGTTGCATAATATACTAAAAGAATGAATCAGGTAGCATGAGCAGTAAATAATGCAGGCTAGGTAAGTTTGCTGGATAGACCCTTTATTATGCGATGTTGTGTTCCTGGAACTGAGCAAAGTCACCAGAGCTCTAGACGACACACTGTGCGTCTATAGGCTGCAGTGTCAGCTTGTAATGTTGAGCCTCGGAGGGTGGAGCAGGACTAATAACGACACACAACTGCGGTTAAATATTAATTAATTTATTGTTAGAAAATACATGGTTTATATACTAGAGAGTTTCTTTGTTCGTGTGCATTCTTGTGGAAGTAATATAACTTCTCAGGTTACATCGTAAAATAGGTAAATCATGTTACAATAGATAATGTGTAATGTGATACAATCGAATTAGTTAAATGGTGCGTTAAATAGGTAAATGGCGTAAATATACATAAGTAATTGTTAATTTGATACCTTTATGCAGGTGTTTGTGTACCTACACCACAGCTTTCCTCTTTTTTTTTTAGACAAAAGTAGTATGCTTCTAGAAATCTATTTTTGGCTAATGTATAATGTACATGTATCTCTAAATGGTATGTAGTATAAATCTTAACGCTATTTGGATATACAATTTTTTCTAGTTTAGTATAATAAAAATCTTAATACTACTGGGGTATATAATTTTCTTAGTTTCTACGTAACATGTTTCTTATATGGCTATGTTCTACATTTTGTTCTAACGTATGTTTAATAATGTGTAAGTGATGATGTTGCTTATTATTTTTTTTGTGTTTTTTTATAATAAAAGTTTTTTTTTATGTTATGTTATAATGTTGTTTTTTTTTTGTTTCTACACATGGTAGGGTTTTGTTCGGTTTTTATGTATAGTGTTTTCTTTGCCTGAAATCAATATTTTTACGTTGAAACCTTCGTCTTTAATGACAGTATATGGGCCTTTATACACTGGGTCCATTTTATCTCTGTCCTCTTTTCTCACTAATATTAATTGTCCAATCTTGTAGGTAATTGGATTAGTCCTTAAATCGTAACTTATTTGTCTAGCTGTTTTTGTCTTAATTAAATGATATCTAGCATCCTCTTGGGATTTTTGTAACCTATACTTAAACTCTATGGGGTAAGAATCAAAGTTATACATTGGATCTACTTGCTTAATTATGTTACTAGGTATACGGCATAATTTGCCGAAGACTAACTCATATGGCGTATATTTGGTTGCAGAATGCACCGTTGTGTTATACGAAAAACACCAATATTGTAACCAATCGGACCACTGGTGCGCCTGGTTGTCCGTTTGTATCCTTAAATATGCTCTTAGAGCTTTATGTGAATTTTCCAAGGATCCAAGGCTTTCATGGTGGTAAGCGGTTGATTGCAATTGTTTTACGCCTAATATGTTACAAAGTTCTCGCATAGTTGCTGAGATGAACTCGCTTCCTCTATCTGTTCCTATTTCCCTAGGTATACCGTATCTTAATATAAAGTTATTGACTAATGCTCTCGCGACTGAGTCTGTTTCCTTATTTGGAAGTGGATATGCCTCTACGGGGAATCCATCATTTTACCGAAAATCGTTACATCGATTATCGTTTCCTATAACAATATTCGCAGAATTTTATTATCACTTAGGAATCATTCATCGAACTTCGTTAGATCGCTCAAACATTTGATCGAATTACCTTTTACACAAGAATCAACTCATCGAATTTTAATTCAGTATTTTATTTGTTCATCGACGTAGTCGTTCATCGAATGGCCTTTAGTATAATTTTGGTTTAGCGAAGGTTTCAGTTCCCAAAATTCTTATTACCTAGAACATCATTTCACCACTGTTTACTATTCTTGATACACGTTTGAAATTAAATTTTTCCCAGATTCTTGGTGTACTCTGTAAAAGTACTCAAAAACAAAAATACTCAAAAACAAAAATACCCAAAACCTAAAAATGTACAAAAGACCTGTTAGGGCAAAACCGACTGTAATGCGGATAGCTTTGCTCCCGTCTTAATCTTCGAGGTTATTTTTTTTATATAAGCCCAGAAAGATTATGCGCCTTGAAAAATCATGCTTGGTTGGTTGTTCGATGAAACATTGTTCTTGGAAAGAATACTATATGGAACGTACTATCTGTGAATCATGTTTTGTTAAATTAATACTATGAATAACGAATATTGCTATGAAAGGTAAATTCGATGTACCGTTACGCTACGACTAGAGACGGATTCGAAACGATTAACTACGAAAAGTGGTTCGATTATATAAAATGAAATGAATTGATGATTATGTGATTAGAAAAAAAAACCTAATGAAATTCGTCGAACAGTTTTCGGTGAAATGAAAATCGATGTAAGATATTTCGATAAAATAATAGACATCCGCCTCTACGTACTTCGTGAGCTCGCACTGAAGTGTAAGTATATAGCTGTATCCGTTCGTGTCCTTGGTAAGGGGTCCGCATAAGTCTAAGAAAACCTTGTCAAAGGAGGCTGTTGCCGTGCTAGTTATACATAGCGGTTGTTTGACGTTCCTGTGAAATTTCTGTTTTTGACATTTGTCGCACTTTTTCACGTATTTAATAATATCGTTTTCCATACCTGGCCAGTAGTAGTAACGTTTTATGTTGTTGGTCATTCTTCTTATTCCTGCATGACCACTTGTAGGCAATAAGTGAAAATCGTTTAATATGACGCGTCTGTCGTCTTTATTTGCTATCTTTGTGACACCTTTTATAACGATTAATCGTGGTTTGTACTGTGTACTATATTTATTTATGCATTGAGCTAGCTCTGTGATAATACACGTGGTGTCTTCATTATATAATATGCATACTTCTTCTATCTATTGTGCCTTGCAAAATGCACCTAGTTTTCTCGCGAAGAAAGCTCGTTTCGTACGCGGTAGAGTTCCTGGTGTGACACACAGTGTTGCCAAGGATGGCGAATATATGATTTTATTATTTTGACTTGTTATGCGATCTGATTGTTTCATTATTTCATGGTAATCGCATTCATCGAAACTCAGTTCAGTCGAATCTTGTGGTTTCTTGAGGAGTTCCTAGTGGAACTCCTCAAGAAACCACAAGGTTCGAGGTTTGGTTGCGCAGGCCAGTCACAGTTGGAATCCTTGTCTTGTTCGTTGTTATTCTTTCTTTGCTCTGCCATTCGTTTTCTCTGTGCCCTTGTCATTACTGACATTACTTGTTTTGTCATGTTCTTTAACTCGTCACTGGTGATTTCGATCCTAGACAATGCGTCTGCTGCTATATTGTCTTTTCCTTTCAAATATTCTACCACGAAATCGTATTCCCCTAAGCACAAACGAAATTTAGTGAGCCTACTTGACGGATTATTCATGCTGAATAAATAAATTAATGGGCGATGATCTGTTATAATTCTAAATCTACGTCCATATAAGTATAGTCGAAAATATTTGACTGCCCATACAATTGACAGTAATTCTTTTTCCGTCGTTGGGTAATTTTTCTCTGCCTTGTTTAACGGTCGGCTTGCGTAAGCCACTGGTAATCCATTTTTATTTGATAATAAAGATCCTATTGCTACGCCCGATGCGTCTGTGTGTATCGTGAACGTATGGTTACTTGAGAAGTCCGGATATTGTAGGACAGGTGGTGTTATGATTGCTATTTTTAGAGTCGTAAATGCTGTATCGCATTGTTTTGTCCAATTAAATTCTACAATCTTTTTTAATAGATTTGTTAAGGGTTGCGTAATTTCTGAGAATTTTTTAATGAATTTCCTGTAGTAGTTTACGAATGCCACAAAACGTCTGACTTCGTCGGCGTTTTTTGGTACTGGGTAATTTTGAACGACTGAATTTTTTTGGGGTCGGGTTTTATTCCCTGTGGGGTCACTACATGTCCTAAATATAAAATTTATTTTCGCAAAAAGTTACATTTCTGAGGGTTTAGTCTGAAGTTTACTTTTCTTAATCTTTCAAAAACATCTATTAATTTTTTATTATGTTGCTGTAAGTTTCTTCCCATGACTATGATATCATCTAGGTAGACTATGCACTGTAAATAATTTAGTCCTGACATAGCTATGGTCATTGCTCTACTAAGAGCACTTGCTGAATTTTTCATTCCCATGGGCAAACGTTTCATATGATACTGTTTATCTGCTATGAACGCTGTATATTTCCTACTTTTGGGATCCAGCTTTATTTGGTAATATCCCTGGTTCAAGTCTAATGTGCTGAAATACATAGCACCGTTTAAAGAATCTAGGATTTCCGTTATGTTTGGCAATGGAAATTTATCGTTCTCAATAACCTCATTCACTTTCCTGTAATCCATCACTAGTCTCCATTTTTTTTTCCGTTAGAGTCTGTTTTCTTGGGAACGAGGAGTAAGGGACTTGCCCATTCTGACTGTGACTCTTCTATGATGTCATTGTCTAGCATATCTTGTATCGGTTTTTTTATTTCAGACTGTTGAGCTTGGGGTAAACGATAGGGTTTACTATATACGGGGGTTGTATTAAGTTTTAGCCGTATGTTTTGCTTATAGAAATTTGTGGTATTTAGTAAATCGCCTGGTGATTGAAAGATGTCGGCGTATTTGGCACATATGTTAGTAATGGAAGTGCTCTCGTCATCGTTTAGGTTATCTAAGTTTAAAAGTGAAAAAAGTAATTTCACTCGATCTGCGTTATTGCTACTTTTTTGGAAAGTAAAGCAATTGTATTCACTTAGCGGTTTTATGTCTGGTGTGAAATTGGTCAAGGTTATGTCTTGCTCCCGTGTGTTTAATATTTTAACTGGTATTTTTCCATTTTTGCTACATGCTAAAGTGTTTGCTACATAAATTCCTTCTCCAATTTCGTTGGCTGATATGACGTAATCTCCCGAGTAATTTGTTGGTATTTTTATGATGTATTCACTCCTTGCTGGTATTCGTATTTGGTTGGAATTGATGGTTCTTTGGTTGTGGTTTCCTAAATTTAATTTAATTTTTGTTAACTCGTTGCAATTATTCAACGTGATTGTTGCTTGTTCGTAATTTATGATACAGTTATATTTTATTAAGAAATCCTGTCCTATTATTCCGTCCATATGTAATGGTAAGTTTTGGAAAACGTGAAAGTTATGTTCAAATGATTGACTTTCGCTCTGTAAGTGTAGAGTAATTGTATTGTATGACGTAATTTGTCCTGCTAGTCCGTCGATGTGAGTCATCGCGGGGACCATATGTCCGCGTGATTTTATCGCTGCGTCATATGTTATTGCGCTTAAACTTGCGCCCGTGTCAATAAGCCAAATGTGCATAATACCGTTTATTGCAAATTGGACTGAATTCATATGGCCATAAGTTAGAATGTGTCTTTTATTCACGAAAAAATTGTAACGGCGGGGGTGAGCTGTCGTTATTTGGCGTGTTCTCTATTTCCGCATGAATTTGATGTCGGCTATTTATGTGGTTCCGTCGATTTCCGCGGTGATTGGCACTATTAGTGTATGTGTGCGTATTTCCGTTATACCTTGTTTGTCTAGGCTGAGTATTAATTACGTCTGCGGGTCTGTACTCTTGGTGGTTTGCTCGCGGTTGCGTTGCCGTAATTGTAGTGTGTGCGCTGTGGGTACCTGCCTATTGGCCTTTCATTATAATGTACCTTGCGCGGTTTGTATGAGTTGTAACACTTGGTCCTGGGCGGGAGTAGAAGATATGGACACCTCGTGGTCCTTTCCTCCCTGAATCGCATCTTTTAGTATGGAGTATCCTCTCGAAGCTATAATGGTGCTAAGCTTGTCATTTCGTAAGCCTTCCGTGAATCTGGCTATGGCCATTTTTTCATTTAGCGACTGTAGTATTGAGTACGCTTCTGGTTTCCCATTGGCCTGGGTTACTGTGAGGTATACAAATAGATCCTCCAGTTCTTGGCCGTACCGCTCGATTGACTTATTTCCCTGTTTTGTCGTGAGCAACTAGTTTGAATCGCGGTTGCCGATTTGGTAGGTAAAAGACGTAGCCTCATCTCATCAACTAATGCTGTTACACTAGTATGTTTATCCTATATTCTTAGCTTGGCGCTTTGAGTTAACCGGGTCTTAGTAACGAAAATAATTAATGACTTTAAATCGGAGTCTTTAATCATCGTTGCGTACAACTCTATAGCATCTATGAGTTGCCTTGTGACGGTTTCCGAACCGGCCATGGCTGGTAGCAACGCTACTGCCGTTTTTAGGCTAAAATCGTCCTTTGACGTCATTTTGCCTTGCTCGATTTCTTTCTCGTAGGACGCGTGTATTTTGCTATAAATCGCTTCTATCTCCGTTAAATAAGACTGGATTAACTCGCTGTCGCTTACAGATATTTCTGATTTTTCTAGCTTAAGATTATACTGCTCTATATATTTTTCGTACTCACTATACAATAACTCGACTTGCTGGAGTTTACTTTGACGGATCGCCTCTTTTCGGCGTTTTGTACCTAATTTTCTAATGTCTTCCTGCAATGATTTTAACTCGTTATACAGTTTTTCAATGTCTGTCATAGCTACATATGCATCCTACACGCGTGTACATAAAAACGTGTTTTTAATATTAAATGAGTCGGTTTACGCGGCTAATTTCGCTTAAGTGGTACCTGTAGGCAGATGCTGCTAGTTGATGGTGGCTGGAGGTTGGTGGTTGGTGGTGTCCGATGACGATGCTGTAGCCATTGTTGCGCTGGTCCCGCAACCTGGAGCTGTCAAACGTCTCGTTCTGGCTTGCTGGTGTTCCGCATGATCGCTGATACCGTTTGTCTCTATTTTTTTGGTGAGGCACTTATGCATCTTCTTGCACACGGCGTAGGCGAAAATTACCAGTATTATCGCGAGTGCTGTAGTAGTCACGTAGACTGTTATTTTGCCGCTGTCAGCTTGGCTTGTACTTGCGCTGTTGGATGCCCCGTTTTGAGCTATGATCATCTCTTCTTTTTTGTCATCTTTCGTGCACTGAGTTCCCATGGCTTGCTGGTTCTGGCTGGCTGGAAGGTTGTGCGGCGGCAGTGGTGCTTGGCTCGGTGGTGTTTACACTGGGGTTGCCCCGAGTAGCCTGACGGGCAGGGTTACCCCTTGGTACTCGTGCATACCGGCTGGCAGGGTCGCCATGTAAAGGTGAGCCCCGGAGGGTGGAGCAGGACTAATAATGACACAAAACTGCGGTTAAATATTAATTAATTTATTGTTAGAAAATACATGGTTTATATACTAGAGAGTTTCTTTGTTCGTGTGCATTCTTGTGGAAGTAATATACTTCTCAGGTTACATCGTAAAATAGGTAAATCGTGTTACAATAGATAATGTGTAATGTGATACAATCGAATTAGTTAAATGGTGCGTTAAATACGAGTAATTGGTAATTTGATACCTTTATGCAGGTGTTTGTGTACCTACACCACAGTGGCAATGCAGTCGAGTTCACTCCTGCGTGGGCTTCAGTGCCGTGTTTTTGTGGTTAGCCGCTCCCAGCATGCCTCAGCTCATCTGAGGTGGCAAGGGATGCGGCCGTCTTAGCCCGGTAGCCTGCTTGGCAGCCACAGGGCAGTGATGGCGGTGCGGATGCACCTTTTGCCTTTGGGGACTTTGTCTTCGGCCAGTGGCCGTCTTCGGGTGGCGTGGGATGGCGGGCATTCAAGGCTTGCGGCGCGGTGGGTCCGGCGGTCGCCTTTGTGTGGCTGCTGGGTGAGTTTTCGGCTCCCCGTCGGGCAACTCGTAACCCGCACTGAGCGGGCCGGAGGTGCTGCTCACTGAGAGTAGTGCTGCGTGGAAGAAAACCACTATAATAAATTTCCCCAATCCTAAGGTGAGCGGATCGTGCCGATAGGATGCGTGGCTGGAGGGATTCCAGTCATTAGTGTGCGGGGGAGCTCACCCCCAAAAAAAGAGACGACGATGTGGAGGCATTGTGGGAGGTTAAAAGGAAAATGACAAGCAGTTCAGATTTTCTCCGGGCGGGTAACCAATCCCGTCCATCCGCTTCGGCGGGTGGCTGCCCCGTCGTATACGGAGGGGGCAAAAACTGCTTCGTAGGCCGGCTAGATGCCGGTCTCCGTGAACACGACCTTGGCTACATCATACCGGACTGTGATAGCAGAGGGATATTGAGGCTGAGGGGCGGCGGTGGGGCTGACGGAGGCGGACCCAACCCAGCCCCAACAACAACAAAAAGCAGTGCGGACAAGGGCGCCCTTATGGCGCGCAACTATAGCCCCACTGAGAAAAAAGAGGCTTTTCGCCCCCGCCTCACCCTTGCACGCTCCCCAGTGCAAGGGGAGGGCGGTAGCCCCCGTATTGATTTGAACGCGGCCGCAATCCAGATCGCGCCGAAAATACACATAGACGTCCCAGCGCGCGACGACTCTCGCCACTCCCTGCCGCGAGGGCGGGGCGGGAAGCCCCATGGGAGAGGTTCCCGCGGGCGCTGGCACTGGAGGGTGGGCCCGCTTCGAAAAAATCCCCCGGGTAATTCTGACCCGCCTGGACGAGAGGAGTGTGCCTCGTGAGGACCCGGCGCAGGATGCAGACAAGATTGAGAGCACAGTGCGATCCGTCTCGCCTGTCGGAGCTGACTTGGAGGGGCAGCGGCCATCCTCCGCCGACGAGGCTGGTGCTCCGCAGAAGGAGAAGAAAAGTAGAGTCAGGGCCAGGGGGCGGGTGCGCCCATGCTTGACTCCCTTCAAATTTGGAGGCCCAGTGGGGGCGCAGGAGTTACCCGACGACTCTCCAATGCCCCGGTCGGACGCGGAGGACCCGCTGGGGCCAGCGGTGGCGGACGTGCTTGAGGAGGCGGAGAGGGGCTCTCAATCCGGTGTGAGTGCGAGGGATAAGGCACTGAGCGCAAAGCTCTGGCAGGCGCCCCGAAAGAGGCCTCGCCTCCAGGAAAATGAGGACAAGTCCAGCCAGTCCACCGCAAGTGGCAACTCACCTCCGATGATGTGGGGGAAAGGCCGCTTGTCCGCTGGCATGGCAAAGGCCAAAGAGGCATTTAAGGCGGCTAGGAACGATCTCAGACTCCAGGCTGAGAGTGAGTTGGAGACCTATAATCAGTCGGTAGAAACGGCGGAAAACGAGCAAGCAGACCGCCTCATGAACCGGCCAGTTTTGGGCGGGGCCACTCAAATGGCACACACATCAGCTGTTATGCAGGCCGAGTGTAACATAACGCCCCCCCTCTACTACTACTTTACCCCCTTAATAAAAATAAATAATTATGTACTAATATGAAGTTTTATTTGTGACGTAACTATGGCCAGAACGTGATCGTCAGTGGTAGGACCCCCTTATAGTTGTGAACCGTAAGAACTCAAAGCTCTATGATAATTGTCGGAACCCAGAATTTCTCATCCCTTAGTACGCAATAAATATCTACACTAATGTCCCTATGACGAACTTTGAATTTGAAGTAATTGTAGTAAGTTGTTGTAAAAATAGAGGGTTTTGTTGAGATAAGTTAATGGGATTGAAATGAGTTTTTAGCCTAAGTATGTATGTCAAGCTCAATGCACATAATATGTCTCAAACCTAGTATACAGAGATGTGCTAACCCTATCATATTAGGATTTTTAGCAGGTTTGTAGGGATTAAGAATTATTTTGTTATTGGTATAGGCCGGGCCCCTCCAATCCGCCCGGGAGTTTGCTAACTCCCTTTGTTATTAAACAGAGACCAGTGGCTCTCGACCCTGACTGGACAAGCCCCCTCCAATATTTTTCTAACATTGTTCGGAGTGTATAGACAAATGTCAAAGTGACCTAAATTACTAATACTATGGGAGAGTTATGCCGGGTATATTCAACCGCATTGTCTCAGGACGCAACGAGCAAATAACCCTTTGTAACTCTCGGGCTTAGAATTTGTTCTAGAAAAAGATGACCATACAATTATAGCAATTGAGTCTACTAGTATTTCGGAATTCGCGCCAATAGATAAGGAGAAATACCACAAGGCCTCATCTATGGTAGCGGGCGAAATCCTAGCGTTACTACGCCAGAATCTGGCCCTAAATAAACAACCCTGCTAATTTTCCCAACCCAAAAAATATCCTACCATTCTCCTAACTACTACCCAAGACCTATCACGCGTAAGAGAGTACCTATCACGCTTGATCACTAGTTTGCCTGGATCGAAGTTACCTACGCGGGTGTTTGAAGAACTGTTTTCCGCCTACCGTACCTACTCTGTCGTTTGGAGTCTATATTTGCGTATAACGTATATTCCTGATTTACTATTACCGTATGAATTTCTCGCGACCTATAATGTAATTCCTATCCTAAACCAATGCGCAAGAATGTATTTTCTCTACTACCCTCATAATTGTGTGTGAATTTATCCTAATTCTTCCCCCATTTAGAACTAAACTGTTGAAACTAATAATCCCTTACCTAGGATTTAGTTCCATTAAATGCGTATTCCCTAACTAAGCGTCGAGAGTTCAGTCGGCTAAACTGAGGTTGGCAATACTATAGCCTGTGTAAATGCTCCCCCCCTTGCGCCCGCGGGCAGGGAGGCAAGGGTAGAACGCCCTATTGTGAATATAATAGAAATATATAAATATATTTAACAAGACCGATCCTCGAATACTGTGAACTTCTGTGAGTGGAGTATACACTCCCGTTCTGACCCAAACTATGGCAGATCTCACTTCCATCCAACAGCTGGACATCGATTCACGGGAGGGATAGTTCGTCTCTTATGTTGATAAAAAAATGACGCCAAGCCACCCTCAGACTTGGTAACTAATGAACTCCGAACCATCTATAGTTTGACACCGTTTGGCTTACAGATAATTCGTCAGGTATACTGTTAACCTGGGCAGAGAACTGGCCTTAAAATAACTAATAAAGTTCATCCCCAAAGAATACAGCACAAAGAGAAAAAATGATTAAATTTAAGTTAAAATGACTATAAAAGCTAAGCATTATGGTTGAAACTCCTCCGCCAGATGCAGATATTCCACACGGTATTGGAAATTCGACCATAATGACTAGGTAACAAGACCCACCAGTAAAGTTGCGATACTATAAGCCAGTGTCCCGTGTCAGTCCGCCGACGAAAATGAAGTGCCGCTAAGTGCTCCGACAGCCTTTTATACCCCTCAAAAACGTAGACAATCCGGACAATTGGGACAGGCGGACAATGCGCACAATGCAGACAACGTGGACATGCCGGACACATTTTGTGAGATTCAACTACCAGGCTATCATAAAAATCAAAGAGGTTGCAGTTAATAAAGATTAAACTATCCAAGCAATGTCATCAACCAATCAAACCTTAATGGGCGCGACCAAAATCTACTAGTCAATGATTGGCTATGTCGTCCCTATATATTTACTAATCTCAACTATATACATCATTCCGCCATTTTGTGATCGAACGAAAACTCCACCCTCCGTCAAGAAAAATGTTACGGCATTCACTCGGACTAACTTTACCCCATTGTTAATAAGACTGAATCTTGCTAATCAGCTGACAAATACTTTATAAATTAGACTCTTATAAATCAACGCTATGAATGTGCATCCATCCCACGCATGTTATGTCGTCCTAGTACAATTAAAGAAAATCTTGTTTCCAAAGTAGACTAATGATCACTACGTCAGCCGGTATATAGGTATTTAGGAAGGATTGCTAGACTTTCGTTTCACGAATTAATGTATTCCCGATACATTTTTAGTAATCTACATCCCCATAATGAAAATTAATCAATCCCTCATATTATTTACTTATAAAGGCAACTTCCTTTGATAAAAATAATGTTTAATCAGCCCCCCTATTCTCGTTCTATTACACGAGGTGGATGAGGACTTAGCGGTAATTGGGAAAGTGGCAAATACATCGGGAAACCTGAAGGGCACGTATGTAAAGGCCCTAAATAGTGTGGTCACTAGGCTCGCAAAGAACTTCGCAGCCATGAAGTCCCTCACTGCCACATAGGAAGTTATCCGTCTGGAGGCAGCAAATGCACAGCTGTCATGGCAATTGGCGGAGTTGCGCAAAGAGGTTGCCCAATTGCGAGCCCAACCTCCAGCAGCGACAGAACTAGAACTCGCTGAATGTACTCCTTTTGCCTTCGCCCTTAAATGTTACTTATTATTGTTACTATTTAATTATGTTCTGGTTTTTAACAGTGTCACAAATTGTATTATGTTGTTTGTGTAATGGCAATAAATTATTTCTTATTCTTATTCTTATTAACTAAGGAAGTTAGTCGAAGAGGTGTCACGCTCCAACCACGAACAGCTCTGCACCATGCTCAACGCCCGGCTGGAGAGCATCGAGTGCCGACTCCTTCTGGAGCCACATGTACGGCCTTCATCGGCCGCCAGAGGACAGGCAGAAGACCGGCCCCCCAGCGAGTTGACTTCTCAACAACAAGAGTCAGAAACAGAAGGGCCATCTGGCCAAAGTTATGTTAATGTTACCCAACTCGCTGTCGATGGTTCCAACCCAGTAGCGGGTAAACAAAACAAACGGAGGAGAAATAAAACAAGCCTGGCTGCTAAGGAGGCAGCCATTTCCCGACAGGCTTCACGGTCATCATTGCCGCCGCTTTCTATCCCACCGACGTCTGTTGGTAAATCCAATAAGGACGCCGCGACAGATGTTGTGCGGAAAAATTCCAAGAAGGGGAAAATGCCAAATAGTGTCCAACCACTCCAACACGCGGAGCAAACGCGGCTCAAGGGAAAGACCAAGAAACCCAAGAAACTTCGTCCTCCTCGCTCTGCGGCCGTGGTACTGACACTGCTACAGCCGCAAGCCGAGGGGAAAAAAGCCACTTACGGGTCGATCATTGCCGAGGCAAAGGCCAGGGTACAGATTACCGACCTTGACATTCCAGGGCTTCGATTCCGGAAAGCGCAGACCGGTGCCACTATCCTGGAGGTATCCGGAGCTGATTGCGGCGGAAAAGCAGACGCCCTTGCCAGAAAGCTGGAGGCAGTTCTGAAAATTTTGGAGGAAGGGGGGAAAGCGTGCTGCCGACGAAATCGCCCCCTCGAGCTCGGATAGTGATGGTAGGTCCAAAAGTGGAGACGCCTCTCCGGAGAGTGGCAGGCGCCTATTAAAATCCTCATCGAAGCGAGGTAGGGGCTGGGCGCCCACGACGGGCCAATATTTTGGGTTCGGCAAGGGTCAGACAGACAATACTGCGCAACGGGCTCGGGAAAAACAGCTCGAACTGGAGGACGAACTGGCCGTCTATAGTCAGTATGTGGAGGAGGCGACAAAAGAGCGGCAGAACCGCCTTTCGAACCGCCATCACTTGAGCGACACACAGTTCGTGGAGCAAAGCTCGGCCGCCATGGCTGCTAAAGTCGAGGAAGCCCTAGTAGTGGCGAATAAGGTGATCGACAAGTCAGGAAACATGAAGGGAACTTGTGTTAAAGCTCTAAAGACAGCACTAGCGACCGTGAGAAAGAACTTCGCCGAGCTAAGGTCCCTTACCGTCACTGAGGAGGTTGCCCGCCTAGAGGCGGCAAATGCGCGGTTGACATGGCAGCTGACGGAGCTGCGAAGGGAAGTTGCCGAGCTGCGCGCCCAGTCCGCTACTTCGACTGAACACGACCTGAGGAGAGTCATTAAAGAGGTGTCGCGCTCCAACCGCGAGCAGTTCAGCGCGATGCTGAATGCTCGCCTCGAGGGAATAGAATGCCGTCTACTGCCGGAGCCTCGGATACGGCCTCTACTGGCTGACGATCGACGGGCTGAGCAAAACTCGACCGCTGGATTGCTCCCTCGGGAAGAGAGCTCGGCGACCGCTACACCAGCGAAAGAGGCGATAGCGGAGGGTGAGCCTCCGGACTCTAACCCCGGAAGCGGAAAACAAGGAGCCATCCGAAAACCGAGGCGCAAAAAATCTAGCCTGGCTGTCAAGGAGGCAGCTGCTGCCAGGAATGCTACACCGGCATCGCTGCCTACACCGTCGGAACCGATTAGCCAGTCCTATAAGGACGTTGTAACTCGCAAGGCTAAAAAGACAAAAACGGCCAATGGGGTAACCGCGACGGCAAAGGCGACCAACAGACGGAAATCGGTGCTCCCGCGCAAGCGGAAACTCCAACCTCCTCGCACCGCTGCCATCACTTTGACCCTGAAGCCGGAAGCTGTCGCGGGAGGGTCGAAACATGAGTCTGTTCTGGCCAAAGCAAAGGGCCACATAAAGCTCGAGGAACTCGGTATATCCCAGGTGCGCTTCAGGACAACGGTGACTGGAGCTCGAATGCTCGAGATCCCTCCTGATACGGAAAACGCCGATAAAGCTGCGGATGCTCTTGCTCATAAACTTCGTGAGCCCCTCGACACCGAAGTCCATGTCCATCGGCCCACAAAACGCGCTGAAATACGTGTTACGGGGCTGGATGACTCGGTGACCGTGGAAGAGGTCGTGACGGCTATCACAATTGTAGGAAGCTGCCCCACAGAGGTCATCAAGCCAGGCGTGATTGCTCATGGTGCGAACGGATCGGGGTCCCTTTGGTTAAGCTGCCCTGTAGTGGCTGCCAAGAAGGTTGAGATATGTTGAGATTGGTTGAGGGATGATTGGAGGTTCTAAGTGAAACCAGACATAGTAACACCGAAGATGTTATATTCTCGGTAAAGTTTAAGAAAAGAACAAGGTATAACTAAACGTACGGTACTTATAGCTAGTTATTGCTTACATGCTATTTTACTCAATTACGTGCATCACATGTCGCAGGGCGTAACGATGAGTTACCGTTATTGTGTTAATTAGGCATATAGTACACCTCCCCTGAAAAGCTACTCTTCACCCCCGCAAACAAGAAAAAAAAAATGTGACAGACGTAATTTCGTTTAACATTTTTTTTTTAATATAACATTAAATATAACATTCTAATGGGTAAACACTTAATTTATTTATTTTTAAACAAATATCTTCTTATTGCTTATTAACATACAATTTAGTATTATTCTTATGAGTTATGTATACTTGATTATTTCTTATGATCTTAACATTTGGTAATATATCCTCTATGACCTCATAAGGTCCTGTATAAATAGGATCCAGTTTGTTTCCTACTTGATTCTTTAGAAGTATAAAGTCACCTGGTTTATATTTTACAGAATAAATGTTCTTATCATACGTTAATTTTCTACTAATTTTACATGACAATAAGTTATTTTTAGCTTCTAACTGTACTTTTTGTAACCTATACTTAAATTCTTTAGGATAATTTTCATAGTTATAGAGAGGGTCGACAGAAGAAATCAGATTATTTGGCAAACTACACGTCTTGCCGAAAACTAGTTCAAATAGCGCGTATTGTGTCTCTGTATGTACGGTAGTATTGTATGAAAAACACCAATAGCTTAGCCAACTGCTCCAGTCGGTGCTGTTATTGCTACATTGAATTCGGAGATACGCTCCTAGACTCTTGTGCGTGTTTTCAAGTGCGCCTATTGTTTCATGATGATAGGCTGTCGAGTGTAACTTATTTATTCCTAATAATGTACAGATTTCGGTGAATACACTAGACATAAATTCGGTACCTTGATCTGTTATTATATCTTTAGGTACTCCATATCTTAAAATAAAATTATTTACAAACACTCTACTTACAGATTCAGTGTCTTTTCTTTCCAAGGGGTAAGCCTCGACGAACTTAGTTAGTTCACACTGAATTGTTAATACGTATTTATGGTTATAATTATCTACGTCTAAAGGACCTAATATATCTAAAGAAATTCTTTCAAATGATGTATTTGGAGTCGTAGTTATAGTCATTGGCTCTTTAATATATCTGTTAGTATATTTGTTATACTGACAATGTGCACATTTCTTAACGTATTCGTATACATCATGGCTCATTTTTGGCCAGTAATAACATCGTTTAATATTGTTAAGCATCCTGTTTACCCCCGCGTGGCCACTGGTGGGTAAAAGGTGAAAGTCATTTAAAATAACTCTAATTTCATCTTTATCACATACTTTCGTGACACCTTTTACTACTAGGATCCTAGGAATGTCACATTTATAATCGGCTAAGAATGCATTCACTTCCATTTCATTTTGCTTATTTTTTATTATAATAACTTCATCTATATTTAGCCTTTTGCAAAATATTTCTAATTCCCTCGCTAACACGCCTACGGTAGATAACGATCGGGTGATTAGATAAATGCATGATTTGCTTGGTACGTACATAAAACTTCCTTTATCGCTTATAAATTCATTTTGACTTGTCCGGGTTAACTTGTAATTTGCGCTTATTACAAGTTCTGTACAATCCTTGGGCGCTTTGATGATATCCACAATTCTAGGTTGATCAAGCCTAGGGGTTGCGGGTACATCTGGCACTACGTTGTTTTTATCGCTTGTTTGTTGCGCGCGTAACTTCCGTGATTGCGCTCTCGTCATGACTGATACAACGTGTGTCCTGATATTTTTTAAGTCTTCACTATTCCTCGGTAAACGACTCAATGCGTCTGCAGCTGCATTGTTTCGTCCCGGGATGTATTCAATATCAAAAGTAAATTCTTCTAAATTTAATCTAAATTTGGTTAATCTACTCGAAGGATCAGTCATTCCAAAGAGATAAATCAATGGTTTATGGTCAGTTACAATTTTAAACCTTCGACCATATAAATACGGTCTAAAATGTTTTGTAGCCCATACAATGGCTAAAAGTTCTAACTCTATAATTGGGTATCGAGTTTCTGCTGGCTTTAAATTGCGGCTGGCGTATGCGATTACTTTACCGTTTGTATTTGACAATATAGCACCTAAACCGATTTTAGATGCATCTGTGTGCAAGGTAAAAACGTTATCTCTAGAAAAATCTGGATAATCTAAAACTTGTGGACTCGCAAGAATCTGTTTTAATTTTAAAAATGACGTTTCACACTCTGGAGTCCAATTAAAAGGTGCATTTTTCTTTAATAGTTGGTTTAACGGATAAGCTATATTCGCAAAGTTAGGAATAAATCGTCTATAATAATTGGCAAACGCAACAAACCTCTTGACCTCGTCTGTGTTTGTCGGTCTTGGGTAGTTATTTAATGCCTCTACTTTTGCTGGGTCAGGTTCTACGCCTTGATATGTAATTTTGTGACCTAAATACATAATATCCTTACGTAAAAATTCACACTTCATGGGATTAAGCTTTAAATTAGTTTTCCGTAATCTTTCTAAAACTCGAGTGAGGTTCTGGTTATGTGTTGACATGGAATTTCCTATAACAATACAATCATCTAAATATATAAAACACTGTTTATAATTTAGCCCTGACATGGCTATGGTCATTAGCCTGGAGAAAACACTTGGACTCGTTCGGAGTCCCATGGGACATCTCTTCATTTGATACATTTTATCGGTTGTGAAAGCTGTGTACTTACGGGAATCTTTGTCTAAGGCAAGCTGATAATAGCCTTGAGAAAGGTCAAGCTTTGAAAAATATATGCTGCCTGCGAGAGAATCTAAAATTTCAGTGATATTGGGCAACGGGAACTTGTCATCTTGAATTCTGTTATTTAACTGCCTATAATCCACAACTAATCTCCATTTCTTTTCTCCTGATTTGTCGCATTTTTTGGGAACAAGCAAAACAGGGCTGGACCACTCGGAAGTAGCTTCTTCAATAATATCGTTATCAATCATATTTTGTATTTGAGTGTTGAGTTCCTTGCGTAAAGCGTGTGGTATCCTATACGGCTTTACGTATACCGGACTTGCGTTATCTTTCAGTTTAATCGTGTGCTCTAATAAGTTAGTAGTGCTGAGCTTGTCGCCGGGCAGATGAAAAACATCCGCATATTTGGCACAAATTTGCTCTATACTCAACTGCTCCTCTTTATTCAAATAAGAATGTAAATTTAATAATGTTAGCAATGTGGTAACCCTATTTACACTATTTTTTCCTGAGTCAAAGTTGCAAATATCGAAGCTAGATAAGCTGTGCACTTGTAAACGTGATAAGTCCAGATTAACTGTCTCATCTGTCGTATTTAATACTCGGAGTGGGATTCGACCGTTTTCTGGTTTTGAAATAACACCTGCAATGTAGACACCAGTTTGTATTTCTTCCGCCAATACTACGCAGTCTTCGCGCAGTGGTGCGGGTACGCGTGTGATAATCTCACAGCGTCGAGGAACACTATGCACATGATTGTACGTATTGCCTTCAATCGGTATCAAAATTGACTGTCCTTGGTTCTCTAAGGTTAAAATATCGTCTTTATAGCTTATAGTTGCGTTATAACGCTTAAAAAATGTTTGACCTAGAATACCATCGGCAAAACAAGACAAGTTCTTAAAAATATAAAACTTTTCTTCGCAAATAAAGTCTTCAAAGTGTAGCGTTAAATAAATGTATCCCTCAGAAACTAAATCTCCACATATTCCTTTGATAGTAATTCTATCTCTCTGTATTTGCCTAAGAAGGTCAATCTTATTTTGTAAACATTCATACTTGATTACGCATAAATTGGCACCGCTGTCCACTAAAAGACTTAATTTATCCCTATTACCTATCCTACAAGTAACTGTACTAAAATTATTATAACTAAATATGCCATGATTCGTATTATTCACGAAAAAACTGCATGTGACGACCATCGGCGTTAATTGTATTTGTCGGCGTAGACTGTGCTGTGTCATCGCGTATGTGCTGGACACGTGCTGGCGCGGGGCGCTGAGGCCCGCGCGGTCGCTGTCCGCCGCGTGCTGATCGCGCAAAATATTGCCGAGGACGTTGGACCGGGTCGGGTTGCGAAATACGTCTATTATTAGAATTAGAATAATACTGTGTTCCGTATGTATTACTACTTCTATTTAAATTCCCTCTGTAATTGGAATTATGACCCCTAGTGTTCCTGTAGTTATTACGAGGCTGGTAACGTCGGCTACGTCCATAATGCATAACCTGGTCATCACTTGGTGATGAGGTTTGCTCGTCAATGGCTGTCCTGATGGCTTCTAAATGGCGATGGCGTAAACTGTCTAGAACTTATAATGGTACTTAACTTGGGATCTGAGAGTCCATCAGCGAACCGCTTGATTGCTGACTTCTCGTTCATTGGACGTAGTATTTTGTACCTACTGTCGTCACCATCGGCTTGAGATATGGTCAAGTTGACAAAAAGATCCTCTATCTCAGCACCAAACATTTCTACAGATCGTCGTCCCTGCCTAGCTCTGTACAACTGAGCTTGAATTGATTCGGCTGACTTTTTGGGCAATAAAAATTTACGCATATCGGTAACTAAGTCGTCTGCGCTACTGTATGTGCTTTGTAGCCGAAGTTTAGCGCTGGACGAAAGTCTCGTTTTCAAAACGAAATCGATTAATGTTTTTTGACACTCATTATCGATCAATGAACTATACATTAAAATACTATCAATTAACTGTTTCGTATCGTTTTCTTGTCCCGTCATGATGGGTAACAAGGCGTTAGCCGTTTTGACATCGAACCCTGATTTAGCCATTTTATTGTCTGTTTGAGTTTGCGAGTCGACAAACGCTATTAATGTCTTAATCTTAGTGTAAATATCCTGAATATCGCGTACTAACGTATTACTTAATTCTATATCCAGAGGTTTTATATTTAAACGTTGCTCTTCTAATTGAGACACAATATGCGCAGCACGGCTAATTAATTCCTTTGATTCCTCTAATTTCTTTCTACCGATTTCTTTCTGTCGCCTCTCTGGGCCTAACTTAACAATATTTTCTCTAAGTTTATTTAATTGATCCCGTAAACTCTCTAATTCTCGTAACATAATACATATGCCTTTACTGCGAAATAGTAAAATTAATATTTATAGTTTTTAAATAACTCAATTACATTATAATACAATTTTCATTAAAAAAACCTTACATTAGAAGCGGAATGCGCACCGGTAAGTAGGTCATGCTGACGCTGCACGACGACGACGTTGCTCGTTGCGAAAGTACGGCCGGGCACGTGACGCTGGCGGCTCGTGGAGCTCGACGTGGCTGCATGTGGCATCGGGGCTGCTGCTGGTCTCGATCATGGGCCGGGCTAACCCTGGACTCCTCTGAACATGGGCCGGGAAATCCCTGGACTCCTCTTGAAATGGGCCGGGAAAACCCTGGACACCTCTTGCTGTGCGAGCCGGGACACCCTGGACAACGCTCTTCTCTGCTGTTATTCTTCTTGTGTATTTTTCTTGTCTTCTTTTTCTTTTTCTTTTTTTGCCTTCTTTCTTCAAAATGTGTAAATCAATCTTCAAAATGTGTCTTCTTTAAAATATTAGTCTTCAATTAGTTTCCGCCGTTTCTCTGTTACAATTATTTTAATTTTCCGACTTCATTTTTCGTTCCTGATTAGCAGTATTCTTCATTTTCCTTGGTTCACTGGTCTGGGTCGCCATGAGATATGTTGAGATTGGTTGAGGGATGATTGGAGGTTCTAAGTGAAACCAGACATAGTAACACCGAAGATGTTATATTCTCGGTAAAGTTTAAGAAAAGAACAAGGTATAACTAAACGTACGGTACTTATAGCTAGTTATTGCTTACATGCTATTTTACTCAATTACGTGCATCACATGTCGCAGGGCGTAACGATGAGTTACCGTTATTGTGTTAATTAGGCATATAGTACAAGGTGGTAGATGCAGACCGAATTAAAGTCGGGTGGATCTCGGCGCGAGTGGTGCTACTAGAAGATAGACCTAGAAACGGGACATGTGGGTGCGAAGTGTAACAGGGAGATAGACCGAAGCGACACTTGTTTTCGCTGACAAACACAAGGGGCTAAACGGCCAAAGAAGCAGCAAAAGCTGGTACCTCCACGCTCGTCGGCTGTAGTGCTGACGCTGCTCCCGGTGGCCGTAAAGGAGGGGGTCACGTATGCCAACGTGCTGGCGGAGGTCAAGAACAAGGTGGACCTCCAAGCGTTGGGGATCACGGCCTTGAAAATAAAGCGCAGCGTCACCGGAGGCGCTGTATTGGAGGTGCCAGGAACCACCAGTGTCAGCAACGCCGACGAGCTGGCTAAGGCGCTGAGCGAAAAGTTGGGTGGGGATGTTGTCCGCATCACGAGGCCAGTCAAGTGTGCAGGAATCCGCCTGGCTGAGCTGGATGACAGTATCACGTCAGAGTCGGTCAGGGCAGTGATTGCGCTTGTCGGCGAATGCACCGCCGACCAAATAAAAACGGGTGAGATACGGCGGGGCCCTCGGGGACTGGGTACAGTCTGGGTACGCTGCCCTGTTACAGCGGCTGAAAAGGTTGTTCAGAGTGGGCGCCTCAAACTCGGCTGGGGTCTCTCGGCTCGAGCCAGACTGTTAGAAGAGAGGCCTCTGAGGTGCTTTAAGTGCCTAAAGGTAGGGCACGTTAGGGCCCAGTGTACGGCCAAAGAAGACCACAGTGAGTTATGTTACCGGTGTGGTCAACAGGGACATAAGCGGTCGGCTTGCTCAGGGCCGCCTTGCTGCGTTCTGTGCGCTGCTGCGGGAAAGCCTGCAGAACACCAAATTGGGTCAAAGGCGTGCACGAATCCGCGCATAAAGAAGGCGAAGCGCGCTGGCGATGGCCCCCGGGCCCCCATCCAGGCTGCTGCACCCTCCTTCGGCATATCAGAGGAGACTGAGATGGAGGTAGTGTCTGCGAATTAATAAAATGTCCCTCCTTAAAATTCTGCAGACGAACCTCAACCACTGCGCCAGAGCCCAGGATCTTTTGTACCAGTCCATGGCGCAGTGGGGGATCGAGGCGGCAGTGGTGGCGGAGCCTTATTGGGTTCCGCCACGCGATAACTGTGCGGCGGACCTTGATGGGGTTGTCGCCTTGTGGTCTGGAGGGAGCTCGGGTCCCCTTGAGCGTGTTTCAAAGGGTAACGGGGTTGTGTCGGCAAGCTGTAGCGGGGTCACCTTCGTCGGAGTTTATTTCTCCCCGAATCGCTGTCTAGCCGATTTCGAACGGTTCCTCCTAGAGCTAGAGCCTCGAGTTGGCCAATTAAATGGCCGCGGTCCATTAGTGGTGGCCGGCGACTACAACGCGAAATCAACTGCATGGGGGGCTCCGGTGACGGACGTGCGTGGCTCGGTTCTGGAGGAGTGGGCCTAGTCTTGGCGAAGAGGGGTGCAGTTAACACGTGCATGCGGCTACAGGGTGGCTCCATCGCGGACCTCACGTTCACAAATGCCACCATGGCGCGCCGTGTCCAGGACTGGAGGGTGCTAGCCGACGTGGAGACGTTGTCGGACCACCGATATATCCGGTTCGACATCTCTGCGTCTCCAGCTACCGCAAACGGTCCCACTCACCGAAGAGGGCTGATCAACGACAGTGGCCCGCGCTGGGCGCTTAGCAAACTGGACTGTGATCGGCTCAAAGAGACGGAAATAGTCCAGGCTTGGTTGCCTGTGCCTGACGGCGAAGTGGACGTCGAGGCTGAAGTATCTTGGTGTCGAGGAGCAATTACGCAAGTCTGCGACGCGGCAATGCCGCGCTCCAAACCCCCCCCACCACGCACAAAGATGTACTGGTGGACCGCCGAACTCGCTCATTTGCGCGAGGGCTGTACAGCCATGCGGCGCCAGTACACCAGACTGCGGAGACGCCGGCGCAGAGATGAGGAAGCGGAACGTGCCACGTATGCCCTACTCAAGACTGCCAAGCACTCCCTCAAAGTCGCCATTGGGCGCGCCATAGATGCGGCAAGAGAGGAGATCTTGGCAACACTAAATGGTCCGCATTTAGTGTTGCCAAGAACTCCTCTTTATTTCCTGGGGCAGACCCTATAAGCTTGAACGCGACAAGCTGCAGACATGGGCCCCCCTTGGGAATTTCTCAACGAGGTGGTTGAGACCCTGTTTCCCGGCGGAGGAAGCGACAGACCGCCAGTGATGGCGCCGCCTAATGTGGAGGAGTTGGAGGAGGAGGTGCCGCCCGTCACGCCTGGCGAGCTTGGGGCAGCTGTGCTGCGGTTGCGGGATAAGAACACTGCCCCGGGACCAGATGGAGTGCCCGGACGCGTATGGGGTCTCGCGATAAGCGAGGTGGAGCAGCGCATGCTACGCCTTTTTACAGCGTGGAAAACTGGAAAGTTAGTCCTCCTGAGAAAAGAAGGTCGACCGGCCGATGCGATGATCCTGCTGGACGAGGTGGCGAAGCTATTAGAGCGCGTCATAACTTCCCGCCTCAACGGGCACCTGCGGAATGTGGGGCCGGATCTAGCCGAGAACCAATTTGGGTTCCGCAGCGGCCGCTCCACGGTGGACGCCATCTTAAGTGTGCGTGAGCTGGCACAGGAGGCCGTCTCCCAGGGTCACGTGGTGCTGGCGGTGTCTCTGGACATCCGCAACGCCTTCAACACCTTACCCTGGGAGACTATCCATGAGGCGCTCAAGTACCATAGGGTTCCCCGGTATCTTAGTCAAATAATCCGGGCATACCTGAGTGAGCCATCGGTCGTGTGGCCGGGACAAGGAACGTGGGGCAGCAAGCAGATGAAGTGCGGCGTTCCGCAGGGGTTAGTTCTGGGGCCACTCTTGTGGAACATGGGGTATGACTGGGTCCTAAGGGGGGTCAACCTTCGTGGAGTCAGCGTATTCTGCTACGCCGATGACACGTTGGTGACGGCCAAGGGACCCAGCTATCGTGATGCAACCGTCTTGGCGACGGCCGGAGTAGCGCACGTGGTCGGCCGCATCAGGCAATTGGGCTTGGAGGTCGCTCTTCAAAAATTGGAAGCCATCTGCTTCTATGGGCCTCGGAGAGCACCTCCAGCAAATCAAAATCAAAAATCAAAATCAAAACATTTATTCTGCAAATAGGCCTCAAGGGCACTTTTACAAGTCAAAATCTATCTAGGTACATCAAATAAAAGTAATACAATAATCAAAGTATCATTAATTAAATGTAGTGTTACATGTCAAAAATAAGACAAAGAAACTAATAACAATAGAGATTTGTTAGAGATGTATAAGGTCTCTAAGCGTCAAGATAAAAGGTAATAAAGTAGGTACACTAATCATAATAAAATATTTTGAGCTATATCTATAACACGTCAACATGAAAATAATAAAATCTAATAAATAAATATCCTCAGAGATGTATAAGGTCTCTGAGCGTCAGTCTAAAGAATAAAATCAAATGAGAACAGTGAAGTCTCTCATCATGTCAATTCCACTGAACACTAGTACGAAGTTACTAGTCCTTGCAAACATGAACAGACCGGACCTCACAAACAGCACCCGTTCACGAGTATGACGCGTATCTCAGCCATCGCCTCCCTCGACCATATGTTAGGGAAGGTTGCGACCCGATCAACGACGCCACCGTAAGCAAAGACCTTTAGGCGAGCATGACATATTCAAGCTGCAGGACATTTATAATCAAAGTAGTACTTAATAATAAAATATCGAATACAATGAGATACCTCATAATGTGCTCAAATGTACATGAAATGATTTTAGAACAGTAAAAGTCCAGACTAAAATTGTAGTTATACATGTTTACATTATAAACCATTACTAATTCTAATAAATTAGACAACTGGCTTAAAAGCTTCTTGATCGTTTAAAAAATCATTGACGGAATAATACGCCTTGCTTACCAAGTGACTTTTAACGTGACACTTAAATCTGTTGACGGGCAAATTCACTACATCCATGGGTATTTTATTATAAAAGCGTATACAGTTCCCCACGAAGGACGCGCTAACTTTACGGAGACGACAGGCTGCCACTGCGAGCTTGTTTTTATTTCTTGTGTTGTAGTCGTGGATTTCGCTGTTAAGTTTGAATTCATGGAGATTTTTCCGTACGTACATAATGTTCTCAAAAATGTATTGAGAAGCTACAGTGAGAATGTTTGCCTCTTTGAATTTTTTTCTTAAGGAGGCACGAGCTCCTAGTTCATAAATAGAACGCACTGCTCGTTTTTGTAGTACGAAGATAGTCTGGATATCCGCCGCTTTCCCCCACAGCAGGATTCCATAGGACATAACACTGGAAGTAACTGTAGTACACCAATTTTGCTGTTTCGACGTTTGTCAGCTGCCTGATTCGCCTCACTGCATAGGCTGCGGAGCTTAGTTTTCCTGCTAATGTGGCTATATGTGCATGCCACTGAAGTTTTGAATCTAAGGTTATTCCCAAAAACACAGTCTTGTCTTCGAATTCTAGAATTTCGCCCTTTAATTTAATTCTTGAGTTGTTTATGTGCTTAACATTGGGTAAAATAAATTTTATGCACTTCGTCTTCTTTGCATTTAAAAGCAGGTTATTGGCTGTAAACCAATTTACAATAGTGGATAATACATCATTAATACAGTCGAAGCTTTTCTCTTTTCTATCCACTTTGAAAATTAGAGAAGTGTCATCTGCAAATAAAACTATATCATGTCTACCCTGCACAAGCTCTGGTAAGTCATTTATATACACTAAAAATAAGAACGGTCCCAGGATGGATCCTTGCGGTACTCCAAGAGCAACGTTTGACCCTGCTGACGAGGTCCCATTGATGACTACTCGCTGTGTTCTGTTCGATAGATATGATGAAACGAGATCAAGAGCTCCATTCTTTATCCCATAGTGCCTAAGCTTTCTGATCAGATTTTCGTGATCAACGCAATCAAATGCTTTTGATAAATCACAGAAAACTCCAACAGCATCTTGAGCCTTTTCCCAGGCATCAAAAATATGTTTAATGAGTACCACACCGGCATCTGTGGTGGAACGGCCTCTAGTAAATCCGAATTGCTTACTGTTCAGCAGTTTATTACGATTGAAATGGGATAGAAGCTGATTAAGGATAAGTTTCTCGAAAATTTTGCTTAGTGCCGGTAGTATTGAGATAGGCCTGAAGTTTGTGGGGTCTGATTTCGTTCCTGATTTGAACAACGGGATAATTTTACTATGTTTCATCAAGTCAGCAAAAACTCCAGTATCAATAATTCTATTAAAGATATCAGCTATATAAGGAGCAGTTAATTCTATTATGGAATGTAATACTTTGACAGATAGCCCCCAAAGATCTTCAGTTTTCTTGACATTCAATGATCTAAACGCTTTGGTAATGATGTTAGGAGTCACATAATTGAAACCAAAGATTTCCGTACATTCCACTACATTTCCTTTCAATAATACTTCAGCAGCGTCTGGCGATGAATTTAAAGACTTTGATATGTCTATGGGTATATTGGAAAAGAACCGCTCAAATTGATCCGCTACATCGAGATCGGAACTTACTAGAGTATCATTGATACGTAGGCTGTAGTGCGGATCTTTAAACTTTCTTTTTCCAGTTTCATTGCTTATTACTTGCCATACAGTCTTGACCTTATCACTAGAGTTTTGTATTTTTTTGGACAAGTAATCAGCTTTAGCGGCGACACATACTTTCTTAAAAGATTTGGAATAGTTTTTAACATACTCTAGAAATTCCGGTCTTTTATCCGTAGTTCTCGAATCATATAAGTCATAGAGTGGGCGTCTCTTCTCGTGAATATCTGGTGTAGCCCAGTCGCTAAACTTAACCTTGGACTTGCCTTGAATTTTCTTAGGACTAAAGCATTTGTCAAAATCTTTTTTTATACAATCATGTAAAACAGAACACATACAGTCGGGGTTTTCCTGGGGAAATGAAAGATGATAGATTTAACTATTGCCTCCTTGTTACTGTAAATATTATCAATACACGTAGCACTAGTTGCTGTAATTCGAGTAGGCTCACAAAACAAGTTCACTAGGTCAAAAGACTTGAACGTATTTAAACTCACACACATTGGCGATTTTTCTAATAAATTAACATTAAAATCACCAAACACAATGATAGCGAGCACTTCATCCATGGATAACGGATTCGAATAAAGTGTAGTCCGCTGACGGGGGTCTGTACACGCATACAATTATAAATTGTTCCAGCTCAATACAAGACAGTTCAATTTGCCGTTCAATAGACATGTTGACTATACTTTACGCTCTTTGCTTTTGAGGTTATGCTTTACTAAAATCAAAGATCCTCCACGGCTGTAGGACTTTCTATAAAATGAACTCAGTACACTATGATTTGTGAAATTGAACATTTCATGACCTTTAAGCCAGTGCTCAGTTATACACAAAATATGAATATTTGAACATTGTATGAACAAATCTATTTCTAATTCTTTACTGGCAAATTCCTGGATATTTTGGTGAACTATGTTCACTACATCATTACTCGCATGAATACTAGTGTTACAGCGGGTTCACTAATGTTTCGGCGAAAATTATTTAGCAAATTTTTAACTCGCAAACTTTGTATCCCGTATTTTGATTTGGGCGAAGTTTTATTTCCCAACTCAACGTTTAGCAACGATATCATTTCCCAACTTATGATTTGATAAATTATTGTTAGGCAAAATATTACCTGGGATTTGCTTAAGATGTCATTTATGTATTCGTCAAATATATTGATTGGCATACCATACTTTTAGCAACATACATACTTTTAGCACTGATATCATTTCCCAACTAAGTAATTATTTGATAAACAATAGGTACCTAGTTCGATAGAATAGATGGTTCAAGTATACTGGTTTTTGAGTTTCATTTCGAATTATCTACCTATAAATAATATGTAATGGTTAATGGTGGTGTAATGGTAAACACTAGGGGTGTGTAATGATGGGTATAAAAATAAAATATTTTTTTTTCATTCAACATTTGATATAATATCAAAGTACATAATCACTAATTGGGGTATTAGAAGGTCTAAAATGAAAACTAACGTTAAATTACCTACGTTCAAAATCCCTAAAATCTAAATGCCTAATGTTTTTTGCACTTATATTCAAAATACCGAAAGCTTAATCATTAGGTATTTAGATTTTAGTGATTTGAGCCTATGTTTATCTTAGTAGTAAATTGCCCAATTGTCATTTGTTGTAAGTGTTAATAACAAGTTTTTCCGCTCTTTTATAAAAAAAATAACCTCGAAGACGGAAGCGGGAGCTGTGATTTTAAAGAAAAGTTATTCTTATAAAATACGCTTATTTGATTGTATTATAAAAATGTTGCCTAATAAGAATAGTGCGAAGTAAAGTAATGCCAACAGTTGATTTGCCAAATGAAACTTCTGCAAAAAAGTTGGGTGCGAAGTGAAATTTGGCGAAACCTATTTCGCCGAAAAGTCATTATACCAAGCAAATCATTTGCTTCATAATTTTTTGCCACATAAGAGTTTGTTGAAGTGAAATTTGGCATTATAAAAATGTTGCCAAATAAGAAAAGTGCGAAGTAAAGTTATGCCAACGGTTGGTTTGCCAAATTAAACTTCTGCGAAAAGTTGGTTGCGAAGTGAAATTTGGCGAAACGTTTTTCGCCGAAAAGGCAGTATACCGTTACAGCGATCGAGAGGCTCGGAGCCGGCGGATGTAGCAAACTTTGTCGAGGAGGTTAGTTGAAATCAACCGCAGGCTCCGTCCCGGATCCTCCGCTACTAAAACGTAAAACAGGGCCCGCCTTAAAACTATCACAAACCGTGTTTGACATCACAGGGTCTACAATATTATATGCTAACAAATTAGCAACATCTCGCAAGTACCTCCTAGGAAGGTGGGTACGCTTTCGGATCAGGTTGAATTTTTTAACAAATTTATTCGTATCAAAGTACGAAATCGTACGGCCGTACAAGGAAATGCTCATATTATAGTGGGAGGCGTTCCGATTGCTGTCAGGCCGGCGCTGCGATATCTCGGCGTCATGCTTGATAGCAAGTGGAATTTCGGGACTCACTTCGAGCGCTTGGCCCCGAAGTTGATGGGAGCAGCGGCTGCGCTGGGGCGTATACTGCCCAACCTGGGAGGGCCCAAAGCGTCGTGCCGCCGCCTCTACACGGGCGTGGTGCGGTCGATGGCCCTATACGGTGCCCCCGTTTGGGCTGACGCTCTCAACGGCAGGAACGTCGCCTTACTGCGGAGACCGCAGAGAGCGATGGCGCAGAGGGCGATACGAGGGTATCGCACCGTGTCAGCGGAGGCTGCGTGCGCACTAGCGGGGACCCTACCTTAGGACATAGATGCCAGAGTGCTGGCAGACCTGTACCGATGGCGAAGGGCGGAACAGGAAAACGGGAACTGGCCGGCCCCGTTGGAAATAGAGGCTCGCCGTGGTGAGCTCACCCAGAGAGCGATGGGGGTCTGGGCACATCGGCTCGAGCAGCCGACAGCTGGCCTCCGTACGGTAGAGGCAATCCGTCCGGTCCTGAGGGAATAGGTAGAGAGGGAACACGGGGCTCTAACCTTCAGGCTGACCCAAATCCTGTCGGGGCATGGTTGCTTCGGGTGGTTCTTGTGGAAGGTCGTGGGGAGGGAGCCGGCCCCCGTGTGCGTGCATTGTGGTGCGCCCGAAGACACCGCTCAACATACCTTGGCCGAGTGCCGAGCGTGCAGCGAGCAACGCCTAGGGCTCGTGGCTGAGGTAGGACCGGACCTCTCGTTGCCGGCGGTGGTGGCGGCGATAGTCCAGAGCCGAGAGGCGTGGAATACAGTTCTGTCCTTCTGCGAGGATGTGATGGCGCAGAAGGAGCAGGCTGAGCGCGACCGGGAAACCGCAGCAGAAGTGGATCCCGCTCGCCGCCGAAGACCGGGGCGAAGACGCGCTGCGCACGAGCGCCGATTAACGCCCTGAGAGGGCTAGCGGGCGGCGGACAAGAGGGCGTCCGCTGCACTACGCCAGAGCCCTCGAGCCGAGAGGCGCATCGAAGCAAAGCGAAGTGCGCCTCACAAAAGCCGGAAGGGGGGAAGTGTGATCTCCCCCCTTGGATGTAGTCATAGGCTTACTTTTGTGGGCAGCCGCTGGCGGGGTCGCGGAAGAGTACGTGAGCGTCCCCGGAACCCTGTCGTTCTAGCGGCAAAGAGGCTGAAGTGGGGTTTTAGTGGGTATTCTGGACTTTTTACACCCAGCGAGTCCCACATAACCCGGCCCCCCTCTACAAGGCCGGGTATGCGTAAAGGAATTTCCCTACTATAAAAAAAAAGGTTAGGTTAGGTTACCATTTGGCGGAATGCCACGCGTGCGGCGACGCCGAAGATACGGCGCAACACACGCTGGCATTGTGCCCAACATGGGCAGAGCAGCAGGCCACGCTCGTGACCGTGGTGGGGCACGACCTCTCCCTGCCTGCCGTGGTTGAAGCCATGGTCAGCAGCGACAGGTCGTGGAAGGCGGTGGCCTCCTTCTGTGAGGAGGTGATGGCGCAGAAGGAGGCGGCGGAACGCATCAGGGAGGATGATCCAGCCTCCCAACCAATGCGCTGCAAACGCGTGGAGCGACGGTGGTTGGCGTACGACCGCCGACTTCCCCCTTAAGGGTACCTGTGGGCGGCAGGCACGGGGACGTCTGTCGCCTACACCAAGGTTTCCCGAGTGGCGGGCTTGCCGTTTCTCGGCACGCTCTTGGAGAGGAAGCGGGGAGACTAGTTTTTCCTCGGAGACGAGTCCGGATTTCGGACGGCCGCTGGCGAGGTTATGGTCGAGTGCAGGTACGTTCCCATGACTTCGCCTTATAGCATGGAGGCGGCAAATAGAGGGGTTTTTAGTGGGTATACCATAGGCTTCATTAGCCAATATGGGAGTCCCACATAACCACCAGGGTCCGTCCCCGCACCCTGGTGGTATGCGTAACGCATTTTCCCCTCTTAAAAAAAAAAGGTTAGGTTACCATCCCCCCCGAGGTGCTGCCACCTTGCCGTGGTGGAGGGGCTTGTGCGCTCCTTTGATCCCCGAGGACATACCGGACAGGGCTACCCATACCGGGCAGGCAAGGGGGGAGGGGCCAGACGAAGAGCGGCACAAGAGGGCGCCCAGGTGCGTAAAGGGCGAATAGCTCTCTCCCCGTCCCTGAGGAGCAGAGGGCGGTGGAGATGAGTATCGATCGCGAGAGTGACCGTGAGAGCCACGAGGAAGAAAACCTCTTTAAAAAATTACAGATGGTGGAGACGGGGGCGGCGGTTGATTACGGTCAGCTGTCGGCCGACTCGTAACCTGGCCCGTGGGGTCGGCACGAGGGCCGCTGTTCGCGGACGGGGGCTGTGAGGAAGGACACCTCTTTAAAAAACCACAGGGCGACAGGTGCTACTAGTGTCGTTGTCAGACCTAGTGGCGCAGATTGTAGACAATCACTGTCGGTCAAACCGTTATCCTGAAGTAATGTCTACTTTCGGGACCGGTGGCCTTGCCTTAACCGGCCGGGTCCAAGGGGAGACAACCCCAATAAAAAATCCATAATCCTTGGCGTGAGGAAACTCCGTCAGGGTGCTCTCCGGAGCGGTTGGAGTGGCTACCAGTCATTAGAGCCCAACCTGCGATACCGCCCGAACTCGCAGCGTATTAGGGCCACTTGGGTACTGGGGTTCTCTGCCCAAGTGGAGCTTAGTCTCCCCTACTCGTGGGAATTTTATGGATATTAATAATAAAAACCCTTCCCAAAACGGTTCTTCTCAGGGCCAAAACATAAACGGCCCTTCTCAGGGCCAAGACCAAGGCGAAAGAATCACGGACACTGATTGTCATAACGAAATGGTGGTTGAAGTGTACTCCTCGTCGGAGTGCACCGAGACCTCAGCGAATGGAGGCGAGCCTCAGCCCGGAAAACGAACTGGACTGAGGAGTCAGGGGTCAATCCCGGACATGAGGGTGCTTCTGAGCCGCTGCGATAAGGTGCGAACATCCCGTGTACCAACACCGACGAGCAGCAGTATGGCGTCA
The DNA here is from genome assembly GCA_963556455.1 of Epiblema foenella. Classification (NCBI taxonomy): domain Eukaryota; kingdom Metazoa; phylum Arthropoda; class Insecta; order Lepidoptera; family Tortricidae; genus Epiblema; species Epiblema foenella. The sequence continues at coordinate 10,768,383 of OY747097.1, read as the reverse complement.
GAGTCAGACAACGACAGCATGATTACTGTGCGTTCGCGCTCGTCGTCACCGATGGGGTGCCTCTGGCAGTCCGATAGCAAGCGCAGAACGCTTTCGGTGATGGTGGGATCCGGGAGTGAGGGAGAGGACCCAGAGACGCTTGAATCTGCGTCTCCGAATAAAAGAAGAGAACCGCGAAACAAAGCGGAATGAGCAGGGCGGCCGCGCAGGCGCAGTACAACGCCGAGCTGCGCGAGTCACTGAAGCTGAGGGCGGAGGAAGAGGTCAGCAAAGTGACCATCCATACCCGGCACTCTCTCCCAGACATAATAGGAAGAGACGAAGTGGAGGCGGTACCTTCTGTTGTGCTTCGAAAACAAGCGATGGACAGCGTGGCCGTCATCGAAATGGTACAGAAGACGTCTGGCAACCTTAAAGGCGGTCACCAGCGTAAGCTTAAAGATGCTTGCAAGGCCATTAAGGATGCTTTCGCTGTACTGGAGAAGCGCACGTCATTGGACGAGGTGAAGCAACTGGAGGCGTGCAACCTACGGCTACAAGCTGAGCTAGCCGAAATAAAAGAAAAACTGGCCCATCTTGAGGCCGAAATAAGAAAAGCGCCCAGGGCACCCGCCCAGGTCGAGGCTCAGCCAATTCCGCCGCGTCGTGCAGAGCAGGTGGAGCCGCCTTGGGACCGAGCAACAATCGTTGCCATGATGAATGCTCGGTTTGAAGCGTTGGATGTGGAGGGACGTTTGCTACCCGCTAAGAACCTGCGGCCCCAACTAGCAGCCGAAAAAAAGCAGAAAGCTGGTGAGATGCAACCCGTAGCGTTGCCCTTAAAGCCGCCAGCAGTGGCATCAGCTGCCAAAACGGTGCCTCCCACGGTCACGGGCCCCCAGACAGAAGACGGAAGACGTGGAAAGAAAAAGAAAAAGAAAAATAAAAAGAAAGCAAGTTCCCAGTCTGCTTTCAGGGCCAACGGCGGAGCCCCGGCAACCGAGGAGCCGCGAACACTGCCACCAGCGCCTCCGAGTATGAATCGGCAATGGAACAAAGTTGTTGGCTCAGGATCGAAACGCAGGACTGGCGCACAACCTGCTGCGCAGTCGCAACCTACGGCGCAGCCTAAATCGGGTACTCGTAAGCTCCGCCCCCCACAGTCTGCAGCAGTGGTGTTGACGCTGCTGCCTGAGGCGGAAGCCAAAGGGGTGACTTACGCCAAAGTGTTCGCCCAGGCCAAAGAGAAGATCGACCTCGCCGAACTCGGAATCGCGAACCTGCGCTTCCGGCGTTCAGTCACAGGTGCGCGTGTTCTGGAGTTGCCGGGAGCCACCAGTGGCGAAAAGGCAGATATGCTGGCCAAAGAGCTGTCTGAAAAGCTGGCAGAGGGGGTTCGAGTGTCGAGGCCGACGAAATGCGCGGAGTTGCGCCTATCGAACCTGGATGACTCTGTGACTCCCGCGGAGGTGGTTGCTGCCGTCGTAAAAGTTGGCAGTTGTGCTGAGGACCAGGTGAAAACCGGCGATATTCGGCTGGATCACACCGGCCTCGGCACGCTTTGGGTGGGCTGCCCAATTGAAAAAAGGTGGCCGAAGGTGGCCGTTTCTTGGTGGGGTGGTCCTCGGCTCAGGTCAAGATACTTGAGTCGAAGAAAATACGGTGCTTCCGGTGCCTGGAGAACGGGCACGTCAGGGCGCAGTGCCAGGCGCAGACGGACCGCAGTGAGCTCTGCTACCGCTGCAGTTAGCTCGGCCACAAGTCGGCTCAGTGCACGGCTGCACCTCATTGCGTGCTGTGAAAAACTGCGGGAAAACCGGCGGAGCACGTGATGAGCTCAAAGTCGTGCCCCGCTCCACGCCCGAGAAGAATAAAGAACGCTGGCGATGGCTCCCAGGCCTCCTCGCAGCGTACCCAGCCAGCCCCAGCAACACCTGAGGCTCACAGCGAGGTAGTGGAGGAGATGGCCTTAGGATAATGGCCACTCGCTTTCTTCAGGCGAACATCAACCATTCCGCTAGGGCCCAGGACCTGCTAACTCAAAACCTGGCGGAGTGGTTGATTGGAGTGGCCATTGTCGCGGAGCCCTACTCTGTCCCTCCCAGGGACAACTGGGCCGGAGACCGAGATGGTTTAGTCGCCATTGTGACCGGTTCACCTGGTAGCTCCCCGGTGCCGCAAAGAGTGGAAAAGGGCCGAGGACACGTCGCAGCATGGATTGGCAATATAATGGTGGTAGGAGTGTATTTCTCGCCGAATCGATCGCTTGCCGAATTTGAACAGTTTTTGGTGGAGATCGGCACCATGATCGGCAGGAGTCGTCCTGGCATGGTACTCGTGGCCGGGGATCTCAACGCAAAGTGCACGGCGTGGGGATCCCCGGCGACGGACGCCCGCGGGGCGGAGTTGGAGGAGTGGACGGTCGCCACCGGGTTGGTTGTCCTCAACCGAGGATCGACTAATACATGCGTACGGCAACAAGGCGGCTTCATTGTGGACGTCACGTTTGCCAACGCCTCCCTGGCACGCCTTGTTCGGAGCTGGGAGGTGCTGGAAGAAGTGGAAACATTATCGGACCACCGATACATTCGGTTCGAAGCCTCCATCCACTCTTCTGGCGTACCCGAGTGGCCTGAGTAGGCCCTTGCGAGGTGATGATCCGCGCTGGGCGCTGAAACGTATGGATCGGAACTTACTGGTGGAGGCAGCCTTGGTGCAGGCTTGGCTGCCAGCGTCGGAATGACCGACGGATGTAAACTCGGAGGCAGAGAGTATAGGCAGTACAATGGTGGAGATTTGCGACGCAGCCATGCCGCGTATCGGCCCGGTCCCCCCTAGGCGCAGAGTGTACTGGTGGTCAGAGGAACTCGCACAGCTGCGCGAGTCCTGCGTCGCTGCAAAACGCGAGTACACTCGGAGCCGGCGGCGACGAATACGAGACGTGCCAAGGGAGGAACGCCTTTATGCCGAATACTCGGAGGCCGTCAAGTTGCTGCAGGGAGCAATCGCCAGGGCGAAGGACCTAGCTGAGCAGGAGATGCTGGAGACTCTCAGTAGCGACCCATGGGGAAGGCCGTACAAAATGGTGAGGCGCAAGCTTCGCCCCTGGGCGCCCCCACTCACGCAAAGTCTCCAGCCACAGCTCCTCGAACAGGTAGTCGACGGCTTGTTCCCCACAAGAGAGGAGCACGTACCTCCACCCATGCTACCTCTCAGGGGGAGGGAAGCGAACACGAGCGAGGCACCGGAGGTAACGGAGGGTGAACTGGGGGCAGCGGTGCTGCGGCTCCGAGCCAAAAATACTGCTCCCGGTCCTGACGGAGTTCCTGGAAGGGCCTGGGTTCTGGCCCTGGGCCCGCTAAAGGCACGACTGAGGGCACTATTCAGTGCATGCTTGTCACAGGGACAATTGCCCCACGCTTGGAAAGCTGGTAAACTGGTCCTTTTGCGCAAGGAGGGGCGACCGGCAGATTCGCCTTCAGCCTATAGGCCGATAGTATTGCTAAACGAGGCTAGCAAATTGCTTGAACGCGTGGTGGCCGCTCGCCTCAACCGGCATCTTGGGGGGGTAGGTCCAGACCTCAGTGACTACCAGTTCGGATTCCGCCAGGGCAGGTCCACCATTGACGCAATCGCACGCGTGAGGGCCCTGGCGGATGAAGCGGTGTCCCTGGGAGAAGTGGTATTGGCGGTGTCTCGCGACATCGCCAACGCGTTCAACTCCCTGCCCTGGGCCTGCATCACGGCGGCACTGAGGCGCCATGCCGTTCCTGAGTACCTGCGGAAAACGGTAGAGGATTATCTCACCGATAGAGCCGTCAGGTACCCTACGCGCGAGGAGTGGCAGGAGAAGGGGCTATCGTGCGGCGTTCCACAGGGGTCAGTTCTTGGTCCACTCCTGTGGAACATCGGGTACGACTGGGTGCTGAGGGGAGGAAATTTGCCGGGTGTCAAGGTGACGTGCTACGCCGATAACACCCTGGTGACAGCACGTGGATGCACATTTCGGGAAGCGGCGATTCGGGCCACGGCAGGCGTAGCAACGGTGGTAGCCGGACCTTCGGTTCGGCTACCACCGTTGCTACGCCTGCCGTGGCCCGGTGGTCCTGGGACCCCTTTTATTCCTACTATATATTAATGACATTATTAATTCTTGTGACCATCCCATGATTTTATTTGCTGACGACAGTACCATCTTTATAGAATTTGACATAACTAATAATTATGAGAATAGTATTAACTTGACCCTTGAAAGTATTATAAATTGGCTAAATAATAATAACCTAAAGGTAAATATAGATAAGACATATATAATGCAATTTAGTCAAAGAAAAATTGTTCCATCCTTAAATGTGAATTATAGAGGTACTAATGTAGCGAAAACTAATGTTACAAAATTTCTTGGACTCCATATTGACAATGACATGTCATGGAAATCGCATTCTATGACAGTATGCAACAAATTATATAAATTTTCATATGCTCTGTATAAATTAGCGAAAATTAGTGACCTTAAAACAGTTCAAACAGCATATCATAGTTTTGTAGCCTCAACATTGCGTTATGGAATAATATTTTGGGGAAACTCTACACATAGAGATATGGTGTTTAGAGCTCAGAAACGATGTATTAGGGCCATCGTTGGACTGACTCCCTCACAAAGCTGTCGGCCCCATTTTAAGTCATTGAATATTTTGACTTTCCCATGCCTATATATTTTTGAATGTTGCACTTATGTTAAAAGCAATCCCAATTTGTTTGAGATGACAAAAACAGCAACGCGACTTAATTTTCGATATAGGAAGCCTGAAATATACGTTGTTAAATCTAGGACAGCCCTGATGAAAAAGAGTATTTTAGTTATGGCTCCTAAAATATTTAACAAACTACCTGAGGATTGGCAAAATGCAACATTAAATAACTTTAAACGAAAACTATTTAACTTTTTATCCGAAAGGTGTTACTATAGTGTTTTAGATTATCTTAGTGACAATAGCATGCCTAGATAAATAAATAATTACTACCACTGTATATGACATCGAAATTCATCTTTTAAAATTATGACATTATTGTATTGCATATTATATTATAAATTATTGACATTGTTGTATTGAATATCATGCTTAATCTGACATTGTAATTATATTTTCGTATGCCTAATGGGCTCATCATGGTCTTCGTACTGTATTTCACCAACTTAACAACTGTATTGTTTTTAACCTGTGATGACGAAATAAACGTATTTGTATTTGTATTTGTATTTGAGGACAGAGGCTAATTGACTTTGCCCTTGAACACAAACTTGCTATTATGAATACTTTTTTTAGTAAAAAACCCACACAAAGATGGACTTGGCGATCACCGAACGGCAAACATAAAAACGAAATAGACTACATATTGTCAAATCACCCGAACCTTGTTCAAAATATTGAAGTACTAAATCTCAATTTTCCATCAGACCACAGACCAATCAGGGTAACCCTAACGACCACGAAACAAAAGAAAAAACGCACAGGACACAAGGGCAATAGATATACAACACCGAGAACGGAGCAAGAAATACTAAATTACAAACAAAAGGTTTCATCTCACTTGCCGGATTTATTTGGCCGTCAAGGAAAATCATCAGTACAAGAGTATTACTTCAAACTGATAAAAGCTATTACCCAGAGCTTACAAAGCGCTCGTCAACCTAATGAAACTTCAAACTATACCCATAAAATTTTAACAGAGCGAACATTAGCTCTTATCAAGAGAAGACAAGAGCTACAACATACTAAAAACAAATCTCGGGCCTTAAAAAACGAAACATCTCTCTATAAATTAATAAGTAAATACATAAAGCAAGACTATAAAGCTCACCGATCAAGGACTACTGAAAAACACCTGAAGCAGACAGGAAGCTCAAAAAAAGCTCTTAAAGAGTTACGAACAAACAAACGCTGGATAGATAGTCTAAACCGAGAAGGTAGAGCCGTATCTGATCGAAAAGAAATAATAGAGTCAGCAACTAATTTCTACAAAGCCCTTTACAGCTTTAAGACACAAGAGAGCTCTGGACATTGCGTTGTAAACTCTATAAACAAAAACAAACAAGGGGTCATAACACCAATATCGGAAAATGAAGTCGTGCGGGCAATAAAGGGGTTAAAATTAGACAAAAGTCCAGGCCCAGACGGAATCACGAATGAAGCCATAAAGGTCGCTCACGCATTATTTACTCTACCCATAACATATTTATTTAACCGCATTTTAGAAACTGCTGAAATACCATCGCAATGGTTGGAGTCGGAAATAATCTTAATATACAAAAAAGGAGACCCAAAGGATATCACGAATTACAGACCAATAAGCTTACTTTCCTGTCTCTACAAACTATTTGCCACCATTATAAACAACAGAATAAGTGCTACACTTGAAGCTAAACAATCAATAGAGCATGCAGGTTTTCGTAAGAGTTTTTCAGCAATCGATCATATACATATACTGGAACTAATAATGGAAAAATACCAGGAAAAACACTATACATCGCGTATATCGATTATAAAAAGGCATTCGATACAGTGTCACACTCAAGTATCTGGAAAGCTCTAGAGGCACAAGAAGTTGAAGAGCAATATATACAAATAATTAAAAATATTTACAAGAACAGCACCAGCAGAAAAAAACTTGAAACAACGGGCCCTACATTCCCCATCGAAAGGGGAGTTAAACAAGGAGACCCACTGTCCCCAAAATTATTTATATCTCTTCTAGAGTCAATAATAAAATCTTTACATTGGGAAAAAACAGGAACCAAAGTCAACAGCTACTACTTAAGTCACCTACGCTTCGCAGACGATTTAGTACTTTTATCAGAATCTAGCCTACAACTGCAATCTATGCTAGATTCACTAAATGCATTTAGAAAACAGGTTGGCCTGGAAATGAACCTTTCTAAAACAATGGTCATGACAAATAGTATACACAGAAAAATAACAGTAGAAAATGAAACACTGAATTATACAGAAAAGTACATCTACCTGGGAAAACAAATTGGCTTTGATAGAAAACACAACGAACTTGAAGTAGAGAGAAGAGCACAAATGACTTGGAATAAGTACTGGTCAGTAAGCGAAATATTTAAAAGCAACATGCCAACATATATAAAAACAAAAGTTATGACATCATGTCTCATACCGTGCCTAACCTACGCATGTCAGACATGGAAGTACACATCCAAAATAAAAACAAAATTGTAATAATTTGCCAACGAGGAATTGAAAGAAGTATGCTTAGTATTAAAAAAGCCCAAAAAATTCGACATACAAAAATAAGAGATATCACCAAAGCAACAGACTCCCTAAGCTATGCTAAAAAGCTAAAGTGGAAGTGGGCAGGACACGTAGCGAGACTACAGGATGGGAGATGGACAAGCAGGGTAACAAATTGGAAGAACCCACCAGGGAAACGTCTCAAAGGGAGACCCTCCACGAGATGGGCAGACGAATTAATAAAAATAGCTGGTACCAGCTGGCCACAAATAGCTCAAGATCGAGAAAAATGGAATTCTTTGGAGGAGGCCTTCACCTTCACTTGAGGAGGGGTCCTTGCAAACAGTAATTAGTTTAAGTTCTAAATTGTTATATTGTCGTTATATTGCATGAAATAAAAGGCTTTTTATTTTATTATAGTCTTGAGCTTGAAGTCTGCACTTGTCCACACCGTAAAAAAAAATAAGTTTTTTTAGCTGAAAACAAAGTAGCGTATTTTTTAATATGTTTCACCTCTTTTCTTAATATCACTCACAAAAAACGTCGAATATAGCTCGAGAACGAAATGTACATGTGTTCGATTTTTTGAAGAAGAATTTACACAAAAGATAACCAGTAAACATAATGTTGCGAGACTATACAAACTATTTTTAGAGGTGCATGTACACGAAATAATCAACAAAATTTTGGATAAGTTTGTCAGGAAAAAAGTCAAATTTGGAATGATAATTACGTCGAGTCCACGTGTTTCGGGAACTGGTACTGGTACCTTATATTTGTGATGTGTGGGTTTAATCACACATACATATCCTCCTGCCTGAAGGGCGTATAGGGAGGTTTCCTAACAACTCAGCGGTTCAGGAGCATCTAATCGGGAGTAGGGTTAAGGAACACAAACAATCGGTTTGCAAATATAACACTGGGTCTTACGCCCGTTTATTATTATCTAAGACTCTATCGTAAATAAACACTAAACCTAGACGGGAACGGTACGGGGCCTAGATTAGCAGTTCCCTGAGACGCGGATCTACTGGACGCGGCGGTGACGTAATGGGGAGAACGAGAATACTGGGATTCACTGCGACGGCGGAACTCGGGGAGAACCAAGCTGCCAGGGGCAGTGGCGGCGAACTCGGGAAACCGAGCTGCCAGCGGGAAGGGAACGGGCGGTACGCGGTAGACGGGAACGGGCACGAGGGCAAGATTCGGGCAACCGAGCTGCCAGGGGTAGTGGGGAGAGAGGGCTACGACGGCGAACTCGGGGAGAACCAAGCTGCCAGGGGCAGTCAGGGTGAGGAAGGGTAGGCGGGGGGCAGAGCCGGGTGCGCGTGCGAAGCGCCGACCGAACTCCAACTTGAAGCGGGCGCGCGGCGGCTTATATACGCTGCGGCGGTGGGGCGGCGCGGCGTGTGGCTGCGGCGCGGCTCTCCCTCTGCGCACCTCGCGGTGACGTAGATTTCTACGTCACATTCCCCGGTCGGGTGTGCAGATTTTTGCCTGGGGAAAAATCGCCATTAATGGTATGCCTAGGTAAATACCTGTGATGAATTTTAGTTCTCGTTATCCCTTAATTATATCGATTTGGTTTAGTTCGGAACGGGATTAAAATGAATACCTCTCTTCTAGGTGTTATGTTATTTTACAACTTTTAGGCCCTGTTTTCTTTCTGCAAGTTATCCTAATTCGACTATCCTACGGTATGAATGTTTGTAGTTTACTAAGTTTTTAAAATGAACGCGCGTCTTATCGGGATATTTCGGGTTGGATTTCTTCTTATCGAAACGCTGCTACGGTAGCGGAAATTGCGATCTTAAGTTTCAACATTTAATTATGGTCAACTTAAACTTAGTTAAAAAAATAGGGTTCTTTAAATTTAAATATAAAAAAAAAATCAAGAATAGTTATGTGGCCCTTCACTACGGATGCCGGTATGTGGGTATTTCGTGCGCATTGCTGTGTTATTATCATGTCGTCTTGACTGGGTTTACTGATATTCCGGCTGTTGGATGTCCCCTGCGCGTTGCCGGTTATTTATTTATTTGTAATGAACTGCATAATTTTTATTTTCGGTTGGTATAGTAATATTTCTGTTCCAGATTGTTCTTGTTGCTATGCGCGCTGTATCTTCGTTTGTACGGTCGTTATGTTTGCAGCCTTATCTCATTGAGCGCACGGTGCATTCTCGTGTGTGCCAGTTTCGGAGTGTGTTATCGCCGAGCTCTTTGTTTCGCTGGTCCGGTTTTGTGCGGCGGGTTTGTTTTCGCGCTAGCTTGGTTGTTATGATGTTAACTTTTATTCGTCTGAAATTTAATGTCTGTATGGTTTTAAATCCTTGATATGGGCTGTTATTGTTTTCCGAGGTTCGGTTGAGCTTTGTAAGATATATGTCACTGGTGAGGTTTTTCTTATAATAGTGTATGGTCCTATGTATTTCGGAATGGGTTTTGCGCCGATGTTTTTGTCTGCGTTCGATATTACAATGTTGCGCTTTAGTACTATTTCTCCTGTGGCGGGCTCCCAATGCCGCCTTTGCCTTTCGTGATAGTATTTCTGTGTGGCGGACGCTTGATGTCGGTTTTGCCGGGTCCTATATGTGTCTTGTATTGCTGCTAGGTGTATCAGGTGCGGGGTGGGGTTGATCCTGCGTGTCTTGTAATTGTTTGCCGTGTGATTGGAATACTGGTGTTGTGGTATCGGAACAGCTATTTTGGTTCGATATATGTTTGTTGTGGTTGTTACGGGGGGAAGTTCTGTGTGTATTTACGTGATTTTGTATCCTAGGGGTGATTCGGTTTCTTTCTGTGGCTGTTTCCATTTTATTCTGTAAGAATATTGTTCGGCTGTCGTACATGTCGGATTGCGGGGATAGTATTGGTGTTTGATTGGTTTATCGTGTTTTAATTTTAATTGGTGTTCAACTCGTGTGTTGTTTCTTGCGTGTTGCGGTTGCCGGTTGCTATGTTCGGTTTGTATCTAAAAAATAAATTAAATTTAGAACTAATTATTTCATAAAAAAGTACATATAAAATTTTCTTCTTTTTGTTGCGAAATCTCTAATATTTGATATCATGTGCGCGGTCACTCCGCTCTCTTTGTAATCTAAATCTATGTCTTACACTGTTGGTACGTACCTATTTATAAACACTGCTATTAACTACGGTTCTTTGTGCATAGTTTGCAAGGATATTCCCCAGCATATTTCCCCTTTGTAAAATATTCCTTTAATATTTTAATAGTCTGTGAGGGTTTTTTTGTTTCTAGTACTTTTACAAGATTCTTGGGAAGTTTGTTTCATATGTCTGGCAGAATATACTAACAAGTTCTTTTACCATATACATTATTCGTCTTAGGTGTTAAGTAAAGTGGTAAATATTTGAGTTGGCGTAACTTTTTCGGTCTCTCTGTTTTCTGTAGGTGGTATATTCGATCAAATTGCTCTTTTATTACAATTCCGCTAACCTTATCGAATATGTTCATAACTTTGCAATACTCAAAAAGTTGATCATAATTATTTTTAAATTTACATTTGACCTTATGTGACACTATGACTTTGAGGAGTCTTAGTTGAATATTATATATTTTTTGTAGATATGACTTATACGTTCTACCATAGCTTGATAAACCATAGTTAATTATCGAATCTACCAACGCCAGATACAGTAATCTAATAGTTTTGTATGGTAACTTGTGTTTTAAGATACTTAGTTTAGCTAGGGTTAATCTCAATTTATTACAAACATTGTCTACATGAGGACCCCAATTAAATTTAGAGTCTATCGTAAGTCCCAGGTATGTATATTCAGTGACAACCTCAAGCTGCTGGCAGGCACAGTTTACATAGTTACTGTGCATACATTGGTGGTCATGGGCCACAACCCTTAGCTTGTGATTTGTTCTCATGTATGGTGAGTGAATGTGCATAATTTTAGTTTTCTAAAATTATGCACATTGTTTTGATTAATCGACAAGCCGACGTCGTGAGCCCATTTACATAATATGTTGAATTCATTTTGTATGTACACTAGCGGCCGCCTAACCTCGACGATGACACCCATATCGATTTGTAAGAAAAATAAATGTCCGCCATCTTGGATTTTAAAATGCATATCATTTTCGTAATTGGCACCCCGAGGAACCTCGAAGATGACACCCATATCGATTTTTAAGAAAAATAAATGTCCCCCTCTGGGATTTGAAACTGGATGTCATTTTCGTAATCATCACCCCGAGCAACCTCAAAGATGACACCCATGTCTATTTTTAAGAAAAATGAATGTCCGCCATCTTGGAATTCATCGACATCTTAAAATTATAAATTTTAAGCTAAAAGCTAATAGAATACCTAATCTTACTGTGACATACAAAGAACACCAAATAGATGAAACAGACACTACAAAGTTTTTAGGATTAAGTTTAGACAATAAGTTGACTTGGAAGGATCATATTGACACTGTATGTAAGAAGCTTAATAAATTTTCCTATGCATTATATAACCTTAGCAAAATAGCAAGTCAGCCAACCGTATTAACAGCCTACCACGGGTATGTTACTTCAACTCTAAGATATGGCATCATATTCTGGGGCAAATCGACAGACCGAGAGATGGCCTTCAAGGCACAAAAGAAATGTTTTCGATCAGTATGTAGATTACCGACAAGAGAATCATGTAAAACGCACTTCATTAAGCACAACATATTGACTTTACCATGCCTATATATTTATGAAACAGCAGTATACATTAAAACCAATATGCATCAATTTTCTGTTTATAAAAGTACTCGCCGATGTGACAAATTGTATACGAAGTCAATGAAAACAGCTTTTCTTACTAAAAGTATTTTCGGAATAGCACCAAAAAATTACAATAAATTGCCGAGAAATATAACCATATTAGAGGGATTGATAGAATTAGAAAAAAGTCTATTTGCATTTCTAGTTAAAAAAGCTTACTATTCACTAAGGGAATACTTGACAGATGAAGAATTGTAACTGTTTAAGCATGCTCCATCTTGACTCAAAATATTTGTATGCCTTATGGCAAAACATAGAGAGACAGTAATATGAATAATTCTAAGACCTATGTACCTATATTTACAAATAAACGTTTTTGACTTTTGACTTTTTAGATTTGAAAATGGATATTATTTTCTGAATCGGCACCCCGAGGAACCACAAAGATGACACCCATATCGATTTTTAAGAAAAATAAATGTCCGCCATCTTGGATTTGAAAATGCATATCATTTTCGTAATCGGCGCCCCGAGAAACCTCGACGATGACACCCATATCGATTATTTTAAGAAAAATAAATGTCCCCATCTGTCAACTTGGAACCCCTTTTTACCCCATTAGAGGAACAATTTAGGAAAACGCTGGAATACGTTTTGTTGTATTTGAACAGAGAGTCTATATACGAAGTTTTAAATCCCGCACTTCAAAAAAGATTTGCTCCGCGTACGAAATTGTAAACCCCTTTTCACCCCTTTAAAGGAACAATTTCAAAAAACGCTGAAATTCGTTTTGTTGTATTTAAACAGAGAGTCTATATGCGAAGTTTTACATTTCTCACTTCAAATAAGATTTGCTCCTTTACAAACTTGGAACCCTCTTTTCACCCCTTTAGGGGAGCAATTTTGAAAAACGCTGAAATACGTTTTGTTGTATTTAGACATAGAGTCTATTTAAGAAGTTTCAAGTCTCTAACTTCAAAAAAGAATTCCTCCCCATACAAAGTTGGAACCACCTTTGCACCCCTTTAGAGGAGCAATTTCAAAAAACGCTGAAATATTTTTGTTGTGTTTAAATAGAGAGTCCGTATACGAAGTTTTAAATCCCGCACTTCAAAAAGTATTTGCTCCCCGTACGAACTTTTAAACCCCTTTTCACCCCTTTAGAGGAGCAATGTTGAAAAACGCTGAAATGCATTTTGTTGAATTTAAACAGAGAGTCTATATACGAAGTTTTAAATCTCTCACTTCAAAAAATATTTGCTCCTTTACAAACTTGGAACGCTCTTTTCACCCCTTTAAGGGAGTAATTTTGATAAACGCTGAAATAAGTTTTGTTGTATTTAAACATAGTCTATTTACGAAGTTTCAAATTTCTAACTTCAAAAAAGAATTGCTTCCCGTACGAACTTGTAAACCGCTTTTCACCCCTTTAAAGGAACAATTTCAAAAAACGCTGAAATTCGTTTTATTGTATTTAAACAGAGAGTCTATATACGAAGTTTTACATTTCTCACTTCAAATAAGATTTGCTCCTTTACAAACTTGGAACCCTCTTTTCACCCCTTTAGGGGAGCAATTTTGAAAAACGCTGAAATACGTTTTGTTGTATTTAAACAGAGAGTTTATTCACGAAGTTTTAAGTCTCTCACTTCAAAACAGATATGCTCCCCATATAAACTTTGCACCCCTATTTTACCCTCTTAAGGTTAGAATTTTACAAAATGCTTAAAACACTTTCTTTGGATTTAAATTCGAAACCTTTTTACGAATTTTTAAATCTCCAGCTCAAAAAAATTTTTTTCTCCCATACAAACTTTGCACCCGTATTTGATCCCCTTAGGGATGAAATTTCCAAAAATCCCGTCTTATCCCTTACATACATCATAAAAGTAAGCTCTGGACCAAATTTGAAGTTTCTAGTTCCAGTAGTTTCGGCTGTGCGTTGATCAGGACTTCTTCTTTTATATATGTAGGGGTGGGTTAAGTAGTTAAAAAAAACTATTTAATTAAACTTTTCTTTTTATTTTAGCACCTCTTATGCACAACCCCGCCGCCATATCCCTTCTATCTCCTCTCTCTCTCCCTCTCATCCATCCCTTTCACTCTATCCCTGATACGTTCCCTTTCACGCTAACTTATAAGCTAGTAACTAAATCAACATAAAATCCTACATCCTCGGCCACTCCTGCCGAGTCTGGCCTCCAGACTCCATTCTAAACAACAAAAAAAACAAGCAATTGTAATTTATCAAGGCGACATTTTACCTTCACATTCTACATAGCATGGTAGATCTAGCCTTTAACCTTTTAGCCACTACATATGTGTAACTGCTCACTTCAACTAGTCATAGAGATCAGTGGCGGTTAAAAGGTTAACGAATATTGGCTGTTAGTAACATAACATATTAAAACAACAAACTTTCTCCTTAATCCTAATTTAAAATGGAACAAACATTCATTACCAACAGCTAAACAAGCAAACAGATTTCTTAGGGTAATTTTGCGTAGACAATTATAGTCCCAATTATTATAAAGTTGAGCCATCACAAGTACAGTCAGCATGAAATAAGTGGTCATCAGGGTTCCTATTCATCATGCTAGTTACAAGTAGCTTGCATTCATTAGGCACAAACTTAAATCATGTTACAAACGTAAGGCATAAGTCCAAAGCAATCGTTAGAAGAATTATAGGGCAGTAGGTGCATAAAATTGATGTAAGTACATTCCTTTGTATACAAAACTTGGGCAAGTATGAAAATGATAGGTTAGACATCATCATGGTAAGTATGAGCAGGACAAATGCATACAACGGAAACAGGTAGGCAAAAGCATAATATAGGTATGCAACAGAAAGTTTAGGTAAGTACACGTAGGGCACAGCACAGGTACGTTCAAGGTAAGTTACATCAAAGCCATCTTTTCATGTGGTCAACCGCCGTAGTAGTTTTCTTAGGCCCCTCACCGTCACCGGCTAGCTTTTCTACCTCGTATCTGTCCTTGCCAAGTTCCTTGGTCACTATATATGGTCCGAAATATTTCTGCTTTAATTTGAGAGCATTTCCAAACTGAGTTCTCTGAATGGCAACTAAATCTCCTTCCTTGTAAGCCGGTCCCCTTTTCCTCTTAAGGTTGTAGGTCTTGCGGTTTTCTTCTTGAATCTTTAAGATTTGAGCTTTGGCATCTCTTCTTAACTCATCCCTTTGTTCCATAAATTCTCTTTTATCTTCTTCTTCTAATAGTCTGACCAGTTCAATGTCCCCTTTCATTTTCATTTCAGTACCAATGAGCAGGCGGAATGGTGACATCCCTATGGACCGTTGGTATGTACGGTTAATCACTCGCTGCAATTTACTTACATGTTTATACCATTGTGTAGGCTCTTCGATACACATTTTTGATAAGACCGAGATGATAATCTTGTTTATTATTTCCACCTGTCCATTTCCGCGAGGAACGCCCGTCGTTATTTTGATATGTTCTATTTCCTCTTCTTGACAGTAATCTTCAAACTCTCTTCCTGTGAAAGCAGTTCCTCTGTCCGTGATGATACGAATGGGATTACCATAGTCTTTCTGATGTAGTCTCAGCTTCTCAACTGTCTCCTTTGCTGTCACTGATTTTGTGGGGTAAATCCATACAAACTTTGTGTAAGCGTCCACGATAACCAGAATGTAGTTGTACATCTTCTTTGTCATATCCAGAGGTCCTAAATGATCGCAGTGCAATGTATGCAATGGTAGGTCACCTTTATCAATTGGATACAGCAATTCTTCTTTCTTCCCAGACTTCCGGTTTGCAAGAATACAAGGTATGCAAGTAGATATTGTCTTCTCAATCTTACTATTCAGGTCATGTATGAAATAATCCTTCTCTATCAAGTCTTTCACCTTCCTTTTCCCAAAGTGTCCTATTCCGTGTGTGTTCTTTATTATTTCCATATCCATTACTTCTGGTACAACCAACTTTTTCTCCACTCCTTTATAGATTATACCCCTTTCCATATAGTAATCCTGATATTCATTTTTCTCTTTTAGTACTTCCTTAATAGTAGTTTCATCCGAATCTTGAGCATGGTTTACCCGAGCATGAAATTCAGCAGTTATTATGCCATGCACGGGCCATTCTTGGTGAAAATGTATATGAATATTTATTAACTAGTTTTGTGATTCAATTATTATTACTATTATTATGTTTTCTTATATTTTTAATTAAATGAAATTAAGGGTAGGTTTAATTTATTAGTTGATGAAATTTGTAAAAAAGAAGTTGAGGCTGTGGATCTAGAGCTTGCGTTAGGAACTGTAGGAAAATTTGAACGTTTATTCAGGGGTTAGTGAGCTCCGAAACGGTGGCAAAAATGGCAGATTTTGATTCAGATTTTGGTTTTGACAGTTTTCAATTTTCGAGGCAACCTTATAGGCAGAACAATAGGGTTTTAACTCGTGATAACAGGCAACAATATTTCACTCAGCGGCCGTTCCATGCTAAAAATAGTGATATTCCCATGCACTCGCATTACAAGCACAATGTGAGTCAGCAAGGTCGGGGACGGGTGTATTTCTTGAGTGAGCAAAAATCGAGCAACTTTGCTAGGTCAAGTAGGCAGCGTGATGTCAATGTCATAGAGTCAGCATCTTCAGAGCGTGACTCAGATAAACAGTGTAGTGAGTTAGAATTATTTCGAGACTGACGGAGGTTATGTAGATATTTTGTCGCATAATGCTAGGAATCACGTAGTTATAACACGTTTTAATAAGGAATTAACGCTATTGGCAGATACAGGGGCCAGTGTGTCGATTATTAAATATAGTTAAGAGATTTGGGTTACATATAGTTACGGATAGGTTAAAGATACGAGAAGTATGTGGGAATTTGATTTATTTTAGTGGAGGTTTTTTCTTTTATAAGTGTAGTATAGATTATGAGAAAGGGGTTTTCATGGTGCAGTATATGTCGGGGAATGGATTAGTGCAAAAAATGGGTTTAGGAGCAGCGCACTCGGTAATTCTTCCTGGCAGGTGTGAGGTAGTTAAGTATGTCTCCACCGATATGCAGGGTGAGAGTATTATTGTTCCCCACGAGGTTACTCCTGGTGTTTTCGTAGCAGGTGCAGTTGCATCTCCGAAGGATGGGGTAATTCCAGTACGGGTTTTGAATACATGGGAGAACGAAGTGGAGTTGAGAAATTATTGTCTGCAGTTTAAGCAGGTTATCGGATTACTTTGTTTGTTCATTTGACTCACAGGAGGGGCATTCCGTAGATAGAGTTCAAAAACTTTTGAGTTATTGAAACTCCGATCTTATCTTGATGACGATGCGAAATCGTGCAATCGAGGGAATTTGCGCGAAATACGCAGATATATTTCATATGCCGGGTGATAAGCTACCGGTTTCTCATTTATTTGATTGGGGAGGAGTATGATTTCGGAATTGAGTACATTAAAGGTTTAGAGAATGTTAAGGCAGATGCCTTATCGAGAATTGTCATTACGTCGGAGAAGTAGATCATTGAACTCGGGATATGTTGGAGTAGGTAGTTACTCGTTCAATGACTCGTTCATGAAAGGGTATAGAGGAGACACGAGACCGGGGTACTACGTCTTTAGGGCCTGGCCAGCCTAAAGTAGTAGATATCATAAAAGGGACCCAAGGAGATACAGAATTAATTATTTGCTCGAGTAGAGAGTTCAGGGAGAAGACAGGATTGAAAGATCCAAAGGGATCCACTGCTAATGTTGCTTACGTGAACTCCACGATTTATATGAATCAGGATACTCTATTAACGAAGGCACGCTTAGACGTATCGTTACGAGACTTGATTTTGTTATGCAAGAAACTAAATATAGTGGAGGTTGTTATTATTAAAAATGAGCTCAATCAAAAATATATTAAAATGCTAGCAAATGTCTTTCGCGCGGGACAAGACGATTTACCTAGATTATGTATTGTACAAGGGAAAACGAAAATTACCGATCGGGAAATGATTCGAATTATACTTAATGACTACCATTTGTTGCCAACTAGTGGACATGCAGGTAGTACAAGAATGATTAACAGTATCCAAAAGAAGTACTATTGGCGAAACATGCGTAGAGATGTAGACGATTACGTGAGGCGATGTAAAGATTGTCAAAAACAGAAGTTTAATAGTAGACAAACGCGAGATAATATGGTTATAACTACCACAGCCACAACATCTTTTGAGAAAGTATTTTTAGACTTAGTCGGACCATTGGACTTGGATAATGCAGGGTATAAGTACATTTTAACGTTACAATGTGAATTAACGAAATACGTGCAGGCGTATCCGCTAGAGAACAAGGACTTTCAAACTGTAGCCAGAGTATTTGTTGAAAATTTTGTTTTAACATATGGTATTCCCCAAACCATAGCGACAGATTGCGGTACCGAATTTATAAATGCTACTCTAAATGAGGTTTGTAAACTATTGCACATTGGGAAAATTAACTCAACGCCATATCATCACGAGAGTATAGGATCATTAGAAAATTGGCATAAGCATCTTGGCAGTTATCTAAGGATACAAACTAGAAATTTTACCGCAAACTGGAGCTCTTGTATTCAATATTGGTGTTTTGCTTACAATACTTCAGTAAATACAAGTACAAAATATTCACCATACGAACTGGTGTTCGGAAAACCCTGCAATCTTCCAAATAATCTTACTAATAGAGTAGAACCATTATATAATTACGATAACTACCCATTAGAATTAAAATTTCGACTACAGAAAGCACATGCGGATGCCAGAAATAACCTAATACAAAGTAAGATTAAAAGGAAACTAAATTATGATTGTAAGTCTAACATTGTGAATTACAAAGTGGGAGATCTTGTATTAATTAAGAATGAAAATTATAATAAGACCAATGAATTATATTTAGGTCCATATAGAATAAAGGCCATTATAGGTCCAAACTTAAAAATAATTAAGAATGGGAAAAACTACTTAGTACATAAGAACAGAACTAAATTGTATCGCGAATAGTTTCTTTTCAGGGGAGGGAACCCCTTACCTTTTCAGGGGAGGTGTGATAGGCAAACGCTCTAATACACACGTACCTCACGTAAGTGTATATTAAGCGATTATAACGATTAAAACCAGATAAATGCCGTACCACCCGATAAGGGATTTCCTCTTCTAAACACGTAACCAATTAATATATAAACACTAGAAAGTATGTCATATGAGTAGTTATATACCAGAGGTTGAGATAAACTGTGTTCAAGTACTCTCAGTGTCTCTCTAAGTCTCCCCTCCTCCTTCCTACAACACCTGCATACTACAATGCATACATTCCGGCTCAACGAATCTACATGCCGCATCTGGTCCCCTGTTCTATGCACCACTTTGTATGTATAATCCTGTAGATCCATAATCCATCTCGCCACTTTTGCAGATACATCTCTCTTGTCCAGCGTCTTCTGAAATGCTTCACAGTCTGTAACAATGATGAAAGGTATTCCAAACAGGTATTTGTGGAACTTCTTCACTCCTTCAACTACAGCCAGTGCTTCCAATTCATAGCTAGTCCATTTCTGTTGTTCGTTAGTTGTCTTTCGGCTGAAATAATGGACAGGATGCATATTGAGATCTGAAGGATCTCTTTGTATCAAGATCGCAGCATATCCATACTTGCATGCATCTGTGTGCACTTCTGTCTGTAGGTTGATGTCAAATATTTTCAGAACTGGTTCACAGCACAGTTTACTTTTCAACATGTTGAAAGCCCGTTTCTCTTCATCATTAAACTTGAATTCTCCACTCTTCAGTAATTCACTCAGTGGCCATGCTATTAGGGCATAATCAGTAATGAATTTCCGGAAATATGAGGTCAAACCGAGAAAACTGTGTACTTCTTTTAAACCCCTGGGCTCGGGAAACCTGAGGACTGCTTTCGTCTTCTCTGGAGATGGCTTCACAGTTCCGTTGGACACCACATGCCCCAGATACTCAACAGATGTTTGTAGCAACTGTGTCTTTTCCAGTTTATCTCTAATCCATAGTCCGCACTAACCGCCAGCACCTCTTGGAGTCTTTCTGTAGCCTGTTGTTCATTGTCAGCTAAAACAATCAGATCGTCAATGAAAACCAGAACAACCCCTCGTGCAATTAGATCTCTAAATATGATATTTATGTACCTCATGAAGTATTTGGGACATATTGACAAACCAAATGGAGCTCGGAGGAACTCATACTGCCCCTCCGGACTGCTTGTCACAAACGCTGTGTACTTTATAGAATCTTCTTCAATAGGCAAATGGAAAAATCCATTTTTCAGGTCAAGTGTACTGAATACCCTTGCATGGCATAGCTTGTCTATGTGATCTTCAATCACAGGCAATGGGTACTCATCCTTAACCATTTTTTGGTTTATCTTTCGGTAATCAACACACACTCTTGTGCTGCCATCTTTTTTCTTTACTAGTACTAGGGGGCTTGTGTATTCAGAGAAACTTGGCCTTACAATCCCTTGGGCTAACCATTCTTGTACCTGCCTTTTAACCACTCCTTCCTCCATCAAAGCTAGACGACGTGGACGCTGTGCAACTGGGATGTCATCTTTCAAAATTATTTTCATCTTGATTGGGGCTTCTTTCACCTTGAGGGGTTTATACATTGACACCATTTGTTGTATAGCTGTTGGATACCTCTCCTCTTCAGTACTGGTGGACAGAAAACACAAATATGAACAATCATGAGCTTGCGGACTCACCTTGATCATACCTTTGCCTATTACAACAATTGTACTAGCTAGAAATGGCTGTCCTAATATAACTTCGTAGGGTATGACCCACTGCTCAACGATATAAAAACAGACATTGTAACGATATCCATCTACTTCAACATAGACTTCACATTTACCAACCGATCGAATCTTGGTAGCGCCCAGACCTGTTAGAACTATATTACTCGGCTCATAAGTTAGTTGTAAATTATTAAACAATGCCAGAGATATCAAATTGACTTCGCTACCTGTATCTAAGAGGGATTTCACAGAAACACCACGTATTTTAAGAGTCTTTATACATTTTTGTATAGACGCGTCACCATTTATGGTTAGAATTTTTTGACATTTACTGAATGACGCTTCGGCGTTTCGTTCACTCACCATAGACTCTTCGTCTGCTTCATTCACTTCGCTAACGCCAACTTGACCAACTTCACTCGATACTCTCACGCCCTCTGTCGGTTGCGCTTGTACAAACATTGATCGCCGACCTTGACTCGCGAAGGATTGCGATTGCGCCGGTGGCGCCGTCGTTGCCGCCATCGCCATGCTGCCCGTAGATGTAGATTTACACATTGAGCCTATGTGTCCAAACTTGTTGCAACGGAAACATTTGGACACATCGTTGCCACATGATTGGACTCCCCGCAGTTGAAGCACCGCCGGACACTGACAGATGAGGATGCTGCAGATGTAGATTGTTTTCTAGGTCGCTCCGGCACGTCGTTATTCTTCATTCTAGACTTCATTTTTTCATAAATCGTCAGCTTCTCCTTTAGAGCAGGATATGTGTTAGCGCCATAGAGAATGGTTTTATTTACCTCGCTATCAACGATTCCGTCTATTATGTACTGGATAGCTATATAATCAGCAAATTTAGCTCTTTTACCCATTTCTTTCATCGTTAGCATATATTGGTAGTAAGTTTCTTCTTTAAGCTTCTTTCTGTTCGCCATCCACTCATGCATTTCCTTGACATTTTCCGTCTCTGAAAACTCCTTCTGCAGTGCGGTTTTCAATTCTTCGTAGGTTTTGAATACCTTTTCGGAGCGGAGCCAGAGTTCGGCCGTTCCAGTAAGGGATCTCCGGGCGATGACGAGTTTTTGCTGGACAGTCCATCCGAAAACTTCAGCGTTGTCCTCAATATCCTGCGCCCATTTTGACGAGGAATACGTTTTATCTTCTCCATCGAACTTGGTGATGTTAAAGTTGCAGAAAGCGTCGTTCAAGGTCATGCTTCCGCCGGCGACCACGCCTTTCTTCGTTTCGTCTTCTGAGTTTCCGTTACCTGGTGGCATATTGCACACTTCTTGGTCGTCTTAAAACCTTCGTTGTCTTCGTTCGTCTTTAATGAGCGCGATGCACATGCCCCCCCGTCTTGGAGGTTATGCACGCCGGCCGCCACTTCGTGATTTTTATACGTCGTCTTCTTTCTTACTTCTTTGATGTTGGATACATCCCGGACGAGAATTTGTAGGGGTGGGTTAAGTAGTTAAAAAAAACTATTTAATTAAACTTTTCTTTTTATTTTAGCACCTCTTATGCACTACCCCGCCGCCATATCCCTTCTATCTCCTCTCTCTCTCCCTCTCATCCATCCCTTTCACTCTATCCCTGATACGTTCCCTTTCACGCTAACTTATAAGCTAGTAACTAAATCAACATAAAATTCTACATATATTTAAGAAGATTTCTGCAACGCTTGGGTCTTTGTGTGCTACCAGAATACATGTATCGTCAGCAAACTGGTACACAGAGCCGTACCGAAATATATTACACATATCATTCATATTTGGTTTACGCAAATATGACCATGTATCCTTCTTCCGCTCCCAGCTCAAGTGGCTCCCTATTCGTTTTCGCCGAGATTCTCACACCCTATCTCTTTTGTATTGTACTCTCTTCAACCCTGCAACTCCACGCTATCTCAAAGAGCGTTTTACTTATCTTCGTTCCGTTAGGTCCTCCCGAAACTTGCTTCTCACTGTTCCATCTTCCTCATCAAAATTTTATAATTCTTCTTTCACTTTTCGAGCTATTCGGCTTTGGAATTCTTTATCTCCTGATTTGAGGCGTGCTGAATCTCTTGCTGTCTTCAAGAAACAGCTTAAAGATCACTATTTGTCTCTCTCATGACACACTTAAGGACTTAACTCCTTTAGACTATGTGGCTGACTATATATTTGCATATGTTTATGTACGTATATTTTTATACTATATTTATGTATGTTTATTTATCCTTAATTAAATGTTATTGTTGTAATTATTAGTAGGCTTCATATGTATTAACTCTGCACCACCTGCTATGAATCGTTCTGTTTAGATTTCCGCTACCCTAAGGTTGTCTGGAAGAAATCGCTCTTTAGCGATAAGACCGCCTGTTGTTTGCCTCTTCTCATTGTGTTTTTTGTACTGTACTGTATCCTTTGATTGAGGTGTGCAATAAAGAGTATTTGTATTGTATTGTATTGTATCATTAACATATAAAAGGTATTCGGTTGGACCAATTATTGAGCCCTGTGCTGTACCGCATAGGGTTGACATCAGCTTACTTTTCTCTCCATTTATGCTTACAGTATTATATCTGTTTTTATGATAATTTCTAAACCATTTCAGTAACGGTCTCTGTATACCATTCTGCTCAAGTTTTCTGTATAGTATGTTATAATCAAGAGTATCAAAAGCTTTGCTCAAATCAATCATAATGTTAACAATGTGCTTTTTTTCATTAAGGTGATTGTTTACTTCATCACTAAAAGCTGATAACAACTGCGTGGTGCTTTTATTTCGCTGAAAGCCAAATTGTCTTATTTATTTATTTAACAACTCCTATGAGCTTACAGGTCATCCCAAAAGTGCCCACAAGATTAATATTGCATACGCACATAATATTAACAACTTAAATTTAGAAGTAACATTGATAAACAGTTAACATTGATTCAGTGAATACTTATAATTATAACGAACCGACTAGGCGGTTTGCGAAAAGGACAACTTTAGTTTTTAATATTGACAAGTTGTCAGCAAATACATTAGCGTCCTGGATTTGTGAAAGGAACTCATTCATCAGGGCTATGGCTCTGACAGTTGGTGCATTCCGGGCTTGATGAGTACGAGTTCTATCAGAAGTAGTGGTAAAAAGATTTCGAGCCCTTCTTCCCTTGCGGCCTACCGCGACTACAAAGTTTTCGGGAACAAATAAATGAAATTTGCACAGAGCACTAGGATTGTCCACTCTATGGCGCAGGAGCAAGCAGTAATGATAGAGTGTTGCAACCTTCCTGCGCAGCTCGAGGGTCTCCAGACCCACCATCCCGGCCACGAACAGCGACGGGAAAAGAGTTGGGTAATACCCATAGTAACGCTTGTATAGGAACCGAGCAAATTTGCGTTGCACTCTTTTAACCATGAGCGCATATTTTTTTTCGCGAGGATCCCACACAACACAATTATACTCTAGCTTACTTCTCACATGGGCACTATGCAAAAGCACTATGGCTATTTTTACGTCCCTAAATTGGGCTGCTATTCTAATTATAAACCCTATCATTTTGTTAGCCTTCTTGCAAATATTTATGACGTGATCATTGTCTTTCGTGTATTATAGCATTGCTCGATAAGAAGTCATTTATCAATGTTCCATAATATTTTTCTATGATTTTATCAATGCAAGAAAGTATAGTAATTGGTATATGGTTATTAGTGTCGTTATAACTACCTTTTTTGTGTATAGGGCGTACAATTCCTATTTTTAGTAAGTCTGGGTATGCTGAGTTAGATATACATGAATTTAGTAGGTTTGTTAGTACAGGAGCGATGTTTTTTGCTATAAATTTTATGTCTCTTGCCCTTATTTGGTCATGCCCGGGACTTTTTTTGTCGTCTAGGGTCTTAATAATTTTATACATTTTAACTTCATTTATATATCTAAAATTAATTGATTGGATAGGTGTATTGGTATATGACTTCTCGTCGAGCAGTTTGGTGTCACAGCTACTTAGTACTTTCTTTACATTTGAGTCAAAGTCAGTAGCAAATTTGTTACACAATGTTTTCGGGCTTAGTTTAAAAGCTTTAGTGATCATCTCATCTACAGACCTTACAATCCTGTCGGTCAACCTATTAATTATTTCCCACATCTTCTTTGGGTTTTTGAAGTTATTACAAATTTCTGATTTAATTAGTTTATTTTTTGCTTTGTTCATGAGCCTATTGGCTTTGTTTCTATACTTATTGTAAATTAATCTATTTTTACTATTACTCATATCACTTTTCCAAATTTTGAATGTCTTTTTTTTTAATTGACATGTAGTTCAGTTTGTTTGTGATCCACTTACATTGGTCCGTTTTTCTAAGCCCTATTTTACATTTAGTTTTACATGTATTATATGTGTTCTCAAATTGTTTGTGAATATATGACATTATATCATTGGGATTAGACATTAGGTAGGCGACCAATCAATATTACAAAGTTCCTGTTTTAATTTGTCGTTATCCATTCTTGTTATCATTTGATACTTTTTTTCAGCACATGATTGCTGTATACTGCTAATCCCGTTATAAAATGGTCGGCCAGCTCATAGTAAATCACAGCTGATCGTATGGAATATGTATTAATATTACTGTTATTATAGAATCACGTATGAATATATGGTCTATTCATGACTTGGAAATTCCTACTGTGGTTTTACATATTCTGGTGTGCTTGCTAATGCAACATTCAAAGCCCAGTTCACACAGGTCATTAAGGTAGGTATTTACAATAATATTATTACAAGTTACATCTAAATTTGTGTCCCCGATAAGCATACATTTTGTCTTTGAAGATATTGTGGAGAGGATACACTCTAGTTCACTTATAAACTCATATTTATTTAGATTAGGCGGCCGATACACTGCACACAATACCGATTTGTAGTTGCAGGATGTAATTTCACACAATATGCACTCAAAATTGATTGTAGAAACGGGTATGTCCTCAAACATAATAGTTTTATGTGAGTATATTACAATTCCACCCCCTCTTCGACTTTTTCTTAGTTCACTGTTCATGTTGTAATCTTTAATCTCAAATAACGGTTTGACGTTATCACTAATATTTGCTTCTGTGACGATTATGACATGTATAAGGGCCGGACTGCCCAATATTAGGTATTCAAGTGCAGTCTGATTTTTTATCATAAATCTCAAATTTACATGTAAGATAAGATTCAGATTCAGATTCAGATTCAAACATTTATTCATGACAGACAAGTACATAATAATGGGACAGAATACAAAAACAGTCGTGTCACGAAATGGACCCAACTCAGCATAATGCCGGCATTACCGCCGGCGCTGGTCTTCCGTTGGACCCATTAGGTGTCGGCACGGTGAGTAACACACAATAATAGAAAATAAAAAGGTTACACAAATAAGCTAAAGTTTTACAAATAAACAATAGAATAGAAAGAAAACAAAACAAAAAACAAATACATATTTTCTCAGCGCTGTATAAACACAGATAACAAAAATAACAAATAAGCAATTCATTGCACTGTTTAGGTATTTGACTTGCAAAGTCATTCCAGCTTTTTTTTTGTGTTTCGTATACGACTGGGTTTATATTATTCATAGCGGTCGCCCGCGACTTCGTCCGCGTAGATTTTAGATGGTAACAAAGATATAAATGAGGTTTATTTGTTTCTGTCAGTTGTCTGATGCTATTAATCTTTTGTGAAAATTACTCACAAGAAAAAATTAATGTCCGCCATCTTGGGTTTGAAAATGGATGTACATTTC
Organism: Epiblema foenella; assembly: GCA_963556455.1. Classification (NCBI taxonomy): domain Eukaryota; kingdom Metazoa; phylum Arthropoda; class Insecta; order Lepidoptera; family Tortricidae; genus Epiblema; species Epiblema foenella. The sequence goes on along the minus strand of OY747097.1, from coordinate 10,741,887 downwards.
GGAATCGGTAACTCGAGGAACTACAAAGATGACCTCATATCGATTTTAAAGAAAAGTAAATGTGCGCCATCTTGGATTTGAAAATGCATATCATTTTCGTAATCGACACCCCGAGGAACCTCGACGATGACACCCCATATCGATTTGTAAGAAAAATAAATGTCCGCCATCTTGGATTTTAAAATGCATATCATTTTCGTAATCGGCACCCCGAGGAACCTCGAAGATGACACCCATATCGATTTTTAAGAAAAATAAATGTCCCCCTCTGGGATTTGAAACTGGATGTCATTTTCGTAATCATCACCCCGAGCAACCTCGAAGATGACACCCATGTCTATTTTTAAGAAAAATTAATGTCCGCCATCTTGGATTTGAAAATGGATGTTATTTTCGGAATCGGCACCCCGAGGAACCACAAAGATGACACCCATATCGATTTTTAAGAAAAATAAATGTCCGCCATCTTGGATTTAAAAATGCATATCATTTTCGTAATCGGCGCCCCGAGAAACCTCGACGATGACACCCATATCGATTATTTTAAGAAAAATAAATGTCCCCATCTGTCAACTTCGAACCCCTTTTTACCCCATTAGAGGAACAATTTGAAAAACGCTGGAATACGTTTTGTTGTATTTGAACAGAGAGTCTATATACGAAGTTTTAAATCCCGCACTTCAAAAAAGATTTGCGCCGCGTACGAACTTGTAAACCCCTTTTCACCCCTTTGGGGAGTAATTTCAAAAAACGCTGAAATACATTTTTTTGTATTTAAACAGAGAGTCTATGTACGAAGTTTTAATTCTCTCACTTCAAAAACGATTTGCTGCTTTACAAACTTGGAACCCTCTTTTCACCCCTTTACCCCTAAAGTGGTGAAAAGAGGGTTCCAAGTTTGTAATGTAGTAATTTTGAAAAATGCTGAAATACGTTTTGTTGTATTTAGACCTAGAGTCTATTTAAGAAGTTTCAAGTCCCTAACTTCAAAAAAGAATTGCTCCCCGTACAAGGTTGGAACCACCTTTTCATCCCTTTAGAGAAGCAATTTCAAAAAACGCTGAAATACGTTTTGTTGTATTTAGACCTAGAGTCTATTTAAGAAGTTTCAAGTCTCTAACTTCAAAAAAGAATTGCTCCCCGTACAAGGTTGGAACCACCTTTTTATCCCTTTAGAGAGGCAATTTCAAAAAACGCTGAAATAAGTTTTGTTGTATTTAAACAGAGAGTTCGTTTACGAAGTTTTAAATCCCGCACATCAAAAAATATTGCTGCCCGTACGAACTTTTAAACCCCTTTTCACCCCTTTAGAGGAGCAATTTTGAAAAACGCTGAAATAAGTTTTGTTGTATTTAAACAGAGAGTCTATGTACGAAGTTCTAAATCTCTCACTTCAAAAAAGAATTTCTCCCCGTAAAAAGTTGGAACCACCTTTTCACCCCTTTAGAGGAGCAATTTCAAAAACGCTGAAATATTTTTTGTTGTGTTTAAATAGAGAGTCAGTATACGAAGTTTTAAATCCCGCACTTCAAAAATTATTTGCTCCCCTTACGAACTTTTAAACCCCTTTTCACCCCTTTAGAGGAGCAATTTTGAAAAACGCTGAAATGTATTTTGTTGAATTTAAACAGAGTCTATATACGAAGTTTTAAATCTCTCACTTCAAAAAATATTTGCTCCTTTACAAACTTGGAACGCTCTTTTCACCCCTTTAAGGGAGTAATTTTGATAAACGCTGAGGTAAGTTTTGTTGTATTTAAACATAGTCTATTTACGAAGTTTCAAATTTCTAACTTCAAAAAAGAATTGCTTCCCGTACGAACTCGTAAACCCCTTTTCACCCCTTTAGAGGAACAATTTCAAAAAACGCTGAAATATGTTTTGTTGTATTTAAACAGAGAGTCTATATACGAAGTTTTACATTTCTCACTTCAAATAAGATTTGCTCCTTTACAAACTTGGAACCCTCTTTTCACCCCTTTAAGGGTGCAATTTTGAAAAACGCCGAAATACTTTTTGTTATATTTAAATAGAGAGTTTATATACGAAGTTTTAAGTCTCTCACTTCAAAACAGATATGCTCCCCATATAAACTTTGCACCCCTATTTTACCCTCTTAGGGTTAGAATTTAGCAAAACGCTTAAAACGCTTTCTTTGGATTTAAGTTTGTAACCTTTTTACGAATTTTTAAGTCTCCAGCTCAAAAATTTTTTTTCTCATATACAAACTTTGCACCCGTATTTGATCCCCTTAGGGATAGAATTTCCAAAAATCCCGTCTTATCCCTTGCGTACATCATAAAAGTAAGCTCTGGAACAAATTTGAAGTTTCTAGTTCCAGTAGTTTCGGCTGTGCGTTGATGGTAGATCAGGACTTCTTCTTTCATATATTTAAAGATCAGATAGCCGATCGTGAGAATTAAGATATTATATTTGGAGAAACCATAAAATATCATTGATTATTGCGAAAATGTCGTAGTTTCTGTAATTTATTGGGTATTATAGTAAAGAAAATTTAGCTAAGCACGTTCGCACACACATTCCAGTTTTTGGATGGTTCAGAAAAAAATAGATAGAACGTGTTGTGTCATGCATCCACCAGATGTGTGTTTTTTAACTAGGTAATCGATTTTTTATTGCCTTATCTGCGACATGTGTGTGCGTGTATTATATTTGAAAGCAATAAAATATCATAGATTATTACAAAATGTCATGCTATTCGTATTTTATTGGTCATTAAAAACCCAAAGAACATTGAAGCGAATCAGGTTGATTTGATATTTCAGTAAAAATCTTAGAACCTGTTGTAGGATGCAACGAACAGGTGTTCGTTTTAGTAATAGATTTTTTGTCTTACCCACGCCACGATATGTGTACATGTGTGTGTGTTGAATAAAATCAGAGCTCAAGCCGATAGGAACGTCATTCGTTCAGATTAGTTTGTCTAAAAACAGTGTCAAGTGTTAAGTAGCAGTTTGCAAGTGTCGCAATACGAGTAGTAATTAACAGTTTTAATTTTGAAACTCTGTGTCTACGTCTTGCTACGAGTGAAAATGGAGGTAAGCTGTAATTTCTGTTTTGTTTTTTTTGTGACTATTTTTGGTGAGCAATAAAGAATACCTATCAACTAACTGTGTGTTTCTATATAAGCACACACACATTACATTCGTATCAAGCTCCTCACTCATTTTTATTGTTTGTTTTAGATATCAAACGAGAATCCTCTTGAGTACACCATGAAAAGTTATTATTATGGTAATTTAAGTGATGATGAACCCCAAGGCTCAAAACCATTTAAAATCCGAACCCCGAAACGAACCAACAACATAGATGTATTTTTCGATAAGCCTAAAAAGAAACATACTTCGGAATTTTCATCTAGGGTCGCCCAGTCTACAAGTGGAGGCACGAATTATATATCTGCTCGCGTAGATGATGTTACAAAGATCACTTCTTGTTAAAATTCATGTCTACGATATGAAAAAGTTGCGTGGTGTCCCAAACGACCAACACTGGAAATTCGCAGATACTAAAATCAAATACTACACGCATGCTGACGAGGACGACCATTATACTAACACACAAGAATTAATTTACAAGATTACTAAACAGATTGCAACTAAAAACGACTGCAAGAAATTTTTTATTGAGGCCAAGCCATAAATTATTTCTTGCTCCATCCACGAAAAAAATCGCCCTCCCCCACCAACGAATGAATGATTTTTGAGGCTATATATAGTTAGACAACCCAAAAGAAACCATACCGTATCTCTATCAACACCTGCCGAAGTCAAACTGCAAAATGGATCTCCAAAACTCATTTTACGATGAAGATTTGGCTAAACTTTGCGAGGATATTGAAATGCAAAACCTTAACATTAATGGATATTCATCGGCTTCACCGCCTTTATATATCACTTATACTGGAAACCCTCTTTCGGCAAGATGAAGCGGAAGACACAGAAATGGACAACACAACAATATCCATTAGTGAAGATGCGTATGAACCCCTGTGTTACAGCATGTTCGCTGACTGTGCCACAACATGTTCGTTTCTTATACCGCAACATGATGAATGGGTATCGGAGTGCGGGGAAAAGCGATGTGACATACAACAAGATGTAGACTAGATGTTTTTAAATGAAGACTGTATTTCAGTTAATGTGATGAGATAACCATTTCATTTTTACTTCATAATATTTGTAGCCATTGTTCAATAAATCATTTTAATTATCCTCCTGCATTTTTACTTATGTGTGTGTGTGTGTTATCCTGTGTAGGTACAGTCAACATAAAAAATATCTATACGCACTCAATGGTAAGTTATGTAATCATTACTTGTATGTCACTTTGTGAACATACATTTATTTATGCGGTCGACTGTCCAATAAGACTACAAGAAAAGAGAGTAAAGACATTGTTTATTAAAACACTCATTTATTTCACATAAAAATAGATCTATACATATGGTTTATAATTAAATCATTATACATAGTATTTTCTGAAAATAATCTTAAAAAATCGAACATCGTTTTACCTCTAAACTTAAAATATATAAAAACTAAACAGTATTTGCCACAAACTGATGTAAAATAGTTTTGAATTCCCATATGGTTAAAAAACCATTTCTTTGCATTTCTTATTAGAAATAACTTATGATAACCAGAAGGCTTTCTACCAAATGAATCAAAATATTCGCTACTACCATTAATATCAATATGAATTGCTACCCAATGATAGCCAGGTTTTGAGTCATCGTCTAAGTTGTTTATAATATAAACTGGAAGTTCCATGAAAACAGGGATTCTGTTAGCTGGAAAAACATGCGATTCTATAGCAGGACAAATTGTTTTCAAACATAACTGTAATTCCTGCGTTTCCATTGCAAAGTATTGTGTTTACCGATGAATTATTTACTGAGGTTTAGTAAGAAGTGGTACAAATACTAATGAACCTATGTTTGTATATGGACATGGTCTAATTAACTGTTGTAATCTACACTAACATCTCGATGTTTGTTTATTTCAATGATATTATCAAACTTTGCATAGACGACACAATTAACGGTTGTCGTAAGGGCCTTTTCAAATCGAACTTCTAACCGTACACTACCATGTCGAACGAGATTCCAGTGAGAGGTAGAACTCGCGGCTAAGTCAGGTGTTAAATCGAAACACATCAAACAATAACCGTTGCCATAATCTTCTCTACTTATTGAGTTCCCTTCATTATGAAAATGAATACCCGTTCCAGAAAACAAAGTGTGATATGTTGATACCATTAAACCGCTACTGAAAGATGGTTGTAATGTTTTAGAAGGAATTTGATGACCGTCTACATACAAACTAAATAAATTCATATCATGGTGGTGGAAGTTAAAAGGATTATGTTTTAAACTGCCATTAAATGCTGTATTATCAACAAAACCAACGATACACCTTTTTGGAACTTGACCGAGGAATATATTATCAAGTGATTTCTCTTGTACCCCTGATGGTATTGTAAGTACTTTAACTTCTGCTCTTGTGATGGGGTATTTTGCAGTTGTTGAAGCTAAAACCTTTTGATGTGCAAGCAAAACACTTGGGTTAATTTTTGTTCTTCTTATTATTAAGCTAGCATCCATTATGCGTACTTTAAGTTTTTTATCTTGACTGCAAACGACTCTTTTGATCGTACTAATTTAACACGAACTTCAACACCATTTATTAAAAACTTTTCTTGATTAAAAATGTCACCGTGTAAGTGCCCTATCATTTCAACTTCCTTACTATCTTTAATAAATTCTTGTCGTTTAATCCATCCTTTGTTATCCGTATCAGTTTCATCCATATGTCTCGAAGTGTCTTCATACCATAGCCCACATGTAAGATGGGACTGTTTCGCTGCAGGTCCATAATTTAGTAGAGTTTCCATATATGCACGGTACGCATATGTATTATTAGGTGGTGATACTAGTTTTTGATTTAAATATATGTCCAATTGGTTAAAAAGTGAATGTAACCAATTATTCACTGGAGCAATATGAGTTTCTGCTGATTTGATCTTAGTACCATCTTGATTCAATACCTTGGCTTTGATATGTAGTAAAGTATGAGACAGGTCAATATAGTCATCGCCTGATCCTGGAACTTGAAATTCAATAGGACCGTCATCACTAAGAGACGAAATAGGTTTATAATGTATCCATTGCCCATTTTCTATACTTGTTTGCGTTGACGGAAGTGCAAATAAATCTAACTCTGACTTAGCACATTCGCATGAGTGACTATGTAAAAATGACATGATTTAATTAGAAAAAATATCGTTTATATATTTTTTATTTTTTTTTGTACCTCTCCCCCGCAATGCTTTAGGTGCAATGGTGCGCTCTTGCCTCTTTCTTATCAATTTATACCCAGATCCTGACATTAGAGAATCAATTTTTTCATCAGCCTTTCTTTTTAAATTACTGCTTGCATTCTTAAAACGGGACTTTAATGATTCGTCGATAGGGTGTGAATTCATCATGTCCGATAAAAGACCAACACCAGCATTTAATGCTTCTTTCCCAACCGTTCTAAAACCACTAGATAACGGAGGGAAAACTGATCTAAACAGTACTCCTAAAAAACTTCCTATGCCATGCCCTCGTTGGTGAGGAACACCTTTATAAACAATGCCTACTCCAGAGCCAGCTTGATGAGCATAGTAATGTTCATATGGGAAAGCAATATGTTGACGCCTATGATTCATTTTACTCGGTGAAAATGTAGCTTCACGCATGAAGTTCCGAACTGGAACGGAACCTTTCCACCCGTATGCATTCTTATATCAATTTTAATAGTATCAAACTCTCTGCGCAAAACAGGTATGTAATGTGCAGGAGAAAAGCTATGCATTTTATATGCACCATATATATATTTAGTTGGATCAAGTGGTATTATTCTTACTAACGATGTCATAACGTCCCTTACCATTTGGTTGAACAATATCTGAATATATAAACAATTGAGATGGTAGGCCCAAATATAAATTAGCAGGAAATTTTCCTAATAGACATTGAATCAAAAATCAAAATCAAAATCAAAATCAAAACATTTATTCTGCAAATAGGCCTCAAGGGCACTTTTACAAGTCAAAATCTATCTAGGTACATCAAATAAAAATAATACAATAATCAAAGTATCATTAATTAAATGTCAAAAATAACTAATAACAATCGAGATTTGTTAGAGATGTATAAGGTCTCTAAGCGTCAAGATAAAAGGTAATAAAGTAAGTACACTAATCATAATAAAATATTTTGAGCTATATCTATAACACGTCAACATGAAAATAATAAAATCTAATAAATAAATATCCTCAGAGATGTATAAGGTCTCTGAGCGTCAGTCTAAAAAATAAAATCAAATGAGAACAGTGAAGTCTCTCATCATGTCAATTCCACTGAACACTAGTACGAAGTTACTAGTCCTTGCAAACATGAACAGACCGGACCCCACAAACAGCACCCGTTCACGAGTATGACGCGTATCTCAGCCATCGCCTCCCTCGACCATATGTTAGGGAAGGTTGCGACCCGATCAACGACGCCACCGTAAGCAAAGACCTTTAGGCGAGCATGACATATTCAAGCTGCAGGACATTTATAATCAAAGTAGTACTTAATAATAAAATATCGAATACAATGAGATACCTCATGATGTGCTCAAATGTATATGAAATGATTTTAGAACAGTAAAAGTCCAGACTAAAATTGTAGTTATACATGTCTACATTATAAACCATTACTAATTCTAGTAAATTATACAACTGGCTTAAAAGCTTCTTGATCGTTTAAAAAATCATTGACGGAATAATACGCCTTGCTTACCAAGTGACTTTTAACGTGACACTTAAATCTGTTGACGGGCAAATTCACTACATCCATGGGTATTTTATTATAAAAGCGTATACAGTTCCCCACGAAGGACGTGCTAACTTTACGGAGACGACAGGCTGCCACTGCGAGCTTGTTTTTACTTCTCGTGTTGTAGTCGTGGATTTCGCTGTTAAGTTTGAATTCATGGAGATTTTTCCGTACATACATAATGTTCTCAAAAATGTATTGAGAAGCTACAGTGAGAATATTTGCCTCTTTGATTTTTTCTCTTAAGGAGGCACGAGCTCCTAGTTCATAAATAGAACACACTGCTCGTTTTTGCAGTACGAAGATAGTCTGGATATCCGCCGCTTTCCCCCACAGCAGGATTCCATAGGACATAACACTGTGGAAGTAACTGTAGTACACCAATTTTGCTGTCTCGACGTTTGTCAGCTGCCTGATTCGCCTCACTGCATAGGTTGCGGAGCTTAGTTTTCCTGCTAATGTGGCTATATGTGCATGCCACTGAAGTTTCGAATCTAAGGTTATTCCCAAAAACACAGTCTTGTCTTCGAATTCTAGAATTTCGCCCTTTAATTTAATTCTTGAGTTGTTTATGTGCTTAACATTGGGTAAAATAAATTTTATGCACTTCGTCTTCTTTGCATTTAAAAGCAGGTTATTGGCTGTAAACCAATTTACAATAGTGGATAATACATCATTAATACAGTCGAAGCTTTTCTCTTTTCTATCCACTTTGAAAATTAGAGAAGTGTCATCTGCAAATAAAACTATATCATGTCTACCCTGCACAAGCTCTGGTAAGTCATTTATGTACACTAAAAATAAGAACGGTCCTAGGATGGATCCTTGCGGTACTCCAAGAGCAACGTTTGAACCTGCTGACGAGGTCCCATTGATGACTACTCGCTGTGTTCTGTTCGATAGATATGATGAAACGAGATCAAGAGCTCCATTCTTTATCCCATAGTGCCTAAGCTTTCTGATCAGATTTTCGTGATCAACGCAATCAAATGCTTTTGATAAATCACAGAAAACTCCAACAGCATCTTAAGCCTTTTCCCAGGCATCAAAAATATGTTTAATGAGTACCACACCGGCATTTGTGGTGGAACGGCCTCTAGAATCCATCTAGAATAAAATTCGTATTCGGTTTGAAACCTAGCTGGAGGTTTAGTATTGGTGTGGCCTGTACGGAAACTATATCTTTATGTGAAGAAGTGAGCTTGATAACTTTTGATATTATGTCATACTTAAAATTCACCTTGTTTTTTAAAATAAGTTCTCATTAAAAGCAGATATAAAGTGATCCATGTCGTCATAGGTCGTTGCTGGAATATAAGACTTATATTCAACGGTAACAGGTAACTCTTCGTTTGATAATTTTACCTTCTTTTTTACATAAACAACGTTTTCATGTTCTTGAACGTTATACAGTGAACAGGGGTAATGAAACTCCACTAATCCAACGATTCATTCTCCTTCTAATTTTATTCTCTTTGGGAGTTTGGTGAGAAAGTTTGCAGTTGTATTTTCGGGGTAATATTGCATTGAACTGTTACTCAACAGAGTTAAATAAAAACTGTATTCGCTCATGTTTCTTCTAAACTAGATGCAGATATCCAACTATTAAATTTATTCGGATAACCTCTCCACTTCACAAACACCTCCTTTCTGTTACCAACGCGTCTAGAACGTAATATTTTATCTATTTTACACGTCATGGTGGGGTTATAAGTAACTTTCTGTAACTCTTTAGAATAGAAAGTGCCTGTAATTGGTTCATCTTGTAAGTCTTTTAAGGTGTAAACAAGATGAGGTGATCTATTAATAATTGATTCGATTACAAAGATTTCATCGCTCCAATTGGTTTCATAACCTTTTTGAAATATGTGTTTATATTTTGTTATTCTAACATGATCACCAACATTTAAAATTGTACTATTTTTTTTTTAATCCGTTTCTTGGTGTTTCGTATAAATTAGTTCAAACAGTCATAATATTGTTATAATTGACATCTATGGGACACATTTTAATACTTGAATGGTAACTGTGATTATACGAATAAAGGAGGTCTTGCAAAATATCGATGTATTTATAAGTATTTTTATGTGTGAAATAGCGCCACATTTTCATTTTAATGTTCTTTGAAATCGTTCTACAATACTCGCCTTAATATCGGGCTTGTTAGTTGTATAGTAGTTTATATTTTTACTTTTAAAATAATATCTTACCTCTTTGGAAACAAATTCGGTGCCTTTATCAGATTGAATATGACGTGGAGTTGCTCTAGCTTCAGTAAATATATCTTCAAAGCATCGTTTAACTGTTTTTGAATCCTTCTTTTTCATTGGCCTAGCAAAAGCATACTTACTAAAGACATCAATTACACATATTATATTTTGACGACCGGTTAGCCTAGTGGGTAGTGCACCTGCCTGTGAAGCTGACGGTCCTGGTTTCGAATCCCGGTCAGGGCAAATATTTGTGTGATGAGCATGAATATTTGTTTCTGAGTCTTGGATGTTTTCTATGTATTTAAGTATTTATATCTATTAAATATATCGTCGTCTAGTACCCATAACACAAGCCTTCTTGAGCTTACTGTGGGGCTAGTTCGATTTGTGTAAGATTGTCCTCTAATATTTATTTATTTTATTTTATTTATTACATATTATGTATTTAAAGCCCTCATTATATTTACTGTATGTACGTATATCACTTAAATCTACTTGCCAAAGTTCATTATAGTTAGATAGAATGTATTTATTTCGTGTAAAACGTCTTTGAACTGGTTTGTGTAAAGTATAAGTTTCCTGAGACTGTAACCACTTTTTTACCCCATCTTTGCTCATTCGGCCATGTACTGCTTTAACTAACTTATCAATACTACTGTAGCCAGCTGGATTTGAAACATCATAGTAAATCCTATTGATATCTAATAAGGGGTCCATCTTTCCCAATCAATTTTCTTATTTATTGATTCAGGAGTTTTACGCGAAATTGGCGTTGATTGTCCTCTTGATTGAATCGACGTTGATCTGGTGTTTTTATATATTGGGGATTGCTGGAGCTTGTCTATCTGGAGACCATTTATATATTCCAGATTAGTTGGGTTACCTATAAATGATGAAGGAACTTCAATATCTTTTAAAACTGAAGCAAATTCTTTCCAGCCGATGGATTTGGGGCGTTTGAGGGGTCTCAGAGTATCACTTATCAAGTCAGTTAGATTAGTTTCTGGGGTAAATTGATTATTCACTACGATTTCCCCTCCTTCCTTCCACCAAATCTTCGGCTTATTCTTTAAAATATTGTCGATCAGTGACTGCCCCCTTTTTAAGTAACTTTTTGGATTTTTTTTAATGATATGAGATGGAGTAAATTTCTCAGGGTAATTATGATTTGAAGGAGTACTAGTAGCGTCTCATTCGTACGGTTTTGGGTTTGGCAATGTAGTATTGTCTTCAGTTTCTTCCTTTTTACTAACCGTCGATTTCTCATATTCTTCATGAACATTATTTATACCATCAATCATTATCGGCACCTTGATCGGTTTTTGATCTGTTTCAGTAATATGCAAAAACCGTTGTAATGCTTGAGAATATAACGCCCATTTTTCACGATCTTCTATTTTACTTTTCAATATTTTTTGCATCTCCTCGTCTAAGCGAGATAAGGAGTTTAAAGGTGCATTGTCAGTGTGTTTGAGTTTCTCGATAAAATTTGGTTCTACTAAAATCATTTTCTTCGTGTTTTCTATTTCAACTATGTTAATGAGTTTAATAAACTACTTAAAACAGCCCCTAATATAATTGGTAAAAACGCACCACCCTTTTGAACTATAATAGTCTTTCTTAACTTTTGTTTTCCCTTCGAAACTAATTTTTGTAATATATTCTTGTTTATTTAACTAGTTTTTTTCTAAATTGTCTAATGGAACTTTTCCTTTTAAAACGTTATAAATGCACTCACAAATTATATTAATTTCATCTTCATCACATGCTTTAAGCAAGGCTTTACGATATTTTGGTTTCAGCGTATGCAAAGCTTTAAGTAAATGTTGATATGTGGTTACTCTGTCAGGCATCATTTAGAACTGACGACAACAGAATGGCTACTGACATATTTAAACCCTTTTTTTGAAATATATACGTACAATATTCATCAAATGGAAATACCTTACTCTTAAAACGACACATATCATCTGTGCTTTGTTTTAAATCGATCATCAGGTATCCATGTGCCGGCATAGTGGCATCTTTGTATGCTTCATCAACAAATTTTGTATTTTCTGGATAGACTTGTCGGGACAAGTGACGTATTTGAGTTTTATCTCTGGGATTTTTTAAATAAATAATGTAAGTTGTGTTCAATGATATGTCGCGCTGTCCTCTTCCTTGATGAAATAAATTTTGAGTTATATAAAAAACGCTTAAATTTCTGTGATGGCTACCTTTAGTAAAAATATCAACAATACGTCCATCGGACTCTCTCATTAAATCATCGATTATAAGCAGTTTAGGTTGCTTTCCATCAGACATACTTAAATCGGGAATACCTTGAACATAATCAATACCATTCAGGTTATAAAGTGGTTGCATTTCATCGTAGCACCACAGTACTTGACTAAATTCTGTATTACACATTTGTCCTACATTTGTTAAAAAATTCGTGACAAGATTTGATTTTCCGCAACCACTTGGACCGGCAATAATAGCCGTAAACGGGTGAATAAAATGGAACATAACAAAAAAAATCAGTCTTTCCTCTCTAAAGGTTGTCTAGAAACTAAAACACAGTTTATGAGGTTATTGATATATTTATATTGTTCACAATGTAATACAAACACACATTAATACACAACACTTATTAAGTACAAAAACTCTTCGAAAAATACTTATTTATTTATTACATTAATAATTACAATAGACTTAAAACTATAGGTTAGTACAATTAAATTCTATAATATTGACAAGTTATTACAAACTATTAAAAGGCTAAGAAACACAAAAACTACTAACTTTTTAAAATTAAACCCTCCCTCTCCACGAATAAGAAACTTACAACTTGCGACAACTTAAACAATTTAAACATTTTATTGAGCTACCTACCTTAATTTATAATGGCCCCAAGCCAAGGTGTCATATGAATCTTGACAAAGATATCTTTTAGTGTCAGAGTAGGATAATGAGATTTGATTTATCTTTTGCGTAAAAATAACACGTTTTATTGAGCGAAATCGGCACATTTCCGATAACACATTTATTTTTTCATTTAGACAACGTTTATAATCGCTAATTTGGAACTTTTTAGACACACATTTATTGACACCTTTAGTACACCTCCACCTTTTACTATACTGTCCTCGACATTCAAAGCGTACATTTTAGACCATAACCCTACAAATTCTTTTAAGATTTTGCCTTTATTTTCATCTTTGAAACATCCTAATTTTTTCTTATTTATACACGCAAACCCGTAAATATTATTGGGCGGATAATCAGATGTATCAAAATGTTTATTTAAATCATTTTAATGTCATCATAAAAATCATCTGTAAAAATTTGATAAATAAAACTATCGGTATCTGTATATAACAACTTAACATTTTTTTTTAATTTCTGTTGCATGTACCCATAGTGGAAGTTATACATTAAAGTTTTGGATAAGTCTAATATACAGAAACCTAAGTAAATAGGCTTGTTATAAATTAATTTAGTTTTTTTCAACTGTACCGCTGCTAAACTTTCTGAAAAAATCGAAATGCTATGGAATTCAGGACAAGCTACGTAACTTTCAAGTCCCTTCACGTGATCATGATTTGTCCAGTGCGATATTAGTTTAACGTCAACCCTTTTCTCAATATTTTCCATCGTTTTTCCAAAAACTGCGTTGTTCATTAATTTGTAAAAGTCTTTTTCGAAATCGGTTATTGCAGCTATTCTTAATGAAGTATTCAAGTCGATATATTTTTTTAGCCAGTTAGTTTGCTTAAATTTTAAAATTCTATGGACTTTTGTTAAATTTAAGCCATTTTCTAAACATTGAATAAGATTTATATAGTGTATGATGTATTTCTCTTTATTTTTTAAATTTGTGAGATATGTTGAGATTGGTTGAGGGATGATTGGAGATTCTAAGTGAAACCAGACATAGTAACACCGAAGATGTTATATTCTCGGTAAAGTTTAAGAAAAGAACCAGGTATAACTAAACGTACGGTACTTATAGCTAGTTATTGCTTACATGCTATTTTACTCAATTACGTGCGTCACATGTCGCAGGGCGTAACGATGAGTTACCGTTATTGTGTTAATTAGGCATATAGTACACCTCCCCTGAAAAGCTACTCTTCACCCCCGCAAACAAGAAAAAAAAATGTGACAGACGTAATTTCGTTTAACATTTTTTTTTTTTAATATAACATTAAATATAACATTCTAATGGGTAAACACTTAATTAATTTATTTTTGAACAAATATCTTCTTATTGCTTATCAACATACAATTTAGTATTATTCTTATGAGTTATGTATACTTGATTATTTCTTAAGATCTTAACATTTGGTGATATATCCTCTATGACCTCATAAGGTCCTGTATAAATAGGATCCAGTTTGTTTCCTACTTGATTCTTTAGAAGTATAAAGTCACCTGGTTTATATTTTACAGAATAAATGTTCTTATCATACGTTAATTTTCTACTAATTTTACATGACAATAAGTTATTTTTACCTTCTAACTGTGCTTTTTGTAACCTATACTTAAATTCTTTAGGATAACTTTCATAGTTATAGAGAGGGTCGACAGAAGAAATTAGATTATTTGGCAAACTACACGTCTTGCCGAAAACTAGTTCAAATGGCGCGTATTGTGTCTCTGTATGTACGGTAGTATTGTATGAAAAACACCAATAGCTTAGCCAACTGCTCCAGTCGGTGCTATTATTGCTACATTGAATTCGGAGATACGCTCCTAGACTCTTGTGCGTGTTTTCAAGTGCGCCTATTGTTTCATGATGATAGGCTGTCGAGTGTAACTTATTTATTCCTAATAATGTACAGATTTCGGTGAATACACTAGACATAAATTCGGTACCTTGATCCGTTATTATAGCTTTAGGTACTCCGTATCTTAAAATAAAATTATTTACAAACATTCTACTTACAGATTCAGTGTCTTTTCTTTCCAAGGGGTAAGCCTCGACGAACTTAGTTAGTTCACACTGAATTGTTAATACGTATTTATGGTTATAATTATCTACGTCTAAAGGACCTAATATATCTAAGGAAATTCTTTCAAATGATGTATTTGGAGTCGTAGTTATAGTCATTGGCTCTTTAATATATCTGTTAGTATATTTGTTATACTGACAATGTGCACATTTCTTAACGTATTCGTATACATCATGGCTCATTTTCGGCCAGTAATAGTATATTTTAATATTATTAAGCATCCTGTTTACCCCCGCGTGGCCACTGGTGGGTAAAAGGTGAAAGTCATTTAAAATAACTCTAATTTCATCTTTATCACATACTTTCGTGACACCTTTTACTACTAGGATCCTAGGAATGTCACATTTATAATCGGCTAAGAATGCATTCACTTCCATTTCATTTTGCTTATTTTTTATTATAATAACTTCATCTATATTTAGCCTTTTGCAAAATATTTCTAATTCCCTCGCTAACACGCCTACGGTAGATAACGATCGGGTGATTAGATAAATGCATGATTTGCTTGGTACGTACATAAAACTTCCTTTATCACTTATAAATTCATTTTGACTTGTCCGGGTTAACTTGTAATTTGCGCTTATTACAAGTTCTGTACAATCCTTGGGCGCTTTGATGATATCCACAATTCTAGGTTGATCAAGCCTAGGGGTTGCGGGTACATCTGGCACTACGTTGTTTTTATCGCTTGTTTGTTGCGCGCGTAACTTCCGTGATTGCGCTCTCGTCATGACTGATACAACGTGTGTCCTGATATTTTTTAAGTCTTCACTATTCCTCGGTAAACGACTCAATGCGTCTGCAGCTGCATTGTTTCGTCCCGGGATGTATTCAATATCAAAAGTAAATTCTTCTAAATTTAATCTAAATTTGGTTAATCTACTCGAAGGATCAGTCATTCCAAAGAGATAAATCAATGGTTTATGGTCAGTTACAATTTTAAACCTTCGACCATATAAATACGGTCTAAAATGTTTTGTAGCCCATACAATGGCTAAAAGTTCTAACTCTATAATTGGGTATCGAGTTTCTGCTGGCTTTAAATTGCGGCTGGCGTATGCGATTACTTTACCGTTTGTATTTGACAATATAGCACCTAAACCGATTTTAGATGCATCTGTGTGCAAGGTAAAAACGTTATCTCTAGAAAAATCTGGATAATCTAAAACTTGTGGACTCGCAAGAATCTGTTTTAATTTTAAAAATGACGTTTCACACTCTGGAGTCCAATTAAAAGGTGCATTTTTCTTTAATAGTTGGTTTAACGGATAAGCTATATTCGCAAAGTTAGGAATAAATCGTCTATAATAATTGGCAAACGCAACAAACCTCTTGACCTCGTCTGTGTTTGTCGGTCTTGGGTAGTTATTTAATGCCTCTACTTTTGCTGGGTCAGGTTCTACGCCTTGAGATGTAATTTTGTGACCTAAATACATGATATCCTTACGTAAAAATTCACACTTCATGGGATTAAGCTTTAAATTAGTTTTCCGTAATCTTTCTAAAACTCGAGTGAGGTTCTGGTTATGTGTTGACATGGAATTTCCTATAACAATACAATCATCTAAATATATGAAACACTGTTTATAATTTAGTCCTGACATGGCTATGGTCATTAGCCTGGAGAAAACACTTGGACTCGTTCGGAGTCCCATGGGACATCTCTTCATTTGATACATTTTATCAGTTGTGAAAGCTGTGTACTTACGGGAATCTTTGTCTAAGGCAAGCTGATAATAGCCTTGAGAAAGGTCAAGCTTTGAAAAATATATGCTGCCTGCGAGAGAATCTAAAATTTCAGTGATATTGGGCAACGGGAACTTGTCATCTTGAATTCTGTTATTTAACTGCCTATAATCCACAACTAATCTCCATTTCTTTTCTCCTGATTTGTCGCTTTTTTTGGGAACAAGCAAAACAGGGCTGGACCACTCGGAAGTAGCTTCTTCAATAATATCGTTATCAATCATATTTTGTATTTGAGTGTTGAGTTCCTTGCGTAAAGCGTGTGGTATCCTATACGGCTTTACGTATACCGGACTTGCGTTATCTTTCAGTTTAATCGTGTGCTCTAATAAGTTAGTGCTAGTGTTATGTGCTGAGCTTGTCGCCGGGCAGATGAAAAACATCCGCATATTTGGCACAAATTTGCTCTATACTCAACTGCTCCTCTTTATTCAAATAAGAATGTAAATTTAATAATGTTAGCAATGTGGTAACCCTATTTACACTATTTTTTCCTGAGTCAAAGTTGCAAATATCGAAGCTAGATAAGCTGTGCACTTGTAAACGTGATAAGTCCAGATTAACTGTCTCATCTGTCGTATTTAATACTCGGAGTGGGATTCGACCGTTTTCTGGTTTTGAAATAACACCTGCAATGTAGACACCAGTTTGTATTTCTTCCGCCAATACTACGCAGTCTTCGCGCAGTGGTGCGGGTACGCGTGTGATAATTTCACAGCGTGGAGGAACACTATGCACATAATTGTACGTATTGCCTTCAATCGGTATCAAAATTGACTGTCCTTGGTTCTCTAAGGTCAAAATATCGTCTTTATAGCTTATAGTTGCGTTATAACGCTTAAAAAATGTTTGACCTAGAATACCATCGGCAAAACAAGACAAGTTCTTAAAAATATAAAACTTTTCTTCGCAAATAAAGTCTTCAAAGTGTAGCGTTAAATAAATGTATCCCTCAGAAACTAAATCTCCACATATTCCTTTGATAGTAATTCTATCTCTCTGTATTTGCCTAAGAAGGTCAATCTTATTTTGTAAACATTCATACTTGATTACGCATAAACTGGCACCGCTGTCCACTAAAAGACTTAATTTATCCCTATTACCTATCCTACAAGTAACTGTACTAAAATTATTATAACTAAATATGCCATGATTCGTATTATTCACGAAAAAACTGCATGTGACGACCATCGGCGTTAATTGTATTTGTCGGCGTAGACTGTGCTGTGTCATCGCGTATGTGCTGGACACGTGCTGGCGCGGGGCGCTGAGGCCCGCGCGGTCGCTGTCCGCCGCGTGCTGATCGCGCAAAATATTGCCGAGGACGTTGGACCGGGTCGGGTTGCGAAATACGTCTATTATTAGAATTAGAATAATACTGTGTTCCGTATGTATTACTACTTCTATTTAAATTCCCTCTGTAATTGGAATTATGACCCCTAGTGTTCCTGTAGTTATTACGAGGCTGGTAACGTCGGCTACGTCCATAATGCATAACCTGGTCATCACTTGGTGATGAGGTTTGCTCGTCAATGGCTGTCCTGATGGCTTCTAAATGGCGATGGCGTAAACTGTCTAGAACTTATAATGGTACTTAACTTGGGATCTGAGAGTCCATCAGCGAACCGCTTGATTGCTGACTTCTCGTTCATTGGACGTAGTATTTTGTACCTACTGTCGTCACCATCGGCTTGAGATATGGTCAAGTTGACAAAAAGATCCTCTATCTCAGCACCAAACATTTCTACAGATCGTCGTCCCTGCCTAGCTCTGTACAACTGAGCTTGAATTGATTCGGCTGACTTTTTGGGCAATAAAAATTTACGCATATCGGTAACTAAGTCGTCTGCGCTACTGTATGTGCTTTGTAGCCGAAGTTTAGCGCTGGACGAAAGTCTCGTTTTCAAAACGAAATCGATTAATGTTTTTTGACACTCATTATCGATCAATGAACTATACATTAAAATACTATCAATTAACTGTTTCGTATCGTTTTCTTGTCCCGTCATGATGGGTAACAAGGCGTTAGCCGTTTTGACATCGAACCCTGATTTAGCCATTTTATTGTCTGTTTGAGTTTGCGAGTCGACAAACGCTAGTAATGTCTTAATCTTAGTGTAAATATCCTGAATATCGCGTACTAACGTATTACTTAATTCTATATCCAGAGGTTTTATATTTAAACGTTGCTCTTCTAATTGAGACACAATATGCGCAGCACGGCTAATTAATTCCTTTGATTCCTCTAATTTCTTTCTACCGATTTCTTTCTGTCGCCTCTCTGGGCCTAACTTAACAATATTTTCTCTAAGTTTATTTAATTGATCCCGTAAACTCTCTAATTCTCGTAACATAATACACTGCCTTTACTGCGAAATAGTAAAATTAATATTTATAATTCTTAAATAACTCAATTACATTATAATACAATTTTCATTAAAAAAAACTTACATTAGAAGCGGAATGCGCACCGGTAAGTAGGTCATGCTGACGCTGCACGACGACGACGTTGCTCGTTGCGAAAGCACGGCCGGGCACGTGACGCTGGCGGCTCGTGGAGCTCGACGTGGCTGCATGTGGCATCGGGGCTGCTGCTGGTCTCGATCATGGGCCGGGCTAACCCTGGACTCCCCGGAACATGGGCCGGGATATCCCTGGACTCCTCTTGAAATGGGCCGGGAAAACCCTGGACACCTCTTGCTGTGCGAGCCGGGACACCCTGGACAACGCTCTTCTCTGCTGTTATTCTTCTTGTGTATTTTTCTTGTCTTTTTTTTTTTTTTTTTGCCTTCTTTCTTCAAAATGTGTAAATCAATCTTCAAAATGTGTCTTCTTTAAAATATTAGTTTCAATTAGTTTCCGCAGTCTCTCTGTTACAATTATTTTAATTTTCCGTCTTCCTTCTTCGTTCCTGATTAGCAGTATTCTTCATTTTCCTTGGTTCACTGGTCTGGGTCGCCATGAGATATGTTGAGATTGGTTGAGGGATGATTGGAGGTTCTAAGTGAAACCAGACATAGTAACACCGAAGATGTTGTATTCTCGGTAAAGTTTAAGAAAAGAACCAGGTATAACTAAACGTACGGTACTTATAGCTAGTTATTGCTTACATGCTATTTTACTCAATTACGTGCGTCACATGTCGCAGGGCGTAACGATGAGTTACCGTTATTGTGTTAATTAGGCATATAGTACATTTGGAACCAATTTCTTTTGTTTACTTTCATCAATTATATGCTCGGCACAAAATGGTAAATCTGAACGGGAATTATGCAATGAGTCGGGGTATTCTATATCGACTTCTAAAATGTAGCCATTATCAGCATCATTTGAAATTTGGAAATCTGTAGCAGGGTCAACCCATTCAAATTCGCCAACAGGAAGATGTTGTGACATAGCCCAACCATATAAGTTATTAGCATCTAGGTAAATTAGATAAGATGAGGGTTCATTATGATCAAATTCTGACATGTAGTAATTATTTGATTTAGCATATCCATTGCTATATTGTGATATACCACCTCGAAGTTCTTTTTTAATAAACGCAACTTTATCGAAATCAGTTAAAAGTTCAAGTCGAACCCCGGTAATTTTTAGCATGGCATCCCAACTAAGACCAGGTGCCGTAAAATAATGAGCTGGATCCAAGTGTCACGCTGCAAATCATACTGCCAGCGCCATCTAACGTATACAGCGAAACTGATGCCGATCGGTTAAAACGCCTCTGCGTCCCGATGATGGTTTTATATTCGATCCGAACGCTCCGACACCTGTCAAGTGTCAAATCGACAACTGACAGTTGAGACGTCGTAAGGATGTCGGCAGACGTGGACATTCGGGAAAAGGAGATTAACGAAATCCAGCGCCATCCTTGGCTAGCAGAACCAGGATGAGCGACTGATGCAGCGGGCTGACTAGAAAGGTAATTCGCCGTCAAAAGCAGAAAAGATTTCAGAAGAATCTGGAAATAGCTATAACCTAACCTATACCTTGTTACAGGAACATGGGAATTTTATTTAGACATTAAGTTACGTAGTATAAGTGGAGATTTGGCCTCCTTCAAGGACAGAGGAACAAAAAGTGAGTAGCCATCAGCTCACATGAAACCTAATTTTCATTCCAAAGAAGAAACTAACGAGAAATCGCTTTCAGATTCAACTGCCACACTTTAGGCGTTAAGCCAGTGGTAAAGGGCGGGAAGCAGTTCTAAAAATGACTCTGGGTGAGCTATTCAGTATTAGAATGTTGGCCATGTGTCCACGACTGTTGTCTAATTCCTCCGGTAACTTCCAGGTGGTGAAAATGAAACTGTATTAAAATAGTCAATGAACTGATATTGACTCCCTCTGAGGATTGATGCTGATGTTTAATAACTTCAAGAGGAAGATCAACAACCTCGGTCGGTTGTAACACTCCAGATACTAGCGGTATACCCTGAACAAACGAGTTCGGAGCCCAGGCGTTACCGGACTATATCGTGAAGACTAGAGTGAGTTTGTTCCAAATTGGCCCTTCAGGCATTTGTAAAAGGATATTGGCTTATTACCATAGCGAACCACAGTACGACTCTGAGAGGAGTATATATTCTTCCGGGGCACTGCACTGCAAGAGGGTCCGTAGGACCAGATGTACCCTAAACTTTAAGAGCCAGTGTCTTGGGTGAGAATATACTCTATATGTTAAATGATTAGTGAGTCTCATTCATTAAAGAACCCTTTTACCTTTTATATATCCTTAAACAGTCACCAACGTCTAAGTAAGTACTACACACACACAAGGTGGTACAAGTTATTATGTTTTAAGGCACACGGAACAAAAGTTCTCAAAGATGTCTGTTAATAGAAGTACATCTGTTTTTAAATACAAGTTAGAATAATCCAACATTGTTTTACAATTAAAATGGGTCCAAAAAATTTGTGCATGTTGATAATCCGCCCTTGTTATACAGCTGTCTGTTAAAGAACTGTAAAAATCACTTATTATAGGCAGCGATGACGCTTCAAGAGATTTGTATGATTTCATAAACTCGTACGGAAATATTCCCTTCTGCTTCAGAAGTTTGAAATCTCCATCTTCAGGGTATTGCTTCCTTAATTCATGAAATTGATTTTCTTGAAGGTTTCTAGCTAAACTATCTAAACTACTCGACATGAACCTAAAAGAATCAACAAATCTCAGTGTCAGGTATCTCTTATCGAATTTCAGTTGTTTGCTAAACGAAATATATTTTTCTTTATTTTGAGGGATAATATCGATAAGTCCTTCACGGAAATTCAAAGCTTTAACAATGAAATGCGCATCATAGTTACTCAGATTGTGAAAAAATATTGGGACGAATGAAGGAGGTATGAATTTATGATCGCACGACTTATGTACCACTCCTTGGAATTTTCCAGTAGTCCAATCATAACTGAAAACGCTTTGGGATTTTAACTCGTTATTACATATAAAACATTTATTATTATTAGCTTCCCCAACTTTATTTAAATCACTTTGATTTAAAGGGATTGAATTTCTCCGAAAGTGAATGAATTTATTTAATTTTGCTAAATCATTATAAAGGGTGTCCATAAATACTTTTGCGCAATCTGGACCCGTATACGAACGATACCGTGAAAGACTATCATCAAATGAACACTTGATAAAATAACCGAAACTGTACATTTCATGTTGTTGGATGTTTTTTGTAAAAGATTTTGATGTATCTGGATCACAAGATGATATTGGATTTAAAAATGCTTGAAAATCTGCATACACTACAAACGATAATTTAAGTTTACGCTGATATTTATCAAAAAATATCTTATGACTTGAAATTTCTTCATCAAGCCAATCCTTTTTTGTCTTATTATAGTTTGGGAGTTCAACAACAACGTGAGCGCAATCATTTTTTGATGATTCGTTAACTGTTCATTTGAATAGAATGCTAATAAACAGCCATCGCAAATGTAAAAGCTATAGTTGGTTGTTGATATTTGTCGACTTACTAATCGAGATAGATTTTTTATATAGCAGTAATGTCCCTGACTACCCCTAGATATGTAAAGTAAATTTATGTGCATTGGTTTACGGCATTAGATGAAGTAAAGTGGTCCGTTTACTTCATGTGTTTTAGAATTTTTATTATAATTTAATCCGAAAACATTAATGCTAATATCATTTAATTTTTCAACTATGAATATCTGTTAATTTTACTGGGGATGGTATATTTGAAAATTTTAATTTGTTTTGATGCATAATATAGGATGACACTCTCTGTGAACTATCCTTAACTGGGTGCAACGCTGAAAGTATGGCCCATTTCAAACACTCGTGATCATAGTTTTGTACGTTTATTATTGCTTTTTTTGTCTTAATATCGTGTGGTAAATCAATATACGACGAACCACACAATGGGTTAAATTGATTAATGTTTATATCAATATATTTTATCTCTTTAAGACTCCATCCACTGTCTTTTTTTTCAAAGTTAGAAATTTTACTACTCATCGAGTTTTTTAAATTTTCTAAAAATGTTTCTCTGTCATCACCTTTACAAATAGTCCAACTTAAAATATTAAAATCGAAAAAATTGTTGATCCCCTTAGATTCTTGAATGAATTCTGCATGTAATATAAAACTAACCTTAAAAATTGTTAACTAATTAATGGTGTCGTCTATTAGTTTATTTAGAGATGTCTTAACCCTCTCAAAAAAAAGTTCCGGTGTCTCAAATTCAATGACAGTTTTTTTCTGTTCTGATACTATCCTATAAGTTAATATCCTATTTCCAAACGCGGTCTCAATGAGTTCAACATTGGGATAGGAATGTTGAAATTTAAGGCAGTTATTTTTATGAATATTACTTCTTAAATGCTGAGCATAGTACCTTCTCGAAACGTTCCGTTTACAAGTTTTACACTCGACGGTGTCACCAACAACGGGAGTAGATGATGATTCAGCTGTGGTTCTGGAAGTTGATGGCTGCGGGGAATTAAGGTTTTCTTGTTCCTCGACACTGGCAGCTGCTGGAGTACGCGAATCACAGGGTCGAAAGGCTTCTTCTGATATACGTTTTCTTTTAACTCCACGTGTTACAGATCTGAATATGAAATTTATCTTATTAGAACATCTATATACAACTACTAGCTATAGGACAAATACTAGCAGTCACTTAAGCACCGTAATACCTGATTTATATGATTGACAAAGAGAACAATACGCTTCCATGGGTAATACACCATCTATCTCATCGGAATGCGAAAACGAATGCAAAACCGTTATGTGCCCTTTGCAAGGGGTGATATATGGTTTAATATCAGGGTCGTGAGACATAGTTGCATCAAGTTTTCCACTGATAAACCACAATCTTAAATATTTATGAAAACAATTTAATAACACTGGTTTGCTAAACATTTTAATATCCTCACTAGTAACTTCCAGCATGATGCTAAATATGACACATTTCGTTGAGAATTTTACTTATATCGAGTTCACCTCCCCACTACTAGCTAAAAATCGACGTAAACCTGGTTAAACATGTTTCTCTGGTACTTACTGCGGCTGATTTTCGGCTTCCAAACAATGTTGATAGAGTTCATCATCAAATAGGGACTTGTTAAGATCTGAAACGTCTTCACAACGTTCATAAAGGTCGTTATCGTAAAATGAGTTTTGGAGATCCATTTTGCAGTTTGACTTCGGCAGGTGTTGATAGAGATACGGTATGGTTTCTTTTGGGTTGTCTAACTATATATAGCCTCAAAAATCATTCATTCGTTGGTGGGGGAGGGCGATTTTTTTCGTGGATGGAGCAAGAAATAATTTATGGCTTGGCCTCAATAAAAAATTTCTTGCAGTCGTTTTTAGTTGCAATCTGTTTAGTAATCTTGTAAATTAATTCTTGTGTGTTAGTATAATGGTCGTCCTCGTCAGCATGCGTGTAGTATTTGATTTTAGTATCTGCGAATTTCCAGTGTTGGTCGTTTGGGACACCACGCAACTTTTTCATATCGTAGACATGAATTTTAACAAGATAAGTGATCTTTGTAACATCATCTACGCGAGCAGATATATAATTCGTGCCTCCACTTGTAGACTGGGCGACCCTAGATGAAAATTCCGAAGTATGTTTCTTTTTAGGCTTATCGAAAAATACATCAATGTTGTTGGTTCGTTTTGGGGTTAGGATTTTAAGTGGTTTTGAGCCTTGGGGTTCATCATCACTTAAATTACCATAATAATAACTTTTCATGGTGTACTCAAGAGGATTCTCGTTTGATATTTAAAACAAACAATAAAAATGAGTGAGGAGCTTGATACGAATGTAATGTGTGTGTGCTTATATAGAAACACACAGTTAGTTGATAGGTATTCTTTATTGCTCACCAAAAATAGTCACAAAAAAAAACAAAACAGAAATTACAGCTTACCTCCATTTTCACTCGTAGCAAGACGTAGACACAGAGTTTCAAAATTAAAACTGTTAATTACTACTCGTATTGCGACACTTGCAAACTGCTACTTAACACTTGACACTGTTTTCAGACAAACTAATCTGAACGAATGACGTTCCTATCGGCTTGAGCTCTGATTTTATTCAACACACACACATGTACACATATCGTGGCGTGGGTAAGACAAAAAATCTATTACTAAAACGAACACCTGTTCGTTGCATCCTACAACAGGTTCTAAGATTTTTACTGAAATATCAAATCAACCTGATTCGCTTCAATGTTCTTTGGGTTTTTAATGACCAATAAAATACGAATAGCATGACATTTTGTAATAATCTATGATATTTTATTGCTTTCAAATATAATACACGCACACACATGTCGCAGATAAGACAATAAAAAATCGATTACCTAGTTAAAAAACACACATCTGGTGGATGCATGATACAACACGTTCTATCTATTTTTTACTGAACCATCCAAAAACTGGAATGTGTGTGCGAACGTGCTTAGCTAAATTTTCTTTACTATAATACCCAATAAATTACAGAAACTACGACATTTTTGTAATAATCAATGATATATTATGGTTTCTCCAAATATATTATTTTAATTCTCACGATCGGCTATCTGATGTCAACATAAATTTTTAAATATATCGCCATCCACAGAGTGTAAATTACCTACCCTTGCGTGGGAATAGCGCAAAAACAGATGTTTGCCCTTAATAAAATAAATCGATTTAATGAAATACGTAAACCACCTCAATAAAGCAATCTTCTCTAAAAAAAACAACAACGGAGCCATAAGCAAAAAAAACATCGGGCGGCGGCAAATTACATCCTCGAATTTCATATTCATAGGAAAAAACACACACGCAAAATATGCCGCAGAGAATGTGCTGGGAGGAGCAAAAAAACTCAAAAAAAAAACCGCTCCGCGGGGGTGTGCCCCAACCTGCCGCAGAAACAATAATCTACTAACTACTAGCCTCCGACCGGTGATGCAGCGAGCGAGCGACTGAATATGAATCGGTGCGATGGTTGGCATTGATACAGCCTCTGTCTTCTCTCCTGGTTTATGTTGGGGTTGTTTATAATTGTCTCCGCAAGCGTCTGTCGGCCATGTTACGGTCGCGCCCATACTATTTAATACGTCCATGCTTATTATTGTACACGCTGCCGATGGGAGTACTCTCACCCAATGTTTGATCACGGTTCCCTTCACTTCCATGTCAACTAATATGCACGAGTCAACGCTCATTTTTGTGTCATCGGCTAATACGACCCCTACTTGGCATTGTTTCGTCGGGAGACCCTGTTTCCTGCACGTGTCGTACACTTCGTTATTTATATATCTGGGGGCACGGCAGTGCCCCCACCAAGTCGAGCAAAAAAGCGGCACGGCCGTACCATCCTTTTCTCGAAGCAATTCAGGCCATTTTCGACTCCCTGTAACTTCGTTGTGGATAAAACTAGAAGACTGAATTTTCAGTAACCATGCAGGCATTGTAAAGACACGGTATATTTCAAATTTCATTCAATTTGAACCAGTATTTTAAGAATTATAACGGGCCAAATTTCTTAATTTTGTCACTCACTGACTCACTGACTGACTCACCGATCATCAAAATTCTAAGGCACTTCTAGCAGACCTATAACCTTCAAATTTGGTATATATGTAGTGTTTGGTGTATGAATCAAGGAGAAGCTAAAATATTTGGGGGCACGGTAGTGCAACCGCTAAGTCTAGCAATTTTTTTCAATTTCCGTCCAGTTTTATAAATTTTAACTACTTACTTAAATAACTTTGTAATACCATATAAATATAAAGGCGCACGGTAGTGCCCCCGCCAAGTCGAGTAAAATTTTTCAAAATTTCGGTCCAGTTTTCTAGATACATAACTGCTAACTTTGTAATCCCATATAAATATAGGCGCACGGTAGTGCCCCTGCCAAATCGAGCAAAAAATGGGTATTCCCGTCATGAAAACACGTGTAAATTAAATTATTTAATGCAAGAAACGTACCTACGTGCGTATTCGTACTTATTACGAGTGCGTAAGGTTGTAAATTAATTACCACGCGCTGCGACGCTAGCGAGTGAGCGCGGGCCGTTACTACGCGCTGCGGTGCCAGCGCGAGGGCGCGGGGCGGGGTCAGTGGCGGGGCGCGCAGAAAAGTGAATGTCGCCGAGCGAGCAGCAGCCGCGCTTATTCGCGCGAGCGCCCCAATGCTGTTCGGATGTACCCAGAATACTTACCTATAAGTTTGCGATTTTCATAGATAATTTCGATTGCTATATTAGTTTGACGAATTCGTTGCTGGTAGATATACATAAATATATACAATAAGTAGAAGGTACCGAAAAAGAAAAAGTAGACTGTCTACAAAATACAAAAAGGAATGAGATCCCATCAAAAACAATACTTGTCAAAAAAACCAAGTCTCGCAACTCAGTTGTTCTACGGTAAAAAGTTGTGAGATCCATGTAATACCAAGTCGGTTATTAATTTATTCAGTCCCTACTTAAGCGACTTTCTGTCCTAATACGTCCAGTCCCTAAGACCACGATCGTGGTCCATAACAATTGAAAATCAATGGTGTCTGG
Organism: Epiblema foenella; assembly: GCA_963556455.1. Classification (NCBI taxonomy): domain Eukaryota; kingdom Metazoa; phylum Arthropoda; class Insecta; order Lepidoptera; family Tortricidae; genus Epiblema; species Epiblema foenella. The sequence goes on along the minus strand of OY747097.1, from coordinate 10,713,989 downwards.
AATCTCCGTACTCGAAGCATTAAGTTGTTACGTAATAATTAACAGCATCTTATAGTGACGCATATCAATATTAAATTTTTTTATTGTTTTATATAAATATATTGAGACTTGGCCATCGCACTAAATAATTTAATTTACACGTGTTTTCATGCGGATTTTGTCGGAAAATAATAAAGCTTGAAGAGTTCAAGAAACTGGTCCCATGTCTTCCAGGATTCGGCGTTGTTTCTGTACCAAAGGAGGGCTTTCCCTTGCAGGATACGCGGTAGGGCGGGTAGCACGTCCTCATTTTCTATCCCGCCGGCTGCTACGAGCCTTCTAGTCTCTCTATAAATTCTACGGGTTTGTCGGAGGTCCAGAAGGATAGGTTCCATTCTTTTATAAGTCGGTTAAACCGGTCTGGCTTCCTCTTGTCTTGTTCGTCTTCCATTTTCACGGGTTGCTCTGTAACCGGTGTCTGGAATTCCTCAGTTGCCCTCAGTGACTCTGCGAGCAGTTTACGAATCTGATCAATGGTTAAACCCTCGGTGAGGATACCTCTTTCCTCGCTTTCCTTGATAAGCTCTGGTTTATGCAGTTGGTATATCCAGGTAGTCTGCATCTGGCTGTACTTGTTTCCGTGATTTACGGCGCGGTGCGGGCCTCTATGGGATGATTATTTCGGACGGGTTATACTATTCGGGTGGGCGGGACGCGACGCGTGGTGAGTGACGCGCGCGATGTATTAAACTGTTAATATTAAGCTTGGCAAGTTTACTACGATCTACTGAAACACTATCGTTAAACTACTTATCTCCTGACTACTCCCGGCTCCTAAAGTACCTAAAGACTCCTGTGTGAGTTATTGCGTTGGGCGCCAAATGTGATGTGTGGGTTTAATGACACATACATATTCTCCTGCCTGAAGGGCGTATAGGGAGGTTTCCTAGCAACTTAGCGGGTTCAGGAGCATCTAATCGGGAGTAGGGTTAAGGAACACAAACAATCGGTTTGCAAATATAACGCTGGGTCTTACGCTCGTTTATTATTATCTAAGACTCTATCGTAAATAAACACTAAACCTAGACGGGAACGGTACGGGGCCTAGATTAGCAGTTCCCTGAGACGCGGATCTACAGGACGCGGTGGTGACGTAATGGGGAGAACGAGAATACTGGGATTCACTGCGACGGCGGAACTCGGAGAGAACCAAGCTGCCAGGGGCAGTGGCGGCGAACTCGGGAAACCGAGCTGCCAGCGGGAAGAGAACGGTACGCGGTAGACGGGAACCGGGACGAGGGCAAGACTCGGGTAATCGAGTCGCCAGCGGGTGTCGGTGAAGGGCGGATACGTCGCAACTCGGGTAACCGGAGGTGCCAGGAGCGACGGGAGCACTACGACGGCTAACTCGGGGACAACTGAGCTGCCAGGGGTAGTGGGGAGAGAGGGCTGCGACGGCTAACTCGGGGAGAACCAAGCTGCCAGGGGCAGTCAGGGAGAGGAAGGGTAGGCGGGGGGCAGAGCCGGGTGCGCGTGCGAAGCGCCGACCGAACTCCAACTTAAAGCGGGCGCGCGGCGGCTTATATACGCTGCGTCGGTGGGGCGGCGCGGCGTGTGGCTGCGGCGCGGCTCTTCCCCTGCGCACCTCGTGGTGACGTAGATCTCTACGTCACATATTACTTTCCACAGAAACTGTTTGGCCTAAAATCTGAAATTTTACATACATATAATTCGATAACTAGTCTGAACTGAGCTGGGTGTCCAAGAAGGTCACTTACAAAGAATCTGACGTCAGATTTTTAAACAGTGGCGGCCAACTTGATTTTGTTTATTTACTGTCCGATTACGTTCAAAATCAAATTTGTGAGTGGAATAGGTCATTTGGAAAGAATCTGACGTCAGATATTCAAAAAGAGGCGGCTATCTGATTTTGTTTATTTACAGTCCGATTACGTTCAAAATCGATATCTGACCGTCCGAGAGTTCACTTGGAAAAAATCTGACGTCTGATTTTTAAAAAGAACTCTTTTTAAAAATCTGACGCCAAATTCTTTCCTATGCGGCTATCTGATTTTGTTGTTTATTTACAGTCAGATTACGTTCAAAATCGATATCTGAGCGTCCGAGAGGTCACTTGGAAAAAATCTGACGTCAGATTTTAGAAAAGTGGTTGACATCTTGATTATGTTAATTTATAGTCCGATTACGTTCAAAATCGATATCTGAGCGTCCGAGAGGTCACTTGGAAAAAATCTGACGTCAGATTTTAGAAAAGTGGTTGCCATCTTGATTTTGTTTATTTACTGTATTTTGAACGTAATGTTACTGTAAATAAACAAAATCAAGATGGATGCCTCTTTTTAAAAATCTGACGTCAGATTCATTCTAAGTGGCCACTCGGACGCTCAGATAACAATTTTGAACGTAATCAGACTATAAATAAATAAAATCAGTTAGATGCCTTTTTTTAAAGATATGATTAGTTCTAAGTTACCTCTCGAACGCTCAGATATCGATTTTGAACGTAATCGGAATGTAAATAAACAAAATCAAGATGGATGACTCATTTTAAAAATCTGACGGCAAATTCTTTCCAAGTGACCTCTCGGACGCTCAGATATCGATTTTGAACGTAATCGGACTGTAAATAAATAAAATCAGATAGCTGCCTCTTTTTAAAAATCTGACGTCAGATTAGTTCCATGTGACCTCTCGGACGGTCAGATATCGTGTTTAAACGTAATGGGACACTAAAAATCAAGTGGCCGCCACTTTTTAAAAATCTGACGTCAGATTAGTTCTATGTTACCTCTCGGACGCTCAGATATCGATTTTGAACGTAATCGGACTGTAAATAAATAAAATCAGATAGCTGCCTCTTTTAAAAATCTGACGTCAGATTCTTACCAAGTGACCTCTTGGACTTGGACGTAATCCGACTGTAAATTATCAAAAACAAGATTGCCACCAGTGTTTAAAAATTTTACTTCAGATCCTTTCCAAGTGACCTCTCAGACTCTCAGATATCAATTTTGAACGTAATCGGACTGTAAATTAACAAAAACAAGAATGCCGCCTCTTTTTAAAAATCTGACGTCAGATTCATTCTAAGTGTCCCCTCGGACGCTCAGATAACGATTTTGAACGTAATCGTCTTCCCCGCGTACCCCCCATCGTTGACCCAAAAACAGCCGATCTTGCAGATTGTATGTAGTAGTAAGACTGTCTAATTAGTAATTACTCAAAGAAATCACATTGGCAGCCACATACCAACTTACCTAGTGTAGTGAAGTGAGACACGCGTTTGAGTGACCGGTTTGAATTGGGGTATCTGACCCGACGCGATGAGGTACTTTTATATAAGGGTACCGTTTAGACCCAAGCTTATTTTGGATACTTTAAAAAGTCAAAGATTTTACATCGGTACCGGAATGCCAGTTTAACGATCGGATACCTTTAAAAAACCCCGGTCAAAACCATATTAAAGGTACTTTTATTTAAAGGTACCGTTTGGACGGAAGCTTGTTTGGGTACCTAAAATATTAATAACGGTACCGAAATGCTACTTTGACGGTCGGAGACCTTTAAAAAGACCCGGTCAAAACTGTTTTTAACGATACCTTTTCAGTCCCTGGCGTAAAGTACCTATGCTTGGTTTTAATAACCCTACCTTGGGCAGGGCATTGGTACTGTATACACACTACAACGTGGTGACGTATTACTGGAACATGCTTGCATCAGTACAGTAATGACACGGGTGAACCATTGCCAGACGGTCGGTAGTACTTGGTGATCCCAACTCAAAATCTAATCTCAATCTCAATCTCGATCTCAATCCATGCTCTCACATCAAAGTTTCCTGCCAATTCTGCGATGTGAATTGAGTGTGACAAACACCGTAATAAACCTAAGCCCAGTTAAACCTCTACCCACTAGAAAGCTGGGCTGATGGTGCGTTACGAGACCTGGTTCACCAAGAACTTGTTCACACTTGTTGTTGTTGTAGCATTGCACCCGTTGTGTTAAGCCTTTTGCTTTTTTAAATAACGTATTTTTCATTTGCAAAAACTAAGTCCATTTGAACTAAAAAAGGTCTTGAATTCTGTTCCTCAATCTACGTTATTATTGGGGATTCTGGCTCACTTGTTATTTACGTTTGGCAACTGAACCGCAAGTTTCTAGCGGCGATATTGGTGGGAGTTCTGCCCCACTAAATGTGCAATACTTTAATTCTGTTCCAAATATCTGATTGAGAATTTTGTCCCACTGTTGCAGAATTACTTTTATGTATTGAGAGTTCTGCCGCACTAAATGTGCAATACTTTAATTCTGTTCCAAATATATGATTGAGAATTCCATCGCGGACGGGTGGGGCCGTGTCTGAGATTCGGAAACGGGTCGACGTGTCCCGGCTACGTAGCCGAGACACGTTGCCCGTTTCCGAATCTTAGACACGGACACAGATCTTGGCGGGTTCGTGTAATTCGGGTTCTTAGTACCGCCGGGCTTAAGAACAAGGGGCAACGGGTCGGCGTGTAACACGGATATCGGGAGCCCTAGTTCTGAAGCGTTTCAATTCCTCTGGTTTTCCTACATTGCCAGGGTTTGGAAAGCAATGCAATGGGTTTTTTTTTTAACTCTCGCGCTTTGTAAACATAATTAAAGATTTGTTTAAACGGGTCTCACGCGATATTTATGTATTTACCTTTGTTACCGACGTTTCGACACGGGTTGCACCTGTCTTGGTCGCGGTTAAATAGTCGTCTCAGCAAGTTGTCAACGGAGATATGGGTACACAATATTTGAATACCCTACAAAAGTCTATAAAAATGTGAACGGTAGACCTGTGACGTTGGGCGAGCAGGGATAAATCAAACAACGAACTCTGAGTAAATACTGGTACTATAATATTAAAATAAATCTCCTTATATACTAATAATATTAGTCACCCTCTTAGTGGTAGGTCAGTAACAATAGGGGTTTCTTATTACTTAGGTATTTACCTTATATGGTAGACAATGGTTACATTCCTCCCTATATGTTTATGGTTTCCAATTATTAATCCGATACTTTAATATGATACTTTAATGTTATGTTTATGTACCTATCGACACCTGTTTGCTATACCTACTACATCTCCATCCCACCGAGAAAAAGAAATATATATATGTATATATCGACGAAGGCGGCTTGGATGGGTGGTATATTGGTGGTTGGTCGAGCGGTGTATGCAATAAACCAGTGGTTAGTAGGGATGGCATCGAGCACATTTCATCATCACTACTTCGTAACTAGATATTCACACTGACGCACGGAAATAAGGAATAAAACATCACTAATAGGGTTTATTAAACTGTATTGGTTATTTCAAAGTAAGCACTGGATCGGTTACAACTTTAAATAGACACTTATCGTTTAACAGTCGAACAAACAGTGATTATGAACCAAGCTAACTGATCACGAATTATAAACCTTCAGGATAAGCCTTCAGGCAATTTCAGTACAGTCAGAAACGCGGAGCGCTCTCCGCCCACGTCCGCGCGCCAGAAAGTCAGAAAGAATCTTAGAGTATAAATATTTCTAAAGAGCTGCTATACGCGTGCCGCAACGAGGGACGACAACAGAGTACATACCTCCCGTGGGGTGACCATGTTACTAAAATTACCCCATGGCTTCTGTTTATTTTGTATAATTCGACTCATTATAGGCATTATGTAATTATCTGGTATGAGCGATAAAGTTGTTTGTATGAAATAATTGAAAAAAGTATACTTACATGTATAATGACAATATGACCGGTAAGTTAGAGAATCGCTCGGCACCCAGTGTTTCTTTGCGGTATTCCATGCTAAATAACTTCGTTGCAGTGTATAAGTTAATTATTAGGTGGAAGTTATTGTAGGTATAATGCTCCGAAATTGGGTACAAGTTATTGTCACTAATAGGTATAGCAGTCGTCTCCCGGCGAAAAAATAAACAATATTATAGCATTTTTTTGATATGATCCCTGGGATCCCAAAGACCGGTAGACGACGAGTTAACAAAACATGTACCTACCTTATTTATGGTGCTTGTCATGCTTGTGCAAGCGAGATAGCTTTCCATACCTTTCTGACATTTGAGTGGTTTGGCGTGTAAGTATAGGTTTAAAGTGTGTAGATGCGATTTTACTTAATAAGAAAATTGCCGTGAGTCTCAGATATATTGAAATATAATAAACGGACCCTCGCCACACCCGCCGCCAACATTTATTTAGCAGGCAATGCTAGACAAGCTGCCATCGCGACTGATTCTTATTGACTACGGACGACGTATTGATCTGAAACATGTTGAGCGAAATTCAACCTTAAAGACGTGAGCGAGTTACTATATTTCAATATGTCCGACTCACGGAAGTTCTCTAATTAAAATTGATGATGCACTTTCTTAACTACTCAAGTACATATATGTAAGGCGAAAAAATAATTCCACTAAGGAACGAAATGACAAACAAATATACAATAATACATTTATTATACACATAATATTTTTTTAAAGAGAGGACGGTAGATTCAGGAGCCTGATCGGGGCACTTACTGACCTTTGAATAATATTAATTTTGTGTATACTTTTCTAATACTTTCTTTTCTGTTTGGCGTAGTGGTCTTAATCACATAAACTCTTGATAGTGTTTTGCGGAAGCAATGCAATTCGAAATGCTTTGAACGCAATCAGCTGTTTTAGACGGCTTCCAGTTTTGCCGACCTGTCGCTGCTATCCACTTATTTCGGGTGGAATAATTTAGTGGAAACCTAGAAAAGAAAATTATATATTGCTTGTCCATTTCTAAGAAATACTAAAATTTTGCTGCTACATAAATTTAAATACAATAAAATTCACCCTAGGCATTATATAGTAGATTGTATGACAAGGGTCTAAAATGAGCTATATTACCACGAGATAGTTATTTTCCCGAACGAAGTGAGGGAAAATAGTTCGAGGGGTAATATGGCTTTTAGACCAGAGTTATACACTCTACTTTTCACTTCGATTGCGAGAAAATAAATAAACAAAGGTTAACCCACCCAAAATTAACAATAAATTCCACGACGAAGATATATACTTTTGCAGCATGTTTTTTTTTCTATACTCCTTTGACACACAAAACATAGACAATGCGGTTCGCGCGCAACATTAACGCGCGAAAAAAGCTAAACTGACCTTCCATTGAGCGCTTCAAAGTGTTGCTCGAACGATTTAACCACTTTTTTTAATTATTGTGAAATAGGGACTACTACAAACTTAATCTTTAGACTCTTTAGAAAAAATAATTATGTTTCCAGATTGGTCGATTTTAGTAAAGCTGTATTCTGGTTGGTTAATACCCAATACCAAATATTTTTTTAAGGGTTAAATTAGTGTTCTGTGATTGGTGGATTTAATAGGTGAAGTATTTTTATTGGTCAAATTCAAATGTTTTGTAAATCATAAATATGTATTCATATTTTCCCTAGGGGTTAAATGTACTACTTTAGCCCCGCTTGACAAGTCTAATATGACACACTTTTCGAGCATGAGAAGTGAAAAGTATTTTATATAATGACAAGTGTTATTTTTATAGTACACTAAATTACCATATAATTGGGCTACTGTTAAATCCTATTAGCTGGTATCCCTAGATTGATTGCAGGGAAGCTAAATTAAGAACAGATTTAAACATTTCTGACAGCTTCCAATAAACAACCTACGTAATTTAGGCGGATAATAACGTCGACAAAAACTTTATAACCTAAAATCACCAATGTAAACAATGTTGTTATTTCAATATTAATCGCTTTATTTTACAAGATTTTGAATGAAACATAATGGTACCAATGAAATAACACATATTACGCTTAGATAAAGGTATAAAATAGTATAATTACTTGTGAAAGGTTACATTTTCTTCGCATCTTTCTCTGCGGCTTTTACAGCGGATCACGCTGCAAACTACCATTGTTTTATAGAAACTGTACCACATAAACCCTGATCTATATCATTTGTTGCCCAAAGCACTATTTTATGCACAAAAACATTAATTAATTCAGTTATATTTTGAGATGACACTTCCGACTACCTTTTGTTGAGCCCAACTGATGCTAACTTTGACATTGTGCCCAATAACAAAAAGTGGAACTATGACAAAGACAGCAAATGATACATATCTCTCTGGCGCACTTAGCGAGATTTGTATATGACCTTCTCGCTTGGAACTGGTATTATTATTACCGCGTCACGTCTGTATTTATTATAAGTCTGTGGAAAGAATAATCATCCTCAGACAAGGGGCCAGAGCCTTTTATACTGTCAACGTAGTTAGTTTAGAAAAGGGTAGTTGTCAATGCATGTTTTAGCAAGTACCCCCACGGACCAAACGCAGACCACTCCCAAGCTATCACCGCTTGGCGTTTCCAACATTAAACTAAGTTTTCTTAATCTAATCTCGTAGCGTTGATCTGCTAAACAGGCCGTTATGTAATGTATCTCCGACATATATATTTATTTTTCTTTTACAGTCGTGGGTTTATGTACCTATCATATGTTTAAATCTAATTAATTTTGTTATTCTGATCTTTTGTGAGTTACAAGGTATGAAATGATAAACTATAAAATGTTATGCTGGCAAAGAAAATTTAATTTACACAAAATCGATATACGTACTGCCTGTTAACTTCTAAGAAAATCGAAATATATCAAGATAATGTAATATTTATGGTTAGAGCAATGGAACCTTTGAAATTCTTATTATACTATTTAAACCTCCCCTGTCTACCATACCATTACCAATGTTCCTTTAAATTTTTGGATACAATTATGATGTTATGGAGTTTAAGTACTTGTTAAACTTGTAACTATGTGTTATCAATTTTCTTATAACTACGGGATATTGGTTATACGATTACATTAATTGAATATATTACTGTGTACAAAATTAAGTATTCCTTATATAAATGTTAATATTTTGTCTATTTTACACGCTACATAATAATAATAGTAGATTGTATGACAAGGGTCTAAAATGAGCCATATTACCACGAGATAGTTATTTTCCCGAACAAAGTGAGGGAAAATAGTTCGAGGGGTAATATGGCTTTTAGACCAGAGTTATACACTCCACTTTTCACTTCGATTGCGAGAAAATAAATAAACAAAGGTTAGCCATCCAAAATTAACAATTAATTCCACGGCGAACTTATATGTAATTTGGCAGCATGTTTTTTTTCTAAACTGCTTTCATGCTTTGACACACAAAATAGACACCGCGGTTCGCGCGCAACATTCACGCGCAAAAAAGCTAACTCATCTTCCATTGAGCGCTTCAAAGCGTTGCTCGAACGAACTAATCACTTTTTTAATTATTGAGAAATAGGGACTACTACAAACTTAATCTTTAGACTCTTTAGAGAAATGAATTGTTTTCTGATTGGTTGATTTTAGTAAAGCTGTATTCTGGTTTGTTAATACCCAATATCAAATATTTTTTAAAGAGTTAAATTAGTGTTTTGTGATTGGTGGATTTAATAGGTGAAGTATTATGATTGGTCTAAATTGAATGTTTTGTAAATCATAAATATGTATTCATATTTTCCCTAGGGGTTAAATGTACTACTTTAGCCCCGCTTGACAAGTCTAATATGACACTTTTCGAGCATAAGAAGTGAAAAATATTTTTCCTGTCAAAATATCGTTTACGTTACTACTAGATATATCTGATAACTACATAGTTCCATTATGGGTATTATACTAAATTCCATTGTTGTTACATTTATATACATACATACATATATATATGGATGTTTTTTTTTCACTAATAATAATATTATATTTTAATTATTCTAATTAATGAAATTATACTGTGTACTTGTTTTTTTTTTCTAAGTAATTATAACTACATTTGTTTAGATTATGTTACAAATTATATTGGCTTCTTTGGATTTTTTTTTTAGTTTTATGAACCAGAGCATAACGATGTTATCTGAACTTTTTTTTTCGTATTTCGTGGTTGTATTATTTCACATATATTTTCTTATACCTTCAATATTCTATTTTTTCTCTTTCAGTATTATACATTTATCACTATATATGACGTAATTATCTCGATTTACCATTTCCTTTGACAAAGGCGCGTCGCGTCATTTGCCCTGGGGAATATGGTATCAGAGGTATTTTTTTTTTCCTTAATTCATCCATTGTGCATTTTTGTTTCCATATACTGGTAGACGTCTGCAAAGGTACACTGCACAATATTTACGTGATCGGCCGACCTTATCTTTTTTTCATATGTTCATATTCATTTAATCATATTTTTCTTTTTAAGGATACAAGGAATTTTTATAAGTGCGCGCACACATTATTTATATAATATATTTATTTATCATTATTATTCCATTGATGGGTATTTTGAGGCAGTTCTTTTAACACTTCATTTCTTTTCATACTCAATAACCATTCCATGTGTCCAAGGACCTTCACAATTGGTAACTCGACCGAATCATGATAAGGTTTCAAGGATTCCGTACCTGCCTTGTATCCTGTGTACCTTGCTAGCAATAGGCTTGCTGTGTAATAGGCATGCTTCGCTCAGCAGCGCTTCTTTGAGAGCTGGTAATAACGAAAGCCTTCTTTTTTTAGGGGTTTCTTTCCGAATAGTGAAACTCCCCTTTTTATAGTCTCAATGTACATACGTTATCATATCGCATTTCATATAATGTCGTTTATTCCCGAAATATAACCCTTTTTAAAAAAAAGTTACCCGATGAAATTTTGAATTTACGCTTTCCAGCTCTTAAAAATTACCTAAAAAAAACATTGATGTCAAAGGCTTATTATAGGGTTGAGGACTATCTAATATCTAACGGAAATGCATGGCCCAAACCAAATACCTAAATAGCGTAAAGAGTCTAATATTTTCATTGTATCTAGTTGACACAGTTCTTGCAGGAAAGCATATCAAACGATTCGACATGTTTTGTTTTCTTGTGTAACTACACATTGTAAATACCTATTGTTATTTTTTCCTTGTTTTTCTTTCAATTCTCTTTTGTTTTTTACCACTTACATTTACTTAAATAGGTTAAGTAGTATCATTGTAATAAGCATATTTTGGAGAAAATGATTGACTGTCGAGTTTCTTCTCGGCAGTGGTCTCATGAGAAACACTAGTAGTTTTTGACTTGTAAAAGTGCCTTTGCGGCCTACTTGCAGAATAAAGTTCATTTATTTCATTTATATATTTTTTAATTCATCTCATTGATATACTTTTAATATTGTAGTCATATTTTCCATATAATAAAATTCTATCTCGTGTAGTATCATTGTTACTGTATTTCTTATTCTTTTATCAAAATATCACGCGTATGTTATTTTTAAAACTGCAGTAAATAAGAATTCCAATAGCTTTTAGCTGATCAGGCTAATCGCTTATCGTAATACTTGTATAATTCAGTTTTCAATATTATTGCTTAAATTATGCTCTGTTCATTAACTATCCTTCTTATATTTATCTTATTTATCCGTACACAAACGACATATGCTTTTTTTCCGTTATTAACATTGATAGTCAGCCATAAGTCATTATGTGTCCTCGGTTGATTTCTAATTAATTATTTAGATATATATATTTTTTTCAATATTATTATTTTTGTTTAATTTATGTGTTGACTTATAATTGTTTTTAATTAGCTTTTTCCCACGAAATTTTATTTATTTCCCAATACTAAGTGTCTTATTAATGTGTCCAATTTTTTATTTATTAATTTTTTTTGGTTGTTTTGGATATCCTATATCTAATGTATATATTTTTATTGACTTTTCTTTCCCTAGTTACCTTTTTTTTTTCGTTTCATTGCTTTATTTATTACCATTATTATTTTGTGTTTCCTTTATTTTTGTAATCCTATTAATATTTTGAAGGTGAAAATTTGTTGCGCTGTTTATTTATATGTGCATTTGTTTTCATTTTTGAAATTCCTGAACAGATTTCAACGATACTTATCAGAATAATATGTACTTATGCTATAAATTATTTAAGAACGGATGTAATTTTCGGGCCGTATTAGTTTATTAAAGTTTATTTAATGTAAATTGTTAGTATTAGTAAGTATGTTGGTATTTTGTCGTGCTCTGAAGGATACGTTGTGTAGGTAAAGTAATGAATTTTGTTGAACCTTTTGTTTTAGAAAGTTGGATGATGATGAGTAGTTACAAAGTTATTATTTATTTATTTTGTATTTATTTCATAATCGAAAAGTGCGTAATTGGCGGATTTAAAACCAAAATGCATTGTTTCCCAGTCCTTTGTTTTGAACTTAGTACTTAATATTGGTATTTGGCATTATTTGAACTCTGTTGGAAACGAAATAGCTAAAGAGACTGTAATTGTCGTGTTTTTTTTTTTAGTTATTAAATGTCAAGTAGTTGTAAATGTGAATTGTATTTTGTAATATAAAATTTTCGTGAATATATTGATATAATTTCGTCATTATTGGTATTTTCATCGTCGAGGTTTTAATTTTTATAGTAAACTATAATATAGTTCACTATAAAAATAACCTATCGACACCTGTTTGCTATACCTACTACAGACCCGAAAAATTTGATCCAGTAGTTATTAGGTGTTCGGCTATCGTGGACTTGTTTATTTGGCGATTCTTGACTGCCGCTATGTCATCATCTTCTCCTAGCCGTATTCGGCCACAGCGACTGTTTTTTATTGCTGAGGGCGACGCTGGTAGGCTCTCTGGTGACTGACAAAGCCAATCTTTGCAGCGAATGTGCGGTTATATTCGCTGCCGCTATGTAAGGAACACATAGCGAACTCTCCTAAACGCTTCGCTTTGTCTGGCCAATATAAACACTCCCACAACTGCACTCCACCTTGTAGACACCGGGATTTTGGTATGAGATGACATCCTTTGGACTGCGTAACTGATTCGCTACTTTAGATAACGGCGTGTATACAGTCTTAATGGAGAATCTCTTGAGTACTGTTCCAACTTTGTCCGTTACCCCTTTCACATATGGTAAAAACGCTGGTTGTCTGCTAACCTCGGGATGTCTTTCCCTCCTCTTGGTTGTACGCTGCATCATCCCAGCATACCCCTTCCTTGCGAACAGGGACCGGAACCGCTTACCCCAACAGGGGTTTTTAAGCGGGTTGTCTATCGCTGGTTTTGAGAAACCATATCACTTTGGTTAAGCTTATCAAGGGGTTAAGGTTTGAACAGCTAAGCCCATCTTTTTAGTTAATTCGAGTTAAGTCAAAACCCAATCAAAACCCTGTTTAGGGTTTTTAGCAGTAAGCGGTTCCGGATTGAGTGACAAACTAAATTGATCCTTATCGTCATAGCTATTCAAATCATTTTGATTTGAAAATACCGAGCCGTTCTCTGAATTAATTCAAGTTAACTCGAAACCCTAACAAAACCCTTTCCTGGGTTTTGCATTAAACGCAATTCATATTGATCCTAAGCGGTATACATATACGATTCAATTTTGATTGGGGTTCGCCGATCGACCTTGCCACGCGGCTCGCACTCAGCAGCGCAGGCGGCGGCGGTAATCTGACAAAGGCGTCAAAGCTTTTAAAAAATACCGCTACTACTTTTGCTTGCGTTCGAATTTGGACCAAGCTCTCGTAGAAATAGATGTACACAATCGACCGAACACAAATTTATTACACTTATTTCGGAAATTTGTTTGTTTACCTATGAAGGTCGTCACTTTCTTTGCTAATAGCGAACTGTGCACAGTGAGAGTGAAGTTTTGTTGTGAGTGTCAGCAACGTAGTATAGCATAGCTCTGATGGAAAGGCACCCTAACTCGAATTAAAAACATTTTCAATTGCGGATATTTACTTTTCTTAGAAATTGATATGGGTGTCGTCTTTGTGGTTCCTCGGGGTGCCGATTACCAAAATGACATGCAGTTTCAAATCCAAAATGGCGGACATTAATTTTTATTAAAAATCGATATGGGTGTCATCTTCGTGGTTCCTCGGGGTGACGATAACGAAAATGACATCGATTTTCAAATCCAAGATGGCGGATATTTACTTTTCTTAAAAATTGATATCGGTGTCGTCTTTGTGGTTCCTCGGGGTGCCGATTACGTAAATGACATGCATTTTGAAATCCAAAATGGCGGACATTAATTTTTCTTAAAAATCGATATGGGTGTCATCTTTGCGGTTCCTCAGGGTGCCGATTACGAAATTGACATCCATTTTTATATACAAGATGACGGATATTTATTTTTCTTAATAATCGACATGGATGTCATTTCGAGGTTCCTCAGGGTATCGATACGAAATTGACATCCATTTTCAAATCCAAGATGGCGGACATTTATTTTTCTTAAAAATCGATGTGAGTGTCATCTCTGTGGTTCCTCGGGGTGCCGATTACGAAAAACGACATCTATTTTAGAATCCAAGATAGCGGACATTTACTTTTCTTAAAAATAGATGTGGATGTCGTCTTTATGGTTCTTCAGGGTGCCGATTACGAAAATGACATCCGTTTTTAAATCCAAGATGGTGGACATTTATTTTTCTAAGAAAAACCTATGGGTGTCATCGTCGAGGTTCCACGGGGTGCCAATTACGAAAATGACATCCACTTTCAAATCCGAAATGGCGGACATTTATTTCTCTTAAAAATCGATACCTACATACGTGCATACAAACATACAGGTCAGACTGAGCACCTCCTTTTTTATAGACGATTAAAAATTAAACTCAGTACGCGGGCGAAGCCGTGTGCAAAAGCTAGTCATGTATAATAATGTAATGTTTAAGTCCAATATTTAAAAAGTTTCAATCCATAAATTGAGTTTTTTTTTAAATATCATCTTTTTTTAACTGCAAATCGATGAAAGAGGCTTTTAAAAAAAGTGTGTGTCAGCTTCGACGCACGACTGGAGTTTACTCTTTACGAACGATTATAAAATATATTAGTAAAGATTAGCAAATAATTAAAAAGATTAGTGAATGAGGATAAAGGAACTCATTTTTTATATTAGGTACCGCAAAGACCCAAGACCCGAGACCCAAGGGGCCCCACTTTACAGTACTGAAATCATGCATGTTACATTTATTTATATGAATAAAGACATTATACGATAAATGTTGACCAGAAGGCCTACTCCGATCTTCATATCGTGCCGTTCTTTTCGCTTTCGTGTTATACACTATATGAGTGAAAGGGACGTCACGATACGAAGTTCGGATTTCGAAGTTCACAGTAGGCCCTCAGTGCCTTTACATGACCGTACTCGCTAGCGACTGCGTAAACGATTTAGTATGCCGATTCTTAGTTCTATTGCGTAACCGCCAGGCGCTATATTTTTGCCTATACAAATTTTTACGCATTCGCTAGCGAGTACGGTCATGTAAACTAATGGTAAAGGCACAGGGACGTCCACCGCGAGATCGCGACAACACAGACACTTGTAGCCTCTATTCGTCCCGGTACCGCCGCATATCGGGTAGAGTCAGTCCGACCCAGGTCGGGCCTAACCGAGTTTCTTGCTGAACTCTTCTCAGCTAGGCTAGGTTTAGTGAACCAGCGACAAAACTCCCAGTAGCTCGATTCCACTCACACCTCAGGGCCTGTACCCCGAAGTTCGAAATCCGATTTCGTATCGTACCGTCCCTTTCATACTCGTATTCACTATATGAGTGAAAGGGACGGCACGATACAAAGTTCGGATTTCGTTTTTTTTAATACAACGCCGGGGGCAAACAAGCGTACGGTCCACCTGTGAAGCGGCCACCGCAGCCTATAGACGCCCGCAAATCCGAAGGAGTCACGTGCGCGCTGCCGACCCTTTATAAGATTTGAGGATGCACTATGTTGACAGCAGAAGGAACACATTTAGGTCCCTCGCTATAAACACATTGCATCCTCGGGAGTAGGGTTTGCAAATCGAATATTCGAATTATTCGCCACATATATTATTCGAATTCGATGACATCCATTATTCGAATAAAACGAATATTTCGAATAGTACAGAAATTTGACTGAAATTATTTACCTTCGCGAAAAACTATAATAAAATGCCAAGATCAATTATCCTCTACATTAACAACTCCGTAGAAATAATCTTAAACATTAAAAAGAAGTTTTAATCAAAGAGAAATAGCATATTATTTTTCTTTTCCCTTGCCAAAAACAAACTTTCTAATCTATCTATATATATATTACGCGAGGCCGATTTTTGTACACCCCATCAGATCTACAGTTATGGTCCGATTTTAATAAATGATGTGTCATAAGATTCGTCTCATGCTGGAGAGTTGCATAAAACTTTTATTTTTTCATATTTTTTAGGAAAAAGGACTAAAAAATTGATTTTAAAAAACTACTGTGCGCTGACCACGTGACTTTGGCCGCGTGACGTCACGCAACGTGGCTCCTGTTTTGAATTGACATAACACAGTAAAAAATAAACAATAACTGAACTCAAACCTGTAGTAAGTTCTTCAGCATGAGAAAATAATATATACGTTTTGAGTCGGCGACATATATCCACAACCCCAAGAAAATTAACAAAATACTAAATAAACGATCTTTTTGCAATGTTTACAACACAGACTGTTTACAATTTACATGAATGACAGACGTATTGTATCGTTATTTAAAAATTCAACGTCAACATTTAATATTTTTT
Source organism: Epiblema foenella (assembly GCA_963556455.1). NCBI lineage: Eukaryota > Metazoa > Arthropoda > Insecta > Lepidoptera > Tortricidae > Epiblema > Epiblema foenella. The sequence continues at coordinate 10,697,321 of OY747097.1, read as the reverse complement.
CTTGTGTGCCAGTATTAAATTGTCATGATCTTTTTATTTCAATAAAAAATATAATTATGCAAACTCTCCGCATATTCAAAATTTTGAGAGAAAACCTCTAGGTTTAAGCCATGCATTCATTGTCGTGGACGTCCATCTCTGTTATAGTCTCTTGGCATCTTTGTTGACCTTAACAGTACCTTGCGCGCCGATAGGAGTACAATTCCTATTGGCGATTTAGCCTTTAGAAGACTTTTCTATCCTCGGTATAGCAAATCGCCCAGCGGACTCCCCTTCCGGGTGGAAACCCATGGCCCATGATATTGCTTGACAACACCGGGAATAAGTTGGAAAGAATCCTCGCTTCCCGGACCGGGAAGCAATAAGAAAATGCGGGCCCCAATGTCACTCCAATATCATGGAGTCCCTCCTTACCTGAGGCGCATCGTGGAGTGGGTACTATTGTTTAATTTTAAGAAGATACTGTAAGGTCTAACGGATCTTAATAGAACCAGCCTAAATGTAGATGTTTTTAATTGCAAGGTCATTACATTTTACATTACATACTTTACAATGATTATTTTGTTTTATTTTCAAAAATATTCGTTTTATTCGAAATATTCGAATATGGGAAATTTATGTATTCGTATTATTCGAATACTAAAATTGGACGAATATTGCAAACCCTACTCGGGAGCTCTGACAACCTTGATCACCTCCAGGAACACAACACTACATACTCGTATAGTAAATAATGAATTTCGGAGTAGCCCCTCAAATTTGGTTGAAGCCGCTGAACCAATCTCACTGGAGCGCAAACTCTCAGAGTATTCAGTCTAGCGGCGCACGCGACGGGTGACGGGTGTGAGTCACGCGTAGCAAAATGTCGTCTAATGTGGTGAAATGTTCTAACTGCAACATTGTGATAAATGAAGTGCTTGCATTCATCTGCAATAAAATTGATGTTATGCACGAGGAAAGTATCAGTAGAATCTGTGCAACTGCTTTTTCTGAAAGTGAAATTGAGTCGGCTAAAAATCTTCTGTTCGACTCGGTGGCTTCAAAAAACCGCAAGAAAATTAGAAAGAGACAAGGGAAGACAGTGCGAAATATTGACGACATCATATGCCTGCTGAAGGTGACTGACGCGGAGGATATGCCAATATTTGTCGCCCGCGACCTGCAAAAACTGCCCCCAGTCTTATTCGACCATGTAGACGTTACGCGTTTACTTAAGGATTTAGTCAGGTTACATAGCGATGTTGATCGTATTAAAGAGGAATATGTCACTCTAAAGCACTTAGAGGGAGTGCAAACTGAGATTGATAATTTAAAAAAGGCATCTATAGTGAATAATTTTAACCAAAATGTAAATACGAAGCGAGGAGCCTGTCTATTGCATAGTTTTGAATATAACAGTGGACCGATGGGCCTTCCCCCTGCCCCTGCCGGCGTTCAGGAGTATAATCAAAACAATTATCGTTCTTTATCGCCGACGATTGACCAAGCCTATGATAAAAATAAAACGGAGGGTAGTACGATAAGAAACTCAACAATATTGCAATTGCCAAGAGTCGTGGATAACGGTGAATCAGCTGTGCGAATGACGGACAGCGAGCCGGCGATGAATCATCCTGCCCCTGCTCCGCCTAACGCAATCGGAGAGATACACACTGTCGACAAAATCGAGTGTGAGCCAGAGCCACGTCGTGTGAAGGACAAATCATTCGCCCAGATTGCTCGGGACGGAAAGTGGAAACCGGAAGGGCGTAATGAGGAATGGGCAACTATCCAAAGGAAAAAGTTTAGAAATCGATTTCTTGGTAATAAAGGGGTGGCCGCTGTCGATCCGAACAGCAATTTCAAAGCAGCGGACATTAAAATTCCCATATATATTTATAACGTCTCAAAGGAGGCGACTGAAGCTGGAATTTTAAGTTCTATTAAGGAAAAAACTAACATAATTGTATCATTACAAAAAATGAACATGAAAAAAGAGAAGGATTATGATGCATACAAAGTGTTTGTGCCGAAACACAAAATTGATATCTTCCTAAAGGATGACCTTTGGCCAGAAGGTGTAATTTATCGGCGTTATGTCGATTTCAGTCGGAGTAATAAGAAAGTGAATTAGTATGGTTTATGTTAATAATACTATTTATTTATTTATTTATTGCAAACAAAACATATACAGCATTACAGTCGAAACCAAGGCACTGTATAATTTAGGTTATAAAACACATAATTCACTATAAATGAATAGCAATAGAATTCAACTCATTAGCTTTAATTGTAAAAATGTGTTTCGATCCGTGGATTGCGTACGTAAGCTGTGTCGTACTGCAGATGTAATTGCACTGCAAGAAACGTGGCTGCTGCCTCACGATATATCATTCCTGGGGAGCATTGACGACAACTTCGCGTTTACGGGCAACTCGGCCGTAGACACGTCTACTGGAGTTCTAAGAGGTAGACCCTATGGTGGTGTTGCTTTGTTATGGCGAAAATCTACGTGCCCGTGTGTATCGGTGGTTAAGTGCAACAGCGTAAGGCTGGCAGCTATAAAACTTGTTTTTAATGACCGGAACATTTTAATTGTGTCAGTGTATATGCCTACCGCGACTTCCGATAATCTAATTGAGTTTACTGAATGCTTGAGTGAAATTAGTGCAATAATTGATAGTAGTGGTGTGGAGACAGTTTACATCCTTGGGGATTTCAACGCGCACCCAGGTGAGCTATTTAACCACGAACTATTGGACTTCTGTGCAGAGCAATCGTGGTCGTGCATTGATATGGACATGTTACCTACTGACACTTATACGTTTGTAAGTGATGCGCACGGGTGTCGGTGTTGGCTTGACCACTGCGTTGTTACTAGCTCGGCGAGGCAGTCTATAGTAAAAGTTAATGTGATAAGGGACGTCTATTGGTCAGATCATTACCCTTTACTTATTGAATGTAATGTTAGTACTATAATACCTAAAGTTGCTTGTTTTAATACCACGGATAACAGAGTGATATGGGGTGAAAGGGACAATGAACAAATAGACAAATATCACGAGTTATGTAATTCTAAGCTCCGGGATTTTGATTTGCTGAGTGATTTTATTCAATGTGCCGGCAAGAGATGTTTTAATCAAAATCATAGGCAATTATTGGGTAATATGTATAATAGTATAATATGTATTCTTGGAGATGCGGCCGAATATACTCGAAATTTATCTGCTCGCAAAAAACATAAATATGTAACCGGCTGGAATAAACATGTCAGTAGGGCTCACAGGGAGGCCCGGCTTTCTTACCTTCATTGGCTATCGTGTGGAAAATCTACTAGTGGGCATTTATATAATGACATGAATGAGACTAGGCGTATATTTAAATCTAAATTAAAATACTGCCAAGACAACGAGCAAAGAATAAAAATGGAAATAATTGCACAGCATCATTCAAGTGGGAATTTTTCTAGTTTCTGGAAAGCCACAAATAAATTGAATCCAAGGCCGGGTACCCCTGTGAGCGTTGCCAGTCACCATGAGCCAAGGCTCGGGCGCCCGATGCTGACAGCTCTCCTGAAGACCTTAGTGTCACGTTCTCTGCCAAGGAAGTATCTCCATGATTAGGGAAATGGCAAGAGGGAAATCTCCAGGTAAGGGTAGCCTCAGTATCGAGCACCTGAAGTATGCCGGTGTTCACCTGCCGAGAGTCCTGGCCATGTTTTTCAATTTGTGTCTTGGCCATTGTTATCTGGCAGATGAACTGATGCATACAGTAGTTGTACCTATCTTAAAAAATAGAACCGGCGATGCCTCTGACATGTCCAACTACAGGCCCATCTCACTAGCTAATGTGATAACTAAAGTTTTGGACAGGTTGCTTGATAGACACTTGGATAGGCACATAAACTTACATGATGCCCAATTCGGGTTCCGATCTGGCCTATCCACCGAAAGTGCCATCATGTGTCTCAAGGAGACTGTACAAAACTTTAGTTATCACATTAGCTAGTGAGATGGGCCTGTAGTTGGACATGATTTTCAAGGCAGGTACCAAAACGTATCTCGATGTACCACCTGTCAGCTTATGTGGGACACCATTAAAGCAGGTGCAGAAATTTAAATATTTGGGCCACTGGGTCACTGACGACTTAAGTGACAATATTGATATAGAGAGGGAACGTAGGGCGCATGCTGTACGATGTAATATGCTGGCCCGGCGGTTTGCGCGTTGTAACGATACAGTCAAAGCAACCCTTTTTAGGGCGTACTGCCAATCTTTTTACACGTGCAGCCTATGGGTCAGACATACGCGGAGTGCATACAGCGCCCTGCGTATCCAGTATAATGATGCGTGTAGGGTGCTGTTCGGGCTGCCGAGGCATTGTAGCGCCTCCGCGATGTTTGCGGAGCGGCAAATTGACGGTTTTCACGCCGTCAGCAGGAAGCGGGCCGCCTCGATGATGAGGTGTGTGCGCGGCTCCACGAACACCATCCTACGAACGCTGGCAGAGAGGTGGGACTCCCCGATACTGCGGCGGTGGATACAGCTCCACACCACAGTGGGGCGCTAATTTTTTGTGTTTAAATTATTATGTAATGTATAGTGTCAATTTTATTTCGTGTATTTACTAACATATTTTCTTAAGAATTATTGTTACTAACATATTTCAGTTTTAGTTTTGTGTATGGAATTACGGTTCTGAATTAAATTATTATTATTATTCCAGTGTTTAAACCGCTCTCGTGGTGGTGTCGGAGGTTTCCCCAGAATTTTCCTCAGCGCAATCTCCAACTGCGCACTCCTATTGCTTTATTGTACCCGGTCTATAAAGCCACAGTCAGGTTCAAAAAAAAAAACAAAAAAAATACCAGGGTTATCATGCACACATGCATGCATGCATGGGTGTCTACACGGAGAAAGAAAAAATATAAAAAATAACGTAATAGGCGGCGTGCAGTCTCCCTTGTCTCAATTTTTATAAATTCAATCACAAATAATCTCTTTTTTTTTATTAAAAATGGGATCGCTCTTGGCCAGCATCTAGCCAGGGGGCAAAGATGAGGCCCACGATGAAGCGAGCTCACCCAGAAGGTGCCTATTCACTCGTGCCTTAAAAAGGTCTAGGTTATATGAGCTCGGAAACACAAACACCGGTAGAGAATTCCAAACCTTAGAAGTGCGCATTATAAAAGATGATGCAAAGCGCTTGGTTCGAATAAGAGGAATTTCGACCAAGTAAGGATGGTATCCAGCCGTACGTCTGGATGTCCGATGGAAGAAGGGGGAAGGCGGTATGAGCTCATGGAGCTCCTGAGCACACTCTCCGAAGTACAATTTGTAGAAGACGCACAGACATGCTACTTTGCGTCTATGTGCTAGGCTCTGTAGCTTGTTTCCTACTACCTGACCGTCGCCAATAAGCCTCCTGGCTCTGCGGTCCACCGAGTCGAGTGCGGCAAGTTGGTACTTAGACGAGCCATCCCAAAGGTGACTACAATACTCCATGCAAGATCGGACTTGGGCTTTGTATAAAGAAAGAAGCTCTCGACCGCTCACTCAGGAAATCAGATATCCAGCTACAGAGGCCAGAAGGGATACCGTATCACACACAACAACACAAGAAGATCCCCATTGGAACGGCCCCGGCGAAACCCATATTGCCGATCACTGAGAAGGTCGTTAGCTTCAAGGTATGTCAGCAGCTTACTATTCAGAACTCTCTCCATAACCTTACAGAGTATGGAAGTGATGGCGATAGGTCGATAATTGTAGGGATCGGCACGACTACCTTTTTTGGGCACTGGTTGCACATTGGCAAGCTTCCAGGATGCCGGTACGGTATTCATCTTGAGAGAGAGACGATACAAGCGTGTAAGAACAGGAGACAACTCCGGACCACAGTGCTTCAGAACCCTTGCAGGTATACCATCAGGCCCACTAGCTTTGTTCACGTCTAGACTCTGCAGTGCTCTACGGACCTCTTTGTTATGAATTGTGACCTCCGACATTGAAGAGCCACATTGAGGTATTGATGGTGGCAGATGAGAGCCAGTGTCCAGACGCGAATTACTAGCAAACAGAGAGGCAAAGAGATTGGCCTTCTCTAATGCCGTGAAAGCTAGCGAGCCATCAGACTTCTGCATGGGAGGAAGCATCGGACGACAGAAATTGGTTTCGACCGATTTAGATAAGGACCAGAATTGCTTACTACCAGGGGGGTAGGCTGCTAGTCTGGCCCCTATTCTACGGATGTGATTGAAACGAGCCTTACGGATCACCCTTTTGCAAGACATGGCGGCTAAGTTGAATGCCCTCTTCTTAGAACGAACCCTTCGAGCTCGACGTTTGCGGTCACGAGCTTGAACCTAGGCCTGGTAGGCAGACTCTTTTCTGGCTTCAGCACGCGCGCAGTCCGCATTGTACCAAGGCCGGGCTTTGTGATCGAGCGGGATGTCTGAGAACGGAATATAGAATTCCATCCCCTGCCGTATCACGACAGCAATCGCGTCAGCGCAGAGCGAAGGGTCGTCCGAAGAAAAGCACATTTGCCACCAAGGATAAGACGCAAAGAAGTGCCGCATCTCATCCCAATCTGCTGACTCGTATCGCCAAACTCTCCTCGTGCCTCTGGGGCTGTCATCAGGAGGAGAGCGGATTGATACGGCTTTCACCAGACAATGGTCGGATGACCCTAGGGGGGCGGAAACCGACACGGAGTATTGGTCTGGATTCGATGTCAGCAGAAGGTCAAGGTAATTGGGTGTATGTCCGTCAACATCAGGCACCCGTGTCGCAACGTTCACCAGCTGGGTGAGATCTAGCGTCAATGCGAGTTTACGCGCCTCTCTCCCAGCGTGGTCGGTTTCCTGGTAAGGGAACAGCCACTCACTATGGTGTGCGTTAAAGTCCCCCAGGGAGACTAGTTCCGCCGTGGGATACCGCTGTTGGGCAAGATCTGCCGTCTCAATAAGATGGTCAAAGAGTTTGGTTGTCTCTTGGTTACCATTGTGCGAACGGTAGATACATGCGTAAACAGTTTTATCTACTCCTGTATCCACCAAAACCCAAATGGTCGAAAACCCAGTACCTTCAAAGCAACGGAGACGCAGACAGCAAATGTCATCACGCACGTACACATAGACCCCAGCGTGTTTCCTGAATCTGTGTTCAAGTGAGTATCCCGGGTAGTTGAGGTACGACACGTCTGACAGTGTCGCTATCTGCGTCTCCGTGAGAAAGAATAGGTGCGGCTTCTCGGTTTCGAGGTGGTGATGGACCGGATGGATGTTTGAGTGCAGCCCTCTGATGTTAGAGAGGTGCACTTTGAGAGGGAGGAAGTGCAGCCGTTTTTTAACCAGATTCTTTCTTTTCTTCTGCATTGGTGTTGTTGAGTGCTTTATGGGGAAGTAAAGGAAAAAATCGAGGCGCTGCCCAGTTGTCCAACAGGAACTGTGGAGCTACACGGAACTTTGGGGAACTCATTTGGAGCCTGCGGGGACGCCCTAACCCCCCCCCGAAATGGCCACCGGGTCCTCCCCTCCAGTCGCCAACTGGCACGGTGGAGCATTTCGGGATTTTTCGCACGTTGTGTGGGGCAGCCTTTCACACGCGGCCAACGTGCTAATTGGGCCCCCTACTACCGGCGGTCGGCCTACGGCTAGAGACCGTGCTTAGGATCCCGCTAGCCTCCAGAATGAGTTACCCGATTCAGTGCAGCGCAACAATTTCCAGACCGGACTTAGGCTGCGCAGCTGGCATTCTCCATTTCCTTCCCCAAAGGCGCTGGTACTCCCACACACTCAGCGGAACACTAAGGGCCGCTTGGCGCTGGACTTCGGTGGAAGGGTGGTCGCGAACCAGGCGGCCGTTTGCGACTGCTTCAGGCCTACCACACCGCTTTGTGGGATCTTCAGCCGCTGCCAATGAGGCGACGTTGCCCGGGGTGGACCACTAGGAGGTAGATCCCACCCACCCCGAAACTCCGTGTCTCTTCTCACTATCACCTCTATGCCGATGATCTTCAGATTTATTCGCAGGGTGTACTTAATGATCTGCCATCTGTTATTAGCACTGTAAATAATGACCTGGTGCGTATTCTAAATTGGAGTTATAGTTTTGGTCTTAAGGTTAACCCCTCTAAAACCCAGGCTATCATAATTGGGAGTTCAAAATTTGTCCCAAGAATAGATTTTAATAGTGTTTCACCCATTTACTTCGATAACGTCTTAATCCCTTTTTCTTCACAAGTAAAAAATTTAGGCATTATTATGGATAGGACTTCATCCCCAAGGTACCCAAGTACCTAAAGTCAACGAGGTCAGCAGGAAGATGTTTTCGGCAGTAGCTTCTCTGAGAAGGCTACGTAATTTCCTGCCCATTGACACTAAAATTGCGCTTATTCAAACACAACTCCTCCCCATCTTGGATTATGCTGATGTTTCCTATATTGACCTCAATGAGGAGCAATTTCAGGGACGAGCTTTCTACTATTTCTAGCGCGTGCCGGACCTTTAGTATTCGTAGCAGACTTACGGCTTAGTATTTCCATGTATCCCATTTAGATTTTCACTCTAGCAAACCAATACGCAGTTTTGTCAAATTCTCCATACGTAACCAATGTGTCCAAGGTTTGCACCCTTTTGGACTCTGAGTTAATATTTCACTAACTTTATACCAATTAAATAGCACATTATAAAATATTTACACGTTGTTTTATTATTTTCGATCTTGACAGACACACTTGACAACATAGCTTGACAATTCAACAACTGACAGATGCGCAAGATATGTTGCGCACGAGCATAACGCATTAAGTGCTAAATTATAAAAAGTCGTATCTTTACCCTGATTGTGTACTGAGATACGACTTTTTAAAATAGCACAGCAGATTACTTTTGATTTTATACCCCATAAATTTTCATATCCCGGGCTTATATATGAAAATCAGTTCTAAAGGAGTAAACCCCAAAAATACTTTGTATGATAGAAAATGCTACATTCATCTTCTATACAATGCTTTTTGAATTTTTGAAATCGGTTCATAAATGAGTACGCCACGGACAATTCACCACGGGTTCGGCGCGTGAGGTATCACGAGTAAATGACTTTCATGAGATACCTCATTATTTAAAGAGATAATCAATAAAACTTGATACCACCAACCGCCATCTTTGTGACGTCATATTTATCCTCTCCACCACTTTAGAGAGTGACAACCGCGATTTCCATACTCGGGAGATATCGCTGAATCCAACGATACCACATTTTGCAATGCGCCTGGTGGTACAAACGAACTAACGAACTACGATATTTGACGACTTTTTTCAAATTGGCCTCTCTACTATAATATGGATGCGTTCATATTCAATAATACAATAATAATAATACAAAAAGGTTTATTTCTCAAAATCACCAGTCATATTCATTGGTTCACATAGCGTAGCACTGGTGGTAACGAAAAGCTGTCACGTCCTCGCAGCATAGCTGCATAGCATAGCTTTGGTGGAAAGGCAGCCTTAGTGAACTGACAAATTGTCAGCATGTATGCGTTTCGTAATTTAGACATTATTTCACAAAAATAGACGTATAAATACATGCAACCGGGGATAAATATAAGGTAACTTTAACTAATAAAAAACCGGCCAAGTGCGAGTCGGACACGCGCACAAAGCGTTCCGTACCATTCATTATCTATAAAAACGGCAAAAAATTCACGTTTGTTGTATGGGAGCCCCCTTAAATATTTATTTCATTATGTTTTTTAGTATTTTTTGTTATAGCGTATAATAATCACGTCCGATGTACGCCCGTAATCGTAAGTTTTCTAAATCTAGGTATGGTAAGCGCACAAATTGTCTTTACAAACACAAACCCCTGCTCCCTTTTCTAGGCACTCACTCACACATCAATCAGTAAGCGCTTAAATTAATCAAATAAAAACCATTTCGTAACCCTTTCAAAAACCCCTTCAAAAACTCCTTCAGAAACCCTAACCAAAAACCCTGTGGTTGGTTAGGCTTAACTCAGTTGAATGCTTACCCCGTATATAAGTTAACTCTATCAACGGTAACCCAAATAAACGATTAATCCTCGAACGGCTTAAGCCTTTCGAACGAGTTAAGCCAGAGAACGGCTTTTCCGGTCCCTGCTTGCGAGTACCCCCTGGACATGGGCTAGTTCCTCATCTATGTGCTCAAGGTCACATAGGTCGTATGCTCTGTTAACCAGCGACGTAACCACGGACTGCAGCTGTCTCGGGTGATGATGGGAAGATGCCTGTAAGTACCTATCAGTGTGCGTGGGCTTTCTGTACACAGAGTGTGCCAAGGTACCATACGATCTAACCTTTAACTTGACATCCAGAAAAGGTAGCGATCTATTACACTCCATCTCGTATGGGAATCTAATCTTAGGATGGATGGAGTTTAAATGATCAACGAATAGTTTCACTGTGTCCCCGTTTCCCTTCAGGATGCTGAAGACATCGTCGATGTACCTCTTCTACAATGTGATTATGGAAGGTCCTGTCTGTAATGCCAACTCGTCAAAATTCTCCATCCAAATATTGGCGATTACTGGGGCAACTGGACTACCCATTGCTACTCCATCTACCTGAAGGTAAAACTGACCTTGGGAACAGGAAATAATTCCCCTCCAAACAGTGTTCCAGCAAAGTAACATACTTTTCGGATATCCCGTTCTCCTCTAATTTGGTTTTGACAATGGCCAGGCACTCCGCTAATGGAACATTGGTGAACACAGATTCCACATCGAAACTCATCATAATCTCATCCGGTTCCAATCGTACTTCATGAACAATGTCAATAGAATGACGCGAGTCCTTCACGTAGGACGAAGTTTTCCCCACAATTGTTTGTAACACACCTGCCACATGTTTCGCCAGATAATACGAAGGTGAGCCAATCTGACTAACAATAGGTCTTAAGGGCACATTGGGTTTGTGCACTTTAGGCAGTCCATATAACCTAGGTGGTTGGACAATTTTTGGTCTGTACAGGCTACTAAACTCGTCCTCCGTAAACAGACCCTCATGGTCTTTGTTGAGGTTCCTCAGACGGCGGGTAACCCTGGCGGTAGGATTATAGTTGACCGGCTTGTATATATTCCTGTCCGCTAATAGCTCCTGGATTTTGCTGTCATAGTCCACCCTATCCATAACTACAGTGGCGTTCCCCTTATCGGCTTTCAAAACGAATAAGTCCTCATTGTCTCTCAGGACTTTTAAAGCTTGCCGTTCCGCTGCAGAAATGTTACTGGAGGGTAGTCTGACCTTCTGTAGCAACACCGAAATATCCTGGCGCACACTTTCGGCGTCATTCACCGGCACTCTATTACGGATTAAGGCCTCCTCAACACTACAAGGTAATGCCTTCCTAGGGGATTCTTTTTGGAGTGACAGCGAAATTCATACTCTTAGACAGAATGCTTACTGTGGGCTGATCTAGCGTTTCCTTAGACAAATTAATTACTGTCTCTCTTAAATCCGATGACGGATGTGAGGTGTTGTGCTTGTTTTTAAGTACATGTTGTCTTGAGATTAATTTGTCTAACTTCCGCTCATGTGTATCCCTACATAGTTCATACTTTCTAGCTGCTTGCAAATACGTTACACGGTCACATACCTCGAAATCCTCTTGAGATAGGTACATACCACATTCTATATGCACATCATATAATTCACGCTGTATCCAGAAAAACTCTGTAACGTTATTAATATTTTAATAACGACAAACTCACTTTAAAAAAAAATGTAAATATATATAAACGTTCAGCAGCAACTCTGCGCGCTGCGATAACCGCTGCGCCTAGCAACCGATATAAGTTATGACTACGCTCCATATATGGTCAGAACGAGGGCTCGGACTTATGATTGGCCGCGCATTGAGCAGTCCCGTTATCCGTCGCTCGAAGCGGCGCGCGGCCAACCATTCTAAGATGGTACTCACAGACCCCGGACCGCGTCAATCTACGCGGCGTCTGTGCTAATTAATACCCTTAGTTTAAAACTATTTGCACATGCGCTTCTACATGTTTTATTTGGATGTTTGCATTTGTTCATCGAATAAGTGAAACCACTAAACTTGCATAAAGTGCAGTTCGATAAGTTGTGTTTGTGTATCCCCTCTTTTTGGGTAAGTGTGAACATAATTATTATATTAGTTGTAGATTAGTTACTAATTATTCCAATGGTAAGTTATAATATCTTAAAACATAAACTAAGTAAGCGTTTAATCTTTGAATTGTAACAACACCGTTATTGTTACTGTAATATTTTAAATATTTGGCCAAATTCATCTAACTAGATATTTACGAATTCCACCTTTCTATGCCCTTTGCTTTGTTACTTTAGATCGTAATTTTATGCTTAGTTGTTTACATATTCTATTAGTGTTTTACGAAATGTCTAGTTTTAGATATAAAATTCAAACAATATACAGCTTTTGTATTAGTGTAATTTTGTATTAAGCTACTTTGTTTTAACTCCGCTTCTGCTCTTATTCGCCGCCACACTCAACCCTTAGGTTTAGGCAATTCACCTTAACCTTGCAAGCACGGGATGAGCCATACTCATATTAGCCCGCTACACCGGAACATTACAGGAGTTTGGTGACGGTTCATGACCCTCCAGTCAATACCTAATTGACCTGGGCGTTTCGGCAAATTCCCGATCGGCGAGAAGTGCCTACTACATTGAACGCCGCTTATCTACTCGCCCAACTACTGCATCGGGACCCGCCACCGCCGTGCCGCGCACCTAATAACAAGGGAAGTGTCGATTTGCGGAATCCCAAGCGTAGCATATAATTTAGGCTTCGATAGTTAGAGATTGTTATACCGAGACGTATTGTTCAACTAGTGGCCGGGTAACTACACGACCCATATAGTTTTAAGTTAAAATTTAGTCATAATAATAGTGCTATTTACTTAAATAAAGGCCTTTTGTAAAATTAATAAGTGTTGCATTTATCTCGCACCCAGACGGATGCACATTACAAATAACGCAACAACTCCTGACGATTGTTCTTAATTAATCTCCTCAGTAACTTGACACTCGCGTTTTTGAGAATGTCCTCGGAATGTGCAATATCTCGACGCGGCGCTAATGGCGCGCAGGTCGGTATTACGTTCAAATCACGGCACTTCACTAAAAAGTCCAATGATGTTTCCAGAAATGCACGTCTTTTCCGAAGTTTCTCAAGGCGTTTTATTTTATTTGCACTATCCTGCCCGTAGCGAGTTGCTATATAACATTTTTAAACTCTCGCGCTTTGTAAACATATAGTTGCCTATCGGGCGTTCAAATAATAAGTCCGTATAGACACACTACGTATAATAACAGTTCCACAAAAGATATATATGTATAAAATTAATAGCTAGATGTAAGCACACGTGAACACGAAAGTCACAAGCACAAGGAAACGAGAAGAGTCACAGGATAGATATAGTTTATGATTTAGAGCTAAGAGTCAAGCAAAGCGTAAGCGAAAGGACTAGAATTGCGAGCACAAGGGACATGGATTCGCTGCCGCGGTCGATGGCTGACTGGCTCATGCTTTGGTATCTTAGTAGAAGGTGGTGGAATGCATGAAAAAATTGATTTTAACGCCATCTAGGAACCATGCCGAATCAACACAGCTAAACTAATTAATGAGCATAATTGTAAACTAGATGGCGCTGTAGTGCATTCATGTTAGTGTGGCTATATGAAAATATACAGGGTGTTTGGTCCATCGTTTGTCAAAAAAAAATGGCGGATTGCTGGGGTCATTTTCTATCACCTTACGCCCTCTAAAAAATTCTTGGGCCCACGTATAATTTTTTTTCGTTTTTCTTGTAATTTATGAAAAATCTTTAGGGCCGATATGCTATAACTTCATTAAAATAAAAAGTAAGTGGTAGAGAGATGCAATTTTTACTGCAACGTGATCTGTAACGTTGCACGGCTCGAATAAGTCAAACTTACTGACACGTGACGTCTAATTTTTTTTTTATTGGCCCTCAAATGTTTTACAACGTGTAAAAATTTAGTCAAATGTCAACTTTGATTTGCAATGAAAAAAAAAAATTAAAGAGACAGCGGTCTTGAAACTGTTTTAAAAAAAACTGTGTTTTGTGTTCTTTCTAACGATGTACCATTATCTCAATAAAACCATTCATAAAGTTCATTTTTTTTACGATTTAATAACGAACGCAACGGTCAAGTTATCGAGATTCAAACATTGACACTGTTCCCTTTTGCTGCCAGCTTTGAAGTCCCCATTTTCTTTCCACACACAGGTTGTAAAGATTTAATACTTATCTTTCGTAAATTTGGACTTCAAGGTCAACTTTCACAAACTTGAGCGTAAGCAATTAGGCATGATAAGATAAGAAAAAAATCTTGAAAACAACACGTGCGGAGTAGGGAAAGACTGCTATCTCTCTCTTACACAGAACATTAAGTGCAGTTGTCTTTCTCTTTTACTCGACGTTGAACCCATGAACCCAGCAAAGACGAACCTGGGGGGTGGTGATGGTATCAATTAGACTTTAGTCGTGATTTGACTGTCTCTTGTGGTTGAAGCATTTGCAATCTTAGTACTGTTGTTTTTTGTTAGTTTTCTGTTGTTTTTGTCTTTGTTTTGTTGAGTGTTGTTCATTCAAAAATGGCTGCCTTTACGAATGAAGAGTATGCGGACATTTTGATGGCGTACGGTCGAGCTGATGGTGTAGCACGAGCAGCGCAAAGAATCTACCAGGAACGATTCCCCATTAGATGTTTACCAACCCGCAATACGTTTCAAAACACTTACCGACGCTTAAGGGAAACTGGAAATTTGAACGTCAATGAACCAAGAGGAATTGTGGTTCGACACAATGTTGCAATTGATGAAAGGATCTTAGCCATAATGGAAGAAGACCCGAATAAGAGCATCAGAGATGTAGCTGGACAACTGGAAATTTCAATCTGGAAGGTGTGGAAAGTTCTTCGCCAAAACAACATGCACGCATTTCACTACACTCCAGTCCAAGGTATTAAACGCTTGAATTACGCTTAATCCATACCAATTGACTAGAGAACTGAATCGTACCTCAGCTTTTCGCGTTTGTTTTGCTGTTATTGACTTCGAAACGTAACGTCACAGTGTCCTTCACGTTATCGTGTATGTACCTAATCACCCCACATTCCATTTCACACACCTAGTCAGATTTTTATTGTCTTTCTTTCTTTGCAGGTCTTGAAGATAACGACTTTGGAAATCGTGTCCGGTTTTGTCGTTTTTTACTGCACACAGATTTACAGGACCGCGACTTTTTAAGAAGCATTCTTTGGACAGACGAGTCCAAATTCACACGAGAGGGGATACTGAATTTACACAACCTGCACCAGTGGTCGCCGATAAATGAAAATCCACACGTGAAAAGAGCTAGAGGTTTCCAGAGAAGATACGGCTTCAATGTATGGGCAGGAGTTATTGGCGATCAAGTGATTGGGCCACACTTCCTACCCGATAATTTGAATGGAGACAACTACCTTCATTTTTTACAAAATAATCTACCTGAATTACTAGCTGATCTACCTCATTTCAATGAAGATAGGCGTATCGTCTTTCAACAAGATGGTTGTCCCGCACACTGGAGGATAACAGTCAGGGAGCACCTAAACAACGCTTTCCCTAATTCATGGATTGGAAGAGACGGCCCCATTCCATGGCCCCCGCGGTCCCCAGACCTAACTCCCTTGGACTTTTACATCTGGGGACGGGCAAAGGAACTCGTCTACACAACGGAGGTTGAATCACGAGAAGATGTGTACCAGCGGATATTGGCGGCGTTTGAAGTGATCATAGGAGAAATCCGAATGCGAACAACTACGGTCGAAATAAGAAACAGGTGCTAAGCATGCATTCGCAACGAAGGTCGTCAGTTTGAGCAAGATTTGTAGTGTAAAAGATTTGATTATTAAAAAAACTTGAAAATTTACAAAAAAATGTTTTTTTTATTGCATGTCGACAATTCCATGATGCCTTCAATTCCCAAAATCTGAAGATGTTCATGAAAGGTGTTTTGGGATTATTGTACAACGCGTTAGAAAGAAGTCAGAATTAGGAATCCACGGCCTTCAGTCTGTTTTAAAATAAACCTGTGTTTTGTGTTCTTTCTGCCAATATGAAATTATCTCAAAAAAACCTGTCATAACTTGAACTTTAAGGTCATCTTTCAGTTCAACACAGAAAGACAACTGCACTTATTGTGCTGTGTAAGAGAGAGATAGCAGTCTTTCCCTACTCCGCACGTGTTGTTTTCAAGATTTTTTCTTATCTTATCATGCCTAATCGCTTACGCTCAAGTTTGTGAAAGTTTGAAGTCCAAATTTACGAAAGATAAGTATTAAATCTTTACAACCTGTAGACCAACCCGTGTGTGGAAAGAAAATGGGGACTTCAAAGCTGGCAGCAAAAGGGAACAGTGTCAATGTTTGAATCTCGATAACTTAACCGTTGAGTTCGTTATTAAATCGTAAAAAAAATGAACTTTATGAAAGGTTTTATTGAGATAATTGTACATCGTTAGAAAGAACACAAAACACAATTTTTTTAAAACAGTTTCAAGACCGCTGTTTCTTTAGTTTTTTTTTCATTGCAAATCAAAGTTGACATTTGACTAAATTTTTACACGTTGTAAAACATTTGAGGGCCAATAAAAAAAAAAATTAGACGTTACATGTCAGTAAGTTTGACTTATTCGAGCCGTGCAACGTTACAGATCACGTTGCAGTAAAAATTGCATCTGTCTACCACTTACTTTTTTTTTTAATGAAGTTAAAGCATATCAGCCCTAAAGATTTTTCATAAATTACAAGAAAAACGAAAAAAATATATACGTGGGCCCAAGAATTTTTTAGAGGGCGTAAGGTGATAGAAAATGACCCCAGCAATCCGCCATTTTTTTTTGCCAAACGATGGACCAAACACCCTGTATAGTAGTATTAAGTAATTATTTTATGAGTGTTTTAAAATTTATTTTTTATCATTTTTATCGATTCTGTGAAGAAAAATATTAGTCTTTCATTTATATTTATAAAAAGTATAGAAACCAGATTTATATAAACGAAAACAATAGTTCTAAATCAGATAGTACAACTTACTAGTTGTTGTGGCAATAATTTTAAAATGGCCGCGGCCGCCTTTCATTCAATCAATTTATTTTCAATTCAAACTGAATTCGTCGGTCTTTACGTATACGCTTCCCGTGTTTCGTATTTATTTGAACGGATTTCAGTGCTTCTATGTGTAATTAATGTTGAGTTGCAGCTCCTCCATTAATTACCACATTGTTATAAACTTTAGTGGTGGTTTTATTTGTGTTGAGATTGTTGTGGTTGTGTTACCGTTTCTCTTTACAAATTAATCACCACGACTTGGTGATGGCACCAAAGCAGCGACGATGTTGTGTACCGTCCTGCAACGTTACTGAAGCAGACAGTAAGTTACAATTAGTATTATTTATTTCAATCCGATACAAAGCTTATAGCGTGTTCATTCTGCAAACAAAAAGGCAATTTAATCCAAGTAAAAAAACTCTGTAATCACAACTATATATATCTTGGAAGCCTGTATAGTTGAATTTTTTTTGCAGGTCGGTATTTTACAGTTTAATTTTTTATATACTCCTATTCGATTTAATATCTTTTGGCGTTGAAAATGAAGTCGGTTTATGCTCGGATTACTTGTACACTAATATACCAACATAAATAACCTTTGTCAAAGCACATACCCTTTTTTCATATAAGCTAAAGACCATCATGTAAAATTTATTGTTGTGACATAGATTTACATGTCACAACAATGCTAGGCGTTATTATCAAATTTAAAGGATCATTTCAGCTAGATGACACAAAAGTAGAATATTCAGTCAGCAGCGAGTCAATTTACCTGGACGCCTCAGAATTAGAATGAGTAAGTAGCCAAACGTCTGGAAATATAAATAATTGTATAATTATAATACCTTATTTGTCATAAGTAAAATTGTCATTTTAAGATCCAGATGTTTGCTAAAGGGCCATTTGGTGGTCATGTCTTTTTAGGTATTATCATTCTATATAGTGATCAAAACATTACACAATCCAGACGCTTGAGCTATATTGTTCTTTGGGGATAAGGTAAATTTGATAATAACATCATCTGGCTTATAAATGTATCACTCAAATCCACATGTGATGTCTATAAAAAATATTAAATGTCATGCTGTTTCTATTTTTTTATTTCTGCAATTTTATGCTGATGTCTGAAAAAATTAAATAAATCTTTTACTAGCTAACTTATATATAAACTTGCAGATATCCCATTGCATTGCTTCTCAAACCCTGGCAATGTAAGAAAACCAGAGGAATTGGAACGCTTCAGAACATGGGTTATGAGGATTGGCGGTGATATTGTGGGCGAAGAGAATATGTATATATATCGCAATAGACTTGTCTGTGATAGACACTTTGAGAACGTCTTCGTGTATCCCACAAAGCGCCTTAATCGATTGGCTATACCAACGCTACATATACCAGGTAAGCTCTACATTTTAATGTCATGGTTCATTCAATTTTTGTATTATATACCATATTATTCATCATCATCATCATCATCATTGCATCATTGGCCTTGCTCATGTATGAAAAATTGATTTAAGCAGCATCCGTAATATTATTGAGTCGGCATGTACGTAAGTAGGTTGTAAGGCTGATATGGGAGCAACAGCCACAACCACCAAACTGACAAGTAAATGACTTGGTCGAAGATAAAAAATAGCGTAGGCTCTCTCCACTTTCTTTACGTATTATTAGATTACTAGATTATGACTAATCCCCACACTACGAGAAATATGCGTAACATATGCATATTATGTAAGTTTTTCAGAATTCGAAATTATGAAAAACTTACTTACATAATATGCAGTCCGGAATTTTCGTGGCAATTTTGAGCTGTCATAGTGACTTCTCATATACCGACTTTTAAAGTATGGTAAGTTATCGATAAAAACATATAAATTCAAAGTATATCTAATTAATGTATTATACTTAACAAATGTAAAAGTGCTGTCAATGAATTATTATAAATTTAATTACTAGTTTAATTCACATAATTATGGATTATTAAACAATTTACAATATCTCTTTCTCAAAAGAAAATATATGAAATTCGGTAATTCTAAAATAATCTTATATGAATCCAGATTCCACGAAATTGTTTCATTTTGTGACATCCGTTTGAAACAAACCAGGAAACTTATCAAGATGAACATTTGGTATAATTACTCGTATTAGTAAGAGATAAACCGCGTGCAGTTATTAGCACTAACAAATAAATAAATCCTTAGTAAATCTAATATTTTATTATATTTATATCGATATGACAAAGTCGATGAATGAGAAGTCACTATGACATCGCAAAAATGCCACCAAAATTCCGGTTTCTGATAATATGTAAGTAAGTTTTTCATAATTTGGAATTTTTCACTTATACATATTATGTAATGATCGAAGGATGCTGCTGCCCACCCTCTTCAAACGTCTTTGGACGTCTTTCGGCTGAAATGATGATGATGATGATGATGACATATTATGTATAAATGAAAGCGAGGTTTTCATTGTTAGCTTTTATGAAATTAAAATTTGATTAAATTTTACCAGGCCGTTGAATTTTTCCTATACTTTTATATGGGGACCTATATAGTTTTGTATTTGAAGTATAACAACTTACACAATTTATATAATCTTTGACCTTTTGTTACTATGTATATATCTCATTCTATAGTTATATATTCATAGTAAAAAAATTCTGGAATTAATTGACCAAGTGAAACAAAGGTTTCTGCTTCAGGTTCGACAAAAATGCTATCGTATGTACTTCTTGGTTCTCCTCTACAGGACACATTTCTCTACCGATCTCGTGAAATTTTGTGAGCAGGTTCGATAATTGTATACAATTTTTGTCGAGTCAGTTTTAGTAAATAAAAAAAAACAACGACGAGGACGTGAGTACGCTGCGTTCTGTTTTTTAAGAATGACGCAATTAACTTGTGGAAGTTACCCCCTATTCCATAGCACCACATTTTTTGAAGGAGGAGCTTATGATCAACCATTTCGACGGCGCGCGACAGATCGCAGAAGACCGCCGCGACCTGCCGCCCGCCGTCGAGGTGGGCGAGCACCCGCGCCTTCAAGTCACGCGCCGCGCCCACCGTCGATCGCTCCGCTTGGTACGCGTACTGATGTTTATTGAGTATTTTATTATCTACAAGGTGATTCATAATTCGCTTGCTTAGTAATTTCTCGAAGATCTTGGAGACAATCGGTATCAGCGCGACAGGCCTAAAGTTCTTGAGAATATGCATCTCGCCTTTTCCCTTATATATAGGTTGGATTTTAACGATTTTGAGAGGCTCAGGATACACTCCCACAGAAACGAAATCATTCAACAACTTCAGTAATAAAGATACTAAGATAAGTGGTAGGTATCGGAGTATGTTTGTAGTCATATCATTGCTATCTTTAGATGGTTTACACTTTATTTGCGTTATAGTCTGCATAATTTCGTCGAGGGTAAAAGGTTTAAATTGCAATTCCAAGAGCTCAGCTGGTAAGTATTTTTCTAAGTAAGCGAGCGCATCCCTAGGACACGGTTTGGGATTGTGTGCGTTAGCAGAAGTGTAATACCGGTTTAGCGCATGCGCGGCGGCGGTGGCACGCGCCTCAGCGCAGTCTCCCTCCGACCTGCTCACGAGCACGTCGAGTGCTCCGCTCCCGCGCTTGCTGTTATTGCACGTCTCGGATGCTATAATACGCCACACACCTCGACACATGTCGTCACATAGCCCTATTTGTTTATTTATGAAATTAGTGCGAGTTTGTCTTAGTTAAGTAAAACATATCTATACCCATAGACAGGCTCTGTTTACAAAGACGAATCTGATTACGTAATTGTCGCAAGGTGTCATTAGCCCACACACTTGACCTATTTTTTACGGGACATTTCCTTACTGGGAAATGTACATCAAAACAATGTTTAATAACATTTAAGACAGACTCATATTGTTTACTAGGACATACGCTCTTTTCAACTAAGGAGTTCCAGTCATAAAAACTTAAAGTTTGTTTAAAACCATTTATTTTTGCCATTGAAAAAATACGGTTAGGTATATAGTGTGTTTTTAAGTCATTTTTACATACATTTACAACAATACTTGTACTTAAGTGGTCCGACACATTTATTTGATTACAGGATACACTTATAATGTCAGTTTTAGGTAGGTTAATGTATATGTGATCGATACAGGTTTCTGTTGATATCGTTATTCTAGTCGGTTGGTGAATCTGTTGTTTAAATCCAAACTGTTTTAAAATGTTACATAATGATTTAGTGCTATTATTCTTGGTAAGGAAATCTATATTTATGTCACCAACTATTACAACCTTGTTATTACTTATTATATTCAGATTAAATAATTGATACAATTTGGAAAAAAATAAGTCAATGTCACTATTTGGAGGCCGATATATACACACTACAATTAGGTCCATGCTTATAATCTCAACTGCACAGACCTCGAACTGCTTCTCCATTGATAAATAAATAAATAAATAAATATTAGAGGACAATCTTACACAAATCGAACTAGCCCCACAGTAAGCTCAAGAAGGCTTGTGTTGTGGGTACTAGACGACGATATATTTAATAGATATAAATACTTAAATACATAGAATTGATAGCTCGGATACTTCACGTCGTTCGATGGTCGTTATGCCAGACTCGACATAGATGCACGCCCCACCCCCTATGCGCGATGGTCTACAGTACTGGGCACGAAGACTGTAGTTCATTATATTAACAGAGGATATTTGCGTTGATGTTAGCCAATGCTCCGTTAGACACAGCACGTCCACTCGATCACGAAGTTGTAATTCACACTCTAACTTATACGTTTTATGTTCAAGCCTATTTATATTTTGGTGGAGAATTGTGAGCCGATTGGCGTTAGACTTGTTATTGTTGGACGGCAGCGGCGGCTGGATAGGTGGATGCGGCGGTGGCAGAGGCAGTGGCGACGGCGGCGGCAGCGCCGACCTCATCAGCGGCGGCGGAGCGTCGCCGGCGGTTGTAGGACTTGTGGGGCGCGCCGTTCGCACGCCCGGCGCCGTAACGAAACCACTCACGAACCTCTGTTAGCGGCGGCCAATTATCACTTTGCATAAGAAGGTCAAAACTGCTTCCAGCCACCGTTATCACAAAAGTTGCGTAGTAATTGTGTTTTAGCTGCAGCTTGTCCACTGTGCAGTCAGTTACAGCGCACTTTTTTAGGATGTAGGATTTTATGGCCTCAGACGTCGTGTCAGTCGCAAAACAAGCATGCGTGAATTTTTTTTGCACGTTCAGTAGTTTTTAAGTCACTATCAACAGGTCCAGTTCCAGTGACAGCCTTACGGTGCGGTCTGTTCTGCATGCGGCCCCTGCTGTAAGTCACTTCTCGCCATGCTTCATTGACTACTGGTTCTGTAAGGTCAGTGTTGCGAGTAGCGTTGTCAGTTTTAGGTTTAGCTGGGCCCTGGAGACTAGAGTTAGACGTTGAGGTAGAATAGTCGCAGATCATAGTAGGATCATCCCTATCCTTTGGAGTATCGATCGTGTTGTCTTTGAATTTCAAAGATGAGACGGAGTCAGAGGTAGTTTGTTGGTCAACTTTGTTCGCAGCAGTTAATGAGTAGCGCCGCGGTTCATCAGATGTGGGTAGAGCTCGAGCGGTAACGGCCGGCGGTTTAAACTTGGTGGCGGCCACGGGCAGAAGATTTTTTTCTCGCATCTTCGGTGCGCTCGATCCATTCGGGTGATTGTTGCGTGCAGCTACATCGCTGCATTTCTTGCATATTTGTTGAACGTTTTCTAACTTAATTATTTTATCCTCTAACTTTTTTAGATCGGCAAGTACACGTCCAATTTTTTCGTCAATTGGTAATAAGAACTTTTTAATCACTTTTTCTAACGATTCTATGGCGACATTTCGCACCAGAAAAGATAGCTCACGATTAGAAACAGACGCGCACCCGTTCGCGATCATAGATGAACTGAGCTTTGTGGTTCCTCGGGGTGCCGATTCCGAAATTGACATGCATTTTCAAATCCAAGATGGCGGATATTTATTTTCCTTAAAAATCGATATGGGTGTCATCGTCGAGGTTCCTCGGGTTGCCGATTACGAAAATGACATCCATTTTCAAATCCAAGATGGCGGACATTATTTTTTTCATTCGAGTAATTTTCACAAAAGATTAATAGCATCAGACTACCGACAGAAACAAATAAACCTCATTTATATCTTTGTTACCATCTAAAATCGACGCGGACGAAGTCGCGGGCGGCTGCTAGTAAATATATAAAAGAAGAAGTCCTGATCTACCATCAACGCACAGCGGAAACTACTGGAACTAGAAACTTCAAATTTGGTCCAGAGCTTACTTTTATGACGTATGCAAGGGATAAGACGGGATTTTTGGAAATTCTAACCCTAAGGGTATCAAATACGGGTGCAAAGTTTGTATGGGGGAAAAAATTTTTTTTGAGCTGAAGACTTAAAAATTCGTAAAATGGTTACGAACTTAAATCCAAAGAAAGTGTTTTGAGCATTTTGCAAAATTTTAACCCTACGAGGGTAAGATATGGGTGCAAAGTTTGTATGGGGAGCAACTCTTTTTTGAAGTGAGAGATTTAAAACTTCGTAAATAGACTCTCTGTTTAAATAGAACAAAACATATTTCAGCGTTTTTTGAAATTGCTGCTCTAAAGGGGTTAAAAGGGGTTCCAACTTTGTACGGGGAACAATTCTTTTTTGAAGTTAGAGATTTGAAACTTTGTAAATAGACTCCATGCTTAAATACAACAAAACATATTTCAGCGTTTTTTTGAAATTGCTCCTCTAAAGGGGTGAAAAGGTGGTTCCAACTTTGTACGGGGAGCAATTCTTTTTTGAAGTTAGAGATTTGAAACTTCTGAAATAGACTCTGTTTAAATACGACAAAACTTATTTCAGCGTTTTTCAAAATTGCTCCCCTAAAGGGGTGAAAAGAGGGTTCCAAGTTTGTAAAGGAGCAAATCTTTTTTGAAGTGAGAGATTTAAAACTTCGTATATAGACTCTCTGTTTAAATACAACAAAACTATTTCAGCGTTTTTTGAAATTGCTCCTCTAAAGGGGTGAGGTTCCAAGTTTGTACGGGGAGCAATTCTTTTTTGAAGTTAGACATTTGAAACTTCGTAAATAGACTCTCTGTTTAAATACAACAAAACGTATTTCAGCGTTTTTCAAAATTGCTCCCCTAAAGGGGTAAAAAGAGGGTTCCAAGTTTGTAAAGGAGAAAATCTTTTTTGGAGTGAGAGATTTAAAACTTCGTACCTATATAGACTCTCTGTTTAAATACAACAAAACCTGTTCCAGCGTTTTTCTAATTCTAAATTGTTCCCCTAATGGGGTAAAAAGAGGTTCCAAGTTTGTGCTGGGAGCAAATCTTTACTTTTCGTGAAAATCGATATAGGTGTATTCTTCGAGGTTCCTCGGGGTGCCGATTACTAAAATGTCATGCATTTGCAAATCCAAGATGGCGGACAATTTTTTTTTTTAAAAGTCGACATGGGTGTCATCCGTGGTTCCTCGGGGTGATGATTACGAAATTGACATGCATTTTCAAATCCAAGATGGCGGATATTTATTTTCCTTAAAAATCGATATGGGTGTCATCGTCGAGGTTCCTCGGGTTGCCGATTACGAAAATGACATCCATTTTCAAATCCAAGATGGCGGACATTAATTTTTCTTAAAGTCGACATGGGTGTCATCTTCGAGGTTGCTCGGGGTGATGATTACGAAAATGACATCCATTTTCAAATCCAAGATGGCGGACATTTATTTTTCTTTAAAATCGATATGAGGTCATCTTTGTAGTTCCTCGGGGTACCGATTCCGAAAGTTACGTCCGTTTTCAAATCCAAGATGGCGGACATTAATTTTTTCATTCGAGTAATTTTCACAAAAGATTAATAGCATCAGACAACTAACAGAAACAAATAAACCTCATTTATATCTTTGTTACCATCTAAAATCTACGCGGACGAAGTCGCGGGCGGCTGCTAGTAACATATAGAATTCTAGATGTTCTGCTAAATGTGTATAATATATTCTATAGAGATATATTACATTTCAAATATCCATACCAGTCAGTAATTAATGATAGATCTATATTTTTATTTTCTAATAATGTTTGTGTTATTTATGTATATTAAAATATACTTCTCTTCTATACCAGTAGGTCTTCCAGTAGATTATTTATAATTGGCTGTGTATTTTTATCTATATCAGGAGTGCAAAACCTATCACGTGGACAACTTCCAGTGATTGGTGGCCTCAACGACGGGGCAATACCTTCCACATCCAGAACATCATTACTAGTAGCACATACTGGTTCAGCATGTGGTAAGTTCAAGTTTTAGAAATGAATGATGATCATTTGAATCACTCTCCAGGAAAAGATACCTTAGTCCATCTTGTGATAAAGTCCTGGCACTATCACATAGCATAGTACTCTAAGGTACCTCTCGTCCCAGAGTGAGTCATTTGTATTCAATTACTATTCTAATCAGTAGCATTTGTGTGCAAGATATGTTTTCTTCAAACGAAATAGTTCTCCATGAAAAGATATCTTGGTCCCTCTTGTGATATATATTTTTTTAAGCGATAAGACCGCCTGTTGTTACCATTTAATGTTTTAAATGTTATTTTCTTTTGTAAGAATCCCTCATTTAGTGGTACAATAAAGAATATTTATTATTAATATAGAAGTTTTTTTCAACCATATTTAATTTTATTTCACTTTAAATAAGGTTTTTGTTTTACTTCATCAAAAACAGTTATATCTACTGTTTTAGTTTGTCATTATCATCATCAGCATCAGCCTTTACACGTCTCACTGCTGGGAACAGAACTCTTATTGTTAAGAGGAATTTAGCAGTAGTCCCCACGCTGGTCCAGTGTGGGTAGAGGACTTCACATACACCTTTGAATTTCTTCGCAGGTTTCCTCTAGATGTTTTCTTTCACCGTAAAAGCCAATGTATTGTGGAAATAAATAATTATGTGTGCAAGTAAATTATTTGTAATTGACTGTTTATTCTATCAGAACTGCAAAGCCGTTCACAAGGACAAGTTCCAGTGATTGGTGGTCTCGACGATGTAGCAATACCTTCCACATCCAGAATATCCTTACCAGTGGCACATACTGGTTCAGCATGTGGTAAGTGTTATATATGTACAATGTAGGTAGATGTGATTAAAGTCATGGCTAATCATTTACAGCCCAAACCGTCGGTAGTCGCCGAAAGATATAAATTCCGGCAGTGTCGTCAAAGTAACGGGCAATCAGTGGCAAATTTTATGGCAGAATTAAAGAAAGCATCAAAATATTATGACTTCGGTACTAATTTAGACGACAATATGAGAGACCAATTTGTTTGCGGCGTAAGTAGTGATTTGGTTAGGCAAAGGTTGTTCGCAGAGGAAAGTCTGTCTTATAAGAAGGCCGTTACGATTGCTACTACGTTGGAGGCGGCCGAGCGGGATTCACATGCAATTGGAGATAAGGGCAGTAACGAGCGGAATGACTATGCGAAAACATTGCATAAGATACAGCCGGTGGGTGCGGACCGTGTTTTGTGTGAATCGTGCGGCGACCCTCGGCATCACAAAATGGAGTGCAAATTTAGTCAGTACGTGTGTGACGTATGCAAAATTAGGGGGCATTTACGGAGGATGTGCCCACAAGTGATGGCGGGTACTAATTATCGCAGCGCAATTCGTCGCGGCGACAGGAACCGCGGCTCCGCCAACCGCGCGCGACCTTGGCGCGGGGGCGGCCGAGGAGGTGCCAGGTCCGGCCTGCATTGGGTGCAGGGTCAGGACGCCGAGGCAGACGTGGTTGATGTTATCGCGAGTGGTTACGAAGAGGACGGGGAAGCTGTTATGAACTTGATGTCGTTGAATCAATACAAGCCGGTGTGTATTCCTGTTTGTGTAAATAACCGAATTTTGACGATGGAAGTAGACACGGGGTCAGCTTTATCCTGTATAAGCAGCGATACATACTCTCAGTTTTTTAACTACTGTACTTTGAACCCATGTCAACTTTCACTCAAATTTTACGATGGATCAAGTATTCGGCCACTAGGGTATCTGGAAGTAAATGTAGCGTACGGAAATAAAAACAAATGTTTAGATTTATATGTAATCGATAATGGGTGTACTAATTTGCTTGGCCGTCAATGGCTCGCCGAGCTTGATATCAGAATACCTCCTATGAATGTTACAAACAATTTCAAGTTGAGTGACGGGACTAATATTAAGTCCATAGACAGACAGACCCTAATTTCGGATTTACTTTCCAGGCATAAACCGTTATTCGAGGATGTGTTGGGCCGGTATACGGGTGGCAAGGCGTCGCTGTGTGTGCGCGAGGGGGCTCAGCCGATTTTTTGTCGTGCGCGGCCGCTGCCGTACGCGATGCGTGCGCGCGTCGACGCCGAGCTGGACGCCATGCTGGCAACCGGAGTCGTCGAGCCCGTCGACCACTCCGACTGGGCCACTCCTCTTGTCATCGCTAGGAAAGCCGACGGGGGTATAAGGGTATGCGCAGATTATAAGATTACATTGAATAAAGCTTTGCTGGTCGATAGGTACCCGGTTCCAAAAATCGAAGATTTGTTTACAAATTTAAGCAATAATCGTTATTTTACGAAGTTAGATCTGTCCCATGCATATAATCAGGTCGAACTGGACGATGCGTCGAAGTCTTATACGGTTATTAATACACACCGCGGACTGTTTAAGTACAATCGCCTCGTATATGGACTCTCGTCTAGCCCTGGAATTTATCAGAAAATGATGCAAACTTTGCTGCTAGGTATTCCTAATGTCGTTAATTTCTTAGACGACATATTAATCACAGGTGCGGACTTGGAGTCGCATTTAAAAACAATCCATGAGGTATTTAATAGATTACAAAGTAGCGGTTTAAAATTGAAAAAAAGTAAATGCTTGTTTTTAGCTGATGAGGTAACGTTCCTGGGGTTCAAGGTCGATAAGGACGGTGTGAGGGTAAACCCAGAAAAAATCAGACCGATAGTGGAACTAAGCGCTCCAAAGAACGTGGCCGAGCTACGTTCGTTTTTGGGCATGGTGAATTTTTATGGGAAATTCGTGCGCAATTTAAGTTCATATTTGCAGCCACTATACCAGTTAGTAAAAAAGGGGGTACGTTGGAATTGGAACATGCAGCACGAAGCAGCTTTCAAGCAGGTTAAAAGTTTACTGGTAAGCACGGACGTATTAGTGCACTTTGACCTTGGGCAGCAGTCGGTCGTCACATGCGATGCGAGCTCACACGGCCTGGGCGCCGTGCTAGCCCAGCGCGCGCCCGACGGCACCGAGCGCGTCGTAGCCTATGCCTTGCGCTCGCTCACCGCGCATGAGTTGCACTATAGTCAAATTCATAAAGAGGCTCTAGCTATAGTTTTCGCCGTCAGCAAGTTCCATCAGTATCTGTACGGACGTAGGTTTACATTACGCACGGACCACAAACCTCTGGTCAGTATATTTGGGCCGAATAGCGGGGTGCCGGTTACTGCCGCGAGCCGGCTCCAGCGCTGGGCTATAGTGCTTTCCGCGTACGATTTTGACATCGAATACGTGTCGACCGACAAAAACACGGCAGACGCTCTGTCCAGATTAATTAAATTACACAAGGACGTGGCGGTAGAAGAGGCAGATCAAATACCCGAACAGACATACTTACACTTTGCCGCGGACGCTTTATTATTAGATTATAATAAATTAAGGGCCTCAACAGCCTTAGATGCAATTTTAAGCAGAGTTTTAAGTTATATAAATGACGGCTGGCCGAAGGATTGCGAAATTAAAGAGTTAGGTCCTTACTTTAATAGGAAAAATGAATTGTATACGGAATTAGGGTGTATATGGGGTCACAGGGTGGTCATTCCTGTCTCATGTAGGGAGAAAGTATTAAAAGAACTCCATGAAGCACACATGGGTATTGTGAAAACAAAGAGTTTAGCTCGGGGCTACGTATGGTGGCCGGGACTCGACGAAGCCATCGAGGCGCAGTGCCGCTCATGTGGCGTATGCGCCGCCACGTCTAGCGCGCCGCCAGCGCACGCGCCGCGCCTGTGGGCGTGGCCGGACAGACCCTGGGCTCGGTTACATATCGATTTCCTTGGCCCGGTCCATGGACAGACGTATTTCATCGTAGTGGATGCGTATTCGAAATGGATCGAAGCTATAAAGATGAAGAGCACTTCAGCGGCGGCAGTAATACGGGTGCTTAGGGAATTATGGTCTCGGTTCGGTATTCCAAAACAAGTGGTCAGTGACAATGGCCCTCCGTATTCGAGCGCTGAGTTTAAACAATTCCTTACATCCAATGGCGTAGATCAGGTACTCACAGCGCCGTATCATCCGGCTTCCAACGGAGCGGCAGAGAGCGCGGTAAAAATATGCAAGGCGGTAATTTTAAAGGCATGTAAAGAGAACTTAGATACAGAGACCGCTCTGTGGAGGTACCTATTGCAGTATCGGAACACCGAACACGGTACTACCGGAGAGAGCCCGTCTAAGCTTTTACAAGGACGTTCGTTAAGAACAAGGCTAGATTGTCTAAAACCGGATAGGGGAGATCGCGTCCGAGCGGCACAGGAGCGGCAGCTGCGCGCGGCAGGCGGCAGCGAGCGCGAGCTGTGCGCCGGCGACCCGGTGTGGGTACGCCAGTACCGCGGCGGCGACAAGTGGGTACCGGGCACCGTACTGGATAGGCGCGGCGATACTGATTATAATGTAAACACTAGCAATGGAACCGGGGTCCATAGGCATATAGACCAGTTAAAGAGTCGGCGGGTAATGCTAAATGAAGGGGAAGGTAGTTTGGCTAAGCGTAATTCATTGGTATTTCCTGGCATTGGCGAGACAGTGGCGCAGTCGGAGACAGAGGAACAGCGGGAGACATGCCGCGCCGGCGTTGCCCGAACAGTAGACACAGATCATATGGCTGAGCCGACACCAGTCGATTTAGCTGCGGTCCCACCACATCCTGGAATAGAGCCGGCTAAATTGCCTGATTCCCCCGCGGGGCATTATTTGTCTTCGGTGGGTGCGCCTGTAGCCCCTAGAATTTGTAAACCCCCAATAAGATTCGGCTTTGAAGATATATTTCTAATAAATAAACGCAAATAATGCTAGAAAAGAAAAGATTGAACCTTAACTCAGGGTCATAAAGACTAAGATCTGCAGTAGGTCACTGTATTTTTGTAAATAAATGCATTTAAGTAAGGTGACCTACATTTTACCTACACGTTGTTATTACGTTAATTAAAAGTAGTATAGTTATACTTAAGTACCTAAGCGTGATCTATTACACATAGGTATTAATTTATCTTTGTCTGTACCATGTTAGTAACATAACTGAATGAGCTATTTCTTACTTAATCTAGATGTACCTATAGCGTGTTGTTTGAATCAATAGTACCTATGTATCAATATGTTATTTTGAGAGTACAAACAGTAGTTACTTATTTCTAATGAACTTTTACTTTGCAAAATGTATAAACTAAAGGTGGAGGTGTTATATATGTACAATGAAGGTAGACATACATTTTCATATAACGTTTCAGTTTGAATAAATCTGTCATCTCAGCTGGTTGTTTCACTTAGCCGCAAATCCCGAATTTAACAGTAAGTTGTTAAGTATTTTATTCAAAAGAATTATGATCATTTAAATCGTTCTCCAGGAAAAGATATCTCAGTTCATCTTGTGAAAAAGTCCTTGTGTCTAGGGTAGACCGGGTTCACCCAATCCATAAATATTTTAATTGCAGATGTGCCAATGGCTGTTGACGAACCTGTAAATGTTACAGTTCCTCCATCTACAATGAAAATTACCGAGTCTGACCAAAGTAAGATTTTTGAAGTTTTTTCTTAACATAATTATAGTAAATATTCAAAATCTCTAATCGGTATTTATAACTTATGGCAGACTTTTACAATTACCCAAAATATTTTTTTGGGTTGAATGTATATGTATCCATAGCGCTGTGACAGACAGATTGAATTGCAACATTCGAATCTTTTCTGGTGCGGAAGCCTAACTCCGAGGAACATTGTAATTCGTCATCTATCTACTATATATTTATGTGAAGGTAACTTTTGCGTGAACTTTCAGGACCGAAACGACGTTTGTTGTCAAAGTCCATGACCAAAACTGAGCGTGAATTGAGAGACACACTGAGGTTGACAAAAAATACTTTGAAAAGGTGCCAGACTTCAAAGAACATTTTAAAAATGAAAGTGGCCTTGACTAACAGAATAATTAAAACGTCGGCTTTTGAGGCCATTAGCAAAAAAATGACATCTGCGGCGAGGACATTTTTTAAAATGCAGATTTCCCAGTTTGGAAAAAGACCTAGAGGCCGAAGGTTTTCGCTTGATGAAAAAATACTGGCGCTCTCTGTTTATAAACCATGCCCAAAAGCATATAAACTTCTGGCAAAAATATGCATTTTGACCCTCGATAAA
This sequence comes from Epiblema foenella, assembly GCA_963556455.1. NCBI lineage: Eukaryota > Metazoa > Arthropoda > Insecta > Lepidoptera > Tortricidae > Epiblema > Epiblema foenella. The sequence continues at coordinate 10,665,674 of OY747097.1, read as the reverse complement.
ATTTTGCAAAAGGTTACGTTGTTCCCAGGGATAAACGATGCCCTATTCGAGCATTTGAAAAAAAGAGTGGATAAAATGCCCAGCCACCACAAATTGTGCAGCGTCATATTTGATGAAATGGCAATCGCTCCCCATGTCAACTTTGACAAGGGCAAAGATATCATCAACGGCTTTGTCGACAACGGATTTTCCAGAGAAAACACATTTTGTGACCATGTTTTGGTATTTATGGTGCGTGGTATCATAAAGAAATTTAAACAGCCAGTAGCTTTTACGTTTTGCGCGGGTGCAACCAAAACCGCTGAGTTGAAGAAGCTTATTGAAATGGTTATAGAAAAAGTTATGGCAACTGGCCGCGTCGTTAGCACTGTGTGCGATCAAGGGGCGACGAACATGGCTGCTGTGAACGCTCTGATGAATGAGACCAAAGCCAACTATTTGAGGGCAGATAAATTGTATAGAGGTGGTTACTTCGAACTCCAGAATCAGAAAATATATCCCATTTATGACCCACCACATCTAATGAAAGGTATTAGAAATAATATGATAACTAAGGATTTGGAATATGTGATGGAAGGAAAGACAAAAAGAGCAAAATGGGCGCACCTTGAGGCATTGTATAATCGAAGCCCGGGTTACAAAGGTGTTCGTCTTATCAGCAAACTGACTGCACAACACATAATTCCGAGCCAAATCCCGAAGATGAGAGTGAAGTACTGTACCCAGGTGTTTAGTCAAAATGTGAGAATTGCAATGGGCTACATGGCAGGTCAGTGTCATATAGTTTTTGTAACCTTAAACGTCTTGTCTGATGATGGCAACGGGAAGTAGCGTTAATACTGCTAATACAAATATTTCGTGCCATTTGTCTGACGCTCTAGAGAGCACCGGTCAGCGACAGACGGCCCGAGAGCCTCCTTATTGATAACAGACAATGTGATACTTTTTACAAACTTTTATTTATCAAGTAGTCCTCAATATTTGCAGTCACTTGCCGGTATCCGATTGAGCTGAAATTTGGCATATTTATTTAAATTAGTGTGATAAAGTCAGTAATTATTACCATTTACGACCTGCGACAATTTCGTTAACTACTATAGTTACTACGTTAGTTTCGCCCGGGCTTTCTATAGTATTCGGGCGAAGCCGCGGAGATAAATAATTGTATATCCAGTGTTTGTATGTGTCTGTATATATATATATATATATATATATATATATATAATTCTCTAATTTCAGGAACCGGGCATATTCCGAAAGAGAGTGTGGACACTGCAGATATTCTTCTTTTTTTTGACAGTCTGTTCGACTCCGTCAATGGAAGTTTCAGCAAGCCTGTCGGAGAGAAAATATATCGGTCTGCTGTAACGCCGCGGTCGCCCCATCACAAATTATGGTATAAAAGCTTAGCTATTTTAAAATCAATGAAATTTGTATCTGCAGGTGGGAATAAAAGTGTCGTACCTTCCATCACGAGTTGGGTAAAGACAATTGAGGCTTTTCTGGAAGTTACCAAATTTTTACACTCTTTGGGCCTGAACTCTCTATTGCTGCGCCACTTCAACCAGGATCCCTTAGAGAACTTTTTTGGTGCGACCCGGGCTCACGGACTAACAAATGTTATGCCTACCGCATGCGCGTTTATGATGTCCTATAAAGCGTTGCTTATAGGTAACTTGACATCCCCTCATTCCGTGGGTTCTAATTGCGAAGAGGATGAGGATACCTGCCTGCAATCTCTAAAATTCTTCCTCACAGAGAATATTTCGGTACCAGCTCCAGAGGATCGAACTGTATTCGACCATTTCGATAGGCATATAGACATAGCTCCAATTGACACACAAAACCTCATTACTGACAATTCCGTTACATCAAAAGAAAAATGCGCAGCAATAGCATATTGTAGTGGTTGGCTCATACAATGTTTGAAAAAAAAGGTTTATAAAAATTGTGAAAACTGTAAGAATGACTTGGAAAGCGATGGTATTCAGGAATTCCACTCCTTTATACAAATTAAAGAATACAAAAAGGACAAAACCTGGTTGTCCTACCCAACTCGCGAGGTATTTGACTTTTTTTGTCAAGTGGAACATATAACCATCGAAATTCTTAAAACTTCTAGTAATTTAATGAAAATCGCTGAATATATCGAATTAATAAGTAGAGTACACATTCACTCAAATTTCGTGAAATGCCCAGATCATAAGGAAATAATTTCTAGGTTGATTTTAAAACGGAGCATTGTTTTATTTTTGAATAATTGGTGTAAGGAAATAAACCAAATTCTGTCTGGGCACACTACATTTTGGGATGAGGACGATTATATGAAGCAGAAGGCAAATGATTATTTTTTAAAGCATAAAAAAGGGGTTAAATTAAGAGCTAAATTTATCAGTCTCATTTGTGGGGTCAAACAATAGAGAAATATTTTTTGTGGCATATGGTCCTTGTTCAGCAACAGTTCAACAGTTCTTAGTGGGTATTCAACTGCTTCCAATTCAGTCTGTATTCGTATAAAATGTCAGGTCCTACAATTTTTAATCCTAGCTATGTTATAGTCACGTTTTCGAAATTTCATCCAAACCCTTCAGGAATTACCAAAAAAATCCAATCTTGTTGAATCCTTCATATTAGTAGAAGGTTGAGGTAATTTCGTAAAACATAATTTAAGAGGACGATAGGAAGTACCATATCGTCCTCTTAAATTATGTATAAGTATGCCGTTTTGTCCAAAATTCCGAGTCCAGTTGTTGTTTTCTTGCCTCTGTTTTCTATTGCTCTGTTCTCTATAATTCTTAAATTGACGATTTCGACTGTAATCGAGTTCTCACATGCAAAACCAAATTACTAGAATCAAGTTCACCGAAATCAATCGCCACATGGTACAAAAGGACCTGTGTGCTCAACTGAAGACCGGAAACCAAGACGGTCTTAGGCGCCGTTTCGCTTGCAGGCCGCTAGCCGGGATTCCCCGAACGGGGTTTCACCTGGCCAGCGTGGTCTCGCGGGCGGCGTGAAAAATGTGTTTTGGAAATTCAAAATATTGAAGCCTCAAGAGGTTCTGCTCTATAACTGTCAGAAAGGAGATAAAAATGCCAGAATCCAAACGATTAAAACATCACGTTTACTAAGGCGTGACATTTTTACTTTGTATTTGATGTTCCAAAAAACCTTTTCTGGCATCTGTCCCATCTTTCTTGTTTACTTTTTGATTCCGTCTGATACTAAGTCCTATGTTTAATTTGAAAGAAAGAAAGAGTGAAGAAAGGAAATATTATTTCATATGCTACGCAGTCACCTTGCTGATGAGACGATTTCCTCTAGTGTTCAATGCCTCTTCAGATGCACCCATTTTGCTCGTTTTGTTTTGCGTGGTTTTCTTTTTATCCCGTGCTCGGAATTTTTAGTTAGTATATTGTTACAAACTCCTGTCAGGAGTTAGGAGTGTAGAGGCGTTGAATCATAAATGGGATTTATTTCTGATCTTGAATTTCAAACTATTTTAAAAGAATACCTGAGCATGGTTACTTAGTGTGTACTCTTGTTGTCAAGATTGACGTGTTTAAGACGCGTATGTCTAAATTATGTGCTACGCAGTCACCTAGTTGATGACACAAATTACTCTACTGTGCAATGCCTCCTGATGCACCCATTTTGCTCGTTTTGTTTTACTTAGTTTTCTTTTCATCACGTGCTATATTAGATGTGTTGATTCATTAAAGAGACACATCTTTGACCTTGAATTTCAAAGGAACGACCTTTATACAATTGACAACATTTCATTTTATCACAATTCCTTAAAGCAAAAATCCATTTAGAGATTAGGACTTATTAAATATTCGATTTTTATATTCGATAATTATCAAAAACACTGCAAATTACTTATAAGAAGCCATTAATGGGCTGAATAAGAATATTCCGTGACATAGACTAACGTGTCCTATAAAAATACTAAAAGTTATCAATGGACACGACATTGTCAATATTTACATCACGGATCTATACCTAAGACGGATTGAGTACTGCGCCGAAAAAGTGTGACCGAGAGATAAGTCAGGTCAGTGCGATGCATCTCGTTTTAAGTAGGGTGACCAAGCTTTGCTTAGTTTGGAACTAGGTCAAGTGTAATATTGGTAAATAAAATAAGACTTATTTTTTAAGAAATATTTATTACAAATGGAAATTCATTTATTCTTCAATTTAGGCATATTACATGCACCTATGAATGTCAAAAAATTACCACCGGTTTGTAAATTAAACCTTTGCCTCGAGAAGAACTGGCATAAGAAACAATATACATACAGTGTATATAAAATTACAGTATGACAATTATACAAAATTTCAATGTTACAGTAGAAAACATTTTAGTTGAAAATATTTTGTGTCAGATTACTCGTACAGAATGCTTTCACTGCCAAACCTCCCTGTCGGTTAACCTTATAATATACTTTGGAAATTAGTGTTTTTTTTACAAAAAAAATTAGATTCAGTAAGTTCAGTAATGTGTACGAAATACTTCTGCAAAACCGGTCCAAATCACCCTAATAGGTTTGGCATACCGTCTGGTCGTTTTATCGTAAAATAAAACCGATTGTTCCTTGCCTGTGAAATGATATTCCACAATTAGCATACCTTTCACTCTTACAAGCCTTGACGCAACATGATTGAACAATTTTTAACTAAATGTTATCAGCCGCTCATTTTTAAACTTCAAACTTGACATCATTTGACATCTTATGAATGTTAGGGATACCATTCAATATTAAAAAAATACTACTACATTTAATGCAATACGTACTAGGTTTTATTCAGTAAATAATCTTGACACCTTATAAAATTATAAATGAGGTCAAATGTAACTTATTATTCCTTATAAACATGCAGTGCTAGTATAAGCAAGTAATTATTTTCAGTACCTATTCTAAAATACCATAACGTATATTTTTCTACATTGGCAACTGGTGTGAGTGGGACACCGTGCTCCGATTTGTTGCTCTCGCTCGGACCGTTTTTCTTGTCTCCTATAGTAGAACTGTACTCAACTTACTCGGGAATATGGTTCAATTTTGATTTGTTGCTAAATGAAAGAGTTCAGTCCGTCGTAGGTATAGGTCCGTGATTTACACGACACTTGACAGTTGTGTGGTCTATCTTGTCAAGTGAAGTAACTGGGTTGACATCTTTCGAAAATCTGCATCTTTATCTCATTTTCATAATCGAGTGATAGAGAAAGAAATATACGAAATTCGGTCTTCGGGTGGTCAGAGTAGACCCTCTGAAATCCGTCACTGTGGCAGGTGACCCAATTACAATATCTAATTTTTATATCCTGTCGAGTTACTATTTGGCCCTGAAATACTTAGTGTCGCTATTAGCTTTCGATTCCGATAGCAAATAAGGTGGTTAATACAGAAAATAAAATAGCCAAGTCTCTACATATGAGCCGATGTGTTATTTGAGGCGTTCCATCATTTGTTCAAGGATCTCATACTAATCTCCGGTACCTCATCATCAGTTAAACTTGAATATGACAGTATGTGTAATGTTGACGGTTTTAGTCGCATCGTGATCGATATTTCATCGGAATCTGAGAAGTACCTACATTATTTATTAAGGAGTTCCATATTTCATCTGTGGTGATCATCAATATCATCATCATCATTCTATGCATAATAGAAAATAACCGAAATTGCCACATGAGTATCTATCGGCCTGTCACATTTGAAGTGTTCCTTCTCCTGGATCCCATCGCCTTTCCAAATTCATATGGAACTATCTCGCCCTCTTGGACCACATGGCAAAGATAAATCGATAAACATACATAAAATAACCGGCCAAGTGCGTGTCGGGCCACGCGAAATGTAGGGTTCCGTAGTTGTCCACCCGTTACATTATGCGGACTTAAAAGTTCGCAATTTCACTAAAATAAATATTTGTGGACACAATTTTACACAAATATAAATACTTATATAGATAAATAGATAGAAAACATCCAAGACCCAGGAACAAATAATCGTGCTCATCCACAGAATAAGAAATAGTACCACGGGCTTTTCACTCAGTACATTTCTGATTAGCTAGAATGCCGACTAGTTATAGAGCTACACGTCAGGGGCGCTACAGTCTTTGTGTATGCTTGCGTGTGTGCGTACTTGTGTTTGTGTATGTCAGTGTAAACATACTCTTGGTGGCCATTTTTTCGGTACAGCATACTAGATGACGCGGCTCTATAATTGTTGTGAGACATTACTTATCTTCGTAAGATACGACTCCATATCGGGATATTCCTGGAGTTTCATCCCAGACAGCTGCCGCACTAATCCGAGTCTTCGGCTAAGACCCCTGTCTTCATACGCAGCCTTCAGACTTTGCCATACCCGCCATGCGGTAGTTGCGTTCCGCACATGCGTGATGGCCACAGGGTTTATGCTCAAACAAATGCGAGCCAGAACCTTCTGCTGCTTCTTTTTGTCTTCGCAATCGGCTTTCACATCGTCTTTGCTCTCGACGCACTCCCACAAATCCTCTTGGATCAGGATCATTTTTATGAGAAATTTCCACGATCCGTAATTACCCATGCCGTTATATTTCTCCATGGCAGGAACAATAGCCGCCCCAGTGCTGGACGTCGCCAACGCGGTAATTAGGATAAGTTCGAAACGAATTTACACAGCATACGTAGCTTCGCAAAAACTCTACCTAAGCGAATGCTACCATATTAGAGGAAAACCACTTTAATAAGATATAAGTTAAGTTTAATCCGTGAATATGTTATGAGTACAGCTGTTAGAATATAGAACATAGTAACCGTCACATATTAATAGAAACGTCGTTACCTACAGCTGTTATGCAGCCGATATAGGACATTTAGTTTACGCAGGTTCTAACACTTCCTACCAAATTTCATAATTGTAGTGCTTATAGTCTCCAAATAAATCGGCTGTGACATACGGACGGACGGGCAGACATGACGAAACTATAAGGGTTCCATGTTTTGGCTACGGAACCCTAAAAATTATTTTCAATCTTTTATTCTACCGTTTTGTCGGCATAATTGATATGCATACGCATGCCAAATTCCAGCTTTCTAGTACTGTGCTAAGCCGCTGACGGAAGGACATGGCGAAACTATAAGTGTTCCTTGTTTATCTTATCTTATCTTATCTTATTTAGATGAGGGCCCTAGCGGATGCACTTCGACCCAGTGGGATCTTTTGTGCAATTGCCCCCTCCTTTATGCCTACTCCAAGCTGCTCTCCAGCATTTCCACAAACCGAATGGTGGAGTTCAGCGGGAGTACTCTAAATTCCTTTGGTTCAGGGTAACCATTGCCAAAGTCATTCATTCTTTGTCTGGCAAGGGCGTGACATTCACACAATAAGTGTTCCATTGTCTCGTCATCCTCGCCACACATCCTACATTCTGTGTCGTCTGCTAGTCCCATCTTGGCCAAGGTTCCTTTGACCCCGAAGTGACCCGTAAACACCCCAGTTATCATCCTGAGTTGCTTTCTGCTGTATTTCCAAAGTTTTTTGGTCCAGCCTGTATCCACTCCTTCCATGAAGAGCTTTGAGTGCCTTAAGCCCGCCTCATTCCTCCACTCATGTTGGTGCTTGGTTTTGGCGCATTCTTTCAAGGCTAGTGTTATGGTTCTCTGCGAGAGTCCCACAAACGGTTCCGGACCTACAAAACAGTTTGCTGATCCCCTTCTTTCAAGCTCATCAGCTTTTTCGTTACCAATGAAGCCCTCGTGCCCCGGTATCCATAATAGTTGCACTTTGTTGAGTCTCCCAAGCTTATTTAAAACTTGGATACCACTGTACACAAGTCTAGAGTCCACTTTCGGCGCTGTTAGCGCCTTAAGGGCCGCTTGACTGTCACTGAGTATATAGATATTCTTCCCTCTGGTTCGTCTATATATATTCACCTGTGCACAGGCAATTACGGCGTATGTCTCCACCTGGAAGACAGTCGCGAATTGCCCCATGCTTACACTACTACTATAGTCATTCGCATAAATGCCTGCACCCGTACCGGATCCCATTTTTGATACGTCTGTGTACCAGATATTGTCTTTGTTACCGTCGCTCGGTCGTTCAAGACCTTCAGCCTATTCGGCCCTTGAGGAAACTGTTGTAGTGAAGTTGTTATTAAACACATACTTGGGTTACAGTTTGTCGCATCCCATGTTTGTTATTCTGTCTAGAAAACTATCTGTTTCCATGTTTGTGTGTTTAGTCTTAGGCTTACTGTCGCTCCACAGTCCAAGCACTCTCAGTCTGTAGAGCGACTTGCGCGCTTCCGACTTGATCACCAGGTGAAGCGGTGGTAGGTCCAGTAGTACTTCTAGCGCCGCCGTTGGCGTTGTACGAAACGCCCCTGTTATAGCCATGCATATCGTTCTTTGCACCTTTTTCAGGGCCTCTCTGCATGTACTCCTTAAAGTCCTTGGCCACCATACCAGGCTTCCGTACAATAGTATGGGTCTCACCATCATGGTGTAGATCCATTTCAGTACCTTTGGGTTCAACCCCATGTTTTACCATACGCCGATCTGCACATTCCAAACACTCTCAGTGCCTTGGTTATGGAGAGATCTGTATGCTTTTTCCAATTCAGCTCCTTATCCAGTATAACACCCAGATATTTCACTTCATTGGACAGTTCAATTACCCTTTCGTACAGTTTTAACTGCTGTATGCCTCGAAGGGTTCTTTTCCTAGTAAACGGTATTATTACAGTTTTGCCTGGATTGATGGACAATAGGTGGCTAATGCACCAGTTCTCCACTTTCTTCAGTGCTTTGTTCATGATTTCTGATACTGTACTTGGGAATTTCCCGTTAACAAGTATCACCAAATCATCAGCATATCCTACCGTTCGGATAGGTCTATTATTCAGTTCTCCCAGGAGTGAGTCCACCACCAGGCTCCATAGAGTTGGCGACACTGTCGCCGCGACAGTACTCCGCCCTGTGGACAACCCTTTGTGGCAGTAGCCGTTATCTCATCCCCTAGAAGACATGACTTTATTACTCTGCTGTTTAGCATGTTGCCTATCCATTTACAGATGGTGGGCTCTATGCCGTGTCTAGCAGCCGCTTCGCTGATAGCATTATACGTGGTGCAATCGATAGCCCCTTCCACGTCTAAGAAAGCTGCCAAGCATAGTTCTTTGTTCCTCTATGGCTTGTTCAGCTCTAATTGTTACCAGATGTAGTGCTGTTTCTGTCGACTTCTCTGGCTGATAAGCACATTGTAGTTCGTGCAGTGGATGTCTCCTTAATGGGCCATCCCTTATGTGTCTATCTACCAACTTTTCCAATGTTTTCAGGAAAAATGAAGATAGACTTATTGGCCTGTATGATTTTGCTTCACTGTAATCCGCCTTACCTGGTTTGGGTAGGTAGGTTACTTGTACCATCCTCCACACGCGTCCTTGTTTACTACGGAACCCTAAAAAACATGAATATGTACTGAGAACCTCCTTCCTTCTATTGAAGTCAGTTAAAATATTTATGTCACACCCGGCCATAAAGTAGCAATTACCGCACGCTGCGCGCGCGGATATTCCTGGCCAGGGGGAGACATAAAATTTTGTACTTAGGGCGGTAATAAAAGAATGCGTTATTTTTTTTTGCAATGTAGTACCACTACTCGACTTCGAGTCCTGCCTAGGACCGATGTTGCCGTCCAAGCCAATCATTCGTCTCTAGTCTAATGCTCCCCATCAATATTGAAGAAGCGCAAATCATGATTAAATCACTATTCAACGGAACTAGTCTTACATATGATTAAGAGAGAAAACAGTTTATTGGAGCAAAACAGATAGGAATGAGGGTCAAAGTCAGACATTGCTAGAGACCGCTGCAAATGGTATAATTCGTTCCAGTTTAGATGGCGAAAATGCACTTAATGGTTGGTTTTAAATTTCGCCATCTAAACTGGAACGAAGTTTAATGGTGCCGTTATAATAACATAAAGTTCTTAAAAGATTTGTTCAAACGGGTCTAACCGATATTCATGTATTTACCTTTGTTACATAAAGTTGTAATAACGTGGAGAATAAATAAACTATTATGTTTTTCAGCCAGACAATGAAAAGATGACGATTGACAGATATATGGAAGACGTGCTGCGCCGACCCCAAAAATATGGCTAGCGAATTGTGATGACAATGGATGTCAGTTCGTCGAAGAAACCGCTTGACTCTTCATTCTAGAAAAACAGCTGAAATACTTACTCAACACGTCTAGGGCACTTCGTGCAACTGGCGGAGCCTGGCGCATGACGCACAATGCACATTACACCTGACGTTTACGGATTGTTGCGAAGTAGATTTGTTTGCTTTGCCCTAAGATGGACTGGTAAAGGATGCTTTGCGCTGCCCGAATATTATGTGAATACAAGAAAAAAAAAATAAGAGAATAACTTAGATAGAACATTTTTTAATGAATGCTCGTAAGGGAAAAGTACAATTTTCAAAATAAAATGACCGCATATATTAGAAACCAGAAGACTTGGTATTATAGTAATTGTGGTCTAAAATTTATAAAATCACCTCCTGTATCAACCCTTAAAGTCTTTGCACCTAGTTACCAAATACTCTGTATAATATCCTGCATTCGTATACATTCCCCAAGGTCTCTGCCCCTGGGGAAATGCCTATAAGGTTAGCCACCAACCAGCCTTTGGTCAATAGATTTCTAGAAAAAAATATATGGCTATATAAAGCCTATGGGCGTCCGGGCCCCATCGCCCAAGGTTTCGACCGCGACGACCGCAATTCGTGGCTGTTTGTCAGACCAGCATATTTGCGGCGTTTTGCGGCTTCTGCCGCAATTGCCTCCTTGGGGAATGTATACGAGTATATTAGTAGTAAGCGTTTATATCTTCCGTTTTACAATGTTTACTGAAGTAAAAACCTGCATTCAGATCATGGGACAAATCTATCAAATAACTATCACTGTATTAGTAGTAAGACGTGTCCTTTGAGGAGCATTTTGTATATGTAAATATGATAACTAAAAATGATATGTATCAGATCAGTATTTAAATATCCATACATTTCATGAAACAGGTTGTGTGGACTAGCTGAGATAAAAAATGACAATATAATTTCTATAGGTATGTCATGATATAATGAGATTAATATTTAAGACAATTATAATGCTACGTGGCATAATTTCGAATAGCAAAATTTACTAAGCACGATATTGTCTAAAATGTAGCTACTTCGTTCATAAACTTACTTATAGAAATGTAAGTAAAATATGGCGTGAATTGAAATAAAGTGAGCATTTATTTTTTTACATTGTCAAACTGATCACAAGATCAGTCTGTTTTAATGTTTCAAAAACAAATTATTTTCATTATATTTAATTTTCCAGTTTGCCATGGAAAACATGTAGAATACCGCGCTGGTGACTGGTATTTTATTTAGGTTTAAAGCAACTTTATGCAGAACATATATAAATATAATATGTAATAAGCCAAGCTAGATAAAATATTTCCATCCTGAAGGTCCAGTCAATATACTCGTGAAATAATTTTTGATTATGGTAACCCCTTTCATGTCTTTGGTAAGAAAAATGCAACGGAAACAGATTTATGAAACAGAAAAGTTTTTATACATTTTGGTTATTTATTTGCATAAGTTAGTTCCCTATTTTGTGACTAGCTGCTTCAAATTTGAATAGTACTCAATGGTTTCACTAAAACTATTCGGTGATTGACAGTAGTTTCTGAAGAGCGCGCGGAGTTTTAAATTGGAGCCCTTAGTTAATACCATATTTTTCTACAAAACCTTACTAAGACCAAATGGATTTTCTCATTATTGTTAACATTCTTTGTATTACCGCCCTGGGTAAGTAATATACTATTACAGATGATCCCGGTAGAAGAGTTAAAAAGGTGCATATTTGCAACTGCAAGATATTTTTGAAGTATGGAAATCTGAGCGATTCGAATCTAACAATCCATCCAACCTTTAAAGCTTGTAAAGATGTATCCATTTTTTCACCTTGTTGCCGTGTAGACGTGTAGTATGTGGAATATGAATGATAAATCTTGTTAATAATCGATTGTATCCACAAGTCTGGCGTTGTCAATCAGAGATAAAATAATGTTTTGTTAGTAACTTGTATCGAAGCTTTACCAAGTGCAAAGTCTTAGTTAGTACATTTCTCTTTGTTGAAAAAAAATACTTGAATTTTAATAGAAGCTGAAAATTAAATGGCAAGCATAGGATTATACAAAATTCTGTGTCTTAGATGTTACTACCTACTTTTAACTAAGGCGTTTGAGACTGATCAAAAATGTCAAGTCGGGAGATTAGTAGCTCTCGGAGGAACAAAGCACTGGAAAGTAATTTTCTCTTGGTAATGGTCAGATGTAATCTAATCACAAAACATTCAGTACTTTCTTATGGTTCCGTTTCTAATACAGTGTCCGACATTTGTAGCATTTACTAATAAAGTTTATTTACTTCTACTCTAAATGTATATAATATAAAGACCCAAGCTAGTTTAGAGTAGCGTTTTAGCAGGTCCTTAACATGTATGATTACTTTTGCACTTCGTAGCAGAACGTTGTGTCACATGAAATTATGCATACAAGTAAATAAATTTGTAAAAGTTGACTTTATTTTTGATATCTAATTTTAGATTGGCTCTGGTAGCTACATACGAAAACGTAACGCTGAATCAGCTAGAGGTTTAGCTTTCAACACTCGCCTGATGTATTGTTATGAGCATGAGCTTATGTAACTGTAACATTACAATTAACTCTTTTTCCCATATTTTTTAAACTAAACCAGACCATGAATTAAGATCGATATTAAAACATGTAACAATAACAGGACAAGATTAAATAAAGTACTTTTCATAAGACTGGTTTCATTTAAATGCTTCCCATAACCTTTTCTTTTTCGGCGGGAATAGGTTTTCCCGCCGAAAAAGAAACTAACATTTAAAAATATCCTAATCTACCAAGCGGGTGCTATATAAAATAAAAAAATAAATAAATAAATATTTGACGACAATCTTACACAAATCGAACTAGCCCCACAGTAAGCTCAAGAAGGCTTGTGTTATGGGCACTAGACGACGATATATTTAATAGATATAAATACTTAAATACATAGAAAACATCCAAGACTCAGAAACAAACATTCATGCTCATCACACAAATATTTGCCCTGACCGGGATTCGAACCCAGGACCGTCAGCTTCACAGACAGGTGCACTACCCACTAGGCTAAACCGGTCGTCAAAGTCGGTGTCGGTCAAGGTCGGTGGTGCTATATGTACCTATATAATGCGTTAGCCGTAGTTATGCTTATGTATATCGAGATATTAGTTTACGGCAGAAAAACTAGATGGCAGCACTAGTGGTGAACGTAGACTGCTTGAAGTTGCCGATCTATTTCAGTTATATACATTCTTATCTATGGACTGGCTGCCGCGCGTCGCCTCGTCGCAGGCGCCGGCCGCTGAGTGTACACCCGGCCACGCGATGCGTACGGTGTTGCGCGCAAGTTTAAGTTTAACCGACTTGGTAAGGGAGGTTAATGTGTTTTAATTTTCGTGTACGGTGGTCGCTACAAACATACTAAAAGATTTGTTTAAACGGTTCTAACGCGATATTTATGTATTTACCTTTGTTACCGACGTTTCGACACGGGTTGCACCGGTCTTGGTCGCGGTTCAACTGTCGTCTCAGCAAGTTGTCAACGGAGATATACACAACATTTGAATACCCTACAAAAATCTATCAAAATGTGAAGGGTAGACCCGAAAAAAGTTTTCTACCCGTCCACTATGTTTTTAATTGTCTAGGGCACGGCACACAACACTCACAGTATCCGCATACAAATCCGAAGATTTATCCCGAGATTTTAGGTTTTGTATCACTGGTCCCCAAGTTGCCGATAGATTGAAACCGTCTTCCCTATTGAAATTTTTTAGGTGTTTTTTGATCTCAATCGCTTCTCGTACTACTCGCGGGTAATAATGGCGATCAGTGGAGAGGATTTTGGGTTTATGGAGCTCAATCCAGTGATTCGATCCAGTAGTTATTAGGTGTTCGGCTATCGCGGACTTGCACTCGCAAGAAACGGGTATGCTGGGATGATGCAGCAAAATTTCAAAGGTCCTCCCGATTCACAAAAGTGGACCTAAATCGGATTTTGAAAACTACAGACCTATCGCAGTCCTTTCAGTATTTGGCAAAGTGTTCGAAACTGTCTTATACAGGAAAATCTATCTCCAATTAAGAGGGTGGTACACAGACTCACGACATGGTTTTTTACCTAATAGGTCCACGACCTCAAACCTTCTGAATCTGGTAACATACATAACCCATAATCTGGTTGAAAGAAAACAAGTGGACGTCATATACTTAGATTTCCGAAAGGCTTTTGACAGGATTAACTACGACACATTATTGCAGAAAATGGCCATGACTGATTTTCCCGAAACATTATTGAAATTATACAAAGGAGCCAAGTCAGAGAATTACTCCGTTACGTCAGGGATAGGTCAAGGAAGTAGTCTTGGTCCACTCTTGTTTTTGATCACTATTCCCGGATCACATAAATCATTCGATGATATTAATGTTTGCCGATGATGTCAAGCTAGTCCGGGTAATAAATGATCCATCTGACTCAATCAAACTCCAAACTGATGTAGATAGTGTTTATAGTTGGGGGTTGGTCAATGGTTTGGAATTAAACACAAGTAAATGTGCTAATATGACCTATTCTAAGGCGTCCCGGACCAACGATCGATCCTACACTTTAAATGGTGAGTCCCTACAAAGTGTCGAAACTATGCGCGATGGTACACTGTTTGATACTGAATTAAAATTTAACGAAAATATAATCCAGATCTGCAATAAGTCGCGGAAGGCACTCGGATTTGTTGTTCGACAATCAAAATTTTTCTGCAGTCGCCATGTGATCACACTATTGTTTAACTCATTTGTGCGTAGCCAACTAGAGAGTAACTGTGTTATCTGGAATCCACACGAAAAAATATACACTCTCATGCTAGAAAAAGTACAAAAATAATTCATCCGGTATCTATACATGAAAATACACGGCTACTATCCCTACATGTACCCCACACAGTTTGTATTGGGTATGGTGACATACCAAAGCCTCGAAATACGAAGGGAACTCGCATCAGTAAAATACATTTTTAAACTTATTCGAGGATTAATAACAAACCCATGGCTACTGCAATTTGTAGAATTCAAAGTACCGACATATTTTGTCAGAAGTACTCTCCGTCCCCGTCATAAACCGCTTTTTGTAATCCCCAGTAGGAGGACAGTCACCCTGGTTACTAGTCCCTTATATGTGGCACTGAATAATATAAATAATATTCTTCTATACGACCCCGCTTTGGACCTGTTCTCGCAGACGGAACCGAGGTTCCTGGCTACAGCAGCACGCTATCTGGAGGCAAACTCCACTCCCACTACTATTGTATAAAGTAACTAAGCACTGTGTTAGTCATAAGTTTTTGTAACCTATAACTTGCATGTTTGGTTTATCTGTAAATGTAAGTTGGTTAATAAATAAATAAATAAATTTGATTAAAATAAATCGAAAAAGATACACGCATTTATCTCTACTGTGTTCCAAAACGAATTTTAATTCAAAGTAATATACACCAATAGTGTATTTTGGTGTATGTAAATTGTAATCCAAGGGGATAAAGCACTGTTTTATATCACGGGCTCGATATTGAATCCTAAACGTAACGAAGGACTCCAGATTTTACTTCCGAGCGCAGCGAGGGTGTTATGAATCTGAGTGCGGTGAGGGATTTAAGCGCGCCCAAGACAAAAAGAGCTTTGTCTATACTTTTCTCACCTCTTGCAATACAATCAAGGACTAACTAGAAATAGAATCAAGTCCGCCAAAGCCCAATCACTTTCGTGACTCACCACGTTATTAGAATTTTATCTTCTATATTGTAGTCTGCAGTATTAGTCCGTATAATGCAGCGTCTTGTAGCACTCGTGGCTTTTGTTTTAGGTATTTAATAGTAGGTACATTACTGCATAGGCCGCGAAGGAAAGAAGGTCATCCCTGTTCCGGCCGAGGCCGTTCATCAAAAAACGCAATGAAATTTGAAAATTGTAAGGAAGCTCTAAATGAAATTCCAAGGATTTCAATAATAATTAGAAACAAGCGCGGCAGCAGCCCGCGGCCAGCGCGCCGGCTGCTGGCTGCGTCGTCGTGTTTTGTTTCAAACGCGACAGCCACGGGCGAGCAACGCGGAGCTAGCGCATCCCCGCCGCCGTGCGGACTTCACGAAATTAGACTTTAAAGATGTAACAATAAGAAGTATGAAAAGTGAAACCATATTATACCCGACGGGTTATAATGAAATTCAGTACAATATTACAACCCGCGGCTCAAGCTATAATGATTTGCTTTCGGTAAGGTTTGCATGATATATAATTAGCCGTTTTCGAGCAGGTGGTGTGAAAAGATTATATTTTTTTTATCGGATCTCACTTCTTTTTGTAGGTTATTGTGTTAATACAAATTTATGAACGCACCTGGAAACACCCAAATTTTTTGCATAGATGTAGGAACTACGAAAGTATAACTTTCTTACTGATTCTCGTGTAATTTTGTGAGCAGGTTCGTTAATTATGTAGAATTTTTGTAGTCAGTTCTTCGAAATTAAAGAAAAAGTCACTCGCGAGGCTACAGTTCACAGAACTACTAGTTTATGACTTGAACGGCTAAAAACTAATATTATATATAAAACTTGGTTCTGGTGTTGTAGGTCTGCCAGAGCTAACCGGCGTTCCGCTACAGCCCTGGATAGCGTGGCACTCCAATATGGTTTAGGATGGATTTAGGTATAAACTTGTCACTAGGGTTGTGATTAATTTTAACAATAGGGATATGAGAGTCGGCCGCTTTATTTATTAATAAATAGATCACACACTGCCTGGCAATCCTCTGTGATAATAAACTCATTAATTTTTTCCAACGGCCCTGTGTACGACGGCCAGTCGGCATTTGAATTATCAAGTGATCACTGCCTAGGGACTCGTTACTGACTTTCCAATTAAAACTGGTCGCTATATCAGTAGAAACTATTGATATGTCTGGGGAAGATTCTCCTAGCGAGCCATTCACAAGTTTAATCCTAGTTGGAGATGAATATAAATAGTCGTTTAAGGTTATTAATTAAAGTTCAATAAGGAGTCAAATATTTGACTGCCACAGCTGTCAATTTTATACGACCAAGAATTATGATGACCGTTAAAGTCCCCTAATAGCAGCGTTTTTTTATCACATAAGGAAAATAACTCATACCAAGGACCATATACAATAGGACTGACAATCTTCATACTACGTACCGTACTCCGAAAGTTAGTATCTCTCTACGTAGCTAGATGCCGCTAAGAGTACCGATTCATTCAAAAGTCGTAAATTTTATAATTTCCATGAATGCGCAAGTGAAGTCACAGTCATCGAACGTTCAACGACATTACAATTGATACAGTAAAAAGTGAAAAGATGGCGTTAGGTGCGATGTTTCATTACTACGTTCCGTTTCGGCGCACTTCACTATTTTTATTTGTACTTACATAATTACTTACAAATGAAATATATTTCACAGTTTGTTTACCTTGTTATTTATAATTTATCTTAAGAACCCAAATAATGATGTACCAAGCCACTTGTTTCAATAACAAATATCATTTCTTTGACACAAATAAATTTATAAAGCGCTTCACGCTAACACTAGAAAAAATATTTTTGCCAAAAAAATATTTCATGACTTTGGTGGATCTGTTAGCTTTTAATCTAGAACCACACCGATTTAATAGTTCACCTAGCAGACTCCACCAAGTCGATAGTGTCATTAATACCATTCCTTTAAACTAAATTGTAAGACAGCGGAAAAACCCATTGAGTGTTAATATTTTTCATCAAAATATTCAGGGTTTTTCCAGCAAGGAACTAGAAGTAGGCTTATTTTTAGATAATGATGATATTCAAGTTTTGTGTATTACTGAACATAGGCTCAAACAAGAACAGATGATATTTGACTTTGTGAATTTTAAATTAGTGAGTTTCTTTGCTAGAAAATCTGCCATTCATGGTGGCTCTCTCATAATTGTTAAAAGCTCTTTTAAATGCAAAGAACGGAAGGACATAGTAAAGTTATCAATTGAGAGGATTGTAGAAATTGCTTGTACAGAACTAGATAGCTATATAATTCTATGTGTATACAGGCCGCCAGCATCTGACTTCTGCACATTCGAATCCACTATGGAAAATGTGTTGAGGTTAGTAACTAAAAGCCAAAAAAATGTTATAGTTTGTGGTGATTTCAATGTCGACTTACTTCAACCATCTAACAATACCGTCAAGTTGTTAAGTTTGTTTAAATCTTTTAATTTGGTAAATTTGTTTTTTGAGCCTACCCGGGTAGGTGTTACCAGTGCAACCTGCTTAGATAATATTTTTTGTAACTGTGAATGTTTGGATAAGAAAATTATAAATTGTTTTAATTCCGACCACAGTGGTCAAAGGGCATCTTTCTCAAAGATAATTGAAGAACAACCCCAAACTATAACATACCGACCCATAACTAGTTCTCGTTTGGAGTTATTTAAAAATGAAATTAACTATAATATTTGTATGTTACCTTTTTCACAAAATAATTCGAATAGCATGTATAAAGATTTATTCGGCTCAATTATTGATCGCTTCAACGAAAATTTTGCGTTGAAAACTATTTCCGGGTTAAAAAATAATAATAATAAGATAAAGTTTAGTGATTGGGCTACTGTAGGCATACATAAAAGTAGAAATAGGCTTTATGAACTTTATGGTGAAAGGGAGGTGAACAAGAACAGTCATTTCCTGGACTTTGTCAAGACTTACTCAAGAATTTTCAAGAGAGTGTGTTTTACTGCTAAAGCAAACTATATTAGTTCGAAACTTAAAATATCTGACAATAAAGTGAAAACTGTTTGGAATATTATAAATAGAGAATCTGGTAAACTTAAAACCCGCAGTTGTCAAGTCAACATCCTCAAAGAAGACCAACAGGTCATGTCAAATAATGATGTTGCCTTGGCATTCGAGAATTATTTTTCGAATATAGCAAGTAGTACTACGAAATGTCTTCCGTCATCTGAAACCCAAGCTAACGCTTTACTTTGTGCTAACATTAGTAAATGTAATGTAACGTTTAATTTTAGTCAAGTTGATTCAATCAAAGTTATTAAAACTTTTAAATCGCTCAATTTAAAGAAAACGGAGGATTTATGGGGAACATCAGTAAAAGTTATTAATCATATCATAGATGTCATTGCGCCCCACTTAGCTTTGGTTTACAATAACTGCATATCAGAGGGTATTTTTCCGGATCTTATGAAATTTAGTAAAGTCGTACCTTTATTTAAATCGGGTGATTTGAACGACCTAACCAACTTTCGTCCTATATCGATACTACCTGTGTTAAGTAAGGTTTTTGAGAAATTAATGTTAAACGATATGCTAATGTAACTTCCCCCCCCCCCCCCCCCAATAACTAACTAACTACCCCGCTCCTACCCCAAACATGTCTCATAGCCCATCAAATAAATAATTAAATGTAAAACATAATTAATTTGGCCAAGTGATCGTCTAGTATTAAACCTACGTTGTGTACCGAAATAGCCCTAGTTCTTTAATGTGAAACAAATCTGACCTGGACTCTTCACTAACTAATCTAAACCCAACAAAGTCTATTAATATTTCTACCGAACCTACCAATTTTCCTACCAATCGCAACCTTTCCTACCATTTCTACTAAAATTCTCAAATCTTCACAACAGCTACCCTAATGCATTTTACCTACATTTTGTTTTTTAATCTTATAATAATAATAATGGTGATGGTACTAAATCTCCCTACGACAACCTTTAAAATTGAAATACTTTAGTTCTAGGATTTTATTGAGATAAATTAATGGGATTTAAATTGGGATTAAATAAGTTGTAATGATATTTAGCCTAAGTAGGTATGTCAAGCTGAACGTACGTATGTCTCGAACCTAGTATACAGAGATGTGCTAGCCCTATCATATTAGGATCATTTTGCAGGTTTGTAGGTATTAAGAATTATTTTGTTATTGGTTTAAGGCCGGGCCCCTCCATCCGCCCGAGAGATTGCTATCTCTCTCCGTTATTAAACAGAGACCAGTGGCTCTCGACCCTTACTGGACAAGCCTCCTCCAATATTTTTCTAACTCTTCGGAGTGTAAAGACAAATGTTAAAATGATAAATTACTAATATTTTGGGAGAGCCATGCCAGGTTTATTCAACCGCGTTGTCCCAGGACGCAACGAGCAAACAACCCTTTGTAGCTCTCGGGCTTAAAATTTGTTTTAGAAAAAGAAGACCATACAATTATAACAATTGAGTCTACTAGTATTTCGAAATTCGCGCTGAAAGATAAGGTGAAATACTGCTAGGCCTTATCTTTGGACATAAGAGTAGTGGACCGCTCAGCCTGTCACTAAATCAGAGCAATCCCATATTTCTGGGAAAGTCCTGCTATCCTATTGATAACTGAAAATGTTATACCTTCCTAAAACGTCTACCCATAGTTACATATCATTCACGAAACTTTGTACCATTTATTTTAATTGTTATTAAGTTAAATACCCGATACCATCTCAGATAGTGATAGTATTTTCTAGTTATTTATTTCACCGAAAATGCACGCACACCAATTTAAGTAAATGAACACTAAGCCTTGCTTCTTAATTGCTAATACCCAGCGTAGAACCAAGGTGAATAACGGACTAAATACTCAATCAGTTTCCTATTACTGTGAACCATTCTTAATGAATCCTAAACACCTAAGTAGTAGTACCCAGTAATAACCGAATCAACCTAGTACACGAACCCTAGGCTCCTAGGTTATATCTAGTAATGCCTATGACCTAACCACGTAAGCTAACCTGATAATCTAGATCGCCTTTAGTAATCAAATTATCAATTACCCCCTTTAACTAGATAAAATGAATTAAACCTCTAATTATAAACCTGCTTCCTCTACTTCAGTGTAAGAAGTTAACCTATCGTTATCCCAAGTTGATCTAAACTGTAGAAACTAAAATCCCTTACCAGATTTAGTTTCTGAGAATGCGTATTCCCTAACTAAGCTCTAAAGAGTTCAGTCGGCTAAACTGATGTTTGCAACCCTATAGCCTGTGTACTTGTCTCCCTCCACACGTCCGAGGACTTGGCGGTGTGAATAAGACGGCCCTATTGTGTATATAAAGATAATATATAAATATATTTAGCAAGACCGTCCCTCAAATACTGTGAACTTTGGTGAGTGGAGTATACACTCCTGTTCTGACCCAAACTATGGCAGATCTCACTTCCATTCAACAGCTGGACATTGAGACACGGGAGGACTGAGAACGTCGCCTATGTTGGTATAGAGGCGGACGCCAGACAGCACCCTCAATCTGGTAGCAAAAAGACTCTGAATCATGCCCGTTTGAACACCGTTAGGTGGGTATGACTCCTCAGGTATACTGTAAACCTGGACAAGGTTCTGGCTTTTTAAATTTATTCAAAATATAAAAGACCCCAGAATTTATTAATATAATAATGTCGGAAAAAGGTGATCCCTCATGATGTAGAGAAAATCCCTCAACATAACGAACCACCCTTATGCCAATAAATACACCCACCAGAGTTTCTATTACGCAAACCAGAGACCTTGACAGTCTGAGCAAAAAGTGAAAAGTCCCGTGCGCTCCGCAGGCACAGCTATTTATAACTAAAAATATGATTGCTGGCATCGCTAGAATCATTAGACCTGCAAGCATCGATAGGACCATTAACCTCGCAGGCATTGCAGGCGTCCCCAGCATTGCCAGCATCGCTAGCATCGCTCAAACGTAACTACACCTTACGCCCATGCGTTTACGGTCGCGAATCGGTCTTCACGCTTTGGCTGATACGCTCTTATTGAAAGGAGTTGTACTCGTCGGGTAAACTATTCGATATGACCATATTTGGTATTGTTTCGTGATTGTTTATTAAATGTAGTAATTCCTTTACTATATTATGTAATGTTCTGTTTTCATAATGGTTTAGGTACTGATCTCTATTAATTTCTCTTAATTGATGTGTATATAACTAAGATTCATTTTTAATGAATTATTTACGACTACTTTATTATTCTTTCTTTAGCATTCAGGAAGGAAGGCGTTCATTGTAAGCATCCTTCTAGTTACATTTGCCCCCTCGAGGATTTGCCATGTAATTGCTAATGAGCCATTCATGAAGAATCCTCGAACTACTATTATGTTTATATAACTTACCATACCTTAGATTTGTCAGTGAACCTATTCTTCCCACCCCGTCCCCCCATTGCCTTATCTTAAACGTGTATGTGTGTTTAAACCAATACTCATTGATTGTTAGTGACTCAGTATGAGATCCAGTCCTCTGAATTCCAATAATGATTCATGACAACCTTTTCCCCAAACCTTCTCCGTTTGCGCGAAGTACCAGGTTGTGAGGCTGATAGATTCTAATAATCCGAGTTTGTAGTATCATGTTGGATGTCTAGATCTGGCCGGGCATCTATCGATCCATGTCCACATTGCCCGGACGCATGATACCCCAAAAACTCCCCACGCAAATAGAAAAAATCCTTTATATAAGTACTAAGATGTTCATGCGCTATTAATCAGAATTTGAACCAAATTTCGATACTTTATCACCATTTTCAATCAAACTTTCTTGGAGCATGTCACATACTTGAATCAGATATTCGATTTCAGACTAATTTGAACACCAATTTATGAAATGTTCATTTATGAACTTAGTCAATCAACATTCGTCACTTCAATGCTCCGACCTTCCCATTCGTCATTTAAATGGCTGACAGAACATTAAAACTCAAAATGCGATTAACTATAATGGATAACAATATCCATAACCAACAATACCATTAATGAATCCCAACCCTGTTCCCTTATGAAATTACCTTTCAATTCAATTATTATAATAATAATGTACCATTGCTATTGACTATGTGTAATTTTAAGTGACATTGTATATTGTGAAATAAATAAATCAATCAATCAATCAATCATTAATTTGAACACTTCATCACTAGTGCAGTAAATCAGTCTTACTTTGACATCAATAAATTTATTGCCATTCTACCAGATTTATAAAATTGCACTTTTACCAAAAATATAATAAAAAAACCATATACATAAAAGAAAATAAAAATGTTAAATAATCTTCAGAAATGATTGCACTTTGACAAATCATTCTTATTTACCACCCTCCATCACACTCCGATAATTTTGTTCTCGAATGATCCTCTTCAAGATGTGGTGTGTATACCAGTGGCGGCGGCCCCCTACAACCCGATTCCCACCGGCTTGCCCTAAACTTTTTGCTTACGTACATCAAACTCATAAATCATCAATAAAAATACAGCACTTAGTAATGCGATTGACTATAGCTTCACACAATAGATTTCAGCCAGACATCTAATCACAAGTCACAACATTCACTACGTATCCGCATTACGCATTGCGCTTGAAACGGTAAAAAAAACCCGACGTAAATTAGCCTACCTTGGGTATGTTTCTCATTCATAAAAATGGCACACGACCATCAAAATTGCACGCACACACTCACAAATTCTGTCGTAGACGCAGGTCGCCAATAACCCGCAAAATATCGAGTTTTTGGAAGATGATCGAATTTGAATTTAAACCTTAAACATGAGCCAATAAGGTTTATATTAGAATGCACTGCTTGGCCATTTCGAAACATTGCCATACTTCTGTTATATAATACTGCGTGGAATAAATTGCGCAAAATTATATTATCAATTTCGATTCTTTATAATTAAATTATGCACAAGCTTTAAAAAAAGACATAAATCGTATCACAAAACACGAAAATCGAACGTAGATTGAAGCTCGGTAATTTATTTACCTACAAGTGCGCAAAGAAAGTTTCTTTGCTTTTAGATTCGTTGGTAAAAAATTGAATGTAATGGCAACACAGTCATTTGCCCGGTTGCGGTACGAACAGTGTGAAAATATTTATTATTGTAATTCTTATGTGAGTTTAGTTAATTTTGTGCATAAATATAGATTAGAAAATCAAGTTAACCAGTGAAATTCAGATTTACTAGTATCTTGTGCATGAATAATTCATTTGGGGAGTGGGTTGTAGTTTTGTTGCGAGTATTTGAAGGTCAGTTCGTTGTGTTCGTCAGTGTTTTGAGTAAAAGAAAGTACCTATACTTTCTTTTACTAATGGCGTTATAGCTGCTTTAGTTAATTTCGATTGTTGTGTCGTTGATTATTTACTAAATGAGTCGTCTTGTTTTTCTAAGCTATCGTTTGAAAATAAGAAGTTTGATGTGCGTGTCGTGCTCGCCCAGAGATAAAAATTGATTACAAGCGGAGGGATGGTTTCTTTAAACACTTTCACAGCGGATTATATGACAAAGGTGGTATACACTAACTGCGAGGGGTTTTGCCGAAGGACACATAGCGCACGCTTCACTATACCACTATAGAGAATAAATGTTAAGGTAGGTTTTTTTTGCTCGGGGTTGCCCGGCGATAATTCTCACGCGCCGCCACTGGTGTATACACCCATAATTTTAGTCTTAGCTTCTGTATAGTACTAGTCTACAAAAACTACCCTTATATATAAATGGGTCGAATCATATTACGATTTTAGCCTACTGATAAGATTTTGTTAGACTAGTTGTGTGTTCAGGTCCCCACAAAAAACTGACAATTCCAGGTTGATTACAATCCAACACTTGTCTACCTGCAACAATCCATTTTCACAAAAGAAAACCCCTTCCCCCCTGGTTTCATACATCACTAAACATTCATCATATCTCAGTAACTATCCCACTCAATCAACATTGATCCATCCTCATTCTCCCATTCGCACGACTATTACAGGTAGTCAATGTCCTGATCTGTAATCCTTAGTGAATATAAATTATCACTGTTAAAATTAATCCAATAAACCATTTTGATCTATAAAATTACTACCAAATATTTACCCTTTCTGTCAACAATGAATGTCAACTATTGCAATAAACTGCATTTCTATAATTAATATTTCCTCGCTTCATTGTTCGATATAATTAACAGTTTACATTATTGTAGTTTATTTAATCTACTGGCAACAATTTGCACGCTTATTTTAGAGATATATATAAAAAAATAAGTATCTAACTTGACTCACTCTCCCCACTCTCCACCATGATCGGTGGCGCCATTGCCATCAGTCCTCATTATTTTTTCGTGCACGGCAACAGACGCACGCGTCCACTACGACTTAAAAACTATAGCCTTTTTTCGTAGTGAAATTCGCAGCAATGCCTAAGCGCAAGCTAACACATCAAGAAAAAATCGAGCGTTATCAACGCAAGTTAAGGAAATTACAATGTATTCCAAGTTCGGATGAACAATATCGTAAGTAATTTTGTTTTATAAGGTTTTTCCGTTATTTTTTATTGATCGACTATTTAGTCGCTCTGTGCCTTTAAAAAACCTTATTGCATTAGTACATTACGCGTACTCCTTGAGAGACGCGAGCCCGGGGGTTGGCCGTGAGTCAACACGAAGGCATGATACTTAAATCTACCCTCTTTTATTTTTATTATTTGTATTACTTTTATAAAAGTAAATAACGGTTTTATGTCTTATCTTGTCTAGAAAGCGACGACTTTCTTGAACCAGAAGTACCAGAGACCGAGCCGGTCCTGAGCAACCAGTCTGAGTGGCAAGACTCGACTTCCTTAAATAATGTCGATACTGCAGAGGTCGCACCTGAGGTCCAACTTGAGGTCCCACCAGAGGACTCAGTAGCAGATCCATTACCAGCGCCTGCTCCTACAGGCCCGAATTCGACACAAGAAACGGTAGAAGCCACGGATTTAGCCCCTGAGCTCATTTCGGCGCTGGGGGAAGCTACGGATGAATCTCCCAAATTCGGTGAGAAAATTCATAGCAATTTGGCATCCCTATGGCTACCTTTGCTCCGGAAGGGTTTGACAAAGGACGCAAAGGAAAAAATGTTAAAAGATTACCTTGTCCCAGAAAACTGCACTTTGTTGCAAGCCCCAAAATTAAACCCCGAAATTTCCGCAGCTATTACTGAATTGGCGCGAAACCGCAATAAGAAAATAGAAATAGCGCAACAACAACTAGGGGTTGGTATTACAGCTGTTAACCGAGCAATGACACTGCTACTCACTTCTGACGACAAAGTCAAAGCTATCAAGCTATTGAGCGACAGTTGTCGCATTTTATCGGATTTACATTTTTGTGAGACCCAAGTTCGCACAAAATTGATAACACCCTGTTTGGCGAAACCCTTCTTGAATATTATCCAAGACACGGAAAGAGATGAGATGCTGTTCGGAAGTAAACTCCCGGAGAAAATCAAAACCTCAAAAGTAATTGAGAAGCAAGGTTTACAAATAAAGAAGTCGGTCCCCGCTCCTAAGAATATAGCGACACCGTCAACCTCAAATTCAACGCTACCCCGCAATAATTACCAGTACCAGGGAAACTGGTCAGGCCCTTCGCGTTATCCGTCGAACAGGGGGGGGCGTGGAGGGCAGAGGAAGCCAGCGTCGACCCGCAAACCAACTCCGAACCCATCGTCCAGACCAGTGGGTCAGGGCAAGCCTCGTGCCACGACACAGCAATGAATCAGGTACAGCACGCGGGCAGAATAAAACACTTCTATAATTGTTGGCTTAAAATAACTTCAAACGAGGTTATATTAAATTGGCTAAAGAAAGGATACCCTATACCTTTCGATAGGGAGGTTGTTCAAGATTTTGTGCCTAAGGTAAATTGGTCAGCCACAGAAAAAGCCGACATGTCCATGGCTATCCAAAATTTATTGCAGTTCGGTGCAATTACACCTTGCATCCCTAGCGATGATCAATTTATTTCTGGTACCTTTCTCGCACCAAAACCTAACGGAAGCAAACGCTTCATCCTTAATTTACATAAATTAAATAAATTTATCCCTAAAGACCACTTCAAAATGGAAGATCATCGAACTGCAGCTAAGCTTATTCCAAATCACGGGTACATGGCTACAGTGGATTTGAAAGAAGCTTACCTATTAATCCCAATCGCTGCTCATAGCCGAAAATATCTGCGTTTCCATTTTGAAGACGACAACTCAGCTTTAATAACATATGAGTTCACAGCCTTGCCCTATGGGCTCTCTTTAGCACCGAGAACCTTTACTAAGATAATGAGGGAAGTTATGACATACCTGAGAGGTCAAGGTCATAAGTCAGTCTTTATTTTAGACGACATTTTATGCATTGGGGATAGTTATGACGAATGTTTACGTAATGTTCAGCAAACCGTTGATTTACTAAAATGTTTAGGGTTCGTAATAAATACTCAAAAGAGTGTGTTGGAACCTCAGCAGGTTTGCCGATATTTAGGCTTCATGTTTGATTCGGTAAACATGAGAATATCTTTAACTATTGAAAAACGTGAAAAAATCGCCGTCCTGGTAGATAAATTTTTGTCATTACCCATTTGTACCATCAGAGAGTTCTCTCAACTTATAGGAACTCTTATCGCTGCATGTCCCGCTGTTAAATACGGGTGGCTTTATACCAGAATATTAGAGAGACAAAAATTCCTGGCATTACAACGAGATTCCAACTATAACAACAGAATTAAATTACCGGAAGTAATTTTAGATGATCTAATTTGGTGGAAAAATCAAATATCCTCGTGTTATTTTTCATTCATCATCATCATCATCATTTCAGCCGAAAGACGTCCACTGCTGAACATAGGCCTCCCCCAATTTGGGGGGGATTTGCCATAGTCGCCACGCTTGGCAAGCGGGTTGGCGACCGCAGTTTGATGGTGGTAATGATCGAAGGATGCTGCTGCCCACCCTCCGATTTTCCCTTATTCGCCTCCTACGAAACCCACGGGAAGAGATGGGGTGGCGCAATTCTTAGCCGGCAACCACACGGGGAATATTTTTCATTATTACCAATTGAATATTCACTTGAGATTTTTTCGGATGCGTCTCGCACCGGATGGGGAGCCTTTGCTAATAACTCCCGTACACACGGAGCCTGGAGATCAGAAGAAAGAATGTTCCATATAAATCAATTAGAACTATTAGCTGTATTTCTAGCTCTTAAATATTTCGCACATGACCGTCGCAATTGTTCTATACTACTTCGTATAGATAATACGACAGCGATCAGCTACGTAAACCGCATGGGCGGCGTCCAGTTCCCACACCTAAATGATCTTTCCAAACAAATATGGCAGTGGTGCGAGGAACGAAATATCTGGATTTTTGCGTCGTATATTAATACGAAAGACAACATCGAGGCGGACAGGGAATCACGAAAAGTGAATTCAGATACAGAATGGGAGTTGTCTAATGTAGCGTTCCAGCGTATCATAAACATATTTGGAGACCCAGATATTGACCTTTTCGCTTCTCGCGCCAACGCAAAGTGCCAATCGTATGTGTCATGGCGAAAAGATCCAAACGCGATAGCAGTAGACGCGTTCACCCTGAACTGGAGCAGATATTTCTTTTATTGTGTCCCGCCGTTCTCTGTCATATTAAAATGTTTACATAAAATAATTCATGACAAAGCTAGGGGAATCATGGTGTTTCCAGTGTGGCCATCTCAAGCGTGGTACCCTTTAATAATGTCCTTGATTCGATCTGACATAATATATATGAATCCCGACGAACATTTGGTGTGTTCTGATTACAGAACCCGAAGTCCGTTCCAGAGACACCTTACCCTGGGTGCAGCGGTGCTATCCGGCTAGCATACCAGTGACGCGGTATTCCAGCAACCTCATGGGATTTGATGTTATCTTCTTTTGCAAAAAATACCATTCTACAATATAACGTAACGTTAAAGTTATGGTGGTCTTTTTGTTCACGCCTTGGTAAGGATGTTTTTGACAGCTCTATCAGCCTGGTTTTAACATTTCTGACCGAGCAGTTTAACCAGGGTGCGTCATATGGCTCAATCAACAGCCATAGGTCAGCGTTGTCCCTGTTTCTCGGCAATAACATTGGCAAAGATGAACAAATAAAGTGTCTTTTAAAAGGCGTTTATAAAGTCAGACCTAGTTTCCCAAAATATACACACACGTGGGATCCTAAAATTGTTTTGGATCATATTGCAGAATGGTATCCTAATACGACCATCTCTTTAGAGAAAATTACTAAAAAGTTAGCCGTATTATTAGCCTTATGTACGGCTCACCGCGTGCAAACGCTATCACTGATTAAAATTCACAATATACACTTTGGCCCTAATGGCGTGAAAATTGTTATATCTGATATAATAAAGACCTCTGCTGCCGGCAGGGAACAGCCAATCTTGTTTCTTCCCTATTTTGAGGAGAAATTAAATATTTGTGCGGCTACGGTTCTGCGAGACTATCTCTCAATAACGAGAGATAAAAGACCCCAGAACTCTGAATGCCTCTTAATAACTGTGAAGCGTCCTCATAGGGACGCGACGGCACAGTCAATAAGCAGGTGGATAAAGCAGACTCTGGCAGATAGTGGTGTGGACGTGGCAACATTTAGTGCTCATAGCACGAGACATGCTGCCACATCTACAGCCGCTTCAGCAGGGGTGAATGTCGAACTTATTAGGAAGACCGCCGGCTGGTCTTCTACGTCACAAACGTTCGCAAGATTTTACAATCGTCAGATAACTGACGAAGGTATTTTTGCGAGATCAGTGTGTAGTTATAATTTATCGGATAACTAACCAGATTGGTCCCCAAATGAAAGACTGATTATTTTCCATAAATTAATGAACAATTTTTGTTTTGTTTGTAATTAAAAACTGAAAATATACAATGATAAGGTACTTTGTTTTTATTATTTACTATACATGCAGAACTTTGTCTCTAAACAGCTACAATAATGTAAACTGTTAATTATATTGAACAATAAAGCGAGGAAATATTAATATGTGATCAAACGAGCTTCGCAAGCGAAGTTCGATCAATATTATATGACTCGCTTCATTGGAAGATATAATTTCCCTCCCTCCCTTAAAACCCTTATCTTGAAAAGTTTTGCATATAATCTCTAAACTTAATGAGGACTGATGGCAATGGCGCCACCGATCATGATGGAGAGTGGGGAGAGTGAGTCAAGTTAGATACTTATTTTTTTATATATATCTCTAAAATAAGCGTGCAAATTGTTGCCAGTAGATTAAATAAACTACAATAATGTAAACTGTTAATTATATCTTCCAATGAAGCGAGTCATATAATATTGATCGAACTTCGCTTGCGAAGCTCGTTTGATCACATATTATATACACATATTTATTACGGGCACAAAACCTGAGACTTTTATTTAAATTTTTCCTACCATATCAGAATCAATTTCTTTCTCTGCCTACAATAATTGCAAAATGTAACAAATATCAGCTATTTTCTAAATAAATTTTACTCAAAGAAATAATTTATACTCATTTTTCAAAAACTAACCCATGAAATGCTTTATATACCAAGAATATATAAATTGTTCTATTCTATTTGTAACTACAATGTAATATAAATATACTAAATAAATGTAATAACAGAATTTAATTATTTCTTCATGCCGAAGAAACCAATGAGTGAACGATCCCTCATCAATAAATACATGTTTATTTTTTTTAAGTATTTACTATTAATTGTGCTTTTACTTATGTTACTTTATTTTAATGTAACTGATTGTAGTCCCAGCATAAATTGCACAAACAAAATATATTCATTTCCGAACACTATCACCCGTCTTATGATTTTCACGGCTTCTAAAATTCTATTTGCCTTGCTATTTCTAAAATGTGAACTTCAATATCGCTTTTAAATAACAATTACCCTTTTATATTTCAACAATAAACAAACCCTAGGATTAATTAAATGCTTTTTCCTTAGGTACTCCATGACATGACCAATCTACTATGAACGACATCTACAATTCTTTTAATTACCCTGAATTAGTAAAGAATTATTTACAAAAATAACAATTTAGTACTATAACTCACCCCGATTTATTATGTGGTAAATCCGGTAGAAATCATTAATTACATTAATATCACAACCCACAAACACTAAGTAACTGCAAGATTTGTACCTCTCTGTTCTCTGGACTTAAATCACTTTCTACCCCGAGATTACTTGATTACTTTATAGGCACTTGTAACGACTTTAATGCTAGCACTATGTATGGTAATTCTTTCAACGGTTAACTGATTAATTTGTTATTTATTCAATATAAATAAACACTGCTTTTGTTATATACTCGCGCTTCATTTCTACGTTAAGTTTCGTCACTATTTTGCTTGGAAAACATACCACATCAATAATTAACTGTCCTCTTTCCAAATAAAAACATAAATTCCATTTTTCCGTATTTAAACTAAGCTTTTGTGGTATTTTTTTCTTGTGAAAAACTTTTTACGCGTCTTCTCTAACTAAACTAAACCCAATGTCAAACTTCCAATGAAACTTCAAAGGTTGCGTTCAGAAATTTGTATCCTTTTATACGCGCTAATTTCATTAAGCCTCATCCAGACGATCCTGCAATACTGCATTTAATACTTGTGTATTTAATTACTCGAGACACTAAACCATACTTTTCAACGAAATATAGTAAATATTAGAAATTATCTTCATAAAATAATTAATTTATTTCGGACAACCTCTACAGTATAATATTTTAATGTCTGGTATTAATTTCCAATTTCAAATTTTCGTGATATTCAACCCATTATTGCTATTTTGAGCCTAGTAATGCCACCTATCGACATACGATTTCTTTTAATTCTCTACCTCACTGTCACCATCCATCATTGAATAGTATATTAATAAGAGAGAGAGAGCGATATCCAACCATAAACTAACCATTTTTCTAAAACATTCTACAGTGATTCTTGAATTCATTACTACGTCATTGGTATTCGTTGATGAATAGGATAATAGAAAAGAGTGCAGAAAACACATATTTTATCTTTTTCTTTTCTGATGTGCCTCTCCACTTTTAATGCAATCTACATATCTTCTATTAGAAATTCTTGATCTCAATTGTTGTGATATCTGTTATCGAATAGAATAACTGTTATTATCCTAAACATATATAACTACCGCGACACCTGAGCGGCTACCGTAAACAAACGAAGTCTTCCCTCCCCGTCCCACCTATACGCAAACTTGCAAGCGCGACAGAGAGGGAAAACCCCGCCCACTGCTGTTGAATGGAGTAATCTTTACGCGAAATAATCGAACCGATTTTTACGTAACTACTCGTTTTTATTTAATGATTTACCTATTTGTTTATTCAACATAATTTTGAATACGTCTACCTAAACTAAACAATAATTCATAAATAATTTATTTAGTTAAAACCGACCATAGCCTATTTTTCGTCCCTATTTTCAACGACAACACTAGTATAGTTTTCTACCAATCACAAAATAAAAACATGTCTGCCGTTCTTTTGTTAAATTGTTGATGTGATACAGAAAAAATAATTATTCTTCGTGTCTATAATAATTTTAACTAAAAAACCTGAGTATCTAAGCTTATGAAAATTACCACGCTTATATTAATTAAGCTGCATGATAAAATGGAAGAAGACTACGTCGCGTTTGTTTTCAAACAAAGACCATAACACTACTGCACTTAAATTTAAAGTGATTTTGATGAATTGATGAAATGTAATACCGATTGGATGGCTGGTAAGTTACTTTTTCTTTTTACTATTTCTCCTAGTGATTAAAATCGTCCACGCACTTTTCCGAACAATTCCTGTATGTAATAGACTTAGATTAGGGGGGCTAATTAAACCTTATTTTTACCAAAAATGAGATGCCTTTATAATTAAATAATATGAGGAAATGATTCATTATGGGGATATAAATTATTAAAATGTTTTGGGAATACATTAGTTCGTGAAACGAAAGTCTAGCAATCTTTCCTAAATACCTATATACCGGCTGACGTAGTGATCATTAAGACTACATTGGAAACAAGATCTTCTTTAATTTTACTAGGGCGACATAACGAGCGTGGGATGAGTGCGCATTCTTAGCGATCTAATTTATAAAGTATTTGATAGCTGATTAGCTAGATTCGGTCTTATTGACAACGGGGTAAAGTTAGTCCAAGTGAATACTGTAAGATTTTTCTTGTCGGTAGGAGTGGTTTTCGTTCGTTCGCAAGATGGCGGAGTGATGTATATAAATGATATACGATAATATATTGGAATGACATAGCCAATCGTGGACTAATGGGTATTAGCCGCGCCCATTAAGGTTATGATTGGTTGATGACATCACTTGGATAGTTTAGTCTATTAACTGCAACCTCTTTAAATTTTATGATAGCCTGGTAGTTGAACCTCACAAAGTGTGTCCGGGATGTCTGCGTTAACCGCGTTATCTGCGTTATCTGCACTGTCCGGATTGTCCAGATTGTCCGCGGTTTTGAGGGGTATAAAAGGCTGAGTCGGAGCAGTTAGCTTCACTTAGAATTCGTCACTCAGACTGTCAGGGTCTCTGGCTTGCTCAGTAAAATCTCTTGGTGGGTGAATTTATTGGCATAAGAGTGGTTCGTCATTATGAGGGATTTTCTCCCCATCATGAGGGATCACTTTTTGGCATTATAACTAGTAAAATTAGTGGGTTTTTGTATATTTTCAATAAATTTAAAAGCCAGAACTTTGTCCAGGTTTACAGTATACCTGAGGGGTCATTCCCGCCTAACTGGTGTCAATGGGCATGATCCAGAGTCTTAGTTGTTATCAGGTCTGAAGGTGGCCTGACGTCTCTTCTTTACCAACACAGGAGACGATCTATCCTTCACGTTCTCACAATGTCCAGCTGGCAACGTAAACGAGGCTGCCATAGTTTGGGTCAGCATAGAGGGTGATCCTCGCTCGTTGAAATTGTGCAGTATTTGGAGAACGGACTTGTTAAATATATTTATATATTATCTTATATACACGCTAGGGCACCTTACCTGCATCGCCTTGTCTACGGACGTGCAGGGGGAGGTACATACACTGGCTGATAGGTTGCAAAACATCGGAGTAGCCTGCCGAACTGTTACAGCTTAATTTAGGGAATACGCATTCATTGAAACTAAATCCTAGGTAAGGGATATTAGTTTCAACAGTTTAGTTCTAAATGGGGGTAGAATTAGGGTAAATTCGCACACAATTATGAGGGAAGTAGGAAAATTAGATCCGTACGCGTTGGGTTAACTTGGTTTAAGATAGGAATTACATTATAGGTCGCGAGAAATTCATACGGTAATATAATGAATCGGGAATATTCGTCATAGGCAAATATAGACTCCAAATGATAGGTAATCCAATCTTCAAACAACCGCGTAGGTAATCTAGATTCAGGCAAGCTAGCGATCTAGCTTAATAGCTATTTTCTTACTAATCTTAGATAGTAGTTAGGAGATTGGTAGTACATATTTCCGGGTTAGGATATTTGGCAGGGGTTTTATTTAGGGCCAGATTCCGGCGTAGTAACGCTAGGATTTCGCCTGACACCATAGATGAGGTCTTGCAGTATTTCTCCTTATCTATTGGCGCGGATTTCGAAATACTAGTAGACTCAATTGTTATAATTGTCTGATCACCTTTTTCTAGAACAAATTCTAATCCCGAGAGTTACAAAGGGGTATTTGATCGTTGCGCCCTGAGACAATGCGGTTGAATAATCCCAGCATAACTCTCCCATAGTGTTATTAATTTATGACATTGATTTTACACTCCGAATAGTGTTAGAAAATATTGGAGGGGGCTTGTCCAAGTCTGGGTCGAGAGCCACTGGTTTCTGTTTAATAACAGAGAGAGATAGCAATCTCTCGGGCGGTCTGGAGGGGCCCGACCTATAACCAATAACAAAATATTTCTTATTCCCTACAACCCTGCTAGAAATCCTAATATGATAGGGTTAGCACATCTTTGTATACTAGGTTTAAGACATAGGTGCGTTGAGCTTGACATACATACTTAGGCCTAAACCTTATTTAAATCCCATTAACTTCTATTTTTACAACAACTTACTACAATTACTTCAAATCTAAAGTTCGTCTTAGGGACATTAGCGTAAATATTTATTGCGTACTGAGGGATGAGAGATTCAGGGTTCCGTCAATTATCATAGAACTTTGGGTTCTTACGGTTCTCAACAATAAGGGGGTCCTACCACTAGCGATCACGTTCTGGCCATTAGTTACGTCACAAATAAAACTTCAAGTAAAACTTCATAATTAT
The DNA here is from genome assembly GCA_963556455.1 of Epiblema foenella. Lineage (NCBI taxonomy): Eukaryota > Metazoa > Arthropoda > Insecta > Lepidoptera > Tortricidae > Epiblema > Epiblema foenella. The sequence continues at coordinate 10,630,280 of OY747097.1, read as the reverse complement.
TTTTATTCTTTATTTTTATATTTCGGGGAGGGGTAAATTAGTATATATTAGTAGGAGGGGGGGCGTTATGCTACATGTACTTACTTGCTTACTTTGATAATCGTCAAACTTTTCTAAAAAGCAAAGTGCTAATTTAACATTATTAAAAACACACAGTTTGATACTAATAATACACTGTTATAGCGTACTAGGTAGACTTAAATCGGCTGTAGATGTTCTGAAACAGCTTTTTGTTTGAAAAGCCTTTTTTTTTTAGAAAAGCTATTTATGTGTTTTTATTATGGGTTAAAAGTGTATCTAGAAATAACCATGTTTGATGACATTGATGATGATGAGATCCCAACATATATTTTCCCTCGTCTGTCTGTATGAGTCCTGATCATGATGAAATTTTCGCTAACCTATTTCTTATTTTATCTTCAGATTATGACTAATTTTTGTTAAAATCATGTATTGTAATAATAGTCGAAAATATTATGAAAGAACTTTGCCTACTCTGTTGTTCAAAGTAAAAATATGTTCAAGTCTCCATTATAACCTTTTACTATATTCCCTTTTTTTCTGCTTTGCAGTTTTATAATGATGAAGCCGACATCTAGCAATGATCTATTTATTAAGCTGATAATTTGATGAGTTACAAACAAGTCATCCATCATTAGAGAAAGTTTGGTCCGGCTCGCTAACTAAAAAATATTGAGTACTTCTTCTACTTTCACAATATATGGATGACTCCAAACGTAAGTACATATAAATAAACAATCTATTGACTAAATAAATTTGATAATGTACCCAGTCAAATTTCTGGTTTCACCGTGCTCTCTGCAGACCCCAAGTCTGTTCAAAGATTTTTCAAAGAATTTCAATTATGCTATTTCATTGACACCCAGTGTCCAAAATATTTTTTTTTACAAACTCTTAAATGTCATATATTAATACTATTCTCATTTAATCTAATTTCTCTACTTTTTCATTTTCAGTTGTGAACAATCAACAGTACCTTGGTAAATGATTGGCTAACTTCTCATTTTCTCCTACTGCAGTACTTTCAAGGTAATTATTTCTTTCAAACTGTATGCAGTGCTAAAATATTTTATGAAAATGATGTCCATATAACTTTGAAGACAAAACTAGTGCGTGCCTACGACAAATCAAAAAACTTACGATCAGACAATAAACCGCGGCCATCTCTCAATATGCAAGTGCACTGATATAACTAAGATATTGATGATGATGACAGAATCCAAAAGTGGCTACAAGCAAAAGGCTTGATAAGCTGTATCTAACGCCCCCTATCCATTGCACCGGGCCATGAAGTTCTAGATCTTTTATAGTGATAATGATGATGACGATACTATATAAATTATAACTAACGCCCCCTGAATCTCTAAACTCTTACAAAGTCCATTATTGATTATCGTTTCAGCCCTGTTGGTAGCGACGCGGCTCACAAAGCTGTAAGTCCCGGGTTCGAATCCCGATCAGAGCATCAATTTTATAATAATTTTATAACTTTCTTTAAACTAAAACAATGTAATCTAACATCATGTAAACCTGTCATTAATGCTGTCATATTTTTCTGTTTCAGATGCAGTTCATAATAAAAGTCTATCGAACACATCCCACACTACATCAGCGGCAAATAAAGACGTGGCGCGCCCGATGAAAAGCGACCACCGCAGCCTATGGACGCCCCCTACTCCAGAGAACTCGAACATACTCTACTTACATTACTTGTGACTTTACCTACTTGAAATAATAAACTCTTTAGCGATAAGACCGCCTGTCGTCTACCTCTACCTGTATACTAATGTTGTTTTGATACTGTGTGTAGCCGATTGTTGAGATGTAATAAACTGAAATATTTTTCGTGTACAATTTCTAATTGAAGGGTCCAAGTCAAAATTTGTTCACACTCCGTTTTCACGACAGCAAAATGTTGCCAAAGGCAACCATAACCTATTCTGAGACATGTTACACCTAGACGAAGGCCTAGGGCTCCAATCCCAGGTCACGGCCACCAAAATGTAACTTCCCCCCCCCCCCCAATAACTAACTATCCCCCGCTCCTACCCCAAACATGTCTCATAGCCCATCAAATAAATAATTAAATGTAAAACATAATTAATTTGGCCAAGTGATCGTCTAGTATTAAACCTACGTTGTGTACCGAAATAGCCCTAGTTCTTTAATGTGAAACAAATCTGACCTGGACTCTTCACTAACTAATCTAAACCCAACAAAGTCTATTAATATTTCTACCGAACCTACCAATTTTCCTACCAATCGCAACCTTTCCTACCATTTCTACTAAAATTCTCAAATCTTCACAACAGCTACCCTAATGCATTTTACCTACATTTTGTTTTTTAATCTTATAATAATAATAATGGTGATGGTACTAAATCTCCCTACGACAACCTTTAAAATTGAAATACTTTAGTTCTAGGATTTTATTGAGATAAATTAATGGGATTTAAATTGGGATTAAATAAGTTGTAATGATATTTAGCCTAAGTAGGTATGTCAAGCTGAACGTACGTATGTCTCGAACCTAGTATACAGAGATGTGCTAGCCCTATCACTGCCGTCTCAAGGAGAAAAACCATAAGTGACAAAAAGTAAGTTTCGAGATAAAGCCAAAAAACTTTAGATTTCTTGTAAATTATTTTATAGGCAGAGTACAAAGTTGTAACTTTTGTTTATTAATAAACAAATATTGTAGAATTTTTAGCAATTGCGCTTTTTTCAATTATTTATTCATTTAAATAAGATATTTAGAAAAAACCGTTTCTGCCTCCTAAAATAAATATAAAAAAAATATGGATACTAAGAATAAAACACACAAGTGAGCATTTGTGTTTTTTGTGCTAGTTTTTCACTTTGGTATCTAAGTAAAAATAACACAAGTACGCACTTATGCTCGCTTTTCCGAGTCGGACAAGAATCTGAAAAAGAACAAGTGGGTACTTGTGTTTTATTTATATAGTCCATTATTGCACTTATGGCTTATTTTATAATAGGGTTTCATGAAAACACGATAAATATCAAACGAATTTATTAAAAGTAAACAAATGAGATGCTTTAAGTAGATATCTTTAGGTATTTATGACACATTAGTGAATGCGATACTTAATATTGACCTTAATTCTTAATTAATTATCATGCTCATTTCTGAGATTAAGAGCTTTCTCATCACTTGCAAGATCTTAAAATTTTAGCCTATTTGGAGGCATAAGCTTTTCAAGACGCTGTATGATGTCTGTTCTTCTTTTTTAAGATGTTTCTGGGTGCATCATTCAATTTAGGTGTCGGAAAGCTATTTGTTATAATATTTGGTTTAATAAAGTCCAGCCTAGTAGGGTCACCTTCAAATGACGTTTATATATGGTGACATATCTGGTAAACATAGGAATATGTACAACTGCTTCCGTTCCAAGAGACGCCTTTGATGTTCCTCTGGCCATACGAAGCAATCGTTAACATCTTTCGTAGATGACTACCGCATCGTTAGTAGTCTGATAACCAAAACGAAACAAAAAATGTTCACATAGCCACAAAGCAAGCATACGCATCCTTTCTTGCAGAGCATAGGCAAAAACCATTACAATATTATTGCAGACGCATCAGAAAAAAAAATAGGTCATATGTTAGTTACCATATATATTTTTTTACAATCACCATGCAAACTAAGAAACGCACTATACAACAAAGATAATATAAGAACCTAGGTAATAAAAGATTCATTTATGACTATGCATGACATTATATCACCTTATACTACTAGAATTGTTAAACTATTATCTGTTAGCAGACACTGTCATTCTGCATAAAGCTGTTATACGTTATAAGCTCCCAAGTTCGTGTCATAGTATTCAACATAGACCAATAAGTAACTTAACACAAATATTAAAAAATGAAGCCTTATCTAGAACCGTATAATACAGTAGAATATGCGCGCCAGGCTTAATATATCTACTTAAAACGAGCGAACGAGATGAACAACAAACAAAATTTGGTTTCCTTTTTAGGCTAGGCGCCAAGATTGTAGTGTGAGTGAAATAAATACTTACAATTATTTATTGTCTCTAATTGTAGTCACTTATTTACAACTGAATACTCATATTTTGAGTAAAAGTAAGTGAAGTAGGTATTTGAATGCGTGCGCGCAATCTCCTCCCTACGAAAGTAATCGGCGCGACTGACCAACATGCCACGCCGCAATCCGTGCTTGCCAAAATCTGTTTTTGAGTGGTCGGAGTGGGGGACTTGTACTAGCCTAATAAAACACAAGTAGCAACAATATTCTAAGAAATATACCACAAGTTCATATTTTTGACGTGACAACGTCTTATAAATTGGTTTGCCGGGTGACACTTCAAGAAACTGCGTTACGCTCCGCTCACGTTATGCGCTCACAATGAGAGCGAGTGAGAGGCATGGTTAGCCCGCCTAAGAGCGAGAGAGACAGACATAAAAAGTCGTTGTCACGTAAAACTTTCGCCCGTATACCGACTTTACAGGCAACCAATTTTTGTAGCGTATACTAGTTTAAAAAGTCATAACTTGCCACATATGGTTTTTCTGTATCCTGTATACCTTACTTGTATAAATCTTAATCTGACTAGAAAAAACATTTTTGCCAACTTATGTGTTTTTTACATCAAAAATTAAAATTATGTTTTTTCTTCTTATGATATAAAAGCTGGGTTCAAGCCCAATACAGAAATTTAAAAAACCATAAGTGGTCACTTAACCATTTTTCTGTATCTTATTACAGAGTTATGTTTTTTCTTCCTCAAAAAAGGGCCAATTTTCCCAAAATGGCATGCACTTGTGGTTGTCTAAATCGTGATCTACAAAAGATATAGTAATATCTCCTAGAGAGAAAGATCACATTTTTTTTCCTGATTACAAGGCTGGTAATAAGTCCATTTTGCAAAAAATGTCACTTATGGTTTTTCTTCTTGAGACGGCAGATCATATTAGGATCATTTTGCAGGTTTGTAGGTATTAAGAATTATTTTGTTATTGGTTTAAGGCCGGGCCCCTCCATCCGCCCGAGAGATTGCTATCTCTCTCCGTTATTAAACAGAGACCAGTGGCTCTCGACCCTTACTGGACAAGCCTCCTCCAATATTTTTCTAACTCTTCGGAGTGTAAAGACAAATGTTAAAATGATAAATTACTAATATTTTGGGAGAGCCATGCCAGGTTTATTCAACCGCGTTGTCCCAGGACGCAACGAGCAAACAACCCTTTGTAGCTCTCGGGCTTAAAATTTGTTTTAGAAAAAGAAGACCATACAATTATAACAATTGAGTCTACTAGTATTTCGAAATTCGCGCTGAAAGATAAGGTGAAATACTGCTAGGCTTTATCTTTGGACATAAGAGTAGTGGACCGCTCAGCCTGTCACTAAATCAGAGCAATCCCATATTTCTGGGAAAGTCCTGCTATCCTATTGATAACTGAAAATGTTATACCTTCCTAAAACGTCTACCCATAGTTACATATCATTCACGAAACTTTGTACCATTTATTTTAATTGTTATTAAGTTAAATACCCGATACCATCTCAGATAGTGATAGTATTTTCTAGTTATTTATTTCACCGAAAATGCACGCACACCAATTTAAGTAAATAAACACTAAGCCTTGCTTCTTAATTGCTAATACCCAGCGTAGAACCAAGATGAATAACGGACTAAATACTCAATCAATTTCCTATTACTGTGAACCATTCTTAATGAATCCTAAACACCTAAGTAGTAGTACCCAGTAATAACCGAATCAACCTAGTACACGAACCCTAGGCTCCTAGGTTATATCTAGTAATGCCTATGATCTAACCACGTAAGCTAACCTGATAATCTAGATCGCCTTTAGTAATCAAATTATCAATTACCCCCTTTAACTAGATAAAATGAATTAAACCTCTAATTATAAACCTGCTTCCTCTACTTCAGTGTAAGAAGTTAACCTATCGTTATCCCAAGTTGATCTAAACTGTAGAAACTAAAATCCCTTACCAGATTTAGTTTCTGAGAATGCGTATTCCCTAACTAAGCTCTAAAGAGTTCAGTCGGCTAAACTGATGTTTGCAACCCTATAGCCTGTGTACTTGTCTCCCTCCACACGTCCGAGGACTTGGCGGTGTGAATAAGACGGCCCTATTGTGTATATAAAGATAATATATAAATATATTTAGCAAGACCGTCCCTCAAATACTGTGAACTTTGGTGAGTGGAGTATACACTCCTGTTCTGACCCAAACTATGGCAGATCTCACTTCCATTCAACAGCTGGACATTGAGACACGGGAGGACTGAGAACGTCGCCTATGTTGGTATAGAGGCGGACGCCAGACAGCACCCTCAATCTGGTAGCAAAAAGACTCTGAATCATGCCCGTTTGAACACCGTTAGGTGGGTATGACTCCTCAGGTATACTGTAAACCTGGACAAGGTTTTGGCTTTTTAAATTTATTCAAAATATAAAAGACCCCAGAATTTATTAATATAATAATGTCGGAAAAAGGTGATCCCTCATGATGTAGAGAAAATCCCTCAACATAACGAACCACCCTTATGCCAATAAATACACCCACCAGAGTTTCTATTACGCAAACCAGAGACCTTGACAGTCTGAGCAAAAAGTGAAAAGTCCCGTGCGCTCCGCAGGCACAGCTATTTATAACTAAAAATATGATTGCTGGCATCGCTAGAATCATTAGACCTGCAAGCATCGATAGGACCATTAACCTCGCAGGCATTGCAGGCGTCCCCAGCATTGCCAGCATCGCTAGCATCGCTCAAACGTAACTACACCTTACGCCCATGCGTTTACGGTCACGAATCGGTCTTCACGCTTTGGCTGATACGCTCTTATTGAAAGGAGTTGTACTCGTCGGGTAAACTATTCGATATGACCATATTTGGTATTGTTTCGTGATTGTTTATTAAATGTATTAATTCCTTTACTATATTATGTAATGTTCTGTTTTCATAATGGTTTAGGTACTGATCTCTATTAATTTCTCTTAATTGATGTGTATATAACTAAGATTCATTTTTAATGAATTATTTACGACTACTTTATTATTCTTTCTTTAGCATTCAGGAAGAAAGGCGTTCATTGTAAGCATCCTTCTAGTTACACTAATGCACTTCAATAGAAATAAACTTCTTACAAGTAATCATTTCGGTTTCACAAAAGGGCGCTCCACGACTGACGCTGCATCTGTGCTTATTAAGTATATTTACAATATTTGGGAGAATTCTTGTGATGCGATTGGTATTTTTTGTGACCTTTCTAAAGCATTCGATTGCGTGGATCATGGAACGCTCATTTTGAAACTTAAACATTATGGTCTGTCTGATAATGCGTTAAGCCTTATGTCCTCATATCTTAGCAATAGAACTCAAACAGTTGTTGTAAATGGAACCCAGTCTAGTGGAGCTGTAGTAACGTTAGGAGTGCCTCAGGGCTCTATCCTAGGTCCATTTTTATTTTTGGTTTATATAAATGATTTGCCGTCTATAGTAAGTGATCTTTGTGACATAGATGATACATCATTAATCTTTAAGGTTGACCGAAAAACAATAGAATGTTCTAACATTAATGGCACACTGGTCAAAGTACTTGATTGGTGTCAGATTTTCTTTGCCTAATGTTAGACCGGTTGAAACTAATATTCTTTTAAATAACGAGTGTTTAGAGATTGTAGATAAAGCAATATTCTTAGGTATGACATTAGACAAAAATCTACAATGGAGTCCCCATATAGCCATTATGGCACGTAAATTAAGTTCAGCCGCTTATGCTATTAGAAAAATCAGACAACTGACCAATGTAGAAACAGCTCGCTTAGTTTATCACAGCTATTTTCATAATGTTATGTCGTATGGTATTCTGGTTTGGGGTAAAGCAGCTGACATACAGACAATTTTTATGTTACAAAAAAGAGCCATTCGCTCCATATATAACCTGGGCTCACGTGAAACTCTAAGAGATCTCTTTAAAGAAATTAACATTTTAACGGTAGCATCCCAATACATCTATGAGAATATTATTTATGTCATAAAGAATCGAGAATCATTCTGTAAAAATTCTGATATCCATAATTTTAATACCAGGAATAAAAATAAAATTGCCACTCACAAGTTTCGTGTCCGTAAAGTTTACAAGTCTTTTGTAGGTCAATGTGTTCGTTTTTATAATAAGTTACCCGATGAAATTTTGAATTTACCCTTTCCAGCTCTTAAAAATTACCTAAAAAAAACTTTGATGTCAAAGGCTTATTATAGGGTTGAGGACTATCTAACAGACAGAAATGCATGGCCCAAACCAAATACCTAAATAGCGTAAAGAGTCCAATATTTTAATTGTATCTAGTTGACACATTTCTTGCGGGAAAGCATATCAAACGATTCGACATGTTTTGTTTTCTTGTGTAACTACACATTGTAAATACCTATTGTTATTTTTTCCTCGTTTTTCTTTCAATTCTCTTTTGTTGTGTACCATTTACATTTACTTAAGTAGGTTAAGTAGTATCATTGTAATAAGCATATTTTGGAGAAAATGACTGACTGTCGAGTTTCTTTCGGCGTTTCTTCTCGGCAGTGGTCTCTTGAGAAACGCTAGTAGTTTTTGACTTGTAAAAGTGCCTTTGCGGCCTACTTGCAGAATAAAGTTCATTTATTTCATTTAATGTCCGCAATTATAATTTAATTTAAAAAGATTAATTGAAAGTTTAGATTCTGCGCGAGTTGAAATGAAAATTGAAACGTCTACCACTAACTCGCCATTGGATCTTAGTATTCGGTTAAGCAAACGTTTTCACTCATACTGAGATACTATGATAGCAGAGGGGCTAAGATGATCGCTTATATGTCGGACATATAGCATTCGTCCCTTACTGTCAAGTATGTAAGTGCGAGAGGGACGAATGCTGTCCGACATATAAGCGATCATCTTATCCCCTCTGCTTTGACAAAAATGTTTCGTATGTCCGGATTTCCAGTTGTTCTGTTCTACAGGTCGCATTTTCTCAACCGATTCTCATGAAATTTTGTGAGCAGGTTCGATAATTAATTAATTCTTTGTAAAGTCAGTTCTTGGCCATATAAAAAAAACACTCGCGAGGTCGACAGCTCACAGAACCGCTAGTTTATAACTGCAAATCAAAGTTTTTTTTTTTAGAAAAATACCAATTTTAATAAATATTTTTTGATTTACATACTTATATTTAAATATTCCCCTTATAATTTATAAACCTATCTTCCGCATTAAACCTATTTAGGTATTAAGAGGTGCAAGTAGTAAATACTGGCCACATACTTATACAATACCTAAATGTCAAAAATGTTCTACAGTCCTCGAATCACAGCTTAAGACAGAGTAATCAAATTAATAAAACGTATATTTCTGAGACTAGCTCTAATTTTCATTGGATATTCCTCCACGAAGATAATTCTAAAAAATCCAAGGTCCATTATACTGTTTGTAACATAATTATAGTGAAATACCTAGCTTAGTTTATAATAAATAAATATATAATATGTAATAAATAATGTGGGTATGATCATATACAAATCGACCCCACCTAGTCCCGAACAAATTAAGCAAGCTTCTATTTTCTCTCTCCTCTGACACTTATACGAGTATATAGATAAATATATACTTAAACACAAAAAGGAGTTGCGTTTCTTTTAACTACCGATATTCCGCATCACCTATTAATTTATTGAAAGAAAATAAACCTTGGTAGCTACATTGAACTATCTGTAACTTACTCTATAGTTTGGTAAGAGGAAAAATGTGAATATAATAAATGTGTTAAATCAAAGGCGATTTCCATAAACAAATGAAGGCCCAAAATGAAAGGGACAAATGTATCGCATGACATTTCCGTTCTCTTCTCGATGAGCGTCAAATTTTGTAATTAGAATATCGGTTTGTTTACAGTGCGGATATTTATGAGCATTGCATGTTTACATATTTTTTCACTCTTCTTAGGCAGATATAATTGTGTATGTAATTTGCCTAGGTATTTAAGAATAAAGTATGTTTAGATATTTGTTTCTATTTGCTGTCTATATGAGGTTGGAAAAAATTGTGTAGATATTTTTGACTCCTGCTTTGTTCACATATATATGAAAAACAAGTGCATAGATGCTTTTGTCTGCGTGTTTGTCTACATATATTTGTCTGTCATTGTACGTATATTTATGAACGTATTAGCGTACACAATTTAATGACTCGATTAATGTTCAAATATATCTGATCCAAATTGTTGTATGGATATTTTTGGCCAACAGATAGTAAAGATATTTTTGTCGCTTTGGGAACGTATATATATTTATGCCCTTGACTGTACGCGTAATTTAATTTTATACACATTTTACCAGTTCACCAACGCCATCTAGTTATTTTATGTATCAAAAATTGGCGAAGTCGTGAGCAATCTTGAGCAATCAATGATTCCAGTGGTAGTGCCATCTATTAAATATGATCTGTTTCACGTTGTTGATGAGTAAAAAATATAATCTTTAAAAATTGTGTATAGAAGGTATATAATGGTATTAAAATAAAGCACTTAGACGTTTGTTCTTAAAAAACAAAAAAAACAGGACATCAAAACAAAACATTGGTGAAAATAACATTTTTGCGACTTCCAGGCTACGAAGCAGCGCCATCTAGTTTTAATACCGAATTTTGAGCTATCTCAGAGTTACGTTTTTTTGTATAAGATTGTCGGTCCTATTGTATATGGTCCTTGCTCATACGTCGGTTTGCGTTGTACGAATGGAGGGTGGGCAATAAATTGATATAATATTTTCAAGTGGGGCACAATTAAATAATTTGACTTTTAGAATATCCACGCCGGTGTTAGATATTGTTGCGACCCGTCTCGATTTTACCAGAAAACACGATATTTTTCTGATATGACAACAACAGTGTTCGACATATTGGTATGACAACAACCAACACCAAACAAGCAAAAGCTGTAAGTTTAGATATAATTGTTTAGGTTAAGTATTTCTGATCCGCGAATCGCGGACTGACTGTTTCTTCCCTGGCTAAAACTAGAGAAGCAACATTTAGCTGGTAGCAGAGCGTGGTTTTAAACCACATGGACATAATTCTTACTTTTTCTACGACTAGGGATTAAATAATGAAACACAAAATTAAACAGCAATACAGCATAAGAAAGGGCGGTAAGTTGGATAGTGACAAATCATAGTCCACAGAACGTATTTATATACACGGTTGTTTTTTTTCAACTGTCATTTACTGACTTGCGTTTTTCCTTATGTTGGCAGTAATTATTTTAGTTTTGTTATTGTTTCAATATTTTATATGAATTCAGTTGTTTGTTAAGTTGGCAGTTTTGATTTTCGTTGTAAATTTAGTGTTGTTTTTTTTATCTGTTGGGATTCACAGGGAACCTCTGTTAGCAGTTGCATTGTATCACATAATAACCCTAGGGTCTTTATGAAGAATAGACTAGATAAACTTTTTTGAAATTGCATAAGACATGCTTTTATATTCGTTTGCGGGACCATATAATTGACAGATAAAAGAACCGGAGTAGAAAAAGAAAATTATGTTTGTAATTTCAAAACCATTGGCCCATATAATAAATCTATCGTTAATGCAGGGTAGCTTCCCTGACAATCTAAAAAATCGGTTATTAAACCCCTTTATAAAAAGGGTGATAGAACGGATATGAGCAACTAAAGACCAGTAACAATCATTCCCATCTTCTCCAAAATTTACGAAAAAGTAACGTTTAATAGATTAGTAGTTTTTAGAAAGTAATAATTTAATGAATGATCAGCAGCACGGATTTCGGAAATCCAAATTTACTTCTTCAGCGACGTTTAAACTAGTAAATAGTGTCTTAACTGCTGTCGTTAATCAAACCCCCGTAACAGTTCTCTTTATGGACATGAGTAAGGCGTATGATTTTGTGAGTCACAAGAGGTTATTATCAAAGTTATATAGGCATGGTCCACGCGGTCCGGCTCTTGACTGGATTAAATCGTACCTCAATGATCGAACCCAATGTGTGGAGACACTAAGTACTGTCCTATCTTATCTTGTTTAGATACTGTAAGTACTGTCCTAAATCCAAATATTTGGGTCGTATAGATCTAAGTATGCTAATAATAATTATGGGGTACCACAGGGCTGCATATCAGGACCTTTATTATTTTTACTATATTGAAATAATTTATTTACTCAGACCATTTGTCACACGAATGTATTCTATTCGCAGACGACACCTCTATTATAATAAAATGTAAAGATCTATCCAACTACAATAATTATATCAATATGACATGATGACGCAAATACAATTTAATGTTTAAATATTAATAATCTAAAAGTAAATGTAAATAAGACTAATTATATCCAGTTAGCTCGCAGTATCCACACGAGCCGAAGTAACCTTGTATCACCCTTCTCATACCTGAGCTAGCTTGGAAACCTTTCCGCCCTTCAGGCGGAAGGATATGTGTGGCTCACCCATCAGCGACAGCCATCACATTTGGCGTCCAATAGTAAAACTCACGTTTTTGCTGGCTCAGAAGGGATACAAGAGGGAACATCGCAGTTATATCATTTGTGGGTATAAACATAACCACTAAACCCCATTTAGTCTGCTGTTCACCGCCCGCGCCAAGACGAGCAACAACACTGAGATCAGGTTTGCTACGTCCACCGTCCGCCGCCCTTCAGCAGCGCTCCCTTGACCCATGTATTTGGCACAACAATCATGTTGCCGGAACTTTCTTTTGTCAAAGCTACGCAAGACGGCATTTCGTACTTACGTTTTTTTTTCAAAGTTTGAGAATATCTGTAAAGAAAAAAGTACATGCCACCATTTGGGTATTTTGGTAATTTTGTTACTACTTAAGTAACGTGTCGACATGGTATCGACTTAATGTAGTAATTTCGTGATCGGTTGTGACGACAATTATATACTCCGGTATAATATGACTTGTTTTTGGAATTCTACTAACTAAACTGTACAATAGCTTATTCTTATTTGTTTCCCTACTTAAGTATAGGCATCTGAGGTTAAGAAATCTAAAAATACTATGGAGTAAAATGTTATATTTGTTTACAATTGGTAATTTTTTATTATTTTGGTGGCGCTGTAACATCCGCCCTAGTCTAAATGGAAAGCGGAAATGGGAAACCTAAAGCCTACCAGTAGCATATTATTGTCCGTCCCAGGACACTTGATGAAAATATGTGTAGTGGTTTGGTAGCGCACGTCTGTCCCAGACCACTTTAAGGAAAAAGGTGTAAAAATGTTTAGGTAGTGGTGAAGTATGTAACTAAGCGTAGCCTATGGTCGCTAGCAATAAATGATGTAAACAAGCACCCGGTCAGTGAAATGATAAGGGTAACCATAGCCTATGTCCGATAGCAATCCGAATGTAAGAATTTGTGTGATGAAAGGGCTTCGCGCACGGCCTGGCCGGGGGCGCGATGGTTGATGAGGACGAGGTCGTCGACGAGGTTGTTGACGAGGCTGTGGCCGAGGTTGTTGGTGTTGAAGAGGACGGGGGCGTCGCCGGGGGCGCAATGGTTGATGAGGACGAGGTCGTGGACGAGATTGTTGGTGTTGAAGAGGACGGGGGCGTCGGCGGGGGCGCAATGGTTGATGAAGACGAGCTCGTCGACGAGGTTGTTGACGAGGTTGTCGACGTGGTTGTTGACGAGGCTGTGGCCGAGGTTGTTGGTGTTGAAGAGGACGGGGGCGTCGGCGGGGGGCGCAATGGTTGATGAGTACGAGCTCGTCGATGAGTCAAATAAACACCAACATGGTAAAATCGTATGTTATTTAAATGAAACAAAAATTGATGTGTTTAATACTTATTTTATTGCATAATGTCCCCAAGGTAGTGTTAAAATGTGATCATTTACAATAAATCTTTTATCATCTAAACCACACAATGTTTTTTTCTTAGTTTGGGTAGTGTACAATCTATGTTTATCGCTTGCGATTGTGTATATATCGTCATAAAACGAAGTAGTCATATCAAGACACGTTCGATAGTTTTCAATATGAATTCTTCTGACGGCTGCGGCAGTGACTCCCTTGTTTCTTTTTATGCATGTTGCTTCATTATTGGCGTCTCCTTCTAGTGTATATGCGTACATTTTCGATCTCAGACCAATAAATTCCGTAATTATACGACCTTGACTCTCGTCCTTCATTAGGCCAACGACTTTCTTGTTTTTCCTAGGAAAACCGTAAACATTGTTTGGTGGAAAATCAGAAGTGTCGTATTTAGTTGATAAATCTGGTTTTATGTCCTCGAAGAAATTGTTGGTTTTGATTTCATAAATAAATGAATCCGTATCAGTATAGAGCAAGCTACTATTATCACCATATTTTGGCTGCATGTAGTTATAATGAAAATCGTACATTAAGGTTTTGGAGAGCTCTAAAATAGTGAATCCGATATAGGTTGGTTTATTGTAAGTTACTTTAATCGGATTCAGTTGAACGACTACCAAGTCTTCAGAGAAAATGACGCAGCTGTGAAAGTTTGGTTTACAAATATATCGCTCGAGTCCGTATGAAGGTTTCGTCATGGTTTCAATGTCCTCCCAATGCTTACAGAAATGAACTGTTTTTCTTTTCTCTATGTTTTCTATACTTTTTCCAAAAATACTGTTCACAAATAGCTTGTAAAGATTTTTTTCAAAAGCGTTGGTTGCTTGAGCTCTTTTGCTCGAGTTTAAATCAACATAGGGCTTGAGCCACGGTTGTTGGTTAAAACTTAGGATTCTATGATTTTTTTTGCAGATGAGTCCTTTTTCTACACATTGTTTGAGGTTAACTCCGTAAATGACGTACTTGGATTTATCTTCGAGTGTCAACATCAATTTTTTTGTCTTAGAGTTAGGAGGTTCTTTTGATTCTGCACAGAATGGATAATCACTGTGAGCGTCGTGTACATATTTAGGATATTCAATATCTACTTCTAATATATAACCATTTACAGATTGTAGTTGTATGGAACCAATGTCAAACATATTAATTTCCTCTTGCGTTAACCATTTGAAACCGTTTATCGGTAGGTATTGCATCATCGCCCACCCATAAAGGTTATTAACGTCGAGATAAGTAATAAACTTGTTCTCCTCATGTGGATTAAAATTTTTCATAAACTTGTTGTTTGCAGTCGACTGTCTCTTCATAACATGACTTACACCACCTCTTATGCCTCCTTTTATAAATTGTATCATCTCATAATCTGTTAGAAGCTCGAGTTCGACACGAGTAAATTTCGACATGGCGCTCCATGAAAGACCAGGGGCTGTGTAGTAATGACACGGATCTAATTTATATGTTTCCAAACAAACTTTCCGGAAATTTTCAAATACTTCAGCCAAAAGCAACACATCTGTTTTTAGATATAAATCGCTATACTCGCCGAGGGTCTTGATATTAAACTTTCCCCACACCTCTTGTGCATGTTGATAGTCTGCTTCAATAATGTGTAAATCGCTCAGTTTACTGTAAAAATCGTCTCTTGAGGGTAGAGTGTTTTCCTCGAGTCTCTCCCAGCAGTTTACATACTCATAAGGAAAAACACCTTTGCGTGACAACAGTTTAATAGCGTACGCTTTATCAATACCAGAGTGAGATGTGATATGATTCGGGAGAATTTGATATTGATCTACCGAGAGATTATTAGCGAGCTTGTCCAGACTGCTGCCCATGAATTTGAAAGAGTCGATAAACCTCAGTGTTATATTGTTCAGTTCTTTGTAAAACGAAATGTATTTCTCCTTATTATGCGGTATACATCCAATCTTACCGTCAGCTTTAGCCAATTCTTTGATAAATAAATGGCTGTCGTATCCACTTAGGTTGTGAAATATTACAGGTAAAAACTTTGGAATGGTATAGTTCAGGTTGCAGCTGTTGTGGACTTTACCTCGCACTTTTCCTGTGAGATGGCAATGATCAATGACACAATCATCTTTCAGCGGTTCTTCACAAATATGACATACATCAGAGTCTACTTCCATGAAACTATTAAAGTCCATCGGTAGGTGGGTCGCCTTCAGGATGCTACCTATCCTCTCAGCGTCATCGTATAAATTTTCGATAAATTTCAGCACACAATCCTCACCGCGATATGTAAAAAATTTAGATAACGTAGCATCATAATCACAATGGATGTAGTATGCAAGACTACAAGGGATGTGCTCGTTAATATTAAAAGTGTTTTTGGTGTCACTGCTTTTTCTATCAATGGGAGATAAAATACACTCGAAGTCTGCATATATAGTAAACGGAACTTTCATTTTATGATTATAATTTTCAAACTTGATTGTTTTTTGATGTTCGGGTGGAAGCAAAATGGCTTTTTCACCGCACCCCATTTTTATATGTAGATCCAATTTTTTGTTAGATGAAAAATGTTGTAAACATCCATGACAATAATATTTTTTCCGATTGTTACCTTCTTTGGTGCTCAAGAGACGTGATAAATGCTTTATTGTCGAGTAATAACACGTGTTTTTGTCTTCATGAAACAATAAATTAACATGTCGAGTCTTGTTTTCTGTAGGAGTTAACCTTGAAATATACAGAAGTACTATCATTTTTGATTTTCTGTCCTCGCCTATGCCATAGACATTAACACTAACATTGTTGTTCTTTTCAAACCGTTTGATATTTTTAATTTTCATAGAAAATGTGATTCCCTCCCAGTTCAGCTGATCTTGAAATGCTATATATTTTGCAACTCGGTATTGATTTGAATTCTGTGGGAATAGTGCTGCAAGTACAGCCCACATGAAGCAAGCATCATCATTGTTTTTAACATTAACAGTAGCTTTCTTTTTTTCAATCCAAGAGGGTGGGTGGATCAACTATTCTTTGTTGCTTGTTATTCATGGTTACATCTCCTGAGTCACTCTTTAAAACTGTAATTTTATAGGGTTTAAATCGACCAAACATTAGTTTTAGCGATAAGTATAAATCCATTTGGACATGGGTCATCTCCTGAGCATGCTTGAATTCCATATTATAAACATTTTTCTAAGAAACATGGTTACTGTTGTCTCCTCGCTGACGGGACAGAATAACAACAAGAAAAAGTTGATTGACCCGGGTAAAGGAATGTATGTGGAGCCTTTCAGCGGACAATATTTGTTGACATTTATTTGTCTGGTGCTGTTGGAACCGTCGATGTTGCAGTTGAGGATGGTGCAACAGGTCGCAGTCGCTTATTATTAACGAGCTGTTGAGCGTTTTCGTCCACGGGGTTAGCAAGAAAATGTTTTATCGCTTCAATTTCATTTAAATCGGCAAAGTACTTGAACCACTCATCGTCACTGATTGTAATTTTATCACCAAAACTGACGCATGTCTTGAAATCCGTTTGCGATCCCAAAAGTTCTATTTGCAAATACACATGAATGTCAGAAATGGTAGACGACTCGTTTTCTTCAATGTGATTCACGCTGTGTAGAGTATGGGCCAATCTACAGCACCAGAGTTGAAAGTGTCCGCCTGACGTGAGGTGTCGACGACAATCAAAGGAGTCCTGGTTTTATAATGTGCTATATTCACCATCGGGCTCACTGACTGTTTTCCGTAATAATCTTGCTGGAAATTTGCAAACGAGTCATAGAGCAAAGCGTAAGAACCCTGTTCAAAGTCCGCTAGGCATGAGTCATACGGATAGCACTGAGAGTTTAGATACACCTTGCAACTTTGTAAATTACAATGGTCGAACTGGCTCATATCCTTAGATTCATCATTTTTGCGAGATGTCTGCAGTCCGATAATGACGAAGCGAGGTTTCTCCAATTGATTGGCCACACGTGTTTAAGGGAACCGTGTGGTAGTAGCGGATATTCGTAGAGATCCCACGTACGGAACGCTATAGGTATAGGTACATCATTCTCAATGTATTGCATTAAACGAAGTTTTTCTCTGTCAGATACTTTTACGATCGGCATGCGCCATACAACGCGAGTAATTTCAATTTCGTTGTGTTTACCCGTTGACGGAATGGCACAGTTGTTATTAGTGTTTGAACGATTAAGTATTAGCTCGTGTTTAGCGTTAATTATAACCTTTCTGTAGTCTTCAGCAAAGCCCAAGAGGTGTTTCAACGGTACATTGAAGCTAAAGTCCTTATCCTCGATTGCTTTAATTGTTCCCAAATTCCAACAGGAGCTTTCCAATGCATGATCGCTTTCCTTCCCATACGAAAGGAGACCTTTCATTGTTGTTGTAATACCACAGTTTTTAGTCCTGTCGATTTCCACACCGTTCAGTTCGTAACGTATGTCTTGAAACAAAAATGCCATTGCGTTGTTTATTAAAATGCATTCTTTATTAATTTTTCCTTCAATCAACAAATGACTTTGATGAGGTAGCACGATGAGATCTTGTCTGTTGATCGCGATTCTCACTTCATCGTTATTTTTGAATGAGTCATTGTATGGGTTAAATGGGTGGATTTCAATACTTTCGATACTGTCATCTATAATCACCTTTTCACCCACATTCAGGATTGAATCTGACGAGGACATATTTTATAGCCCAACTGTTGTAAAAAATTAGCGTTAGCACTCGTTAATTTGACGCGTTTCGCTTTCGTTTGAGAGCAGGCAGGATGTGAAGTTGTTGCTGATGATGTTGACTGTGGTTGAGGTAATGGTGGTGGTGGTAGTGGTGGTGGTGATGGTGTTGTCTCATCAGACAATTGACCACGACTAATGGTGTCAAACCTTTTGTCTTTGTTTTTATAGATAATCATCTTGCGAATACTTTTCTGATATGGAGTCTGAGCGAAATGTTTTCACCGTTGAAATTTACCATATCATCGTGTTCGTTTACAATTCGCACTTATGTTGTTTGCTTGCTTTAGTGAGATTCTCTGTATGTTGCTTGCTTGCTTTAGTGGTAGATAAACAATATTGGTAAGACACTCTATAATCTGATATCCTGGCGGAACGTTTGGTGAGAATTCGTGAAGTACATGCGACGGTTTATTGTTGACGAATGAGCCTTCGATGATGTTACATTGTATTCTTATAGAATTGGTGATAAGTATATCAATCGGTTTATCAGAGACGTGTGTCACACCCGTCCCACCCTTGAGAACTTTCTTAGAAAATCCTAAAAGCGAACCGATGCTGTTTTCCTGATCGAATTTTATGTCGTGTTTCGGTGAAGTGATGAAACACTGCGCTGTGATTGTGTTCACTTCAATCTCTGCAATATTCGCCGCATCATCATCACCGCTTTTAGCTTTAATATGTTTTTTTAAATATCTTATTATATCACTCAGTTCGTAAGCACCTACTGGTAACTTAATAATTCGATCACCTTAGTGAAACTTGTTGTTGGTTACATCCACGTTCGGTATTGAATTGAATGTTTTAAAGTAGATCAAAGCGCATTCATAAGTTGACGAATCGTCTAGCTCTATTGCGGGTAAAAAGTCGGCACACAGCTCCGCTTTATTATCACTCAAGCTGATGGTGAAGGAAGACATTGTTCCTGAACCAAAGACGTAATCAGTATACGACAACACCGTGGGAAACTGTCTTATTTATAGCTCACAGTCGGTATGAGGATAATTATTTATTAATAACTACTGATAATAAACGCGTTGGCATACGTCATAGTAGGGAAGTCCTCTGATATCCATTTATAACGAGAAAAATAATTTATTTATAGTTCGTCGGTATGAGGTTACATAATTATTTATTAATAACTACTGATAATAAGAAAGAAACAACAACAATAGCGTTTATAAATAATATAATGGTTTTATTTAAACAAATCGAAGAAATCAAAACATGGTTTCGGCGACGTCATAGAGAAAGTTGAGACATAAGTGGCCGCAATTCTTCGCATTGTATCTCTGCATTCTGGTGTAATTGTATTCAATGCGCACCCGCTGCTTTGGAGGGCGAGCGTATACGTAAACGGGGCTGTTCGAGTTTAAGGGACTGTTCAAGTTAACAGGGCTGTTCGAGTTAACGGGGCTGTTCAAGTTAACAGGGCTGTTTGAGTTAAAGGGGCTGTTCAAGTTAACAGGGCTGTTCGAGTTAACGGGGCTGTTCAAGTTAACAGGGCTGTTCGAGTTAACGAGGCTGTAAAAGTTAACAGAGCTGCTCGTGTTAACGGCACTATTTATGATGTTGTTGGCAATACCTCTGTTCATATATTGAATAAATTCTTTAGGTGGTCTCAAGTCACCATAACTATCAAAGTACAAACAATTTCCACCCTTTTTAACGTATGCTGTCCAATGAGTTCCTTCACCGGTGTCTAAATTCAAAATTCCCGTTTCATTAACGTGCGGTCCCGTTGTCGGTAGGGTGTTCCTCATGAAGATGCCTCTGAAGTATGGTAGTTTTCTTCTTGCTATACATTTCATTATGTCAATATCCGTCTGAGGGTGCTTTGGTAAACCTAGTTTTTTTTTTTATACGGAGACAGATAAAGTCCCATTCCAGCCTTGTATGGTTTCAGATACAAACCACGATTCCTCTTCACCATCTCGTAAATATTTTTTGCTGCTGTTGTCACACCCACCGCCAGCGTGCCGGTTGCGGCCAATGCGCCCAACAATGGTATGAGCGGTAAAAACCCACCTCTCTTGGGTATGGGAATCACTCGAGGTGTTTTCACAATTTTACCTCTTACATACTTTCTTGCCGCCTTGACGGCTGTGTTGATCAAAGTATTAGTTGACAGAGCCTTACCATTTTTTGTAGGCTTTTTGTTTCCACCCATACGTTTTTTGACAACATGACGAGTCTCTTTGATGACTTTCGACAAGGGTACACCCATACCCTGTTTGACCTTGTATTTCATAATTCTGTTAACTGCAAAAGCGGCTGCTCTCTCTGGAAAATGTTTCGATTCGCGCATACGTTTCTCAGCAGCTTCCGCCAAAAGCAAATCTGCTTTGTGTCGTGACTCTATTGATCCGTTTTGTTTGTATGATGTCGTGAAGCTTACACGCTTCGTCCAACCCGTTAATTCCCTTATCACCACGAGCCAAGCGTTTATCTAATTTAGTGCCTGGACCGCAGTAATTGTAGCCGGGTAAGTGGAGTTCAAGGGGTAATTTATTAATTATATTGTTAATCAGTCCCCGACCACTGACTTTCCTGACTTTTCGTGACATACTGAGCCTATTCACATTGCTAGTCTTCTTATAAGTAGACATCTGCTACGACTTAGTAAAGCCAGCAATCACATTTGCATTTGAATTTGTCACATCTCGTCGTGTCCTCTTTTTCTTCAGTTTCCCCCGCTTCCATCTCCTCATCCCGTTCATCAATATGATCATGAGCAAACTCTTCATACGTTGTGTCTTTCTCGAACATTTCTACGTCCTGCATAGTTTTCTCCAACTTACAGTACGGGCAATGTTTAATGATAAAAGCGGGTAAATCGAATTGTGTAATGTCAGGGTCATCAGAGTTACAAACAGGATGTTGCTTGCAGTAAAAAAATTGTTGCACTTCCGGATCATTTTTTAAATGTTCCGGCAATTTGTCCTCTAAATGTGGTATGATTTGTTTGAAATATTTCAAAAAGGACATTTTTAGTCATACACTGTAAATCTTCAGAGGTAATATACATGTTATTAGTGTTGATGATAAAGAAAACTCTATAAAATAAACGTCCGCGTTCTGTTGCTGATCATATCAGAATGAAGCTCAGAAAACAGAACACGTCTTTAAAAATTGGCATATGGGATTTCGGAGACGTTACCATGAATCAGAATTTCAAAAAACACAGTTCTTTACTACCGAACAGTATCCGATGTCTTATCAGCGGACCCTCTGGATGTGGTAAAACAAACGTCTTGCTATCAGTTCTGCTCGAGCCCAACGGTTTAAAGTTTCTAAATGTATATCTATACTCTAAATCCCTTCAACAACCGAAATATGTTTTTTTAAATGAGATACTGAGCCAGGTGGATGACTTATCTTTTACACGTTTAACGATAAGAGTGAAGTTATACCACCAGAAGAGGTTAAAGAAAATAGCGTGATTATTTTCGATGACGTAGCCTTACAAGATCAGGATACTATTCGTCAGTACTTTGCAATGGGACGTCACAGAGAGCTAGATTGTTTTTATTTGTGTCAAACATATAGTAAAATACCTAAACAGCTAGTGAGAGATAACGCTAATCTGATACTGCTGTTCAAGCAGGACGATTTAAATTTACGTCATGCTTACAATGATCACGTCAATACGGATATGACATGGGAACAATTTAAAAAAGTGTGTGAAAAATGTTGGGTGGATAAACACTCGTTCCTGACCATTGACAAGGAAAAAAATGCTGATAAGGGGCGTTATCGCAAGTGTTTCGATTATGTAATTATTGTTTGAATAAATGGGTATAAATGACGCAAATAGCCTCTTCATCACTTCATTTCAAAAATGGAGACCGCTGCAGTCAATTCTGTTTTCGGGGATAAACAGTTAAAACGAAAACTTGTGAAATCAATCGATTCAGTAAAAAAAAAAATTAAATCACTACAATCGGATAAGGTAGAGCTAGCCACTTCTCTAGAGGAAACGTTTCAATCAATCACAAAACCTCTCAATGTTTTAATATCTGAAACAAAACAAAAATCTAAATCCGAAGCACCTCCCACTACATCATCATTAGCATACGCGAAGCATGAGAAGACAAAACAGGAACCTGTAAAAGAAACAGAGTCTGAATCAGATAATGGACAAACGGATCTGGAGGAAGATGATGACGATGAAGTTGGATATCAAAGCAGCGTTGACACTGAAATAGATATTGATTCACCACGCAAATATGTGTCACGCTTATATAAAAAAATTAAAATACCTTTTGGTGCTTACATAAACAAAGATAAGGATTTATTCATTGGGGACAGTCAACTGAGAATAGATTCTAACAAAAAAATTATTAAGGTTAAAAATGAGACCTATACGCTCACACCAGGATTACTGGAATTGTTATTTAAAAAAACACCTAATGATGAGCTAATCATTGCAAGTGATGTTGAACGCTACATGGATATTGTTACAAACACAAACGCCCATCGACGTGGTTTTGTACCTACAGGTCAAATACAAGGAGATAAGAGTGACAAATATAGCAAATTCAAGCCTTACGTTAAAAAATATAGCCAATCGAAAGTCGGTGGTCGACTCATAACGTCACGCAATCAATTAGAAGCAGCGAACATTCCGTACGAGATGAAACATCCGAAAATCATCCCAAAAAACACACGACTTACAACGTTACTCATTGAGCAAGCGCACGCCATGACACTACATGGTGGAGCCCGACTAACTATGGCAAAACTAAGAGAACAGTATTGGATGATGGGAGGAATGAACACAGTAAAGAAACAAGTTGGAAAATGTGTCAAATGCAAGAAAGTCGAAGGAAGAAAACAACACCAAATAATGGGTGCGTTACCTGCCGCGAGAGTGAATGAGGCCAAACCATTTTATTACACAGGCGTGGACTATACAGGATTCGTGAACATTAAAGCCAATAAAGGTCGTGGCATAAAAACATTGAAGGGCTACATTGCGATCTTCGTATGCATGGTCACCAAGGCCGTCCACTTGGAATTGGTGACTGAACTAACTAGCTCCGCATTCTTAGCTGCTTTACGAAGAATGGCAGCTAGAAAAGGAATTCCTCGACACATATACTCCGACAACGGAACAAATTTTGTAGGTTCTAACAACATCCTACAGAAAGAATGGCAAGACTTACGTAACATATTTAACGACAGCTTCCTCTCGGAAATTACGGAGATGGAGATTGAATGGCATTTCAATGCCCCCTCTTGGCCCAGCGCAGGAGGTCTCTGGGAGAGGGCAGTGAGAAGCCTTAAACACCACTTAAGGCGAGTAATAGGAGAACAAAAACTTACTTACGAAGAATACGCCACCATTTTGGCACAGATAGAAGCCTGCTTGAATTCACGACCCTTATGCCCGTTGACTGAAGATATCGAGGACCTGGACTTTCTTACCCCAGCACACTTTCTAACAGGCCGAGCAGGTGGAACAGTGATCGAAACAGAAAAGGACGCTAGAACGACATGGCGACCCTAGCCTAACGGACCGAAGACGAATCTTCTGATCACCGATCGCCGACCATCATCGACATTTGAAGCAAAATGAAGAAAAAAAAAAGAAGACCCACTAGCGAATAAAAATTTAGAAGAACGAAGATTTTAACAAACAATAAAGAATTAAGTTAAGGAAGAGTTTAGGGAAAGTAAGTTAAATTTGAAGATAGAAGATCCAAAATTAAGAAAAACAGGAAGAACGTCAAGAACAAGATAAAAGAAGAGCGTTGTCCAGGGTTATCCCGGCTCGCAATTCAAGAGGTGTCCAGGGTTATCCCGGCCCATGTTCGAGGGTGTCCAGGGTCATCCCGGCCCGGCTGCAAAAGCAACAGTCTTCGTAGCCGTCACGATGGAGAACCACGGACGAGGTGCCGCCACCACAGCTTCCAGGACGAGTGAGAGGATGGCGAAATCAGGACGCCGAAAGCCCCGACAGGTCACGTAATAGTGACGTATTTTTTTTTCATTCCTTCTTTCCTATAGTTTTTTTTTGATACTTATATATAAAAATTAATTAGAATTATCGTTAATTAGAAATGAAAGGTTGTCGCTGCAAATTTAGCATTCCATTTTCATATTTCTAAACAGTTTTAAAATCGTAATTTTTTGTTAATTCTATTGTCACGTAATTAAATTAATCCACGCATCATTTTCATATTTCGCAACGTATCCGGAGCCATCGCGCCATACATGCTGCGCGTCAGCAAAATTACATCTAGGTCACGCGTGTACGCCGTCTTACAATAATTTAAATATTCATGAATGAAATTTAATACTCTGACTTAGAAAAAGTTTTAACCACTTACTTACAGATTATACTTAAACTAATTATTGGATTGATCACCCGATAATTAGTGAGAGTTTAATTGATTATTTCTCGTTTATATTTCCTTCTCTGCAGGAAGGCTAAGATTTTTCTACACCAGATAAATTATTGAAAGTTAATTTAGTCACAATTACAGATTTTATTTACTAAACATTTTAATAAAGATATGTTAAAAAAAAAATTGAATCAATTACCAACATACACAGTAACTTTGAAATTAAAAAATAATTTAACAACATTTAGGTATGGTATGACACTGGATATTTAATGAGGTTTTAGATAGGATAGCGTTGCAGGAACTAGTCCTTATTGTTTCAGTAAGCAAACACTTTGGAGACAATGTCTTAAACAGTTCTGCAAACGTGGAGGCACACTTAAGTATGTGACCTCAAACCGCTAGAGCACAAGTCCTTCACTTGATCATGGTGAGACCAACCGCAGTCCTCTGTGAAAGTTGTCGGAGACCATTGTTGTCTTAATGTAGATGTGCCTAGGTACAGGCGATCCAGACGGACAGGCCTGATATGCCGATATTGATTAAGGGTGATCATGCCCTTGGGTTCAATTCCCTTGATGATTATTGTGATGAGTTAAGGGTACGCACGGATGCGTATAACCCAGTGTGTGCACAGACACACGATAGGGAAGTAGAGCACATGTCCTTCTTGTGGAGTCACGTTCTGCCGTAGGTGCGTCTGTGACAACAGTTGGAGACCTCTGGTCTTAATGTAGTAGTGTCTCATAATACTTACCCAGTCATTTTATTAGGAGCCGAAGAATCCAACGGCATTAGTTATTTATTGAGATAGTTATACCGATATCGTAACCGTACCATTAAATTGCGAATAAATGAAATAAACATATTTAAAGTAAAAGGCATAAATAAAAAATGGGGTTTTAACAATTTAAAGAACGTAATATCGATTTCTTGATAGCATTTTTTAAAAATACAACACGTGTTTCGCAAATAGTGACACTGGATAGTGATTAACACAGAGCAATCGACTTCATTGCATATAATTGTTAAAATGTTTAAACTTAAAATAAGTAAATAATAGTTCTTATCCTAAATAAATTCATTTCACGATTCAAAAAAAATTGTAAGCAAGTAACATGGGTTAATTTTTTTTCTGCCACCCCGGGGGTAAAGGGATCTTTCGGGGAAGGTGTAGTATGGCGATTAGCCACTTTCAGTGTTTAGCAGTAACAATAGTTTACTGCGACATAAACCCATATTGCTTGTATCAGCGCAACCTAAAGTATATATATAGTTAGGTCACGATATTAATAAAATAACTCTATTACCAGCAACACTTGAGTTTACCTCCCCTCTCGGAAGCTCCATCCCCCATCATTTGTACCAATAGTACATCTCGATATTAAACTATATTATCCTAACACCAATATTATTTATTGGAATGACCCGAACGAACTTGTAAATCGTCTACGATTACTGATTGCGTCACAGAGCGCTGGAAATACAAACCATGTCAATGAAATAAACGCTATCATTGAAGAGTTAATGGAAGAAGGAATCATTATTAAATAAAACTAGAAAACCTGAATGTGAACATTCATTCACATCATGCCTATCAACAAGTTTGGTCAATACTTGAATGAAAACAACCACTCGTCTCCTTTCGGAGATAAGCACTATAGTGACGTCATTGAGTGCGATGGAAAAAGATTACAAAACGTGGAGAAGGGTTTTTACAAGACCGATTCTGTTAATAAAGAACAACTTGATGACGTATTTATTCAATGTCTAAAAAAAATAAAGGATAATACAAGAAATGTCAACGGTGTAATCATTCGACTTAAAGCTTTGGAAGACCGATTTACATCACCGATTGCAATTGCATCACCCTCAGGAGCACCTCGTCCACCAGCAGCTGCTGCTGCGCCCTCGCCGATCCTTAATCGACATTCTGCTTCTCCGTTACCACCAACACATAAGCCTGCACCAGATAAAAAAAGACGTCTGGCACCTAAACCAGCGGCTGCGGACACGGTTGTGAAGAAAAAACATGAGTAAAGCTAATGTTGTTAAAGAAATACATAAATATGCGAGAAGAAAATTCATAAGAAGGCGCATCATACAGAAAGGATTGGATGATACTTGGCAAATCGATCTAATAGATTTACAGAAGTACTCTCGAGAGAATGGTGGGTATAAATATATCTTGGTGTGCATTGATACGTTCTCAAAGTATTTATGGTTGCAACCGCTAAAGTCTAAGAATAAAACTGATGTATGCAGCGCTATGTTAGAAATACTACATGGAGCAAGATGTCCGTCGAATTTACAATCTGACTCTGGTAAAGAGTTTTATAACAAAGATTTTAATAAACTCATGAAGAGATATAATATAAATCATTATTCTACCTTTACCATTATGAAATCTTCAATCGCGGAACGTGTGATAAAAACCATAAAACATTGGTTGTGGCAATTATTTACCTTGAATGGATCATATAACTGGACCAGACAAATTGAAAATCTCGCTAAGCGATACAACACAAAGATACACTCAATCATTGGCATGGCGCCTTCCAAAGTTAATAAAAGCAACTCTAAAGACCTACTTCGTAAAGTATATAATCATATGAAAGTGAAATCACCGTCTAAATATAGAGTTGGTGATTATGTGAGAATAAGCAAATATAAATCTACTTTTGCCAAGGGTTATACTGCTAACTAGACTGCTGAGATATTTCAAATTGTAAAAGTGAAAACTACACAACCAACCACCTATTTGTTGCAAGATGCAAAGAAAGAGCCCATATCAGGCGCTTTTATGAGCAAGAGCTACAAAAAGTTAAGAATCCTGATATTTACCTTGTTGAAAAGGTCTTAAAGCGTAAGGGAAACAAAGTATATGTGAAGTGGTTGGGCTTAAACGAAAGCACTTGGATTGATAAAAATAATGTTATCACATGATTATTTGTACTGTTATAAGAATTTAATAATAAAAGTTGAATTCAATATCTATTTTTTTTTTGAAAGAGTTAACCCCAAACGTTTGAACGAATAAATAAAAAACAGTTTTTTCATACGCAAAGCACATTTATTTAAATATACACACACATCAATAAAGAAAACAATTCATTAATGTATCATAGCCGCTTGCGGGTAATTAATTATGAGGAAAAACCAGTTGTTATTTATGGCACACTAGGTAAACTTATTTTCCTGAAGTACCTACGGTACCAGACAACGCTGCTGACTCGAACTTATTATGAGGAGTCTATCTTCTTTATCCATCCACTCCAACACCCACTTCAACACCGACACCAACGGCCTCGTCGACGCCCCCGTCCTCTTCAACACCAACAACCTCGTCGATAACCTCGTCAACAACCACGTCGACAACCTCGTCAACAACCTCGTCGACGAGCTCGTCCTCATCAACCATTGCGCCCCCGGCGACGCCCCCGTCCTCATCAACACCAACAACCTCGGCCACAGCCTCGTCAACAACCTCGTCGACGACCTCGTCCTCATCAACCATCGCGCCCCCGGCCAGGCCGTGCGCGAAGCCCTTTCATCACACAAATTCTTACATTCGGATTGCTATCGGACATAGGCTATGGTTACCCTTATCATTTCACTGACCGGGTGCTTGTTTACATCATTTATTGCTAGCGACCATAGGCTACGCTTAGTTACATACTTCACCACTACCTAAACATTTTTACACCTTTTTCCTTAAAGTGGTCTGGGACAGACGTGCGCTACCAAACCACTACACATATTTTCATCAAGTGTTCTGGGACGGACAATAATTTGCTAGTCCTACCTAAGCTTTACCTGCAAATACTTACACCATCTGAAAGTCTGAAAACCAGGACTTTCGTAAAGTTCCTAAAACTCTAAAAGTTTCTAAAGCTTTCCTAAAGCATTACTAAAGCTTTCAAGTTCAGCAGACCTAAAAGATATGGGAATAACTACTGGGAAAGAAAATAAATCAAACAAAAGGTTTTGAGAAAGAAAATAAACGAAACGATTCATTTATTTCATAAAAGTGATTTTAATCGAAACTTTGACTATTTTATCTAATAAAGCCCGGTGAGAACTTAATTAGACATCCGCGTTGATTCCTAGGCCAAAACCTAAGCAAGGGAAAACAAAGCGGACTCAACAAAAACCCTTGCTGCCAACTTAACCTATTACAATTTATAATGAAATGAAATTAATTCAAATGAAAAGGTTAATTACACAATCGGAGAATATTAAACATAAACCAAGACTAAATAATTAAAATATTAAGAGCGTGATCGAGTAGTGGCAATTTAAAGACCTAGTTATGAAATGTAGCAACTTAAGTTCTCTGAGGTGTGAGAAACGTATGAACTATTGAGAATTGGACAATGTTTAGACAAATAAAACTTAAACTAAATGATTACTACTTAAAATAAGTCTACCTAAAGAAATAAACATAGCGATTTCCTACAACATCTTATTTATAAAGGGTAACTAATCGTGAACACAATACTAAGACACCTAGATCCTAATTTACTAGAAATATAAAAAACTTAAAACACAAGTTTAATAGAAAACTAATCATGAACACAATACTAAAGTAACTAAAAGTTTAGAGCCTAACCTACTTGTAAAATACCGTCGTTGGCTGTGTGATAAGTCATAGCATAAATAAGTTGTTTATAGTTTAAAAGGAGTCAGCGTATAATGACGTAATATGATACGGAGTAGATCATTACTCCATTAATTTGATTCAGAAGAATGTAAGTACTTAGAAACGGTTATAGTTATCGGTTAACGAGGCGTATAGTCATGGACAAACCGTGCATTAAATATATGCTTATAAAACCTTAAAACTAGTGTTTAGTATGTCGAGGTATCGATATGTCGTATTATATTTCCTACAAGGTAGGATAGGACAGGTCTGGCTTATTACAAAATATAATATAATTCTCAATCTAAAAGATGTGAGAATAAAATAGCTGATTGCAAGCAACCATAAAGCCACAGTACCTCATAAAAGTACCATGCGTAAGTCATATAAAGCACCAAGCCATTTCTGGACATGATGAGGCGACTATGTCGAGGCAGCAGTCTCGCGAAGGAATACCTGATGCTAACCCGTTGGGCGCGTCATGCTAACCACTTGGGTATATCTCTACCTAACACCTAACACGAGCAAACAGAGTATCCTCGCAGGTGGCACAGGCCGAGACTATAAGTGATATGTGACAATAGCGTCTGACAAATGAACATATACATGGTAATAATAAGAGCGTAGCCCATAATATTATGAGACCAGTCATTTCATTGCATACAGCAAAAGTAAATAATACTGAACTTATTTAAAAGCCAGTTGGAATAGGATCTTGTTATATATTTATATATATATTATAAAACAAGTGTAATGTATCTACTTTGAAGTAGACTTAAATACGAGTTAGTTACCTCGTACCCAAATATTGTGCAAACAAAACAAGTTGTTGCTATTCAGGTTTAATATCCAAATCGAGTCATATGGTCATCCCATTAGCAAATATCACTACTGAGCCATGCAACCGCAAAACCTCAGCATTGACCAGCGTTCTCACGACAGCAAGGAGTTTTGCTCGAGTCGTCAATCAATCTGTATCGCCATTGAACTTTCACATCCCATCTCGCCCATATAGTAGAATATATAAGGGTACATAGATATTGGGGTCTTTAATGTTCAGCTTCAGCAAACGGCAATACAGACTTCTGGTTCCCCGGGTCTATAGTGTCTTGTTTGAATTAAAGATTCCCACAAGCAGCTAAAGGCGCACCGCGTGCCTAAACAAGACCGCAGCCCTTTTCAAAGCTCGTCTTGGGATCGAGACTAAAGACGAAAGCCTGTCGTTGAGAATCTGTGAGACTGGCCCTAAACCTCATTTATGAACGTGTTTCATCGATCTGGAGTAAAACCATTGCATAGCAACAGTAATAGTTATTAGGCATATTTGGTATATTTGGGTACTACATTGTACTACCAAACCTTTCGTCATAGGCTGGAACATACCATACAAAATCGTAATAAAACGTTTGGCAGTCCAACTTGTGACATTACCTCATTGCTGGAACAGTCACGAATAATCAAAATCCACTGCGACCAGTCCCAACAACTACAATAGATTAGTAAATGTATGTATGTTGGTATAAATATTGGAATAGTATTTACTTGTCCAATAAAATAAATATAATTATCGCACAGGCGAAGATATTGACGATGAAGGTATTGACGTAATATTAATTACGTAGTTAACAGACTATTAAGTATCGTAATAAGAACCAAGGTTCCATAAAAGGGTAAATAAGCCAAGATCACTTCAAATAAAAAGTGCAATAACCTGGTCAGATCACACAACACAACGATAGCATTTCGGCCTATTAAAAGGTAACATTATTTATGACATTTACATAGAACGAGAACGTGAATAAGTACCATAGCTAACGCAGTCAGAAAGTTTTGCGAACTTTGAAAACCATTTAAGGATCTCTTCATCTGCGTGTGTACAGTGGTAGGCTATGAGGTCATCATGCAGGAACAGCCTCGTTGTCCAAACGCCGGAACTGTGATTAGCTTGGCAGGATCAGCCAATGAGGGGTCTCATATTGTCATGGCACAGCGGTGGATTGAGGATGGCCTGGCTCTGGTCGTCGATTGCCCACATGTACGAAAGTGCTGACAGGTACACGTCCCGTATAAATGTCCAGGGTCCGAATGATAGGTGGTAGGCATATCGTTGTTGACAGTGTGATTGCGTGAAGGAATTGTCATCTTCTTGACACCAGTGCGATGATACGTCATTCGATGTCATCTATCCTTCTCTTATAAAGGTTTCATTTCGCAAAACCCTCCAAATACCCAAACCATGGCATTGTAATCTTTAGATATATTTATAAATAAAACATACTCATTTAATAACCTAAAGTAACTATTATCACCTACAACACTGTACTAAATCAATAAGAACATACTTAAAATACCAACGAAATCTAACAACCTAATGAAAATGAAATAATTATTGCGTTAAATAATAAGTGTAAGAATATAATGACTACCTACATTAGCAAAAGAGCAATTACTGTTTAATAGTAAAATTACAATCCTTTAACGATTCGTCTACTAATAAACAATGTTCTTAAAGTCAAATAGTCATTTAAAACTAATTGAAATCAAAAGTCAAATATAGTAAGACTCAAATATTAAATCCAGCTTGTATGAACATCGCCTACCCCCATTATTCATGAAAATCTCAATAATACTGAATAGTATCAAAAATAGACACGAATTCACATAGCATGCACAAAACACCACCATTAATAACTAACATGCACAATAAGTATGGGTATAATAAAACACAATGTATTTATTAAATCAGGCAGTAGTACTCCAACGACACAGATGTGCCTAGAGTATATTCCATTTGCAAACATTATCAATTAAATATCTGTTGCACTAATGGTAAAACTATATCC
Source organism: Epiblema foenella (assembly GCA_963556455.1). Taxonomy (NCBI): domain Eukaryota; kingdom Metazoa; phylum Arthropoda; class Insecta; order Lepidoptera; family Tortricidae; genus Epiblema; species Epiblema foenella. Next base: position 10,597,806 of record OY747097.1, on the reverse strand, counting down.
GTAACAATGAATTAAACGATTAACGTACTTAAATGCATTTTAAAACCATAATCATTTAAAGGTAGATCGCCACCCCACATCGATATTGTTAACGTAGATTTTACCTTAAGCAGGTTATTCAAATTAAGCAAAGGTATTGTCAATCTAACTTAAACTTGATACTGAACACTATAGGCAACGATAAGGTAATTGTACCTATATAAGCAGCGTGACGTGCTCGCATAATACACTATGAAAAAGAAATCACTATCGTTTGCTATATGGAATTTACACACTCCGTCATCATAAATCCTGTGAACAGAAAGGATTAAACACAAGACCCTATTTTATCCTAACATGATGAATCCCTACGTAATTCCTATCTATCACAACAAATAAACTTTAAAAACTCACATAAGCGTTCCTGAAGGTTCACCTCGTTGCACGTCGCTCTCGTGAGGTCCACCCGCAGGCGAAGTCGAAGGGGAAAAGAGTCTCGAAACCATTGTGTATCTCCTTATATTACCTCACCTCGTTATCATGAGAACCCCTAACATCACGCGATCAACTGCTGTTCCATAATTCTCGAGGGAAAACCATCGATTGGTCAACTAGCTAAATCTGGCTTCTCATTGGTCTAGAATAACTTTCCGATCTCCTACTCAACACCAGATGTCTCTCCCATATCTATCCCATTAAAACCTGACTAAAATAAATAGACACCTATACAAACAAGATTGTTTCATCCTTAAATATTTCTCATTTTAGTAGGGTAGCCACACGCATAACGTTTTTTTCCACTACCCACCAACGTCGGCATGCAGCTACTGCATTGCAATTAGCCACTTGCATCAACTAGACTCAACGCTCACGTCTAGAATTTCTTGACGTCGAGACTCGTATTAGAAATGCACAACTAGAGATCCGCCCTACAGTGGTTCGGCTAAGGTGGATTGGTGTTCACGTTAGTTTCAACGTTGTGAATGACAGCCCTGTTTCACACTAACCGTGTAATTCCAGATGGCTACTTATTTCGCTACTATATAGACACAATGACAACCTTTCTACGCGGACGGATTATTTACTAACAGTTCAAATCCTCGACACCAGGTGTCCATAATTGACCTTTGCAACTTGAGAAATGCTAATAATATAAAGCAGGAAACCGTTGTCCAAGCTTATTCAAATTACAAAAGTAGCACTACTCTTAGGAACATGAAAATAACTTGAAATTCAAAAAAGATTAGTGATATTTATTATAAATAATCGAACTTCTTTAGACTTAATTTAAACGCCATCTGTTTACAATGAGAGGCTTCATTGATGATGAACATTTAGAATATATAAATCAGCTTTTACGAAGCCAAGAAGCGTTCCTGAAAGCTTAGAAGCTTTCCTGAAGCTGAGAAGCTTCCCAGAAGCCTTCCTCTGAAGTTAAGAAGCTATACTGAAGCTTAGAAGCACATTTAAAGCTTTTCCGAAGCTTAGAATCTTTCATGAACTTTTCACACGAATGACGGATGTCGATCTGTTACAGCGCGATGGCAAATTTCAACTTTATTGACTAAATTACATAGTTAATTTTTATTCGCAATACTATTCGAATCATTAAATCAAAAAATATTACTAAAAATAAATTGACACATGTCCATTACAGGAATTAGGTTCAAAATTGAAATTCAGTTTACACATCAACGTTTGTGTCAAATAATGACAGCAGCTGAAGTTTAGTGAGTGAATGAACGAAAGATTTGAGCTGCAACTGGTTGCAAACTGGTAACTACGTTACCACACGACGACGTAACTAAGTAACCAGAAGTTACTGTGTCAACTAGTCCCCATTTTAGTACTCTCAACCGATCAGTGTCGTAACGGCAACTAAAATTCTTACCTACCACCACACGACATAAGTGTCGACAAAATCTTGTAACGACTACTAAAAATGGTTATATGGAATATATATGATACATCGAAAATTCCAAATATGACTTATAAGAGTCAACGTATTGCTCAACCATGGATCTCCAAAGAACTAAACCAAATGACAGTGAGACGTGACGAATTATTTAGGCTGTGGACGTCAAATTAAAGAATTTTAACTATAGGTCACAATATACAAAGTTTAGAAATAAAGTGAATAATTGTATAAATAAAGCAAACAACCAGAATAGACACATAGAAAATCTGAGTTTAAAAAATGTGACAGCAGAAAAATAAGGATACATATTATTAACTGGTTAGGAAAAATTCAGGCTACAATAAACGACATGATTATGAAATACTTAGGTAAATCGGAAAGTATTCCAAATGTTTATAACATTTTTCCTAAAATATTTACAAAGGAAATACATAACTGTAATCAGAAATTCTTAATTTCTATGCCGCCAGGTTTGCACCGTGCGTTTGTCCCGACAGACGTCAACACAGCGAATCCTCATTTTTAAACACTCCTTAAAATTATACATGCTTCGGAATATAAGGCGGCAACATCCACCAACGTCAACCCCGGGGCCAGTTGATACTTCAAGTGGAGAAGGAATTTGCCGCACTACATTTGGGGCACTTGTGACAAATATGAGCAGTGCAGATATCGGCACGAGCTGGACATAGAGAAAATGAAAGATATTATAAAGTTTTGTCACGATTATCAGAACAGAGAGCTGTACAAGGCAAAACTGTAAATTTCTGCACGCAACGAAAGAATAACAAAATCAACTAGAAGCAGCCTGACAAATTCCTCGCGTTTTAGCCGAGTAGCATGCCGCTATAATTGGTCTCTTTGAAGCCGTGCAAAGGTTCTGGGAGATTGAAGGACCGCCGGCAGCGTCGCGTATGAGTCCTGAGCAAGAGGAGTGCGAGTTGTTTTACCAGAATAATACTGGTCGCCTCCGCTCAGGCAGGTTCATAACCCGACTTCCACTACTTACCCATCGACCACCTCTCGGTAAGTCTCGAGCAATGGCTGAGAAACGTCTGATCTCGATGGAGCGCCGCATGGGAAGAGACCAGGTCTTCCGGCAGAAGCATGTGGACTTCATGAGGGAGTATGAGGAGTTGGGACACATGTCTGTGTCACGATTGGATTGGAGGACAGGGGAACACTATTTTCTTCCACATCATGCTGTCCTGAAATCACCGGAGTCCAAGATACGTATCGTGTTTGATGGCTCAGCGTCCACCTCGACCGGAGTGTCCTTGAACCAGTGCTTGCATGCTGGCCCCAAGCTGCACAAGGACATCACGGACATCTTCACAAACTTCAGGAAGCATCAAGTCGTTTTTGTGGCCGACATCCGGATGATGTTTCGGCAAGTAGCATATTATTGTCCGTCCCAGAACACTTGATGAAAATATGTGTAGTGTTTTGGTAGCGCACGTCTGTCCCAGACCACTTTAAGGAAAAAGGTGTAAAAATGTTTAGGTAGTGGTGAAGTATGTAACTAAGCGTAGCCTATGGTCGCTAGCAATAAATGATGTAAACAAGCACCCGGTCAGTGAAATGATAAGGGTAACCATAGCCTATGTCCGATAGCAATCCGTATGTAAGAATTTGCGTGATGAAAGGGCTTCGCGCACGGCCTGGCCGGGGGCGCGATGGTTGACGAGGACGAGGTCGTCGACGAGGCCGTTGACGAGGTCGTCGACGAGGCCGTTGACGAGGTTGTGGTCGATGTTGTTGGTGTTGAAGAGGACGGGGGCGTCGCCGGGGGCGCAATGGTTGATGAGGACGAGGTCGTGGACGAGGTTGTTGGTGTTGAAGAGGACGGGGGCGTCGGCGGGAAACACCAACATGGTGAAATCGCATGTTATTTAAATGAAACAAAAAATTATGTATTTAATACTTATTTTATTGCATAATGTCCCCAAGGTAGTGTTAAAATGTGATCATTTACAATAAATCTTTTATCATCTAAACCACACAATGTTTTTTTCTTAATTTGGGTGGTGTACAATCTATGTTTATCGCTTGCGATTGTGTATATATCGTCATAAAACGAAGTAGTCATATCAAGACACTTTCGATAGTTTTCAATATGAATTCTTCTGACGGCTGCGGCAGTGACTCCCTTGTTTCTTTTTATGCATGTTGCTTCATTATTGGCGTCTCCTTCTAGTGTATATGCGTACATTTTCGATCTCAGACCAATAAATTCTGTAATTATACGACCTTGACTCTCGTCCTTCATTAGGCCAACGACTTTCTTGTTTACCCTAGGAAAACCGTAAACATTGTTTGGTGGGAAATCAGAAGTGTCGTATTTAGTTGATAAATCTGGTTTTATGTCCTCGAAGAAATTGTCGGTTTTGATTTCATAAATAAATGAATCCGTATCAGTATAGAGCAAGCTACTATTATCACCATATTTTGGCTGCATGTAGTTATAATGAAAATCGTACATTAAGGTTTTGGAAAGCTCTAAAATAGTGAATCCGATATAGGTTGGTTTATTGTAAGTTACTTTAATCGGATTCAGTTGAACGGCTACCAAGTCTTCAGAGAAAATGATACAGCTGTGAAAGTTTGGTTTACAAATATATCGCTCGAGTCCGTATGAAGGTTTCGTCATGGTTTCAATGTCCTCCCAATGCTTACAGAAATGAACTGTTTTTCTTTTCTCTATGTTTTCTATACTTTTTCCAAAAATACTGTTCACAAATAGCTTGTATAGATTTTTTTCAAAAGCGTTGGTTGCTTGAGCTCTTTTGCTCGAGTTTAAATCAACATAGGGCTTGAGCCACGGTTGTTGGTTAAAACTTAGGATTCTATGAATTTTTTTGCATATGAGTCCTTTTTCTACACATTGTTTGAGGTTAACTCCGTAAATGATGTACTTGGATTTATCTTCGAGTGTCAACATCAATTTTTTTGTCTTAGAGTTAGGAGGTTCTTTTGATTCTGCACAGAATGGGTAATCACTGTGAGCGTCGTGTACATATTTAGGATATTCAATATCTACTTCTAATATATAACCATTTACAGATTGTAGTTGTATGGAACCAATGTCAAACATATTAATTTCCTCTTGCGTTAACCATTTGAAACCGTTTATCGGTAGGTATTGCATCATCGCCCACCCATAAAGGTTATTAACGTCGAGATAAGTAATAAACTTGTTTTCCTCATGTGGATTAAAATTCTTCATAAACTTGTTGTTTGCAGTCGACTGTCTCTTCATAACATGACTTACACCACCTCTTATGCCTCCTTTTATAAATTGTATCATCTCATAATCTGTTAGAAGCTCAAGTTCGACACGAGTAAATTTCAACATGGCGCTCCATGAAAGACCAGGGACTGTGTAGTAATGACACGGATCTAATTTATATGTTTCCAAACAAACTTTCCGGAAATTTTCAAATACTTCAGCCAAAAGCAACACATCTGTTTTTAGATATAAATCGCTATACTCGCCGAGGGTCTTGATATTAAACTTTTCCCACACCTCTTGTGCATGTTGATAGTCTGCTTCAATAATATGTAAATCGCTCAGTTTACTGTAAAAATCGTCTCTTGAGGGTAGAGTGTTTTCCTCGAGTCTCTCCCAGCAGTTTACATACTCATAAGGAAAAACACCTTTGCGTGACAACAGTTTAATAGCGTACGCTTTATCAATACCAGAGTGAGATGTGATGTGATTCGGGAGAATTTGATATTGATCTACCGAGAGATTATTAGCGAGCTTGTCCAGACTGCTGCCCATGAATTTGAAAGAGTCGATAAACCTCAGTGTTATATTGTTCAGTTCTTTGTAAAACGAAATGTATTTCTCCTTATTATGCGGTATACATCCAATCTTACCGTCAGCTTTAGCCAATTCTTTGATAAATAAATGGCTGTCGTATCCACTTAGGTTGTGAAATATTACAGGTAAAAACTTTGGAATGGTATAGTTCAGGTTGCAGCTGTTGTGGGCTTTGCCTCGCACTTTTCCTGTGAGATGGCAATGATCAATGACACAATCATCTTCCAGCGGTTCTTCACAAATATGACATACATCAGAGTCTACTTCCATGAAACTATTAAAGTCCATCGGTAGGTGGGCCGCCTTCAGGATGCTACCTATCCTCTCAGCGTCATCGTATAAATTTTCGATAAATTTCAGCACACAATCCTCACCGCGATATGTAAAAAATTTAGATAACGTAGCATCATAATCACAATGGATGTAGTATGCAAGACTACAAGGGATGTGCTCGTTAATATTAAAAGTGTTTTTGGTGTCACTGCTTTTTCTATCAGATCAATGGGAGATAAAATACACTCGAAGTCTGCATATATAGTAAACGGAACTTTCATTTTATGATTATAATTTTCAAACTTGATTGTTTTTTGATGTTCGGGTGGAAGCAAAATGGCTTTTTCACCGCACCCCATTTTTATATGTAGATCCAATTTTTCGTTAGATGAAAAATGTTGTAAACATCCATGACAATAATATTTTTTCCGATTGTTACCTTCTTTGGTGCTCAAGAGACGTGATAAATGCTTTATTGTCGAGTAATGACACGTGTTTTTGTCTTCATGAAACAATAAATTAACATGTCGAGTCTTGTTGTCTGTAGGAGTTAACCTTGAAATATACAGAGGTACTATCATTTTTGATTTTCTGTCCTCGTCTATGCCATAGACATTAACACTAACATTGTTGTTCTTTTCAAACCGTTTGATATTTTTAATTTTCATAGGAAATGTGATTCCCTCCCAGTTCAGCTGATCTTGAAATGCTATATATTTTGCAACTCGGTATTGATTTGAATTCTGTGGGAATAGTGCTGCAAGTACAGCCCACATGAAGCAAGCATCATCATTGTTTTTAACATTAACAATGGCTTTCTTTTTTTCAATCCAAGAGGGTAAAGGAATGTATGTGGAGCCTTTCAGCGGACAATATTTGTTGACATTTACGTCAAAAAACAAGATTTTTTCCAACGCCCATCCGCTATCACGCTCTTGAAACTCCTCCATCTTGCTGGTGACTGATGAAACCATATCACTGAAGATATAATCGTAGGTAAAACCATAATCCAATGTATAATTTTTCGTAGCAAAAGATTTCACGTCTCGTATTATTTCATCCCCGTTTTTACCAAGTACAACCTTCACGTATGTACACAACACTTCAAAGTTGACTTTTATTTGTTTATGTTGTGTCACCTCCATTTTTAAAATTTTTCTTAGCTTGCTATAGTTGGACGAAAGAAATGCTTCTGGGTTTAGCAAGTTCTTCACACAGTTGAATCTATAAGATACGATTCTGCATTTAAATGCAGAACTAACCACATAAACACCACCATCACCTTGGTCTTGCACACATAGTACTTTATGACGTTTAGTTTTTGAATGATGTATAAGACGATTGCTAGGAACGTCTTCGTTGCAAAATTGACAGTGGTAAGACATGATTAATAATGAAATTAAATACACGTGTGATGTTAATAAAATCTGGGATAGGAATGAGTTCTCGAGGTAAATGCTGAAACTAATTATACCACGTTTTCATTTATTCAATGTATATTTATTAATAATAAATATATATAATGTATTTTGTAACTGTTATCCTGTTTGTCATAGTACGCTTAAATTAATTAAACAGAGACGTATGAAACAAAATATCTATAGCTAAACACTTGAGTTCACAGTCCACTATAGAGTTTTCATCACACAAACAATCAATTAGGAAGAAGGCTTTCGCCACCGTGGTAGGTCGCTTCATTCTTAAGTGTTTCTTGAAGAAGTTAAAACGGTTCACATAGGATTCCTTGTTCTTGTTCAGATTTTTTATACAAGCACTCACACAAGCCATGATCCTTTCAATGTTCCACCAATCAGAACGTCTGATGAGGGCAGCCTGCTGTGCGTTATGGATAATTAACTGAGCGCATAGCGAATGGTCTGGTGCTGTTGGAACCGTCGATGTTGCAGTTGAGGATGGTGCAACAGGTTGCAGTCGCTTATTATTAACGAGCTGTTGAGCGTTTTCGTCCACGGGGTTAGCAAGAAAATTTCTTATCGCTTCAATTTCATTTAAATCGGCAAAGTACTTGAACCACTCATCGTCACTGATTGTAATTTTATCACCAAAACTGACGCATGTCTTGAAATCCGTTTGCGATCCCAAAAGTTCTATTTGCAAATACACATGAATGTCAGAAATGGTAGACGACTCGTTTTCTTCAATGTGATTCACGCTGTGTAGAGTATGGGCCAATCGGCAGCTGTTGTGGGTGACGGATGCGGTGTAGCTCGGATAGTAATACGAATAATTCATTTTTGTTCTTGATGCAAATACCACACGTGTGATCTCAACGATTGCTGTAGCACAACTAATTGTTTTTTCTCACTCTTCCCGTAAGAATGCTATATTCAAACATTAAATCGTTTATGATAAGACAGTAGGCAGCAGTCGCAGTAGGTATATTTTTTTTAAATTCCATTTCCACTCGTATGTCTACAGCACCAGAGTTGAAAGTGTCCGCCTGACGTGAGGTGTCGACGACAATCAAAGGAGTCCTGGTTTTATAATGTGCTATATTCACCATCGGGCTCACTGTCTGTTTTCCGTAATAATTTTGCTGGAAATTTGCAAACGAGTCATACAGCAAAGCGTAAGAACCCTGTTCAAAGTCCGCTAGGCATGAGTCATACGGATAGCACTGAGAGTTTAGATACACCTTGCAACTTTGTAAATTACAATGGTCGAACTGGCTCATATCCTTAGATTCATCATTTTTGCGAGATGTCTGCAGTCCGATAATGACGAAGCGAGGTTTCTCCAATTGACTGCTCGTTTTGATTGGCCACACGTGTTTAAGGGAACCGTGTGGTAGTAGCGGATATTCGTAGAGATCCCACGTACGGAACGCTATAGGTATAGGTACATCATTCTCAACGTATTGCATTAAACGAAGTTTTTCTCTGTCAGATACTTTTACGATCGGCATGCGCCATACAACGCGAGTAATTTCAATTTCGTTGTGTTTACCCGTTGACGGAATGGCACAGTTGTTATTAGTGTTTGAACGATTAAGTATTAGCTCGTGTTTAGCGTTAATTATAACCTTTCTGTAGTCTTCAGCAAAGCCCAAGAGGTGTTTCAACGGTACATTGAAGCTAAAGTCCTTATCCTCGATTGCTTTCATTGTTCCCAAATTCCAACAGGAGCTTTCCAATGCATGATCGCTTTCCTTCCCATACGAAAGGAGACCTTTCATTGTTGTTGTAATACCACAGTTTTTAGTCCTGTCGATTTCCACACCGTTCAGTTCGTAACGTATGTCTTGAAACAAAAATGCCATTGCGTTGTTTATTAAAATGCATTCTTTATTAATTTTTCCTTCAATCAACAAATGACTTTGATGAGGTAGCACGATGAGATCTTGTCTGTTGATCGCGATTCTCACTTCATCGTTATTTTTGAATGAGTCATTGTATGGGTTAAATGGGTGGATTTCAATACTTTCGATACTGTCATCTATAATCACCTTTTCACCCACATTCAGGATTGAATCTGACGAGGACATATTTTATAGCCCAACTGTTGTAAAAAATTAGCGTTAGCACTCGTTAATTTGACGCGTTTCGCTTTCGTTTGAGAGCAGGCAGGATGTGAAGTTGTTGCTGATGATGTTGACTGTGGTTGAGGTAATGGTGGTGGTGGTAGTGGTGGTGGTGATGGTGTTGTCTCATCAGACAATTGACCACGACTAATGGTGTCAAACCTTTTGTCTTTGTTTTTATAGATAATCATCTTGCGAATACTTTTCTGATATGGAGTCTGAGCGAAATGTTTTCACCGTTGAAATTTACCATATCATCGTGTTCGTTTACAATTCGCACTTCGATTCTCTGTATGTTGCTTGCTTGCTTTAGTGGTAGATAAACAATATTGGTAGGACACTCTATAATCTGATATCCTGGCGGAACGTTTGGTGAGAATTCGTGAAGTACATGCGATGGTTTATTGTTGACGAATGAGCCTTCGATGATGTTACATTGTATTCTTATAGAATTGGTGATAAGTATATCAATCGGTTTATCAGAGACGTGTGTCACACCCGTCCCACCCTTGAGAACTTTCTTAGAAAATCCTAAAAGCGAACCGATGCTGTTTTCCTGATCGAATTTTATGTCGTGTTTCGGTGAAGTGATGAAACACTGCGCTGTGTTGGTGTTCACTTCAATCTCTACAATATTCGCCGCATCATCATCACCGCTTTTAGCTTTAATATGTTTTTTTAAATATCTTATTATATCACTCAGTTCGTAAGCACCTACCGGTAACTTAATAATTCGATCACCATAGTGAAACTTGTTGTTGGTCACATCCACGTTCGGTATTGAATTGAATGTTTTAAAGTAGATCAAAGCGCATTCATAAGTTGACGAATCGTCTAGCTCTATTGCGGGTAAAAAGTCGGCACACAGCTCCGCTTTATTATCACTCAAGCTGATGGTGAAGGAGGACATTGTTCCTGAACCAAAGACGTAATCAGTATACGACAACACCGTGGGAAACTGTCTTATTTATAGCTCACAGTCGTTATGAGGATAATTATTTATTAATAACTACTGATAATAAACGCGTTGGCATACGTCATAGTAGGGAAGTCCTCTGATATCCATTTATAACGAGGAAAATAATTTATTTATAGTTCGTCGGTATGAGGTTACATAATTATTTATTAATAACTACTGATAATAAGAAAGAAACAACAACAATAGCGTTTATAAATAATATAATGGTTTTATTTAAACAAATCGAAGAAATCAAAACATGGTTTCGGCGACGTCATAGAGAAAGTTGAGACATAAGTGGCCGCAATTCTTCGCATTGTGTCTCTGCATTCTGGTGTAATTGTATTCAATGCGCACCCGCTGCTTTGGAGGGCGAGCGTATACGTAAACGGGGCTGTTCGAGTTTAAGGGACTGTTCAAGTTAACAGGGCTGTTCGAGTTAACGGGGCTGTTCAAGTTAACGGAGCTGTTCAAGTTAACAGGGCTGTTCGAGTTAAAGGGGCTGTTCAAGTTAACAGGGCTGTTCGAGTTAACGGGGCTGTTCAAGTTAACAGGGCTGTTCGAGTTAACGAGGCTGTTCAAGTTAACAGAGCTGTTCGTGTTAACGGCACTATTTATGATGTTGTTGGCAATACCTCTGTTCATATATTGAATAAATTCTTTAGGTGGTCTCAAGTCACCATAACTATCAAAGTACAAACAATTTCCACCCTTTTTAACGTATGCTGTCCAATGAGTTCCTTCACCGGTGTCTAAATTCAAAATTCCCGTTTCATTAACGTACGGTCCCGTTGTCGGTAGGGTGTTCCTCATGAAGATGCCTCTGAAGTATGGTAGTTTTCTTCTTGCTATACATTTCATTATGTCAATATCCGTCAGAGGGTGCTTTGGTAAACCTAGTTTTTTTTTTATACGGAGACAGATAAAGTCCCATTCCAGCCTTGTATGGTTTCAGATACAAACCCTTTCCGACTGTTGCACTTTCACCACGATTCCTCTTCACCATCTCGTAAATATTTTTTGCTGCTGTTGTCACACCCCCCGCCAGCGTACCGGTTGCGGCCAATGCGCCCAACAATGGTATGAGCGGTAAAAACCCACCTCTCTTGGGTATGGGAATCACTCGAGGTGTTTTCACAATTTTACCTCTTACATACTTTCTTGCCGCCTTGACGGCTGTGTTGATCAAAGTATTAGTTGACAGAGCCTTACCATTTTTTGTAGGCTTTTTGTTTCCACCCATACGTTTTTTGACAACATGACGAGTCTCTTTGATGACTTTCGACAAGGGTACACCCATACCCTGTTTGACCTTGTATTTCATAATTCTGTTAACTGCAAAAGCGGCTGCTCTCTCTGGAAAATGTTTCGATTCGCGCATACGTTTCTCAGCAGCTTCCGCCAAAAGCAAATCTGCTTTGTGTCGTGACTCTATTGATCCGTTTTGTTTGTATGCGATGTCGTGAAGCTTACACGCTTCGTCCAACCCGTTAATTCCCTTATCACCGCGAGCCAAGCGTTTATCTAATTTAGTGCCTGGACCGCAGTAATTGTAGCCGGGTAAGTGGAGTTCAAGGGGTAATTTATTAATTATATTGTTAATCAGTCCCCGACCACTGACTTTCCTGACTTTTCGTGACATACTGAGCCTATTCACATTGCTAGTCTTCTTATAAGTAGACATCTGCTACGACTTAGTAAAGCCAGCAATCACATTTGCATTTGAATTTGTCACATCTCGTCGTGTCCTCTTTTTCTTCAGTTTCCCCCGCTTCCATCTCCTCATCCCGTTCATCAATATGATCATGAGCAAACTCTTCATACGTTGTGTCTTTCTCGAACATTTCTACGTCCTGCATAGTTTTCTCCAACTTACAGTACGGGCAATGTTTAATGATAAAAGCGGGTAAATCGAATTGTGTAATGTCAGGGTCATCAGAGTTACAAACAGGATGTTGCTTGCAGTAAAAAAATTGTTGCACTTCCGGATCATTTTTTAAATGTTCCGGCAATTTGTCCTCTAAATGTGGTATGATTTGTTTGAAATATTTCAAAAGGACATTTTTAGTCATACACTGTAAATCTTCAGAGGTAATATACATGTTATTAGTGTTGATGATAAAGAAAACTCTATAAAATAAACGTCCGCGTTCTGTTGCTGATCATATCAGAATGAAGCTCAGAAAACAGAACACGTCTTTAAAAATTGGGATATGGGATTTCGGAGACGTTACCATGAATCAGAATTTCAAAAAACACAGTTCTTTACTACCGAACAGTATCCGATGTCTTATCAGCGGACCCTCTGGATGTGGTAAAACAAACGTCTTGCTATCACTTCTGCTCGAGCCCAACGGTTTGAAGTTTCTAAATGTATATCTATACTCTAAATCCCTTCAACAACCGAAATATGTTTTTTTAAATAAGATACTGAGCCAGGTGGATGACTTATCATTTTACACGTTTAACGATAAGAGTGAAGTTATACCACCAGAAGAGGCTAAAGAAAATAGCGTGATTATTTTCGATGACGTAGCCTTACAAGATCAGGATACTATTCGTCAGTACTTTGCAATGGGACGTCACAGAGAGCTAGATTGTTTTTATTTGTGTCAAACATATAGTAAAATACCTAAACAGCTAGTGAGAGATAACGCTAATCTGATACTGCTGTTCAAGCAGGACGATTTAAATTTACGTCATGCTTACAATGATCACGTCAATACGGATATGACATGGGAACAATTTAAAAAAGTGTGTGAAAAATGTTGGGTGGATAAACACTCGTTCCTGACCATTGACAAGGAAAAAAATGCTGATAAGGGGCGTTATCGCAAGTGTTTCGATTATGTAATTATTGTTTGAATAAACGGGTATAAATGACGCAAATAGCCTCTTCATCACTTCATTTCAAAAATGGAGACCGCTGCAGTCATTTCTGTTTTCGGGGATAAACAGTTAAAACGAAAACTTGTGAAATCAATCGATTCAGTAAAAAAAAAAATTAAATCACTACAATCGGATAAGGTAGAGCTAGCCACTTCTCTAGAGGAAACGTTTCAACCAATCACAAAACCTCTCAATGTTTTAATATCTGAAACAAAAAAAAAATCTAAATCCGAAGCACCTCCCACTACATCATCATTAGCATACGCGAAGCATGAGAAGACAAAACAGGAACCTATAAAAGAAACAGAGTCTGAATCAGATAATGGAGAAACGGATCTGGAGGAAGATGATGACGATGAAGTTGGATATCAAAGCAGCGTTGACACTGAAATAGATATTGATTCACCACGCAAATATGTGTCACGCTTATATAAAAAAATTAAAATACCTTTTGGTGCTTACATAAACAAAGATAAGGATTTATTCATTGGGGACAGTCAACTGAGAATAGATTCTAACAAAAAAATTATTAAGGTTAAAAATGAGACCTATACGCTCACACCAGGATTACTGGAATTGTTATTTAAAAAAACACCTAATGATGAGCTAATCATTGCAAGTGATGTTGAACGCTACATGGATATTGTTACAAACACAAACGCCCATCGACGTGGTTTTGTACCTACAGGTCAAATACAAGGAGATAAGAGTGACAAATATAGCAAATTTATCAAGCCTTACGTTAAAAAATATAGCCAATCGAAAGTCGGTGGTCGACTCATAACGTCACGCAATCCTCTCGATATTAAACTATATTATCCTAACACCGATATTATTTATTGGAATGACCCGAACGAACTTGTAAATCGTCTACGATTACTGATTGCGTCACAGAGCGCTGGAAATACAAACCATGTCAATGAAATAAACGCTATCATTGAAGAGTTAATGGAAGAAGGAATCATTATTAAATAAAACTAGAAAACCTGAATGTGAACATTCATTCACATCATGCCTATCAACAAGTTTGGTCAATACTTGAATGAAAACAACCACTCGTCTCCTTTCGGAGATAAGCACTATAGTGACGTCATTGAGTGCGATGGAAAAAGATTACAAAACGTGGAGAAGGGTTTTTACAAGACTGATTCTGTTAATAAAGAACAACTTGATGATGTATTTATTCAATGTCTAAAAAAAATAAAGGATAATACAAGAAATGTCAACGGTGTAATCATTCGACTTAAAGCTTTGGAAGACCGATTTACATCACCGATTGCAATTGCATCACCCTCAGGAGCACCTCGTCCACCAGCAGCTGCTGCTGCTCCCTCGCCGATCCTTAATCGACATTCTGCTTCTCCGTTACCACCAACACATATGCCTGCACCAGATAAAAAAAGACGTCTAGCACCTAAACCAGCGGCTGCGGACACGGTTGTGAAGAAAAAACATGAGTAAAGCTGATGTTGTTAAAGAAATACATAAATATGCGAGAAGAAAATTCATAAGAAGGCGCTTCATACAGAAAGGATTGGATGATACTTGGCAAATCGATCTTATAGATTTACAGAAGTACTCTCGAGAGAATGGTGGGTATAAATATATCTTGGTGTGCATTGATACGTTCTCAAAGTATTTATGGTTGCAACCGCTAAAGTCTAAGAATAAAACTGATGTATGCAGCGCTATGTCAGAAATTCTACACGGAGCAAGATGTCCGTCGAATTTACAATCTGACTCTGGTAAAGAGTTTTATAACAAAGATTTTAATAAACTCATGAAGAGATATAATATAAATCATTATTCTACCTTTACCATTATGAAAGCTTCAATCGCGGAACGCGTGATAAAAACCATAAAACATTGGTTGTGGCAATTATTTACCTTGAATGGATCATATAACTGGACCAGACAAATTGAAAATCTCGCTAAGCGATACAACACAAAGATACACTCAACCATTGGCATGGCGCCTTCCAAAGTTAATAAAAGCAACTCTAAAGACCTACTTCGTAAGGTATATAATCATATGAAAGTGAAATCACCGTCTAAATATAGAGTTGGTGATTATGTGAGAATAAGCAAATATAAATCTACTTTTGCCAAGGGTTATACTGCTAACTGGACTGCTGAGATATTTCAAATTGTAAAAGTGAAAACTACACAACCAACCACCTATTTGTTGCAAGATGCAAAGAAAGAGCCCATATCAGGCTGCTTTTATGAGCAAGAGATACAAAAAGTTAAGAATCCTGATATTTACCTTGTTGAAAAGGTCTTAAAGCGTAAGGGAAACAAAGTATATGTGAAGTGGTTGGGCTTAAACGAAAGCACTTGGATTGATAAAAACAATGTTATCACATGATTATTTGTACTGTTATAAGAATTTAATAATAAAAGTTGAATTCAATATCTATTTTTTTTTTAAAGAGTTAACCCCAAACGTTTGAACGAATAAATAAAAAACAGTTTTTTCATACGCAAAGCACATTTAATTAAATATACACACACATCAATAAAGAAAACAATTAATTAATGGATCATAGCCGCTTGCGGGTAATTAATTATGAGGAAAAACCAGTTGTTATTTATGGCACACGAGGTAAACTTATTTTCCTGAAGTACCTACGATACCAGATAACGCTGCTGACTCGAACTTATTATGAGGATTCTATCTTCTTTATCCATCCACTCCAACACACACTTCAACACCGACACCAACGGTCTCGTCGACGCCCCCGTCCTCTTCAACACCAACAACCTCGTCGACAACCTCGTCGACAACCACGTCGACGACCTCATCGACGAGCTCGTCCTCATCAACCATTGCGCCCCCGGCGACGCCCCCGTCCCCTTCAACACCAACAACCTCGGCCACGACCTCGTCCTCATGAACCATTGCGCCCCCGGCGACGCCCCCGTCCTCTTCAACACCAACAACCTCGTCCACGACCTCGTCCTCATCAACCATTGCGCCCCCGGCGACGCCCCCGTCCTCTTCAACAACATCGACCACAACCTCGTCAACGGCCTCGTCGACGACCTCGTCAACGGCCTCGTCGACGACCTCGTCGACGACCTCGTCCTCGTCAACCATCGCGCCCCCGGCCAGGCCGTGCGCGAAGCCCTTTCATCACGCAAATTCTTACATACGGATTGCTATCGGACATAGGCTATGGTTACCCTTATCATTTCACTGACCGGGTGCTTGTTTACATCATTTATTGCTAGCGACCATAGGCTACGCTTAGTTACATACTTCACCACTACCTAAACATTTTTACACCTTTTTCCTTAAAGTGGTCTGGGACAGACGTGCGCTACCAAAACACTACACATATTTTCATCAAGTGTTCTGGGACGGACAATAATATGCTACTTCGGCAGACTGTGATACACCCTGATTACCGTCGGTATCAGCTGATCCTGTGGCGTGAGAGCCCTGCTGAACCGATGTTGGTGTATGAGCTGAACACAAATACTAACGGCCTTAAAAGCAGCCCGCACATTTCAATTCGGACTTTATTGGAATTGGCGGCTCGGGAGCGATTGAGGTTCCCTCGAGCGGCCGCCATTTTGGAAAAGGACCTGTTTGTCGACGACGTGTGCACCGGGGCAAATAGTGTCGAAGAGGCTTTGGTCCTACGGGACGAGCTGATTGAGCTCCTGCGGACTGGTGGCTATGAGTTGAGAAAATGGATGTCCAACTCACCAGCACTCGTGGCTGGCCTCCCTGAGGAGCACCAACAGGATCCGCACCTCTTCGAAAATTTGGATAACCCGCATATGTTATCGGTCCTTGGCGTACAGTACCGACCCGTCCAAGACTTGTTTACCTAGACATAGACATAGACAGACATAATTTATTGGTAATAAGGTATTACAAGTCAGTGTTTTTACAATTGTACATTCATTATAGATTATATTAATTAGATAATTGATTAAATTGGAAAATTACAATTATTACATTACATTAGAACATTGCATTATATATTCTTGCTATGTTTATCATTACATATTTTATATTCTAAAAATTCTTTAATAGTATAGAAACATTGATTTATTAGTCATTTTTTAAATCTAATTTTAAAAGACGGGAGACTTTTTGCTTCCGTGATGCTGTCTGGTAACTTGTTGTAAAAGATAGGACCCGCGACATGGATTGTCTTTGCTGTCTTTGTGAGCTTATGGGGAATAGTTCTTAATTTATGAGCGTTTCGAGTGACCCATGCAGATCCATCACCTCGCGGTCCATATAATGTTATATTTTCCCTAGCATATACGGCTACCTGAAATATGAGCAGTGACGACAGTTTCATGATGCCGAGCGCGATAAAATGCGGTCTGGCGCTCTCGTCCTGCTTGGCGCGGGCCAGTGCGCATACGGCGCGCTTTTGTAATCGAAAAACGCGTTGCCATTCAGCAGCTTGCCCCCAGAGCTCCAGGCCGTACTGCATAATTGCCTGTATGCTTGCGAAGTAGCAAGACCGCACTGCCTGGCGCTCTAAGGTTTGACTTACCCTTGAGAGCGCAAAGCATGCCCTACTTAGCTTCCCGCATACTGCGCTGATCTGCACCTCCCACGTGAGACCTTGGTCGATTTGGAAGCCCAGAAATGTAGTAGTTTCAACTTGACAGATTTTTGTACCTTGATAGAGCACGTTCAACGGACGGCGACCTCTACCTGATAAGTCAAATTGCATAAATTGCGTTTTTGTCAGGTTCAGTAGGAGTCCGTTGAATTGACACCAATCAAGTATCTGTCGCGCGGTTGTGTTTAATCGGGATTCCAGCTCATCCAGGTCCTCAGTGATAACGACAGCTGCCACATCATCCGCGTACATAAAGATGTCGGCAACATTAATAAAATTCGGAAGATCATTAAGCAGAATGGAGAACACCAGATTGGATACAGACAAACCTTGAGGCACGCCTATTTCCGTGGAGAGACCGTCGGATCTCAGGCTACCTTGCTTCCCGACCACGTATTGTAATCTATCGCGCAGAAAGTCCGCAATAAAGTTCAGGGCTGGTCCTCGTATGCCATATTGGTGGAGTTTTTGAGATAGCACGACGTGGTCGACAACGTCGAAGGATTTTGAGAGGTCGCAGAAAAGAATAGCAACCTCTCTTTTTTCCTCGCGCGCGGTGAGAACGCGACGCACTATCTCACGAGCCATCATAGTAGTAGACCGTCCCGCACGATACGCGTATTGCGTTTCGGACAGTCCACCGGATTCGTTTAAGAAGGCTGTCATACGAGATGTTACTCCGTTTTCTAGGACTTTCGCAACTGCCGGTATGATAGAGATGGGCCTGTAGACGCTAGGATCACTCGATTTACACTTTCCCTTGTAAATCGGACAGACTTTAACTTGTTTTAAGGTTCGCGGGTACTTTCCATCACGCAACAGGTCATTAAAGATTATTGCTAGTGGGGCTGACAAGTTCGTCACAACTAGGCTCAGGAGTTTCGTCGATATGCCGTATAAGTCTTGAGTGTTTTTTAATGCAATATTCTTAAGGATTATTTTATATATTTGTAGTTGGTTGGTCCTGACTCTTTCGGCTCCATGAATAAAAAGATAGCAGTAATAACCAACACAGTTTAATTGCACGAAAACACGGTACAAAACAGAAGGAGAAAGTTTATAATTTTTGCCACGTAATGTCCAAAAGTACAGAGAAGAAAGTCACAAACACTAAGCACACTAATTAAATAACAAGCGTTAGCGCAAGCGTATAAGCGTAAAGCGGAGCGAGTTAAATTATTAACATACAAGCAGCGTGCGCACAGCGGCGTAGCAACATAAGTACTGGCGCAGGAGCGCGGCCGGTGGCCACGCACTGATAACGTGCTCGCTGCATCTAATATGAAAATTAGGTTCGCTTGTCCGCGCAACATACAAAATATTTTTCACTTCTCATGCTCGAAAAGTGTATCATATTAGACTTGTCAAGCGGGGCTAAAGTAGTACATTTAACCCCTAGGGAAAATATGAATACATATTTATGATTTACAAAACATTTGAATTTGACCAATAAAAATACTTCACCTATTAAATCCACCAATCACAGAACACTAATTTAACTCTTAAAAAAATATTTGGTATTGGGTATTAACCAACCAGAATACAGCTTTACTAAAATCGACCAATCTGGAAACATAATTATTTTTTCTAAAGAGTCTAAAGATTAAGTTTGTAGTAGTCCCTATTTCACAATAATTAAAAAAAGTGGTTAAATCGTTCGAGCAACACTTTGAAGCGCTCAATGAAAGGTCAGTTTAGCTTTTTTCGCGCGTTAATGTTGCGCGCGAACCGCATTGTCTATGTTTTGTGTGTCAAAGGAGTATAAAAAAAAAACATGTTGCAAAAGTATATATCTTCGCCGTGGAATTTATTGTTCATTTTGGGTGGGTTAACCTTTGTTTATTTATTTTCTCGCAATCGAAGTGAAAAGTAGAGTGTATAACTCTGGTCTAAAAGCCATATTACCCCTCGAACTATTTTCCCTCACTTCGTTCGGGAAAATAACTATCTCGTGGTAATATGGCTCATTTTAGACCCTTGTCATACAATCTACTATTATATTAACAATTTATTTTTAGCAAGTAAGTATTAATGTTAAGTACATATTTAAATGCATGCTGTAAATACTTATTTATTTATTTATATTTTCATAATAATAAGTTTTTAGAATTAAGTTTGGTTTTAAGTTTTATATTAAGTTTACCTGTTTAATTAATGAAACTTATTTTATTATTATAATAATTAAGAGTAGGTACACTACATCACCCCTCTCCAGAGACCGTCAAGGGCGATAATAGTCGGGAAACCGAATACGGCGTCCGGACCGCGTCGTTTTGACAGTGTCGTCCCCGGCACTTGGTAATGTCTGGTGATTTTTGGGTGAACCTGAGTGATGTGTAGTGTTTGGTGATGGAACTGATGTATAATGTGATGTGTCTGAGTCATGCAGTATGAAGGCCGGCTTAAGGCGGTCTACTGATACTGATGTCTGCTTACCATTTAACATTATCCTAAAGACTTTATCACCTCTGGAAATAACTTCGTACGGTCCGGTGAACGCAGGTTTGAGCGATCCTCCTATCGTATCGTCCCGGAGAAAAACAAATGCTGAGGTAGACAGGTCCTTGAAGACAAAAGTAGTACGCTTACCACTGTGCCGCGCGGCTGGTGATGGACGTAAATCTCTCAAAGAACCACGAAGCCGTGACAGGTAATCCGTCACGTCAATGGTCTCGTCTGCCTGAGGACTGAAGAAGTCTCCCGGAAGGCGTAAAGGTTGCCCGTAAAGAAGTTCAGCCGTGGAAGCCTGAATATCTTCTTTATAGGTGCTTCGTATGCCCAGTAGTACGAGCGGAAGTGTTTCCACCCAGCTGTTACCTCCGTGACAGGTTATGGCAGCCTTGAGTTGCCTGTGGAATCTTTCCACAAGACCGTTACAAGCTGCATGGTATGCAGTCGTCCTGCGGTGTTGAAACCCTGCAATGGTGGATAAATGCTGGAATAGGGCCGACTCAAATTGACGTCCTCTATCCGTCACTATATCAGTAGGACAACCAAAGCGAGATATCCAGCCGCTCAGCAATGCCCGTGCTACAGTCTCAGCCGTCATGTCTGCCAACGGTATTGCCTCTGGCCATCGCGTGAACCTGTCAACGGCTGTGAGGCAATATCGGAATCCTTGGCACAATGGTAAAGGACCAATCAGGTCAATGTGGATAAAAGCTAGCCTAGTCCGAGGTAATTTAAAGTTACCTAAAGGAGCTGAGACGTGGCGAGTAACCTTGGAGCGCTGGCAAGCTAGGCAGGCACGTACCCACTCGCGGCAGTCTTTCTTGACTCCCGGCCAGACGTAACGTTCCGCAACCAATCTGGCGGTGGCGTTGGCGCCAGGGTGGCTTAAGGAGTGGAGACTGTTGAACACTGCCTTGCGTAGCTCCTGGGGTATAAACGGCCTCTCAGCCACGCCACTGACGTCGCAGTGAAGGTAACTCTGCGAACCTGGGATTTTTACCTTATGCAGTTGTAGTGACGATCCTGCTTCTTGTAACTGCTTCAACTCCTGGTCAGCCTGTTGGACGAAAGCTATCCTCTCAGCAGTAACTGGTTGTGAGATCTCCTCTATGCGGGAAAGTGTATCCGCCACGACGTTATCTTTTCCTGATATGTGCCTGATATCAGTCGTAAACTGACTTATCAGGTCCAGGTGTCTAAACTGTCGTGGGGAGCACTTCTCTTTACGAGAGTGAAAAGCGTAGGTGAGAGGCTTGTGATCGGTATAGACTGCAAAGTTCCGGGCCTCCACCATGTGGCGAAAGTACTTTACACTCTCGTAAATCGCCAGAAGTTCACGATCATAGGGAGAATATTTTACCTGTGCTGGACTCAGCTTCCGCGAAAAGAATGCCAACGGCTGCCACTCGTTGTGTTGTAACTGCTGGAGCACCGCGCCTATGGCAGTGTCTGAAGCATCCGTCACCAATGCGAGCTTCGCGTGGCAGTCTGGGTGGGCCAGCATACTTGCTCGGCAAAGACTATCCTTGCAGGCCTGGAACGCATTTGCCTCGAGTGTGGAAAAATGAACGGGGTGGGACCCTTTTACCGATCCTACCAGCAAAGCATTGAGGGGTGCCTGCTGCTTAGCCGCGCCTGGAATAAATCTGCGGTAAAAGTTGAGCATCCCCAGAAAACGACGCAACTCTTTGACCGTTTTGGGCATAGGGAAGTTCTGGATTGCTTCTACCTTGGATGGCAGTGGTGTGGTTCCTTCGGCGGTAATGCGGTACCCGAGGAAAGTAACCTCAGATACGCCGAAGACACACTTCGCTGCGTTCACCACCATGCCGAAGTCCTTGAGCCTGCGGAACAGTTGATGTAGGTGTTGCTCGTGCGACTCCTGATCCTGCGAAAAAACTAAAAAATCGTCGAGGTAGGCGTACACGAAGTCCAACCCCCTGAGCATCTCATCGACGAAGCGCTGAAACGTTTGAGCGGCATTACGAAGCCCAAACGTCATGTAAGGGAATTCGTAAAGGCCGAAGGGCGTCGTAATGGCAGTCTTCGCGATGTCGTCAGGGTTCAGGGGAATCTGGTTGTACGCCTTGACCAGGTCGATGGTCGAGAAAATTGTACAACCAGCTAGGCTATGCGCAAAGTCCTGGATATGACGGATTGGATACACGTCCGGAATGGTTCTCGCGTTCAGCATGCGGTAATCGCCACACGGACGCCATCCGTCATTTTTCTTTGGGGCCAGATGGAGCGGGGAAGACCACGGGGACTCCGATGGCCGGCAGATGCCGCTCTTCAACATAGCGTCGAATTCTGCCTTGGCAATTTTTAATTTATCTGGCGCCAGGCGACGAGGTGTACTGGATACTGGTGGGCCAGGCGTAGTACGTATGTGGTGTACTGTACTATGTGTAGGTGTGCGATGTATTCCATGTGGGCGTGTTATTTCGGGATAGTGTTCAAGTATGGTGTGATATGTAGAATCACCAGACATTACCTTTACCGAAGTGACGTCCACTGATTTTTGCGCAAGCAACGCCGGGGTCGCGAGCGATGTCGTGCCGTCAATGAGGCGTTGATTTCTCACGTCGACAATGAGACCGTAATGCGACAAGAAGTCCACACCTATTATCGCCCTCGTCACATCTGCAATAATAAATCGCCAAGCATAGTCACGGCGCAAGCCTAGGTTTAAAATAAAATTAACGTAACCATACGTGTTAATTGTTGTTCCGTTTGCTGCACTTAAAACTAAATCAGTTTTTATACACTTAGTTTTTAGTTTTGACTTTGGGAACACACAAAGGTCACTGCCGGTGTCCACTAAAAATTGTGTTTTTGAACGCTGGTCCGTTATTACGAGGCGACCGGTGCTCGGGCAGTCGTCGGCCGCCATTACAGATTGCCCCGGCCGTTTCCCGCGAAATCACAGGGTTGCACGCACCGAGTCACCGAATTTATGGTGGTACCAGCACGTTGGAAACTTTCTGTAACTGGAGTTCGACCTTCGTGCTGATGATGAGCGTCCACGGCCACTTTGTCTACGGGGTGTGTTCGACCGTCCGCGCTGGCGCGACATCCTGTCTACCTTTAGCATCAGCGTCTGCATCTGCTGAGACAATGCCGCGACCTCCTGGCTAAGGGAATGTGGTGCCGATGGCGCTGATGCCACCACCATCGATGCTGCTGCTATTTGCGGTCGCGATGGAACGACCTCATGGATGCGGTCAGCTAGTTCGGCCACTTCATCCAACGGTAGCTTCGATTGGGATGCGATAATGGTCTGCGTACCTGTGGGTAGTCTGCTGGTCCATATCGATCGCATAAAATCCTCCGGAACGCCCTTGCCAGCTAGACTCTTTAAATGCCTGAGGAATTGTGACGGCTTCCTGTCCCCCAACTCCTCATTCGTAAGAAGCTGGTGAATTTTCTTTTCCCGCGAAACTGACAACCGCTTGATGAGCTCGGTTTTTAACTGCTGGTACTTATCTGCCGCAGCCGGTGCAGTAATTATGTCCTCCACGATTGATGCCGTAGCGGAGTCCAGCTGAGCCAACGCATGATGGAACTTAGTGGCATCCGTCGTTATATTGGCCAACACAAACTGACTTTCCAGCTGCATAAACCATAGCGCCGGGTTATCGGGGTAAAATGGCGGTACCCTCACTCCAACTCTGCTTATTTCGGGCTCGTTTCCTGGCATGTTGTGCTCTCCCTTTGGGTCACCAGTGTGGTTGGTTGGTCCTGACTCTTTCGGCTCCATGAATAAAAAGATAGCAGTAATAACCAACACACTTTAATTGCACGAAAACACGGTACAAAACAGAAGGAGAAAGTTTATAATTTTTGCCACGTAATGTCCAAAAGTACAGAGAAGAAAGTCACAAACACTAAGCACACTAATTAAATAACAAGCGTTAGCGCAAGCGTATAAGCGTAAAGCGGAGCGAGTTAAATTATTAACATACAAGCAGCGTGCGCACAGCGGCGTAGCAACATAAGTACTGGCGCAGGAGCGCGGCCGGTGGCCACGCACTGATAACGTGCTCGCTGCATCTAATATGAAAATTAGGTTCGCTTGTCCGCGCAACATACAAAATATTTTATATTAACAATTTATTTTTAGCAAGTAAGTATTAATGTTAAGTACATATTTAAATGCATGCTGTAAATACTTATTTATTTATTTATATTTTCATAATAATAAGTTTTTAGAATTAAGTTTGGTTTTAAGTTTTATATTAAGTTTACCTGTTTAATTAATGAAACTTATTTTATTATTATAATAATTAAGAGTAGGTACACTACATATTTCACACGGAGTAAAACGAGCGAGAAAGAGTGATCTATCATTGGGTGGTCGCGCGTGGACCAGCGCTGCAAGTGATCGGCTCGGGTCGGCTCGTGGGGCTCCGCATTGTGCTGCCGCTGAGACGAAATTCCTATTTAGCTTGTCAACAAGTTGTTTTTTGGAAGTGAATCTTGACCCATCGTCATTTTTTATAATATCAGTGAAATCTGTGGACAATTTGCGTATTTTACCAGACTCTGCGTTCAATATTTGCCACATAGTTTTAGTTGTGTTCGGGCTGCCTTTGATTTGGTTTGAATAATACAGAGTTCTTGTATTTCGGGTAAGTTCATTATACTTGATCTTCAAGTCATTTACACGACTTTCAAATTCAAGGTTAGCGGGGAACTTATTTTTTAGTGCTATAAGATTGAACACAAGGTTTTAGGTTTAGTATCTCTGTTGATCCATGTTTTATTGCAAAATGCTACATTTTTCTTTTTAAATGGGAAACATATTTCTATTTTGTTGGATATTGTGTTGATAATTGACTCAATTCGTTCTTCTGCAGTTAGTTTGGATTTAAATATTTCAGGCCAATCAATACTTTCCATCGCGCCTACGAAAGCGATCCGCGAAGCACGCGTGTAGTTGCGCACGCGCCGGAATAAAGGCGCATGCGCTGTGCGCGGGGCATGTATAACGCTTGCACGGATTCCATAGTGGTCGCTTATATTAGTAACTACAGCCGATGTCGTTAACGAACTAGGAGGCATGTTGGTATACAGGTGATCTAGACAAGTGGAGGATGTGCGGGTCACTTTAGTCGGAAACGCTATTTCACTAGAAAAATCGTGACATGATAAAGCATCTTGTAATAGTTTATTCTCGCTGTTACTAACTAGCCAGTCTATGTTTGTGTCACCGACAATAATACACTTTACACACAAGTCATTAACCTTGGCTAGAAGCCGCTCTAAAATAGGTATAAAGTCGGCTGCTTTGACTAAATTCGTGCGATAGACGCATACAACAATTATTTTGAGGTCAAGTAACTCAATTGCAGCTATCTCACAATATCTTTCAACAGACAAATTACATAATTTAGTTACTTCTATTGCTTTTAATGTTTCTTTTACATATAAACAAGTACCACCATGTTCTCGAGAATTTCTACAGAACTGAGACATTAATTTATAGTTCTGTATGTGTACACATTCTAACTGAGGCTTAGTGAGCCAGTGCTCTGTTAAAGCTAGTACATCACGTTTGAGTTCCTTTGACAATAATATTTCAAGTTGTCTAGTCTTAGAATTTAAAGACTGAATGTTTTGATGGCATACTGTTAACTCTAAGTTGGGTGCATTGTAGTCCTTATCAGTGGGCCGTACGATCGACAGCGGTGGGGCTTGGGGCGCGGGGGTCGGGATGCCTGCTGTTTGCGCGGTGCCGGCGCTGGAACCGGTTTGACGAGCGCCCCGCTCGTCCGCCGCTGCGGCGAAACCACTAACTAACCTCAGTTCCCGGCGGCCAGTTGTCGGGCCGCATGAAGAAGTCGAATGCGCTGCATGGCAATATTATTGCAAAAGACGAATAGTATTGATGTTTCAGTGTTAGTTTGTTAACGTTATAATCGTGACCTGCATTTTTGCTTTGCATGTAGCTTTGTAGTGACTCTGCAGTTGTCTCCGGCTTAAAAAAACAGGCGTGGATCTTCCTCGTTCGCTCCACCGTTTGCAAGTTGCTATCAGTAGGTCCAGCGCCTCGGATTACGGCTCGAGTTGAGCGACGTCGTTGCTTACGTGATTGTGAGAGCTGCCACTGTGAATCGTCATCCGTGTCCTGAGATGGTTCTTCTGGCTCGTCCGAAACTATGTTTAATATGGATGTATTTAAAGGCGTGTTTGGTATGGATGTATTTAAAGGCGTGATAGGGCCGTCTTTTTTTATAGTTGTGGTTGATGTGTTGTTCGTAAGTTGTGTTATACTGGGTTTTACCGATGTGGGCTTTAGTGTGGCAGGCGGGACGTTGTCGACGACGGGTTTAGCCGTTTTAGTTAAACTTAAGCGTTGCATGCCTCTCGCGTCGCGGGCTACAGCTCTCTGGCTCCGCAATGAGTAAGAATAGGACGTACCTTGCAAATTAGTAGTTTTTAGTGCTTTTGTGGTAGCAGCAGGCTTGGATGTTCCTTCGTCATTCGGCGGGTCTGTATTCAAATTTCTGTCGGTGTGTAACGGCGACTCTTGCTTCGATAACTTCTCTTCTAGCTTCCTTATCGCTTGAGCTAACGTCTCTATTTCTTTTCTAATAGGTGTTAGACATTTTTGTATCACTTTTTCTATTTGGTCTAGATCGGAATTAGCCATTTTTATATTTTAATTTAATATTATATTGAAGAGACCGTATGCGCTGACAGCTGTCAGAACCTATCGGGTAGAATTGGATTCCCCGAAGGTCTGGACGAAGCGGCTCGTTCTGTCCACGGTGGCCAGAACTTACGATCCGAACGGATGGATCGCGCTGGCCATCTTCACGGCCAAGGCATTTATGCAGCGCCTGTGGCCCGTGCCCTCCATGTCGTGGGATGACCCGCTCGCCGGAGAGTTGTTACGCGA
This sequence comes from Epiblema foenella, assembly GCA_963556455.1. NCBI lineage: Eukaryota > Metazoa > Arthropoda > Insecta > Lepidoptera > Tortricidae > Epiblema > Epiblema foenella. The sequence goes on along the minus strand of OY747097.1, from coordinate 10,570,472 downwards.
TTGGGAGGCTTTCGTCTCCACGCTCCCGGCGATCAAGCAGGTTCAACTGCCGCGGAAGATGTTGCCTGCAGGGAAATACAGAGCAACTCTGCACGGCTACTGCGACGCATCCGAGTGGGGCTTCGCTGCGGCTGTCTACTTGCGGACCATCAGCTCCGCCGGAGTGGTCGACGTGCACTTGGTAATGGCGAAGAGTAAGGTGGCCCCCCTTCGGACTCGTCTGACGATCCCGAAGTTGGAATTGTCGGGAGCAGCTCTTCTTGTGCGCTTGTTACATCATGTGGCATCTACCTTGAGGGACTCCGTAAACCTTGAGGAGGTTGCCTATGCATGGACTGATAGCCAAATTGTCCTGTGTTGGCTGAAGTCGTCAGTCCATACTTTGGAGGTCTTTGTGGCCAACCGGGTCTCGCAGATCCAGAACTCTGGGACTGCCTTGGTTTGGAGACACGTCCCAGGCGAAATGAACCCGGCGGACGTGGCGTCCAGTGGTTTCCGGGCACCTGAGCTTGTGGCCCACCATCTGTGGTGGAGGCCAGACTGGCTGTAGGAGCCAGAGAAATCAGAAATCAGAAATATTTATTCGTGCAGAAAAAAACACAAGAAGAACAAGAAAATAAATAAAAACAGAAGAAATTGCACGAAATGGCAGCGTAGTGCTGGCGCGATTACCAGCGCTGATCTTCCGACAGAACCATTAAGTGATTTCCCAGAAGGTAACACATTTAAATAAAAATAAACTAAAAATGAAATAATGAATACCATAATTAAACAAAGATAAAGTATACACAAGAAGCTATAACTACAATTAAAATAACAGAGAAAAAAAAAGAAAAAAACAAGACAAACAAGCGTAAAAAAAAATAACAGAAAACAAGAACATAAATAAATTATTCACAGTCTCGATAATGCCCGATCAAGCAAGCCGTCCAGCCGATGGGCGCGGAGTGTCGGGCCGGGCACTACCGTAGGCGTACATTAACGCGTGATGAAAAAAATAAACATATCAAACGCTTGCGCGTGCCCATGCGTGGCTTAATTTGTTATTTTATAGAGACACACTGGCCTGCCAGTTGTGTGATTGAGACCCCGTCTTCGGGCTTGAGGGTCAACCTTGTCGAGACAGCTCCATTGTCTGACAAGGGTCGGTTGTTGTGTAACATTGTTTGTTTTACTCTGTTAACACCTTAGCTTCGTTTAGAAATGCGACTTACCGCTGTCCGAACGCAACCAGGAGCCGGGAGGCCGTGTTTAGGTTCAATTTGAGTTCATAAAAAGTAGGAATTTGCTAGCTAAGAGATATAGATTTTTGGATTCAGGGGAATTTTCAGGACTTTCTTACAGCCATAATATCAAAATTGGTAATTATGAAATTCACACTTTTTCCGACGGGTGGCTGAATGCGTTTGACGCAAGTCGTTGGTTTTCGCGGTAAGAAAAAAAGGTTACACGGAGGGGCACTCAGGGTTTCCAGTCAGCGTCGAGAAGAGGTGAAAAAACTAGAAAATGATGTAGCGGTTAGCATCGAGCGGCCAAAACACCGAAAAGTGAATATGTAGTGGAGGCCGAGTGCCTTACTGTCGCCGTTTCGAGAGGAGCTGCGTTTTTTTTTCCTCTTTTCCCCGGCTGGAACTTTTGACGCACACGTTTGTGTGGATGGTGTGAAGACGCCTTTGGAGCCCTGGATCCGTCTACTGGAGACGCCCACGTAAAAGCCTCCACCTAATCGTTTATAAAACCCATACGGTATGTATTGGTGCCATGATGACGCTTCTCATGCGCGATGTATTTCATGTTGTCTAATCGACATACTGATAGTTTTTCGTGTTTATTGCAGTGAAGTATGTGATGCTTAACACCCTGATGGCGCTTCGGACGTGACAAACCCCTTATTTTTCGCCCGTACTGGTGAGTAGAAAACAAAATAAAAGTGTAGGTGAGCTAAGTCATAGATTAATTGTTAGCGAGTGAAGTTAACCTGTAAATTGGGAATTTCAGGGCTTCTTGGACGGGGCCAGATATCCCTGGAGAGGTGTGGTGACTCCCGCGTAGCAGTGTAGCCGTGTGAGGAGTCCTGTGCGTACTTTCCCATATAGAACGCGATTGGAGGAAGGTTGATTTCGACTATTATTAGATGGATGTAAGAATTGCCATAAGGTAAGACTAAAATTCCGTATCTACGTCTGGTCATACGCACACACCCTCACCTGTAACTGTCTAGTTTCATTTGGTTGGTAATGGTCAATGCTTGTCGACTATTATTATTATTAAGTGTTTCCTTAGTATATACTTGATAGTGTTACTACCGGGGACGCCTGGTCTAGTAAAAATAAACAAATCAAAATATATAGAATAAGGTGTACCTAAACTTGTAACTTTGCCAATTAAACCTGTAACCCCTTAAATGGGATTACTCACCGACTATCCAGCTCGGTTGGCAAGAAACTCTTTAAGTGATCAAAAAAAATAAACCTCAGGGCGCCTCTGCTGGGGAGTTATTTCAAATGAAAAAAATGTATGTGACAGTGCAACTTATTTATTTCTAAAAGTTATGATAACAAAAAAAACCATATGAAAGGTCCTTTAAAGAGTATTCCACTACGTAATATTTTTCAGCATTGAGGGAATTAAATAATAAAGTTCGGTGACACTGACCTGTTTTCTAGTTCTTACACTTTTTAACACAAACACTGGTAGTCTTCATCGGTGCAGCAAGGAAGCAGGGCCATATGCAGGTACTCTCCATCCAAGTGTGAGTCACCCCTAACACACGCGGCACGTGTCCGTATAGGTTAGCCCTTCCATCACTCCTCCGATGACCAGGATTTGTAGAAAAGTATTCAAACGAAGACTAAGGACCCCTAAGACAAACGTAGAACCAGGTTAAAAGCGGTTCTGACCACGAATTCTAAGGATACGCTAAGAAGAGGAATTTGTGAAGTACTTACATATTTGTGATTTACAGCACTGCTTAACGTTACACTGCCATTTTTACATATTAAGAGTAATTAGCGGCGGGCATCATGGCCTCAAATTAAAAAATGAGATCCACGTGGCGAGCTTCGCCATTGTGGGAGTCACAGCTTCTATTCTCTCTCTGAATTACGATGGCTGCGTGCGCTCGGTATCGGAGCCGCCGACGAAAAGAAACCCCAGCGCTCGCCGTCTGTCCATCAGGCGTGGCGAAATCGGGAACTACTACGAGCGATCCTAATCGACCCATTAAGATAATTTGCCAACTCAATGGCGAAAACATATTCGAGGCTCCCACTAGATGTCGCTACGAGACACAATATGAAACAAATATTAAAAAGTAAGAAAATATTTGTTACACATTTCCCTTTCTTGGATTAAAAGTTCTTCATACTGAAGATACTTTTCTAACCCTTTGGACTACTAAGTTATTTAAATTAAAAATTAAAAGTACTTTGATAAATGCACATGCACAATTATACATTTATAAAACCCTAAAAAGCTAGAAGTGACACACTACAATAGCGCTTACGTGTTGTCTCAGGCATCAGAATATCATGTATAAATACCTAATGTCTAAGATTGCCTACTACTAAATAATAATTTATTTCTAAATAAAACCATACTTAACAATGAGTGATGAAAAGCATAGGCATCATGAAAGTGGAATGCATTCCCTAACCTATATATTTGTATCTATAAATTTTATACCTGCATGGTCCTAATACAAAAAAACAGCTAAACTATCCGTAGGTACGTAATACTAATCTTGAAAACTATCATTTAAACTAAACATATGGGTTTAATTACGGAACGTAAATAACAATACTTAATAGTAAGCATGAATTGGTGCTATCTTTTGTTTGCGATAACAACAATAATAGTAACCAAAAATATGTACACTATTCTAAAGTAACGGCAACGGACGTGTGACACCCTTGGATTTCCAGTATCCATTGGCCACGGTGACCGATTACCATCAGGCTGCTCGTGTGCAAGCCTTACATTTGTACACCATACTTGGGGTACAAATTGGAGTATGAAGTGAGTTTTAAGCCTGCACTAAAAGGCATGACGTAGTAAAAACGTTAAGTCAGGTTAATAACCTGGATAACAAATACCTATAGGCCATTTGTTATATTATGATTTGTAAATCAAACAACATGTCGTTAAGTTAGTTAAGTATTAAGTATTAACCATAATAGGTTTCTATTTGGTTGCATCAAGGTCAAGGCTTTTAAGTAAACAACATCGGAACAAATTAAGTTAGTTAAGTGAGGTAGGTACTTACTCTAATAGTCATAAGGTCGTTTATTCCTTAATGAGCTGTACCGAATAAAATAGTAAACACGTCTATTATCTAGTGCGCCCAGATGTGCGAGCATATTCCAATAGGTTGAACTTGTAGGTAAACATGACTTGCATTCCTCGCTCTCGTACATAGCTTATTTATAACCGAAAGATCACTTGTGCACAAAGTTTAAAAAAATAATTTCTACTAACTGCATTCATACTCCTTTCATACTTCTCATACACTCACAATTACCTCCTATTCATCCTGTTTTAGAATATCTTTGATGTGAAAGTTACCTAATACTTTTCCATCCATGCTTGCTAAGGTATATACTAAGGGTGATAACTTTGCTGTAATTACACATTTCTGAAATTTTGGGGCTAACTTTGAAGTAAATTTCTTTGAAGCATTAGATAAGTAATGCGTGCGTTTATAAACTATTTGTCCTACTTTAAATTCCATATCTCTTTTTCTTGAGTTGTAGTACTTCACGTTCCTATCGTGAGCACTTTTGATGTGCTTCTGCACTTTCTTAAATATTGTATTAAGTTCAAGTAGCCTGTTACTATATGTCTGTGAATCACCAATGGTAACTTGAGATCTTTGAACTGGCTGATCTGAGACTAAGCTGTGTAACATTCCGTCTATTATGAATTCACGGCCGTGCACAAGGAAATATGGGCTAAATTTCGTAGTCTCATTTACAGCAGAATTAAGAGCACATTGCAATTTTATAATGTTTTCATCCCATTTTTTGTGTTCTGAACCTACATAGCAAGCTATAGCGTAGAGTACGTTTTTTATTGCTCTTTCAGCAGCATTCACTTGTGGATGGTAACGTGGATTGTAGTATATATTGGGGACATTATATTTATGCATTAGTTGCTTAAATTGACCACTTATGAATTGCGCCCCGTTATCAACATAATATATATATACTTGCAGACTCCGTGAACTAGGAATATTTTTTCTTCGATGAACTTGGCTACCGCTGCGCCTGTAGCGATCCGTATAGGATGCAACACGACGTACTTGCTAAAATAGTCAGTACATACTATTAAGTAAACATTCCTATTTCTAGAAGCTGGAAATGGGCCTAATAAATCACAGCATATCGCCAACCATGGTTTACTGACTTCCTTGGGATTGCCCATTAATCCGGGTCTTGCCCTATTGACGGGTTTGTATTGTTTACATACTTCGCACTGTTTTATATAGTTCTTTACATCGTTATATTGGTTCGGCCAAAAATAATGACAACTAATGCGCTTGTGCGTTTTAAATATACCTAAATGTGCACTGGTAGGATTGTCATGACACTTTTGCAATAAAGTTAACCTGTCTTCTTTAGGCACGACCAATTTCCAGTCGAACTCGCTGGTTAATAGGTACTTGTTGCGTGAGTACCTAAAGAGTTTTCCCTCTTTAATTATGTAGTTAGGGTAACGTCGCGGATTTGAGATGCAGTTATCATACATGTTTTTATACCAAGGGTCATTTGTGGTTATGGCAGATATGGCGTCTATTTTAATGCGACTGAGGGCATCAGGTATGACATGGTTTGTGCCCTTACGACGTTCAATTTCAAAATTAAATTGGCTTAATCTCATACTCCATCTAGCTAGACGTCCTGAAGGGTTGTTAAGTTTGTAAAACCATTGTAAAGACGCGTGGTCTGTAACTATTTTACATTTTTGGCCTTCCACATAGGCTCTAAATTGCTCAAGGGCATAAATAAGTCCTAGAAGTTCACGTTCCGTGGTGGAATAATTAACTTCGCACTTATTCAATGTGCGGCTGCAGAAAGCGATTGGGTGCTCGATACCATCATACGTTTGAGTTAAGACTCCACCTATTGCCACGGAAGACGCGTCTGAGTGAATGGTAAACTGAAGGTCAAAAATTAATTCCTCGTCCTTGAGTTATACAAAAACGATACCAAACATGACCCATTTTCTAAACTCATGTAGAAATAAAATAGCTTCTCGCCAGTACGCAGCTCCGCCGCTACATGAATTATTTTTTTTTACACATGTGCAGGTTAAATCTGTCAATACAGTTTATGTTTACAAATTTTACATAAAATGGGCTATTAACTCATATTTTTTTTATAGTGCATTACCTCGCGGTTTTATTATAGTGCAAGATTTTGTATAATTTCTTAAAAAAAAATTTTCAAGTTTTGTGCAGAACTCTGTTTTTTTCTACGGACGAGTGAAAATTTTGTTTCAGAAATGAATTCCTCATCCTTGATTTATACGAAAACGATACCAAACATGACCTATTCACTAAACTTATGAAGAAATCGAGCTCAGAGTGCAGCGCGGTAGATGGAGATTTCACCCCCCTCCAGCCCCCACCACCATGGACGAATTTCGTGGGTACAGGGCTAAATCTGCTCAGATGACCATTAGGTACAACTGTGCCAAGTGGCATTCTTTGTTGAAAATCTGCAAGGTTGATGACACTAAATAACCAGCTATAGTTGGTGGACGCTGCCTACAAAGCAGCTTACTTGGCGGTGATCCTGCCTACGAAGGTGGAGGACCCGGGTTCGAATCCGGTCAAGCATTTATTTGTATGATGAGGCCGAATATTTGTTCCTAGGTTTTGGTTTTTCCCACGTAGTCAAGTGTCTTTTTTCTATATAATTATTTACATCGTCAAGCTTTGCTTAATTTGAGACTAGGTCGAGTTTTGTACTTTTCCACAGGTATTTATTTTCATAATTTATGAATAAAATTGCTTTAGTTATTACTTTATTATACAGTAATTTTCTTTTAGTTTCAGTTATGGACATGTGTTTCAATATCTTCTGATAAATCCAAATATTACTAAAAGATCGATACCTAAACATGCACTACAAACGTCTTAGATCCCAGCAACGAAACCGACCATGACAAAAAAGTTGTCATCAAACCATTACCCGAGGTTGAAGAAGTAAGTCCGTTTTAAAGAAATTAATTGCTTTAAAACGGACTTACAGTCGTCAGCATCACATTTTGCTAGAAGTTTATAGACATACTACACGCATTGCTAGTCAGAGAATGCTATCACATTCTTTTAGCTGCTAAATTATGCCATCGCAAGCTTTCATTTAGCTGTGCTAAATGATGTCATCACTTAGGTTCAGCCGCTATAGGATACCATCTCATGTTTTCAGCTGCTAGTCGCATGCTTTCACTCAGCTGCTATAAGGTGTCATCAGGTCATCACTTAATTTCAGCTACTTTAGGATACCATTGTATGTTTTCAACCGCTAAAGTATGTCATCTCATGCTTTCATTCAGCTGCTAAAGATTGTCATGAACAACAAGAACATAGGTACCACATCCAGGTACCTGTCAGGAAGCAAGTCTGGCCCGGGCGAGCCGGATATACCACGCTGCACAAATTTCTGAGGAGCGACACGCTCTGGGATAGGAAGGGAAGACCGACTAGCCGCAGCCAGTCGGCCATAATCTACCGGTTGTGCAACCTTTTGCCAATACTGGAAACGTGGAGTGGTAGGAAAATTCGTCGGTGGATGAGCGTTGTATTTTCAGAGTAAGTAAGTCTTCCCGAGGATCTCTGCGTGTTCCTATGATTCGCAGTAATCGTCGTCGTAAACTATTAAAACGGTTCGTATCTCTCCGATGGTTTCCTTGTTAAATTGCATCATTAAATGATAGAAGACCTTCCCAATTAAAGAGGGTTTTTGTAAGGTATATCCTTGTATCTAAGTCATCAGGCAGACTTTGAATATAAGCCATGGTGCAATAGCTTCTCAACATACGAACTTTTCACGGTGTAGACATGCGACAGGTACAGCACTTTTTCTATGATAAGTATATTGTAACATGGCTATATTATAATGATATATTATAAACAATTAAACACTTTCATTCAGCTGCTATAGGGTGTCATCAGGTCATCGCGTAGTTTCAGCTGCTATAGGATACCATCTCATGTTTTCAACAGCTAAAGTATATCGTCCCATGCTTTCATTCAATTGTCATCACATTATTTCAACTGTAGTATACTATCCCATGTTTTCAGCTATTAAAGAATGCTTTCGCATGTTTTCAGATGTTAAAATATATCATTGCATACTTTCTGCTGCTGAAGGATGTCATCGCATGTTTTCATTCAGCTTGAAAAGGATGATATCGCATATAAATTTGATATAAATTGTATTATTGTGATATTATAACAGTAAAAATGTTTATATTAATGTTTCGATAAAAAAATAATTTAGTGAAAATACCAAAAAGATATCGAACTAATCAACGATACCTCAATATTAGCGATATAATTCTTATTTTTATGACGCATGTCCTGTTATGCCACTGTTAAGCAAAGTTTTAAAAAAATTATGATATATAAAACGTAATACTCCGTTATTGCTGATACATAATATATAAAAATATATCTTAAAAACGATTAAGCCGTTATTTATCATAATAATAAACCATTATGTTTCAGTATTACGTATTGTGACATTATTGTATATAAAAACGTATGAACAACCTCTAAATATTAAGTCACAACTCTAAGTATGTTATTAATTTTGGGTTTTTAATACTATATTTTTATGTTGTCTTAGTTTTCTTTGGTTTGTCGTATACTCTAATAAACTATGAGGGTATTACAAAAAGAGGATTTCGTTTATGTTACTTAAAATAAAAAATATTATAAAATCATTTCTGTTCCATTTTCAAACCTCTCTCCTGCAAAAACACATTTTTTTAGATATAGCGTTGTTTTTGAAAAGCAGCGAAATGAATTTAAGTAATTATTAATGTGGTCATATTATATCGTATTACCTACTTTTTCTTGTAAATAAACTTTTTCGATAATATTTCCTTTTATGCTTTTCAGATTCCCTTTTAATCAGAGACTTATAAACGTCTGAAGAACAGTCAAGGATTTCTCGAAAATACCTGAAGTGTTTCTGAAAAAACTCCATGAATCCATTCTGCTGCTTGTTTATTGTACGAACTTGACGAAGCTGGCGTTTACATATAGTTAATATTTTTTATCGTTGCAAGTGATATATCATAAACGCCAACAAAGATCAGTTAAAGTGTGTGACTGTGATACAATATAACAGACTAAAAAATCAACAAAAACTGATAATGTAATTAAAGAGAAAATATTTTTTTTTAAAGTGTGTGTAATATTTGATCTTTAGCATAATTACCAGAGCTCGGAATAGGTAGTGCCTATTTACCTAAACTTTGCGGGAGGACGTAACTAAGAGTGATTACAAGCACCAAAAATAATTACTTCTTTTTATTGAATGTGGGGTTCCCCGGGATTTACTGTATTATTCTAGAGGCTTAATACATTTCTCTTTACTTATAAATCTTGTTATATTGCATATTATTTGTTTAATTACCTTTAAATAACAATCAGTTTCTGTCTAAGTCAACTAAAAAGTATCAAATTTCGGAATCCTTTTGATTCAACTTGATCCATATATTATTTTTAATTGAAGGTAATTAAACAAATAATATGCAATATAACAAGATTTATAAGTAAAGCCTCTAGAATAATACAGTAAATACCGGGAAATCCCGCATTCATTAAAAAGAAATAATTATTTTTGGTGCTTGTAACCACTCTTAGTTACGTCCTCCCGCGAAGTTTAGGTAAATAGGCACTACCTATTCCGAGCTCTGATAATTACATATATGTGTCTTCCATTGATTTTTGTAAAGTATTTTATATAGTAGTGTTATACTAAAATTGCTCCTTTTGTTTCACAATTGCTGTAGTTATTTATTCTACATTATTGACCTAATGAAAATCAGGGTAATAAAATAGTAAATGTAATATTTGATCTTATTCTAATGTTTTTGACAGAAACATGTAAAGAGAAACAGACGGTGCCTGCTATAAAACTAAAGAGTTATCTGATGGTGCCCGCTATAAAACTAAAGAGTATCTGATGGTGCCCGCTATAAAACTAACGAGTATCTGGCGGTGCTCTGTATAAAAGAGTATCTGAGTGCCCGCTATAAAAGGCTAAATGAGTGTCCCTGTCGTACCAAGAACTATTATTTGCATAAAAAGAAAATATAAACATCTGACCATTATCAACAAACTAAATAATAATAATATACATAATCATTTTTTGTTCTCTTTATTTTTCAATACTAAATTTATCCACTCAGTTGTTTCTCAGCACCTTACAAATGACATTTTATCATCTGGTTGGCTGACCAAGCCCACCCCCCTAACACTTAGAGCCAGGAAGCCCTAGAAGCTGCAGCCATTAAAGAAGAAAAAAAACCGGTCAAGTGCGAGTTGGACTCGCGCACCGAGGGTTCCGTATATAGATGTGTATCGGTTCCAACCCTATTAAATCAGGAAAATCTCAACAACCTGGTGTGAAAATTGGACCTCATGGGTACAGCGCCATCTATCGGCGACTTTTGTTACAAATTTGAGCGACTGAATAACTTTATTTATATGTATGGTAGTTTTTCAAGGATAATTCTTTATCACGTAAACCGATTTCAATTTTTTTTCCGTATTTGAAAGAAGGTACTTTCAGCATAACCTCGTAGGAATTTATAAAACAAAAATACATGCAAAGATGATTAAATTACAAACTTAGTATAGAAATGTTTTTTAAAACTAGATAGAGCTACAGTTATATTTTTCCTGTAAAATATACATTGATGTCAATGTTATGTAATAATTTTATATTTTTTCCTTGGTAAACTTCGGAGATAAGGGGGGGGAACGGTATTTTTTTTACATTTTCCGTCATAAAACAAAAATGACTCAATGTAAAAAAAAAATTGTTTCAGAATGTGCAATTCAAGCCCATTCATATGACACCCCAGTCGACATATTAACTAGACTTTAAAATTGGGGGTAGGCGCTGCGCGCTAAAGAATCAACATCGTTTCTATGTCGCTCCGCAAATTTTAATCAAAAAGTCTTAGAAACCTTGACATTGATCGCATGAAAATAGTTGGCGTGATAATTAAATACCTAAAAGTTCATAGTGAAATAAATAGTGCGTCCCAAAGTGTCTACTATATTCAAGGTGCTTAACCAAACTCTAACTTTATATTTAACCTCTCTAATAGAACAAGTTTTTATGTTGCAGCTTTTATTTACTTTCTTGTATATGGATAAGTGCCTGTATAACCCGAATCTTTTAGCAAAATGTGACTTAAGTGCTGGTAAAGGAAATGAAAAGTTACGCTTTTTCAGTAATTATTCGTAATTTGGCATATTAAGGATGTGATTTTGAGCTATGACAGAACTTCGAAGGATAAACAGCTGACGGACAGTTAGAACTTCGCTCTCTTTGTAAAGGCAGTAAGTTGAAAACCTTCTTGGTTTTGAGAGCATCACCTTAAGTAACGACCGTTGCGATCTCTCTAGGGGTATTATATGTGTGCGGGCCGCACTTCCCCACACTGAAATGCAGTAGGTAACAACAGATTGAGCCAGGGCAATGTAGGTTGTTTCGAGAAGCGGTTTATCCATAACAACACGCAATTTTTTAAACATGTATATTAATTTTCTGAGCCTACTGGCTGTAATTCTTAAATGCTCTGCAAAGGTGAGGTTTTCATCCAATACAACCCCCAGATACTTCACAGAAGATATCCTTTCTATATTGTTACAGCTGCATGAAGCCAGGTTCCCAGTGCATGAATGAACTTTTAGCACACCTAGGGGGCACGGGGCGGAAGCAGCCGTTTTATGGAAACACACATATTTAGTTTCGTCTGCGTCTTAACAAATTGCTTTGAAGCCAGTTTGCTACCAAGGCTAACCCGCTTTCGGTGGAGGCTCTTACTGCATCCCACGAAGGACCGTGAAATAGGATTGCCGTATCGTCTGCATAGCACACAATGTCTGCTTTGGTCAGTTCCATGGAAGCCAAATCATTGATGTAAATCAGAAACAATGTAGGTCCAAGTATACTGCCCTGAGGCACACCAAAAGTAATGTTTCTGAGATCACTGACTTGTTCGTTAACCCTAACACACTGTGTGCGACCCGACAAATAGCTATGCATCCAATTCAACGGAGTTCCTCGTATCCCCGACATCTCAAGTTTCCTAAATAAGTATTGGGATTGACACTGTGTCGAAGGCCTTAGCAAGGTCAAGGAACACTCCGATACAGGTCTCACCTTGATCCAGATGCTCAGCGATCTTATCTGTCAATTGAGTGATTGCACCTTCGGTGGATTTCCCGTTCCTGAATCCAGATTGTTTTTGAGAGAGTATCTTATTTGTCTCTAAAAAGTTTACTACTCGCTTGTTAACAATCCTCTCCAAAATCTTTGACATTGAACCTAGTAGCGAGATAGGTCTGTAAATGCTAAAGTTGCTTTTGTCCCAGCATTTATGAACTGGAATGACAGCTGCGACTTTCCATACGTCGGGAAATCTGCCCTCTGTGAGGCTTAGGTTGCATATGAATGTAAGGGGCAGGATGATATGGTCTTTGATCCTTTTCAGCAGTGAGTTGGCGATGCCGTCTAACCCTGGTGCGCTGTCTGATTTAAGATCTATGATCATCTCTTCGATTTCTGATTCATCCGTCGGTTTCAAGAAAAGGGAAACAGGTGGACTATATTTCAACTTAATTTTATTAGCAAGATCAGCTTGAGTTGTTTTTATTTCAGAAAGGGTTTTTACAGCCAAGCTTGGGCCTACCTCAGTGAAGTACTCATTACAGTTGTTTAACAATTCGCGAACTGAATCCTTAGTTTTGAGATGTTCCGTACATTTTGCTTTGGATTTCTTACTGTGAGTTATTTTCCTTATGGTATTCCAGAGCTTCTTACTGTCATTTTTATGCATTCTTACGTTATTTGAATCATATGCATTTTTTATTTTCCGCAGTAAATCATTATAGAAATTTCTGTATCGAGTGTTTATAGTTCTGGCAGTGATATCTCTGTGTTTTGAGCATCTTAAGAGGCCGGGGGTCATCCAGGGCTGAATTGTAAATTTTGACCGACTTAAAGTGACTGTCTGGGAATTAGCTTTTATAATTTTACTCAAAGTAGAATTAAACTTAAGGGCGGCTTCGTTTACTGACGTTTTGGAAGTTACACATGACCAGTCCATCTTCCCCAGAACTCTTTCGATTGCTTGGTAATCCAGTTTTTCCATTGTACGGGTTTTGCTGACATTCTTAGTTAGATTTAAGTTGATGCCGGCGATTACAACATCATGGTCTGTAATATCTGAGTTACATACTAAGGATTCCGAACAACAATTAGATGAGACATTAATGCGGTCAAGACATGTATTTTTTCTCGTAGGCTTAGTTACTGTGGGGGTTAGATTGAGTTCAGCAAGAAGGCAAAGGTAATGTGAACTGGAATCTTGTCTATTAGCAGGACTTATATTAATGTTGATATCTCTCGCAACTATCTTACAGTGAGAATTACTGGTACATTTAAGGTTATTTTCGAGCGACTCAAGGAATGGGTCGATGTTAGTGAATGAAGGTGAATGGTAAACGGCATACAGACTTATCTGTGTATTTATGTTTATGCTGAGGCAGTTGGCATCAGTAAAATCCGGTTCCTTCACCTCGCACTCCCACCGGTCGCCGACATACACCACAACGCCACCTGCCTGATTAATAAACTTTGTTGTTCTATAAGAAGTGTAACTATCTATTTGCGGGATTAATGAGTCCTCATGTATCCAGCACTCAGTGAGGACGATAACGTCTATAGTAATATTTAACCTTGCTAGAAGCACCAGAAAGGCATCAAAGTTCTTGTTTAGGCACGGATACACTGGCTGCAGTACGGTTTTTTACAACTAACTGAGTTGCAGCTAATGAAATGTTTGTCCGTGATTTTGACTCTACAGCCAGCACAATTTTTTGTAATAAATTGTTTGTTTCCACTCATTTCAATTTCCTCTGTACCACGAGATTGCACTTAGTGTTTGAGCTGTCGTTAAGCTATCGCTGGTTACGTGGTACGGGGCGCACGATGCAAGCAGAGCGCGGCGATAGCAGGTATGTATGACTCACGCGCGCAGTGACACGGTACGGTAGCAATACGATTTTAAAATGAATGTTCCAATATTGCTTATAGTAGACACTTTGGGACGCACTATTTATTTCACTATGAACTTTTAGGTATTTAATTATCACGCCAACTATTTTCATGCGATCAATGTCAAGGTTTCTAAGACTTTTTGATTAAAATTTGCGGAGCGACATAGAAACGATGTTGATTCTTTAGCGCGCAGCGCCTACCCCCAATTTTAAAGTCTAGTTAATATGTCGACTGGGGTGTCATATGAATGGGCTTGAATTGCACATTCTGAAACAATTTTTTTTTTACATTGAGTCATTTTTGTTTTATGACGGAAAATGTAAAAAAAATACCGTTCCCCCCCCTTATCTCCGAAGTTTACCAAGGAAAAAATATAAAATTATTACATAACATTGACATCAATGTATATTTTACAGGAAAAATATAACTGTAGCTCTATCTAGTTTTAAAAAACATTTCTATACTAAGTTTGTAATTTAATCATCTTTGCATGTATTTTTGTTTTATAAATTCCTACGAGGTTATGCTGAAAGTACCTTCTTTCAAATACGGAAAAAAAATTGAAATCGGTTTACGTGATAAAGAATTATCCTTGAAAAACTACCATACATATAAATAAAGTTATTCAGTCGCTCAAATTTGTAACAAAAGTCGCCGATAGATGGCGCTGTACCCATGAGGTCCAATTTTCACACCAGGTTGTTGAGATTTTCCTGATTTAATAGGGTTGGAACCGATACACATCTATATACGGAACCCTCGGTGCGCGAGTCCAACTCGCACTTGACCGGTTTTTTTTCTTCTTTAATGGCTGCAGCTTCTAGGGCTTCCTGGCTCTAAGTGTTAGGGGGGTGGGCTTGGTCAGCCAACCAGATGATAAAATGTCATTTGTAAGGTGCTGAGAAACAACTGAGTGGATAAATTTAGTATTGAAAAATAAAGAGAACAAAAAATGATTATGTATATTATTATTATTTAGTTTGTTGATAATGGTCAGATGTTTATATTTTCTTTTTATGCAAATAATAGTTCTTGGTACGACAGGGACACTCATTTAGCCTTTTATAGCGGGCACTCAGATACTCTTTTATACAGAGCACCGCCAGATACTCGTTAGTTTTATAGCGGGCACCATCAGATACTCTTTAGTTTTATAGCGGGCACCATCAGATAACTCTTTAGTTTTATAGCAGGCACCGTCTGTTTCTCTTTACATGTTTCTGTCAAAAACATTAGAATAAGATCAAATATTACATTTACTATTTTATTACCCTGATTTTCATTAGGTCAATAATGTAGAATAAATAACTACAGCAATTGTGAAACAAAAGGAGCAATTTTAGTATAACACTACTATATAAAATACTTTACAAAAATCAATGGAAGACACATATATGTAATTATCAGAGCTCGGAATAGGTAGTGCCTATTTACCTAAACTTCGCGGGAGGACGTAACTAAGAGTGGTTACAAGCACCAAAAATAATTATTTCTTTTTAATGAATGCGGGATTTCCCGGTATTTACTGTATTATTCTAGAGGCTTTACTTATAAATCTTGTTATATTGCATATTATTTGTTTAATTACCTTCAATTAAAAATAATATATGGATCAAGTTGAATCAAAAGGATTCCGAAATTTGATACTTTTTAGTTGACTTAGACAGAAACTGATTGTTATTTAAAGGTAATTAAACAAATAATATGCAATATAACAAGATTTATAAGTAAAGAGAAATGTATTAAGCCTCTAGAATAATACAGTAAATCCCGGGGAACCCCACATTCAATAAAAAGAAGTAATTATTTTTGGTGCTTGTAATCACTCTTAGTTACGTCCTCCCGCAAAGTTTAGGTAAATAGGCACTACCTATTCCGAGCTCTGGTAATTATGCTAAAGATCAAATATTACACACACTTTAAAAAAAAATATTTTCTCTTTAATTACATTATCAGTTTTTGTTGATTTTTTAGTCTGTTATATTGTATCACAGTCACACACTTTAACTGATCTTTGTTGGCGTTTATGATATATCACTTGCAACGATAAAAAATATTAACTATATGTAAACGCCAGCTTCGTCAAGTTCGTACAATAAACAAGCAGCAGAATGGATTCATGGAGTTTTTTCAGAAACACTTCAGGTATTTTCGAGAAATCCTTGACTGTTCTTCAGACGTTTATAAGTCTCTGATTAAAAGGGAATCTGAAAAGCATAAAAGGAAATATTATCGAAAAAGTTTATTTACAAGAAAAAGTAGGTAATACGATATAATATGACCACATTAATAATTACTTAAATTCATTTCGCTGCTTTTCAAAAACAACGCTATATCTAAAAAAATGTGTTTTTGCAGGAGAGAGGTTTGAAAATGGAACAGAAATGATTTTATAATATTTTTTATTTTAAGTAACATAAACGAAATCCTCTTTTTGTAATACCCTCATAGTTTATTAGAGTATACGACAAACCAAAGAAAACTAAGACAACATAAAAATATAGTATTAAAAACCCAAAATTAATAACATACTTAGAGTTGTGACTTAATATTTAGAGGTTGTTCATACGTTTTTATATACAATAATGTCACAATACGTAATACTGAAACATAATGGTTTATTATTATGATAAATAACGGCTTAATCGTTTTTAAGATATATTTTTATATATTATGTATCAGCAATAACGGAGTATTACGTTTTATATATCATAATTTTTTTAAAACTTTGCTTAACAGTGGCATAACAGGACATGCGTCATAAAAATAAGAATTATATCGCTAATATTGAGGTATCGTTGATTAGTTCGATATCTTTTTGGTATTTTCACTAAATTATTTTTTTATCGAAACATTAATATAAACATTTTTACTGTTATAATATCACAATAATACAATTTATATCAAATTTATATGCGATATCATCCTTTTCAAGCTGAATGAAAACATGCGATGACATCCTTCAGCAGCAGAAAGTATGCAATGATATATTTTAACATCTGAAAACATGCGAAAGCATTCTTTAATAGCTGAAAACATGGGATAGTATACTACAGTTGAAATAATGTGATGACAATTGAATGAAAGCATGGGACGATATACTTTAGCTGTTGAAAACATGAGATGGTATCCTATAGCAGCTGAAACTACGCGATGACCTGATGACACCCTATAGCAGCTGAATGAAAGTGTTTAATTGTTTATAATATATCATTATAATATAGCCATGTTACAATATACTTATCATAGAAAAAGTGCTGTACCTGTCGCATGTCTACACCGTGAAAAGTTCGTATGTTGAGAAGCTATTGCACCATGGCTTATATTCAAAGTCTGCCTGATGACTTAGATACAAGGATATACCTTACAAAAACCCTCTTTAATTGGGAAGGTCTTCTATCATTTAATGATGCAATTTAACAAGGAAACCATCGGAGAGATACGAACCGTTTTAATAGTTTACGACGACGATTACTGCGAATCATAGGAACACGCAGAGATCCTCGGGAAGACTTACTTACTCTGAAAATACAACGCTCATCCACCGACGAATTTTCCTACCACTCCACGTTTCCAGTATTGGCAAAAGGTTGCACAACCGGTAGATTATGGCCGACTGGCTGCGGCTAGTCGGTCTTCCCTTCCTATCCCAGAGCGTGTCGCTCCTCAGAAATTTGTGCAGCGTGGTATATCCGGCTCGCCCGGGCCAGACTTGCTTCCTGACAGGTACCTGGATGTGGTACCTATGTTCTTGTTGTTCATGACAATCTTTAGCAGCTGAATGAAAGCATGAGATGACATACTTTAGCGGTTGAAAACATACAATGGTATCCTAAAGTAGCTGAAATTAAGTGATGACCTGATGACACCTTATAGCAGCTGAGTGAAAGCATGCGACTAGCAGCTGAAAACATGAGATGGTATCCTATAGCGGCTGAACCTAAGTGATGACATCATTTAGCACAGCTAAATGAAAGCTTGCGATGGCATAATTTAGCAGCTAAAAGAATGTGATAGCATTCTCTGACTAGCAATGCGTGTAGTATGTCTATAAACTTCTAGCAAAATGTGATGCTGACGACTGTAAGTCCGTTTTAAAGCAATTAATTTCTTTAAAACGGACTTACTTCTTCAACCTCGGGTAATGGTTTGATGACAACTTTTTTGTCATGGTCGGTTTCGTTGCTGGGATCTAAGACGTTTGTAGTGCATGTTTAGGTATCGATCTTTTAGTAATATTTGGATTTATCAGAAGATATTGAAACACATGTCCATAACTGAAACTAAAAGAAAATTACTGTATAATAAAGTAATAACTAAAGCAATTTTATTCATAAATTATGAAAATAAATACCTGTGGAAAAGTACAAAACTCGACCTAGTCTCAAATTAAGCAAAGCTTGACGATGTAAATAATTATATAGAAAAAAGACACTTGACTACGTGGGAAAAACCAAAACCTAGGAACAAATATTCGGCCTCATCATACAAATAAATGCTTGACCGGATTCGAACCCGGGTCCTCCACCTTCGTAGGCAGGATCACCGCCAAGTAAGCTGCTTTGTAGGCAGCGTCCACCAACTATAGCTGGTTATTTAGTGTCATCAACCTTGCAGATTTTCAACAAAGAATGCCACTTGGCACAGTTGTACCTAATGGTCATCTGAGCAGATTTAGCCCTGTACCCACGAAATTCGTCCATGGTGGTGGGGGCTGGAGGGGGGTGAAATCTCCATCTACCGCGCTGCACTCTGAGCTCGATTTCTTCATAAGTTTAGTGAATAGGTCATGTTTGGTATCGTTTTCGTATAAATCAAGGATGAGGAATTCATTTCTGAAACAAAATTTTCACTCGTCCGTAGAAAAAAACAGAGTTCTGCACAAAACTTGAAAATTTTTTTTTAAGAAATTATACAAAATCTTGCACTATAATAAAACCGCGAGGTAATGCACTATAAAAAAAATATGAGTTAATAGCCCATTTTATGTAAAATTTGTAAACATAAACTGTATTGACAGATTTAACCTGCACATGTGTAAAAAAAAATAATTCATGTAGCGGCGGAGCTGCGTACTGGCGAGAAGCTATTTTATTTCTACATGAGTTTAGAAAATGGGTCATGTTTGGTATCGTTTTTGTATAACTCAAGGACGAGGAATTAATTTTTGGAACATAATTTTCACTCGTTCGCAGAAAAAAAAACAAATCTGCACAAAACTTGAAAAAAATTATATGAAATACTACAAATTACAAAATCTTGCCTTACAATTAAACCGCGAGGTAATAAACACACTATAAAAAATGAATTAATATAGAATGTACAGAAATAAACTATATTGACAGATTTAACTTTTAAATGTGTTAAAAATACAATACAATACAAATACTCTTTATTGCATACCTCACACAAATGAATCAGGAGGTAGCGGTAGACAACAATATGGAAATGAATAATTAATGAAGAATTATTTAACAGTTCTGCACAAAACCTGAAAAAAAAATAAAAAAAAATCTACAAAATCTTGCCTTACAACTAAACCATGAAGTAATGCACTATACAAATATGAGTTAATAGCCCATTTTATGTAGAATGTATAAACATAAACTATATTTATTGACAGATTGAACCTTGAAATGTGTTAAAAAATAATTTAAATTTAGCGGTGGAGCTCCGTACTGGTAAGATTCTATAGAATTCTTAATTTTATTGTTAGATAATGATACTGATTAGGTGCTTCTAAATGAAGAAGTAATATTTTATGATATTCTTAATATTAAAACAGATTGAGATAACCATAATTCAGATTTCCCCCCCGGAATACCGGAATTCCGGGATTTGAATCCCGGTCAGGGCATGTATTTGTGTGATGAACACGAATATTTGTTCCTGAGTCTTGGATGTTTTCTATGTATTTAAGTATCTATTTATCTATATAAGTATGTATATCGTCACTTGGTACCCATAGTACAAGCTTTGCTTAGTTTGGGATTAAGTTGATTTGTGTAAGATTGTCCAAATATTTATTTATTTTATTTTATTTTTTATTTTTTTTTTTGTATATTTGGTTATATTGGTATCCCCACAATTTTACCTGGAAACCGTATGTTGATATCAGTGCAAAAAGTTGATCTAAAATAAAGACAATAGTTAGACATTTAATAAATAATTAAATAACTTTAAATGCCGAAGATCATCTCAACTTCACATGTAATATAATAAGTATTTCACATAAACACTTGTAATATAAAGCAATAATAACAAATCTGTCAAAAATCGGCAAATCCTCCTTTAAATTTTCTGTTTTGGCCTTTATCGGAAGCATGAAACGAGCTTTTCTTCCCTTTACAGACAAAGAAAGAAACTGTATTAATTACACCCAGAAAAGGCGTGCCTGTCCACAGCTCAATCAATCTAATAGGTAAAATCCTACGGGGTCTCCCTTCAAACTATGAGATTACTGGCTTGGAGACCAAAAACACTTGATAGTCTGCTTGCACGGGTAATGATTTAGGTACCATCCATTCTGCCAGAGGAGCTACGACGACGATGTGTTAAAGATTTCTTTTAATTTTCTCCTGAGCCACAGCATAGGAGCAAAACGAGCCAGGCTATTGGTCTCAGGCACCAAGGAGTCATCGATAAACACTGGAACCTTATTGGAATCTGAATCCCTCCGAATCGCGAATTGTTAACGACTCGGGCTCCCTATCTGTATTCCACACCGGTGTATCCTAGCGGCAGTTTGGTTGACAGGTCTCACGGGTCTCGCGGGTGATAGCCATGGCAAGATATTGACAGAAACCGTTGGCCGCTTTTCCAAATAGGCCGCTCTGAATGACATCATCCGCCGCTCTATAGTCAACGTGCCATCTCTTCTTGAACCAATTGGCATCGCTAGAATCGATGACATGTGGCCGGACGGCATATCCCTCATCCCCTAGAAGGTGGGAATGGCGCTAGTACCTGTGAAACGCAAGCTGTACAGTCACTCTGGCTCCTTCTCACCTCCACGGGACTAGCAATCACCCTGCCGTGGAGGCCGAAACGGCGGAAAAGCTTAAAAAGCACAAATATAGGGACCTCGGCACTGGTTACACTTTTATACCGTTCGGTGTCGAGACCCTTGGCCCATCCTAGTGCCCGTCAACTATTCAAGGACCTGAGGTGGTTTTCACCCCCCTCCAGCCCCCACCACCATGGACGAATTTCGTGGGTACAGGGCTAAATCTGCTCAGATGACCATTAGGTACAACTGTGCCAAGTGGCGTCCTTTGTTGAAAATCTGCAAGGTGCTCCATACAAATACGACACTAAATAACCTACTACTAGGCTAAAGTGGTCATCAATGCCGCTTGCGGGTACAGTGTGCACCCCGCATACAACTAATGGGACGTACAACGACTAATGAAAGTCAGTAGTCGATAGCTCAGTCGTTTTACCGCTTGCGGTATAACGACCGGTGCAATCAGGCTGGTCGTTACCGCCCGCATTCGGGGTGCGAGAGATTTCCAAAACGCATGCCATAGCGCCCGCATGCGGGGAGTCGGGCCTTATCAACCAATGAAAATGCCTCTTTACTTGTTATATAGCATGCGAGGAGCACCTGCATGCTGTACCTATACAGGCCGAGTTAAACCAACGAAATCGGTTCCCCGCATCCGGGTACTATTACATGCCGTTTTAGTCACCCCGCATGCGGGTCATCGATTAATGAAATTGCGCATTTACTCAGGCGCTGTTTGTATGGCGCAGGGACCGGAAAACCCTTCTTTAGGCTTAAGCCTATCGATTCGGTAACCCAATCAATTTGCTTACCCTATGATAGGGTTAACCCTATCATGAGGTTACCGTATTGTAAAGGTAAGCTTATTGAAGTGTTAACCCTAACTCGCAATAGGGTTAAGCTTAAAACCCTATCGCGATAGGGTTTTTGTTTAGGGTTTTCATTGGGTTATGGTAACCTTAACGTCAGCTAGTGACGCATTGGGTTAAAGTGAATTTTCGGCTGGTCTCCTAATAGTTAATGAAAGAATTATTAATATTCAATAATATGTTTCTGTTATATAAATATACACATGTATCATATGTAAAGATGTATTACAATGAGTTCACTAAATAATATATTTTTAATAAATATTACATTATCTAATTACAAAAAGGTTTCACAAATCAAATAATATTATCGGTAATTAGTTTAATTAAAGGAAAATTTGAAAAAATCAGGCTCCGAGCAATTAAAAATTATTATTTTTCTATTTTCAATTCGTAGTTTACGTTCGCAGCGTTACTGCTTAATAAATAATTAATAAAGTTAATAATATTTTGTATACTTTTAATTAAAATGTCTTTTTTCTATTTTTTTTTTCAATCTAAAAGAAAAACGCTGCAAGCCTTCTGATTTTAAAATACTCGACTAAATTCCTCCTTTACACTGCTTTTTATTAGGGTTCCGTAGTTTCCGTAGACAAAATTGCGAAAATGGAACCCTTATTACTATTTTATTATTTTTCATTTTTAGGGTTCCGTAGCCAAAATGGCAAAAATAGATTCGTGATGTCTGTCCGTCCGTCCGTCCATCCGTCCGTCCGTATGTCACAGCCGATTTAATCGGAGACTATAAGCACTACAATTATGAAATTTGGTAGGAAGGTGTATTCTGTGGCTACATGAAAGTGATGTGAAGTTACAAAAAAATATTAAATTAGGGGGGGCACTCCTTACATGTAACCGGTGGATGAAAAAAAAAATTCAACGCACATTGTCGTGTGGGGTATCGATGGATAGGCCTTTAAAAATGATATGGTGATCTCTAAAAAACTTGTCCATTTAAGTCAACCGTTGGTGAGATATTAACTGTCAAAGTCATAGAAAGTGTGTGGGGGACACACTATAAAGTTTCTAATTTCCAAACTATAAAGTTTGAATTCTGAAAAAAAATGATGTGGTGTGCATTAGTATATTAGTATATTATTATATAGTGTAGTAAATACTTTCAACGATTTTTAGTTTGAACAATATGGATTTTATGGTTTTTGAGTTTTCGCTTAAAAACTGTCTTGTCCAAACAAAAGGTCGTAAGTGCCGTGAGTTCCCTATGAAGATACGACTTTTTAGATTCAATGTATTAGATAGTGATTTTAAATGTGGACTAGTAGGTGTTGGACGCACTTGGCCGGTTTTTAAATAATTGCACCGGTGTGTTGAAGTTAATATTATTTACTTGGAAGTCACATGATACAATTCACACATGACAGGGACTTATAATTAATACATACTTCTATTTATTTCGTTGGAAAAAAAGAGAAACAAATACTTGCAGAGTACGAGTAGCCGGTAAAAGATCAAAGAATATAAGAACAAAATCACGGTTCGGCACGGTTATCTTTGAGGCTGATTGCGTGCTCATCTAATATAGAGTTGCTAAACCGCCCAATTCCGGGATTATGAAGGTAACAAATTAAAAGTAAGTTTCAAATAGGTATCGTATATTTTAATACTTGTAATTAGCGCTTAAATATGCCATGCGCATAGAAATCTTGAGTTTTATTATTTACTTAGGTAGGTAATAGTTTTCTTTACCTTCGTTGTTATCGGAGCGTTTACCTGCGCGGGAGGATGTGAGCGGGTCTAATTTAGAGCTCCCGATACACGTCTTACATGCCGACATGGATAGCCCGGTGGTACTAATAACCCGAACTATACGAACCCGCCCGGATTAAGAAACTTTTATAAGGGTACACGGGTACACGATATAACGTATCTTATTTCCCGCGGGTTCGGGTCTTCATTTAAGTGTAGCGGAGATTCGTGCTATGAATAAATACGATTGAAAAATGTGTGAGATTAGGAAGATACGAATATATTGAAATTTTAGCTGATTGATTGGTAATGTCAACAATACCTACATAAGTACGTTTGTTTCAATAATTCATGTTTTGCTTATGGAATTAACATATTCATTTATTTATCTTTCAGTGCTTAAATACTATATGTATTTACATTTATATATATACAGAAAAAAATAATAGCAAAACAAAATTAACCTAACTATAAACTAAAATAAAATAAAAACAAATATTCACAAATAAAAACTGGCCCAAGGTCGGTGCCGTGGGGCAAGGTTGGCGCTGGCGGATTGCCTCGCTGGATTGCAATCGCAATCCGTTGGGCGAGATAGGCGCCAGCCAGTATCAATGGCTGCATATTTGCACCGTTTGAGGTTTTCGGCTTTATTTGCGGCAGCCGCAGCCCTGATCGAAGTCCCTGAAAGATGGGATGGCGCGAGGGTGTTCACACAAGTGGCATCCCATACTAGGGGCCGCCCCAACTTCCATAGAACGAGGGTCATGCCATCAGGCCTTTTGCCGTCATCCCTGGCTAGGCCTGATGGCTCTAACACAGCTGGAACTCCGGCAGTGACGAGGGCCCGGTGCAGGATGTCATTTAGGCTTGCATGCCGCGATGAGCAACCGGCGCTTCTTGCACACGACGTTACATTGGCACCGCAGTGGCATTGATGCCCAACCACACATGATGCACCCAATCGTAAGGATACAGCGAATCTGATTTGCTTTACTCTAAATGAGATAACAGAAAAATATCTTGACTTCATAGTAGTTTTTATATTATGAAAGTAAACCTAGGTGATCTAATACAAAAAAAGATACTTATGATTAGTCTACTACGAAAAGCTGTAATATTTTCCTTTGCAGCGCAAGGGTGGGCAACTCTGATGCTTGAACAAACCAGTAGCTATAATATATCGAAACCAGAAACATCTACATATGAGTAATCCGTAATCCCTCTTACATATATATTAACAACAGTTTAATCGGTACTGCGGTCTTAGTAGCGTATCCATATTACCATCTCTACTTGATATCCCTCGGTGTGGCAACCAAAACGTCGATCACTACTAATTTCATAAATTTCAATGTATTTCTTGGATTTGTCATTAATAGATATCGTTTCAAAAATCACTCCAGATCGACCATTTTCAATATAAAAACTGCTGTTTTTGCTTAAATTCTACTATACACAATAAAATCAAAAAATCCCTACGTTACTATCTAAAACTAATAAGATCATCGTATCCATTAATCACTTTATTGCTATTATCAATACTTTTATCATAATTTGAAATCACAAAAAAAACATTTTAAAACATGTAAGGCCTCTTAAAATCTATTTACTGTGTCCTAGAAAATAATCAATTTTATTGAATGATATATTGCATACAATACTATTGAATAAAATGAAAAATGTATCGAAATAAAATACAAAATAAATTGTTTCATTTACGTTTTATGTATCAAGTATTTATTTTTCTACTCATCAATAGATTAGTTAACTCATTTGTAGTGTTATCAAATAACTCCCTGTATGCGCCATTACGTAATTTTTGCGTCCACGACATGAAATGTACGGGCCATATGACCATTGAATCGGTACCTTAAAGATTTGGTGTTAATATTTGGGTAAAGTTCAAATTTTTAGAACAAACATAGTAAAAACTTTTAATTCGTTTACAATTTAATTGACTAATGTGTTAGACGATAGTTACCCAAATAAACTACAAGTCAACCTTCACTATTGTCCAAAAACTTTAACTGTACCTAATTCAAATGAACATTACTAAAACAAAAATCATGTCAAACTATAAACAATCAAACATCACATTAGATAATGAATCGTTAGAATACGTGGACCAATACATATATTTAGGGAAGCAAATTGGATTCAACAGAAACAACAATGACCTCGAGGTAGAGAGGAGAGTCAAAATTACTTGGAGTAAATATTGGGGTCTTAAGGAAGTGTTTAAAAGTAATATGCCCATAAAATGTAAATCTAAAGTTATGAATTCGTGTCTCATTCCATGCTTATGCATGTTAGACATGGAAATTTACTAATAAAATAAAGAGAAAAATAATCACCTGCCAAAGAGAAATGGAGCGTAGTATGCTCAATTTAAAAATTAAGCATAAGATTAGACACACGAAAATAAGAGCAACGACAAAAACAATAGATGCCCTTAACCAAGCACAAAAGTTGAAATGGCGGTGGGCTGGGCACGTGGCGCGATTCAAAGACCGCAGATGGACGAAACTCGTTACACAATGGAAAGGCCCCCAGGGCAAACGCCAAAAAGGAAGGCCTTACTCACGTTGGGAGGACGACATTATAAAAATTGCTGGACCAAATTGGCAATACACTGCTCTAGACAGAGAAAAATGGCAAGCTTTGGAAGAGGCCTTCACCTGAGAGGGGTTTCTGTTACATACCCAGAATTAAATAAATATAAATATTTTAAAGCAAATTTATAAACATAAAAACTAACATAGATATTAAGTAAAACCTTACAACTAATTAATTAGCAGAACTTAGAAGAAATTATGTGTTACTTTAAGATTTAACGGGAAATAAAAGGCTTTTTATTTTTATTTTTATTTTTATTTTTTATTATTTATTTATAATTGAAGTAAAAACTAATACGTTACACACTCACCTTTCTTATGACACCTACTAAATTTTACAATCCAATCAAAATGCACTAATCAGTGACCATAAATAGTAGCCATATTCATCACAAAATCCGATATAAACGCAAAAATAGCAAAAATGAAAGAAATAACACTAACAATAAAATCCACTGTCACACTCAAACGTCTTCAACTAGATGGTTACGAGAACGCACTAAAGACATACTTGAAGCAAGACCTGCACATTTAAGGAAAGTAACGAACGAAAATTAATTTTATTGGTTTTTTGTTTTTCAATTACTGTATGTAGATTTACTCTGAAAACAATGGCAAATACCATGACCTTTAAGCACGGGCACACTCTTTTGTATTAAGTTCTTAAAAGATAACACCATCGGCATAAATGTATTTATAATATAAACAACTTTATTTTGCCATTTAGACTGTCACCGCAATCTTGCTAATCCTAAAACAATAGAAAACAGCAAGTCTTATCAGCTTTCGGCTCGCTTTCACATCGCCGTGCTGGTATAAATAAACAACGTTTTAACAACTTCCGTAAAGTACCCACACAGCCAAACAATGTAATGAATCTCTATACATATATAAGCCTAATATAATGCTAACTAAAATACAAGTATTAATATATGTATACAGATACCTACTAATAAAATCCCGGATTTCTAAAAAATCTTTTTTATAATCCCGGAATTGGGTGGTTGAACAACTCTATGTTCGTGCGCATTTGCTATTACTTCAGGTCAAGGTAGCAGGATAAGTAATCGTTTTAACTGTAGGAATATATAGTAAAGATTCCGATTGGTACTGTCTAAACTAATGATTGTTTTTAATATTTAACTAAATAAATGACCGTCATATGACCAGTCATTTTCTTTTTGACAGAATTGACCGAGTTTCCCTCCACTTCAGCTTCGACAAAAATGCTTTCGTATGTCCTAATTTCCAGATTTCGGGTCGTTCTCCTCAACAGATAGCACCAATTTTCGTGAAACATTGTGAGCAGGTTCGATATTTTTTATATAGAATTTTTATCGAGTCTGATTTTGGAAATTTTCAAAAACATTTTTTTCTTCTTTTTCGTCTATAAGATAAAATTTTATAGAAAACAATTTCTTTTATAAAAAACAAAAAAAAACACGCAAGGACTAACACAAACACAATACAATGGCCATTCTAGTATGTAATGTTCGACAAATCAAATTTGTTTCAGACATTGCACCGAAAGTTAAAAATAGATGTTTAAAATGTAAAATAAACAAACAAGCGCCTCGGCCGACGTCCAATCCACCGCTAGAAATCTATACTTGCATGCACAGTAAATACGATTCTAGCATAAGTACTCAAAGTACAAAGTTATTTGCATTAAAAACAAAGAGCGTGTTCGGTAAACCAAACTGGTTTCTACCGAGAGTGGGTTCACAGCGAGCTTATCGTCTGAGCCCGGCTGCCTGCCAGCCACGGTTATCTAAAAATGAGTCTAATTGAAGTGTGCGTAAAGATCACTTTTGTTTTGAACTGGTTAAAAACCCTATTGATAGTGTAACCGTATTGATAGGGTTTTGATTTTGGTTAGTGGTTAGTTGAGTTAACTCGATCAATATGGTAACCCTATCAATAGGGTTACCTTATCATAGGGTTACCAATATGGATAGGGTTTTTAAAACCACTTCTAAAACAAGCCTATCGAAAACCCTGATTAGGGTAACCGGTTCCGGTCCCTGGTATCGCCGGAAGATCAGCGCCAGCTCCCTGAGTCGGCATTACGCTGAGGCGAAACCTTTTTGTGGCGATTACTTGTTGTTTTGTTCTAATTACGTTTATTTATCTATATTTTATGTTTGTATCGTCACGAATAAATGTTTTTCTTTCTTTCTTTCTTTCTGGTATGGCGCATAGAACAAGAATAAGAGTAAGAAGGAGAAGAGATGGGGCAGTTTTACAAGCTACTGTTTCAATAGGGAATCCATCATTTTACCGAAAATCGTTACATCGATTATCGTTTTCTGTAACACTATTCGCAGAATTTTAGTATCACTTAAGAATCATTCATCGAACTTCGTTAGCTCGCTCAAACATTTGCTCTAATTACCTTTTACACAAGAATCAACTCATCGAATTTTAATTCAGTATTTTATTTGTT
This sequence comes from Epiblema foenella, assembly GCA_963556455.1. Classification (NCBI taxonomy): domain Eukaryota; kingdom Metazoa; phylum Arthropoda; class Insecta; order Lepidoptera; family Tortricidae; genus Epiblema; species Epiblema foenella. The sequence goes on along the minus strand of OY747097.1, from coordinate 10,541,514 downwards.
CATCGACGTAGTCGTTCATCGAATGGGCTTTAGTATAATTTTGGTTTAACGAAGGTTTCAGTTCCCAAAATTCTTATTACCTAGAACATCATTTCACCACTGTTTACTATTCTTGACAATACGTCTAAAATTAAAAATTTCCCAGATTCTTGGTGTACTGTGTAAAAGTACTCAAAAACAAAAATACCCAAAACCTAAAATGTACAAAAGACCTGTTAGGGCAAAACCGACTGTAATGCGGGAGCAAAACTCCCGTATTAATCTCTAACCTATCCAGAAGATTAATACGGGAGTTTTGCTCCCGTCTTAATCTTCGAGGTTATTTTTTTTATATAAGCCCAGAAAAACCTGTTAGGGCAAAACCGACTGTAATTCGGATAGGTTAGAAGACCAGAAAGACCTGTTAGGATAAAACCGACTGTGATGCGGATAGGTTAGAAGATTAGGACGGAAGCTTTGAGGTTATTTTTTTATATAAGCCCCGAAAAATTATGCGCCTTGAAAAATCATGTTTGCTTGGTTCTTCGATGAAACGTTACTGCGGTGAAACATTTTTCGTGAAAAAAATACTATATGGAACGTACTATCTGTGAATCATGCTTCGTTAAATTAATACTATGAATAACGAATATTTCTATGAAAGGTAAATTCGATGTACCGTTACACTACGACTAGAGACGGATTCGAAGGGATCAACTATGAAAAGTGGTTCGATTATATAAAATGCAATGAATTGATGCTTATGTGATTAGAAGAAAAAAACCTAATGAAATATCGTCGAACAGTTTTCGGTGAAATGAAAATCGATGTAAGATATTTCGATAAAATAATAGACACCCGTTTCAATAGTATTAATAAGCTTCCTATAACACTACACTGCAAGTTAAATAACACAATAAGTTATGTAACTTGCAGTTTAGTGTTATAGGAAGCTTATTAAAACTATTGAAACAGCTCACTGTAAACATTTTTTAAATAACATTGTTACTTAATTTGCATTACAACAGATAACTTAATATATATTTTTTTGGGTATGGGATGGCGCATCGCAACTGACGATTTTCAATATAATTTGAGACGTTAGTGCCGTTAATGAAGCATGAGTCTTCTGGTAGATGTCGCTGTACGCCTCCCTTAAGGCGTTTGTATAAAAATATAGTTTATGTTAGCAGCGGTACTGCTTAATACGAAGGAACGGTTGATGAATTTAGGACTGGGTAGCGATTGCACCTATAGCACAGTTGGCTAGAGCGACTGGCCGCGAGTGCCGGGAGGTCGCAGGTTCGAATCCTGCTCGGTGCCTAAATTTAGATAACTTAATGTCATTTTTTAATTAACACTGTCGGAATTAGTTTACTACAACAATAATTAATTTATTCTTATCAAGTACACAGGTTTATTTCGCTAACAAGACCTTGTTCATATCTACGCTTTCCGTGAACACAAGTGCATTTGTTGTTAAGTCGAAATATTTCCACTTACTTTCTCTTGAATAATGTCCCCGCCATAAATGTCACACTATTACACAAATATTTTATGATACTTTCATGAACTATTTCACAATACGACACTTGCATAAAAAATAAATGGGTGTGTGCGTATTTATTTCGCGATGTGCCAGTAGTCAGCAAAGTGTCTTGGTGTCGGCGTCAAAAATTATGGCTTAACTGGCCCGCCCAAAAATTGGCGTCGCCGTCCGACCAATGGCATAACGGCACAATGCTATCATCTGGCCATTTTTTGACATAAATCGATGGGTGTTCTATTCACGATAAACTTCCGCATATTTCGCGTTTAGTCCTTTAGTTAGTTGCAAAACGTAGTATTTCGAAATAGTGCGTTGTTCTAGAAAAGCAACGATTTGTCCTTCGATTAAGCATACTGGCACATCGCGAAATAAATACGCACACACCCATTTATTTTTTATGCAAAAGTGTCGTATTGTGAAATAGTTCATCAAAGTATCATAAAATATTTGTGTAATAGTGTGACATTTATGGCGGGGACATTAGTTTAGAGAAAGTAAGTGCAAATATTTTGTCATAACAACAAATGCACTTGTATTCACGAAAAGCGTAGATATGAGCAAGGTCTTGTTAGCGAAATAAACCTGTGTACTTGATAAGAATAAATTAATTATTGTTGTAGTAAACTAATTCCGACAGTGTTAATTAAAAAATGACATTAATTTATCTGTTGTAATACAAATTAAGTAACAATGTTATTTAAAAAATGTTAATAGTGAGCTGTATCAATAGTTTTAATAAGCTTCCTATAACACTAAACTGCAAGTTACATAACTTATTGTATTATTTAACTTGCAGTGTAGTGTTATAGGAAGTTTATTAAAACTATTGAAACAGTAGCTTGTAAAACTGCCCCATCTCTTCTCCATCTTACTCTTATTCTTGTTCTATGCGCCATGCAAACACCGCCTGAGTAAATGCGCAATTTCATTAATCGATGACCCGCATGCGGGGTGACTAAAACGGCATGCAATAGCACCCGGATGCGGGGAGCCGATTTCGTTGGTTTAACTCGGTCGATATAGGTACAGCATGCAGGTGCTCCTCGCATGCTGTACTAGCGGCCGCCCGCGACTTCGTCCGCGTAGATTTTAGATGATAACAAAGATATAAATGAGTTTTATTTGTTTCTGTCAATTGTCTGATGCTATTAATCTTTTGTGAAAATTACTCGAAAGAAAAAATTAATGTCCGCCATCTTGGATTTGAAAATGGACGTAACTTTCGGAATCGGTACCCCGAGGAACTATAAAGATGACCTCATAACGATTTTAAAGAAAAATAAATGTCCGCCATCTTGGATTTGAAAATGCATACGACGATGACACCCATTTCAATTTAAAAAAAAAATGTCCGCCATCTTGGATTTTAAAATGCATATCATTTACGTAATCGGCACCCCGAGGAACCTCGAAGATGACACCCATATAGATTTTTAAGAAAAATAAATGTCCGCCATCTTGGATTTGAAAATGCATATAATTTTCGTAATCGGCACCCCGAGGAACCTCGACGATGACACCCATATCGATTTTTAAGAAAAATAAATATCCCCATCTGTCAACTTGGAACCCCTTTTTACCCCATTAGGGGAACAATTTAGAAAAACGCTGGAACGCGTTTTGTTGTATTTAAACAGAGAGTCTATATACGAAGTTTTAAATTCCGCACTTCAAAAAAGATTTGCTCCGCGTATGAACTTGTAAACCCTTTTTCACCCCTTAGGGGAGCAATTTCAAAAAACGCTGAGATACATTTTGTTGTATTTAAACAGAGAGTCTATGTACGAAGTTTTAAATCTCCCACTTCAAAAACGAGTTGCTCCTTTACAAAATTGGAACCCTCTTTTCACCCCTTTAGGGGAGCAATTTTGAAAAACGCTGAAACTCATTTTGTTGTATTTAGACGTAGAGTCTATTTACAAAGTTTCAAGTCTCTAACTTCAAAAAAGAATTGCTCCCCGTACAAAGTTGGAACCACCTTTTCACCCCTTTAGAGGAGCAATTTCAAAAAACGCTGAAATACGTTTTTTTTGTATTTAAACAGAAAGTCCGTATACGAAGTTTTAAATCCCGCACTTCAAAAAATATTTGCGACCCGTACGAACTTTTAATCCCCTTTACACCCCTTTAGAGGATCAATGTTGAAAAATGCTGAAACACATTCTGTTGTATTTAAACAGAGAGTCTATGTACGAAGTATTAAATCTATCACTTTAAAAAAAAATGCTCCTTTACAAACTTGGAACCCTCTTTTCACCCCTTTAGGGGAGCAATTTTGAAAAACGCTGAATATTTTTTGTTGTATTTAGACATAGAGTCTATATAAGAAGTTTCAAGTCTCTAACTTCAAAAAAGAATTGCTCCCCGGACAAAGTTGGAACCACCTTTTCATCCCTTTAGGGGAGCAATTTTGAAAAACGCTGAAATAATTTTTGTTGTACTTAAAAATAGAGTCTATTTACGAAGTTTCAAATCTCTCACTTCAAAAAAGATTTGCTCACCGTACAAATTTGGAACCCCCTTTTCACCCCTTTAGAGGAGTAACTTCAAAAAATGCTGAAATAAGTTTTGTTATATTTAAACAGAGAATCTATTTACGAAGTTTTAAGTCTCTCACTTCAAATCAGATTTGCTCCCCATATAAACTTTGTACCCCTATTTTACCCTCATAGGGTTAGAATTTACCAAAACGCAGAAAACACTTTTTTTGGATTTAAGTTCCTAACCTTTTTACGAATTTTTAAGTCTACAGCTCAAGAAAAAAAAATTTTTCTCCCATACAAACTTTGCACCCCTATTTGATCCTCTTAGGGGTGGAATTTCCAAAAATCCCGTCTTACCCCTTGCATACATCATAAAAGTAAGCTCTGGACCAAATTTGAATTTTCTAGTTCCAGTAGTTTCGGCTGTGCGTTGATGGTAGATCACCCCTTCTTCTTTTATATATATATATAGAATATAGATAAATTAATCACGTTTGCAGGTAGTTTATTATAAAACTTTACACAATTACACATGAATGATTTTCTTATTTTTTGGAGCCAAGTGGAGGGTACCGCAAGCTTATATTTGTTTCTAGTATTAATATTATGTATGTCACAATATTGTCATAGATGTATTGACAATGCATTGTCATTATATTAATGTCCTTGAACTTATCTCTAAGTGAGTCTCTATGTTTTATCTTATATATTGCTCGAATAGCCCTCTTCTGCAGAATAAAGACAGTATTTATCTCTGCAGCACTGCCCCAGAGTAAAATACCATACGACATAATACTATGAAAGTAACTAAAATATACTAATCGAGCTGTCTTCACGTCTGTTAATTGACGGATCTTGCTCACTGCAAATGCTGCAGAACTAGAGTTTCTCTTCGAGAGTTCTCGAACCGAGAATTCCCGGGAAATTTTGCCTTACTCGAGACGAGAAATAAGTGGTCGAGAAATCGAGAAATTCAGTCAAAAAATTTAAAAACATAATAAAGCGTTTGCGCTCGCAAAACTTGTAAAATCTGGAAAACTTGTATAAAGCTGTTATGTCAGTAAAGCCTACGTCGACAGAAAATGAACGGGTTTTCTCCTTGTCTGGAAACTTTGTGACGAAAATACGAAACCGATTGTCAGATGATGCTATAAATGCCCTCGTATTTTTAAAGGCTTATTTCCTTAATAACAAGACATAGTGGGCTAGCTTTTGATTTTGAAGCAGTTTCAGCTTTAAATTGTGATTGTAATTAGTCTAAGATTATTAATTATTTATTAGGTTCTTATGTTTACGTACGTTACGTAGTAACGAAAAGACTGTCCATTTATAACAAATATTGAAAAGTTGATACAAAGACTAAACTAAGGTATCTTACTCGTAATTATTAAGCTAGTCTGATTGTTATTTTTTATACCTAATTGAAAAACTGTCATTTTATGTTACATACTTGAAAAGTTTGTAGTACAACTAGTACAGACAGAGACTAAAGTAAATTATTTAGTATGTAAGGTACTAAGTTTTATTGTGGTGACATGATGACATTGTTTTTAGAAGATATTTTATTTGTTTATTCCAAAGAAAAATACTATTTAGTTCTAATTGTTTGTAGAAATAATGATTAAAAGATCTCGCTAGAGTTTATTTCGCTTTATTAAAGTTTTCTATAGTTATAGTCACATGACATTAAAAATAAACGTTGTTGATTAATAAATGTTGTTGAATATTGCATAAAAAGCGAAGTTTTATTGTTAAATCACACATATTTTTAAAAATTTCCGTATTTCTCGACAACCCGGGAATTCCCGGGAAATAGTGGTCGAGAATTCTCGTGCTCCGGGAAATAAAAAAGGTCGAGAAATGAGAAACCCTATGCAGAACTCAGTCTATTCGAGAGATTAGCAATATGGGGACATTGGAGTTTTGAATCTAATGTCAAACCAAGAAAAACAGCACTATCAACTAGTTCCAATTCCTCATCTTTCACAGTGACACTAGTTTGCATGTGATTTACATTACTCGTGACGAATTTAATACATTTAGTCTTTTTCTCATTTAACAATAAATTGTTGACATTAAACCAATTAACTACTTTAGAAATGGCATTGTTCACATAATTACAAGCTTGTTGTTGCCGTGTGACTTTGAATATGAGTGAGGTATCGTCAGCAAACAATACTATATCATGGTGGGTCTTTACGAGGTATGGCAAGTCATTTATGTAGATAAGGAATAGGAAAGGTCCAAATATTGATCCCTGCAGTACACCCATAGAGACCAATGAACCGGGCGATCGCTGTCCATTCACGTCGACTCTTTGTATTCTATCATGTAAGTAAGACTTTAGCAAATTCAGTGCCGATCCTCGAACTCCATAGTAGTGTAGTTTCCTGATCAAAGTTTCATGACATACGCAGTCGAAGGCCTTGGACAAATCACAGAAGATACCTAAGGCATCATGTGACTCCTCCCAGGCATCGAATATATGTTTTGTTAGCTCGACAGTAGCGTCGGTTGTCGAGCGACTCCGCGTAAAACCAAACTGCTTATGGTGCATTAAATTGTTAGCATTAAAATGTTTTACTAATTGGGACAAAACTAGTTTTTCAAAAATTTTGCTAAATGTAGGTAGCACAGATATTGGTCTAAAATTAGTGGGGCAAAAGTGCTACCAAACTTGAATAAAGGAGTTATTTTACTGTGTTTCATTAGATCAGGAAACTCACCACAATCAACACTGTTATTAAATACAACCACTAAGTCAGGCGCTATGACTTCTATTAGAAATTTGACAGAATGAACAGAGACTCCCCAGAGGTCACTAGTTTTTTTGACATTAATTGTTTTAAATGCCTTTACTACGTCTGAGGCACTAACATGTACAAAATGAAAATCTCTACTACATTCTGGGGCGTTGTCTTTGAATAACACAACGGCAGACGAAGGTGATGAATTTAAATACCGTGTTGTGCATACTGTTGTGTATCTCACTAAAAAAAAATTCGAATTCTGTTGCTACTTCTAAACTTGAACCTATAATTTTGCCATTTATTTTTAATTTAGGATCATTCATTGTGTGCTTTGATCTGCCAGTTTCCACATTAATGACTTTCCATGTTGTTTTGATAATATCGGAGCTATTTTTTATTTTGTGGCTTAAATAAGTACGCTTAGCTATTCGACAATCTATTTTAAATTTTTTCGAATATTGTTTAACATGTTCTTTAAATTCATCACTCGCATTAAACCGCCGTTCCTCATATAAAGCATACAGTGCTTGTCTACGTTTATGTAAGTTCACAGTAGCCCATTCACTAAAAACTGATACACCACCAACCACGACCGATTTAGGAGTGAAAATTGCTTTATAATGTTTCATAAATGTGTGAAAAAATGAGTTGTACATGTCGTTAGGACTCATATCGGAAGATGAAAAGGGTAGCGCCTGGACTAGACTTTGCTTCATTCGTTCGACACGGTGCGTGGTTACTGGTACATAAGTTATTTGTTTCCTCAAAGTACTCCTTCTTTTTGTCTCAAATGTCATTAATTGGCCTAAGTTATCTGACTCTAATTTGCTGAATACACTTTGGGTAATAGCAATAATATCTGTAAAAATGTTATCTATACAGGTGGCGCTAGTAGCAGTTACTCTAGTAGGCTCCGAAAATATGTGGTTGAGGTTACATGATTTGAAAAGATTCAACAATCTAGTACTTATTGTTGAATTTTCCAAAATATTTACATTGAAGTTTCCGCATATAAGTAATTTTTTGCTAGAGAGCGATATTTTAAATTACATGGATTCCATTATATTTTCAAAGAGGTCCAAATTACTTAATGGTGGCCTATACACACAAACAACAATAAATTGCTCTAATTCTACTGCACTTAGTTCTATGGTCCGTTCAACAGACAAAGATACAACATCCTTACGTTCCTTAAATTTTAATTGACTATTTAATATAATTAATGAGCCACCATGTATGGAACCAAGCCTGGTGAACGAACTACCCACATGGTGATTATTAAATTGAGGCATTATTTCATTATTTTTTAACCAATGTTCAGTTACACATAGAATATCAATATTATAAGTATTCAAAAAGAGTTCAATCTGTAAGTCTTTACCTCTGATACACTGAATGTTTTGATGAACCAGATGCATATAATTTCCATTTTTCAAGCATTTTTCATTTAATTTATTAAACACTAAATTGCCAAAGTAAGAGTACTCCTTTGTCTGAACATTTAATTTAAATGATTGGTTATAACTGGAACCAATTCGAGGTCTACAACGGACTGCTCAATAGGAGCAGAGTTATGTGCTCCCAAATTCTTGGCAGAAATGTCAATTAAATATGATAGCGACAAAGCTATTTGTTTTTTGTAATAATTAGAAAGGGAAAACTTACCTTTAGTTAAAAAATAGTGTTTACCAACATAATTGTTGGTGTCAATTATGCTAAACTTATTACTATATGTACAAAAATTATACAGGGCTATATTCAAATTATGTCTAGTGTCATTTTCTGCCTTTGACATTTGAGGACAATAGGGAAATGTGAACATAATAATTTCTTTCACAGTAAGTGTGTTCAACTTTTTAATAAATTTAATGAAATTTTTTTGTTTACACTTCCCCTGTTACCCAAAGTATAAGCAGTTTTGTCTGCGAAGTAATACTTGTATCGCTCAAAATTTGTTTTGAGACATTGTCAATGTCACTATAAGGCAGACAGTTGCTAATTACTGTTAGTCCTGTTAAGTAATCATTTAGGAATGTGCCCATACTACTTCCAATCTCATCACAGTACATAATTACATTGGGTTTTGGTGTGTTCTTTTCTATAGTGTGGAAGGAGCTATTATTATTTTGTTCTTGTGGTGGTAAACTGCCACACAGGTTACGGTTTATTTCATCATTGGACAAATGACCACTCACTTGCTCACATAGACATGACTGGCCATTGGTCAGTGACTCAAACCGCTCTGAATTATAATTAACTAGCTTTTACCCGCGGCTTCGCCCGCGTAATAAAAGTAATTTATAACCGTTTACAAAAAAGGAGATTCTCAGTTTGATCCGTATGTATGTATGTAGATACGTATGGATGTCATTTTCGTAATCGGCACCCCGTGGAACCATAAAGACGACACCTATATAAATTTTTAAGATAAATTAATTTCCGCCATCTTGGATTTGAAAATGGATGTCATTTTCATAGTTGGCACCCCGAGGAACCTCCAAGATGACAACCATATCGATTTATAAGACAAATAAATGTCCGCCATCTTGGATTTGAAAATGCATGTCATTTTCGTAATCCGCACCCCGAGGAACCTCGGAGATGACACCCATATCGATTTTTAGGAAAAAAAATGACCGTATATCCATTATATAACGTCATCATATTTGAAAATGGTTGTCATTTTCGTAATTGGCACCTCGAGGAACAACAAAATTGACAACCATATCGATTTTTAAGAAAAAGAAATGTCCGCCATCTTGGATTTGAAAATGCATGCCATTTTCGTAATCGGCACCCCGAAGAACCTCGAATATGACACCCATATTACTGCTCCCCGCACAAGCTTGAAACCCCTTTTTCACCCCTTTAGGGGAGCAATTCCGAAAAACGCTGAAACGTGTTTTGCTGTATTTAAACAGAGTCCATATACGAAGTTTGAAATCTCTCGTTTCAAAAAGATTTGCTTCCCGTACAAATTTGGACCCCCTTTTCACCCCTTTAGGGAAGAAATTTCAAGAAACGCTGAAATATGGTTTGTTGTATTTTAACACAGTCCCCGTACAAACACCACATGGATCCACCTTTTCGTACCTTTAGGGGAGTAATTTCGAAAAATGCCGAGTAATTTTTTGTTGCATTTAAACAGAAAGTCTATATACGAAGTTTTAAATCTCTCACTTCAAAAAAGATTTGCTCCCTGTACAAACTTGGAACCCCTTTTCACCCCTTTAGGGGAGCAATTTAGAAACACGCTGAAATATGTTCTGTTGTATATAAACAAAGATTCTATTTACGAAGTTTCAAATCTCTCATTTCAAAAAAGATTCGCTCCCCGTACAAAATTTGAACCCCCTTTTCATCCCTTTAGGGGATCAATTTAGAAAAACGCTGAAATACGCCATTAATGTATTTAAACAGAGAGTCTTTATACAAAGTTTCAACGTTTTTTCCCGCGGCTTCGCCCGCGTACTAAGAATAATTTTTAACCGTCTACAAAAAAAGAGGTTCTCAGTTTGACCTGCATGCAGATATGTACTGGATGTCATTTTCGTAATCGGCACCCCGAGGAACCACAAAGATGAAACCCATATCGATTTTTAAGAAAAATAAATGTCTGCCATCTTTGATTTGAAAATGCATGTCATTTTCGTAATCGGCACCACGAGGAACCTCGAAGACGACACCCATATCGATTTTTATAAAAATAAATATCCGCCATCTTTGATCTGAAAATGAGTGTCATTTTCGTAATCGGCACCCAGAGGAACCTCGAAAATGACACCCATATTGATTTTTAAGAAAAATAAATGTCCGCCATCTTGGATTTGAAAATGGATGTCATTTTTGTAATCTGCACCCCGAGGAACCTCGAAGATGACACCCATATTGATTTTTAAGAAAAATAAATCTCCGCCATATTTGATTTCAAAATGCATGCCATTTTCGTAATCGGCACCACGAGGAACCTCGAAGACGACACCCATATCGATTTTTATAAAAACAAGTATTCGCCATCTTTGATCTGAAAATAAGTGTCATTTTCGTAATCGGCACCCAGAGGAACCTCTAAAATGACACCCATATTGATTGTTATGAAAAATAAATCTCCGCCATCTTTGATTTGAAAATGCATGCCATTTTCGTAATCGGCACCACGAGGAACCTCGAAGACGACACCCATATCGATTTTTATAAAAATAAATATCCGCCATCTTTGATCTGAAAATGAGTGTCATTTTCGTAATCGGCACCCAGAGGAACCTCGAAAATGACACCCATATTGATTTTTAAGAAAAATAAATGTCCGCCATCTTGGATTTGAAAATGGATGTCATTATTGTAATCTGCACCCCGAGGAACCTCGAAGATGACACCCATATTGATTTTTAAGAAAAATAAATGTCCGCCATCTTTGATTTGAAAATGCATGCCATTTTCGTAATCGGCACCACGAGGAACCTCGAAGACGACACCCATATCGATTTTTATAAAAATAAATATCCGCCATCTTTGATCTGAAAATGAGTGTCATTTTCGTAATCGGCACCCAGAGGAACCTCGAAAATGACACCCATATTGATTTTTAAGAAAAATAAATGTCCGCCATCTTGGATTTGAAAATGGATGTCATTTTTGTAATCTGCACCCCGAGGAACCTCGAAGATGACACCCATTTTGATTTTTAAGAAAAATAAATGTCCGCCATCTTTGATTTGAAAATGCATGCCATTTTCGTAATCGGCACCACGAGGAACCTCGAAGACGACACCCATATCGATTTTTATAAAAATAAATATCCGCCATCTTTGATCTGAAAATGAGTGTCATTTTCGTAATCGGCACCCAGAGGAACCTCGAAAATGACACCCATATTGATTTTTAAGAAAAATAAATGTCCGCCATCTTGGATTTGAAAATGGATGTCATTTTTGTAATCTGCACCCCGAGGAACCTCGAAGATGACACCCATTTTGATTTTTAAGAAAAATAAATGTCCGCCATCTTTAATTTGAAAATGAATGTCATTTTCGTAATCGGCACCCCGAGGAACCTCAAAGATGACACCCATATATTGATTTTTAAGAAAAATAAATGTCCGCCATCTTTAATTTGAAAATGAATGTCATTTTCGTAATTGGCACCCCGAGGAATCTCGAAAATGACACCCATATCGATTTTTAAGAAAAGGAAAAATTTGCTCCCCGCTCAAACTTGGAACCCTCTTTTCACCCCTTAAAGGGAGCAATTCCGAAAAACGTTGAAACACGTTTTGTTATATTTAAACAAATAGTCTATATACGAAGTTTTAAATCTCTCACTTCAAAAAAGATTTGCTATCTGTACAAACTTGGAACCCCCTTTTGAACCCTTTAGGGGAGCAATTTCAAAAAACGCTTAAATATGTTTTGTTGTATTTAAACATAGAGTCTATGTACGAAGTTTTAAATCTCTCACTTCAAAAAAGATTTGCTCCCCATACAAACTTTGAACCCCCTTTTCACCACTTTAGAAAATGAATTTAGAAAATCGCTGAATTCAATTTTGTTATATTTAAACAGAGAGTCTATGTAAGAAGTTTTAAGTCTTAACTCTCAAACAGAAGTTTCTCCCATACAAACTTTGCAACCCTATTTTACCATGAACACAACCCTCAAAACAAAACTCGCTAAACAAGAAGCTGAGTATGAGGACCTGTTGAGCCAGCGGGATGAACTCCAACTCTCGGTAGACCAGTTCCAGCAGTGCCAGGAGGTACACGAGCAGGCGTTGCAACGCATCCGGGACCTAGAGCAACAGCTGGAGGAAATCGAGGCTAAGCAGATTGACATTTGCAAGTATTGCTCCGGACAGGGTGATGCCAATTTAAGTATATATGCTGAATTAAATAGTTGTTGCGATATAGACATAATGCATGATAGTATAATAAGCCCCCCATTAGTTGAGACTATTGATCTGACTAATTCTGTTTGTAAAGAGAGCAGTATGGATAAAAAAATAATCATAAGAGGGTCCAATAAACTTAAAAAATATTTTTCACTTCTCATGCTCGAAAAGTGCGTCATATTAGGCTTATCAAGCGGGGCTAAAGTAGTACATTTAGCCCCTAGGGAAAATATGAATACATATATATGATTTACAAAACATATAATTTGCCCAATCCGAAAACTTCACCATACTAAATCCACCAATCAGAAAACACGTCGACAGCCAATCGGAAGGTTGGGTCCTTTTTGGTACATACATTGTTCAACTAATTTAAATATTAAAAACATTAGGTCTTTTTTCGTCCCTGTTTCAACGACAATGTATGTGAGTCAAAACAGTTTTAAAAAAAGTTGCCGCCGTATACTCATTTTATTTTATTATTATTTGTTGGTGGGTAAATTTTGTTTATTTATTTTCTCGCAATCGAAGTGAAAAGTAGAGTGTATAACTCTGGTCTAAAAGCCATATTACCACTCGAACTATTTTCCCTCACTTCGTTCGGGAAAATAACCATCTCGTGGTAGTATGGCTTATTTTAGACCCTTGTCATACAATCTACTATAAAATTAAATAGATTTATTAGGAGATCCAAGATTTTATTGAAACGCCACAAATCATTTTTTAAAGTAGTTTCATCAAAGTATAATCATGTGGCATTGAGGAATCAGCTCTCTGACTGCCAACGGGAACTAGACCAGGCTGCCATGGAATTAAGTAATCGCTCCAAAGAACTTAGATTATTGGAATCAAAACTTGTAGATGTTAGGAAGAAGTATGAACATGAAAATAAAACATTTTCATTACTCATACTCTGAAAGGGGGTCATTGTTCATCCAGGCACCGTGCTGAAAGTGGTACATGCCTGCTCTAAAGCAGAAAAGTATTAAAAAAAAAAATATGAATCGTAGTTTATATTGAACAACGCAATGGTAGTAACCTATACAGCCATAAAACGATTAATTCTTCATTTATTACAGTTTTGTTGACATTTAAATTCTTTTTGATGTTTATAATTAACATAATGTACTTTATGTATTTATTAGTCACTTTCAAGGCGAAATGTGATTTGCGAAATAAATTAAAATATTGTTTAAGACACAGATAAAACCACCAAATACGCAAATTCAAAATGGCCGTCTTTCGCGGTCGCGCGCCATCTTGCGAATTGTGATGTACGGCTAGCACAAGTTGGCGCGCGAGCTATCTCGCCGCGAGCTAGACCATCCGTCTGTTTCGGCGTGATTTCCTTAAGTTTTATATTTTAAACTTGTTTTTATCTTTTAGTGATTAACATTAATAATTAATTTATATTATATAATTTTTTAAATACTAATTAAAAAAATAAATTTGAGCAGTCGTTTAAAAGGGCGGATAGTTTATCTCTCGGCGAGTTAGCTCATTGCACGCGCCGACTTGTGCTAGCCGTGCAGGGTGTACGTTGGTATTAAAAAAGTAAACTGGCGGGAAACCTTAAATAAAAAAGTGCAATTTTTTCTATGGAAGTTCCATTAGACTGTGTATTGTGATATTCGAAATTGAGTTTAATATAACAAAATGAGTTCTAGCGGTTCTGAAATTGAATTAACACCTGATTTTATAAGAGAAGAGGCTCAAGCTGTCGTAGAAAACCTTTTGCCAACGATATCTAAGGAACGATATATGAAATCGTATAATGATTTCATAAAGTGGCGGGCCGAGAAAAGGGTGAAATCTCTATCGGAAAGTGTTTTCCTTACGTATTTCAGTGAACTATCAAAGAAACTTCAGCCTTCAACTTTATGGTGCATATTTTCTATGCTGAGATCGGTAATAAATACAAAACACGACGTCAATATAAAAAACTACACCAAGCTCATATCATTTTTGAAGAGGCAATCGGATGGATTTAAATGCAAAAAGTCGAAGGTTTTTACTGCAAAAGAAGTAGAAACCTTCTTAAATCAAGCCCCCGATGAAATATATTTGGCAACAAAGGTAAGAGAAAGATTACAACTATAGTTAACTTGACGTATGTACCCCACATAACGTAATCTAATTGAATTTGGGCTCGTCGTAATATTCTTGTCGTAAGGTATATTTAATGTTATCGTATTTTTTTGCAGGTTGCACTCATTTTGGGCATCAGCGGCGCCTGTAGGTACATCGAGCTTACAAATCTCACCATAGAAAACATGGAAAAACACGGCCAATTACACTTAATAAAACTTCCAATACCAAAACAAAGATTGACAGAACATTTGTGGTGCGTGAAGAATTCGCTCTGGTGGTGGAAAAAAATATTTCTCTAACGCTCAATAACTGTACAAACGTTAATATTAATTTCAAGTGACTTTGTTTTTTAATAAAATAATTTTGATTTCAAGTGACTGTTTTTTAATAAAATAATTTTGATTTTAACTGGCTTGTGTTTACTTTCCTCGTATTCGTAATGAAAAGTAGAGTGTTTTACTCGGGTGATAGCACCCATTTTTGCCTCGAACTATTGGCGCTCTCACTTCGTTCGAGCGCCAAAACATCTCGTCAGAAATGGGTGCCTTTCAGCCCTCGGCTAACAATCTACTATACAGGAATACATAGGCTTTATGAATCGTGTTCTAGAACCGGGGAGCGGCATCCCAGTGCACTTCGAGTCACCTCGGGCTCCGGGACGCCTGGCGGCTCCGTGCTGCGACAGCGCACCGGGCTCGCCCGCGCCGCCGCCGAGCGTCGCCGCTGCGTCCCCCGCCGTCCCCGCCGCCCCCGCCCTGCGTGAGTCGTCGCCGAGCCAAGCCGAGCCAACATCACCTCCCAGCCGGACCGAGCTGCTGACGCCGAGCTACATCAAGCTGACGCCGAGCCGCACCGTGCAGCCGCCCGCGGGCCCCGCCCCCGCCCCCGCCGCCGGCGCCCCCGCCGCCGGTGCCCCCGCCGCCGGTGCCCCCGCCGCCGGCGCGCCCGGGCGCCCGCGCCGCACCGTCGTGTACACGGACCAGGTGGGCGTCGGCCTCGGAGCGCTGCTGGCGGGCCGCCTGACGCAGCGGGTGACCAACAACTGTCTCCCGGGAGCCTCCGTTGATCATTTGGCCTCGTGCATTGCCGCTGACGACTTCGACTGCGATGCTACGCTGGTAGTTTTCGTAGGAGATAGTTTAGGATGTACTGAGCGAGACGTCATTAAACTAGCTGAGACCCTGACTGAAATAGACCAGCGAGGTGTAGGCAAAATAATAATCTGTGCTTTGCCTTTTTCGAATAGTTTGCCGGCAAAGCTAAATAGAAAGTTAGATTACTTTAATTCCATATTGTTTAGGTTATCGCTGTACAGCTGTACGATCTCGTACTTTGACACCAATAAATTTGTTAAAAATTTCGTATTGACTCAGAAGCGTACCTTTCTACCGAGGAGGTACTTACGCGAGTGTGCTAAATTATTAGCATATAATATTGTAGACCCCGTCGTAACTAGTACGACGTCGGATAATGTTAAGGCGGTCCCTGTGTTACGCTTTAGTAGCGTGGGGTCGGAAATGGAGTCCGAGCCGGCCAGTAATTTAAACTGACCGATAAGACAACGCGTGTTATCACCGGCCTCGAACCCGTTGATAGATGTAGCACTAGTATTAATATAGTTCATCAAAATATACAGGGATTTTCGAATAAGGAACTTGAAATTGACTTGTTTATACAATGTTCAAATATTCATATTCTCTGTATAACGGAACACTGGCTTAGAAATCATGAATTTATGTTTAATTTTAGCAATCATAGCATAGTAAGCTCATATTCTAGGAAGTCATGTAGGCGAGGAGGCTCCTTAATTATGGTAAGACATAACTTGAAATGTAAAGAGCGTAAAGACATTGTTGACATGTCCGTCGAGCGTCACATAGAAGTCTCTTGCGTAGAGTTAGATCAATTTATAATTATATGCGTATACAGGCCCCCATCCGCGGATTACAGTCTATTTGAGTCTGTTATGGAAGAAGTTCTGAGTAGTATTTTCAAGAGTGCAAAATGTGTTATTGTGTGTGGTGATTTTAACGTTAACTTGCTTGAGAAATCGCACATGTGCGTGAGCCTAGTGAATACTTGTGAACCTACTCGTATTACAGCAACCAGCGCAACATGTATAGATAACGTTTTCAGTAACAAGGAAGCTATTAATAAGTCAATCATAAACACCTTAAGTTCTGACCACTGTGGACAACAAGTCTCTTTCAGCGGAAAAACTGACGAAGCTCCACGAGACACAATGTGCAGACCTATTTCTGAAAAAAGATTAGATTTATTCAATCGCAATATCACGAAACGATTACGTTACCTTCCCATTGTTCAGGAGAGCCCTGACCGTTTATGTGCTCAATTGTTTAACTGCATCAAAACCGAATTTGATGCCAGTTTTATTTTAAAGAAAATTCAAAGCAAGGTCAAGCCTAAGTTCAGCGACTGGGCTACCCCAGATATTCACGGGAGAAGACGCCGACTCTATGAGTTGTACAATTCGAGAACTACTGATAAAAGGCCGGAATTTCTAGAGTATGTTAGGAACTATTCGAAATCTTTTAAATTAATGTGTGTCGCCGCTAAAGCCGATTACTTGTCAAAAAAGATCCAAAACTCCAAAGATAAAGTCAAAACTGTATGGCAAGTTATCAACACTGAAACCGGGAAAAGTAAAATAAAAGATCCGCACTACAGCCTACGAATCGATGATACTCTGGTAAGTTCTGACTACGAAGTAGCGGATCATTTTGAGCGGTTCTTTTCTAACGTGCCTGTCGAGACTACGAAGTCTTTAAACTCATCACCAGATGTCGCTGAATCATTATTGAAAGCAAATGTAACAGAATGTACAGAAATCTTTAGCTTTACTTATGTGTCTCCCATAACTTTAATAAAAGCTTTTAAGTCATTAAATTTAAAGAAGACTGAAGATCTCTGGGGCCTTTCAGTAAAAGTATTACATTCCATTATAGAATCAATCGCACCTTTCTTAGCTGATATTTTCAATAAATGTATTGATACTGGAGTTTTTCCTGACCTGATGAAACACAGTAAAATTATCCCCTTGTTTAAATCGGGAGCAAAAACTGACCCTACCAACTTCAGGCCAATATCAATACTACCGGCAAAGTTTTTGAGAAACTTATTCTTAATCAGCTTATGTCCCACTTTAATCGCAATAAACTACTCAATAGCAATCAATTCGGATTCACTAGAGGTCGTTCTACCACCGATGCCGGGGTGGTACTAATTAAACATATACATGATGCCTGGGAAGGGGCTCAAGATGCTATTGGAGTGTTCTGTGATCTATCAAAGGCATTTGATTGCGTTGATCATGAGAACTTAATTAGAAAGTTAAGACATTATGGGATAAAAAACGGTGCTCTTGACCTTGTTTCATCGTATCTGTCGAAAAGAACTCAACGAGTAGTCATTAATGGAACTCAATCTGCAGGGACAACTGTTGCGCTTGGAGTCCCTCAAGGCTCGATTCTGGGTCCATTTCTGTTCCTAGTTTACATCAATGACTTACCAAACTTGGTGCAACATAAACATGATATAGTGCTATTTGCAGATGATACGTCACTTATCTTCAAGATAGGACGGAAAGAGAATAACTATGATGTTATTAATGAGGCACTAATTACTGTTGTGAACTGGTTTACAGCAAATAATTTACTCCTAAATTCCAAGAAAACAAAGTGCATCAAATTCACTTTGCCAAATGTCAAGCAAATAAACTATTCTAAGATCAAACTAAAGGATGATGAACTGGAATTTGAAGACAACACAGTATTCTTAGGCATTACCTTAGATTCAAAACTGCAATGGCATGCGCATATTGCCACTCTGGCTGGCAAACTTAGTTCTGCGGCCTATGCAGTTAGACGTATTAGACAGTTAACTAACGTTGAAACGGCCAGGCTGGTGTATTATAGTTACTTCCATAGTGTTATGTCCTACGGAATCCTGTTGTGGGGTAAAGCGGCTGACATCCAGACCATCTTCGTGCTACAGAAACGAGCTGTACGCTCCATCTACGAACTAAAAGCCAGAGAATCTCTCAGAGATAAATTTAAAGAGGCAAACATTCTTACTGTAGCATGCCAATACATTCTGGAAAATATTATGCATGTGCGGAAAAATTTACAGGAATTCAAGCTTAACAGTGATATCCATGACTACAACACTAGAAGTAAACACAAGATTGCAGTGAAGGCCAGTCGTCTCCGAAAGGTTAGCACGTCATTTGTGGGGAACTGTATACGATTTTATAATAAAATACCTATCGAAATAGTTAATTTGCCATTCAGTAAATTTAAGTCCCATATTAAAAGGTATTTGCTAAGCCAGGCGTATTATACTGTCAACGATTTCTTAAATGACAAAAATGCTTTCAAGCCAGTGGTAGTTTAATCCTGTTACTTTTAATATATCTATGTTTATTTTAGGTTATATTCTTGTATAGTAGTTCCGTTACGTTTTATGTAACACGATGCTATTTCTCGCCTCACAGTCGCCTTAACTTTGTTATTATCAATGTCCGCCAGCTTGAATATGTCATGCTCGCTTTAAGGGCTTTGCCTACGGTGGCGTCGTTGATCGGGTCGCCACCTTCCCTAACAGATGGTCGAGGGAGGCGATGGCTGAGATACGCGTCATACTCGTGATCGGGTGCTGTTTGTGGAGTCCGGTCTGTTCATGCTTGCTAGGACATAGTGACTACGTTAATACTAGTGTCTTTTCATAGGGGATTGACGAGAGACATCATCCTGTTGTGGATTCGTTTTTATTATCAGTGACTTCGAGACCATATACATCTCTAACAATATTAAATTAATTTTAATTTTGACGCTCAGAGACCATGTACATCTCTGGGATAATATATTAATTTCACTCCTTGTTTAATCTTGAGACCTTATACATCTCTAACTTAATATTTGTAATAGATAACTTTGCAAGTTTATCTTCACTGTATGACATTAATTTTGTTATAATTGTTAAACTCGAAATTATTATTCCTTCTTGCACTGTAAATTAATATTTTGACATGAAAAATGTATTACTTATTATAGTCAGACTTTCTTAAATTGTAAATTAATATTTTGACATGTAAAAGTGCCCTTGTGGCCTATTTGCAGAATAAATGTTTGTATTGTATTTGTATTGTATTGTACCCTTTTAGGGTTAGAATTTTGCAAAACGCTGAAAACACTTTCTTTGAATTTAGAGTCGTAACCTTTTCACAAATTTTTAAGTCTTCAGCTCAAAAAAAATTTTTCTCCCATACAAACTTTGCACCCTTATTTGATCCTCTTAGGGTTGGAATTTCCAAAAAATTCCATCTTATCCTTTGCATACGTAATAAAAGTAAGCTCTGGACCAAAATTAAAGTTTCTAGTTCCAGTAGTTTCGGCTGTGCGTTGTTGATAGATCAGGACTTCTTTTATATATTTAGATTTTCTTTTAGTTTCAGTTATGGACATGTGTTTCAATATCTTCTGATAAATCCAAATATTGCTAAAAGACCGATAATAAAACATGCACTACAAACGCCCTAGATCCCAGCAACGAAACCGACCATAACAAAAAAGTTGTCATTAAACCATTACCCGAGCTTGAAGAGGAAAGTCTGTTTTAAAGAAATTCATTGCTTTAAAATGGACTTACAGTCGTCAGCATCACAATTCGCTAGAAGTTTATAGACATACTATACGCATTGCTAGTCAGAGTATGCTATCACATACTTTTAGCTGCTAAATTATGCCATCGCAAGCTTTCCTTTAGCTGCTAAATGATGTCATCACTTAGGTTCAGCCGCTATAAGATACCATCTCATGTTTTCAGCTGCTAGTCGCATGCTTTCATTCAGCTGCTAAAGATTGTCATGAACAACAAGAACATAGGTACCACATTCAGTCAGGAAGCAAGTCTGGCCTGGACGAGCCGGATATACCACGGGGCACAAATTTCTGAGGAGCGACACGCTCTGGGATAGGAAGGGAAGACCGACTAGCCGCAGCCAGTCGGCCATAATCTACCGGTTGTGCAACCTTTTGCCAATACTGGAAACGTGGAGTGGTAGGAAAATTCGTCGGTGGATGAGCGTTGTATTTTCAGAGAAAGTAAGTCTTCCCGAGGATCTCTGCGTGTTCCTATGATTCGCAGTAATCGTCGTCGTAAACTATTACCATCAAAAACAATACTTGTTAAAAAAACCAAGTCTTGCAACTCAGTTGTTCTACGGTAAAAAGTTGTGAGATCCATGTAATACCAAGTCGGTTATTAATTTATTCAGACCCTACTTAAGCGACTTTCTGTCCTAATACGTCCAGTCCCTAAGACCACGATCGTGGTCCATGACAATTGAAAATCAATTGTGTCTGGAATCTCCATACTCGAAGCATTAAGTTGTTACGTAATAATTAACAGCATCTTATAGTGACGCATATCAATATTAAAAATCTTTATCGTTTTATATAAATATATTGAGACTCGGCCATCGCATGAAAACACGTGTAAATTAAATTATTTAGTGCGATGGCCAAGTCTCAATATATTTATATAAAACAATAAAGATTTTTAATATTGATATGCGTCACTATAAGATGCTGTTAATTATTACATAACAACTTAATGCTTCGAGTACGGAGATTCCAGACACAGTTGATTTTCAATTGTTATGGACCACGATCGTGGTCTTAGGGACTGGACGTATTAGGACAGAAAGTCGCTTAAGTAGGGACTGAATAAATTAATAACCGACTTGGTATTACATGGATCTCACAACTTTTTACCGTAGAACAACTGAGTTGCGAGACTTGGTTTTTTTAACAAGTATTGTTTTTGATGGGATCTCATTCCTTTTTGTATTTTGTATAAATCGCAAACTTGAGGTAAGATTACAACGTTAATATACATTAAAATTATCCAAACAACGTCCAAATTGTAAGCAAATAATATCAGTAAACCAATGAGAGTAGCCTTTCAGTCGTCAAACTAATATAGCAATCGAAATTATCAATGAAAATCGCAAACTTATAGGTTAGAATTCTGGGCACATCCGAACAGCATTGGGGCGCTCGCGCGAATAAGCGCGGCTGCTGCTCGCTCGGCGACATTCACCTTTCCGCGCGCCCCGCCACTGACCCCACCCCGCGCCCTCGCGCTAGCACCGCAGCGCGTAGTAACGGCCCGCGCTCACTCGCTAGCATCGCAGCGCGTGGTAATTAATTTACAACCTTACGCACTCGTAATAAGTACAAATACGCTCGTAGGTACGTTTTTTGCATTAAATAATTTAATTTACACGTGTTTTCATGACCGGAATACCCAATTTTTGCTCGATTTGGCAGGGGCACTACCGTGCGCCTATATTTATATGGGATTACAAAGTTAGCAGTTATGTATCTAGAAAAACTGGACCGAAATTTTGAAAAATTTTACTCGACTTGGCGGGGGCACTACCGTGTGCCTTTATATTTATATGCTATTACAAAGTTATTTAAGTAAGTAGTTAAAATTTATAAAACTGGACGGAAATTGAAAAAAATTGCTAGACTTAGCGGTTGCACTACCGTGCCCCCAAATATTTTAGTTTTTCCTTGATTCATACACCAAACACTACTTATATTCCAAATTTGAAGCTTCTAGGTCTGCTAGAAGTGCCTTAGAATTTTGATGATCGGTGAGTCAGTCAGTGAGTCAGTGAGTGACAAAATTAAGAAATTTGACCCGTTATAATTCTTAAAATGCTGGTTCAAATTGAATGAAATTTGAAATATACCGTGTCTTTACAATGCCTGCATGGTTACTGAAAATTCAGTCTTCTAGTTTTATCCACAACGAAGTTACAGGGGGTCGAAAATGGCCTGAATTGCTTCAAAGGATGGTACGACCGTGCCGCTTTTTTCCTCGACTTGGTAGGGGCACTGCGGTGCCCCCAGAACGTTCCGTATCTCTCCGATGGTTTCCTTGTTAAATTGCATCATTAAATGATAGAAGACCTTCCCAATTAAAGAGGGTTTTTTTAAGGTATATCCTTGTATCTAAGTCATCAGGCAGACTTTGAATATAAGCCGTGGTGCAATAGCTTCTCAACATACGAACTTTTCACGGTGTAGACATGCGACAGGCACAACACTTTTTCTATGATAAGTATATTGTAACATGACTATATTATAATGATATATTATAAACAATTAAACACTTTCATTCAGCTGCTATAGGGTGTCATCAGGTCATCGCGTAGTTTCCGCTGCTATAGGATACCATTTCATGTTTTCAACAGCTAAAGTATATCGTCCCATGCTTTCATTCAATTGTCATCACATTATTTCAACTGTAGTATACTATCCCATGTTTTCAGCTATTAAAGAATGCTTTCGCATGTTTTCAGATGTTAAAATATATCATTGCATACTTTCTGCTGCTAAAGGATGTCATCGCATGTTTTCATTCAGCTTGAAAAGGATGAGGATTTGGGACTAGCTGGCGATTGCACCTATAGCTCAGTTGGCTAGAGCGACTGGCCGCGAGTGCC
The DNA here is from genome assembly GCA_963556455.1 of Epiblema foenella. Taxonomy (NCBI): domain Eukaryota; kingdom Metazoa; phylum Arthropoda; class Insecta; order Lepidoptera; family Tortricidae; genus Epiblema; species Epiblema foenella. The sequence goes on along the minus strand of OY747097.1, from coordinate 10,518,237 downwards.
GGGAAGTCGCAGGTTCGAATCCTGCTCGGTGCCTAAATTTTTCAATTTTTCCTTCATTCTAAATTTAGGATGACATCGCATATAAATTTGATATAAATTGCATTATTGTGAAATTATAACAGTAAAAATGTTTATATTAATGTTTCGATAAGAAAATAATTTAGTGAAAATACCAAAAAAATATCGAACTAATCAACAGTACTTCAATATTAGCGATATAATTATTTCTTAATTTATCTTATAAACACGAAACACATAGTCTGAAAACAATTATACTAATTCTCCCACAGTCAAGTACAAATGTCACTGTCAGTGCGTTTGCGCAGGGAGTATAGAGTATATAATAAAATTTGCTGCTTGATATTGGCAATCCATGTTTACTATACAATTATATTAGAAAAAAAACGAAAACTCTTTGTTTGAGATTTTTTTATTAGTGTGCAAATAATTATTTCTCAAACATGCAATGAAATATTGAGGTTATATTCCTTATAATAGGCTGCGAAGTGTCACGTTTCGGGTGCAGCTAGACGAGAGGCCTTTAAAGGAATTTCATATAAAGTTGGAGGCCTAGGCCTGCAAGATGCTCTTTTTTAATTTTCATTCCACATTTATTTGTGACACACACAGACTAGGAAGTGTTCAGACCGCCGACTCGGGAAGAAAAAATTGACCGTAGCAAAGTATATTTAATCTGTACTGCTGGTCTTGACTGACGTTTCTTTTTTTTTAATTTTTCATTGGACCGTGGCAAAGGAGCGTAAGGTGTGCATCCAACGCTATATAGCTCATTGAATTTAATTTTGTGTACAAGTTCCCGGCATTCAAATGAACACCAGTTTCCATTGAAATGAAACTGGTGTTCAATTGAAACACCGTGAACTTTGTAGTTCGTGTCTTAGTTGATTAATGAAATGAAACAATATTTTACTTATTAAATAATTTATTTTGTAATTTCTTTTTATATTTATCATATGTTTTCTGCTGCATTACAGAGTCCGGTTTTGTATACTGTGCTATATCTGTGCCCTTTAACCCTTCACCAAGTTAAGGGATATATGTCTCCCACATAGCCATATTGTTTGCCATGGCCCGGTTTCAACTGCATCTCCTACAAAACATTATATCAATCCCTGTATAATATCATATATATCATGATCTTCTTCTATAATATCATGATCTTCATTCACAGCACACAGCTAAATCCAACAATGTATCTTTGGCAGCTGTTTGAATTCACTTGAACAGAAATTTCAGTGATTTGTGACAAAATATGAAAATATGATCAGCGAAATAAAAACACAGAAGTCTGATAATTTTTTTATATTTTGAGTGTTGTAAGGTTGGTAAATATTAATGTATTGTTGTAATATGACCATAATTAGGATGTGGGATGACACTATCCCATTGCCTTATTACAGTTTGACTATGTAGGAACTATTCTGCCCATAGCCCGGTTAATTCGTTTTTACTATCAGTGACTTAGAGACCATATACATCTCTAACAATATTAAATTAATCTTAATTTTGACGCTCAGAGACCATGTACATCTCTGGGATATTACATTAATTTCATTATACTCCTTGCTTAATCTTGAGACCTTATACATCTCTAACTCTTCTGATGTTGTAATATTTATAATAGATAACTTTGCAAGTTTATCTTCACTGTATGACATTAATTTTGTTATAATTGTAAACTCGCAATTATTATTCTTTCTTGAACTGTAAATTAATATTTTGACATGAAAAATGTATTGTAAATTGTAAATTAATATTTTGACATGTTAAAGTGCCCTTGTGGCCTATTTGCAGAAGAAATGTTTGATTTTTGATTTTAACTGTCTTGTCAGTTCAGGTAAGTATTTAAATTGTTACTGTGTTCAACCTATAACTAGTGATTGATATATTTGATGTGTTGTTGGAGATTTGGAGTTGAAACCGGACTACTGTATGCAATGTACTATATGGGAGATGTATCACCCTTTGCCTGATAAAGAAATATAATTACACTAAATTGAATATGCCAGTTCATTACTCAGGCAGACAATGGGAATACCGTATCCCACATTTTTTCTGGTTTACAGGAACATAGGTATCCAACTTTTGTAAATACATTTTGTATAAGACATTCAATATGGTTGCAAATCTATATGAATAACTTATTAAGACACACTGTTGTTTGCGTTTTGGCGGCTTATTGTTTATCGCGGCCTGGTAAAGGGTTAATATCTTATTTATATTGATACACCAATTCATTATTGCGAATTTTATAATAATACTAGCGGCCGCCCGCGACTTCGTCCGCGCAGATTTTAGATGGTAACAAAGATACAAAAGAGGTTTATTTGTTTCTGTCAGTTGTCTGATGCTATTAATTTTTTGTAAAAATTACTCGAAAGAAAAAATTTATGTCCGCCATCTTGGATTTGAAAGTGGATGTGTCTTTCGAAATCGGTACCCCGAGGAACTATAAAGGCGACCTCATATCGATTTTAAAGAAAAATAAATGTCCGCCATCTTGGATTTGAAAATGCATATCATTTTCGTAATCGGCACCCCGAGGAACCTCGAAGGTGACACCGATGTCGATTTTTAAGAAAAATTAATGTCCGCCATTTTGGATTTGAAAATGGATGTTATTTTCGGAATCGGCACCCCGAGGAACCTCAACGATGATACCCATATCGATTTTTAAGAAAAATAAATGTCCCCATCTGTCAACTTGGAACCCCTTTTTACCGCATTAGGGGAACAATTTAGAAAAACGCTGGCATGCGTTTTGTTGTATTTAAACAGAGAGTCTATATACGAAGTTTTAAATCCCGCACTTCAAAAAAGATTTGCTCCGAGTACGAACTTGTAAACCCCTTTTCACCCCTTTGGGGAGCAATTCCAAAAAAACGTTGAAATACGAATTGTTGTATTTAAACAAAGAGTCTATGTACGAAGTTTTAAATCTCTCACTTCAAAAACGATTTGCTCCTTTACAAACTTGGAACCCTCTTTTCACCCCTTTAGGGGAGCAATTTTGAAAAACGCTAAAATAAGTTTTGTTGTATTTAAACAGATAGTCCGTTTACGAAGTTTTAAATCCCGCACTTCAAAAAATATTTACTCCCCGTACGGAATTTTAAACCCCTTTACACCCCTTTAGAGGATCAATTTTGAAAAACACTGAAACACATTTTGTTGTATTTAAACAAAGAGTCTATGTACGAAGTTTTAAAACTCTCACTTCAGAAAAAATTTGCTCCTTTACAAACTTGGAACCCTCTTTTCACCCCTTTAGGGGAGCAATTTTGAAAAACGCTGAAATAAGTTTCATAGTATTTAGACATAGTCTATTTAAGATGTTTCAAATCTACTTCAAAAAAGAATTGCTCCCCGTACAAAGTTGGAACCACCTTTTCACCCCTTTAGAGGAGCAATTTCAAAAACCGTTGAAATACATTTTGTTGTATTTATACAGAGAGTCCGTTTACGAAGTTTTAAATCCCACACTTCAAAAAATATTTGCTCCCCGTACGAACTTTCAAACCTTTTTTCACCCCTTTAGAGGAGCAATTTAAAAAAACGCTGAAATACGTTCTGTTGTATTTAAACAGAGAGTCTATGGAAGAAGTTTTAAATCTCTCACTTCCAAAAAAGAATTTTTCCCCGTACAAAATTGGAACCACATTTTCACCCCTTTAGAGGAGCAATTTCAAAAAACGCTGAATTGAGTTTTGTTGTATTTAAACAGAGAGTCCGTTTACGAAGTTTTAAATTACGCACTTCAAAAAATATTTGCTCCCCGTACAAAGTTTTAAACCCTTTTTCACCCCTTTAAAGAAGCAATTTTGAAAAACGCTGTAATGGCTTTTGTTGTATTTAAACACAGAGTCTATATACGAAGTTTTAAATCTCTCACTTCAAAAAAGATTTGCTCCTTTACAAACTTGTAACCCTCTTTTCACCCCTATAGGGGAGCAATTTTGAAAAACGCTGAAATATGTTTTATTTTATTTAAACAGAGAGTCTATATACGACGTTTTACATTTCTCACTTCAAATAAGATTTGCTCCTTTACAAATTTGGAACCCTCTTTTCACCCCTTTAGGGGAGCAATTTTGAAAAACGCTGAAATAAGTTTTGTTGTATTTAAACAGAGTCCGTATAGGAAGTTTTAAATCCTGCACTTCAAAAAATATTTGCTCCCCGTATGGAATATTAAACCCCTTTACACCCCTTTAAAGGATCAATTTTGAAAAATGCTGAAATTCGTTTTGATGTATTTTAACAGTCTATTTACGAAGTTTCAAATCTCTCACTTCAAAAAAGATTTACTCACCGTACAAAATTGGAACCCCCTTTTGACCCGTTTAGAGGAGCAATTTCAAAAACCGCTGAAATATGTTTTGTTTTATTTAAATACAGATTCTATGTACGAAGTTTTAAATATCTCACTTCAAAAAAGATTTGCCCTTTACAAACTTGGAACCCTCTTTTCACCCCTTTAAGGGAGCAATTTTGAAAAACGCTGAAATAAGTTTTGTTTTATTTAAACATATCTGTTTACGAAGTTTCAAATCTCTCACTTCAAAAAAGATTTGCTCACCGTACAAACTTGGAACCCCCTTTTCACCCCTTTAGAGGAGCAATTTCAAAAAACGCTGAAATGTGTTTTGTTGTAATTAAACAGAGAGTCTATATACGAAGTTTTAAGTATCTCACTTCAAAACAGATTTACTCCGCATATAAACTTTGCACCCCTATTTTACCCTCTTAGGGTTAGAATTTTACAAAACGCTGAAAACACTTTCTTTGAATTTAAGTTTGTAACCTGTTTACGAATTTTTAAGTCTTCAGCTCAAAAAAAAATTTTTCTCCCATACAAACTTTGTACCCCTATTTGATCCCTTTAGGGGTGGAATTTCCAAAAATCCTGTATTATCCCTTACACACGTCATAAAAGTAAGCTCTGGATTAAATTTGAAGTTTCTAGTTTCGGCTGTGCGTTGATGGTAGATCACCCCCTCTTCTTTTATATATATACTAGCGGCCGCCCGCGACTTTGTCCGCGTAGATTTTAGATCGTAACAAAGATATAAATGAAGTTTATTTGTTTCTGTCAGTTGTCTGATGCTATTAATCTTTTGTGAAAATTACTCGAAAGAAAAAATTAATGTCCGCCATCTTGGATTTGAAAATGGACGTAACTTTCGGAATCGGTACCCCGAGGAACTATAAAGATGACCTCATAACGATTTTAAAGAAAAATAAATGTCCGCCATCTTGGATTTGAAAATGCATACGACGATGACACCCATTTCAATTTTTAAGAAAAATAAATGTCCGCCATCTTGGATTTTAAAATGCATATCATTTTCGTAATCGGCACCCCGAGGAACCTCGAAGATGACACCCATATAGATTTTTAAGAAAAATAAATGTCCGCCATCTTGGATTTGAAAATGCCTATAATTTTCGTAATCGGCACCCCGAGGAACCTCGACGATGACACCCATATCGATTTTTAAGAAAAATAAATACCCCCATCTGTCAACTTGGAACCCCTTTTTACACCATTAGGGGAACAATTTAGAAAAACGCTGGAAAACGTTTTGTTGTATTTAAACAGAGAATCTATATACGAAGTTTTAAATTCCGCACTTCAAAAAAGATTTGCTCCGCGTATGAACTTGTAAACCCTTTTTCACCCCTTTGGGGAGCAATTTCAAAAAACGCTGAAATACATTTTGTTGTATTTAAACAGAGTCTATGTACGAAGTTTTAAATCCCTCACTTCAAAAACGATTTGCTCCTTTACAAAATTAGAACCCTCTTTTCACCCCTTTAGGGGAGCAATTTTGAAAAATGCTGAAACTCGTTTTGTTGTATTTAGACTTAGAGTCTATTTACAAAGTTTCAAGTCTCTAACTTCAAAAAAGAATTGCTCCCCGTACAAAGTTGGAACCACCTTTTCACCCCTTTAGAGGAACAATTTCAAAAAACGCTGAAATTACTTTTTTTTGTATTTAAACAGAGAGTCCGTATACGAAGTTTTAAATCCTGCACTTCAAAAAATATTTGCGACCCGTACGAACTTTTAATCCCCTTTACACCCCTTTAGAGGATCAATTTTGAAAAACGCTGAAACACATTTTGTTGTATTTAAACAGAGAATCTATGTACGAAGTATTAAATCTATCACTTTAAAAAAAAATGCTCCTTTACAAACTTGGAACCCTCTTTTCACACCTTTAGGGGAGCAATTTTGAAAAACGCTGAATATTTTTTGTTGTATTTAGACATAGAGTCTATTTAAGAAGTTTCAAGTCTCTAACTTCAAAAAAGAATTGCTCCCCGTACAAAGTTGGAACCACCTTTTCACCCCTTTAGAGGAGCAATTTCAAAAAACGATGAAATACGTTTTTTTGTATTTAAACAGAGAGTCCGTATACGAAGTTTTAAATCCCGCACATCAAAAAATATTTGCGACACGTACGAACTTTTAATCCCCTTTACACCCCTTTAGAGGATCAATTTTGAAAACGCTGAAATACGTTTTGTTGTATTTAAACAGAAAGTCTATGTACGAAGTTTTAAATCTATCACTTTAAAAAAAATGCTCCTTTACATACTTTTAACCCTCTTTTCACCCCTTTAGGAGAGCAATTTTGAAAAACGCTTAAATATTTGTTGTTGTATTTAGACATAGTCTATTTAAGAAGTTTCAAGTCTCTAACTTCAAAAAAGAATTGCTCCCCGTACAAAGTTGGAACCACCTTTTCATCCCTTTACGGGAGCAATTTTGAAAAACGCTGAAATAACTTTTGTTTTATTTAAACATAGTCTATATACGAACTTTTAAATATCTCATTTCAAAAAAGATTTGCTCACCGTACGAACTTTTAAACCCCTTTTGACCCACTTTAAAGGAGCAATTTTGAAAAACGCTGAAATTTGTTTTGTTGTATTTAAACAGAGAGTCTATGTACGAAGTTTTAAATCTCTCACTTCAAAAAAGTATTTCTCCCCGTACAAAGTTGGAACCACCTTTTCACCCCTTTAGAGGAGCAATTTCAAAAACCGCTGAAATACGTTTTGTTTTATTTAAACAGAGAGTCTGTTTACGAAGTTTTACATTTCTCACTTCAAATAAGATTTGCTCCTTTTTACAAACTTGGAACCCCCTTTTCACCTCTTTAGGGGAGCAATTTTGAAAAACGCTGAAATAACTTTTGTTTTATTTAAACATAGAGTCTATATACGAAGTTTTAAACATCTCACTTCAAAAAAGATTTGCTCTTTACAAACTTGGAACCCTCTTTTCACCCCTTTAAGGGAGCCATTTTGAAAAACGCTGAAATAATTTTTGTTGTACTTAAAAATAGTCTATTTACGAAGTTTCAAATCTCTCACTTCAAAAAAGATTTGCTCACCGTACAAACTTGGAACCCCCTTTTCAATCCTTTAGAGGAGCAACTTCAAAAAATGTTGAAGTATTTTTTGTTGTATTTAAACAGACAGTCTATTTACGAAGTTTGAAATCTCTCACTTCAAAAAATATTTGCTCCCTATACAAACTTGTAACCCCCCTTTTCATACCTTTAGAGGAGCAATATCAAAAAACGCTTAATGCGTCTTGTTGTATTTAAACAGAGAATCTATTTACGAAGTTTTAAGTCTCGCACTTCAAAAAAGATTTGCTCCCCGTACAAACTTGGCACCCTCTTTTCACCCCTTAAGGGGAGCAATTTAAAAAAACGCTGAAATGCATTTTGATGTATTTTAACAGAAAGTCTATGTACGAAGTTTGAAATCTCTCACTTCAAAAAAGATTTGCTCCCCGTACAAACTTGGAACCCCCTTTTCACCCCTTTAGATGAGCAATTTCAAAAAACGCTGAATTGAGATTAGTTGCATTTAAACAGAGAGTCCGTATACGAAGTTTTAAATCCCGCACTTCAAAATATATTTGCTCCCCGTACGAACTTGTAAACCCCTTTTCACCCCTTTAGGGTAGCAATTTCAAAATACACTGAAGTGTTTTTTGTTGTATTTAATCAAAGAGTCTATTTACGAAGTATGAAATCTCTCACTTCAAAGAAGATTTGCCCCCGTACAAACTTGGAACCCCCTTTTCATCCCTTTAGAGGAGCAATTTCAAAAAACACTGAAATATGTTTTGTTGTATTTAAACAAAGTGTCTATTTACGATGTTTGAAATCTCACTTCAAAAAAGATTTGCTCCTTTACAAACTTGGAACGCTCTTTTCCAACCCTTTATTTACTTGAGGATTCGTTATGTTGATAGCTAGAGACATTTGCAGATCCCACACTCACAATGCATCCTCGGGAATGCGACACCACCCACCACCAAGAACACTACTACACCATATACCTAAAAAGCAAGTAGTGGCATTATTATGGCTGCGGTCTTCAGTGAGGTCTCCACTCCACCATACCTCCTTACTTCCCCAGTTGGGCTGCTCCAAAAGTCAAACATGAGCGAGATGATGTTTCGATGTGGCCTACCTCTCTTATTTAAAAATAAAAGTCAATGAAATGAAATTATTTAGTCTTCAATTTAGGCATATTAGTCATATTACATGTACCTATAAATGTCAAAAAACTAGCACCGGTTCATAAAATAAACCTCTGCCTCGAGAAGAACCGGCGTAAGAAACTCGGTGAGGTGTCATTTTTTCAAAACAATATACAATGTATATAAAATAACAGTATCATAATGCTACAGAACTACAATGCTGCAATAGAAAACATTTTTTTTTTGCTTTGAAAATATTTAGGACAAAATATTTCTGTGTTAGATTACTTGTGCGGGACGATCACTGCCAAACATCCCTATCCATAATGTAATCTTAAATATGCTTTTGAAATATGTTAAGTATTAGGCCTTGTTTATGACCCCCCCGAGGTGCTGCCACCTTGCCGTGGTGGGGGGGCTTGCGCGTCCCTATGATCCCTGAGGCTATACCGGATAGGGTTACCCATACCGGAAAGGCGAAGAGGGAGGGGCTAGACCAAGAGCGGCACAAAAAGAGGACGCCCAGATGCGTAGAAGGCGAAGAGCTCTCTCCACGTCCCTCTGATTAGCAGAAGGCGTAGGAGATGAGCGACGACCATGGGGTCGAGGAGTGGTAGTTCTAACCAAACTACCAATAGGGGAGCCTACGCCAGCTCCCCTTGAATTCCGGAACCCGCAGCACTTTCCCAAAGACCCCCATTGAAGGCGATTATGGGGTATGGGAAGTGCCAGCTATTATCGCGCGGACCGGAGGGCTTGCCTTAGTTGGCCGGCCCGCGGGAAGGAAAATCCTTTAACACCCGACAGCGAAGTCGCTAAAACCTGTAGACACCGGGCGAACTCTACAGTATCTAGCCACGCTTCCGGAATGGGCGTCACCCGGGGGCGTAGTACTATCGACCCTACTCGTGGGAACCAAATGTACTTGAACTCTAATAAAAATGAAAACAAAACCGATGGCATAAACGACGACTCTGGCAAACACACAATGGACACCGAAACAGTGATGAATATGGATGACGAAGGAACTATGGACGGCAGCGGGACTGGGCGCCTATCTAAGGAACCAGTACCGCAAACAACAAGTGCAGGAAGTGGTCTAGGCCAAAGTACTGAGGAAGTCCACCTGAAAGGGGGACATGCCTTACGAAAGAGACCGGCAGATAAAATCAGGACGGACTCTCAGAGTGACGAAAACTCAGATTCGGAGAAGGAGCGACCTGCGGCGGCCAACGTACCAACCAATCATAGAGGTGGTAGAGCCCACTCTGCGGGCCGCATCTCTGACATCAGTCGGGCAAAGGTGGAACTGCGTGCCTTGGAGGAGGAGGCTCGAGAAGTGGCCGCAAATAAAGAGTGGCAAAAACGCCTCAAGGGCACTACACCGGAGCTTGCCAACGCAGAGGTAGACTCAAACGACGATGAGAATTCGATTGGCAATATATGTGTCGAAAACTTGAAAGTTAAGACGCTGGCGTTGGTTGACATTACAAGAAATGTAAAAGGTAAGCACGCCAAGGATATTAAAGACGCAGTCTCTACCCTAGCCAAAATGGTGAATGCTTTTGCTTCGCAATCGGAGGCGGAGGAAACACGCCGATTGAGAGAAGACAACAATCGACTTCGGAAACAAGTTGAAGCGATGAAAGTCGAAGCAAAGGCCTTTCGACGGGATTACGCTGAAAAGAGGACAGTAAAAGAAACGTCTGAGCCAACCTTGAGACACTTGATGGAAAATGAGGTGATAGAGGATCTTAAGCGCTCCATTATCTCCTCCGTGGGAGTAATGATTAATGCGCGTCTAGAGGGAATTGAGGACCGTCTCCTTCCACCGAAGCCCTGCCGGCCTTTGCTAGCCGCCGACAAAAGGATGAATGAGTCCAATAATACAGTCAAGGACTCGACCCCGAGAGCAATACCAACGAAGGACGTGGCCGTTCGAACAAAGAATAATAACCGGCCTCATGTGCCATGGGAGTCAAATGCTGCAAGTCCGGTGAGGCCCGGGACAAGCGGGAATACCTCTCACCAAGAACGCATGGAGAATCAGGTGGATGAAGAAGGGTATACCCTAGTCCGCAACAAAAAGAGTAAAAAGGCCAAAGGGGCGAAAAACTCAGCAGAAGCTAATACTGTGCCAGCAGTAGCGAAAAAGGCCGGGAAAAAGAAAATTAAGACTAAGCTCACTACTCCCAAAACAGCGGCGGTGGTTATATCGCTCCAACCAGAGGCTGCTGAAAATGGAGTGAGCTACTTTGACGTTATGAGCAAGGCCAAGGCGGAAGTCAGCCTGGAAGCCTTAGGGATCTCTTCGCTGAAATTCCGACAAACAGCTTCGGGGGCAAGAATGGTTGAGCTCCCAAAGGAACTTGACGCTACCAAGGCCGACGAATTGGCTGAAAAGCTTCGGCCTGTGTTAGAAGGCGTCGCTGTAGTCACAAGGCCTATCAAGTATGCTGCAGTGCGTATAGTTGATCTAGACGACTCTGCCACTACAGAAAGTGTAGCGGCGGTTGTGTCCAGCGTTGGTGGTTGCGCTCTAAATCATGTTAAGGCCAGAGAGGTCAAACCGGGCCCTGGTGGTATGGGGGCCATAGTTGTTAGATGCCCCGTAGCCGCAGCGAAGGTACTGGTGGAAAAAGGTCGAATTTTGATTGGATGGAGCTCTGCACGCATAACTGCACTTGACCAGCTGCCGATGAGGTGCTATCGCTGTATGGGTCTGGGACATACAAAACCGATGTGCCCATCAGCGGTAAGTAGAGAGCACTGTTGCTTCCGTTGTGGTGACGACAGTCATCGAGCAACGACTTGCACGGTCTCCGTGCCGAAATGCGTAGTTTGTGCTGAGGCTGGTAGACCTCACGGTCATGTGATGGGGAGCCCGCGTTGCAACCCTCCATCTAAAGCCGGGAAGGCGGTTCCTCGGACCAGAATAGCTACCAATGCGGATGGCTCACAGGCTCAAGAGAAGGAGGATAACAACATGCAAGTATTATGAGTCAGACTCTCCATACTAATTTCCTTCAGACCAACCTTAACCACTGCGCTGCGGCTCAGGATCTATTCTTGCAGTCCATCGCGGAGTGGCAGGTCGACATAGCGGTGGCATGCGAGCCATATATGATTCCGTCTCAACCAAATTGGGTGGGAGATATTGACGGATTGGTAGCGGTCACTGTCCGTTCGGACAGTCAGTCACCACTCATACTTCTTGAAAGAGGTCCGGGATACGTCGCTGCTGGTTGGGGAGACTATGCCGTACTGGGAATTTACTTTTCTCCCAATCGCTCGTTAGCGGAGTTCGAAACATTCCTGGACTCCGTTAGAGCAGTGGTAGGCCGATTGTCTTCAAGGGCACTATTGATCCTTGGCGATTTTAACGCGAGATCCAGTGCATGGGGTGATTCTACCACAAACTCTCGTGGAAGAACCCTTGAGGCATGGGCTTTACAAGCAAATATGTCCCTTTTGAACCGAGGGACGTCCCAAACTTGCGTCCGATTTCAGGGAGGGTCCGTGGTTGACGTATCGTTTGCCACTCCCGCTGTCGCGCGCAAAGTCCACGGTTGGAGAGTAGAAGAAGAAGTAGAGACCCTATCGGATCACCTCTATATCCGTTTTGTGATCGCGTCCTCCGCGACGTCGACACCACCTAGAGGGTGCAGCCACTTTGTACGCTGGGCCTGTACGAAAATGGACCGGGAGTTTGCCCGTGAGGCAGCACTAGTGCAGCGGTGGGTGACACCGGATTCAATGGTGGAGAGCTCATCGGTGGATGTCTTGGCTGATCATCTGCGCAAGTCCTTGGTCAAGGTGTGTGACGCAGCCATGCCGAGAATTCGACGGCGACCTGCTAAGCGACAGGTATACTGGTGGTCACCCGAAATTGCTGCCCTGAGAAGGGAGTGCAACACGGCTCGCCGAGCGTATGTGCGATGTCGCCGGCGATATGGGTTAGATCCGAATATAGAGGAACACCTACGGAGCGTTTACCATGAAAAGCGGAAAGCCCTTCAGGTAGCCATCAAGCAGGCGAAGAGCAGGGCGAGAGAGGAAATTTTAATCGACCTAAGCCGGGACCCCTGGGGGCGCCCTTATAAGATGGCTCGCAAAAAACTTCGGGTGCAGGGTGCTCCCGTGACCGAGACCCTTCCCAGGGAGGTGTTGGATCGGGTCATGGGGGAATTATTTCCGACCTCATTGGGACATAACCCTCCGATCATGGCGCCCCCTTACCCTGCTCAAAATGTGGTCGACACTAATTTTCCCCCGATTAGAGAGGAGGAAATTAACAAAGCACTGAACCGGCTGCGAAAAAGACGGACTGCCCCAGGACCGGACGGTGTGCCAGGTCGGCTACTGGTTGTAGCTGCTGAGCCTTGGCAGGATTGGATCCGGCAATTGTTCAACAAGTGCCTTTACACTGGCCAGTTCCCAAAACCCTGGAAGACGGGCAAAGTCGGTCTGATTCCTAAGGACGGTCGGCCACCGGGCCATCCATCGGGGTACCGACCAATAGTGTTGCTGGACGAGGTAGGAAAAATGTTGGAGAAAATACTCGCAGATCGCCTCGTCCAGCACCTCGAGGAAGTGGGGCCAAACCTCTCGGAAGGTCAATTCGGTTTTCGGGCAGGCCGGTCCACAGTTGACGCCATAGACCACCTTAAGACTCTCTCCAGGGAAGCAACGAATGTGGGCGACGTAATGCTGGCGGTCTCTCTAGACGTCAAGAATGCTTTCAACAGCCTACCATTTGAAACGCTTAGGGAGGCCTCCTCGTAACTCCGGAATAAGGGTGAACGGCGAGCTCGTGGCAGTCAAGGCTCAGATGAGGTATCTGGGTCTTACTATAGATGGACGGTGGCACTTCGGAGCACATTTCACCAACCTCGCTCCGAAGCTGATATCTACAGCCGCCGCTCTTAGCCGATTGCTCCCCAACGTCGGAGAACCCAATGCCGCGTGTAGACGCCTTTATTCCGGCGTTATACGGAGTATGGCCTTATATGGGGCACCTATATGGGTTGATGCCCTCTCGTCGTCAAATAAAATACTTTTCCGTAGGCCACAGAGGGCGATCTCATTGAGAGCCATCCGGGGCTAGCGCACGGTGTCTTTTGCGGCGGCGACGGCGCTGGCTGCCGACCTCCCTTGGGATCTGGCAGCGAGGGTGATTGCTGGAGTACACCGATACAAGGCCGGGAAAAGAGCGAGAGGAGAGTTCTGTGACCTGAACGAAATAGAGCGCGTCCGAACTTCGTCACTAGCCGAATCGGTACGCCTGTGGAAGGAAGAGCTGAGGTCAGCTGAATTTGGCCTTTTGACGGTGGACGCGATACTGCCGCATCTGGAGCGCTGGATTGAGAGGCCGCATGGAACATTAACGTTCCACATGGTGCAGATACTTACCGGGCATGGATGCTTCGGTAAGTATCTGCACCGCATAGGACGAGAGGCAACCCCCAAGTTGTCATGAGTGTGGCGCGCCAGTCGACACGGCGCTCCATACGCTTATGGAGTGTGCCGCGTGGGGGCCACAGCGTGTGGCTCTCCAGGCGGTAATAGGTGCAAACCTCTCGTTGCGTTGTGTTGCTGACGCAATGCTCGGCAGCGAAGAGGGATGGAGAGCGATGGTCTCCTTTTGTGATGACGTAATGTCGCAGAAGGAGGCCGCGGAGCGGGCTCGCGAGAACGATCCTCTCGCGGATCCGGTCCGTCGACGACGGAACGGAGGCAGGGCTAGGCGCTATGCGCATCTGATGCCTCCGCCGTAGTGGGATCTTGCAGGGAGTCGGGGACAAGCCCTGTAAGAAAAATCCACTGGACTGGAGGCACGCACCTAGCTGCTGCCTCAATATGTCTGCGGCCTATTTCCCGGTAGGCCGCCTGCCGGGGCGTACGCAGTGGAATGCCAAGAGCGATCTTGCGACGCCCCAATTTACGGCGGAGCCGGTCTTCGTTGGTGGTTTTAGACGGTAGTCCAAGGCTTCAGCCGCGGTTAGTCCGTCATACCCGTCCTGCCTCCCCGACAGGACGGGATGCGTAAATGCATTTCCCCAACGTTAAAAAAAAAAGGCCTTGTTTATGAGCAGGCGGCGCCGAGTTATGCCTTTTTTCACGATGCAGCGTGCGGGCTTCGCGATGTTGCCCGAGGCGACAAAGGCGCAAATGTCCAGAGTTATTTATAAAGAGGCGGCGCGCATGATGTGTATTGCCACTTATTCCATTGCGTACATGCGGTAACACACGCTGTGGTGCCGATATACTGCTGCTGCATAAAAAACAAACTCCTGAGCAAACGTCATTTTCGTATCGCAAATAGGCGCTACAGCCTCCAATTATATCCGTAATTTAGATACAAGTTTAACCGGGCCTCCGCAAATATCAACGATGTGCTACTAAATCTAGGCAGCCTTATCAGTATCGTTTATGAGCGTGCAAACAAGCATACGACCTGCCTGCAGTAGCAGCAGCAATTATGTATTATATTTCACACAGTACTGCATCGGTACTGCTCCGCAATAATGAAGTAGCCTTACGTGGTTGACGGCCTACTTCAAAGCTTTTTCTTACTTTACAGCCTTACGGTTGAACTGAAAATAATTTCTTGTCTCCTATGTGCAAGTACTGATTACTCACAAAAAGATTTGGTAATTCCCGCAATGTATAAGCTTTAGAGCTTAAATAACCTATCCGATCCCACCACCCTCCTCTAATTTAGTTTGAAAATTAATGTCTCTCTTTTATTCCAAAACTAATGTAATGTTACATTTTAGAATTTATATCGCACACACAACTTAACGGATAATAATTTGTCCTTTATCTCTGTCCGCTCGGTGTTGTCAATATGTTATCGTTAAAATAAATCCACCTACTGCCACCGGGGGGGAAAACAGTAGGTATACATGTAATAAAATCCAATTATCTCCACTAGGGGTGAAATGGTAGGGATATGCGGAAAATAATCCATTTAACACGAATTAGTAGGTCTAGGTGGAAAAATATCCCTACCAGTAGAAATAAATGGAAAAATATTCCATATGTCCCCACTGGGGGGAATATCGCAGTAGGGATATGTGGAATAGGCGACAATGTTAAGGTCCAAAACACGGAATCCAGTGTTGAGGCTCGTTAGAATCCACTTAATGAGTAAGTTGATCACGGTACAAAAGAATAGACAAGTTACGGGATGTTGGTAAAATTTGGCCCAAATTATTTAGGTATAAAAGACATGTGATGTGACCGTGAAGTTAAATAAATATTGTGATAAACTGTTTCAATGTTCAACATGCTGACATCAATGAGTCTACATCATCAGCACCAGCATACGTCACATGCTGATACCACATCGGTTCCTCAACCCGACTACGCGCTCGAGATGCCGATGTTCACCAATAAGAATAACGGTGAGTGCCTTTGATCCTAAAGATGACAGATAAAAAAGATGACAGATGAAAGATGTCTGATATGCATCATCATCATCATTATCATTTCAGCCTGTGTCCACCCACTGTTGAGTAAAGGCCTCCTCATGTTCACGCCAATTTGCAAATTTTTTGCTAGTCTCATCCACGCCTGATATACATAGGTAGGTACTTATCGAGAAAGGAAGGCTACCTAGACGTGCAGTTTTGTAAGTGTATAGTTATATGCAATGGCAACATTTGCAGTAGCCCTTATTTAATAGTACGTTAGTACGTATATAGTACCGTACAGTGACACTAAGGCAGGGTTCACCTATGCACTGAATTTTGCGCTGCACACAGGGCGCGCGCGCGCTAATTAAACGTTATGGTTTGTTTCTGCTCATTCTGACAAGAGCGCGGGACGCCGCGCGGTGTCGCCCGTAAACGCGGGCCGGGGGTAGGTAAATGTGTCACTTTTATCGTTTCGTCGTCGAGTTTCGTTGCTCACCTCCAAGGTTCAAGATCAAGTCCCTTCCGTCTTTAATTTCTTTATTACCTAAACTTAACTAACATAACAACTTTATTTGTAACATCTCTTATAATTATTTTCGTCTTAATTACAATACAATAAAGACTCCTCGTCGGCAATCGTTCCCGGTCTGCCCCTCCACTCGACCAATTTGCGCAAACGCCTCCTTTTTCGGTCCTGCTCCTTAGTGCAGAAAGTACAGCGCCGTCTCGCTCTCTCAGTGTGATAGTGGGAACCTCTCACAATACATCCGCCTGATGACCACATGTTTGCGCAACTCTGGAATTGAAACAAAACTTTGCGAAGCATTTGCATAGTAAAATGTGCTCTATGCCAAATATGGCGAAAGTCGGAGTTTCTTTGCTTGGTTGTTCAAAATAACAGATTTTTGTAGAAATGTTCTTCGAAATGCGATACTTAAGGTTCCCTAAATGGCCAAACCTTTTCTAAGTGCCTTTTGTCTCCACTTCGCCATATTGTCTAATCAATAACGGCAATTTAAGTCACAGACATAAGTTATAGTTGTTTATTTAGGGCCAATTTGCCTTTCCCTTTGCCACTTCTAAGTACTAAAAGTAACTCTTAAAGTTTATTACTTCCTTGTCAAAGGACTTTATTTGTAATGGTTGGGCTTTTGCTATTCTTAATATATAATAATGCCTATGATCACGCATATCTATAGCATGTCTATGTTGCCATCACATCATGGAGGAGTTTCTGATAGCTCAGGGAAAGGCTCGGAAAGAAAGTGGTCCCCAAGGAAAGTAACCAAGGCGATTATCAAGGGAAATGAGCAATCCACTCACCTTGTGAACCCCAATGGCGGCAGCTCGAGTCGTGAATGCCCAGCTTCCTTTCTCTTCCTGCTATGCCTGGATGTTGATGAAGCACAGCACAGCGTATAACAACACAGAAAGCAGTGATAGTGACCACGAAAACACCGTGGTACGTCTAAGCGGCATTAAGGGATGCGCGCCGCGCGACAACAGCTCCGTACCGACTCAAGCCCATGTTCGGTATTTAACCGAACTAGGGAGCGATTCGAAAAGGGCCAAATTCGAGTGGCATTGAAGGAGCCTTCAGTGAGGGACTACTCTTCGCTTCTGACAAAAGCCTGGTTACCAATGGAATCCTAAACAAATAAACCTCATTTATATCTTTGTTACCATCAAAAATCTACGCGGACGAAGTCGCGGGCGGCCGCTAGTTTGACATATAATCTGTTCCATCAACTCCTTCGGGCCTTAGAGGTTTGATGAGGGATGATAGAAATTCTTGTAATTTTGACATAAACTCAAATTTATATTGTAATTTTTATCTTGAAATAAATGAATCTGAATCTGAGGTCTAAACGATAACATTTCTAAACATTTAAGGTCCCTGCGCTCACTAAATGTTCCCATCGAAAATTGGGATCTAATGATCATTTATGTACTAGCAAATGAGCTAGACACCCACTTAAGATCTAAATGGGAGAGTAGTATCGATTCAAGGAAATTGCCCTCGTTGCAGGCATTCCGAATGTTCCTGAGAAACCGAGCTGACCGGCTCGGAGCAGCAGCCGGTTCAGTAGTACAGTCGGACGTCGGCACCGACTCCAAGAAGGCCATTGTAGCCACGTCCGAAACTATCAAGGTAACACCAAAACATTTAAAACCCAACCAATGTCCCTATTGCACAGGTACACATTACATAAATCAATGCCAAAAATGTAGTGCGCTAGGTATCAAAGCGCGAATCCAAGTCGTAAATAGATTACGTTTATGCTTTAACTGTGTTTAAGGATGAGATGATGGGTCCTTGATAAAAACTCCAAATTCAAAAAGAAACGTATAATCCGTGACAAAGGGTACGGAGCTAAAGAACAAGTGACGTGCAAATTTTGATGTGTGTGAATTTCTCCTTGACATATATGTACGGGACGGCACGGACAGCACATTGCTCTTCGTATTTACGTAGGCATTGCATACGCTTTCTGTTGCGCAAACATGCCGTCGGGCGTTGAAAGACTCCCTTTCAACCAGATTCGTCTGCCACAGGCAGTAGACAGATCTTGCTGAAGGACCGCTGGATCAGTCGCGGTCTTGATGTCTGCAACCCTGGTGATGGTGGTGGTGGCCGTCGGACCTCGGATGGATGGCAGTGACACGACCCAGCTTCCACTTCAAAGGGGGAAGGTTATCCTCCTTAATAAGCACCAGAGCGTCCAGCTTCAGTGCTTCATGATGCGTGCGCCATTTGGTCCTGACTTGACGCTCCGACACATACACCTTGCTCCATCTGGCCCAAAAAGGCTGTCGGAATTCTTCCACCCTCTGGTACCGGGTGAGGTAGTTGAAGGAGCGGTCTCTGATGTCGCGAACTGGGAGCGAAGTGAGGGGGCGCCCGATGAGAAAATGTCCCGGAGAGAGTGGCCGCATATGGGAGTCAGCGGCCGAGAGTTCAACACCGCTTCAATTTGGACCAGAACAGTGTTGAGTTCTTCATACGTCAAATTACAATCTCCCAGCACTCTTTTTAAATGATATTTGCTAGATTTTACACCAGCTTCCCAAAAACCACCTGAATGTGGAGAGTAGGCAGGAATAAAATGAAAGTTAATGTTTTCGTGAACTGCAGCTTCAGCCAGCGAACCACAGTTGCCCTTTAAAAACTTGGATAATTCATTGTATGCACCTACAAATGATATACCGTTGTCGGAATAAATATCGGATGGTAAACCTCTCCGAGATACAAAACGATGCAATGCTGACAGGTAGTTGTTACTGGTTAAATCGCCCACTAGTTCCAAGTGTACGGCTTTTGTGGTGAAGCATACGAAAATAGCTATATACACCGTCACAAGTCTACATCCACGACCCTGGCGACTAGCAGCGGTTAGAGGGCCCGCGTAATCTACACCGACTGTTTTGAACGGTAAGTCCGGAGTAATACGAGATTTAGGCAAATTACCCATTAATGGCGGCGCCATGACTTGGCCTTTCATGCGAACACACTTAACACATTTACGGAAACATGCCTTGGCTAAATTAGTCCCTCCAATCGGCCAGTATTCATCCTTGATGGATGATAACAATAATTGAGGCCCTGCATGCATCAGCCTTTTGTGTTCATGTTCAAATAATAATTTTGTGAATCTATGATTAGCATGAATGACCACGGGATGCTTCTTTTCATATGAAAAATTAGAGTTATCGAGCCGGCCACCTACACGCATAATTTTATTCTCATCTAGAAACACGTTAAGCCTAATCAATGAGCCTTTGGTTACAGCATGACTGTCTAGAAGTAAGTTATATTCGGGAAATGATTTTCTTTGGGACATTCTTATGACAACACTGAGTGCAGTTTTCATCTCTGAATGAGTTAGGTAACTTGTCATGGGTACTTTCCTTCTACATAAGTTCACAAAACGCAGCATATAAGCGACTGTGCGATTAAGCCGCGACAAATTGGAGAACCTAGTAAAGTCAATAAGGCTTGCATTATCTACATGAAGTGCTACCTCAGCCCGGGTTTCAGGTAAGGATTGTGCCGCTACCGGGTTCACCGGCCACTCCGATTTATCCAGCGCTAGGTAGGTAGGACCAGACCACCACAAGTCGAGAGCCTTTAGACGACTTGCAGGAACTCCGCGAGAAATATGGTCAGCGAGGTTTTCGCGAGTAGGTACATGCCGCCATTCACAGTTCGCTGTCTTATCTAAGATTTCGCCGACACGGTTGCGAACAAATGTCTGTAGCCTGTTTGGTAACATTCGTAACCATCCTAACACGATTGTGGAGTCTGTGCAGAACGTGGTACTTTTAATGTTAAGTCGGAGTGAATTAAGAACCTTTTTGTACAACCGAGCTCCAACTAACGCACCGCAAAGCTCAAGCCTTGGTATGGTAATTGGTTTAATAGGGGCTACACGGCTTTTCGCAAGCAGTAATCTAACTAGTACTTCGCCATTCCTATTAACACTACGCAGGTACAAACATGCACCGTACGCACGCTCGGATGCATCCGTATACACATGACACTCAACCTCCTCATATAAGTCACCTAAGACTAACCGCGGGATTCGTATATCGTTAAGGCAAGGTAGATCATGTATGATATCCTTCCAGAGCCTACTAGCTTCAGACGGTAATTGTTCGTCCCAAGATAACCGAAGTAACCATAGCTTTTGTAACAATATTTTCATCAGAATGATGTAAGGTGCTAATAAACCCATGGGATCAAATATTTGTGCAATCGCTGACAGCAAATCTCGTTTGGTGTTGCCGCCAAGCGAACAACTACCAACCGGGAAACACAAATGATCGCAATCTGGCTGCCAACTAAGTCCCAAGGTTTTACCGGGCTCGGTTCCTTCAATATCTAACTTTGATTGAGAGACATCAGAATCCTTTACAAGTTGAGATTCATTTGATTTCCATTTCCTCAAATTCATGCAAGCAGATGCCAGAGCAGAAGACACTTTGTTTTTAATCGACAACACTTGCTGCAAGTCATCCCCACCAGTGAGTAGATCATCTACGTAAAAGTCATGAGTGATGATCTTACGAACGACTTCATCGTTACAATCGAGACCTATCTGCTTCAGGCATCTCGTGGCGAAAAATGGAGCACTGGCAGTCCCATATGTGACGATGTTCAAAGTGAAGGCTTTCAGAGGCATAGATGGGTCATCCCGCCAAATGATCTGTTGCAGATACCTATCATCGGGATGAACAACTATCTGCCTATACATCTTCTCGACGTCAGCTGAAAGAATGTATTTATGTTGTCGAAAACGAAGAAGTATAGACAGAAGATCGTCCTGCACTGTAGGCCCTACCATCTGTATTTGATTTAAGGAGACACCAGAAGTAGTGGGGCAGCTGGCATTGAAGACCACCCACATTTTAGTTGTTACGCTGCTCTATCGAAAGACGCCGTGGTGTGGGATAAACACGCCTAAACATGTCTTGCGTTCGACTTGAACCCCCTTGCATTCAGACATATGGTTTAAAGACTGATATTCTACCATAAACTCCTTATACATGTCTCTAAACTGTGCGTACGTTGCCGTATTCGGATATGATATCGGAGAAGGAGAATATGAAGTTGGCCTATTTCAACTCTATACTATATAAACTTTCCTTGTACGGCCGTACGATTTCGTACTTTGATACGAATAAATTTGTAAAAAAATTCAACCTGACCCGAAAGCGTACCCACCTTCCCAGGAGGGACTTGTGAGATGTTGCTAATTTGTTAGCATATAATATTGTAGACCCTGTGATGTCAAACACGGTTTGTGATAGTTTTAAGGCGGGTCCTGTGTTACGTTTTAGTAGCGGAGGATCCGGGACGGAGCCTGCGGTTGATTTAAACTAACCTCTTCGACAAAGTGTGCTACATCCGCCGGCTCCGATCCTCTCGATCGCTGTAACACTAGTATTCATGCGAGTAATGATGTAGTGAACATAGTTCACCAAAATATCCAGGGATTTGCCAGTAAAGAATTAGAAATAGATTTGTTCATACAATGTTCAAATATTCATATTTTGTGTATAACTGAGCACTGGCTTAAAGGTCATGAAATGTTCAATTTCACAAATCATAGTGTACTGAGTTCATTTTATAGAAAGTCCTACAGCCGCGGAGGATCTTTGATTTTAGTAAAGCATAACCTCAAAAGCAAAGAGCGTAAAGATATAGTCGACATGTCTATTGAACGGCAAATTGAACTGTCTTGTATTGAGCTGGAACAATTTATAATTGTATGCGTGTACAGACCCCCGTCAGCGGACTACACTTTATTCGAATCCGTTATGGATGAAGTGCTCGCTAGTGTCTTTAAGAGCAAAAAGTGTATCATTGTGTGTGGTGATTTTAATGTTAATTTATTAGAAAAATCGCCAATGAGTGTGAGTTTAATAAATACGTTCAAGTCTTTTGACCTAGTGAACTTGTTTTGTGAGCCTACTCGAATTACAGCAACTAGTGCTACGTGTATTGATAATATTTACAGTAACAAGGAGGCGATAGTTAAATCTATCATAAACACTTTAAGTTCTGACCACTGCGGGCAACTTGTTACCTTCAGCGGGAAAATCGAGGAAGCGCCTTGTGGCTTCATGTGCAGACCTATTTCAGAAAAACGCCTCGACCTATTTTGTCAGAATACTGCAAAAAGATTATTTCATCTTTCATTTCCCCAGGAAAACCCCGACTGTATGTGTTCTGTTTTACATGATTGTATAAAAAAAGAATTTGACAAATGCTTTAGTCCTAAGAAAATTCAAGGCAAGTCCAAGGTTAAGTTTAGCGACTGGGCTACACCAGATATTCACGAGAAGAGACGCCGACTCTATGACTTATATGATTCGAGAACTACGGATAAAAGACCGGAATTTCTAGAGTATGTTAAAAACTATTCCAAATCTTTTAAGAAAGTATGTGTCGCCGCTAAAGCTGATTACTTGTCCAAAAAAATACAAAACTCTAGTGATAAGGTCAAGACTGTATGGCAAGTAATAAGCAATGAAACTGGAAAAAGAAAGTTTAAAGATCCGCACTACAGTTTACGTATCAATGATACTCTAGTAAGTTCCGATCTCGATGTAGCGGATCAATTTGAGCGGTTCTTTTCCAATATACCCATAGACACAACAAAGTCTTTAAATTCATCGCCAGACGCTGCTGAAGTATTATTGAAAGGAAATGTAGTGGAATGTACGGAAATCTTTGGTTTCAATTATGTGACTCCTATCATCGTTACCAAAGCGTTTAGATCATTGAATGTCAAGAAAACTGAAGATCTTTGGGGGCTGTCTGTCAAAGTATTACATTCCATAATAGAATTAACTGCTCCTTATATAGCTGATATCTTTAATAGAAGTATTGATACTGGAGTTTTTCCTGACTTGATGAAACATAGTAAAATTATCCCGTTGTTCAAATCAGGAACGAAATCAGACCCCACAAACTTCAGACCTATCTCAATACTACCGGCATTAAGCAAAATTTTCGAGAAACTTATCCTTAATCAGCTTCTATCCCATTTCAATCGTAATAAACTGCTGAACAGCAAGCAATTCGGATTTACTAGAGGCCGTTCCACCACAGATGCCGGTGTGGTACTCATTAAACATATTTTTGATGCCTGGGAAAAGGCTCAAGATGCTGTTGGAGTTTTCTGTGATTTATCAAAAGCATTTGATTGCGTTGATCACGAAAATCTGATCAGAAAGCTTAGGCACTATGGGATAAAGAATGGAGCTCTTGATCTCGTTTCATCATATCTATCGAACAGAACACAGCGAGTAGTCATCAATGGGACTTCGTCAGCAGGGTCAAACGTTACTCTTGGAGTACCGCAAGGATCCATCCTAGGACCGTTCTTATTTTTAGTGTACATAAATGACTTACCAGAGCTTGTGCAGGGTAGACATGATATAGTTTTATTTGCAGATGACACTTCTCTAATTTTCAAAGTGGATAGAAAAGAGAAAAGCTTCGACTGTATTAATGATGTATTATCCACTATTGTAAATTGGTTTACAGCCAATAACCTGCTTTTAAATGCAAAGAAGACGAAGTGCATAAAATTTATTTTACCCAATGTTAAGCACATAAACAACTCAAGAATTAAATTAAAGGGCGAAATTCTAGAATTCGAAGACAAGACTGTGTTTTTGGGAATAACCTTAGATTCGAAACTTCAGTGGCATGCACATATAGCCACATTAGCAGGAAAACTAAGCTGCGCAGCCTATGCAGTGAGGCGAATCAGGCAGCTGACAAACGTCGAGACAGCAAAATTGGTGTACTACAGTTACTTCCACAGTGTTATGTCCTATGGAATCCTGCTGTGGGGGAAAGCGGCGGATATCCAGACTATCTTCGTACTGCAAAAACGAGCAGTGCGTTCTATTTATGAACTAGGAGCTCGTGCCTCCTTAAGAGAAAAATTCAAAGAGGCAAATATTCTCACTGTAGCTTCTCAATACATTTTTGAGAACATTATGTATGTACGGAAAAATCTCCATGAATTCAAACTTAACAGCGAAATCCACGACTACAACACAAGAAGTAAAAACAAGCTCGCAGTGGCAGCCTGTCGTCTCCGTAAAGTTAGCACGTCCTTCGTGGGGAACTGTATACGCTTTTATAATAAAATACCCATGGATGTAGTGAATTTGCCCGTCAACAGATTTAAGTGTCACGTTAAAAGTCACTTGGTAAGCAAGGCGTATTATTCCGTAAATGATTTTTTAAACGATCAAGAAGCTTTTAAGCCAGTTGTATAATTTACTAGAATTAGTAATGGTTTATAATGTAGACATGTATAACTACAATTTTAGTCTGGACTTTTACTGTTCTAAAATCATTTCATGTACATTTGAGCACATCATGAGGTATCTCATTGTATTCGATATTTTATTATTAAGTACTACTGATTATAAATGTCCTGCAGCTTGAATATGTCATGCTCGCCTAAAGGTCTTTGCTTACGGTGGCGTCGTTGATCGGGTCGCAACCTTCCCTAACATATGGTCGAGGGAGGCGATGGCTGAGATACGCGTCATACTCGTGAACGGGTGCTGTTTGTGGGGTCCGGTCTGTTCATGTTTGCAAGGACTAGTAACTTCGTACTAGTGTTCAGTGGAATTGACATGATGAGAGACTTCACTGTTCTCATTTGATTTTATTTTTTAGACTGACGCTCAGAGACCTTATACATCTCTGAGGATATTTATTTATTAGATTTTACTATTTTCATGTTGACGTGTTATAGATATAGCTCAAAATATTTTATTATGATTAGTGTACTTACTTTATTACCTTTTATCTTGACGCTTAGAGACCTTATACATCTCTAACAAATCTCGATTGTTATTAGTTTCTTAGTCCTATTTTTGGCATGTAACGCTACATTTAATTAATGATACTTTGATTATTGTATTATTTTTATTTGATGTACCTAGATAGATTTTGACTTGTAAAAGTGCCCTTGAGGCCTATTTGCAGAATAAATGTTTTGATTTTTTAATTTTTTTGATTTTTTTTGTGGGCGCGATTCATTTCTACGCTCTAATGATAAAAAACACTGCTTAGCACGGTTAACAGAATCACCTAAAACACTAGGGTCCTCCTTTAATGGTAGACGTACACAAAAACGCCCGTCCCCCAGCCTAGTGAAGTTTTCAGTGAAATGCTTTTCACATGATTTCTCCTCGGGAGAATAATGAGAATTTTCAGAGCAGACTTTCTCAAGCTGCCAAAAACGCGTAAGTTGGTTTTGAACCTCATTATTTAGCATTTCAGTACTAGAGCTAGACGTGACCTTCGTAAAATTACAATTAATTGTACGCGATGGAGTCGATACTTGACCGCTGCTTATCGGGCCTGAGACCAGCCAACCTAGCCGTGTCTCACATAGTATCGGCTGCCCATTACCTAATTTTATTTTTTGCGATCCTAACAAGTCCCAAAAGAGATCAGCACCAATTATGAAATCAACTGCAGACGGTGTATGAAAGTTAGGATCAGCCAAACAAAGATCAGCCGGAATATTTAATCTCGATGGATCTACTTGACGAGAGGGCATGACGTCAGTTATTGATGGCAAAACAAAATAGTGCAGATAGGTCGAGTAGGTATTATTCAACGACTTCATTGATACTCGGCACATCTGACCTACGGGGGATACCGTGTTGTGTATGCCTACAACCGATTTATCTACACGTTCGGTATGTAAATTTAATTTTCGACACATTCCCTGAGTCATAATACATGCAGTGCTACCACTGTCCAAAACTGCTCGCGCAATATACTCACGATTATCTCGATCGTAAACTTAATTAGCGCAGTGAACAGTAGTACCACTTCTTGTTGCAATGCATTTGAATGCGGCGTTGCTAGGCTAGCTGATAACGTAAAGGGTGCGGTCGCCGGCGCCGGCGCAGTATTGACCTTGGAGGCGTCCCGCTCGGACGAATAATCTAATCCCGTGTTATGCCTGTTCTCAGCAACATGAATAAGCGTATTGTGCTTCCGCTTACATATTTTACAACCTGGCTTTTTACAATGGTTTGCATAGTGACCGCTTCGGAAGCAATTAAAACAAATTTTATAATTCGGTAACAATTGAAGCCGGTCTGCATAACTAAGTGCTAGAAACTGGGAACAGGTATTCAGGCTATGTTCCCCATTACATTTCGGACACAGTTTAGGCGGTGAAGTGACACAGTGTTTAATGTTTTGTGTAGAAAGCAGAGTCCTATGTTTTGATGCATTTTTTGCCGGCTGACTCGATTGTCCGGCGACTGGGGCGCTCGATAACTCTAAAGTTTCAATCAAATCGGCACGATTACGCATAAAGGTGATAAAAATATCAAATAAAATAGGTTTATCTTTATCTAGGCTTCCTTTGTGTTCTTCCCACTCGCGAAATGTTTTTGTGTCTAGTTTATTACTAATAATATGAATAAGAAGTGTGTCCCATTTCTTGACAGGTTCACCTAGGGATTCTAAACACCTTAAGTTTTTGTTTACTTGGTCAATAACACGTTTTAAATGCACTGATGACTCTTTTGTGATTGGTTCAATGTTAAATAATGCAGATACATAGTTTTGCAACAATAACCTTTTGTTGTTGAACCTGTCACACAAGAGTTTCCATGCCACTTCATAATTACTCCCAGAAAATTCAATAGAATAAATAACTAAGGCAACCGAACCCTCCAACGACGCTCTTAAGTAGTGAAATTTATTTATATTATCCATTTCGTCATTAGAATGGATGAGACTCGTGAATGTGTCATGAAACCCAAGCCAGTCCTCGTATTTTCCACTATATTTAGGTAACGAAATCGTTGGGAGTTTAACCAGTTTGTGATTATTCGAACCTGCTACATGACTCAAATTCATCGATTTTTTTATTAAAGTTACCTAGTATCTCATGGGCTCGTGAGAGGACTGCAAAGTAGGTACTTTGAAACTCCTCTCTGTCTGCCATAAGCACATCCAAGTTTTCGGTTTTGCATTATAACTACGTTTGTACATCATCATAAAGCCCATACAACGCATCCATCTTACCTATACGCATCTGTAGTTGATTTGCTTCAGCCTTTGTTAGTTCAAATGCTTTCAATGTGCCTAGGTATGTAGTAAACAGAGTTAATTGACCTTTGTAGCTGCCTCTTTTACGAATTAACTCCTTCTCGTCACTCATTTTGGGAAGCTGGTGTAGACCTTGAATGTAAACAATTAATAGATGTAAGTTTGATTAATGTAAATAGTTTAATTATTAAAATTAGGTACACCTTGTTTTCGGTTTAGTCAATAAGCTAAAATAGTTTAGTTCATAAGTTGTGCATATAAAATTGTATACAATAATAAATCGAATAAATTGAGAATATGAATTGATTTCAATACAATAAAATTGCTAAACTATTGTCATATTGTACCTATTCACGAAGGT
Source organism: Epiblema foenella (assembly GCA_963556455.1). Classification (NCBI taxonomy): domain Eukaryota; kingdom Metazoa; phylum Arthropoda; class Insecta; order Lepidoptera; family Tortricidae; genus Epiblema; species Epiblema foenella. The sequence goes on along the minus strand of OY747097.1, from coordinate 10,490,305 downwards.
TGTTTTCATAAAATAATTATCATTCATATAAATTAATTAAACAATTTGATTCACAATATAGTAATTATTATTTAAAATCCCTATTTCCGTGTAAAATTAATCCACAATGTCACAAAATACAATAATAAAATCTCATATGAATGCCTACAAATGTACGTGAACCTACACAAATTACGGTAAATTCTAACGGCCGTCTTACGTTGACAAAATTAGTTATTTCACTGCTTTAATTGATTGAATTACATTAAATTAAACGTGTACAAAATAATTTAACCCTTAAATGCATGATTTTTTTTTTTCAATGCAAAAGAAAAATGTGGATACCTAATGGCGTAAAAAACACGAGAAAAATACGAAAAAAAATCTAAAGACATATTTTGGGTGAATTTTGTACTACTATCCAAAATGTGGATACATCCTACATTATGCACTCCCCGCAAAATCAAATAGCCCTTTACACGGTCTACGACAGATCTGAAATCCGCAATGTTTGTAGGTACGAGTTAAACATTTACGAAAATATGTGCTTGTAATATACGTAATTAATATAATAACACGTCGTTTCCCTTAAATGATGCACTCCCATCCAACCAAAACCAGGTTTCGCGTTTTTTAAAAGCTTTTATTTAACTTGCACTGTAACTATGGATGTAAATATTTAAATATGTACGTATATTTGTTCGGGTGGAATCTTGCAACTCAATTTTGAGGCAGATATCTTTAACCAATTGAGCTGAAATTTTGCACACGTGTGTATATCACGTGACAATCCAATATTATGATGACACAGAGCTGATCTGATGATGGAGCAAGAAGGAGGGCATAGGAACTCTGTAATGAAACCCATCGTTTTAGGGTTTTTTAGAAACGCCACGGTGAGCAGTTGATGACTGTTGAAAGAAAAAATTCCTTACTTTAGTTGTTTATCTAAGTAATAACAAATATGAAATAAAATAACCTAGTAAAAATATCAAAATAATGTACGAGTTAAATTTGTCAACCAGAACAACTTCGATAGTGCCGATAGTAATTGCAAAGTGCCGGGAGTGCATAATGTAGGCTTGATCCTACAAGGTCAAATATGTAAATATTCTTTACTTTCTGGCTGAGACCTTAATTAAAGTTTGTAAAAGTAAAATCGTTATGAAATGAGTTACAGAATTGTAATAGAAAATAATTACTTACTTAGTTAAAAACCACTATACACAGTCGAAGAAAACCTTCAATATTCAACTTTTTCTAAATTGCCGCCATTTGGGTTAAAAACATTTATAACTTTTTTTATATTCAGTTTTGCCAACAAATCGTTAATAAATGTGAAAATGCGTTAGTTTTTCTTGCAAAATCATACAAGAACATAATACATACATATCTAGATTTCAAACACTAACCATGTTTTGGTTATGTAGGATGCATCCTACACCATGCATTTAAGGGTTAAGAGTTGACTAGACAAATATCACATTTAATTACCTATGAATAACTTGGCGCCGTGAGTTCACGCAACAGAGATTTTGAAAAATCATAACGCATTTGTAAATGATGATATGGTTTCCCAAAAATATGCACAACAATTTTGAGACCTTTCTGTATTGCCAAAAGCGATTCAAAACATGATTAACCAACTTTCGCTCGATAGAAAAAAATCGCAAACTTGCGTCTAAAGCAAACCTTTAAAAATTTGTACCTATTTTTGCATATTAGCTATTTACATGAAAATTATATCAATAAATTCGTAATTTTGTACTTCATGACATTAAGCGATTACTTTTTCTTGCATAAAAAACAATGAAAAATAATGATTCAAATATACTATTTTCAGGCAAAGCCGCTCGTGCGCGGCTGACCGGACGCCCGCTCAGTGCTCAGCGAGCCGCGTTCGAGGTCGGACCTGTGCCATTTCAACTCTGCTCCAACTCCGCGCCTCTAACTACAATTTTCGCATAAATATGGGTACAAAGAGGAATAAAATAAAACGTAGTCAGCTTAATAACATGCAGAGCGAGTTGAGTTATAGGGTAACAAATCATGGAAAAAAAATTATATCCTCTAAAATAAAATGGTTAAAATTCGGTTTAAATTTATATAATCTCCTATTACGATTGCTTCTGGGGTGCAGCCTCAGGGGTAAGAGTGGTCCGTCTAGTAGCTGATCTCGCAACCAAGTGAGCTGGTCGGGAGTTCACCCTCCACAATGCGTTTATACCCCTTCCACGTTACTACCGGTTTTATAATAGTGTTGCCATATAATATATATTTACCCTACCATTAACTAACGTTTGCCATGTAAAAGTTAATTTTCCTCAATCATAATAATAAAATCATGACATTCGGCCATCCGCCTGCGCGCAGTCACCCGGCGCGCGCACTAAATAAAATTAAGTACTATTCGAATAAGGTGTAAATACCATTAGAATAATTACGTGGATAAAGAATTGATTTATTGCATAACTTAAGATCATGGGAATATGTACATATTTTATTTACATGTAGTTAACTAATTAGATAAAACTTTTACAAAACGATAATGATTCAATTTTGAATGGCACAATTAATAATATTTTAAGTAACACGACTACGGTACGATTTCCGGTATTATAATATATATACTAAGTAAATCATCAAACTCATGACAATCAGCAGGTCATGTTTCTGTGGACGTATCTGACTCAGTTTTGTGCGCTCGCGAACAGTATTGATAAAAATCATGGGTGTACGTAACTATCTATCGTAAATAGTGCAGTAATACCACATCAATAACATCAATATTACTGGAAGATTTAATCTTAAATTAATTTTTATTTTTGAAAATATTTTTATTCAAAGTTACGTAAATTGAAAAGTAATGTAAAACGCGCAATGACATCACTGCAGTCCAGTAGTCACTTCAGTAGCTTCGGTTGAAAACATTGAAAAATATCTATAAAGTAGAATATCTATAAATTGAAATATTATATCTGTGATGCAAATAATATTCATGCTCCTCATCTTAAATATCGGTTTTTGATCTGAATTAAATAAATTATTTGTGCATATTTTACTTTTTTTGTGTTAATCGTATTTTTTTAATTTATTTACTAATAAAAGATTACAGAAGTTACAATGTAACAGCGACTAAAGCCGTACAGGTTTAACTGTCGCTGTAATTCGCTCGTGAACTTAAATAATAAATCACAGATGCGTCTACCGTGTAGACCGTACATTATCACAGATATAGCGCTTTCATAATTTGTTTACATTTGTGCCTGTTATCACTAATCTTAATGAAAATATCGGCGGGTAGTTCATTGAGAATATTTGGTAAAAAATGTACCCAACGTCGTTTGTCGTGCACATTACTACATTTGGGAAGGACAAAACGTAGCATATACACTAATTTCCTAAGATGTTCGCTTCTTGTTTTTATTTTGAGACTTTCCATTTTATCAATTTCTTCTTTAACAATTGCGATTTTTATTTGGTTGTTTATATTAATGATTTTACAATATCTGAATAACTCCTCGTGACTGATTACGTAATCCTTAAATCTTTAAGATAGACTAGATCAACGAAACAATGCATGTTCCCTATTACGTGACATTTACAGTTATTACGAAAATGACGCAGCATATTATTGTGGGTGATGATGTGATAATAAGTGACTCAAATGTAAAAACTAAAAGGTATCCAACATCATTTACGCTGTTAACCACTGCAATACTAAAGCTTAAAATTCTAATTGACAACTTTGCCGTACGTACTGCTATAATTATCAGCATAATAATAAAATTAACGAACTTAATAGCATGTTATATGTTAAACTTACTCTAAGATCACGAGGCGTGTCACTTAGAGGTAATAAAAAATACTTCAGTCACCAAAATGTGATATGAGCCAATTTTGCATCATTTCTGCACTCAATTTATTTATTTATTCACAATTACAATTACACATGTCTGACTTACAGTTGTGGCACTTGTGGGCCAAACGACATTCAAATATTATTTAAATGTAATTCCGAAGATTTTACCTACAATACAAACACAGTAATCTTATTCACTTGTCATGTTCATCTCCAACTAAAATACCATACTATGTAAACCAATTTTTTATAGAGATAGGGAATGATCTGACAGTAAATAATAAGCCGGACATAGAAAAGGCACAACTGGCTCACAATTTTCTGAAATACAAGATTCTTCTCATTCTCCAGTTCTCCACTGTTAGCATGGAATATCTTTAAAAGCAAACGCAAAATATCAAAATTCAAAATCGAATATAAATGTTATATAGATATATCGGAAAAATATACATATATATGAAATGAGTGTTATATCTGATTATGTAACATGTCTTATAAATAAGATCTTAAGATCAAATATATCCCTCCCTATAACTTTTACTCATACATTTAAAAACCTAGGCATAACTATGGACCGGACTCTCTCTTGAGCTCCTCATGTAAATGAAGTCTGTAAAAGGCTGTTCGCAACACTCCATTCTATGAGCCGCCTGCAGAACTTTCTCCCTCTAATTACTAAGATACTGCTTGCTCGCTTTCTTTTATTCCCTCTTCTTGACTACGCTAATATTTCGTTCTTTGATCTTAAGGAGCAGCTTCTTGACAAGCTGGAGCGCTTACAGAACGTCTGCATCGGATACATTTTCAACCTTCGGATTTCCGACCACGACCACGTGTCCTATTACCGAAATGTGCTTAAATGGCTTCTCATTCATCGTAGGCGGGATTTACTAATTTGAGGACTTCTTTTTAATATCCTTTTCGTCCCTTCTTCACCTCAGTATTTAAAAGAGAAATTAAACTTTATGGCTGACCGCAGTGGTCATCGTTTAGGTGAGCATAAACCTGTCGCTCTTTATACCTATCCATAAAACTCGACAGATCTTTTGTGGTTCGTTCTGTGAAGCTGTGGAATTCGTTACCTCCTCTTTTAAGACAGTCTTCGTCGGTTGCGTCATTCAAGGGGAAATAAAAAAATGTGGCTATCTGACACCAAGTAGGTAATAAATTAACAGTTATATTTTCCTGTAGTAAATGTATGTAGGCTTATTATTTTCTTGTACCTTTTTGTACATGTTGCTTTTTTAATAACTTTTACTCTCATCTACTCAAAGGTTAACTGGTAGAGATCCTTAACGTCTTGTTCTGTCACTTATGTTTGTTATTTTCTACAATAAAGAGTTTTATTACTACTGCTACTACTATATACCCCCAATCTTTATAGAAAACCCGCCTGATCCCCATGTGTAAGGGTATAGGAGATAAAGCAGATGTGGGAAATTACCGATCAATAACTCTTGTCCTTGCGATCTCAAAACGTATTGAGTGGGTAATCTTGAGAGACATCTTAAGGCACCTCGAGAAAAATAATTCCCTGCCAAACGCACAATACGCCTACAGACGTGCATGCTTCCACCACGGCAGCCGCTCAAAGGTTTATGGAGCGGGTGACCTGTCATTAGAAAACCAAGAAAAGGAGATGGAACATTTTAAATTTGTCAAAAGCCTTTGACTCTGTATATCGTTATCTGCTGTTGACCAAGTCACATACATACGGGATAAGACAGTAACCCCTATTAAAATCCTTACATTCAAATAGATAACACACAGTGGAGATAAAAGTTGATGGAAAGCACTACCGATCAGAACCGCAACTAGTAACGGTAGGCTTATTATAAAGTTTGTCTAAAGGGACTTTAATCAAAAGTGCGCAAGACGTAACATTACTTGGTTTCCACCTGGATCCTACATCCTAGTGTAAAACACATATAGACTCGACTGTAAAAAAAACTAGCAGATGGGGCCTGTGTTTAAGCAATTAAAACCAGCCATCTACGATCATCTGAAGGAAGCTTATTATTCACACATTCACTCAATTATCTCATATGGGATTGAACACAAATTACAAAGATGGTTGCAGCAAACACTTGAAAAAAACTGGGTATTTAACATCAGTGTCGACATATATTTTAGAAATCGTAATGTAGAATAAACATGTCAAAAAAGTGTCCCAAAATAATGACTCAGAAGCTGTACAATAAAATGCCTAAAGTAATTAAAACTCAGACAAACATTACCACTTCAACACTACACAACACTTCTTAATCAACCCTTCTCTTCGCAGTCAGAATGCTGCTACTTTTCAAAGCTGTATATAGCAGCCTAAACAACGAATATCATGAAAATGTGTCCATTTGAATGTATTAGGTTTACCGATCGATCTTTGTTTTATTTAAATCGGAACAATGTAATTCTCTATTTTATAACTACGACACTATTATTATTCTGGAATTGTGTTATTTACTTGACGACCTCAGTAATGTGTGCATGTTTTTATTCTATTAGATAGACATTATGTAATACTTCTGAGAAATAAACCATCTGGATCTGAATATATCAAACTAAACCCAGCTTAGAAGTCATATGCTCACGGCAAACAAAACTCATCTGAATTAACGTGCATTAACGTCTAATATTGACACTTCACAAACAAAAGTTGATAGACGTTCGCTAATATCAAACAAAATTGCATAGACGCACGCTCACGTCAAACAATACTTTACAGACGTACGCTTACGTCAAACAATACTTCACAGACGCACGCTCACGTCAAACAATACTTCTTAGACGCACGCTCACGTCAAACAATACCTCAGACGCACGCTCACGTCAAACAATACTTCTTAGACGCACGCGCACGTCAAACAATACTTCATAGACGCACGCTCACGTCAAACAATACTTCTTAGACGCACGCTCACGTCAAACAATACTTTACAGTTGCACGCTCACGTCAAACAATACTTCACAGACGCACGCTCACGTCAAACAATACTTCATAGACGCCCTCTCACGTCAAACAATACTTCATTGACGCACTCTCACGTCAAACAAAACTTCGTAGACGCCCTCTCACGTCAAACAATACTTCATGGACGCACTCTCACGTCAAACAAAACTTCATAGACGCCCTCTCACGTCTAACAATACTTCAATGACGCACTCTCACGTCAAACAAAACTTCATAGACGCCCTCTCACGTTAAACAATACTTCATTGACGCACTCTCAGGTCAAACAAAACTTCATAGACGCCCTCTCACGTCAAACAATACTTCATTGACGCACTCTCACGTCAAACAATACTTCATAGACGCGCTCTCACGTCTAAAAAAAAACTTCAGAGACGCACTCTCACGTCAAACAGTACTTCATAGACGCACATCACGTCAAACAAAACTTCTTAGACTAACTTGTATGCAAATTTAAGTCAGGTAAAAATTTCGATAGTATAAATCTACTGCAGATTGAAATGTGCACTCGTCTGTAATTGACTATAATGAATGATCAAATAAATACAATATGAACTTAAACATTTTTTTTTTCTTTTATGTTTCAACTGAGTACATCTTTGTGTTAAATCACAATTATTCTAGTACACATTAATCTAATAAATATTCTCTCATATTAAGCACTATATTTCTCATTTAGAAAACAAAAATCATGATAGTTTTTTTTTCAGGGTACCCGCGAATGAGCGAATACGAATTTATTCTGTATGATATCAATTAACTTTGTAAAATGATACCAATTCGAGTATTAGAGTATTCCTTGTGATATCTCCATATATAGCTACTATAGCTTCGAATAAGTTCCAAATAAAATGGTATTTAACTATAGTCACATAACGCATATTCAGTAATTACACAGATTTCTTTCTTTATTGGTAATGTTAGTTACAATCTAATAGGGGAAAAAGAACATGAATTTTTCCAACAGGATCAATTTTTCTTTTCGATCCCATAATTAATTAACCATACCATAAATATAAGAAGGCTATTCATAATTACAGAGAGGTGATAACACAATAAAATGGATTCTTGTATGCATAATGCAATAACTACCCTCCTTTTTACACTTTAACTTTTGTTAAGTAATTGCAAGAACAATTTAGCACGCACTTCGCTTCTTAAGGCGCCGTGAGTTCACGCAACAGAGATTTTGAAAAATCATAACGCGTTTGTAAATGATGCTATGGTTTCCAAAAAATATGGACAACAATTTTGAGACCTTTCTGTATTGCCAAAAGCGATTTAAAACATGATTAACCAACTTTCGCTCGATAGAAAAAAAACGCAAACATGCGTCTAAAGCAAACCTTTAAAAATTTGTAACTATTTTTGCACATTAGCTATTTACATGAAAATTATATCAATAAATTCGTAATGTTGTACTTCATGACATTAAGCGATTACTTTTTCTTGCATAAAAAACAATGAAAAATAATGATTCAAATATACTATTTTCCGCGAAGCCGCTCGTGCGCGGCTGACCCGGACGCCCGCTCAGTGCTCAGCGAGCTGCGTTCGAGGTAGGACTTGTGCCATTTCAACTCTGCTCCAACTCCGCACCACTAACTACAATTTTCGCATAAATATGGGTAACAAGAGGAATAAAATAAAGCGTAGTCGGCTTAAGCGTTTAATTACATGCAGAGCGAATGCTAGAAGAACGAATGCAATACGGTAAGTACTAAATACGTGTACCCACAGTAGAAATTCTTACATACAGTAGTACTTATACCTTTTCACTCTTTAGAAGGCGAGTTGTGCACTGGGCAACCGCCCAACCCAGGCCTAGTAGACGTACAATTATAGTATAAAAGTAAGACTAGTATGAATCGATAAATTTATATATTACAAGTAGAGATGTACCGACTAGTCGCCGACTAGTCGGGAAAGCCGACTATCCGGCCACATTTATAGTCGGCGAATAGTCGGCGACTAGTCGGCAAAAGAGGCCGACTATTCGGCACATTATGACTTGCTGGAAAATATAAAATAAACTACCAATATTTACTTCAAGCCGTATATTTTAAACAGATAAGCTAACCATTCTCACAAACCTGAACTTTTCATCATTAGAATAATTAATAATCAATATAATCATTTAATCAACAGTTACAAGTGGTTTACATTATTATTTTATTTATTTTGCTACTAAAGGCAAATTATGGTGCAGGAAAGTTAATATCTCTGCTCGATCGGTTTATATTTTATGTTTGTATTTTATATGGTTGGTCATACTCGTAGTATTTGCCCTGACCACCACGAGAAATAAGTACCTGGCACTGGTTACACTTAACTTTACTTGAATCACCTTCAATATCGTCAAAAAATGTCCACACACGCGATATCCTTTTCGACATTATGCTAATGAAGAGCACTAGTTGTGTGTTTAACACAATAATTAGATAATTTCACTGTTTTGTCTTTTTTTGCTATATGAAACACGCCGTCTGGTGTAGCAAGTAAATCACTAAAACGTAAACAAAACAAACTTGTCAAAACACGAACGCATGGCGATCGGCGTGATGAGCGGACCGAAACGAACATTCCCGATTGAACCCGAACTCAGCCGAAACCAATGATCGGCCTTGCCGACTAGTCGGCCACCTCGGCGCCGACTAGTCGGCTAGTCGGCTAGTCGGCAAAATCCATAGTCGGTACATCTCTAATTACAAGTATTTGTTTAATTTGCACTGTTAGTAAGTATGTAAAAAATTTGCAATTCTTTTTTCAACCACTTGCGGGTATCCGATTGAGCCTAAATTTGGCATACTTATGTAAATTCACTAACAATGCAATATTATGGTAGTACAGAGCCGATCTGATGATGGAGAAAGAAGGTGGCCATAACAACTCCTAAACTGCACAAGATAAACTCGTCGTGTTTGGGCTCATTGAAACCGTCTCTATGAGTAATGATGACTGTGAAAAAAAAGAACAGTCGGCAATAAAAGCTTGTACCAAAAATGAATTTTCTCACAGAAACTTATTTTACTTCAAGTTTAACGAAGTGTCTCTGCCTACAAAGCTGACGGTCCTGGCTTCAAATACGTTACGGTAGATGCCGTAAAAGAAAACAAAATCCAGATTTTAAAATATAACAAGAAATCTGGGATGACTACGTTAATAATAACAGCAGCTGGTACTACCAAGCACAAGGCCAGTTACACATATCGGGTAGGCAAAGGTGTATTTTTGCAATATGGGGAGGTGAAAGACAACCCCTGGAAGTTCTTTACATTAAACGAGATGATCAGTTTTGGAGGTCCAAGATGGAGAAGAAGCTGATAGATTTTTACATGGATCATTTATTGCCTGAATTGGTAGACTCGCGGCAAGCGAGAGGTATGCCGATAAGAGGAGTATCTTCTAAACAATCCACATAGTACGTCCACATCGTTTAATTAAAACGTGCCCAGAAAATATACAATGATCTCTTCTCTTGCCAACTTTTATTTTATAAATTGATGGCTCGTAATGCTCATGCACTTATATACATGCTTTAGTATCAATTAAAGCTATAAGCCAAACTACGCAAGGGTCCGTAGTTTACGATGTCTGCTTATCATCACGCAGGTCGTAGGTATGCTTGTTTGCTGCCGTCATAAAATTTAAGCTGGACTGTTCAATTTACTCCCCACCCTACAGTATTTTGTTATTGACTCAAAATTTAAGCTGGATTGTTCAATTTACTCCCCACCCTACAGTATTTTGTTATTGACTCAAAATTTAAGCTGGATTGTTCAATTTACTCCCCACCCTACAGTATTTTGTTATTGACTCAAAATTTAAGCTGGACTGTTCAATTTACTCCCTACCAGTATTTTGTTATTGACTCAAAATTTGACTACTCCAAAAGAAACCAAAAAAAGAAAAATATCTCAAATGGTGAAAATTCCATTGAAATTATCTCAAAAAAATACAGGCCTAGTGCGTGTCGGACTACGCACAATGAAGGGTTCCGTACCAACAGCGCCCGGCGACTGACAACACCCAGCGCGCTTGAACGCTATAAAATAAAACCGGCCAAATGCGTGTCGGATCACGCACAATGAAGGGTTCGGTACCAACACCTACTAGCCCACATTTAAAACCACTATCCAATACATTGAATCTAAAAAGGTCGTATCTTCATGGAACTCACGGCACTTACGAGCATTTGTTTGGGCAAGACAGTTTTTCAGCGAAAACACAAAAATCGTAAAACCTGCCTTGTCCAAACCAAAAATCGTTGAAAGTATTTAATGCACACCACCTCAATTTTTTTCAGAATTTTAAACTTCGTGGTTAAAATAAAACTTTGAAGACTTATAATTATGTAATTATTTATTCTTTTGAGTTACTTTTTTCGCCAATAAAAAGAACTCGAAAACGGCTTGATAATCACTAACATGTAGCTTGATTCTTCGGGATCGTTTTGGCGTATAATTTATGTATATTTCTCTATAGGGAAATCTCTTTTTATAGGGAAACAATAGTGTCAATATTTTATTTACTCTCAAACTGATATCCCGATGAGTGTAATCGGGTAAATATATTTCTTTTATTTTACTAATTTGAAGTTGTTTAAATATATTCAAATGCGATAGATAGTATTTTCTCAGTCCTAGAGGGGCAGGGTATTTATGCATGTGATTGGAATGACATGAGGAATACTTAATATTCCATAAAAGGTATGACACTAATACTATATTTTTGCATTAACTCGCAGAATCGCCAGCCTGCATTAGTCAATTTATTTCCCACTTCGCTGCAGTACTGCTTAGTGAGTTTACTGTGTATTCTCACTGTAAGCGCGCGAGTGTGCCGGTGAGCGGGGCGCTCCCCGCGCGGCTGGTTGCCTCACCCCCTGACATGATATTTTTCGTTGAACCTACGGCGCCTTAACCCAATTCACTCAATTAAAAATAATTTATGATAATTCGGGTATTCGGAAGATTACTTGAACAATTCATCATGGACAAAGTGCCGATTCAAATTTTTTTGTTAATAAGTTTGTTTCACTACGATACTTCTAGGTAAAGCACATACCCATAGATTATGATTTGAAATACTCGGTAACATACAAGTATCATCAACTAAGAGATGTAAATCAAGACATAACTCACTTACTTCTCATTATTAGACCGACGGTTATGGACGTGAAGATCTGAGCACTTCTGAAATATTAAGATTGCTTCTGCCCCTCCATTCGGCCAATTTGCGCAAACGCCTCCTTTTTCGGTCCTGCTCCTTAGTGCAGGAAGTACAGCGCCGTCTCGCTCTCTCAGTGTGATAGTGGGAACCTCTCACAATACATCCGCCTGATGACCACATGTTTGCGAAACTTTAGAATTGAAACAAAACTTTGCATAGCATTTACATAGTAAAATGTGCTCTATGCCAAGTATGGCGAAAGTCGGATTTTCTTTGCTTGGTTGTGACGTAGCCGCAGCTACACCGGCGCACGCTACGTCACAAGCACTGGAGGCGGCGCGCGGGGAGAGAGCGGTACGACACAGCGGCCATCCCCACCACGCTCGCCGACCGGCTCCGACGCGCATAAAACCCGATGCGCAGGGTAGTGCGACGGCAGTGTGAGCCACGGCTTGCTGTGGTGAACACTGCCCGCCCCTCCTCTCCGAGGCAGTACTGGCAAGCCCTCACTTTGCCCGAGTATCCCGACCTCTCCGAGGCTGCACTGGCAAGTCCTTGCATTGCCCGAGTATCCCGACCTCTCCGAGGCTGCGCTGGCAAGTCTTCGCATCGCTTGAGTCACTCCCGACCTCTACGAGGTACTGGGATTCGCCTCGTTGCCCGAGACGCCTAGTATTTGAGGCAGAGTGGTTCCGCCGCACTAGCCACGATTCTAGGATCCTGAAAATAACATTCCGCTCCAGTCCTACTTTAACAACCGCCCGCCCTTAGATGTAAGTGCGTATTAATACTTCCGTACCGTAGATTCGCGATAACCCCGTCATACCATTCCGCGCCGTAGTTTATTCTAAGCTAAGGTTTCATTAAATCATTTATTCTTCAATTTAGGCATGTTACATGCACTTATGAATGTCAAAAAACTACCACCGGTTCATAAAATAAACCTCTGCCTCGAGAAGAACCGGCGTAAGAAACTCGGCGAGGTGTCATTTTTTCAAAACAATATACTATGTATATAAAATAACAGTAAAAATAGTACAAAATTCAAATGCTACCTACAGTATAAACATACATACATATTTTTTAATACTAAGGACAAAATATTTCTGTGTTAGATTACTTGTGCGGGACGCTATCACTGCCAAACATCCCTATCCATGATGTAATCGTTTATCTTATAACATGCTTTTGAAATAAGTGTCTGTTTCACAACAGATTTAAATTTAGAATCCGTAAGTTCAGTAACGTGTCTTGGAATTTTATTGTAGAATTTTATACAATTTCCCAAGAACGACTTTTTCGCCTTCACTAGTCTATAAAAAGTTATTTTGAGTTTCCCAGTGTTTCTTGTAGTTATTAACTTATCAATATTCGCTGGGTAATTGTATAAATTCTTCCTAACATACATGATTATTTCAAATATGTACAGCGACGGCAGGGTTAAGATATCTATTTCCTTAAAGATTTCTCTCAATGACTCACGCGACCCCAAGTTATAAATTGCTCGTATAGCCCTTTTCTGTAATATAAATACAGTTTCGATATCTGCAGCCGATCCCCATAATATAAGACCGTAACTAATTATACTATTAAAATAAGCGAAGTAAACTAACCGAGCCGTTGCCACATTGGTAAGCTGCCTTATTCTCCTGACTGCAAAAGCAGCAGAGCTCAACCTACTTCCTATAGCGGTTATGTGGGAACCCCACTGCAATTTTGAGTCCAGTCTAATACCTAAGAATACAGTTGTCTTAACAAATTCTAAAGTCTCACCGTTAAGTTTTATATTTGAATCTATATTGATATTTGAAGATGAGTTTGCTAGTGAGAATCTTATACATTTCGTTTTTTTCGGATTCAATACTAAGTTATTGGCAGCAAACCAGTCAGATATCATGGAGAGGGTATTATTTGGTTCAACGAGTTCAGTATCTTTCCTATTAACCTTGAAAAAATACTGGATATGAATCATTTATTCCATAAATTAACCAACTAATGTACTATCAATCCAAAAATGAAATCCGCAACATGCTTCGTCAAATTAACTTAACACAAAGGACCGCCCCGGATCGTAGATGGCTCGAAAGTTCCCATAACCCCGGCGGCATTGCCACGCTGAATGGCCAAAGAGATCTGTTGAGCCAAGAACGAACCGGACCGAGGATCGCAACCCCTCTCCCTCAGCCGTCGACCCAAATCCCTGACAAAGTCCCTGGCCTCCGCGCCCCATGGCCCAGCCGTCTCCACCGCCACTGGCACGAAGTCGTACATTGGTTCCAAGGCAGAGTACTTCACATGTTTCGCCCGGGCCGCCGACTCTGCCGCCGACCCCGCGGATCTCATGGTGTGACGGGGCAAATGTGCTCACACAAGTAGCGTCCCATAAGAGACACCGACCCTTCTGCCACGGAACCAATGTCAGACCGTCTGGCCTTTTTCCATCAGTGCGGCACAACCCCGGAGGCTCCAGGACACACGGCACATTGGCTGAAACTAAAGCCCGGCGAACCACCTCATTTATGGCATGGTGCCTCGGAAACCGACCGGCACACCTCTGACAACTAAGCCCATGATGCCCGTCTTCCTCAACCACTACCCCGCAGATGCACCGGTGCGCCTCGCACACTTTACACCCCAAACGTAGCGCAACCGCGATTCTAAGCGAATCGTTATCTAGCAGCGTACCTAAGTGGGGGGAAGGAAGTGCGTGCAGCCACGCCCCTGACTCGGGGCTAGAGGCAGCCTTGAGACGCGTAATGTCAGAACCTACTGCCCCGCCCAAAAGACTTGCAAAAACGCGTTTGCACAGCGCGTCATCCCATCCCCTCTGCACGCCCAGGCTCTTAGGCTGTTCCTGGCCCTGGCACAGGGTCGACCACCTATCGAGCGCCTCCGCAACAAATGGTATCCGAATATTGCCACCATCAAGCGATAAAATTCGAGTGACAAGACTCAGAGTCCCATGAGCCGAGGCCAGAAAGGCTACCACGCCGACCTCTTGACACCGCCGTATTCCCAGCCCACCATGACGGATTGGACGAGAAGCCTGACACCACTGCATCTCATCCAGGTGTACATTTAGTATGGTCTCTAGAGACAATTTGAGCGTGGCATCCACCCTTGCCACATCGTCCTCAAACAACCAGGTGGGAGATGTCCTCAAGGTGTACATCATCCGTGGCAAAGCGAAACAGTTCCTAAAAAGTACGAGTGAAACATGCGCAGATAAATTACCCAAGTGCCCCGAAGCCCTAACCAAGGCCAAACGCTTCTCTTCCAGCGCCGCACTGACCCCCTCCGGGAAGATAGGCGCACCCAGCAAGGAAAAAGACCGCACCCCAGGTAAGACCGCCTCAAATTCCGCTTTTACCCCTGCGTCCACGGCACCACACCCAAAAAGCTCGCATTTAGTGGGGTTTATCTCTAACCCGATACCCTTCAAAGCCGGAACCAACTTATTGAGGTCCTCCAGGACCGTGCGTGGGTCCCCGCCGATTGTCCCATCATCCAGGTACCACACGTTCAGGGGTGCCTCTAACGAAGAAATAGATCCATGGATGGCTAAACAAAATATCAAAGGTCCCAACGGATCACCCTGCTGAGCACCCACTCGCGAGGAAATCGGGGTATTATTAAATAATAGATGGCTAGCGGTGGAGTAACATTGATTAAGGAATGGATAGATCGAGGGCACTTTGTCTACTACCTCCCCAAGGACTGTGTCCCTCTCCACACTATTGAATGCATTCTTGATGTCAATTTTCAAGACGACGGCACCGGACCCCTCATTCATGAGCGCAAAAGCGCGAGTGGCATGGATAGCTGCCTCACACCCTTGAGGGGTGCCAAAACCTATTTGAACTGGCTGCAGATAATCTGCCATAGGTTCCCTAACGGCCCGGCAACATAACTTAGCGGTAAGCCAACGAATAGTGCACCCGCCGACCGCTATCGGCCTAATACCGCCATCCTTTTTGGTAAGGGCACAAAAGGCAGCTCCATACAAATAAGGGCATATTAGAGGTTTCAGTGAACCCCTTAACAAAGTCAAAGTCAAAGTCAAAGTCAAAAACATTTATTTGTAAACATAGGTACATAGGTCTTAGAATTATTGATATTACTGTCTCTCTATGTTTTGCCATAAGGCATACAAATATTTTGAGTCAAGATGGAGCATGCTTAAACAGTTACAATTCTTCATCTGTCAAGTATTCCCTTAGTGAATAGTAAGCTTTTATAACTAGAAATGCAAATAGACTTTTTTTAAATTCTATCAATCCCTCTAATATGGTTATATTTCTCGGCAATTTATTGTAAATTTTTGGTGCTATCCCGAAAACACTTTTAGTAAGAAAAGCTGTTTTCATTGACTTCGTATACAATTTGTCACATCGGCGAGTACTTTTATAAACAGAAAATTGATGCATATTGGTTTTAATGTATACTGCTGTTTCATAAATATATAGGCATGGTAAAGTCAATATGTTGTGCTTAATGAAGTGCGTTTTACATGGTTCTCTTGTCGGTAATCTACATACTGATCGTTAACATTTCTTTTGTGCCTGGAAGGCCATCTCTCGGTCTGTCGAATTGCCCCAGAATATGATGCCATATCTTAGAGTTGAAGTAACATACCCGTGGTAGGCTGTTAATACGGTTGGCTGACTTGCTATTTTGCTAAGGTTACATAATGCATACGAAAATTTATTAAGCAAATTTATTACAAAAAATTACACAGCCTCGTTAAGGCTTCCATCAGCCGGGGCCCATTGCTACCTGCTGTAGAAGAAGTTAGCTCCTTGAGGTGTTGCGGTCGCAACCCATCCAGAACAGAAGCAGACCCATTATAAAACGTCCCCAACGCCTCCCCTACTTCTACCGGCGTTACTGATAAGCAAGGGCTCAAGGCATCCGGCTCCGGAGGAAACAAAAGAGTTCTTGACGGCGCTGGGTGCTTCTCCTGCAATGACGCTATAGTCTCGTCATTCGCAGGGGCTAGCGACGAGTCTGACAGAAGAAGACGGACCGCACCTCTCAGGTCCCCATCATGCACCTTGCCTTCTATGCTCCTATATAACGACCTTGAACCCATTAGGGATGTATTAGTGTCTGGGAAGGAAAATGCTACGCTGTCCAAGTTTGCCTTTACCTTACTCGTCAAAGACTTTCTATCACCCTTCTCCGGGACCCTCAATGCCGAAAAGGAAAACGACAGAAACGAAAACCAATCCTCAACACTATTGGTTTGTAAACAGGCGTCTATTAAGGAGCACAACTTTCCCGCCACCAAATATCTAGCACCTTTAGGGATGTGTTTTAAAACCCTGACCTTTGTTTTAAGTTTCCCTAATTTATCCAGGGATACCTGGCGATCGGGCCCTGCCTGAGATGGATCGCCGTTAGCTGGGTGTAATATAGGCTCTGATGTTGCCGCGCTAGGTCCTGGAATCCCCAATGAGTTTTGACTACCAGAAACAATGTCCCTATGAACGCGCGCAATGTGCACGTTAAGGCCTCTAGGTACTACATATAGTTTAGGCGACCCCGGACAATAAGGACACACAGACTTGGAGGGGCTGCTCATTATGGCAACAAAGAATTATTATTCGAAATATTCGCAACTTAAAACGATATTAACTACGTACAGGTTTACTAAGGTATACTAAGTTCAAGATTAATAGTACGTGGACCAATAAAACCACACACACATTCGCTCAAATAATATCGAGGCAAAAATAACATTGATATATTTTGAAAATCACACTAAAAATAATAAATAGAAATAATATTATTCTTACGCAATCCGGGGGAATTACCCATACTATGCACCTTATTCATTACAAACCACAATCAAAATATCTATACATAAATAGTTTCATTTCTAATGTCAACAAATTTAAAATACTAAATAATCACATTCACAATGGTACAAATAAACAATTCATATAGAACATTATTCACATGCAATTCTGGACAAATTATTGTTACCAACCACACTCAAAGTACACTTAAATAATTTTATATATTACAATGTCAACAAACTTAAAATACTAAAAATCACCAAAATATTATACAGAAAGGGAAGAACCAGACACATACATAAAATTAAAACGAAAACAGCCACTCATCAAGTTAAAGACTGTGTTAAGGTCCCACCGCGCACAAGGATGTAGAATTGTAGGTACCCACGCAGGCGCCCCCTTGTGGCGCTGTTGCAACTTTTCTCAAGTCTTCCCACAGCACGAAACTTTTATACCATTGTCCGCGTCGCGCTTCCACGCCTAGATGTAGATGGCGCGTGATACGGTGGATGCGTAAAACCCCGCGCGCAAAACCCTGCGGCTGCGCTGCGCTGCGCTCGATGGCACGGATGCAAGGTCGGCGCGCGTCGTAGTCTCCCAATCTCACCATAGATGGCGTAACTGACTGACTGTGATACAGTGCCCCCGTCGGAAATTAGTTCAGGTTAACCTCATTAGATGGCTTGCAAAACCACTACTACGAACAGCTGATGTGTCATGCCCAGCGGACTTTGTTGATTTAAACTTACTGGAATCGAAATCTCCACCTCGGGCACTTATTACGCACTGTTCACTACACTATGCGCTTTATTAAATGGACAGCCTCAGACCTTTAATCTCCTTACTACACCGCTGAAAGTACGAACAGTTTGCTTATCAACACTATGACACTGCACAAAATTATAAACTGCCCACAGGTTTCGCCCGCGCGCCAATTTTTCAGAGATAACACTCACGGCGCCTAATTGACTCACAATTCACACAGTTATTACATTTTGCACGTTTATAACGGCCTTTTTGCATTTTTAGGAATAATTGTTGACGGAACCGTTGTTAACCGAGGCAGTGGCGCCCTCTCTTCTCTCCTTAACCTTGAACAGTAATGATGTGTCATCTGCGAACATTACAATGCCCGATCTTTGACTTACCATATATGGTAAATCATTTACATAAACAAGGAATAGGAACGGGCCTAGAATAGATCCCTGAGGTACTCCTATCTCTACCACTGTATCTGATGAAATAGCTCCATTTATCGCTACCCTTTGATTTCTTTGTGTTAGGTATGACTTAATGAGATCTAATGCATGTCCTCTAATGCCATAATATTTCAGCTTACAAATTAAAGTACCATGGTCTACACAATCAAAAGCCTTGGAAAGGTCACAGAAGACTCCAATGGCGTCCTGTGACTCTTCCCAAGACTGCAAAATGAATTTTATCAAACTTGCACCAGCATCAGTAGTCGATCTACCTTTCGTGAAGTCGAACTGCTGTGCGTGCAAAATATTGTGTAAATTAAAGTGAGAAATCAATTGCGTCAGCATTATTTTTTCGAATATTTTGCTAAATGCAGGCAGGATAGAAACTGGACGATAATCAGAAGGATTATCTTTATGGCCAGATTTAAAAATAGGAACTACTTTACTACATTTCATTAAATCTGGAAATATGCCATTGTCTACACAAGTATTAAAAATGAGAGCTAAAGTGGGTGCAACGACCTCCAGAATAGATTCCAGTACCTTGACCGACACGCCCCATAAGTCTTCTGTGCTCTTTATTTTTATCATTTTAAAAGACTTTAGTACATCCAGAGGAGAAACATGATGAAAATTAAAAATACATAAATTATCTAGCTTTACATTCTCACTCAAAAGGGATTCAGCTATTGTGGAAGACGATGCCAAACTGCTTGTAGTAATTATAGGAATTTTGGAAAAGAAATTATTAAATTCATTTGCTACTTTTACTGCGTCAGTTATTAAATTATCCTCTATTTTCAATGAAATTGTGGACTCTCTATTTTTACTCTGCCCAGTCTCTGTATTTATTATTTTCCAGACTGTCTTGGCCTTATTGTCTGAGGATTTTATTTTGTTATTTAAGTGCACAGCTTTTGCTTTTGTACACACTATTTTAAATAATTTGGAATAATCCCTAACATGTTGATGGAAGCGTTCGTCAGTGGTGCAAGACCTCCTTTCATACAGTTGATATAAGTTATCCCTGCTTTTCCGGATTCCGGTAGTTGCCCACTCATTAAATCTCATTTTATTATTAATCTTAATGCGTTTTTTACTACAAGTTGCATCAGATTCTTTACAGACTGTATTCAGAAGCATTTTGAACTGATCATTCGGATCAATTGACTCTACTTGGGTGTTTGGCATAGCGACTAGCAGATTTGACTTTAATATTTCTAGTCTACTTCTACTCAGTGGTCTTATTTCTATAACGCGATCTGGATGTTTTAATTCGCAAGGCAGCCTGACCATCTGAGCTTTATGATCCGAACTAACTCCATTCACTATGCTTCTGTCCAGATGAGGACAGTTTAACCAAATATTATCTATACATGTGGCAGAGGTCGGAGTCACCCTTGTAGGCACTTCATACAGGTAATCTAAATTGAATGATTTGAATAGTGTAATGTACTTATCTTTTTCAACCGATTGCGATAAAATATCAATATTGAAGTCGCCACATACAACAACTGGTTTTTTACTACTTGTTGCTTTACTAAGTACATCCTCCATAATTTTTATAAACGATGTTAAGTCACCTGATGGTGGTCTATAAATGCAAAGTATCAGATACTGATCAGTCTCTGCACAAGCAATCTCACAAACACGATCAACAGAACAGCCTGAGAGGTCTTTACGTTCTTTATAAGTTAATCCATTTTTCACTAAATAGATCCACCGCCCTCCGCGGTAGCTCTGTTGAACGCACTGGCCAACTCGTAATTATTTACATTAAATTTCATCATGTGATCCTTTAACCATGTTTCTGTTAATCAGACTACATCTACATTTAACTGTTCTGTGAATAATTCTAAATCTAATATTTTGCCAGTGAAGCGATTTATATTTTGGTGTAGTAACGTTTCACTAAGGGGGCGTAAGACCCATCTTTATTATAGATTTAAACCTGTGTTTGACTCTCGATCCCTGATATTACCTCTGAGCTAGTCTGGAAACCCTCACGAGGCCCTAAACGGTCGAGGGATATGGGTGTGCGCTAAACCCGCACATCACATGGTTGTTCAAAATAACAGATTTTTGTAGAAGTGTTCTTTGAAATGCGATACTTAAGGTTAATAAATGGCCAAACCTTTTCTAAGCGCCTTTTGTCTCCACTTCACCATATTGTCTAATCAATAAAGGCAATTTAAGTCACAGACATAAGTTGTAGTTGTTTATTTAGGGCCAATTCGCCTTTCCCTTTGCCACTTCTAAGTACTAAAAGTAATTCTTAAAGTTTACTACTTCCTTGTCAAAGGACTTTATTTGCAATGGTTGGGTTTTTGCTATTCTTAATATATAATAATACCTATGATCACGCATACCTATAGCATGTTTATGTTGCCATCACAACGCTCACTCCGACAGCTGCACTAGTCATCGGTCATCAACGCACACACGTTCCGAAACCTAGTCCATACTTTCGTCGTTGTAACTGAAAACTCATACATACAATTAATAAAATCATCACATTCGGTATTTTTCAATCAATATAGTGGTCTAGATCAGTAAAATTTTGATGTATATTATTTGCACGGATTATTTTTAAAAAGTTCCAATTCATAGATGCAACTATTTTATTGCATGATAATGTTTCACAAGATGTAGGTATATTGGTAAATTCTCATCAAATTAGATTCAAACAAATAATAAAATGATTATTATAGGAATAAAATAAATCTGGTATTACTTATCGAATTACAAAACATTGGAATTACGGTACTTTTGATTGCTTTCGTAATGTACCGGACATGGACATGCACCTTGTATATCGACGCTGGAAAGGCAAAATGGGATAACCGACATTTTTGGCGATATTGAGTTATACACACCGTTGAAATCGGCAGAATCTGCCGATTTCAACGGTGTGTATAACTCAATATCGCCAAAAATGTCGGTTATCCCATTTTGCCTTTCCAGCGTCGATATACTTACTCATTGTATATTCTTTAGCGTAATTAGCTGTTAACCCACAATTGTGACCAAATAAATAAATTAAAAAAAATTCACTATTGTATTATTATCATAAGGCATTTTTCACATAGGTATCCTCTATTATCTAGCTAAAACAAATTTTTCAGTTCGTATCAGATTTTTACACATATCAAACTGTGCCTTTACCATGACTTTGCATGACCATACTCCCTAGCGACTGCATAATAAATTGTATGGGCAAAAGTACAGCGCCTATGGCGGTTACGCAATAGAACTAAGAATCGGCATACTAAATCGTTTACGCAGTCGCTAGTGTTAAGAACTATGTTAGGAATAAAATCAAAACCGTAGTCATATGAGCTAGATAATTTATTTTAGCCATACAACGCTTCAACATAACACAGCTAATGAATCAAGCACTCAATTGATTAATATTTAATGAAAATATTTGTTAGATCACTTACTTCGAATTATAAGGAAAAACGTGGTTACTTTAAGGTCTTGAACCAGGACAAACAATAAGATCAATCGCAAATTTAAAGTAACCACGATTGTACATCACTAATTCTAATTACAGTAATTACTATAAGCAATACTTATCGCCAAGTGTAATTTCCAAAACCACGTAACATTTTTAGCGTCTAACTCTAATGCACTGCAAAGATTTCCAATTCAATGAAACAATTCGTTCATATTAATAAGTAACGGAAAACCAGAATAAAATTTAATTATGACAAAACCTTACTTAACTAAAGGTAAACTGCAAATATCATTACTCAGCAACGTGAACAAAACCCCACTGAACAGTTAGGTAAGCCACTTAACCACCAAGAGCAAACTACTTTAGTTTAAACCAAATTACAGAAAGCTTTTCAAATGGAATCCGTTACTTCAAATTAAAAATCCGTAACGCATAGAAATCGTATTTACATAGGCGTAATGAATTGATGGGAATCATACGAAATAATCAAGAATAAGACCGCTAACAAGGTTATTTTAAGATCAAGTACTTATCTTTTTAGAGACACCAGAACCACAACGCCAGTTGGATTACTGCTTGCCACCAGGTATCAAAGAATAATGAGAGCTCTGGCCTAGCAAAACCCCGGCTACCGGTCACCCCCTCCCTAATCCCTAATGGTCAGTTCTGTTTTACCAACCGCGTCGAGAGAATACGTGTCGTGGTTGAAGCCGATTGGTCCTTTTTGGCGGGAGCATTGGCGCCTGAGCCAGCGCCCTCTAGTGACAGCAGTGGGAACGAAGTTTAACTGCTTCATCGGTTCGATCGTCCCGCCGTCTCTTGAGCAGCGGCGAAACTAATGCGGCCATTATTGACACTCGTCCATCCTGACGACTTTGCGACTCTGCAAAGAAGAAAAATACAACAAGGATCATTTGTTTATAAAATGATCTGAATTCCTACAATAATTGTGCCAATTTTCCAAATTTTTTTAAACCATTATTTCCACCAATAACTCCAATTTTTAACCCAATTTACCTTTCATTTTTACCATGATAACTTCAAATCAATATATTCCATTAAAACCATTCTATCATATTAAATCGCTTCATTAAATATTTCCATGATATCCAAACACCAATAACTTCATAATAAATATTTCCATTATAATTATCCAATTATTATTTATTCTAAAAATCCGAATCTTTAATTACACAATTTTTACCCAATGATTTCAAATACGTACTAAAATAATGCCACGTCGTTAACATGCTTATCCTTCTAGTAAATCTATTAACTCCTCTGTACACTCCTCCTCATACAACCTCCATAACAAGACAACAAGACGGCATAATATGGGGAGCTAATCTAATGCTGGACCAGACTTCGTTAAATATGTTGTAGACACATTCAGGAACAGCAGCGCACCGGATAGGTCTCCGTCAGGGGAATAACGTCAGACTGAACCGGACATGAACCGGGTGAACAACCGATCGAACGGGTACTTGGCCAACGAGCAAAAAGCTCAAGTGAGCACCAGCGAGCCCGCGAGGTACGGAGCCGCCTGGTTCTCCGGGCAGAGCGCGCAGAGCCAGGAGTTCGTGGCTCGGGCGATGCCTACGATGACGAACTATTCCGTGGCAGGCCCCAGTGGATACGCCGGCCCGCAAACGCCAGCGCCTTCATCACCTACGTGCTACCCCGTATTCCACCCGGCTATTCCGCCGCACGGTGGGCTGAAAATCGGCCTCCATAGAAATAGAAACCGAAGTCTTAAATTTGAACTTTTTTTATTGGAATAGCTTTTGTTGGGTTTTATTATGTCCCAAAATTAATCTTAGCTAATTTGGTTGGAAAAATAATTAATTATAATTTTTTTTCAAAATCTTTGTATGGCGCGTATCAGAAAAATAGTTTTCTCCGAAAATAAAAAGTTAACCGTAATATCCTGACAGATAATTTTAAAACCAATTATTCTTGATTTTTTCACATAATTACAATTTTCCTACGGGGTGCACTTTTTTTTTAAATTGATTTTTTTTTATTATTATTATTTTTTATTTTAATACGGTTATACTCGTTATTTTGACTACAAAAAATTAATTTGAGTTTGATCGAACCAATAACTTACGCGTAGTGAATTTTTGTTCTAAGCAAATGTATGGAGCGTACGAGTAAAACGGATTTTTTTTCAAAAAATTAAGGTATACCGTAATATCCTTGCAGATGTTTTAAATACCAATTATTAAGGATATTTTGACATAACGCGAACTTTTCTACTGTATGCACTTATTTAATAAACAATAAAAATACTTATTTTTCATGCTAAAATAGCTTTTTCTCATTGTTTTAATCAAATAAATAATAAACATACAAGAGTTACCATCCTTAACATTGTCTAAAATTAATGATCGTTAATGAGGTCCGGTTACAATCATTAGTAGATACTACGAATTTACTTAATAAAATAAATATCAGTAACATTATCAATAATTGGTTTACATAAAAACAGAAATAAGTATGTGTAATGCTATCCTAATTAAAGAATTATAATGCTAATATTGGAATCTTGAAAATTTAGTTTTCCTGGTCGCTTACTTCCGAATCCGTGTCCATTTCAGAATCAGGGTATACATTTGAGGTATCTGTCACTTCTTCTTCTTGAGGTTCCCAAATGAATAATTCTAAAGTTTCAGGGAAGAAAGCCTGTTTCTTTTTTCCACTTATTGTTGGCCTCATTGAAGAAAGGACAGGATCGGAAGACAAAAGTAACATATTAAAAACATCCCTGTTCGAATCTTGTCTCGTTTTTTTTGTGAGTGATGCTTTCTGAACATTCTGAAGTCTTTGTTACGTGCATCGGATGCTTCTTCAGACAGATGACCAATCGGTACAATATCATTTTGTGCAATGATATCTGTGCCATGGATCAGCAATTTATGCACTGTTGGGGGCATCTTATACCAACTGTAAAATTTAATATAGACTTCCGCTGTAGCTCTGCAATTAAATAGGCTTTAAACTTTTCAGTGTCAATTACTTCACCTGATGTGACAGCTTGCAGAATTACAGCAAATCTCTGAAACAGTTGTTTGTCCAGTCCAGTGATATTAGCTGTTTTTTCGGGATCTTCGAAAAATTTTCGTGCTGTGTTTCCATCATTCGTTGTTCCAGAACCTTGTTTTATTACATCGACTAAAAGATTTAGTTCGTCTTTGAAGCGATCTTGAATAATATTCTTCCGTAGTTCCATCTTTTGTTTAAGGCCCCTCTTTTCAGTTGCATAAAATTCTTTAAAGTCCAATCGATATGCTATATGAAGAAGGCATTCCATGGTATTGATCAAAATCCGTCAAAGTGTGTGGAAAGGACAAAGTTGCATATGTCGATTTTGGAAGCGAGTGCAGTCTTATAAAAAAACTACCATTGTGGACTTGGACTTGCCTATCAATAACGATAACTTACCGACTATAAAGGGTTTTGCTTTTGGGAGTACGCAACCCCTAGGACGAGTTAGATTATCTGTTCACATAGACTTTGTGAAGGCAATAATCGACGCGTTTGTAGTAGATGATATTTATCTGAATACAGACATGTTGATTGGTCAAAATCTCACGGAGTTACCCGAAGTTGTTGTACATAAAAGTAACTCATCACTTATTTTGTATTCTATACAACTAGACATGAACAAATTAGAAATTTATGCTAAGGCGAAAACTTCAGTTAATGGTGCGTGTACTGTGGAAGTATACTGTAATTTAGACTATACAGGGTACTTATACATACCTGGTAATACGTCATTCAAGACAGGAAAAGAAGTTATTGTGATGCAGGGTGTATACTACTTTGACAAGGGTTTCGGACGAATTATGGTAATTAACTTCTCGAACAGCGGCGTGGTTTTAGAACAAGATAAACTTCTTGCTCGTGCGCGATTGCTACCCTTGACTAAAGATGAAGAACTGCAACGAAGGAATCACGAACTCAAGGTAAATATGGTTACAATATCTAAAGACGATCCCGGTACCGACATAGACGCACCATTGGACGATTCTAAGTCCGACATAACTTTGGACATGCTGAACATTGGATCTTTGGTTTCAGACTCCCAAAAACAAAGCTTACTGAATTTACTTCGTGAATATCGCGATTGTTTCGCATTAAACCTCTCAGAGCTAGGCACGACACCTATATCTGAAATGCACATAAAATTAAGCGACGAATCACCCGTTTCTTACAAACCATATCGTTTGGCTCACAGTGAACGTTTGGTAGTGCGTAATCTCCTTAATGAACTCTTAGAGCATGATATCTTTACAGAGTCGGATACTTGTTACGCTAGCCCAGTAGTATTAGTCAAGAAAAAAAATAACGAGTACAAACTATGTGTCGACTACCGAGCACTTAATAAGAAAACCGTTAAAGATTCGTTTCCCATGCCGGTAATTGATGACCAGCTGGCACGTCTCAATGGTAAAAAATATTTCACTTCCTTGGATTAGAAATCGGGTTTCTACCAAATACCAGTGTCTAAAAGATCACGGCATCTGACGGCCTTCATTACACCTGATGGCCACTATGCGTATACGCGAATGCCTTTTGGGCTGGTTAACGCGCCGGCCGTGTTCCAGCATATGATTAATAAAGCATTGGGGAAAGACAGGTATGATTTAGCAATGCCATATATGGATGATATATTAACACCAGCCACAACAGTCGATGAGGGTCTAGAAAAGTTACGTAAAATACTGGAATCATTACGCGCAGCTAAGCTCACATTGAATTTAAAGAAATGTTTTTTCTTTCAAACTTCGTTAAATTACCTAGGCTATGAAGTATCTGACGAGGGCCTACGCCCAGGCAAGACAAAAATTGAAGCCGTAGCAGCATTTCCAAAACCTACAAACGTACACCAAGTACGCCAATTTGTGGGCTTAGCGAGTTTCTTCCGTAGGTTCATTCCTAAATTTGCCACAGAAGCGAAACCACTTACTACTTTGACTAAAGCTAATACACCTTGGGTATGGAGTAGTGATCAAGAAAACGCGTTCCAAACCCTCAAGACAAAACTAATTGAACGCCCACTTTTAGCACTTTACGATCCCACATATGCAACTGAGGTGCACTGTGATGCTAGCAAATTAGGAGTGGCCGGTATTCTATTCCAAAAGCCTGATGAAAGGTCTCCACTTAGGCCAGTTGCATATTTTAGTAAGCAGACGACAAAGGATGAAGAGTTTTTCCACTCGTACGAATTGGAAACTCTTGCCGTTGTACTGTCCTTAAAAAAAATCCGGACATTTCTTATAGGACTACTATTCAAAGTATACACTGATTGCAATGCGCTTAGGACAACATTGACGAAAAGAGACCTCATCCTGCGTATCGCCAGGTGGTGGCTTTTATTGCAGGAGTACACTTTTGGGATAGAACATCGCCCAGGTACTGGTATGCAGCATGTGGATGCTCTCAGTAGAAATCCCATACTTGATACTGACAATGATGCCTTAACAGATACCCGAGAGTTCGAAATATTGAACATAACTACTAGCGACTGGTTGCTAACAGTACAAATGACCGATCCGAAAGTAAAACATATTAAGTCGGTTTTAGAGAGTAACGAGAAGGAAATAAAGGATATAGTGAACAATTATGTCTTACGAGACGGTAAAGTTTATCGCCGTGTAGGAGAACAGCTTAAATGGGTCGTCCCAAGTGGTGCCAGATGGCGCATATGCCAATTGTGCCATGATGAGGCGGGTAATTTTTCAATAGAAAAGACTACCGAAAAGATGAAATACGATTATTGATTTCCGAAACTAAATAGGTTCGTCAAAAAGTATGTATCTTCTTGTATGAACTGTGCTTATAATAAAGGTACCACAACTAAGCCAACGGGATACTTGCACCCAATACCTAAGGGAGACCAGCCGTTTCATACAATGCATATGGACCATCTCGGACCATTTGTTGGGAGTAAACAAGGTAATATGTACATATTAGTATTTTGTCGTGTATCGCCAAGATCTTTGAATCACTTGTCTATGAATACTTGTACAATCACTTCAGAACTTTTTTAACTGACAAACAACATGGTTTTGTTAAAAACAGGTCCACTGTCACGAATTTATTGGAATACAAAAATTATCTATGTACCAATTTTGCACATAGAGGACAGGTCGACTCTATATACACAGATTTCTCTAAGGCTTTTGATAAAGTAGACCATAGTATACTTTGTCGCAAGCTTGCGTTGAATGGAATACATGGTAGTTTGTTCAGATGGATCTGCTCCTATTTGAATAAAAGGAGTCAACTGGTACCTATAAATGGCTATTTATCTGCTCCTGTACCCATAACTTCTGGTGTGCCTCAAGGATCGCACTTAGGCCCATTGCTATTTATTGTTTTTATAGATGACTTGCTAGGTCGTCTGTCTTGCCATTCTCTTTTATACGCAGATGACTTGAAAGTGTACACTAGCGTCAATAGTATTACTGACTGCTCAATGTTACAAAGGGATCTAAATTTTATATCCGACTGGTGCGTCAGCAACCGCATGTTTCTCAATGTCAGTAAATGCTTTGTTATCTCTTTTTCTAATAAAAAACACAAAATTATATACGACTATGACCTGGCGGGCCAGAGACTTACCCGCAACACGGTTGCTAAAGATCTCGGAATATGGTTCGATGAACAACTTAATTTTAAGTATCACTATGAGGTTATTACAAAAAAAGCCAATCAAATGCTAGGATTTATTCTCCGTGTCACCAAGGATTTTAAGAGACCAAACAACCTACTTTGCCTCTTCCAAAGTCTAGTGCGTAGTGTACTCGAGTATGGTTGCATTGTTTGGTCTCCGTATTACTTTGTACACTCTAACAATATAGAAAGAGTTCAGAAAAGATGCCTTAAAACAATGTCGTATCGATACAAGCGGTCTCTTATACATCACACTTATGACCAGCGACTACGTTATTTTGGCATTAACTCCCTAGAATCACGTCGTCTGTTGCATGACTTATCATTTCTTCACAAGCTAATCCATTCCAAAATCGATTCGCCTGAAATCCTGTCCCTTGTTACGTTTAATACACCCCGGTTCAGATCCCGTGCTCCAAAAACTTTTGCGCTCCAAGTATATAGAAATAATACTTCTTTTTACAATCCTATTGTGAGGATGTGTCGTGAGTATAATGACCTAGTGTCGAGGTATGGCGATGTCGATGTTGATATTTTCGATGCGCGACTTGCGATATTCAGGAGGCAGGTAGTCAGGGCTATCTGTCAAAGTGCTCCGTCATCTTAGGCAAATACAGACATATATATATATATATATATATATATTATCATTTCTTTTTTGTCTCCAGCCCTGTTGTATTTTGTCATATTTTGTCATATCAGTTGTTTGTAAAACAAAAGCTACATTATTGTACATGCTCAGTATATTGTTATGTATTATTTACTTTAGGATAGGTTTCGCTCATTTTTGTAATCAAGCTGTGCATGCATGTTTTGGGTGGCATTCCCAACTAGAACCTTCAAATTATCTTTTTTTTTTTCACTTGTAATAAATGTCATCTGTTTTGCGTGCCTATTAAATAAATAAATAAATATTGGCCATTATTGACGGTTTTAGCAAATTCACGTAAAAGCCGTCAAGAATCTTAAGACAAAGGCCACTATTAAAATATTACAAGAAATCTTTGATACGATAGGGGCTCCAAAGGTAATTATTTCTGATCGCGGGACTAGTTTTACATCGTCATCTTTTAAGAAATATATAAAAACAATCGGTTCCAAGCATATTTTAAACGCCGTTGCAACGCCGCGAGCTAACGGTCAAATTGAACGGTATAATCGAACCATACTCAACTCGCTAGCCGCTATGAATCACGGCCAAGATGAACGAGATTGGGATATTAGATTGGGTCGCCTTCAGTGGAGTCTTAATAATACCTTGAATAAGACGACGGGCAAGACACCCTCTGAGATCGTATTTGGTCAAAGGAGTGTTAATACAACAAAAGGTGCTCTACTTTACTCTTTGGCTGAATCGTCTAAAGATACACTGCCAACATTGTGCGAGGTTCGACGATCTGCTAAAGACAATATAGAAAAGAGCCAAAGGCATATGAAGAAGACATTTGATCAAAAAAGGGCACCAACTGTATTTTTCAATGAAGGAGACCTTGTCATGATACCTAATCATCATAATCCTGCAAATGGCAAAAGTAAAAAGTTGTGTCCGAAGTTTAGAGGGCCATTTAAAATAACTGCCGTCCTCGACAACGATCGCTATGAGATATCGAGTATTGACGGTCATTCTAAGCGAAAATATAAGAGTGTTTTTCCAGCCGATCACCTAAAAAAATGGATTACATTTCAAGATGGTAAAGAAACTGAGGCAGAAGAAATATTGTCAGACGGCTCCACGACAGACGAAGACGATCAATAGCTGTAATTGTAATCAAGTACCGTACGATAAAGTGACAAACGCAAACTTTAATTCAAAAGCATTTATTAGTATTTACATATAATTGACATAAGACCAACATTCCTATTCCCAATCCTCTGTTTTCAGTTACCCGTAAGTCTCGCAGTTCTATCTTTGGACCAGCAAGTACGCGAGTAATTGTACTTTATGAATCCGATGTACGAGGCGGTGCTGGCTGTGGGCCTGTGAATACAAACAAAATGGTACTTATTGCAACTGTATCGACTACCGATCTATCAGTGAAGGATGCCGAAACGCAAGCAGTACTCACATAGTGAAGGATGCTGAAGCATACGCGGTGCTCACTGTTGTTTAATTGTTATTGAAGGATGGAGAAGGATGCCGAAGTATTGGCGCCAGAGTTCTTAGAATTAAGGACGGCCGAAGCACAAGCGGTACTCACCCAATGATAATTAATGACTTACCTTAAAATCAAATCAAGGTGGTAACAATTAATTATTTAAATTCACTAATATATATATATATATTATACAATACAATACAATACAAATACTCTTTATTGCACACCTCAATCAAAGGATACAGTACAGTACAAAAACACAATGAGAAGAGGCAAACAACAGGCGGTCTTTATTTATTTATTTTTATTATATGTCTTATCGCTAAAGAGCGATTTCTTCCAGACAACCTTAGGGTAGCGGAAATCTAATCTAATCATTATGTACATAATTTAATCTTTTACATTGTGACGGTGAGCGGTTAGCCCCTCGCACATATCCTCCTTGGGCGGAGGTTTCCAGACTAACTCAGATTTGGGAAGGTTAGGACTGCAGGGTGTGAAATACAAACAAGCATGTAACAAACACAAATATGGGTCTTCTTATGCCCTTTATTAACTCTATGTACTTATACTACGCTATGTCGGTAACCTAGATATAACCTAGGTCTAACTATATACGGTAAGGGTGAATAACGGGTCCTTAGGGGACTTCGGTGCGCCTAAGCTACGGGGGTCGGAGTGTGGAAGGTTCCCCGGGGAACAGAAAGAGGGTTGGGGTTTTCCCTGGAGCGTACGCGGGGGTGGCACACGCCGCTGACCAGTAAAACCTCCCTAAGCTAATGCAATCTTAACGTGCGCACGCGGGGATAGCTCACGCCGCAATCGTCAAAAGAGCAAGCAGACGTTCCAGCCGGCGGGGCCGAGACATCTGCTGCCGGCCGGCGGGCGCGCGGCCTTTATATACCGGCGCGCGGTGTGAAGGCGGGTTGCGGGGTGATGACGTCACCGCTCGCTGGTTCGTAGCGCGGTCTCTGGCGCTGTGGCTGCGCCTGCGCCAGGGTCGTGACGTCACACTTTCTCCTCCCCCGAAGAGTGAGAAATTGGTTCTAAAATACCAAAGAACCGTTTCGGGTGTCTAGGTCGGCGTGCTGGGTGTAGACTTTGTTACTTTTGTCATGTTGTAACCGTCTCTGTGAATACACCCTTAATGTTCATAACGAACTATTAGCTATGAATATTAAATGTTTGTAAGTGATGAGTCGGGTATTGTCCCCTCGAGGCAAAAGTATGTTTAACAAAAAAGAAAAAAAAGGTAATGGCTACGGCCTTACTATGATAATGGTAGGAATAATCTATGTGGGTATGATTAATCCTCATAACATTAGAATTAAATATTTAGGAATAGGAATCAGAGAAAGAAAACAATTAATAATTAAAATGTCTTCCCCTTATTGCGGTCGGTGGGTGTGGGGCTGTTGTTTTGTCCGGCTTGTCCGAACTATCCCACGGAGCCTGCCGCCATTACGTTTCCTGCCGGTTCGACGACGCTTCTTCCGCTTTGCTTGGTGGGTTTGGGGTTCTGGTACTGGTACTGGTACTGGTTGGGTTGGTGGTGGCAGGTTTCCTTCGTCTCTGGTCTGGTTCTTGAGCTCCTCTATGTCTCCCTCAAGTTTCTCCGCCAAAAACTCCTCTCCGTGATTGTGCTCCAGGAGGGCCAGGATCTCTGTGACGTCTGCATCGTCCAGGTCTGGCAAGGAATGTGATGGTCCGGCATGTACTGGTTGTAGAAGTGGTTGTGACACTGGTTATGGCACTGGTTGTGACACTGGCTCAGCATATGCGTAAGGCACTGTAATTCCTTTGCGGGTACGGCCCGCTAGCACTGGTCGCGGTCGCGTATGTAGGGTTCCATTTTTAATGTTCACTGACGCTTTACTGACGCGTCCTGTGTTATATAGGAATACTCTGTTGTTTTGTGCCCATATTGGGGTCAGTTTCTCCGTTGTTCGTTTTTTTACAGGTATATTTTTAAACTAAAGCGCGTATCTTCAACTACGCGGGTGGTCGCACACGCTTGTATTTATATTTCTAAAAACGTTCCAGAAAATTGCTATCTTGTGTCCCTTTCATTCGCACAAACTTTCACTATTTTTATCCCCTTCATTAGTGCACAAAAAACTGAAGCCTTTCATAAAATTATTATTTTCTGTCCCTGTCACTCGCATATAAATTTATTATTTGTATCTCCGTCCTTAATGCACAAAAAATGACAATAAGAATGGGCTACCAACTACAAAGAGACAAATTCAATGAGACCTATGCGACTGATTGTTATTTCACTGTACCCAATAGTACAAGGTTCTAAGTTGAGCTTTTATCAACTTGAGATTTGAACGCTGTCACTTTAACACAAAGTCTAGTTTTAACTACCTCTATACTATAACTATCTCGTTTAAGTATTCTGTACATATGCAGCACGTATTTATTTATAATTATTACATATATACTTACTCGTTATATGTGTTATATACTTAGCGGTAGGTATTTTACCTGTTAATGGGTAGTTAAAATGGCCGTCTTTTGGTCAGGTTTCCACTTGTAGGTATTTATTAACTCATTTCTTACTCGAGTTAACTGCAAAAAGAAGTAAGCGCCATGAAATTTACGGCGGTTAAGACCTTTTAATTTTTAATATGCTGCACATTAACCTAACGGAGTTTTAGGCTTTTTTCTTGAACGCTCCACGTCTTGGGTGTTCATTTAGGTACTTAATCATTTAAATTAATGTTTTCAGAAAGAAACCTGTTTAAACCTGCAATCTGCCCAATTATATACATGATGTTGATGGATTTACATTAACATTAAACATTGGGCTATTGTAATTTTTGTACAAAGCATTTGTGACAGCCCTCTCTTAAATGTGTATACGAGAAACATGTTTGAACAGGAGATCGTGGCCGTTGTACGAATTATTACATATATACTTACTCGTTACATGTGTTATATACTTAGCGGTAGGTATTTTACCTGTTAATGGATAGTTAAAATGGCCGTCTTTTGGTCAGGTTTCCACTTGTAGGTATGCTGTAGGTATAATATAGTTTATTGCATTCATGTTTAAACCAGAGAGAAAGGTGGATAAATAACAAACATGTCTGTGTTTTGTACAAGTTTCGACTTGCATATACATACAAGCTGTAGGTTCAAAAAACGAAGTTCTCATTGTTAATTGTTATATATGAATATTTTGTTTACATGTGTAATATATTGCCTTCCTGTTTATATCAGTTATATAATTAGATGGGGTACTGACTGTCGAAATCCTGTTAAAACTTGTTTCTTCTTCCTAGGTGATCCTCTGTCCCCACTAGCGTGCCCGAGGTTTTTATACACACATTCATATAAAAAGGCCGAAGCTGAGGCTAAATTTATATAGTGTCTTTTGACAACCAGTTCAGTTAAGAGCTCTCCGTTTCTACGTATTGAAGTGACTATTACTTTATTACTTGTGATAATGGATGTAAGTATTCAAATAGTGTTACCCTATAATAACTTATTATTTTTAGCTTTGTGTGTATGTATGTGTATTGATTTTATGAATATTGTTTCAGTTCTCCGACAATACCTCCAAGAACTACTATTTCAATGAAAATGAAGACGAAGCGAGCGATGAGGAAGGGACGCTTGCTATTAAAGTGAAGCAGGCCATAACAAAGAAGCGTCCATCGAATAACATCGATGTGTTTTTCGAAAGGTCCAAGAAGAAGCCCAAAGTCATCAAGAAATCTTCCACGGTCTCCAAAACAACGGAAGACGGTGTCGCATACCTGACTTCTGGACAAGATGATGGGGCATATGCCTCACATCTGATTAAGATAGAAGTATACGACATGGAGAAAATAAAAAATGTTTCGCCATTGGACCTTTGGAAACATTGTGATCTTCGTGTTAGGTACTACACTGTTGGAGAACTGGACTCACATGAACAAAGTGCTCGTGATGTCATTTACAACATCGCGAAAGAGTTAGCGGCAAAGCCCAAATGTGTTAAATACTGTTTGGGAACTGATAATAAGTAGTTTAAGGTGCCTTGTTTAATTTAATAGTCATAAGTCTAAAATAAGTTTTTAATAAATATTGTAGTACATAAAATAATTAGTTAAGCATTCTCTTTAAAACCATCTGAAATATTTTCATTGTAATATCTATCTATTAAAATTATTGTGTTAGCATATTTTTATAAATAAAACACATTATTTCATTGTACGTATTGTTTTAATTCATAAAGATTCGTTTAAACATATTATACAAAGTATTATCAGAAAACAAATTTAAAAACTGACTCATTTTTTTCCCATGATACTTAAAATAAAGATAAACTAAACAATATTCCCCACAAACTGAGGTAAAATAATTTTGAAGTGGTTTATGGTTATGATACCACCTCTTAGCATTTCTTTTTAAGAATAACTTATGATAACCAGTAGGCTTTCGACCAAAAGAGTCAAAGTATTCACCTATTCCATTAACATCAATGTGAATGGCAATCCAATGGAACCCAGGTCTCGAGTCGGGGTCCAAGTTGCTTATAATAAATGCAGGTAAATTAACCCAAAAGGGGATTTGGTTTGCAGCAAACACATTTGATACAAAACTGGAACTTATTTTATTCATACAAAATTGAATTTGATTCGTATCCATTTCTGATACAAATAATCATTCATTGATGATCTTACTAACGATTTCAAGCAGCAAATGAAATAACTGATCAATATCATTACATATATGTAGTTATCAGCTATTATAATCTACCGTAACGTCACGGTTTTTGTTTATTTCTATTATGTTATCAAATTCAGCATATACGATGCAGTTTATAGTAGTACTTAAAGACGATTCAAAACGAACTTCTACCCGAACAGAACCATGTCTCACAAGATTCCAGTGTGAAGTTGAACTGGCAGATAAATCAGGTGTCAAATCAAAACATAGCAAACAATTACCCCCTCCATAACTTGATCTGTCTATTGCATTACCTTTATTATGGAAATGAATTCCTGATCCAGAAAATAACGTATGATATGTTGATGCTATTAAACCAGAATTAAATGAAGGTTGCAATGTTTTCGAAGGTATTTCATGACCGTCCACATACAAACTAAAAGAGTTCATATTGAAATGTTGAAAATTAAAAGGATTCAAAGCTAGATTACCATTAAATGCCGAGTTTGAAACGAATCCAATAATACATCTTTTAGGGACTTGCCCGAGAAATATATTATCTAACGTTTTTCCCTGTATTCCAGCTGGTAATGTAAGAACCTTTACTTCCGCTCTTGTGATTGGATACTTTGCTGTGGTTGATGCTAATACTTTTTGATGTGCTAACAAAACACTTGGATTGATTCTTGCCCTTCTTACTATGAGACTGGCATCCATTATCTGAACTTTAAGTTTGAGATCTTGGTGACAAATTAAATTAAACGATTCTTTAGAACGTGCCAATTTAACACGCATTTCGACTCCGTTTATTAAGAATTTCTCTTGGTTAAACATATCACCATGCAAGTGACCAATCAGCTCTACTTCCTTACTTTCTTTAATAAATTTCTGTCTTTTGTGAAAGCCTTTATTATTCACATCAGCGGTATCCATATAGTGTTTATTATGGATCCTTACACAGCTTTTTACAGAGCAAAGTATATCTTTAAATTTACCTTTGCAGCTTTTGGGTATCCTGACCTGATCAGTATATGTGTCTTTGTTGTTTGAAAGTAAACTACGCAAGAAAAAGCTTTTGCTGCATTTTCTCTTAGGATGATGACCGTTGTCTAAAGTATTTCAATTCATATAGCATACGATTGTTCTTTTCCAATGTCAGTTGTTGTTAGACTGTAAATGCATCTTAAGACCACATTGTCATAACGTTCTGTTCAGCTACTCTAATAGGTGTATTGGTCCGATTTAAGGATATATTTTTAATTGTAAAGTTTCATAAACGGGGTTTGTGCATTCTTCTCACTCGAAAATTAGCAACTTAATTGTACTTATACTCGCGCAACTCTTTTCTTATCTTAGTCATTATACACATTTGCTTTTTTCATATGGCTCATAGGGTTTCCATATACTCACCTTCATTCATCTCATACCCCGGGGAGAAGTGGTCTCCCCTTTTGGGCGGAGGCGAGTCCAAGGCAATATAGATTAGCAACCGGTTGCGAATTGCATTGGGTTTGCATCTATTTTAACTACTGGGACGTTATAACTTTCTGGTAGTTAATTTGGCGAATGGCTTTGAGGAGTAGCTCACAGTTGCAGTGATCCCTCAAGCAAGACTGATTGATTTACCTTCCCGTGGTTGCCGCCTGTTACCTACATGTTTCCATATCGAGTTGAAAACATGTTAGAACTAAAACAATCAGTCGTTCCTTCATCTCTAATATTTTTTTCGTTCTTCTTTAGATGATCTCTTGGATAGATTGAATTTTACATTTAGCTACAGATATCCATGGGCATCACACAACCACAGCGGCCGTTGCGTCCGTCGCAGTCTGCGAAAAGAACACGCCCAACCCCGCAGCTTTCTGTACATGCTCGGAAACATCATTCATTAAATATGTAAGTAGATTAAAATATCTCTATTCTGTTATATATGTTCCACTCATTGGAAAGTAATGCTATTGCAAATAATAATCAGTAACTTTGTTTTCACTATACACACAACTATAACCGCGTCGGCCGACATCGCACGCCAAACAGTATCGACTTCTACAAGCATCAATGAAATCATCTAATAAAAAAAATAATAATAAAGCTTTGGAAATACGTATACTTAAATATGTGTATTATTTAACAATTATTAGCATCATAACTATGTAGGTGGATCAAAAGAAATAATCCAACTTTTAATTGGCCTCAATAAAGTTATCGCTCACCCGATGGGGCCACATATAAACACGATATGCTCTAATGGGATGCTTCGAGCTTTCGGCTCTACTAGACCAAACACGTCTTGAACAAACACGGACGCGTTGCCGACCCTTTATTTACTTGGAGATTCGTTGCAAATCCTTAACTCTCAACACTGGCAACTATTATTAGCTACCAGAACAACAAAACCGCATACTTCTACTATAGCTGCAGTCTATTTTACAGGTGGACGTACTTCCCCAATTAAAGTACTCTAAATATAACATTTCTCATTGCAAATAATATTCTGTAAACGATACATACGGCACCCATACTACTTATCATGTTTTAAGCAAAGCCAGAATAAAAATGGTCACCATATATACCAATGGACACTTGTAATCAAAAAAATAATATAATATTCTGTTATCATGAATTGTTTTTGCAGAAATGTTGAGCAAACTGTTGAGTCCTTGGATTTAAAGCAATCGGAGACCAGGAAAACGTCTGTTGGGGATGAATCCATTTATTGACAAAGTCAACCTTGACATCCTCGTAACAGTGTTCCAAATAGTTGTAAGGCCAGAGGCCGTATACACTACAATCCTCCACCTTAATTGGCTACACACTACCTTAATTACCTACAACACTATTCTCCATATACTTATATACTCAAGAGTACATTAACAGAAATAACAAAACAATTAAATGCCTCCATCCTATTCCTTATAGTTAATTACCCTTCTGAGCCTACATTGACGAACAGGGCGAGGCTGGAGCGGTGCCGGGGTCGACGACGCCAGGACTGTTGGTGTCGCATTCGCCTGAGTCAAAACCGATTGTGGCGTGTCCGCCGACGGCGTGGCATACACGTCACGTCCACCATTTGGCTCACTGCGCGAACAACAGGGAGTCACGGCTTGTTTCGCTGCTGATGCAAGCGGCGCCGAAATCCCAACTGCCGATGGCGTGCTCGTGATCCCCGACTGCTCTGGATTCGATACTGGTTGGCCATGTGATCTGCTCGGCATACGTACGGCCAGTGAACCTGGAAGCGTACGTTCGGAAACGGCGGGGGTTACAAGGGAATTGCCTAAACGTTTCTTTAGCTGGTCCACGTGTCTGTGGATGTGCTTGCCGTAGTTATCTAGAACCGTATAATCTCTAGGCCCGGTAGAGCGAATTACCTTACCCGGTTGCCATTTCTCCCCCCTTAAGTATTGCCGAAACCAAATGTCTTGCCCTACACGGAAGGACCTATCATTCACCCCATCGTTCCCTTCCCGATGCTCTTGAGCCCTTGTATCCCGATCCGGCTTAATAGCATCTAACTTTGTGCTTAAATGCCTATTCTGCAATACTACTGCAGGACTCTTCCCGGTCGTGGCATGTTCCGTGTTCCTGTAATGTTTTAAAAACGTGTGTAAAGACAAAGTCAACCTTGACATCTTCGTAACAGTATTCCAAATAGTTGTAAGGCCAGAGGCCGTATACACTACACAAACTACAAATTTGCCGCATACCTCGCGATCGACTCCTTACGCCAAGAACAGAATCAACCGCTTCAATTATAAGAAAAACGATTGAAGCCTGTAGCAACGTATTGTTTTGTAAGTAATTTAAAATGTTTGTTTTTAGTAGCTTTAAAAATGAGTACACCATTTATTCGTAAATCTAATACAAAATCTACCGATACTAATTGCTTGCAGCTATTATATTTTTATTATGTTACAATTACAGAATGTCACAAGTACGATCGCGCCACCGGTTTTCGAGAACAACGCGCATCGCCTTGCTGCTGCTTACTCTATGTTTGAACTCGGGAACAAAAATAAATAACAGGTATGTAAATAAAAAACCGGCCTAATGCGAGTTGGACTCACGCACGAAGGTTTCCGTACAATTATCTATAAAACGGCAAAAAAAACACGTTTGTTGTATGGGTGCCCCCTTGAATATCTATTTTATTCTTTTTTTAATATTTGTTGTTATGGCGGCAACAGATATAAATCAATTAACATAAAAAATTTAAGGTGTCATCATCATAATCTTTGAGGTTATTTTTTTTTATAAAAGCTCAGAAAAACTTGTTGGGGTAAAATCGACTCTAACGCGGATAGGTTAGAAGATTAAGGCGGGAGCTGAAGCGTAGCGAAGCTCCCGTCTTAATCTTCGAGGTTATTTTTTTTTATAAAAACCCAGAAAAACCTTTTGAGGCAAAATCGACTCTAACGCGAATAAGTTAGAAGATTAAGAGAGCTGAAGCTAAACGAAGTATAGTCGTTCCTATAATACTGTAGCGTAAATTAAAATGGAATCATCACTGCAAACTGATAATTATAATTTTGTTTTGACAGGAATGCCTGA
Source organism: Epiblema foenella (assembly GCA_963556455.1). Lineage (NCBI taxonomy): Eukaryota > Metazoa > Arthropoda > Insecta > Lepidoptera > Tortricidae > Epiblema > Epiblema foenella. Next base: position 10,449,862 of record OY747097.1, on the reverse strand, counting down.
CGCCTGCCTCAAAGACGGCGCAGGCCAGACAGAATCAACCATTGTAAGTGCCAAATCAGAACTGTATATAACTTTTACTCATTTATTTAATATAATAACAATAAACACTTGCTGTATGATATTTAAGCATTACTTAATTTTTACAGAGACGATAAACATTTAACTACAAAATATGCCGCATGCGAGACACCTCACGCCGACGTCGAGAGCAGAATCAACCGCTTCAAACATAAGAAAAACCAATCAAGACCTAAAGCAACGTATTTTGTAAGTAATATAATATATATATATATATATATATATATATATATATATATATATATATATATATATATATATATATATATATATATATATATATTTATTTATTTACCAACTTACATTTACAGATAAACCAAACATGCAAGTTATAGGTTACAAAAATTTATTACTAATGGTGCTTAAGGCGCCTATACCCGCGAACGACCTTGCGCGTTGGGGCGTGGCGTAGCCTTTCCCGCCGCACTACCCGCGCCCCCCCGCTGTGACAGGTTTTTTGTATGTGTGTATGTATTTTTTATATTATTATTTTCTAAATACGTAGGAATGTTTGAACTAATTTATGAACAATAAAGTGTATATATATTGTTATGCCTAAACACCGAGATATACGCCGCCCCCGCCCACCGTTATTAATGGACCCTTGCAACAATCAATTAAATTGACACTAAAATGCAAATTTCACAATTTTTTTTATAACGACAGTGACAAACAAGTAAGTATACGGGTCCACCTTACGGTGGACATATCGCAGCCTAGAGGTCTGCAAGGAAACATGTGCGCGTTGTCGACCCTTTATACTATTTGAGGATGCAACGTAAATTTGCTTAAGAGCTTTTAGCATCATTAAAAAGTACTCTTGAATTGATTTTTACTTCACTTCAACTATTTATAATACTCAGGTAAATAAGAGGATGTACAGCTACTCTATTCTGTCACCATATAAAGAGTGCCAATAACATGAAATGTACATACTGAATCATATCAGAATTCACATATTAAAGGACTAGGGGGTGGTGCATTCAATAAATTACCTGTTTTTTTCTTTTCAGAATGAACAGCAATTTGGATCGACTGCCGCGCAGCCTTCACTTCACTAACCTGTGAACTCGGCCAGCCTCACCATCATTTACCCAATTTTACTAATTCAATTTGTACTTGATAAATATTTTATCCGTTTATCGTTTTGTTTAATAAATATAAATGCAATTAATCGTTTTCATTTGTTACTTATTGATATTTATGTAAACATGATTATACATACCGAATAATGACTAATTTTGGTATATATAAACGTATTTACACAAATCTCAACTGCTTACATAAACAAATAATAGGCTTTTAGTAAAATCCACCTCGCCACGTTCAAGCATTTGTTTCAGGATACAATATAATACAGGTTTATTTTCTAACAGGCTTTTTGTACACTTCATATATCATAAAACTCTAGCGCGTGTGTTTTTAAAATAAATACTAATATCCGCAAAACAAATGTTAATTGCATATCACAGTTGTTCACTTTGACATGAAATTAATATTTTACCCTGCAAATAAGCAGGTTTAGGTTGTTAGGATTTTTTTTATATGCCTTTAAATAGAAGCTGTTTTTAAAACAAAACGTTTTACCAGACACGACCATGAAATCTATTATACTAACTACGCAATGCCATCAATAATCAACAAGCATGATTGCATTATTGGTAGCCAAGCATTATTAGCTAAAACCAAAAAAATAATCTTTTCACTTCTCATGCTCGAAAAGTGTGTCATATTAGACTTGTCAAGCGGGGCTAAAGTAGTACATTTAACCCCTAGGGAAAATATGAATACATATTTATGATTTACAAAATATTTGAATTTGACCAATCAAAATACTTCACCTATTAAATCCACCAATCACAGAACACTAATTTAACTCTTAAAAAAATATTTGGTATTGGGTATTAACCAACCAGAATACAGCTTTACTAAAATCGACCAATCAGGAAACATAATTAATTTTTCTAAAGAGTCTATAGATTAAGTTTGTAGTAGTCCCTATTTCACAATAATTAAAAAAGTGTTTAAATCGTTCGAGCAACACTTTGAAGCGCTCAATAGAAGGTCAGTTAGCTTTTTTCGCGCGTGAATGTTGCGCGCGAACCGCAGTCTCTATGTTTTATGTGTCAAAGGAGTATAGAAAAAAAAACATGCTGCAAAGTATATATCTTCGCCGTGGAATCTATTGTTAATTTTGGGTGGGTTAACCTTTGTTTATTTATTTTCTCGCAATCGAAGTGAAAAGTAGAGTGTATAACTCTGGTCTAAAAGCCATATTACCCCTCGAACTATTTTCCCTCACTTCGTTCGGGAAAATAACTATCTCGTGGTAATATGGCTCGTTTTAGACCCTTGTCATACAATCTACTATTATTTGTATTGACAACCGATATAACAGTATCTATTAACTTAGAGCGACACAGTCTTCTATCAATTACAGGGCTGCTGCGCATATTAGGTTAGTCATAGTTTTGTGCATCTCGAATATAAGATGACATATGCTCTGGTCTCCTATAAACGCCATCGGCGGCTTACAGTGTCACGTCGTATGCTGCGTCACAATGCATACTAAAGAGATATATGTACTGTTATGGTCTGTCAGGGCCTAACAGTACAACTCTATAGTAAGCATTATGACTCAGCGTGCGGCGTTAACGCTGTAAGCGGCCGATGGCGTTTATAGGTGACCAGGGCCATAGCTAATTTTGCTCATTGATTTAATACAATATTATGTTAGGCACCTACCACCGAGCTGATCTCATGATGAAGACAGATGGGATGGTATGGAAATGGCAAGCTAATAACGCTATTAGCAAACTCTTAAATTACACATGATAAAAAAGCATTGTGTTTAGGCTGATTATTCAATTCATTTATAATGTAGGTGTTACAATAACCATGTTTATTGTACGAAAGATGTTAAAATGTAATAATAAGTTATTAATTAATTTCATTCATGTTTCCATTTCTGTGTATAGATGGCGCTAAATTTAATATAATCACTGTAGGTATTTCATTTATGTTTCAATATTACGTGTCGAGATGGTCCTTTTAATATAAACACTGAAGAAGGTAGTCTTCTCTTCTCTTCTTCATCTTTTCTCTAACATTATAAAGACATAGCTACATTGAAGCTATACCTACCTATTACACAATTCATAGATGGAAGAAATAAATTCCATCGCTTAAGGAATTAATTCCAGTCAAGAATTGAGCAGCGAATTTTAATAATGTTGAATTTTACGCTATTCATTGATCGTAAACGTCGCTATTTATAATGCCATTAGCTTGAAATTGTTATAGCAATGTATGGTAGGTATTTTGTTTTCTAGGCAATACTTGCAACTGAATTTTAGCACCGTTATCCTCAACCTACTGAACTGATATTTAGAATATTTGTACAAATTAGATGAAGATGCAATATTAGGGGTGTCATCGAACTGTTCTGATGATGAAAACAGAAAAGGTGACCATAGCAACTCCTTAATTATACAAGATAAACCCATCGTGTTTGGACTCATTAGAACCGCCTTTTAACGCCCATACAGTTATCCCCCCACCCCCACACTTTCACAAGAAAGACAGAGTGCAACTCCCGTCTCGCAAATCTCTCTCCCGCTCTCCGCTTCCCATTGCAGATTTTTAAATCTCCAAACCCTTCTCCGTGACAAAGTCGCTCCTCCCCTCCCCCTCCCCTCTCCGACGTAAAGTCAAAGTACAAGACAAATAACAAAAAATAAAAAAAGAGAGCACAGAGTACCGCGGGGCGCTCGCGCCCCGCGCACCACGCGAAAAACTAGTTAATTAATTAATTAATTAATATTATATAAAGCTGCAATCCGACTGATTTCTAATTGACATAATTGATCTCCCAAAAGGAGCACTCCTGGGTACAGATGATGTATGGAAAAAGTGTGCGGTCTACCTCCGTGACCCCCAGAAAAATCTTACTTTCGAGCTACCGCGCACGGGCACGAAATCGAGTGACGGCCCGCCGAAACGGTGCCAGATGGATGGGGGGTGCTCGACCAAATGTCATAGGGAACCGCGAGCGATTTGGTGGGGTGACATTTTTTTTGGCAAAAAATGACTTTTTTTTTTGGCCAAATTTTGAAAATGGTCGGAGAGAGCTAAAAGTCGAAATATAGGTAGATATGGGTCCCCGGATCCCAAAAAAAAGTTTTTTTTTTTTCTAGCGCCAAAAAAAAAATTGTATGAAAAATCTAAACGGTGCGAGATAGGTATGAGGTGCTCGACCAAATGTCATAGATAACTGCCGGACTAAGAAAACTGCATTAAAATTTTTGCCAAAAAGTGAAATTTTTTTTTTGGCCAAAATTGAAAATAGTTCGAGCGCGCTGAAACTTGGTATGTGGGGAGATATGGGTCCCCGGATTCCAAAAAAAGTTTTTTTTTTTTTCTAGCTCGAAAAAAAATTTGTATGGAAAATGTAAACGGTGCGAGATAGGTATAAGGTGCTCGACCAAATGTCATAGGGAATTGCCGGGGGAAAAAAACTGCATTAAAATTTTTGCCAAAAAATTAAATTTTTTTTTTGGCCAAAATTAAAAATGGTCGGAGCGCGCTGAGATTTGGCATGCGGGGACTCGGAGGGCCCAAAAATATAAGACAGAAAAAAAATTTTGGAAAAATTCAAAATGGCGGCCTCCAGGGGCAAAACCAATTTCCGAGAAGTTTTTGCGAGCCCGAAGGGCGAGCTTCAGGCCGCGAGGCCGCAGGCCGAGCCCGGCGGAGGGCCGAAGGCCCGGAGCCTCCATAAGAGTGCCCGGGCACGTCCCCCCCCTCAAATTTTTGGCGAGGCCGAAGGCCGAGCTACGGGAGCCCCGAACAAAGGAAAATCCCATATAAGTACAAGGTTTCGCGAGCCCGAAGGGCGAGCTGCAGGCCGCGAGGCCGCAGGCCGAGCTCGGCGGAGGGCCGAAGGCCCGGAGCCTCACCCTGAGTGCCCAAGCGAGGCCCCCCCAAGTAATTTTGCGAGGCCGAAGGCCGAGCTGCGGGAGGAAGGGGTTGCTCAACTATTCATATGCCCCGTGTAACTTACAAGCTCAGGTGAGCGGCGAGGCCGAGCGAGGCCGAAGGCCGAGCTCCGCGTAGGGCCGAAGGCCCGGAGCGTCCCATCAGAGCGCGCTCTCCGCGCGAGCCCGAGGGCCGCATGCGGCCCGAAGGGCGAGCCCACGCGGACACTCCCTACTCCCGTCACTCTTACAAGCGAAACCTGAGGGCCGAAGGCCCTCAGGTGAGCGGCGAGGCCGAGCGAGGCCGAAGGCCGAGCTCCGCGTAGGGCCGAAGGCCCGAAGCGTCCCATTAGAGCGCGCTCTCCACGCGAGCCCGAGGGCCGCTTGCGGCCCGAAGGGCGAGCCCACGCGGACACTCCCTACTCCCGTCACTCTTACAAGCGAAACCTGAGGGCCGAAGGCCCTCAGGTGAGCGGCGAGGCCGAGTGAGGCCGAAGGCCGAGCTCCGCGTAGGGCCGAAGGCCCGAAGCGTCCCATTAGAGCGCGCTCTCCACGCGAGCCCGAGGGCCGCTTGCGGCCCGAAGGGCGAGCCCACGCGGACACTCCCTATTCCCGTCACTCTTACAAGCGAAACCTGAGGGCCGAAGGCCCTCAGGTGAGCGGCGAGGCCGAGCGAGGCCGAAGGCCGAGCTCCGCGTAGGGCCGAAGGCCCGGAGCGTCCCATTAGAGCGCAGTCTCATTCACTACTCCCGTCATTCTTACAAGCGAAACGTGAGGGCCGAAGGCCCTCAGGTGAGCGGCAAGGCTAAGCGAGGCCGAAGGCCGAGCTCCGCGTAGGGCCGAAGGCCCGAAGCGTCCCATTAGAGCGTGCTCTCCGCGCGAGCCCGAGGGCCGCTTGCAGAAGTCAAACCGAGTGCAACTCCCGCCTCGCAAATCTCTCTCCCGCTCTCCGCTTCCCATTGCAGATTTTGAATCTCCGACTCCTCTCTCAAACTCGCCCCTACCCTCCCCCTCCCCTCTCAGACGTTAAGTCAAAGTACAAGACAAAAACCAAAACAGAAAAGAAGAGAGCACAGAGTACCGCGGGGCGCTCGCGCCCCGCGCACCACGCGAAAAACTAGTTAATACTATATAAAGCTGCAATACCACTCATTTCTCATATATAGAATTGTTCTCCCAGAAGGAGCACTCCTGGGTACAGATGATGTATGGAAAAAGTGTGCGGTCTACCTCCGTGACCCCCAGAAAAATCTGACTTTCGAGCTACGTGGGAAAACGAAAAAGTTGGACACCTGCCCGCCGAAACGGTGCCAGATGGGTGGGGGGTGCTCGACCAAATGTCATAGGGAACCGCGAGCAATTTGGTGGGGTGACATTTTTTTTGCCAAAAAATTACTTTTTTTTTTGGCCAAATTTTCAAAATGGTCGGAGAGAGCTAAAAGTCGAAATACAAGTAGATATGGGTCCCCGGATCCCAAAAAAAGTTTTTTTTTTTTTCTAGCGTCAAAAAAAAATTTGTATGAAAAACCGAAACGGTGCGAGATAGGTATGAGGTGCTCGACCAAATGTCATAGGGAACTGCCGAGCGAAAAAAACTGCATTAAAATTTTTGCCAAAAAATGAAATTTTTTTTTTGGTCAAAATTCAAAATGGTCGGAGCGCGCTGAGATTTTGCATGCGGGGAGATACCGGTCCCCTGATTCCAAAAGTGGAAAAAATTTTTTCGTAGCTCGAAAAAAAATTTGTATGGGAAATTGTTCGGCCCCCCCTAAAAGCCAAACGGTGAGAGATGGGTGGGAGGTGCTGGACCAAATGTCGTAGGGAATTGCCGGGTGAAAAAAACTGCATTAAAATTTTTGCCAAAAAATGAAATTTTTTTTTTGGCCAAAATTCAAAATGGTCCGAGCGCGTTGAGATTTGGCATGCGGGGACTCGGGAGGCCCAAGAATATACAAAAGAAAAAAAATTTTGGAAAAATCCAAAATGGCGGCCTCCAGGGGCAAAACAATTTCCGAGCAGTTTTTGCGAGCCCGAAGGGCGAGCTTCAGGCCGCGAGGCCGCAGGCCGAGCCCGGCGGAGGGCCGAAGGCCCGGAGCCTCCATAAGAGTGCCCGGGCACGTCCCCCCCCCTCAAATTTTAGGCGAGGCCGAAGGCCGAGCTGCGGGAACCCCGAACAAAGAAAAATCCTATATAAGTACAAGGTTTCGCGAGCCCGAAGGGCGAGCTTCAGGCCGCGAGGCCGGAGGCCGAGCTCGGCGGAGGGCCGAAGGCCCGGAGCCTCACCCCGAGTGCCCAAGCGAGTCCCCCCCAAGTAATTTTGCGAGGCCGAAGGCCGAGCTGCGGGAGGAAGGGGTTGCTCAACTATTCATATGCCCCGTGTAACTTACAAGCGAACCTGAGGGCCGCTTGCGGCCCTCAGGTGAGCGGCGAGGCCGAGCGAGGCCGAAGGCCGAGCTCCGCGTAGGGCCGAAGGCCCGAAGCGTCCCATTAGAGCGCGCTCTCCACGCGAGCCCGAGGGCCGCTTGCGGCCCGAAGGGCGAGCCCACGCGGACACTTCCTACTCCCGTCACTCTTACAAGCGAAACCTGAGGGCCGAAGGCCCTCAGGTGAGCGGCGAGGCCAAGCGAGGCCGAAGGCCGAGCTCCGCGTAGGGCCGAAGGCCCGGAGCGTCCCATCAGAGCGCGCTCTTCGTCATTATGAGATTCTAACGAAACGCAAAACGGCGAGCGTCAGTTTTTATGAGACCACAGCTTTAAAATCTATGAAATGACAATTGCTTCAACCAAAGTACGCGAACTCGAGGGCCGGAGGCCCTCGAGTGAGCGTAAGCCTTTGCGAAATCTATGGATATTGTTTATTTATTTATGGCAGTTTCTTCAACCAACTTTTTACGAGACTACAAGCTTAAAAAATTATGAGAATTGTGTTAACCAAAATACGCGAACTCGAGGGCCGGAGGCCCTCGGGTGAGCGTCAGTCTTTACGAGACTACAGCTTTAAAATGTATGACAATTGCTTCAACCAAATTATAAGAACTCGAAGGCGTTCTTTTGAACTAATTCATTCCATTTTTTTTTTCATGTAAAATAAAGGAGGTTTCGGGACGCTACCCTTTTTTTTCTAACGCTGGAAAATGCTTTATGCATACGTTCCCCCTGGTGGTAGGCACGGTGATGTGGGATTTCTGATCATCGTCAATTTACCCACTAAAAACCAGTGGCTTCCCCTCATCGCCTATGTGAGACGCCGCAGGATTCGCTTGCGCATGCCATTGCTGACTCGGCTTATGCCCGCATCGAAGCGGGCTCAGGCCCTACAAGGTTGTTGCCTTGCCTCGGCAACCTTCGACAATTGAGCCAGTTAGATGATTCAGTGGTAGGGGCCCCCCCAGCCCCTACCAGTGGCTCACTGGGGTGGAGGGAGAAGATGAGCGTATAGTTGCTTTCTCTCTCCAACCCGTCGTCTTTGGAGTGGATTCGCGAGGGGATCGTCCTCGCGCGCCCGCTCCGCTGCCTCCTTCTGCGTGATATCGTCCTCGCAGAAGGTGGCCATTGCCTCCCAGCACCTCTCACTGTGGAGCATCGCGTTTACGATCGCCCCAGGCCGCACACTCCAACAATATGTGGAGCGCCGTATCCTGTGGCGCGCCACACTCATGGCAGACGGGTGACTCCTCTCGACCTGCCACTCGGTGCAGGTATTCGCCGAAACACCCGTGTCCGGTAGGACAGAGTCCCGTGCCGCCGAGTAACCCAGCGAGTCAGATGAGGACGGACCGCCTCCACCATCATTAAACTGGCCACTGGGTACTCCAAATCTTCCGCCCACTTACAAAGTAAGGCAGCATATGCTGTTACTCTGACCCGATTTATATGATCGGGTTCGGGTTTTTCTCCCCTTCCCCGCATGTCTGCACGATACCGGTACACTTGAGCGAGCACCTTCGCCTGGAGTTCCCAGGGAGGGTCTGCTGCCAGAAGTGTGGCCGCCGTCTATGATAACGTGCGATACCCTCGGACCGCCCACACTGCTATAACCCTCTGCGCTCTCCGCGATAAAGGTTTGTTTTGAGCAGTGAGGGCGTCTACCCATACGGAGGCACCGTAAAATGCCATACTCTCTATTATCCCAGAGTAAAGGCGTCTGCAGGACGAGTTAGGCCCCCCTACATTGGGCAATAGCCATCCAAGTGCCGCTGCAGCCCTCACCAACTTTGGAGCCAGTTGCGTAAGGTGTGCCCTGAAATTCCACCGTCCGTCCAGCACTAGACCCGAGTACTTCATTTGAGTCCTGACCGGAATCGCTTGCCCGTACAATGTAATGGCCGCTGCCCTCGGAGGACCTCTTCGAAGGCCATGGAACAGAGCTGCCCCAGCCCAGTAGCTGGATCCTCTGAACAACAAGCGTCCTCATGATCAGACTCAAACGCGAGGCCTCCTCATATGTGTTCCCGGGGGAACATATGGGGGGGTGCCGGGGCACGTTACCAGTGTGTCGTCCGCGTAGCAAATCACACCTGCACCAGGCAGGAGCGGACCGCTCAATAACCAGTCGAAGCCTACGTTCCACAAGATGGGACCCAGCACTGAGCCCTGTGGTACGCCGCATTCAACTCTTCGCTGGTGTAGCACCTCATCTTTACCGCCCCACATTAGACTCCTGTCCTGGAGGACGCTACCCTGGGGAATACTGACTGCGATAAATTGAAATAATTGCGAACATTTCCTATAATGTTAATACTGTACGATATCATTACATGGTTTAGGTGCTTTCGGAAGATAATAGACTGGAAACAATGATTAGATCGTTATTAGAATATAATATTACTTACGAACTTAAAAAAATGGAACATACATTTTAACTGACTTTAACTACTACTACTAACTGACTTTGGAACCAGCAGTTCCATGGTGTGATTGGTGTGAGAACCAATGACACTTAACCTGGTATTAATAAATTTAATATATTATTTTTTGCAACCTACTACAAAAACCGGCACAATTAACTATGATTCACAGTAGTTTCATTGTACTGTGACTAAGTAATTTCGCCATTTCGTTGGTGTTATTATACTACCTATACAATTTTTATGGATATGTCGGATGTCGGTACACGGCCGAATGTCTTGGGAGCATCCCATTTTCCTATCCTCCTTGCGATCTCGATTCTAGCAAGAAACATCTTATCTAAGTGTAAATCTAAGCCCTATAATATAACTGATTTGATGATAGTATATAAATAGTAGCTATTAATTAAGTAAGTATAACATGGATAATCTGGCTCGAGTAAGACGATTTATGTGATGATGAGTATATCAACACTGCACAATCACGGTACAAACCTTGGGGCGGCCAGTACTATACATTGGTACATGTATTTCAATTCAATATATATGTTTAATCCAGTCACATACTATGATTAATATTTGTTGATTTTGGTGTATGTACATCCTATAGATTGTTGTCACACGAATGTCTATATACATTTTCTAAAAAAAAGAATGTTTCACATACCCATATTTCGTCTACTATGTCATTTCTTTTTTGGATAAGTATTTAATTGGATTAAGTAGTTTAATTACATTTGAATTGGTATGAAATGAACATTGAAATTGTTTAAGCCAATAAAGAAAAAACTTGAATACAAAGATTTTTATTGAAATCCACAATATTTTTATCACCATATAACAGAGGTATATCTTATTATTATTATAGTTTTCGACATGTAATATGAAAAATATATTCGAACATTCAATAATTGGTATTGTTATAAATGAATATTTTTTCATCAACACTCAAAAACCCTTGGCGGTGAAATATTTCCACATGAATTATTCCTATATGAAATGTGGAAAGACAAACAATCCGTGACAGATTACATTAAAGCCACATTTGGCGGTTCAGTTTGTATAGTATCAGCTAAGTAAACAAGTAGGTAACATATACTTTTTAACACTCCTGATCAACATGAGATGAACGCGAGTGAGGCAGTGGCGCAAGCATAACAAGTGAAAAATACTACATGTGAATCCTGTCCTATCAAATCAGGAAATATATTTATTTATTTGATTAAATATAAAAATGTATTCCTAATTACATCAGGATTTTATTATAATAGGTACTATTGCTAAGGGTGCATTGTAATTACATAGTTCAAAGTCATGTTTTCAATTGGATAGCTGTGCCCTCGAATAATTTGTTTGAGCTAATGTAACGGCGACTGATGAATTGAACATAGGAATACAGCGTGCTTTATTTCACACCGTGGCGACGAAACTATTTCGTGCGCCCAACAAAATTCTTGAATTCAGTAATGTCACCGGCCACTTGGCTTCCATTTCTCGTATTTAAATTTATTTATTGGACAGTAATCGACGTTTATTCATTTATTTCTCATGTTTCGTCTCAATAGACATTAATTTTTCTCTGAAAATTAAAAAAGCAATAGTCAATTAGGATTAGGTTATATGTATTACACAGTATTAGCTAAGCAATAGCTTAGTTATAATAATAATCACTACGTACATGATTTGTATATATAATAGTACGTATGCATTCAATTCTATTTACATTCATTAAAATATAATTACAGACTTTAACACAGTGTTTTATTTCAATAACTTTAGTTTCCAGCCAAAACTTTTGTTTTGACATATAGGTATGATTAGTTGCCAGTGTAATAAGTTTTAATGAAACATAAATTACAAATTTGATTTTGTATAACAATCCCATGAATTTACTAATTATAAATAGGATGATTCCGTTCATTTCAAATCAAATAATCATATGAATGTAATTTAAGTACAATAAAATATTGAAGAGACAGATCTTGAATAAAGATTCAAACTTTTTTTATATCGGCAACACTACCCAGTGCAAATAAAGCATGCCACAAACGATTACACGTCAACTTTTAATACTATACAATGGGGGCTATCGTTTTTGTGCTCACCAGTTGGCGCCACAGTCGAGTAAGGTCTAGCTGTCAAAAATTGTTATTGGTTATTATGGACATCAGAACGAAGTTTACATTTAAATCATATTCAATACATTAAAACCGTACCGTAAAAATGTCGAACATACCGCATAGTAGCGCAGTCCCGTTTTGTTTGGAAAAAAGGAGGAAATAAGTTTCCGAAAGACAAAACTGTCTCAAAGCCCTAACAGTCATTGACCCCTAACTCATATTTGCCATAATCAAGCACAGGTATTGCAAAATAGTCACCATATTGTTCCAGTTAGATATTAACCCGCGTAGCGCAACCACAAAGAGTGACATTTGACGTTTCGGAGACCCCACGCTACACTAGCGCCTCTAGCGGCGAATTCATACGCGATAGCTCTCATTGTGGCAAATAAGTATCTGATGAATTGCTTTTTTTGTTAATGTATAAGTGGACACACTACAATCAATATATGCATTTATTAAATGAGTTTTACTCATTCGTATAAACAATTATTTATTTGCACAGTTATATATTGAATGTGCGTAAACGAGAGATCATGTAGACACGAATCTCTCACTCTCGCATCGACGACTCACTGCAAATCAGCTATGCTTGATGGTTGTTCGTAACACCCTTTCTTAAGTTCTGGAGTTTTCTCTAATGGGACTCTTGTAGACTTATAGTTACAAAAAAAACGCGTCCGCAAAATAATTGTTGTACATGTTTTTTTAGGCACTAAGCAAAGCACCAATTACTATATTGAATAATTATTATATACATACACGCATACTACATAAAGGTGAGACTAATAAGAGTTATATATATATATATTAAATATGATCAGAGGGGCTACCGCGAACCACAAACGAAGTTTTCCCTCTCTGTCTCACTTATGTGCAAACTTGCAAGTGCGACAGAGAGGGAAAACTTCGTTTGCTGTTCGCGGTAGCGCCCCAGATGTTTGTGCGAAACACCTGTATTGAATTGTACAACATACAAGTGATTTAATTATTGAAAGAAGACCATTTAGTTTTCTTTCATTGCAATAGATATCGCATATTAATAAAAATACAATAAAATGTTGTTTATTAAATATTTCAAATACAGAAAATTGCATATTGTGTGTGGCCGGCTTTATTCAAACGCTGCGTGCGTTAGAAAAAAAATACGCAAGCACTTTTCCCGCCTCCCGCTTGAAAAGGTAAGAGTTTGGTCTCACTTATAAAATTAATTTAAATGATTAATAATGTAATATAAGTAAATTCATTATCACTTTTATATTAGAAAACTTTTAAAATGTCCTGTCTATAATAATCATGTTGATTAATCCAATAAAAACTTTGTTAACTTAAAAAACGATTGATGAGAAAAATTTTCTATGGGACGCCATTTTGATTATGAGAAAGCGTCCAAAATCGCAAATCTTAATTCCATTAATTAAACTTATTATCTGTTGTTTTATAACTAAACAACTGTCAGACAAAACTTTTCGGGGTTGATAAAAGATTATTTTGTACAAAAATTGCTATATATTTCAGATGAAACGTGAATTTGAAACTCCCGCCGCCGTGAGACGCTCCAAGCGACTCTGCTCATTAAATGCGCCTATGCCTGATAACTCAGGTAAGTCATTATTTATATATTCTTTACAAATTACAACACTTTGAAATAACAATTGAATTTGCCCGCGTTCCCACCTGTCGAAGCGAAATGATGACAGCCCTCCAATCACAGCGCAAATCTATCTACCTATCTACCTACGTACCTGTAGTCAATATAAACAACGACTGAAACTGTTTGTGCTATTTGGTTTTGATATAAAAGTATTTTATTTAAAAATGTAGTTCATGGAATATATACAGTTCTTTTGGTCTCAAACATATGTACTGTGTTGTGTGTGTAATATTGTCGTACATTTGGTAATGTTTTAATTAATAACGATATACAATCTCATACTAAAGCAAGTCGAAGTGTGTTCTACGTTTGTAAAATAACGTTTACCAGTTTTTATTTTAGTTCCACACCCTTTTTATCTACAATGTATATAAGAAACTCTTAGTGACAAAACGTTTACAAAAAAACCGGTGAGTATATGATAATTTTCGCAAACATTAAGTAGGTAACTATTATTATTACGAAATGGAAGAATCTTTGGGCTTGGTAAATGAATGGTTTACAATTTTACACGATTCGTTTCAATACAATTCAAGGATATTTTTGTTTTTTGTGATCTTATTGTAGTTATTTAATTGCAAAGTCATTCAAAACTCTCGCATCATCCAACTTTCCACCTGATGGACGCGACATGACATGGGGTCAGAGGGGCTACTCCGAACTTCGTGTCGTGCCGTCGCTCTCACTCATATAATGTATTAATACGAGAGTGAAAGGGACGGCACGATACGAAGTCGGATTTCATAGTTTGGAGTACAGGCGCAGCGTATTTCAATTCAACAATTATTTATTACCTATCAGTAATATGTGTATCATATGAAGTCGCTTACCTTATATGTACTGCTTCCATACATACATTGTCTTTGACATAATCATTTTACAAAACTTTATAATTTGAATTGTGATAGTGACATTTTTTTGTCCTTTCTTTTAAGTTTAACCTATATAAATAACTCGCTTATTATTATGTTAAGTAGAATAAATATATATTTATATTCATTTATTTACAGGCCATCAGCGGTCATCAGATGAATTTGGCTGCATATCTTCGGGTGAGTTTAATTATATATTATTGTGCATATTTTGCATTAAATTACAATTTTTTTGAAAGAAAGTGAACACTACTTGGAATTACTTTTGTTTCTTAATAAACATAAATCCTGCATTTATTTAACGATTCACAAACATATAAATATTTGGTGTACATATGTAAACAATCAGCAACTGGTCTATTCAGCAACTCCAAGTAGGTAAGAGGGAGAAAGGTACAGTTAACAATAGTTTTTTTGCACTTAAAATGAAACTTATTTCAATTAATAATATTTGAAAATATTCATTGACATATTGTAAATCTGTTAGACCATAGACATGTACCTATTTAGTATGAAGCCAATTATTGTTTTGATAATAGTTAATGATCACCAACTATGAATAAAATTATTCACCCCACTTTCATGTAAATACAATCTGCATTATTTTATTAATAATAAGAGCATAAATTGCAATAGACATAAAGAGTTAAATTTCTTTTTAAAAATAAATTTAATGAAAGTGTGAAAATAAATGTATACAACAACATTGGCGGCAAACAAGTGTACTGCTCACCTAACTGTGAATGATTACCACAGCATATGGATGTTTGCAACTTCAAGGGTGAGTGTTGCTGATCTTTCATGGCGTGACGTGCAGTGCAATATTAATGCACATGCATTTGTATAGGTATGGTTCGATTTTGCTTTTGAGTAAAACACATGTTGACATTCCCCTGTTTTGTGTTTGATAGGGTGTTAAAAAGATTGGGAGTGTTTTAAAGAAAAATAGTGACAAAAGGAGTGTTTTATTATAATATAATGAAATAAAAATAAGTGTTGTGTCAAATGTGAACCAAATCATACTTCATGAACACTAAATATACCTAAATGGAACTACAAGGACAAGAAAGCGATAGTACTGATGTTGAACATCGCGTCGTCGGGATAATTGACAAATATTACAGTTTGCTTGAGGTTGTACCACTGAAAATGGAGTCGAAAAAAAAAACGCCACGGCAGCTGGGCGAAACAACTTTTCAGATGATACTAATCATCTTATACCTACTTAAAGTGTAGTGAGCACGGAGCATCACGGTTCGGATGGGAACGAAGCAACGACTCATTGACCTAACGGAATGACGCAGCTTGAATATTGTTATATAGAACTTTATGATTTATATAATCATGTGTACAACGACATGAATCAATAAATAAATAATATCAATTTTTAATACGTTTTAATAAATATATTATATATTAAACAAAATTTAATAAGTATAACCTTTGTTTACTTATATAAATAATACTAAAGTGGTCTATAGTTTTTAATGTTTTATATGTTAGATATGAAAATTATGCCAGTTATATCAGTACATATTATAAGATAGTTTTTATGTCAGTTTTTTAGGGTCCCGTAGTAAACAAGGAACCGTTATAGTTTCGCAATGTCCGTCCGTCCCCCGTTTTTCTCAGTAATCGTTAGTACTAGAAAGCTGTAATTTGGCATGAGTATACGTATCAATGACGCCGACAAAACGGTAGAATAAAATCATTAAAAAATTTTTTTTTTAGGGTACCTCCCCTACATGTAAAGTGGTGGTGGATTTTTTTTTTCTTCCAAACCCCATCGTATGGGGTATCGATGGATAGCTCTTTCATACGGTTAAATATTATAAGGTTTCTAAAAGCATTTTTTGATTCAAGAATCGATTGGCGTGAAGTGATAATTTTTGCTATGATCAAATGTCCCCCCCCCCCCCCCCCCCTTCCCTGTCAGCTAGACGGTGGCTACTACGCATGTGAAAAAAATCATGGTAGTAGTATATACGATGAATTAAAAAGGAAAACTATCACAGCTAAGTAGACATTACCGTAAAGTGCAAAAATATGTATACAAGACAACATCTCAAAAAAGTACATCATCAGTACTAAGATCAGTAAAAACCTTTCTACGGGTCCGTAATCCCGCATATGACCGGTGATGTGATGGACGGGCAACTACGGAACCCTACACTGTGCGTGGCCCGACACGCACTTGGCCGGCTTTTTTTCTTTTAATTTGCTTTCAATCTGTCGGTTTCTTAACTTTGTTGAATCTTATTACATTACTGCAATTATATTTAATGTAATCTATTCAAGGGACTACTCATCAGGGTGACACTGGCCGTTACCGAGGTAATAACGCGCAATGCGTTGCTATGTCGGCATGCGCTTGTATACATTCTTGTATTAGTGGTCGCGATGTTTTTAGTACCGCGGATATTGATATGATATTAAATTCTGGAGATCTCATCTATCTCCGTTTGCGCCAACCGGGCATTAGATATGAATCCCCGCATTGCTTTCCAGATGAGTTGTTGCAGCTTTCTGACGGATTACAAGTAGGGAACCATTTGGCCAAAATATCCGTCGTTTGGAAAACTAATGGTTTGTATCCAAATTCTTCAAACACTGACGCGGAATTAAATAATTTAGAGTCAATCCTTAGGAACGACATATTCAATGCTGACCATTCTGACGCGACCGATTCTTATTTATTCACGGGGCTCGCGAACACTACATCGTTTTGGCGTCATAATGACGAGTATTATTATTTCAATAGTCACGAAGTTGACGAATATAATAATCATAGATACCATTCTGATTGGCGTGGCGAAGGTTTAGCGCGATTCTTTCGATGCTCATCCATCAAAGCTCTTGCTAAACTTTTGTTTAGATTGCTACCAGAAGGGTATTGTGCTCAATATTCGATTGATAAAATCACCTTAGTTTCATCGGAAATTAAGTTGTCACGTGAACCGATAGTTAGATTAGAGAGACTTTCGACTTCAAAATTGAACGAGGTCTTCGGCAAAGACCACACTTTAGACCCAAAATTCACTACTCTCAAACCGGTAGTAGTATTAGAGAGATTGCCAATTGCAGAATTGTCAGCCAAAGATATCGCGAAATACTCATCAGATTTAAAATTATCATATCTAAAACCTACCGTTGTTTTGGCACCATTAACAATTGACACTCCAACGATGGATAGTGAAATTGTAGATGGGAAACCGCGCGGACGGCCCAGAAAAGTAAAAAGGGGACGCGTAACTACCGTTACTAATGCCAGCTTAAAGGCGGTTAAAAAATACGCGTTACATAAACCGAACGTGTTTAGGGAAGCCGCGAAAAGATATTATGTACAAAACCGACAGCAAAAGATCGCCGCAGTAACCCGGTACACCCGAGAAAACCCTGAGGTAAACAGAGACGCCGTAAACCGCTACTCGCAACAGAATCCCGAAGTTAATAGGGCTGCGGCGGCTCGGTATAACGAGAATAATAGGAACGTCGATTGTAATCTACGCGACTCGACTAAACTTATAGGCCAGCGATGCGACGATGAGCTTAACCCCATAGAAACCATTTCTCTTGGCAAAACTTCACTATTAAGTCCAGATATTTACAAATGTGAATATTGCAGAGCACCTCTCTTCGAAGAAGAAAAGGGCCGGAAACAATGGTGCTGTGGCGGAGGCGGTACATATAAAATAAAAAACTACGCTCCGCTCACTGAAGATTTCTATAGTGATCCGTCTTTCCTTCAAAGGTCGCGAGCCTACAACCATTTGTTCGCGTTTAGTGCTCTCGGAACCACGCACGGTTTTCAAAATCCCGATTCGGGCATATCATTCGTGAAAGTGCAGGGCCGTATTTACCATCGCGTTTTCGATTTAAGTTACACCGGGTCAACGAACCCTATCGGCCTGTACATCGAAGATAGTAGTGAGCGCGAAAGAATCGCCACCGGGCAAAGTCTCAACACGGACGTAGTTAGGTCGATCACACATTTCCTACACGAGAATAATCCGTACATTGATTGTTTTAAAAGATTAAGTCAGGAGACATCAGAACAGGCCCATTTGATTTTCGACACGCGCGCGTCTCGTCCTCGCGACGGTAACATTTTAGGTGATCGACCTGTCGGTAATGAAGTAGCCGCCGTAATTAGTACCGAAACCGAACGATACATACCGCGTTGTATAGTGATTTGGAAAATCGGCGGCAGTAAACCTCATACAGTAGATTTAATGAACAAACTATACGAGAGTTTACAATATCCATTATTATATCCCCACGGAGAAACGGGATGGGAGATTAACACTAAAGATAATAATGGACGAAAATTAGCTCAACACAAGTACACGAGATGCCTTTTGCTATCAGAGCCGCGTTTTTCGCAACTGGGTCGTTTGTCAGAAGAGTGGCTGGTCGATATGTGGTGTAGAATTTTAGAAGAACGGTTGCGATACATTCACAATATGCAAACGCCACGAAAACATAGCGGAGGCCTAAGAGTGGCTCCGCTTGAAGAAGTACTTATGAGAGATGAGACCGTACAAGGCGAAGGCGGTATTGTACCAGGTCGCATATACTTACCGTACACATTTACGGGCTGTGAGCGTTACATGAAACATCATTATTTAGATGCAATTAGTTTGCTAAATAGATTGGGCGCACCTTCATTTTTTCTCACGATGACATGTAACCCGAAATGGCCGGAAATACAACAATCAACACCGGCAGGCCTGAATCCCACACCAATGGTATGTGCACGAGTATTTCAATTGAAACTTGCCCAGCTTTTAAGAGACCTTAAGTCTAAACAATACTTTGGTGGAATCGTGTACATCTTACACGTGATCGAGTTCCAAAAGAGAGGACTTCCTCATGCCCATATAGCTTTTAGAGTAGAGGGCGGCGGTCCAGTACAAAATGTCGACATCGACAGTTTTATACGGGCCGATATTCCTAGCCCGACAGAGGCTAACGGTAGACTCCGCGCTGCGGTTCTCAAACACATGATACACGGACCGTGCGGACCCAACTACCGTACAGATTTGCAATGCTGGGACAAGGAATTAAAGAAATGTACCCGTTATTTCCCTAAAAAGGAAACGGAAGTCACCTATTGCGACGATAGAGGCTTTACACATTTGCGCCGAGATAGTAAAAATGAAGCGACCATTAAATATCGCAATAGGGACGTTGTAGTTAACGATTTGTGGGTAGCTCCGTACAATGCCGCCTTACTGCTGAGGTACGATTGCCACATAAATTTAGAAGCAACTTCAGCGCGTTCGATGATTAAATACCTCTTCAAATATATAACAAAAGGCGTCGACATGGCTCGTGTTGCATTAGTACCGGAGGAATTGAAAAATAACGAGATCGAGACATATGTTACGAAACGTTACGTAGGTTCGTGCGACGCGGCGTGGAGAGTATTCGAATTCCATATCGTAGGCCGCGATCCAACAGTAGAACAGCTACCCGTGCATTTGAGCGACCGTCAGTCGGTCTTCTTTCACCCGGATAACGTAGCCGAGGCTGCGGAGCGATCAGGTTCACTCCTGCTCACTTATTTTGCGAGACCGCCGGGCGAAGAATTTGACCGTCTGACTTATATTGAATTCAATGAAAAATACATAGTCCATCCGAGCCGTCCAAATTTGAAGACCGCGCAAATTTACGAACTATCAAACGGTAAATTCGTTACGCCTAGACAGAGGGGACGAATTGTAGCGCGCATGTTCTGGGTCGCTCCGAATCGAGGTGAACAATTTTATCTGCGCTTACTCTTGTCCGCGTATCCGTGCCGTAGTTATGATGACCTCATCAGTCTTGGTGGTGCGGGTTGCACCACATTCCAAGGAGCCGCGCAAGCGGTCGGATTGGCTGATGACGAATCAGAGTATCACAGAGCAATGCAGGAAGCTTCCACTTTTATGACTGCCTCGCGTTTACGCCACTTTTTTGTCATGCTAGCTGCGAACGGTGTCGCAGTCGCGTCATTGTTGGAGGGATTTAAAGATCAACTGAGCGAAGATTTCATCAAAAGGTTGGGATCCGATTTAGTGGATAGGGCCCGCGAGGAAAGCCTCGTAGTGATCAATAGGCTATTGCGCAAGCACGGTAGCAGCTTGCGTGATCAGGGACTGCCGGTGGTACACGATGATACCACCGAATTAGGCCGCGAATACGTCGATTACGATCAGGAACTCCTGAACGGATTCGTTCAGGAGTGGCTACCGAAATTGTCAGTTGATCAACGGGCCGTGTACGATTACGTGCACGAGTTCGTAA
This sequence comes from Epiblema foenella, assembly GCA_963556455.1. Taxonomy (NCBI): domain Eukaryota; kingdom Metazoa; phylum Arthropoda; class Insecta; order Lepidoptera; family Tortricidae; genus Epiblema; species Epiblema foenella. The sequence continues at coordinate 10,429,028 of OY747097.1, read as the reverse complement.
CTAATAACGAATTCCGCGCTCAAAACAACAACGCAATCTTCGTGGATGGTCCGGCGGGTACCGGTAAGACGCTATTATTAAATCTAATAACATCTCACGTGCGCGGCGAATTGAAAGGTGTCGTTCTATGTACGGCTAGCTCGGGCATTGCCGCCCAAAACTATCCTAACGGCATGACGGCACACAGCATGTTCAAGTTCCCCATCGATCTGGTGGACGATCTTGGACACTGGAGCGTCACTAGACTTTCTCAGCGGGGGGAACTCATTCGCAATGCGGACGTCATCATCTACGATGAAGCCCCTATGGCTCACAAGTATTTGATCCACATGTTGGACAGGTCGCTCCGAGACCTCATGGACTCGGAAAAGATTTTTGGCGGTAAACTCATTATATTCGCCGGTGATTTCCGTCAGATTCCACCGGTAGTGACTAATGCGAAAACAGGTTCAGACGTAATCAACTGTTCGGTGAAATCATCACCTGTCTGGGAAAAGTTAAAAACCTTCTCTCTGACGACGTCCCAACGTCAGACGGATGATCCCGAATTTGGTGAATTTCTGTTAAGATTGGGATCAAATCAGCTCCCTTCGGAAAGGGTGCAAGTAGGGCGCAATTTTCAAAATTTAATTGACCTCTCCGACATTTCGTATGTAACGAGTCTGAGCGACCTCATAGATTTCGTTTTCCCATTAGTTGTCTTAGAGGAACCTGACATCTGCGCAGGTAGAGCAATCCTTTCCACCCACAACGCTGGCGTGAAAGAGATTAATAACGAGATGATGCGTCGATTGCCCCATGAGGAAATGCATTTTTTCTCCGTCGATAACGTCGTCAGTGAAGGCTCCGACGAGCTGTATTTCGGTACGGACGCATTAAACAGACTGCAACCGAACGGTGTCCCGGAGTACGATTTAGTGCTCAAAGTTGGGTGTGTATGTATGGTTACTCGTAATCTTAGTTTCGCGGACGGCTTAGTGAACGGGACCAAAGTCATAGTAGTTGCGGCCACACCTCGCCTCATCACAGTCCGCAAACGAAATCAACAAGAGGACTATTTAATTCCGCGCATTTCTTTCAAAGCCCCGATCGATCGCCGCAGTCCGATCGAGATGATGAGGCGACAGTTTCCGTTGCAGGTGTGCTACGCAATGTCGATTCATAAAAGTCAGGGCCAGACCATCAATCGCGTAGGTGTCGACTTGAGATCCGATGTCTTTAGTCACGGTCAACTGTACGTGGCGTTAGGTCGCGTTCAAAACAAAAGTGACATTAAAATATTGACTCACAGCAGTAGGATATCCAATAACAGGTCTATGGCAAATAATGTCGTTTATCCGCAGTTACTATAAAAGATAAGGGGCTTTCTCGAAAAATGCATTGTTAAATTGTTCACCACCGTCAGCAAGCTGGTTGTGTAAATATATTGTAAATTGTAAATATAAATCATATAATGTATACTTTAATCATGTCGAGGTGGCAACGCGTTGCGCGTTTTTTATTTATTTCTATATCATTTCATACACTCATTATCATCCCTTATCATGAATGACTGATATAGGAAAACTATATTGCATGAAGCCTGTACAATTTGTTAATACTTTCTATTTGAAAATAATCAACCGGTGTTTATTATGGATCCTTACAGAGCTCTTAACAGAGCAAAGTATGTCTTTAAATTTACCTTTGCAGCTTTTGGGTATCCTGACCTGATGTATATGTGTCTTTGAGGCCTGGGATATAATGTCATATCAATAAGGTCTTGCAGTGGAAGAGTCAAGTCACCACTATTGGGATTGACATATATATGTCGACCAACTGTTTAATAGAAAACGATTACGGACCAAGGATAAATCGCACAGAGTGGTAATCGGTAAGAAGAACGAAATGGCAACTCTGGATGTGACTGCGGTCTACGTATTGCGGCGAGTGGTTTCGAACGAAGGATTCGTAAGGGTGGCTGTTTATGCGCCGTACAACGCACAGGTCGACCGAGGGGCGCGAGGGGGCTGCCTTTTCTGCTGCTGGGCCCTTTTGCGAGCTACAATACAGAGGTACCAGTGTATGGCCAACGGTGAGTGTGTGTTTTTGTTGACGATCGTGTCCACTAACAATGCCATAACCAATGGGCACGTAGCGGGTTGAGAATTGACTGTTATAAGGGATTGAAATAAGCTCGGCCGGAATTTTTATTCATGGTCGCGCTTATCTCAATCCCTTATTTTATTTATTTTTTGTTTTTGTTTTGTTTTGTTTTTGTTTTTTTATACAACAGTTTACATATATATTTTTTTTCATCTCTCTTTTTTTACTACATATCCATACTTGTATAATTTTTTTTTACATACCCCTATCATTTACCGTATGTGACTCAATATTCATGACATTTTCGATTGTAACCAAATTTTTCTAAAGGATTTGCCCTATTTTACCCCTTTTTAAAAATCTTCCCATCATCTCATTTCAATACAAAGTGACATATAAAGTTTTATTATATAAAAGCTTCAATAGCTTCAATTAAATATTTTAGTAATTTTATTAAATAAAAAAACTGACATTTATATCGGATTGGTAACATAGATACCATCAACTTGCTAATATCCAACCAGTTCAGACTGAAGAACCTAAACCAAAACTTTGATTCTAAATTGCTATTTTTAAATTTTTGTTTGAATAAAGCGTTATTTTACCTAATATTACTAAATTATTTCTTCGCTTATACTTAATTAAGAATGTCAACGTGAAATGCAGCATTTAAAAATAGTTTCTACAAACATTTATTTTTTGTTTCATTTATGTACCAATTAAATTGAATACCTACTTCAATTTTTAAATTGTACCTATTAGTTTTTTTTAATACCTAAACAATTGTCGCTAGGTTATAGGGGAGCTCTTATATTAATTATATCTTAATAAAAACATAGTTTCCGCGCATTTTTGAAAACGCACCACTTTTGTTTTGTTAGAAGACAAATATGATACATTATTACACTTTTCACTATCGTATCGCAGACATGGAAAAAGTAAATTGACTTTGTAAAAAGAAAGGAGGTCTAATTGACCAAATGACTTATTGTTTGCCATTATTTCATGGTCGTTTTACCTATTATCATTATCATCTTAACTATTTTTATTCACGTCACGATATCATACAAGCATATAATACTGTGTGTCAAATAGTTATCATAACCCAAAATTTATACATACCCTTCCAAGTTCTGAGAAATCACATAAACGTTGCCGATATTTTGTAGCTATGAAGAATTTGCTGTATATAAAGAATACTCGAGTAACGTTATGATATTATAAAGTTTTTGTTTTTTCATGAGATATAATCTTAAGTTGGCTCCAATTTTACGAAACCTACATTTTAACAATGTGAATAATTAGTTACATGTACTGTAGATATGACATTTTTAAATATAATTACATATAGAGCAAAAATAATGTTTTGTTGTATTCATTTATGCAACAAAAATTCACTTATACTATATGGTTAAATTAAACTGATGGTCAATCACACAAACGAATTTACAATGGATCTTTTCAAATATGAATTTAATGTATCATGCGTATATCAACAAGATTTCGTTAAAATTATTAACACATTAATTACTCTTCTCATAGTGCATGTTAGAAATTGCACTAAATAACATAGTATTATTTAAACTCTCTTTTTATTAGATACAATTAAAACGTAATAAATGAATTGCTTATCTCCACATATTCTTATAGAAACATTACTGATTTTACTAACACATCATTTTACTCTTACTTCTGATTACCGGTTAGTTTGTATCGCGACATGTGATTCCATTGTAACAGGCCGCTCGCTTGATTATTGGTATGTATTCTACACGGGATTTGACCAATCCAAACAAAAATAATGTACGATGGAGAACAATAGCTCCTCTGCACCCTTTGCCTTGCCAAAGGTAACTTTGTTTGGATTATTAATCTGATAAAACAAATTTAAATAGTGATATATGCATATATAAATTAAGCAAGCTTCATGTTGTGATCAAATTACATGACTAATGACTACGTTTATCGAAAAGTTAGTATCGCCACGAAACTGCTTGCTTGGTCAATATATGAATAATATCGTACATATAAATATATATCTTTCTGACTTGACCAATCCAGACAAAATTAATGTATGATGGAACACATTTGTTCCTCTGCAACCTTTGTTTAGTCAAAGGTACCTTTGTATGGATTACTCAGTCATAAACACATAGGTACATCAACAGTAATTATTTTAACTGAGCAAACCGCCTCTCGTGATCGAATCGCGTGACAAATAACTCCGACTGTCAGTTAGTTTGTACCGCGACGCGTGCTTCGACCGTAACAGACCGCTCGCTTGATTAGTATATGACTAATCCAAAAGAAACTAATATATAATGGAGTACATTATTTCTCTGGAACCTGTGCCTTAGCAAAGATGCCTCTTTTTACCGACTTCCAAAAAGGAGAAGGTACTGTGTTCGTCCGGTGTATAGACTTATAATATTTCATAAGTTAGGTAATTGTGGCCCAATTTTGGTAATTCGTTTTTTTTAGATTACCCAATTAATTACTTAGATATAAATTGAATAAGCCGCCTGTTATGATTGAATTGCATGACAAATGACTTGAAACGTGACGAGGAATTCGATCATAATAGGCCGCTCACTTAATCAGTATATAACTAAGGCATCACCATCATATATTTAAGAGCCTTAGGCCAGCTCTTGTCGGTGGAGTAATCGCCATTCTGTTTCATTCTCTGCCAAGGCTTTGAGCTCCTGATACGACATTACATTGACCTTCTCTTTTGTTTGATCTATAAACGCACGTTTCGGTCTTCCCCTGCCTCTCCTCCCCTCTATCTTTCCTTCCATTATGGTTTTTATAGGGTGTCTATTATTTTATCGAAATATCTTACATCGATTTTCATTTCACCGAAAACTGTTCGACGAATTTCATTAGGCTGTTTTTTCTAATCACATAATCATCAATTCATTGTATTTTATATGATCGAACCACTTTTCATAGTTAATCGTTTCGAATCCGTCTCTAATCATAGCGTAACGGTACATGAATTTACCTTTCATAGAAATATTCGTTATTCATAGTATTAATTTAACGAAACATGACTTAGAGATAGTACGTTCCATATAGTATTCTTTCCACGAACAATGTTTCATAGCAGTAACGTTTCATCGTACGATTCAAGGCGCATAACCTATCCGCATTGCAGTCGGTTTTGTCCTAACAGGTCTTTCTTGGCTTATATAAAAAATAACCTCGAAGATTAAGACGGGAGCATCTTCTAACCTATCCGCATTGCAGTCGGTTTTGTCCTAACAGGTCTTTCTTGGCTTAAATAAAAAATTACCTCGAATATTAAGACGGGAGCATCTATTAACCTATCTGCATTGCAGTCGGTTTTGTCCTAACAGGTCTTTCTTGGCTTATATAAAAAATAACCTCGAAGATTAAGACGGGAGCATCTTCTAACCTATCCGCATTGCAGTCGGTTTTGTCCTAACAGGTCTTTCTTCGCTTATATAAAAAATAACCGCGAATATTAAGACGGGAGCATCTTCTAACCTATCCGCATTGCAGTCAGTTTTGCCCTAACAGGTCTTTCAAGGCTTATATAAAAAGAGTAACCTCAAAGATTAAGGCGGGAGCATCTTCTAACCTATCCGCATTGCAGTCGGTTTTGTCCTAACAGGTCTTTCTTGGTTTAATTAAAAAATAACCTCGAAGATTAAGACGGGATCATCTTCTAACCTTCCCGCATTGCAGTCGGTTTTGTCCTAACAGGTCTTTCTTGTCTTATATAAAAAATAACCTCTAAGATTAAGACGGGAGCATTTTCTAACCTATCCGCATTGCAGTCGGTTTTGCCCTAACAGGTCTTTCAAGGCTTATATAAAAAGAGTAACCTCAAAGATTAAGGCGGGAGCATCTTCTAACCTATCCGCATTGCAGTCGGTTTTGTCCTAACAGGTCTTTCTTGGTTTAATTAAAAAATAACCTCGAAGATTAAGACGGGATCATCTTCTAACCTTCCCGCATTGCAGTCGGTTTTGTCCTAACAGGTCTTTCTTGTCTTATATAAAAAATAACCTCTAAGATTAAGACGGGAGCATTTTCTAACCTATCCGCATTGCAGTCGGTTTTGCCCTAACAGGTCTTTCAAGGCTTATATAAAAAGAGTAACCTCAAAGATTAAGGCGGGAGCATCTTCTAACCTATCCGCATTGCAGTCGGTTTTGTCCTAACAGGTCTTTCTTGGTTTAATTAAAAAATAACCTCGAAGATTAAGACGGGATCATCTTCTAACCTTCCCGCATTGCAGTCGGTTTTGTCCTAACAGGTCTTTCTTGTCTTATATAAAAAATAACCTCTAAGATTAAGACGGGAGCATTTTCTAACCTATCCGCATTGCAGTCGGTTTTGCCCTAACAGGTCTTTCAAGGCTTATATAAAAAGAGTAACCTCAAAGATTAAGGCGGGAGCATCTTCTAACCTATCCGCATTGCAGTCGGTTTTGTCCTAACAGGTCTTTCTTGGTTTAATTAAAAAATAACCTCGAAGATTAAGACGGGATCATCTTCTAACCTTCCCGCATTGCAGTCGGTTTTGTCCTAACAGGTCTTTCTTGTCTTATATAAAAAATAACCTCTAAGATTAAGACGGGAGCATTTTCTAACCTATCCGCATTGCAGTCGGTTTTGCCCTAACAGGTCTTTCAAGGCTTATATAAAAAGAGTAACCTCAAAGATTAAGGCGGGAGCATCTTCTAACCTATACGCATTGCAGTCGGTTTTGTCCTAACAGGTCTTTCTTGGTTTAATTAAAAAATAACCTCGAAGATTAAGACGGGATCATCTTCTAACCTTCCCGCATTGCAGTCGGTTTTGTCCTAACAGGTCTTTCTTGTCTTATATAAAAAATAACCTCTAAGATTAAGACGGGAGCATTTTCTAACCTATCCGCATTGCAGTCGGTTTTGCCCTAACAGGTCTTTCAAGGCTTATATAAAAAGAGTAACCTCAAAGATTAAGGCGGGAGCATCTTCTAACCTATCCGCATTGCAGTCGGTTTTGTCCTAACAGGTCTTTCTTGGTTTAATTAAAAAATAACCTCGAAGATTAAGACGGGATCATCTTTTAACCTATCCGCATTGCAGTCGGTTTTGTCCTAACAGGTCTTTCTTGGCTTATATAAAAAATAACCTCGAAGATTAAGACGGGAGCATCTTTTAACCTATCCGCATTGCAGTCGGTTTTGTCCTAACAGGTCTTTCTTGGCTTATATAAAAAATAACCTCGAAGATTAAGACGGGAGCGTCTTCTAACCTATCCGCATTGCAGTCGGTTTTTTCCTAACAGGTCTTTCTTGGCTTAAATAAAAAATAACCTCGAAGATTAAGACGGAAGCATCTTCTAACCTATCCGCATTGCAGTTGGTTTTGTCCTAACATGTCTTTCTTGGTTTAATTAAAAAATAACCTCGAAGATTAAGACGGGATCATCTTCTAACCTTTCCGCATTGCAGTCGGTTTTGTCCTAACAGGTCTTTCTTGGCTTATATAAAAAGAGTAACCTCAAAGATTAAGGCGGGAGCATCTTCTAACCTATCCGCATTGCAGTCGGTTTTTTCCTAACAGGTCTTTCTTGGCTTAAATAAAAAATAACCTCGAAGATTAAGACGGGAGCATCTTCTAACCTATCCGCATTGCAGTCGGTTTTGTCCTAACAGGTCTTTCTTGGTTTAATTAAGAAATAACCTCGAAGATTAAGACGGGATCATCTTCTAACCTTTCCGCATTGTAGTCGGTTTTGTCCTAACAGGTCTTTCTTGGCTTATATAAAAAATAACCTCTAAGATTAAGACGGGAGCATTTTCTAACCTATCCGCATTGCAGTCGGTTTTGCCCTAACAGGTCTTTCAAGGCTTATATGAAAAGAGTAACCTCAAAGATTAAGGCGGGAGCATCTTCTAACCTATCCGCATTGCAGTCGGTTTTGTCCTAACAGGTCTTTCTTGGCTTATATAAAAAATAACCTCGAAGATTAAGACGGAAGCATCTTCTAACCTATCCGCATTGCAGTCGGTTTTGTCCTAACAGGTCTTTCTTGGTTTAATTAAAAAATAACCTCGATTTAGACGGGATCATCTTCTAACCTTTCCGCATTGCAGTCGGTTTTGTCCTAACAGGTCTTTCTTGGCTTATATAAAAAATAACCTCTAAGATTAAGACGGGAGCATTTTCTAACCTATCCGCATTGCAGTCGGTTTTGTCCTAACAGGTCTTTCTTGGCTTAAATAAAAAATAACCTCGAAGATTAAGACGGGAGCATCTTTTAACCTATCCGCATTGCAGTCGGTTTTGTCCTAACAGGTCTTTCTTGGCTTATATAAAAAATAACCTCGAAGATTAAGACGGAAGCATCTTCTAACCTATCCGCATTGCAGTCGGTTTTGTCCTAAAAGGTCTTTCTTGGTTTAATTAAAAAATAACCTCGAAGATTAAGACGGGATCATCTTCTAACCTTTCCGCATTGCAGTCGGTTTTGTCCTAACAGGTCTTTCTTGGCTTATATAAAAAATAACCTCTAAGATTAAGACGGGAGCATTTTCTAACCTATCCGCATTGCAGTCGGTTTTGTCCTAACAGGTCTTTCTTGGCTTAAATAAAAAATAACCTCGAAGATTAAGACGGGAGCATCTTTTAACCTATCCGCATTGCAGTCGGTTTTGTCCTAACAGGTCTTTCTTGGCTTATATAAAAAATAACCTCGAAGATTAAGACGGAAGCATCTTCTAACCTTTCCGCATTGCAGTCGGTTTTGTCCTAACAGGTCTTTCTTGGCTTATATAAAAAATAACCTCTAAGATTAAGACGGGAGCATTTTCTAACCTATCCGCATTGCAGTCGGTTTTGTCCTAACAGGTCTTTCTTGGCTTAAATAAAAAAATAACCTCGAAGATTAAGACGGGAGCATCTTTTAACCTATCCGCATTGCAGTCGGTTTTGTCCTAACAGGTCTTTCTTGGCTTATATAAAAAATAACCTCGAAGATTAAGACGGAAGCATCTTCTAACCTATCCGCATTGCAGTCGGTTTTGTCCTAACAGGTCTTTCTTGGTTTAATTAAAAAATAACCTCGAAGATTAAGACGGGATCATCTTCTAACCTTTCCGCATTGCAGTCGGTTTTGTCCTAACAGGTCTTTCTTGTCTTATATAAAAAATAACCTCTAAGATTAAGACGGGAGCATTTTCTAACCTATCCGCATTGCAGTCGGTTTTGCCCTAACAGGTCTTTCAAGGCTTATATAAAAAGAGTAACCTCAAAGATTAAGGCGGGAGCATCTTCTAACCTATCCGCATTGCAGTCGGTTTTGTCCTAACAGGTCTTTCTTGGTTTAATTAAAAAATAACCTCGAAGATTAAGACGGGATCATCTTCTAACCTTCCCGCATTGCAGTCGGTTTTGTCCTAACAGGTCTTTCTTGTCTTATATAAAAAATAACCTCTAAGATTAAGACGGGAGCATTTTCTAACCTATCCGCATTGCAGTCGGTTTTGCCCTAACAGGTCTTTCAAGGCTTATATAAAAAGAGTAACCTCAAAGATTAAGGCGGGAGCATCTTCTAACCTATCCGCATTGCAGTCGGTTTTGTCCTAACAGGTCTTTCTTGGTTTAATTAAAAAATAACCTCGAAGATTAAGACGGGATCATCTTCTAACCTTCCCGCATTGCAGTCGGTTTTGTCCTAACAGGTCTTTCTTGTCTTATATAAAAAATAACCTCTAAGATTAAGACGGGAGCATTTTCTAACCTATCCGCATTGCAGTCGGTTTTGCCCTAACAGGTCTTTCAAGGCTTATATAAAAAGAGTAACCTCAAAGATTAAGGCGGGAGCATCTTCTAACCTATCCGCATTGCAGTCGGTTTTGTCCTAACAGGTCTTTCTTGGTTTAATTAAAAAATAACCTCGAAGATTAAGACGGGATCATCTTCTAACCTTCCCGCATTGCAGTCGGTTTTGTCCTAACAGGTCTTTCTTGTCTTATATAAAAAATAACCTCTAAGATTAAGACGGGAGCATTTTCTAACCTATCCGCATTGCAGTCGGTTTTGCCCTAACAGGTCTTTCAAGGCTTATATAAAAAGAGTAACCTCAAAGATTAAGGCGGGAGCATCTTCTAACCTATACGCATTGCAGTCGGTTTTGTCCTAACAGGTCTTTCTTGGTTTAATTAAAAAATAACCTCGAAGATTAAGACGGGATCATCTTCTAACCTTCCCGCATTGCAGTCGGTTTTGTCCTAACAGGTCTTTCTTGTCTTATATAAAAAATAACCTCTAAGATTAAGACGGGAGCATTTTCTAACCTATCCGCATTGCAGTCGGTTTTGCCCTAACAGGTCTTTCAAGGCTTATATAAAAAGAGTAACCTCAAAGATTAAGGCGGGAGCATCTTCTAACCTATCCGCATTGCAGTCGGTTTTGTCCTAACAGGTCTTTCTTGGTTTAATTAAAAAATAACCTCGAAGATTAAGACGGGATCATCTTTTAACCTATCCGCATTGCAGTCGGTTTTGTCCTAACAGGTCTTTCTTGGCTTATATAAAAAATAACCTCGAAGATTAAGACGGGAGCATCTTTTAACCTATCCGCATTGCAGTCGGTTTTGTCCTAACAGGTCTTTCTTGGCTTATATAAAAAATAACCTCGAAGATTAAGACGGGAGCGTCTTCTAACCTATCCGCATTGCAGTCGGTTTTTTCCTAACAGGTCTTTCTTGGCTTAAATAAAAAATAACCTCGAAGATTAAGACGGAAGCATCTTCTAACCTATCCGCATTGCAGTTGGTTTTGTCCTAACATGTCTTTCTTGGTTTAATTAAAAAATAACCTCGAAGATTAAGACGGGATCATCTTCTAACCTTTCCGCATTGCAGTCGGTTTTGTCCTAACAGGTCTTTCTTGGCTTATATAAAAAGAGTAACCTCAAAGATTAAGGCGGGAGCATCTTCTAACCTATCCGCATTGCAGTCGGTTTTTTCCTAACAGGTCTTTCTTGGCTTAAATAAAAAATAACCTCGAAGATTAAGACGGGAGCATCTTCTAACCTATCCGCATTGCAGTCGGTTTTGTCCTAACAGGTCTTTCTTGGTTTAATTAAGAAATAACCTCGAAGATTAAGACGGGATCATCTTCTAACCTTTCCGCATTGTAGTCGGTTTTGTCCTAACAGGTCTTTCTTGGCTTATATAAAAAATAACCTCTAAGATTAAGACGGGAGCATTTTCTAACCTATCCGCATTGCAGTCGGTTTTGCCCTAACAGGTCTTTCAAGGCTTATATGAAAAGAGTAACCTCAAAGATTAAGGCGGGAGCATCTTCTAACCTATCCGCATTGCAGTCGGTTTTGTCCTAACAGGTCTTTCTTGGCTTATATAAAAAATAACCTCGAAGATTAAGACGGAAGCATCTTCTAACCTATCCGCATTGCAGTCGGTTTTGTCCTAACAGGTCTTTCTTGGTTTAATTAAAAAATAACCTCGAAGATTAAGACGGGATCATCTTCTAACCTTTCCGCATTGCAGTCGGTTTTGTCCTAACAGGTCTATCTTGGCTTATATAAAAAATAACCTCTAAGATTAAGACGGGAGCATTTTCTAACCTATCCGCATTGCAGTCGGTTTTGTCCTAACAGGTCTTTCTTGGCTTAAATAAAAAATAACCTCGAAGATTAAGACGGGAGCATCTTTTAACCTATCCGCATTGCAGTCGGTTTTGTCCTAACAGGTCTTTCTTGGCTTATATAAAAAATAACCTCGAAGATTAAGACGGAAGCATCTTCTAACCTATCCGCATTGCAGTCGGTTTTGTCCTAAAAGGTCTTTCTTGGTTTAATTAAAAAATAACCTCGAAGATTAAGACGGGATCATCTTCTAACCTTTCCGCATTGCAGTCGGTTTTGTCCTAACAGGTCTTTCTTGGCTTATATAAAAAATAACCTCTAAGATTAAGACGGGAGCATTTTCTAACCTATCCGCATTGCAGTCGGTTTTGTCCTAACAGGTCTTTCTTGGCTTAAATAAAAAATAACCTCGAAGATTAAGACGGGAGCATCTTTTAACCTATCCGCATTGCAGTCGGTTTTGTCCTAACAGGTCTTTCTTGGCTTATATAAAAAATAACCTCGAAGATTAAGACGGAAGCATCTTCTAACCTATCCGCATTGCAGTCGGTTTTGTCCTAACAGGTCTTTCTTGGTTTAATTAAAAAATAACCTCGAAGATTAAGACGGGATCATCTTCTAACCTTTCCGCATTGCAGTCGGTTTTGTCCTAACAGGTCTTTCTTGGCTTATATAAAAAATAACCTCTAAGATTAAGACGGGAGCATTTTCTAACCTATCCGCATTGCAGTCGGTTTTGCCCTAACAGGTCTTTCAAGGCTTATATAAAAAGAGTAACCTCAAAGATTAAGGCGGGAGCATCTTCTAACCTATCCGCATTGCAGTCGGTTTTGTCCTAACAGGTCTTTCTTGGCTTATATAAAAAATAACCTCGAAGATTAAGACGGGAGCATCTTCTAACCTATCCGCATTGCAGTCGGTTTTGTCCTAACAGGTCTTTCTTGGTTTAATTAAAAAATAACCTCGAAGATTAAGACGGGATCATCTTCTAACCTTTCCGCATTGCAGTCGGTTTTGTCCTAACAGGTCTTTCTTGGCTTATATAAAAAATAACCTCTAAGATTAAGACGGGAGCATTTTCTAACCTATCCGCATTGCAGTCGGTTTTGTCCTAACAGGTCTTTCTTGGCTTAAATAAAAAAATAACCTCGAAGATTAAGACGGGAGCATCTTTTAACCTATCCGCATTGCAGTCGGTTTTGTCCTAACAGGTCTTTCTTGGCTTATATAAAAAATAACCTCGAAGATTAAGACGGAAGCATCTTCTAACCTATCCGCATTGCAGTCGGTTTTGTCCTAACAGGTCTTTCTTGGTTTAATTAAAAAATAACCTCGAAGATTAAGACGGGATCATCTTCTAACCTTTCCGCATTGCAGTCGGTTTTGTCCTAACAGGTCTTTCTTGGCTTATATAAAAAATAACCTCTAAGATTAAGACGGGAGCATTTTCTAACCTATCCGCATTGCAGTCGGTTTTGTCCTAACAGGTCTTTCTTGGCTTAAATAAAAAAATAACCTCGAAGATTAAGACGGGAGCATCTTTTAACCTATCCGCATTGCAGTCGGTTTTGTCCTAACAGGTCTTTCTTGGCTTATATAAAAAATAACCTCGAAGATTAAGACGGGAGCATCTTCTAACCTATCCGCATTGCAGTCGGTTTTTTCCTAACAGGTCTTTCTTGGCTTAAATAAAAAATAACCTCGAAGATTAAGACGGGAGCATCTTCTAACCTATCCGCATTGCAGTCGGTTTTGTCCTAACAGGTCTTTCTTGGTTTAATTAAAAAATAACCTCGAAGATTAAGACGGGATCATCTTCTAACCTTTCCGCATTGCAGTCGGTTTTGTCCTGACAGGTCTTTCTTGGCTTATATAAAAAATAACCTCTAAGATTAAGACGGGAGCATTTTCTAACCTATCCGCATTGCAGTCGGTTTTGCCCTAACAGGTCTTTCAAGGCTTATATAAAAAGAGTAATCTCAAAGATTAAGGCGGGAGCGTCTTCTAACCTATCCGCATTGCAGTCGGTTTTGTCCTAACAGGTCTTTCTTGGCTTATATAAAAAATAACCTCGAAGATTAAGACGGAAGCATCTTCTAACCTATCCGCATTGCAGTCGGTTTTGTCCTAACAGGTCTTTCTTGGTTTAATTAAAAAATAACCTCGAAGATTAAGACGGGATCATCTTCTAACCTTTCCGCATTGCAGTCGGTTTTGTCCTAACAGGTCTTTCTTGGCTTATATAAAAAATAACCTCTAAGATTAAGACGGGAGCATTTTCTAACCTATCCGCATTGCAGTCGGTTTTGTCCTAACAGGTCTTTCTTGGCTTAAATAAAAAATAACCTCGAAGATTAAGACGGGAGCATCTTTTAACCTATCCGCATTGCAGTCGGTTTTGTCCTAACAGGTCTTTCTTGGCTTATATAAAAAATAACCTCGAAGATTAAGACGGAAGCATCTTCTAACCTATCCGCATTGCAGTCGGTTTTGTCCTAAAAGGTCTTTCTTGGTTTAATTAAAAAATAACCTCGAAGATTAAGACGGGATCATCTTCTAACCTTTCCGCATTGCAGTCGGTTTTGTCCTAACAGGTCTTTCTTGGCTTATATAAAAAATAACCTCTAAGATTAAGACGGGAGCATTTTCTAACCTATCCGCATTGCAGTCGGTTTTGTCCTAACAGGTCTTTCTTGGCTTAAATAAAAAAATAACCTCGAAGATTAAGACGGGAGCATCTTTTAACCTATCCGCATTGCAGTCGGTTTTGTCCTAACAGGTCTTTCTTGGCTTATATAAAAAATAACCTCTAAGATTAAAACGGGAGCATTTTCTAACCTATCCGCATTGCAGTCGGTTTTGCCCTAACAGGTCTTTCAAGGCTTATATAAAAAGAGTAACCTCAAAGATTAAGGCGGGAGCATCTTCTAACCTATCCGCATTGCAGTCGGTTTTGTACTAACAGGTCTTTCTTGGCTTATATAAAAAATAACCTCGAAGATTAAGACGGGAGCATCTTCTAACCTATCCGCATTGCAGTCGGTTTTGTCCTAACAGGTCTTTCTTGGTTTAATTAAAAAATAACCTCGAAGATTAAGACGGGATCATCTTCTAACCTTTCCGCATTGCAGTCGGTTTTGTCCTAACAGGTCTTTCTTGGCTTATATAAAAAATAACCTCTAAGATTAAGACGGGAGCATTTTCTAACCTATCCGCATTGCAGTCGGTTTTGCCCTAACAGGTCTTTCAAGGCTTATATAAAAAGAGTAACCTCAAAGATTAAGGCGGGAGCATCTTCTAACCTATCCGCATTGCAGTCGGTTTTGTCCTAACAGGTCTTTCTTGGCTTATATAAAAAATAACCTCGAAGATTAAGACGGGAGCATCTTCTAACCTATCCGCATTGCAGTCGGTTTTGTCCTAACAGGTCTTTCTTGGTTTAATTAAAAAATAACCTCGAAGATTAAGACGGGATCATCTTCTAACCTTTCCGCATTGCAGTCGGTTTTGTCCTAACAGGTCTTTCTTGGCTTATATAAAAAATAACCTCTAAGATTAAGACGGGAGCATTTTCTAACCTATCCGCATTGCAGTCGGTTTTGTCCTAACAGGTCTTTCTTGGCTTAAATAAAAAAATAACCTCGAAGATTAAGACGGGAGCATCTTTTAACCTATCCGCATTGCAGTCGGTTTTGTCCTAACAGGTCTTTCTTGGCTTATATAAAAAATAACCTCGAAGATTAAGACGGGAGCATCTTCTAACCTATCCGCATTGCAGTCGGTTTTTTCCTAACAGGTCTTTCTTGGCTTAAATAAAAAATAACCTCGAAGATTAAGACGGGAGCATCTTCTAACCTATCCGCATTGCAGTCGGTTTTGTCCTAACAGGTCTTTCTTGGTTTAATTAAAAAATAACCTCGAAGATTAAGACGGGATCATCTTCTAACCTTTCCGCATTGCAGTCGGTTTTGTCCTGACAGGTCTTTCTTGGCTTATATAAAAAATAACCTCTAAGATTAAGACGGGAGCATTTTCTAACCTATCCGCATTGCAGTCGGTTTTGCCCTAACAGGTCTTTCAAGGCTTATATAAAAAGAGTAATCTCAAAGATTAAGGCGGGAGCATCTTCTAACCTATCCGCATTGCAGTCGGTTTTGTCCTAACAGGTCTTTCTTGGCTTATATAAAAAATAACCTCGAAGATTAAGACGGAAGCATCTTCTAACCTATCCGCATTGCAGTCGGTTTTGTCCTAACAGGTCTTTCTTGGTTTAATTAAAAAATAACCTCGAAGATTAAGACGGGATCATCTTCTAACCTTTCCGCATTGCAGTCGGTTTTGTCCTAACAGGTCTTTCTTGGCTTAAATAAAAAAATAACCTCGAAGATTAAGACGGGAGCATCTTTTAACCTATCCGCATTGCAGTCGGTTTTGTCCTAACAGGTCTTTCAAGGCTTATATAAAAAGAGTAACCTCGAAGATTAAGACGGAAGCATCTTCTAACCTATCCGCATTGCAGTCGGTTTTGTCCTAACAGGTCTTTCTTGGTTTAATTAAAAAATAACCTCGAAGATTAAGACGGGATCATCTTCTAACCTATCCGCATTGCAGTCAGTTTTTTCCTAACAGGTCTTTCTTGGCTTAAATAAAAAATAACCTCGAAGATTAAGACGGGAGCATCTTCTAACCTATCCGCATTGCAGTCGGTTTTGTCCTAACAGATCTTTCTTGGTTTAATTAAAAAATAACCTCGAAGATTAAGACGGGATCATCTTCTAACCTTTCCGCATTGCAGTCGGTTTTGTCCTAACAGGTCTTTCTTGGCTTATATAAAAAATAACCTCTAAGATTAAGACGGGAGCATTTTCTAACCTATCCGCATTGCAGTCGGTTTTGCCCTAACAGGTCTTTCAAGGCTTATATAAAAAGAGTAACCTCAAAGATTAAGGCGGGAGCATCTTCTAACCTATCCGCATTGCAGTCGGTTTTGTCCTAACAGGTCTTTCTTGGCTTATATAAAAAATAACCTCGAAGATTAAGACGGAAGCATCTTCTAACCTATCCGCATTGCAGTCGGTTTTGTCCTAACAGGTCTTTCTTGGTTTAATTAAAAAATAACCTCGAAGATTAAGACGGGATCATCTTCTAACCTTTCCGCATTGCAGTCGGTTTTGTCCTAACAGGTCTTTCTTGGCTCATATAAAAAATAACCTCGAAGATTAAAACGGGAGCATCTTCTAACCTATCCGCATTGCAGTCGGTTTTGCCCTAACAGGTTTTTCTGGGCTTATATAAAAGAAATAACCTCGAAGATTAAGACGGGAGCATTTTCTAACCTATCCGCATTGCAGTCGGTTTTGCCCTAACAGGTTGTTTTGTACATTTTAGGTTTTGGGTATTTATGTTTTTGAGTACTTTTACACAGTACACCAAGAATCTAGGAAAATTTTAATTTTAGACGTATAATAATAGTAAACAGTGTTGAAATGATGTTCTAAGTAATAAGAATTTTGGGAACTGATACCTTCGTTAAACCGAAATTATACTAAAGGCCATTCGATGAACGCCTACTTCGATGAACGACTACGTCGATGAACAAATAAAATACTGAATTAAAATTCGATGAGTTGATTCTTGTGTTAACGGTAATTCGAGCAAATGTTTGAGCGATCTAACGAAGTTCGATGAATGATTCCTAAGTGATAATAAAAAATTTCTGCGAATAGTCTTATAGGAAACGATAATCGATATAACGATTTTCGGTAAAATAATGGATTCCCGCTTTTATGTAATTTTCATGTCGTATCCAGGTGCCCCAGCATGTTTCCTCTTTTATTCTCGATCGTCCTCAAAAGTAGTCTCTTCTCTCCTATCAAATCCAGAACCTCTGTGTTTCTTTGTCTTTCTGTCCAGCTTATAGCTTCCATTCGCCTCCAACACTACATCTCGAAGGCACTTAGTCTCTCTCTATCTCGCTGAGTTATTGTCCAAGTCTCGCTTCCATACAACTCCTCATACGACTCCCTCTATAGACACCTCATCTCCGATTCTGATCTGCACCTTATCCAGGTTCTTCAACGCGTTGTGTAACTTCTCTCTGCCGTTTTCTTCCCTTCTATTTCCTCTTCCGTGTTGTCATGTCGTATCAGGTGCCCCAGCATGTTTCCTCTTCTGTTCTCGATCGTCCTCAAAAGTAGTCTCTTCCATACAACGCTATACTCCAAATGTAGGTCTTAATAAATAAATCGTTTCCTTACGTTTCTAGAAAACTTTGTTTTGAAGATGTGTTTTTTCGCATTGAATGCTTTCTTGGCCATAGCTATTCGGGTGGTGATATCTTGGGTATATCTGGAGTCACAAATTATTATACTGCCTAAATATTTAAAACTGTCGACTTGTTCTATAGTTGTATCCGTTATGCGTATAGGACTTATGTCTATATAACAGGCAGTTCGCTTAATTAATAATATATAATTTACACCGGACTTCACTTGACCAATCCAGACAATATTAATACCTGATGGAGCACACATACTCACTCTTGAACGTTTACCACGCCAAAGGCACCTTTGTTTGGACCATTCCACTAATAAAAACATATTTAAATGGTTTCATATTTGTTATAATAATAATAATTAATGAGCTCTTTATATTAGAACAGACATCTTTATTGGCAGTTATTTTTCCAAGACATTGTTTCTAGGTTACAAGACATAGAGTAAAAAGTATTCCATTGTCTATCGGTATTTATACAAACTTTAACAATATTAATTGAGCAAGCCGCCTCTCGCGATCGAATCACGTGACAGATTACTTATTAATGCATGACTATTCCAAAAGAAAATAATACATGATGGAGCACACATACTCACTCTTTAACCTTTACCTCGCCAAAGGCACCTTTGTTTCGACCATTCCACTAATAAAACATATTTAAATAGTTTTATATTAACTGAGCAAGCCGCCTGTCGCGATCGAATCACGTAACAAATTACTGTAATTATTGGTTAGTTTGTACCACGACGCGTGATTCGATCCTAACAAACAAAAATATCAAACTTGACAATTTCAAATTGTATGAAATGAAACACTGACTTATAATAAAAAAAAACACGTTCTATACAGTATGAAATAATCGAAAAAAAAACTCGCAATATGTCAAGCCTTAATAATATTGTACCTACCTATTAAGAATTAAAGAAATAGTGTATTGTAATTTTTTCTATTTTCATTACTATTTTTAGTTAATTTCTTGACTGTAAAGCGATAAATTTGCCGTTTTCATCTGTGAAAAATGAAACCCTGAATCACATCTTGAAGATCTACAATGTACGTGAATTCCAATTTTAGACGAAAACATTGAAATTTTATCTGATACAGCCAGCAATCCATCAGAGAATATTATTTTTCATCACCAAATTTGTGTAAAACAAGCATGCCATGATGTTTGATTGCAAAATTGATATTGAGACCATGCTATAACTGAACACTTACAACTTCATCAGTAGGTATATTACATAAGTGTTACTGATAATTTAACACTATTTATATGAAGATAAGCTGCGATGTTAATTCATGAATGATATTCATCGTAATTTGCACCTGAAGAAAACTTTGTATAAGGAAAGTATCTTCTTTTTCGTCGTTACACTCGTGACAGAGTCGTCGTGGCCGTCATGCTTTGGGTGGCGATCTTTACCATCCGGCGACATTCTTCTCACAGCTCCACGCCTGGCGCTTTCGTCCAACGAGCAGTTTAATGTGGCCTTATCCACCTCATGGGGAACCTACTACGTGGTTTCGTGCCCTCAACTCTGCACTGTACCACAAGTCGTTCAATCGACAGATCTTCACGTCGTGACACATCACCGAAGAATGTCAGAACCTTTGACTATACCGCAGTGGAAAAACGCTGTTTTATTTGGAGCTCTTGAAAAATGAGAAAGTCGTCTATCGTTTTATCAGACTTGCATGGATTTCATTGTACCAACTTACTGCAATCAACATCAATGTTGGAATCATCTGTTAATTGAATAAATATAATTTAAATCAAGACCAATTAACATGCCTGAATACAAGTGTAAGTCTTTTCTACGGGACCTTCATTCATTAAATGAACAAGAAACAAGAAAATAAAAACGAAGTCAGATGTAAAACGGCAAATGTACGAATTCATTGTTATTATTAGATATAATTTTAATCAGACTTATGTTTACTGTCTACGTTGTGATAATTAAATTACAATATAAATATAGGTATTCTTTATTATTGTATGCACAATGCTAACTGATATTAATGAAAATGTATCGCAAAAACTGCTAACTACGTTTGAGAAGAAAGAAGAAACCACATCTCACCAATTCCAACATCTTAAACACAAGCACCAAGAAAGTTCGACTGAAAACTCAATGAAAAAATTAAAGCAATACTAACCCAACATAAAAAAAACAGAAACGTAAAAAAAGAAATACGTTTATATACGCTAAAAAAAAAGATGCGTTAATCATTAAAAAAACATTTATAAAACGCAAAAAGAATAGTGCGTAAAACGCAAAAAAAATGATGCGTTCATCGCAAAAAAAGCAATGCGAATTATGATGATATCATTATTAGTTAAGTTTATCACATGTATATTAAACATGCATATTCTAACTTGACATATTCCGAGATATATATAGTAGAGTAGGTTCATTAACTTTTTCAACTGAGTAATTATTTAAACAAATATTGAAATACCGTTTAGGTACAGACTTGGTTTGTCATTTTATTAGACCGCCCTATATTGCATATTCTTAATTAAATAGTACCTATTTCGCCCGTGAGCAAAATATATGTACTGATTAATGCAGTATTATGCATCGCGACTTGTAAATCATTTCATTATAAGATGAATATTTGTCTTTACTAATAACATTCCATATGATGTACACAATGTTAAACTATTACCAACAGATATTGGTAATAGGTATTTTTCAAGTAATATATATACAACTTTAAAGTTGGTGATCTATAGCCAAATAGTATTTTAAAACAAATTTTAACAAAGTATCAAAAATTCATTATGGATTAAACATCTCTTAATAAGAGTTTTTAAGAAATACTACACCATTAGTTCCATTTCACAACAAGCGATTTGATAAGAACAATTATCTTAACAACTTTAACGACATCTTAGTGATATATGCACAATACACATATATGAATAATAAAATTGTATTCGTTCGTAATCTTCATCATCAGTTTTATTTTACAAAATGATAACATCCGAGAGTTATGATTTAAATGAATACAGGAAATATAAAGTTGCTATATATGTAAAAAAATATTAAAGTATATAAAATATGCATATAATGCTTATAGGTTTTATAAAATTTAATCCAACTTAATATTTATATTCATTACATTCAACTAACCTATCACGAACCAAACAACCAACCAACGAACGTATAATTTGTTTATTTTTTTTACAAAGTCAATTAATAGTATTAATTAAGAAACTGTCTACCTATCCGTTAAGTTCGATTCTAATTATGTGAAGTTAATCTCTCGCTCGTCCGAAGATTTGGAAGATTCGAAGACTACATTAAGTCAATAACTAATATTTTGAACATTATAATGTAAAATTTTAATTAATTAATAAATTAATTAAGTAATAAATAAATTGTAATTTAACGAAACAAAAGTGATGTGCTTACTGAAATTATTGCTTTGTGTTGTCTGCCCTCATTTTATTTGTTATATATTTAAAAACGTACAATTGAAAAAACGAGCCGCATTATAAAATACGCGCACAGTACGCGCACAGTTGCGCCCTACGTTTATTGCAAGTCAGGACATACTAAGTGCAAGTAAGTGCATT
Source organism: Epiblema foenella (assembly GCA_963556455.1). NCBI lineage: Eukaryota > Metazoa > Arthropoda > Insecta > Lepidoptera > Tortricidae > Epiblema > Epiblema foenella. The sequence continues at coordinate 10,407,450 of OY747097.1, read as the reverse complement.
GCAACTCGTGGAAATAGTTTTAAAAGGAAATCAATTTGTTTAGCCAGTAAATATAAGTTAAAAAAAATATCATAAAGGTCGTATTTTTATCGCATTTTACATTACCTATCTATGAACATTAACAACCTTTAAATTTTGCCTATTGTTCTAATTTCAATGAGAAGCTCCCCTACTTTTTCAAATAATATATACAGATTAACGTACTGCTGCATTCACACAGTCAATAACAATAATATTGAAATTGATACATTAAACGCAAATTTTTAAAATAACTTTCACATTTCTACTTTATTGTCACGCGTTCCGTCTTTTACCCGAAAATTGAATATCTTTTACATTTTTTTTTACATATTCTGTTATATTATATATATATTTTAAGTTAATTCTCAATCTTCTACGTGTTTATTGTTTTGGTAGTGTTGGTGGAAGCGATCGTCAACAATCTAACACCACTCCCCGTTGGCTATACATTGGAACCTCTTGTATTCGTGTGGCTCGCAAAAGGGTCGAGCAGCGGCAAAGTCGGCCAACTCGCACCCCTCGGTCGACCTGTGTGCTGTGCGGCGTGTAGCACTCGCCTTTGCGAATCCCTCCTTCGGAGTCACTCTTCCCGTGGTACGTCGACTGCACTTGCATTCGGTGTTGACATTTCATTCCTCTTCCGACAGCCACACGTGTGTTCTATCCTCGGTCTTACGATCGAATTTTCTATTAAACGGATCATCTATCATCTTAAAAAATCATGCGGCTTTTGCTGCATTATCTCTTAGGATGATGACCGTCGCATTAATCTCAATTCATATAGTAACCGACTGCTCTCTTTCAATGTCGGATATATTATTGAGCGATATGTGTCTCTAGGCCACAATGTCCACATTGCCAGTTCAGGTATTTATAAGTTGTAATTGGTTAGATATATTGATAATACTTATATATCTGTAGATTTCCATATATTCACTGCGAGCATTATCCTCCCATAGCAATTATAAGTGGATTGTCAGGAGCAGTGTTTTTTTTTTATTTCAGTCATTCGGGCGGAGGCGAGTCCAAGGCAATACAGATTTGCAACCGGTTGCGAATTGCATTGGGTTTGCATCTATTTTAACTACTAGGACGTTATAACATTCTGGTAGTTAATTTGGCGAATGGCTTTGAGGAGTAGTTCACAGTTGCAATGATCCCTCAAGCAAGACTGATTGATTTACCTTCCCGTGGTTGCCGCCTGTTACCTACATGTTTCCATATCGAATTGAAAACATGTTAGAACTAAAACAATCAGTCGTTCTTTCATCTCTAATAACCTTTTAGTTTTTAGATAATCTCTTGGATAGATTGAATTTTACATTTAGCGACAGATATCCATTGGCATCACACAACCACGGCCGTTGCGTCCGTTCCAGTCTGCGAAAAGATCACGCCCAACCCCGCAGCTTTTTATACGTGCTCGGAAATATCATTAAATATGTAAGTAGATTAAAATGTTTCTATTCTGTTACATATATATTCCTCTTTTTGTAAAGTAATGTTATTGCAAATAATAATCAGTAACTTTTTTATTACTATACATACAACTATAACCACGTCGACCGACATCGCACACCAAACAATATCGACTTCGACAGACATCAATGCATGACATCATCTAATATTACTTCTTAAAAAAAAACTTTGGAAGTACGTATACTTAAATATGTGTATTATTTTTTACAATTAGCATCATAACTATTTAGGTGGATCAAAAGAAATGCTCCAACCTTTAATTGTTCCTAATAAAGTTATCGCTCACCCGAGAGCCGCTCTCGTGTTCGAGTAGGTGGGTCAGAAACCATGTCTCAAGCTTAAATGGGCCTTGTACAAATTATCGCTCACCCGAGAGCCCAACGACTTCGCGTGGTTCAATTGGACCAGATAAAGACACGATGCACTCTAATGGAACGCTTCGAACCTTCGGCCCTATTAGACTTGTGAGTCTAAAGAATCACGGACGCGTTGCCGACTCTTTATTGTCTTGGAGATTCGTTGTACCTGTAGACAGTTTGGGACATATGCAAAACCCTATTATTTTTACAGAAACGCTGAGCAAACTACAAATTTACTGCATTCCTCGCGATCGACTCCTTATTACGCCGAGAACAGAATCAACCTGTAGCAACGTATTTTTTTGTAAGTAATGTAAAATGTTTGTTTTTATTAGTTTTTATAAGAAATATATTTCAGTGCTTATCAAAAAAATAAGGGATTTTGATGTGCAATTTAGTATTTTAGTTGTAGAAATCAGCTCACCATTTCTTTGTAAATCTAATACAAAGTCTGTCGATATTAATTGCTTACAGCTATTATATTTTTATTATGTTACAATTACAGAATGTCACAAATACGATCGCGCCACCGGTTTCCGCGAACAACACGCTTCGCCTTGCTGCTGCTTACTCTATGTATGAACCCAGGAACAAAAATAAATAACAGGTATGTAAATAAAAAACCGGCCGAGTGCGAGTCGGCCTCACACATTATCTATAAAAACGGCAAAAAAATCAAGTTTGTTGTATGGGTGCCCCCTTAAATATTTATTTTATTCTTTTTTTAATATTTGTTGTTATAGCGGCAACATATATATACATCAACTGTCATAAAAAATTAAGTTGTAATCATCATAATCTTCGAGGTTATTTTTTTTTTCCAAAAGCCCAGAAAAACCTTCTGTGGCAAAAACGACTCTAACACGGATAGGTTAGAAGATTAAGACGGGAGCTGAAGCGTAGCGAAGCTCCCGTCCTAATCTTCGAGGTTATTTTTTTTTATAAAAGCCCAGAAAGACGTGTTGGGGCAAAATCGACTCTAACGCGGATAGGTTAGAAGGTTAAGACGGGAGCTGAAGCGAAGTAAAATACAGTCGTTCCTAAGATACTGATGTAGCGTAAATTAAAATGGAATCATTTTGAATGTATAGGCATTGCACTGCAAACTAATAATTATAATTTTATTTTGACAGGAATGCCTGACGCCTGCCTCAACGACGTTCGCACATCAAACAGAATCAACCTCTACAAGCATCACCTAATGCTAATCTATATTGTAAGTGCCAAATCAGAACTATATATTTTTTACCTACATATTTTTTTACTAGAATTATAGAAAATTATTAAGCAGAAGATTTAACAATAGACTCTAAAAGAATCACAAGCGCGTTACCAACCCTTTATTGACTTGGACATTCGTTATACCTATTGACATCCAGCCTGTGACATATTGATATCACGCACTCGCAACAAAGCGTATGCATTTTCGAGAGTTCTGTCGACCTTAATCACACTACTGGGAACACAACACCACAACTTTTATTATGGCTGTGCGGTCTTCTTTAGGCGGAGATACTTTCGCAGACGATGTGCTCTAATGCGGTTGTCGCACTGATGCGGTTTTCACACGACGATGCGGTGTGCGAGCGAGACATCGCTATGCATATCTATAACGGTCTGCACACGGCACCGCCGTCCAGATACCGGATCAGTGTGACAACCAACTAAATAGAACAGACAGAACTCCATTGGCATTGCACAACCATGCCCGCTTTACGTTCTTCTCAGTCATTGAAAAGAACACGCCCAGCTTCGCAAATTGCTGGAAGTGCTCAAAAACATCATTTAATAAATAAAATGTTTCTACTCTATTGCATATTCCTCTCGTATGTAGCATTTACGAATAATGATCATTAATTAACTTTATTTTTACAGAAACGCCGCGCTATCAACTGTAACCACGACGCCCGACATCGACATCGCACACCAGACAAAATCGACTTCTACAAGCGTAAATGAAATCATCTATAATCTCACACAGCATATCTTCAAAGTACGTAGACTTAAATAATTGTACAGTTCTGCACAATAAATATATTTACGATTTTCGACCTCAATTCTAAGAAATAAACTCAATATTGTATACATGTTTATGATGCCGAGTGAGTGGCATAACATACTTGAAAAGAATCACAGGCGCGTTGCCAACCCTTCATTAACTTGGAGATTCATTGTACCTATTAACAGCTAGGGACATGTGCAAATCCCACACTCTTAACACGGCGCATTCTCGAGAGCTTTCGCGAGCTTGCTCACCACCAGGAACACAACACCACATACTTGTATTATAGCTGCGGTCATCTTTAAAAACAGCGGAGGTACTTGTCCAATTGTAAAGTGCTCCAAATACAACATCTCTCTCATTGCAAGTAATATTCTATAAACGATACATAACACTCTTTTCACAGGAGTAGTGGCTATAGGCAATAAACACTTGTTGTATGATATTTAAGCATTACTTAATTTTTACAGAGACGATAAACATTCAATTACAAAATATACCGCATGCGAGACACCTCACGGCGACGCCGAGAGCAGAATCAACCGCTTCAAACATAAGAAAAACCAATCAAGACCTAAAGCAACGTATTTTGTAAGTAATCATATAAAATATAGATATACATTTTATTATATTATACCTAAACACCGAGATATACGCCGCCCCCGACCATCGTTATCAATGGACCCTTGCAAAAATTAAATTTACCCTAAAATGCAAATTTCTCAATTTTTTTTATAACGACAGTGACAAACAAGTATACGGGTCCACCTAACGGTGGACATATCGCAGCCTAGAGGTCTGCAAGGAAACATGTGCACGTTGTCGACTCTTTATACTATTTGAGGATGCAACGTAAATTTGCTTAAGAGCTTTTAGCATCATTAAAAAGTACTCTTGAATTGATTTTTACTTCACTTCAACTATTTATAATACCCAGGTAAATAAGACGATGCACAGCTACTCTATTCTGTCACCACATAGGGAGTTCCAATAACATGAAATGTACATACTGAATCATATCAGAATTCACATATTAAAGGACTAGGGGGTGGTGCATTCAATAAATTACCTGTTTTTTTCTTTTCAGAATGAACAGCAATTTGGATCGACTGCCGCGCAGCCTTCACTTCACTAACCTGTGAACTCGGCCAGCCTCACCATCATTTACCCAATTTTACTAATTCAATTTATACTTGATAAATATTTTATCCGTTTATCGTTTTGTTTAATAAATATGTATGCAATTAATCGTTTTCATTTGTTACTTATTGATATTTATGTAAACATGATTATACATACCGAATAATGACTAATTTTGGTATATATAAACGTATTTACACAAATCTCAACTGCTTACATAAACAAATAATAGGCTTTTAGTAAAATCCACCTCGCCACGTTCAAGCATTTGTTTCAGGATACAATATAATACAGGTTTATTTTACTAACGGGCTTTTTGTACACTTCATATATTATAAAACTCTAGCACTCCACCTAACACCATAAGTTTTAAGTGTGTTTTTAAAGCAATATAATTTCATAAAACACTCACTGCGCACCAATAAATACTAATATCCGCAAAACAAATGTTAATTGCATATCACAGTTGCTCACTTTGACATGAAATTAATATTTTACCCTGCAAATAAGCAGGTTTAGGTTGTTAGGTTTTTTTTTTTTATATGCCTTTAAATAGAAGCTGTTTTTAAAACAAAACGTTTTACCAGACACGACCATGAAATCTATTATACTAACTACGCAATGCCATCAATAATCAACAAGCATGATTGCATTTTGGTAGCCAAGCATTATTAGCTAAAACCAAAAAAATAATCCTTATTTGTATTGACAACCGATGTAACAGTATCTATTAACCGAGAGCGACACAGTCTTCTATCAATTACAGGGCTGCTGCCCATATTAGGTTAGTCATAGTTTTGTGCATCTCGAATATAAGATGACATATGCTCTGGTCTCCTATAAACGCCATCGGCGGCTTACAGTGTCACGTCGTACGCTGCATCACAATGCATACTAAAGAGATATATGTACTGTTATGGTCTGTCAGGGCCTAACAGTACAGCTCTATAGTAAGCATTATGACTCAGCGTGCGGCGTTAACGCTGTAAGCGGCCGATGGCGTTTATAGGTGACCAGGGCCATGGCTAATTTTGCTCATTGATTTAATACAATATTATGTTAGGCACCTACCACCAAGCTGATCTCATGATGAAGACAGGTGGGATGTGAGCGATAATCTTCACAAGACCCATTATTGCTTGGGGCATTATTACAGATCCACCTATGCTAATTTTTACAGTACATATTAAAACTTTCAAATTTAACCATGTAAAAACTATAACATGCAACTCCTAGAATCGTTTTCCTTTTTTTTCTTCTTTTATGACTGCAGCTTCTAGGGCTGCCTGGCTCTCAAGGGGTTAGAGGGGTGGGCTTGGGGCAGCCAACCAGATGATAAAATGTCATTTGTAAGAGGGTGAGAACAAAGTGAGTTGATAAATTTCGGCTCAACGAGCTCCGCGTAGGGCCGAAGGCCCGAAGCGTCCCATTAGAGCAATATAATTTCATAAAACACTCACTGCGCACCAATAAATACTAATATCCGCAAAACAAATGTTAATTGCATATCACAGTTGCTCACTTTGACATGAAATTAATATTTTACCCTGCAAATAAGCAGGTTTAGGTTGTTAGGTTTTTTTTTTATATGCCTTTAAATAGAAGCTGTTTTTAAAACAAAACGTTTTACCAGACACGACCACGAAATCTATTATACTAACTACGCAAAGCCATCAATAATCAATAAGCATGATTGCATTATTGGTAGCCAAACATTATTAGCTAAAACCAAAAAAATAATCTTTATTTGTATTGACAACCGATATAACAGTATCTATTAACTTAGAGCGACACAGTCTTCTATCAATTACAGGGCTGCTGCGCATATTAGGTTAGTCATAGTTTTGTGCATCTCGAATATAAGATGACATATGCTCTGGTCTCCTATAAACGCCATCGGCGGCTTACAGTGTCACGTCGTACGCTGCGTCACAATGCATACTAAAGAGATATATGTACTGTTATGGTCTGTCAGAGCCTAACAGTACAGCTCTATAGTAAGCATTATGACTCAGCGTGCGGCGTTAACGCTGTAAGCGGCCGATGGCGTTTATAGGTGACCAGGGCCATAGCTAATTTTGCTCATTGATTTAATACAATATTATGTTAGGCACCTACCACCGAGCTGATCTCATGATGAAGACAGATGGGATGATATGGAAATGGCAAGCTAATAACGCTAATAGCAAACTCTTAAATTACACATGATAAAAAAGCATCGTGTTTAGGCTGATTATTCAATTCATTTATAATGTAGGTGTTACAATAACCATGTTTATTGTGCGAAAGATGTTAAAATGTAATAATAAGTTATTAATTAATTTCATTTATGTTTCCATTTCTGTGTATAGATGGCGCTAAATTTAATATAATCACTTATGTTTCAATATTACCTGTCGAGATGGTCCTTTTAATATAAACACTGAAGAAGGTAGTCTTCTCTTCTCTTCTTCATCTTTTCTCTAACATTATAAAGACATAGCTACATTGAAGCTATACCTACTTATTACACAATTCATAGATGGAAGAAATAAATTCCGTCGCTTAAGGAATTAATTCCAGTCAAGAATTGAGCAGCGAATTTTAATAATGTTGAATTTTACGCTATTCATTGATCGTAAACGTCGCTATTTATAATGCCATTAGCTTGAAATTGTTATAGCAATGTATGGTAGGTATTTTGTTTTCTAGGCAATACTTGCAACTGAATTTTAGCACCGTTATCCTCAACCTACTGAACTGATATTTAGAATATATAATATTAGGGTGTCATCAAGCTGTTCTGATGATGAAAACAGAAAAGGTGACCATAGCAACTCCTTAATTATACAAGATAAACCCATCGTGTTTGGACTCATTGGAACCGCCTTTTAACGCCCATACGGTCATCCCCCCACCCCCCCACCCCCACACTTTCACAAGAAAGACAGAGTGCAACTCCCGCCTCGCAAATCTCTCTCCCGCTCTCCGCTTCCCATTGCAGATTTTTAAATCTCCAAACCCTTTTCTGTGACAAACTCGCCCCTCCCCTCCCCCTCCCCTCTCCGACGTAAAAGTCAAAATACAAGACAAAAAAACAAAAAACAAAAAAAGAGACCACAGAGTACCGCGGGGCGCTCGCGCCCCGCGCACCACGCGAAAAACTAGTTAATACTATATAAAGCTGCAATACGACTCATTTCTCACGTATAGAATTGTTCTCCCAGAAGGAGCACTCCTGGGTACAGATGATGTATGGAAAAAGTGTGCGGTCTACCTCCGTGACCCCCAGAAAAATCTGACTTTCGAGCTACGTGGGAAAACGAAAAAGTTGGACACCTGCCCGCCGAAACGGTGCCAGATGGGTGGGGGGTGCTCGACCAAATGTCATAGGGAACCGCGAGCGATTTGGTGGGGTGACATTTTTTTTGCCAAAAAATGACTTTTTTTTTTGGCCAAATTTTCAAAATGGTCGGAGAGAGCTGCAAGTCGGTGGGTGGAGTGATATGGGTCCCCGGATCCCAAAAAAAGTTTTTTTTTTTTCTAGCGCCAAAAAAAAATTTGTATGGAAAACCGAAACGGAGCGAGATAGGTATGAGGTGCTCGACCAAATGTCATAGGGAACTGCCGGGCGAAAAAAACTGCATTAAAATTTTTGCCAAAAAATGAAATTTTTTTTTTGGCAAAAATTCAAAATGGTCGGAGCGCGCTGAGATTTTGCATGCGGAGAGATACCGGTCCCCTGATTCCAAAAGTGGAAAAAATTTTTTCGTAGCTCGAAAAAAAATTTGTATGGGAAATTGTTTGGCCCCCCCTAAAAGCCAAACGGTGAGAGATGGGTGGGAGGTGCTCGACCAAATGTCATAGGAAATTGCCAAATGAAAAAAACTGCATTAAAATTTTTGCCAAAAAATGATATTTTTTTTTTGGCCAAAATTCAAAATGGTCGGAGCGCGCTGAGATTTTGCATGCGGAGAGATACCGGTCCCCTGATTCCAAAAATGTAAAAATTTTTTTCGTAGCTTGAAAAAAAATTTGTATGGGAAATTGTTTGGCCCCCCCTAAAAGCCAAACGGTGAGAGATGGGTGGGAGGTGCTCGACCAAATGTCGTAGGGAATTGCCGAATGAAAAAAACTGCATTAAAATTTTTGCCAAAAAATGAAATTTTTTTTTTTTGGCAAAAATTCAACATGGTCCGAGCGCGTTGAGATTTGGCACGCGGAGACTTGGGGGGCCCAAGAATATGTTAAAGAAAAAAAAAATTGAAAAAATCCAAAATGGCGGCCTCCAGGGGCAAAACCATTTCCGAGTAGTTTTTGCGAGCCCGAAGGGCGAGCTTCAGGCCGCGAGGCCGCAGGTCGAGCCCGGCGGAGGGCCGAAGGCCCGGAGCCTCCATAAGAGTACCCAGGCACGTCCCCCCCCTCAAATTTTTGGCGAGGCCGAAGGCCGAGCTGCGGGAGCCCCGAACAAAGGAAAATCCTATATAAGTACAAGGTTTCGCGAGCCAGAAGGGCGAGCTTCAGGCCGCGAGGCCGCAGGCCGAGCTCGGCGGAGGGCCGCAGTCCCGGAGCCTCACCCCGAGCGTCCAAGCGAGCCCCCCCCAAGCAATTTCGCGAGGCCGAAGGCCGAGCTGCTAGAGGAAGGGGTTGCTCAACTATTCATGTGCCCCGTGTAACTTACAAGCGAACCTGAGGGCCGAGGTCAAGCGAGGCCGAAGGCCGAGCTCCGCGTAGGGCCGATGGCCCGAAGCGTCCCATCAGAGCGCGCTCTCCGCGCGAGCCCGAGGGCCGCTTGTGGCCCGAAGGGCGAGCCCACGCGGACACTCGTCACTCCCGTCACTCTTACAAGCGAAACCTGAGGGCCGAAGGCGCGGCGAGGCCAAGCGAGGCCGAAGGCCGAGCTCCGCGTGGGGCCGAAGGCCCGAAGCGTCCCATTAGAGCGCGTTTTGTCTCTGTGAGGCCCAACACGCGAACTCGAGAGCCGAAGGCTCTCGAGTGAGCGATAATCTTTACAATGCCGATTATGGCTTGGGGCAGATCTTCAGACCCATTTACACGAACTCGAGAGCCGAAGGCTCTCGGGTGAGCGATAATCTTTACAATGCCGATTATGGCTTGGGGCAGATCTTCAGACCCATTTACGCGAACTCGAGAGCCGAAGGCTCTCGGGTGAGCGATAATCTTTACAAGGCCGATTAAGGCTTGGAGCAGATCTGCAGACCCATTTATGCGAACTCGAGAGCCGAAGGCTCTCGGGTGAGCGATAATCTTTACAATGCCGAATATGGCTTGGGGCAGATCTTCAGACCCATTTACGCGAACTCAAGAGCCGAAGGCTCTCGGGTGAGCGATAATCTTTACAAGGTCGATTAAGGCTCGGAGCAGATCTTCAGACCCATTTACGCGAACTCGAGAGCCGAAGGCTCTCGGGTGAGCGATAATCTTTACAATGCCGATTATCGCTTGGGGCAGATCTTCAGACCCATTTACGCGAACTCGAGAGCCGAAGGCTCTCGGGTGAGCGGTAATCTTTACAAGGCCGATTAAGGCTTGGAGCAGATCTGCAGACGCATTTACGCGAACTCGAGAGCCGAAGGCTCTCGGGTGAGCGATAATCTTTACAAGGTCGATTTAGGCTTGGAGCAGATCTGCGGACCCATTTACGCGAACTCGAGAGCCGAAGGCTCTCGGGTGAGCGATAATCTCACAAGACCCGTTATTGCTTGGGGCAGGCATTATTATGAGCGATAATCTTTACAATGCCGATTATGGCTTGGGGCAGATCTTCAGACCCATTTACGCGAACTCGAGCGCCGAAGGCTCTCGGGTGAGCGATAATCTTTACAAGGCCGATTAAGGCTCGGAGCAGATCTGCAGACACATTTACGCGAACTCGAGAGCCGAAGGCTCTCGGGTGAGCGATAATCTTTACAAGGCCGATTAAGGCTTGGAGCAGATCTGCAGACCCATTTATGCGAACTCGAGAGCCGAAGGCTCTCGGGTGAGCGATAATCTTTACAATGCCGAATATGGCTTGGGGCAGATCTTCAGACCCATTTACGCGAACTCGAGAGCCGAAGGCTCTCGGGTGAGCGATAATCTTTACAAGGCCGATTAAGGCTTGGAGCAGATCTGCAGACGCATTTACGCGAACTCGAGAGCCGAAGGCTCTCGGGTGAGCGATAATCTTTACAAGGTCGATTAAGGCTTGGAGCAGATCTGCGGACCCATTTACGCGAACTCGAGAGCCGAAGGCTCTCGGGTGAGCGATAATCTTCACAAGACCCGTTATTGCTTGGGGCAGGCATTATTATGAGCGATAATCTTTACAATGCCGATTATGGCTTGGGGCAGATCTTCAGACCCATTTACGCGAACTCGAGAGCCGAAGGCTCTCGGGTGAGCGATAATCTTTACAAGGCCGATTAAGGCTCGGAGCAGATCTGCAGACACTTACGCGAACTCGAGAGCCGAAGGCTCTCGGGTGAGCGATAATCTTTACAAGGCCGATTAAGGCTTGGGGCAGATCTTCAGACCCATTTACGCGAACTCGAGAGCCGAAGGCTCTCGGGTGAGTGATAATCTTTACAAGGTCGATTAAGGCTTGGAGCAGATCTGCAGACCCATTTACGCGAACTCGAGAGCCGAAGGCTCTCGGGTGAGCGATAATCTTCACAAGACCCGTTATTGCTTGGGGCAGGCATTATTATGAGCGACAATCTTTACAATGCCGATTATGGCTTGGGGCAGATCTTCAGACCTATTTACGCGAACTCGAGAGCCGAAGGCTCTCGGGTGAGCGATAATCTTTGCAAGGCCGATTAAGGCGTGGAGCAGATCTGCAGACCCATTTACGCGAACTCGAGAGCCGAAGGCTCTCGGGTGAGCGATAATCTTTACAATGCCGATTATGGATAATCTTTACAAGGTCGATTAAGGCTTGAAGCAGACCTGCAGACCCATTTACGCGAACTCGAGAGCCGAAGGCTCTCGGGTGAGCGATAATCTTTACAAGGCCGATTAAAGCTTGGAGCAGATCTGCAGACCCATTTAGCGAACTCGAGAGCCGAAGGCTCTTGGGTGAGCGATAATCTTTACAAGGCCGATTAAGGCTTGGAGCAGATCTGCAGACCCATTTACGCGAACTCGAGAGCCGAAGGCTCTCGGGTGAGCGATAATCTTTACAAGGCCAAATAAGGCTTGGGGCAGATCTTCAGACCCATTTACGCGAACTCGAGAGCCGAAGGCTCTCGGGTGAGCGATAATCTTCACAGGACCCGTTATTGCTTGGGGCAGGCATTATTATGAGCGATAATCTTTACAATGCCGATTATGGCTTGGGGCAGATCTTCAGATCCATTTACATATCTGCGATAATCTTTACAAGGCCGATTAAGGCTTGGAGCAGATCTGCAGACCCATTCACGCGAACTCGAGAGCCGAAGGCTCTCGGGTGAGCCATAATCTTTACAAGGCCGATTATGGATAATTTTTACAAGGTCGATTAAGGCTTGGAGCAGATCTGCAGACTCATTTACGCGAACTCGAGAGCCGAAGGCTCTCGGGTGAACGATAATCTTTACAAGGCCGATTAAGGCTTGGAGCAGATCTGCAGACCCATTTACGCGAACTCGAGAGCCGAAGGCTCTCGGGTGAGCGATAATCTTTACAAGGCCGATTAAGGCTTGGAGCAGATCTTCAGACCCATTTACGCGAACTCGAGAGCCGAAGGCTCTCGGGTGAGCGATAATCTTTACAAGGTCGATTATGGCTTGGAGCAGATCTCCAGACCCATTTATGCGAACTCGAGAGCCGAAGGCTCTCGGGTGAGCGATAATCTTTACAAGGCCGATTATGGCTTGGGGCAGATCTTCAGACCCATTTACGCGAACTCGATAGCCGAAGGCTCTCGGGTGAGCGATAATCTTCACAGGACCCGTTATTGCTTGGGGCAGGCATTATTATGAGCGATAATCTTTACAATGCCGGTTATGGCTTGGGGCAGATCTTCAGACCTATTTACGCGAACTCGAGAGCCGAAGGCTCTCGGGTGAGCGATAATTTTTACAAGGCCGATTAAGGCTTGGAGCAGATCTGCAGACCCATTTACGCGAACTCGAGAGCCGAAGGCTCTCGGGTGAGCGATAATCTTCACAGGACCCGTTATTGCTTGGGGCAGGCATTATTATGAGCGATAATCTTTACAATGCCGATTATGGCTTGGGGCAGATCTTCAGATCCATTTACATATCTGCGATAATCTTTACAAGGCCGATTAAGGCTTGGAGCAGATCTGCAGACCCATTCACGCGAACTCGAGAGCCGAAGGCTCTCGGGTGAGCCATAATCTTTACAAGGCCGATTATGGATAATTTTTACAAGGTCGATTAAGGCTTGGAGCAGATCTGCAGACTCATTTACGCGAACTCGAGAGCCGAAGGCTCTCGGGTGAACGATAATCTTTACAAGGCCGATTAAGGCTTGGAGCAGATCTGCAGACCCATTTACGCGAACTCGAGAGCCGAAGGCTCTCGGGTGAGCGATAATCTTTACAAGGCCGATTAAGGCTTGGAGCAGATCTTCAGACCCATTTACGCGAACTCGAGAGCCGAAGGCTCTCGGGTGAGCGATAATCTTTACAAGGTCGATTATGGCTTGGAGCAGATCTCCAGACCCATTTATGCGAACTCGAGAGCCGAAGGCTCTCGGGTGAGCGATAATCTTTACAAGGCCGATTATGGCTTGGGGCAGATCTTCAGACCCATTTACGCGAACTCGATAGCCGAAGGCTCTCGGGTGAGCGATAATCTTCATAAGACCCGTTATTGCTTGGGGCAGGCATTATTATGAGCGATAATCTTTACAAGGTCGATTAAGGCTTGGAGCAGATCTGCAGACCCATTTACGCGAACTCGAGAGCCGAGGGCTCTCGGGTGAGCCATAATCTTCACAGGACCCGTTATTGCTTGGGGCAGGCATTATTATGAGCGATAATCTTTACAATGCCGGTTATGGCTTGGGGCAGATCTTCAGACCTATTTACGCGAACTCGAGAGCCGAAGGCTCTCGGGTGAGCGATAATTTTTACAAGGCCGATTAAGGCTTGGAGCAGATCTGCAGACCCATTTACGCGAACTCGAGAGCCGAAGGCTCTCGGGTGAGCGATAATCTTCACAAGACCCATTATTGCTTGGGGCATTATTACAGATCCACCTACGCTAATTTTTACAGTACCTACATATTAAATCTTTCAAATTTAACTATGTAAAAACTATAACATGCAACTCCTAGAATCGTTTTCCTTTTTTTCTTCTTTTATGGCTGCAGCTTCTTGGGCTGCCTGGCTCTCAAGGGGTTAGAGGGGCGGGCTTGGGGCAGCCAACCAGAGGATAAAATGTCATTTGTAAGAGGGTGAGAACAAAGTGAGTTGATAAATTTCGGCTCAACGAGCTCCGCGTAGGGCCGAAGGCCCGAAGCGTCCCATTAGAGCAATATAATTTCATAAAACACTCACTGCGCACCAATAAATACTAATATCCGCAAAACAAATGTTAATTGCATATCACAGTTGCTCACTTTGACATGAAATTATTATTTTACCCTGCAAATAAGCAGGTTTAGGTTGTTAGGTTTTTTTTTTTTATGTGCCTTTAAAAAGAAGCTGTTTTTAAAACAAAACGTTTTACCAGACACGACCATGAAATCTATTATACTAACTACGCAATGCCATCAATAATCAACAAGCATGATTGCATTATTGGTAGCCAAGCATTATTAGCTAAAACCAAAAAAATAATCTTTATTTGTATTGACAACCGATATAACAGTATATTAACTTAGAGCGACAAGGCCGATTTAAGGCTTGGAGCAGATCTGCAGACCCACTTACGCGAACTCGAGAGCCGAAGGCTCTCGGGTGAGCGATAATCTTTACAATGCCGATTAAGGCTTGGAGCAGATCTGCAGACTCATTTACGCGAACTCGAGAGCCGAAGGCTCTCGGGTGAGCGATAATCTTTACAAGGCCCGTTATTGCTTGGGGCAGGCATTATTATGAGCGATAATCTTTACAATGCCGATTATGGCTTGGGGCAGATCTTCAGACCCATTTACGCGAACTCGAGAGCCGAAGGCTCTCGGGTGAGCGATAATCTTTACAAGGTCGATTAAGGCTTGGAGCAGATCTGCAGACCCATTTACGCGAACTCGAGAGCCGGAGGCTCTCGGGTGAGCGATAATCTTTACAAGGTCGATTAAGGCTTGGAGCAGATCTGCAGACCCATTTACGCGAGCTCGAGAGCCGAAGGCTCTCGGGTGAGCGATAATCTTCACAAGACCCGTTATTGCTTGGGGCAGGTATTATTATGAGCGATAATCTTTACAATGCCGATTATGGCTTGGGGCAGATCTTCAGACCCATTTACGCGAACTCGAGAGCCGAAGGCTCTCGGGTGAGCGATAATCTTTACAAGGCCGATTAAGGCTTGGAGCAGATCTGCAGACCCATTTACGCGAACTCGAGAGCCGAAGGCTCTCGGGTGAGCGATAATCTTTACAAGGCCGATTAAGGCTTGGAGCAGATCTGCAGACCCATTTACGCGAACTCGAGAGCCGAAGGCTCTCGGGTGAGCGATAATCTTCACAAGACCCGTTATTGCTTGGGGCAGGTATTATTATGAGCGATAATCTTTACAATGCCGATTATGGCTTGGGGCAGATCTTCAGACCCATTTACGCGAACTCGAGAGCCGAAGGCTCTCGGGTGAGCGATAATCTTTATAAGGCCGATTAAGGCTTGGAGCAGATCTGCAGACCCATTTACGCGAACTCGAGAGCCGAAGGCTCTCGGGTGAGCGATAATCTTTACAAGGCCGATTAAGGCTTGGAGCAGATCTGCAGACCCATTTACGCGAACTCGAGAGCCGAAGGCTCTCGGGTGAGCGATAATCTTCACAAGACCCGTTATTGCTTGGGGCAGGCATTATTATGAGCGATAATCTTTACAATGCCGATTATGGCTTGGGGCAGATCTTCAGACCTATTTACGCGAACTCGAGAGCCGAAGGCTCTCGGGTGAGCGATAATCTTTACAAGGCCGATTATGGCTTGGAGCAGATCTGCAGACCCATTTACGCGAACTCGAGAGCCTTCGGCTCTCGGGTGAGCGATAATCTTTACAAGGCCGATTAAGGCTTGGAGCAGATCTGCAGACCCATTTACGCGAACTCGAGAGCCGAAGGCTCTCGGGTGAGCGATAATCTTTACAAGGCCGATTAAGGCTTGGGGCAGATCTTCAGACCCATTTACGCGAACTCGAGAGCCGAAGTAACATGCAACTCCTAGAATCGTTTTCCTTTTTCTCTTCTTTTATGGCTGCAGCTTCTAGGGCTGCCTGGCTCTCAAGGGGTTAGAGGGGTGGGCTTGGGGCAGCCAACCAGATGATAAAATGTCATTTGTAAGAGGGTGAGAACAAAGTGAGTTGATAAATTTCGGCTCAACGAGCTCCGCGTAGGGCCGAAGGCCCGAAGCGTTCCACCAGAGCAATATAATTTCATAAAACACTCACTGCGCACCAATAAATACTAATATCCGCAAAACAAATGTTAATTGCATATCACAGTTGCTCACTTTGACATGAAATTAATATTTTACCCTGCATATAAGCAGGTTTAGGTTGTTAGGTTTTTTTTTTTATATGCCTTTGAATAGAAGCTGTTTTTAAAACAAAACGTTTTACCAGACACGACCATGAAATCTATTATACTAACTACGCAATGCCATCAATAATCAACAAGCATGATTGCATTATTGGTAGCCAAGCATTATTAGCTAAAATCAAAAAAATAATCTTTATTTGTATTGACAACCGATATAACAGTATCTATTAACTTAGAGCGACACAGTCTTCTATCAATTACAGGGCTGCTGCGCATATTAGGTTAGTCATAGTTTTGTGCATCTCGAATATAAGATGACATATGCTCTGGTCTCCTATAAAAGCCATCGGCGGCTTACAGTGTCACGTCGTACGCTGCGTCACAATGCATACTAAATAGATATATTGTACTGTAATGGTCTGTCAGGGCCTAACAGTACAGCTCTATAGTAAGCATTATGACTCAGCGTGCGGCGTTAACGCTGTAAGCGGCCGATGGCGTTTATAGGTGACCAGGGCCATAGCTAATTTTGCTCATTGATTTAATACGATATTATGTTAGGCACCTACCACCGAGCTGATCTCATGATGAAGACAGATGGGATAGTATGGAAATGGCAAGCTAATAACGCTATTAGCAAACTCTTAAATTACACATGATAAAAAAGCATCGTGTTTAGGCTGATTATTCAATTCATTTATAATGTAGGTGTTATAATGGGGATCCATCATTTTACCGAAAATCGTTACATCGATTATCATTTCCCATAACACTATTCGCAGAATTTTATTATCACTTAGGAATCATTCAACGAACTTCGTTAGATCGCTCAAACAGTTGCTCGAATTACCTTTTACACAAGAATCAACTCATCGAATTTTAATTCAGTATTTTATTTGTTCATCGACGTAGTCGTTCATCGAATGGCCTTTAGTATAATTTTGGTTTAACGAAGGTTTCAGCTCCCAAAATTCTTATTACCTAGAACATCATTTCACCACTGTTTACTATTCTTGATATAAGTAAATCTAAAATTTTTTTTTTCTCAGATTCTTGGTGTACTCTGTAAAAGTACTCTTAAACAAAAATACTCAAAAACAAAAATTCCCAAAACCTAAAATGTACAAAAGACCTGTTAGGGCAAAACCGACTGTAATGCGGATAGGTTAGAAGATT
This sequence comes from Epiblema foenella, assembly GCA_963556455.1. Taxonomy (NCBI): domain Eukaryota; kingdom Metazoa; phylum Arthropoda; class Insecta; order Lepidoptera; family Tortricidae; genus Epiblema; species Epiblema foenella. The sequence goes on along the minus strand of OY747097.1, from coordinate 10,389,637 downwards.
AAGACGGGAGCTTTGCTCCCGTCTTAATCTTCGAGGTTATTTTTTTTATATAAGACCAGAAAGATTATACGCCTTGAAAAATCATGCTTGCTTGGTTGTTCGATGAAACATTGTTCTTGGAAAGAATACTATATGGAACGTACTATCTGTGAATCATGTTTCGTTAAATTAATACTATGAATAACGAATATTTCGATAAAAGGTAAATTCGATGTACCGTTACGCTACGATTAGAGACGGATTCGAAACGATTAACTATGAAAAGTGGTTCGATGATATAAAATGCAATGAATTGATGATTATGTGATTAGAAAAAAAAACCTAATGAAATTCGTTGAACAGTTTTCGGTGAAATGAAAATCGATGTAAGATATTTCGATAAAATAATAGACACCCGTGTTATAATAACCATGTTTATTGTACGAAAGATGTTAAAATGTAATAATAAGTTATTAATTAATTTCATTCATGTTTCCATTTCTGTGTATAGATGGCGCTAAATTTAATATAATCACTGTAGGTATTTCATTTATGTTTCAATATTACGTGTCGAGATGGTCCTTTTAATATAAACACTGAAGAAGGTAGTCTTCTCTTCTCTTCTTCATCTTTTCTCTAACATTATAAAGACATAGCTACATTGAAGCTATACCTACCTATTACACAATTCATAGATGGAAGAAATAAATTCCATCGCTTAAGGAATTAATTCCAGTCAAGAATTGAGCAGCGAATTTTAATAATGTTGAATTTTACGCTATTCATTGATCGTAAACGTCGCTATTTATAATGCCATTAGCTTGAAATTGTTATAGCAATGTATGGTAGGTATTTTGTTTTCTAGGCAATAATACTTGCAACTGAATTTTAGCACCGTTATCCTCAACCTACTGAACTGATATTTAGAATATTTGTACAAATTAGATGAAGATGCAATATTAGGGGTGTCATCGAACTGTTCTGATGATGAAAACAGAAAAGGTGACCATAGCAACTCCTTAATTATACAAGATAAACCCATCGTGTTTGGACTCATTAGAACCGCCTTTTAACGCCCATGCGGTTATCCCCCCACCCCCACACTTTCACAAGAAAGACAGAGTGCAACTCCCGTCTCGCAAATCTCTCTCCCGCTCTCCGCTTCCCATTGCAGATTTTTAAATCTCCAAACCCTTCTCCGTGACAAAGTCGCTCCTCTCCTCCCCCTCCCCTCTCCGACGTAAAGTCAAAGTACAAGACAAAAAAACAAAACAGAAAAGAAGAGAGCACAGAGTACCGCGGGGCGCTCGCGCCCCGCGCACCACGCGAAAAACTAGTTAATATTATATAAAGCTGCAATACCACTCATTTCTATTGACATAATTGTTCTCCCAAAAGGAGCACTCCTCGGTACAGATGATGTATGGAAAAAGTGTGCGGTCTACCTCCGTGACCTCCAGAAAAATCTGACTTTCGAGCTACCGCGCACAGGCACGAAATCGAGTGACGGCCCGCCGAAACGGTGCCAGATGGGTGGGGGGTGCTCGACCGAATGTCATAGGGAACCGCGAGCGATTTGGTGGGGTGACATTTTTTTTGCCAAAAAATGACTTTTTTTTTGGCCAAATTTTCAAAATGGTCGGAGAGAGCTACAAGTCGAAACGTAAGTAGATATGGGTCCCCGGATCCCAAAAAAAAATTTTTTTTTTTTCTAGCGCCAAAAAAAAATTTGTATGGAAAACCGAAACGGTGCGAGATAGGTATGAGGTGCTCGACCAAATGTCATAGGGAACTACCGGGCGAAAAAAACTGCATTAAAATTTTTGCCAAAAAATGAAATTTTTTTTTTGGCAAAAATTCAAAATGGTCGGAGCGCGCTGAGATTTTGCATGCGGAGAGATACCGGTCCCCTGATTCCAAAAGTGGAAAAATTTTTTTCGTAGCTCGAAAAAAAATTTGTATGGGAAATTGTTTGGCCCCCCCTAAAAGCCAAACGGTGAGAGATGGGTGGGAGGTGCTCGACCAAATGTCGTAGGGAATTGCCGGGTGAAAAAAACTGCATTAGAATTTTTGCCAACAAATGAAATTTTTTTTTTGGCCAAAATTCAAAATGGTCCGAGCGCGTTGAGATTTTGCATGCGGAGAGATACCGGTCCCCTGATTCCAAAAGTGGAAAAAATTTTTTCGTAGCCCGAAAAAAAATTTGTATGGGAAATTGTTTGGCCCCCCCTAAAAGCCAAACGGTGAGAGATGGGTAGGAGGTGCTCGACCAAATGTCGTAGGAAATTGCCGGGTGAAAAAAACTGCATTAAAATTTTTGCCAAAAAATGAAAATTTTTTTTTGGCCAAAATTCAAAATGGTCCGATCGCGCTGAGATTTGGCATGCGGGGACTCGGGGGGCCCAGGAATATGATCAAGAAAAAAAATTTGGAAAAATCTAAAATGGCGGCCTCCAGGGGCAAAACCATTTCCGAGTAGTTTTTGCGAGCCCGAAAGGCGAGCTTCAGGCCGCGAGGCCGCAGGCCGAGCCCGGCGGAGGGCCGAAGGCCCGAAGCCTCCATAAGAGTACCCGGGCACGTCCCCCCCTCAAATTTTTGGCGAGGCCGAAGGCCGAGCTGCGGGAGCCCCGAACAAAGGAAGATCCTATATGAGTACAAGGTATCGCGTGCCCGAAGGGCGAGCTCCAGGCCGCGAGGCCGCAGGCCGAGCTCGGCGGAGGGCCGTCGGCCCGGAGCCTCACCCCGAGCGTCCAAGCGAGTCCCCCCGAAGTAATTTTGCGAGGCCGAAGGCCGAGCTGCGAGAGGAAGGTGTTGCTCAACTATTCATATGCCCCGTGTAACTTACAAGCGAACCTGAGGGCCGCTTGCGGCCCTCAGGTGAGAGGCGAGGCCAAGCGAGGCCGAAGGCCGAGCTCCGCGTAGGGCCGAAGGCCCGATGCGTCCCATCAGAGCGCGCGAGCCCGAGGGCCGCTTGCGGCCCGAAGGGCGAGCCCACGCGGACACTCGCCACTCCCGTCACTCTTACAAGCGAAACCTGAGGGCCGAAGGCGCGGCGAGGCCAAGCGAGGCCGAAGGCCGAGCTCCGCGTAGGGTCGAAGGCCCGAAGCGTCCCATTAGAGCGCGTTTTGTCTCTGTGTGGCTCAACACGCGAACTCGAGAGCCGAAGGCTCTCGGGTGAGCGATAATCTTTACAATGCCGATTATGGCTTGGGGCAGATCTTCAGACCCATTTATGCGAACTCGAGAGCCCAAGGCTCTCGGGTGAGCGATAATCTTTACAAGGCCGATTAAGTCTTGGAGCAGATCTGCAGACCCATTTACGCGAACTCGAGAGCCGAAGGCTCTCGGGTGAGCGATAATCTTTACAAGGTCGATTAAGGCTTGGAGCAGATCTGCAGACCTATTTACGCGAACTCGAGAGCCGAAGGCTCTCGGGTGAGCGATAATCTTCACAAGACCCGTTATTGCTTGGAGCAGGCATTATTATGAGCGATAATCTTCACAAGACCCGTTATTGCTTTGGGCAGGCCTTATTATGAGCGATAATCTTTACAAGGTCGATTAAGGCTTGGAGCAGATCTGCAGAGCCATTTACGCGAACTCGAGAGCCGAAGGCTCTCGGGTGAGCGGTAATCTTAACAAGGTCGATTAAGGCTTGGAGCAGATCCGCAGACCCATTTACGCGAACTCGAGAGCCGAAGGCTCTCGGGTGAGCGATAATCTTCACAAGACCCGTTATTGCTTGGGGCAGGCATTATTATGAGCGATAATCTTTACAAGGCCGATTAAGTCTTGGAGCAGATCTGCAGACCCATTTACGCGAACTCGAGAGCCGAAGGCTCTCGGGTGAGCGATAATCTTTACAAGGTCGATTAAGGCTTGGAGCAGATCTGCAGACCCATTTACGCGAACTCGAGAGCCGAAGGCTCTCGGGTGAGCGATAATCTTAACAAGGTCGATTAAGGCTTGGAGCAGATCCGCAGACCCATTTACGCGAACTCGAGAGCCGAAGGCTCTCGGGTGAGCGATAATCTTCACAAGACCCGTTATTGCTTTGGGCAGGCCTTATTATGAGCGATAATCTTTACAAGGTCGATTAAGGCTTGGAGCAGATCTGCAGACCCATTTACGCGAACACGAAATCCGAAGGCTCTCGGGTGAGCGATAATCTTTACAAGGCCGATTAAGGCGTGGGGCAGATCTTCAGACCCATTTACGCGAACTCGAGAGCCGAAGGCTCTCGGGTGAGCGATAATCTTCACAAGACCCGTTATTGCTTGGGGCAGGCATTATTATGAGCGATAATCTTTACAATGCCGATTATGGCTTGGGGCAGATCTTCAGACCCATTTACGCGAACTCGAGAGCCGAAGGCTCTCGGGTGAGCGATAATCTTTACAAGGCCGATTAAGGCTTGGAGCAGATCTGCAGACCCATTTACGCGAACTCGAGAGCCGAAGGCTCTCGGGTGAGCGATAATCTTTACAATGCCGATTATGGCTTGGGGCAGATCTTCAGACCCATTTACGCGAACTCGAGAGCCGAAGGCTCTCGGGTGAGCGATAATCTTTACAAGGTCGATTAAGGCTTGGAGTAGATCTGCAGACCCATTTACGCGAACTCGAGAGCCGAAGGCTCTCGGGTGAGCGATAATCTTTACAAGGCCGATTAAGGCTTGGAGCAGATCTGCAGACCCATTTACGCGATCTCGAGAGCCGAAGGCTCTCGGGTGAGCGATAATCTTCACGAGACCCATTATTGCTTGGGGCAGGCATTATTATGAGCGATAATCTTTACAATGCCGATTATGGCTTGGGGCAGATCTTCAGAGCCATTTGCGCGAACTCGAGAGCCGAAGGCTCTCGGGTGAGCGATAATCTTTACAAGGTCGATTAAGGCTTGGAGCAGATCTGCAGACCCATTTACGCGAACTCGAGAGCCGAAGGCTCTCGGGTGAGCGATAATCTTTTCAAGGCTGTTTAAGGCTTGGAGCAGATCTGCAGACCCATTTACGCGAACTCGAAAGCCGAAGGCTCTCGGGTGAGCGATAATCTTCATAAGACCCGTTATTGCTTGGGGCAGGCATTATTATGAGCGATAATCTTTACAAGGTCGATTAAGGCTTGGAGCAGATCTTCAGACCCATTTACGCGAACTCGAGAGCCGAAGGCTCTCGGGTGAGCCATAATCTTCACAGGACCCGTTATTGCTTGGGGCAGGCATTATTATGAGCGATAATTTTTACAAGGCCGATTAAGGCTTGGAGCAGATCTGCAGACCCATTTACGCGAACTCGAGAGCCGAAGGCTCTCGGGTGAGCGATAATCTTTTCAAGGCTGTTTAAGGCTTGGAGCAGATCTGCAGACCCATTTACGCGAACTCGAAAGCCGAAGGCTCTCGGGTGAGCGATAATCTTCATAAGACCCGTTATTGCTTGGGGCAGGCATTATTATGAGCGATAATCTTTACAAGGTCGATTAAGGCTTGGAGCAGATCTTCAGACCCATTTACGCGAACTCGAGAGCCGAAGGCTCTCGGGTGAGCCATAATCTTCACAGGACCCGTTATTGCTTGGGGCAGGCATTATTATGAGCGATAATTTTTACAAGGCCGATTAAGGCTTGGAGCAGATCTGCAGACCCATTTACGCGAACCCGAGAGCCGAAGGCTCTCGGGTGAGCGATAATCTTCACAAGACCCATTATTGCTTGGGGCATTATTACAGATCCACCTACGCTAAGTTTTACAGTACATATTAAATCTTTCAAATTTAACTATGTAAAAACTATAACATGCAACTCCTAGAATCGTCTCTTTTTTTTTCTTTTATGGCTGCAGCTTCTAGGGCTGCCTGGCTCTCAAGCGGTTAGAGGGGTGGGCTTGGGGCAGCCAACCAGATGATAAAATGTCATTTGTAAGAGGGTGAGAACAAAGTGAGTTGATAAATTTCGGCTCAACGAGCTCCGCGTAGGGCCGAAGGCCTGAAGCGTCCCATTAGAGCAATATAATTTCATAAAACACTCACTGCGCACCAATAAATACTAATATCCGCAAAACAAATGTTAATTGCATATCACAGTTGCTCATTTTGTCATGAAATTAATATTTTACCCTGCAAATAAGCAGGTTTAGGTTGTTAGGTTTTTTTTTTATATGCCTTTAAATAGAAGCTGTTTTTAAAACAAAACGTTTTACCAGACACGACCATGAAATCTATTATACTAACTACGCAATGCCATCAATAATCAACAAACATGATTGCATTATTAGCTAAAACCAAAAAAATAATCTTTATTTGTATTGACAACCGATATAACAGTATCTATTAAGCAGACCCATTTACGCGAACTCGAGAGCCGAAGGCTCTCGGGTGAGCGATAATCTTCACAGGACCCATTATTGCTTGGGGCATTATTACAGATCCACCTACGCTAATTTTTACAGTACATATTAAATCTTTCAAATTTAACTATGTAAAAACTATAACAAGCAATTCCTAGAATCGTTTTCCTTTTTTTCTTCTTTTATGGCTGCAGCTTTCTTCTTTTATGGCTGCAGCTTCTAGGGCTGCCTGGCTCTTAAGGGGTTAGAGGGGTGGGTTTGGGGCAGCCAACCAAATGATAAAATGTCATTTTAAGAGGGTGAGAAACAACTGAGTGGATAAATTTAGTATTTAGTATTGAAAAAAAAAATTGTTACATATATTATTATTCTTTATAATGGCTAGATATGTTTAAATATTTTTTTTATACAAATAATAATTCCTGGTACAACAGTGACACTCATTTAGCCTTAACTTACTATTTACAGTTATAGCGGGCACCGTCAGATACTTTTTTAGATTTATAGCAATTACCGTCAGTTTCTCTTTACATGTTTTTCTATCAAAAAACATTAGAATAAGTTCAAATATTACATTTATTATTTTATTTCTCTGGTTTTCATTAGGCCAATAATGTAGAATAAATAACTAAGTACAGCAATTGTGAAACAAAAGGGGCTATTGTTTAGTATAACATTGTTATATAAAATACTTTACCAAAATCAATGGAAGACACATATATGGAATTATGCTAAAGATCAAATATTACACATGCTTTCAAAACATTTTATTATTTCATTAATTACATTTTCAGTTTTTGTAGACTTTTAACTCTGTTATATTTTACCACAGTCGCACACTATAATTGATCTTTGTTGGCGTTCATGAAAGATATCACTTGCAACGATAAAAATTAAGTTTATGTAAACGCCGGCTTCGTCAGGTTCGTACAAAAAACAGGCAGCAGAATGGATTCATGGAGTTCTTTCAGAAACACTTCAGGTATTTTCTTGAAATCTTCGACTGTTCCTTAGTTAGACGTGCATAAGTCTTTGATTAAAAGGAAATCTGAAAAGAATAAAAGGAAATGTTATCGTAAAGTTTATTTACAAGAAAAAGCAGGTAATACGTTATATGACCACATCATTAATTACTTACATTCATTTGTCCTTTGATTGAGCATAATCAAGCTAATGCAGCAAATCGTTGATATTTTCCCACGTCCTTTCAAATCACAATTAACGCAAATTTCATGTAAATATTTCTTAAATTATCTTATAAACACGACGACAACACGTAGTCTGAAAACAATAATATTAATTCTGCCACAGATAAAGTACAAATACAAACGTCACTGTCAGTGCGTTTGCGCAAGGAGTATAGAGTATATAATAAAATTTGCTGCTTGATGTTGGCAATCCATGTTTACTATACAATTTTATTAGGAAATGAACGGATACTCTCTATTTGAGATTTTTTTAATAATATACTAATAGTAACATTTTCGGTTCTAAATGGATTATTATCCCTTACCTAAAATTAATTCATTATTTAAAATAAATTTCATGTGTTTAAATAAGAGGGACAGGGATATTTTTTTTCTGATTCTAACTATTGTTGCATTATTTCTTTTAGAGGTCAGGTCACTACATAATTGTTGTAAAAATTATTGTTGTATTAATAAGAATGATACTGCAATACTCTCAATATATTCGATTTCTTTTATTTGTAATTTCTAATAAGAATCTTATTTGATTTCCTACAAACAAAGATTTATATTTCTGATATGTTATGGGTTACCAGAAATTAGATAAATCAGGAATCGATACTAAAGTAATCGATGCATGATAAAGTAAATCGATGCATTAGTGTAATTATTACGTTCGATACTTTTTCGATTCTTATGCCATTTTTTGTATCTTTTCGAAGCTATTATTGATACACTTATTAGTCTTTTCCTTAAATGTGGACATATTTATGAAATATCACACCACATGATTTTTTTATACAATATATAATATAATATTCAAACAGTCGGATCAGTATTATAATTACAATTATTTCGTCACATTAGAAGCGATATCTAGATTGAGTTGCTTATTTCTTCATTAGGGGCCTGTTAACATGGTGTTTTATTATCAAAATACTGGAATATCAATAGTATCGTGATTTTCAAATTTCTTCGCCATTATACCATTTATGTCTTTAGAGGTTACTATAATTACATACCTCTCAATTTGTCACAATACTACTACTATTACCCTATCGGCGGAGTGACCCAAAGAGGATCATGGCCTCCGAAACGAGAGCACGCCACCTTTCCCGATCATGCGTCGCTTCCTGCAAGTCTTTAACCTGAAAATGACGTAAGTCCGCCTCCACACTGTCCTCCTGCATGACAATACCTGGGCCGGCCAACCGGGCGGCGACCACTCGTGATCTTCACAGGACCCGTTATTGCTTGGGGCAGGCATTATTATGATCGATAATCTTTACAATGCCGATTATGGCATGGGGCAGATCTTCAGACCCATTTACGCGAACTCGAGAGCCGAAGGCTCTCGGGTGAGCGATAATCTTTACAAAGCCGATTAAGGCTTGGAGCAGATCTGTAGACCCATTTACGCGAACTCGAGAGCCGAAGGCTCTCGGGTGAGCGATAATCTTCACAAGACCCATTATTGCTTGGGGCATTATTACAGATCCACCTACGCTAATTTTAACAGTACATATTAAATCTTTCAAATTTAACTATGTAAAAACTATAACATGCAACTCCTAGAATCATTTTCCTTTTTTTCTTCTTTTATGGCTGCAGCTTCTTGGGCTGCCTGGCTCTCAAGGGGTTAGAGGGGCGGGCTTGGGGCAGCCAACCAGATGATAAAATGTCATTTGTAAGAGGGTGAGAACAAAGTGAGTTGATAAATTTCGGCTCAACGAGCTTCGCGTAGAGCCGTAGGCCCGAAGCGTCCCATTAGAGCAATATAATTTCATAAAACACTCACTGCGCACCAATAAATATTAATATCCGCAAAACAAATGTTAATTGCATATCACAGTTGCTCACTTTGACATGAAATTAATATTTTACCCTGCAAATAAGCAGGTTTAGGTTGTTAGGTTTTTTTTTTATATGCCTTTAAATAGAAGCTGTTTTTAAAACAAAACGTTTTACCAGACACGACCATGAAATCTATTATATTAACTACGCAATGCCATCAATAATCAACAAGCATGATTGCATTATTGGTAGCCAAGCATTATAGCTAATAAGCTAAAACCAAAAAAATAATCTTTATTTGTATTGACAACCGATGTAACAGTATCTATTAACTTAGAGCGACACAGTCTTCTATCAATTACAGGGCTGCTGCGCATATTAGGTTAGTCATAGTTTTGTGCATCTCGAATATAAGATGACATATGCTCTGGTCTACCACCGAGCCACATACAATATTATGTTAGGCACCTACCACCGAGCTGATCTCATGATGAAGACAGATGGGATGGTATGGAAATGGCTAGCTAATAACGCTATTAGCAAACTCTTAAATTACACATGATAAAAAAGCATCGTGTTTAGGCTGATTATTCAATTCATTTATAATGTAAGTAGGTGTTATAATAACCATGTTTATTGTACGAAAGATGTTAAAATGTAATAATAAGTTATTAATTAATTCCATTCATGTTTCCATTTCTGTGTATAGATGGCGCTAAATTTAATATAATCACTGTAGGTATTTCATTTATGTTTCAATATTACGTGTCGAGATGGTCCTTTTAATATAAACACTGAAGAAGGTAGTCTTCTCTTCTCTTCTTCATCTTTTCTCTAACATTATAAAGACATTGCTACATTGAAGCTATACCTATCTATTACACAATTCATAGATGGAAGAAATACATTCCATCGCTTAAGGAATTAATTTCAGTCAAGAATTGAGCAGCGAATTTTAATAATGTTGAATTTTACGTTATTCATTGATCGTAAACGTCGCTATTTATAATGCCATTAGCTTGAAATTGTTATAGCAATGTATGGTAGGTATTTTGTTTTCTAGGCAATACTTGCAACTGAATTTTAGCACCGTTATCCTCAACCTACTGAACTGATATTTAGAATATTTGTACAAATTAGATGAAGATGCAATATTAGGGGTGTCATCGAACTGTTCTGATGATGAAAACAGAAAAGGTGACAATAGCAACTCCTTAATTATACAAGATAAACCCATCGTGTTTGGACTCATTGGAACCGCCTTTTAACGCCCATACGGTCATACCCCCACCCCCACACTTTCACAAGAAAAACAGAGTGCAACTCCCGCCTCGCAAATCTCTCTCCCGCTCTCCGCTTCCCATTGCAGATTTTTAAATCTCCAAACCCTTCTCCGTGACAAAGTCGCTCCTCCCCTCCCCCTCCCCTCTCCGACGCAAAGTCCAAGTACGAGCAAATAACAAAAAACAAAAGAAGAGAGCACAGAGTACCGCGGGGCGCTGGCGCCCCGCGCACCACGCGAAAAACTAGTTAATACTATATAAAGCTGCAATACCACTCATTTCTCATATATAGAATTGTTCTCCCAGAAGGAGCACTCCTGGGTACAGATGATGTATGGAAAAAGTGTGCGGTCTACCTCCGTGACCCCCAGAAAAATCTGACTTTCGAGCTACGTGGGAAAACGAAAAAGTTGGACACCTGCCCGCCGAAACGGTGCCAGATGGGTGGGGGGTGCTCGACCAAATGTCATAGGGAACCGCGAGCAATTTGGTGGGGTGACATTTTTTTTGCCAAAAAATTACTTTTTTTTTTGGCCAAATTTTCAAAATGGTCGGAGAGAGCTAAAAGTCGAAATACAAGTAGATATGGGTCCCCGGATCCCAAAAAAAGTTTTTTTTTTTTTCTAGCGTCAAAAAAAAATTTGTATGAAAAACCGAAACGGTGCGAGATAGGTATGAGGTGCTCGACCAAATGTCATAGGGAACTGCCGAGCGAAAAAAACTGCATTAAAATTTTTGCCAAAAAATGAAATTTTTTTTTTGGTCAAAATTCAAAATGGTCGGAGCGCGCTGAGATTTTGCATGCGGGGAGATACCGGTCCCCTGATTCCAAAAGTGGAAAAAATTTTTTCGTAGCTCGAAAAAAAATTTGTATGGGAAATTGTTCGGCCCCCCCTAAAAGCCAAACGGTGAGAGATGGGTGGGAGGTGCTGGACCAAATGTCGTAGGGAATTGCCGGGTGAAAAAAACTGCATTAAAATTTTTGCCAAAAAATGAAATTTTTTTTTTGGCCAAAATTCAAAATGGTCCGAGCGCGTTGAGATTTGGCATGCGGGGACTCGGGAGGCCCAAGAATATACAAAAGAAAAAAAATTTTGGAAAAATCCAAAATGGCGGCCTCCAGGGGCAAAACAATTTCCGAGCAGTTTTTGCGAGCCCGAAGGGCGAGCTTCAGGCCGCGAGGCCGCAGGCCGAGCCCGGCGGAGGGCCGAAGGCCCGGAGCCTCCATAAGAGTGCCCGGGCACGTCCCCCCCCCTCAAATTTTAGGCGAGGCCGAAGGCCGAGCTGCGGGAACCCCGAACAAAGAAAAATCCTATATAAGTACAAGGTTTCGCGAGCCCGAAGGGCGAGCTTCAGGCCGCGAGGCCGGAGGCCGAGCTCGGCGGAGGGCCGAAGGCCCGGAGCCTCACCCCGAGTGCCCAAGCGAGTCCCCCCCAAGTAATTTTGCGAGGCCGAAGGCCGAGCTGCGGGAGGAAGGGGTTGCTCAACTATTCATATGCCCCGTGTAACTTACAAGCGAACCTGAGGGCCGCTTGCGGCCCTCAGGTGAGCGGCGAGGCCGAGCGAGGCCGAAGGCCGAGCTCCGCGTAGGGCCGAAGGCCCGAAGCGTCCCATTAGAGCGCGCTCTCCACGCGAGCCCGAGGGCCGCTTGCGGCCCGAAGGGCGAGCCCACGCGGACACTTCCTACTCCCGTCACTCTTACAAGCGAAACCTGAGGGCCGAAGGCCCTCAGGTGAGCGGCGAGGCCAAGCGAGGCCGAAGGCCGAGCTCCGCGTAGGGCCGAAGGCCCGGAGCGTCCCATCAGAGCGCGCTCTTCGTCATTATGAGATTCTAACGAAACGCAAAACGGCGAGCGTCAGTTTTTATGAGACCACAGCTTTAAAATCTATGAAATGACAATTGCTTCAACCAAAGTACGCGAACTCGAGGGCCGGAGGCCCTCGGGTGAGCGTAAGCCTTTGCGAAATCTATGGATATTGTTTATTTATTTATGGCAGTTTCTTCAACCAACTTTTTACGAGACTACAAGCTTAAAAAATTATGAGAATTGTGTTAACCAAAATACGCGAACTCGAGGGCCGGAGGCCCTCGGGTGAGCGTCAGTCTTTACGAGACTACAGCTTTAAAATGTATGACAATTGCTTCAACCAAATTATAAGAACTCGAAGGCGTTCTTTTGAACTAATTCATTCCATTTTTTTTTTCATGTAAAATAAAGGAGGTTTCGGGACGCTACCCTTTTTTTTCTAACGCTGGAAAATGCTTTATGCATACGTTCCCCCTGGTGGTAGGCACGGTGATGTGGGATTTCTGATCATCGTCAATTTACCCACTAAAAACCAGTGGCTTCCCCTCATCGCCTATGTGAGACGCCGCAGGATTCGCTTGCGCATGCCATTGCTGACTCGGCTTATGCCCGCATCGAAGCGGGCTCAGGCCCTACAAGGTTGTTGCCTTGCCTCGGCAACCTTCGACAATTGAGCCAGTTAGATGATTCAGTGGTAGGGGCCCCCCCAGCCCCTACCAGTGGCTCACTGGGGTGGAGGGAGAAGATGAGCGTATAGTTGCTTTCTCTCTCCAACCCGTCGTCTTTGGAGTGGATTCGCGAGGGGATCGTCCTCGCGCGCCCGCTCCGCTGCCTCCTTCTGCGTGATATCGTCCTCGCAGAAGGTGGCCATTGCCTCCCAGCACCTCTCACTGTGGAGCATCGCGTTTACGATCGCCCCAGGCCGCACACTCCAACAATATGTGGAGCGCCGTATCCTGTGGCGCGCCACACTCATGGCAGACGGGTGACTCCTCTCGACCTGCCACTCGGTGCAGGTATTCGCCGAAACACCCGTGTCCGGTAGGACAGAGTCCCGTGCCGCCGAGTAACCCAGCGAGTCAGATGAGGACGGACCGCCTCCACCATCATTAAACTGGCCACTGGGTACTCCAAATCTTCCGCCCACTTACAAAGTAAGGCAGCATATGCTGTTACTCTGACCCGATTTATATGATCGGGTTCGGGTTTTTCTCCCCTTCCCCGCATGTCTGCACGATACCGGTACACTTGAGCGAGCACCTTCGCCTGGAGTTCCCAGGGAGGGTCTGCTGCCAGAAGTGTGGCCGCCGTCTATGATAACGTGCGATACCCTCGGACCGCCCACACTGCTATAACCCTCTGCGCTCTCCGCGATAAAGGTTTGTTTTGAGCAGTGAGGGCGTCTACCCATACGGAGGCACCGTAAAATGCCATACTCTCTATTATCCCAGAGTAAAGGCGTCTGCAGGACGAGTTAGGCCCCCCTACATTGGGCAATAGCCATCCAAGTGCCGCTGCAGCCCTCACCAACTTTGGAGCCAGTTGCGTAAGGTGTGCCCTGAAATTCCACCGTCCGTCCAGCACTAGACCCGAGTACTTCATTTGAGTCCTGACCGGAATCGCTTGCCCGTACAATGTAATGGCCGCTGCCCTCGGAGGACCTCTTCGAAGGCCATGGAACAGAGCTGCCCCAGCCCAGTAGCTGGATCCTCTGAACAACAAGCGTCCTCATGATCAGACTCAAACGCGAGGCCTCCTCATATGTGTTCCCGGGGGAACATATGGGGGGGTGCCGGGGCACGTTACCAGTGTGTCGTCCGCGTAGCAAATCACACCTGCACCAGGCAGGAGCGGACCGCTCAATAACCAGTCGAAGCCTACGTTCCACAAGATGGGACCCAGCACTGAGCCCTGTGGTACGCCGCATTCAACTCTTCGCTGGTGTAGCACCTCATCTTTACCGCCCCACATTAGACTCCTGTCCTGGAGGACGCTACCCTGGGGAATACTGACTGCGATAAATTGAAATAATTGCGAACATTTCCTATAATGTTAATACTGTACGATATCATTACATGGTTTAGGTGCTTTCGGAAGATAATAGACTGGAAACAATGATTAGATCGTTATTAGAATATAATATTACTTACGAACTTAAAAAAATGGAACATACATTTTAACTGACTTTAACTACTACTACTAACTGACTTTGGAACCAGCAGTTCCATGGTGTGATTGGTGTGAGAACCAATGACACTTAACCTGGTATTAATAAATTTAATATATTATTTTTTGCAACCTACTACAAAAACCGGCACAATTAACTATGATTCACAGTAGTTTCATTGTACTGTGACTAAGTAATTTCGCCATTTCGTTGGTGTTATTATACTACCTATACAATTTTTATGGATATGTCGGATGTCGGTACACGGCCGAATGTCTTGGGAGCATCCCATTTTCCTATCCTCCTTGCGATCTCGATTCTAGCAAGAAACATCTTATCTAAGTGTAAATCTAAGCCCTATAATATAACTGATTTGATGATAGTATATAAATAGTAGCTATTAATTAAGTAAGTATAACATGGATAATCTGGCTCGAGTAAGACGATTTATGTGATGATGAGTATATCAACACTGCACAATCACGGTACAAACCTTGGGGCGGCCAGTACTATACATTGGTACATGTATTTCAATTCAATATATATGTTTAATCCAGTCACATACTATGATTAATATTTGTTGATTTTGGTGTATGTACATCCTATAGATTGTTGTCACACGAATGTCTATATACATTTTCTAAAAAAAAGAATGTTTCACATACCCATATTTCGTCTACTATGTCATTTCTTTTTTGGATAAGTATTTAATTGGATTAAGTAGTTTAATTACATTTGAATTGGTATGAAATGAACATTGAAATTGTTTAAGCCAATAAAGAAAAAACTTGAATACAAAGATTTTTATTGAAATCCACAATATTTTTATCACCATATAACAGAGGTATATCTTATTATTATTATAGTTTTCGACATGTAATATGAAAAATATATTCGAACATTCAATAATTGGTATTGTTATAAATGAATATTTTTTCATCAACACTCAAAAACCCTTGGCGGTGAAATATTTCCACATGAATTATTCCTATATGAAATGTGGAAAGACAAACAATCCGTGACAGATTACATTAAAGCCACATTTGGCGGTTCAGTTTGTATAGTATCAGCTAAGTAAACAAGTAGGTAACATATACTTTTTAACACTCCTGATCAACATGAGATGAACGCGAGTGAGGCAGTGGCGCAAGCATAACAAGTGAAAAATACTACATGTGAATCCTGTCCTATCAAATCAGGAAATATATTTATTTATTTGATTAAATATAAAAATGTATTCCTAATTACATCAGGATTTTATTATAATAGGTACTATTGCTAAGGGTGCATTGTAATTACATAGTTCAAAGTCATGTTTTCAATTGGATAGCTGTGCCCTCGAATAATTTGTTTGAGCTAATGTAACGGCGACTGATGAATTGAACATAGGAATACAGCGTGCTTTATTTCACACCGTGGCGACGAAACTATTTCGTGCGCCCAACAAAATTCTTGAATTCAGTAATGTCACCGGCCACTTGGCTTCCATTTCTCGTATTTAAATTTATTTATTGGACAGTAATCGACGTTTATTCATTTATTTCTCATGTTTCGTCTCAATAGACATTAATTTTTCTCTGAAAATTAAAAAAGCAATAGTCAATTAGGATTAGGTTATATGTATTACACAGTATTAGCTAAGCAATAGCTTAGTTATAATAATAATCACTACGTACATGATTTGTATATATAATAGTACGTATGCATTCAATTCTATTTACATTCATTAAAATATAATTACAGACTTTAACACAGTGTTTTATTTCAATAACTTTAGTTTCCAGCCAAAACTTTTGTTTTGACATATAGGTATGATTAGTTGCCAGTGTAATAAGTTTTAATGAAACATAAATTACAAATTTGATTTTGTATAACAATCCCATGAATTTACTAATTATAAATAGGATGATTCCGTTCATTTCAAATCAAATAATCATATGAATGTAATTTAAGTACAATAAAATATTGAAGAGACAGATCTTGAATAAAGATTCAAACTTTTTTTATATCGGCAACACTACCCAGTGCAAATAAAGCATGCCACAAACGATTACACGTCAACTTTTAATACTATACAATGGGGGCTATCGTTTTTGTGCTCACCAGTTGGCGCCACAGTCGAGTAAGGTCTAGCTGTCAAAAATTGTTATTGGTTATTATGGACATCAGAACGAAGTTTACATTTAAATCATATTCAATACATTAAAACCGTACCGTAAAAATGTCGAACATACCGCATAGTAGCGCAGTCCCGTTTTGTTTGGAAAAAAGGAGGAAATAAGTTTCCGAAAGACAAAACTGTCTCAAAGCCCTAACAGTCATTGACCCCTAACTCATATTTGCCATAATCAAGCACAGGTATTGCAAAATAGTCACCATATTGTTCCAGTTAGATATTAACCCGCGTAGCGCAACCACAAAGAGTGACATTTGACGTTTCGGAGACCCCACGCTACACTAGCGCCTCTAGCGGCGAATTCATACGCGATAGCTCTCATTGTGGCAAATAAGTATCTGATGAATTGCTTTTTTTGTTAATGTATAAGTGGACACACTACAATCAATATATGCATTTATTAAATGAGTTTTACTCATTCGTATAAACAATTATTTATTTGCACAGTTATATATTGAATGTGCGTAAACGAGAGATCATGTAGACACGAATCTCTCACTCTCGCATCGACGACTCACTGCAAATCAGCTATGCTTGATGGTTGTTCGTAACACCCTTTCTTAAGTTCTGGAGTTTTCTCTAATGGGACTCTTGTAGACTTATAGTTACAAAAAAAACGCGTCCGCAAAATAATTGTTGTACATGTTTTTTTAGGCACTAAGCAAAGCACCAATTACTATATTGAATAATTATTATATACATACACGCATACTACATAAAGGTGAGACTAATAAGAGTTATATATATATATATTAAATATGATCAGAGGGGCTACCGCGAACCACAAACGAAGTTTTCCCTCTCTGTCTCACTTATGTGCAAACTTGCAAGTGCGACAGAGAGGGAAAACTTCGTTTGCTGTTCGCGGTAGCGCCCCAGATGTTTGTGCGAAACACCTGTATTGAATTGTACAACATACAAGTGATTTAATTATTGAAAGAAGACCATTTAGTTTTCTTTCATTGCAATAGATATCGCATATTAATAAAAATACAATAAAATGTTGTTTATTAAATATTTCAAATACAGAAAATTGCATATTGTGTGTGGCCGGCTTTATTCAAACGCTGCGTGCGTTAGAAAAAAAATACGCAAGCACTTTTCCCGCCTCCCGCTTGAAAAGGTAAGAGTTTGGTCTCACTTATAAAATTAATTTAAATGATTAATAATGTAATATAAGTAAATTCATTATCACTTTTATATTAGAAAACTTTTAAAATGTCCTGTCTATAATAATCATGTTGATTAATCCAATAAAAACTTTGTTAACTTAAAAAACGATTGATGAGAAAAATTTTCTATGGGACGCCATTTTGATTATGAGAAAGCGTCCAAAATCGCAAATCTTAATTCCATTAATTGAACTTATTATAAACAACATATTATTAAACAACGACTGAAACTGTTTGTGCTATTTGGTTTTGATATAAAAGTATTTTATTTAAAAATGTAGTTCATGGAATATATACAGTTCTTTTGGTCTCAAACATATGTACTGTGTTGTGTGTGTAATATTGTCGTACATTTGGTAATGTTTTAATTAATAACGATATACAATCTCATACTAAAGCAAGTCGAAGTGTGTTCTACGTTTGTAAAATAACGTTTACCAGTTTTTATTTTAGTTCCACACCCTTTTTATCTACAATGTATATAAGAAACTCTTAGTGACAAAACGTTTACAAAAAAACCGGTGAGTATATGATAATTTTCGCAAACATTAAGTAGGTAACTATTATTATTACGAAATGGAAGAATCTTTAGGCTTGGTAAATGAATGGTTTACAATTTTACACGATTCGTTTCAATACAATTCAAGGATATTTTTGTTTTTTGTGATCTTATTGTAGTTATTTAATTGCAAAGTCATTCAAAACTCTCGCATCATCCAACTTTCCACCTGATGGACGCGACATGACATGGGGTCAGAGGGGCTACTCCGAACTTCGTGTCGTGCCGTCGCTCTCACTCATATAATGTATTAATACGAGAGTGAAAGGGACGGCACGATACGAAGTCGGATTTCATAGTTTGGAGTACAGGCGCAGCGTATTTCAATTCAACAATTATTTATTACCTATCAGTAATATGTGTATCATATGAAGTCGCTTACCTTATATGTACTGCTTCCATACATACATTGTCTTTGACATAATCATTTTACAAAACTTTATAATTTGAATTGTGATAGTGACATTTTTTTGTCCTTTCTTTTAAGTTTAACCTATATAAATAACTCGCTTATTATTATGTTAAGTAGAATAAGTATATATTTATATTCATTTATTTACAGGCCATCAGCGGTCATCAGATGAATTTGGCTGCATATCTTCGGGTGAGTTTAATTATATATTATTGTGCATATTTTGCATTAAATTACAATTTTTTTGAAAGAAAGTGAACACTACTTGGAATTACTTTTGTTTCTTAATAAACATAAATCCTGCATTTATTTAACGATTCACAAACATATAAATATTTGGTGTACATATGTAAACAATCAGCAACTGGTCTATTCAGCAACTCCAAGTAGGTAAGAGGGAGAAAGGTACAGTTAACAATAGTTTTTTTGCACTTAAAATGAAACTTATTTCAATTAATAATATTTGAAAATATTCATTGACATATTGTAAATCTGTTAGACCATAGACATGTACCTATTTAGTATGAAGCCAATTATTGTTTTGATAATAGTTAATGATCACCAACTATGAATAAAATTATTCACCCCACTTTCATGTAAATACAATCTGCATTATTTTATTAATAATAAGAGCATAAATTGCAATAGACATAAAGAGTTAAATTTCTTTTTAAAAATAAATTTAATGAAAGTGTGAAAATAAATGTATACAACAACATTGGCGGCAAACAAGTGTACTGCTCACCTAACTGTGAATGATTACCACAGCATATGGATGTTTGCAACTTCAAGGGTGAGTGTTGCTGATCTTTCATGGCGTGACGTGCAGTGCAATATTAATGCACATGCATTTGTATAGGTATGGTTCGATTTTGCTTTTGAGTAAAACACATGTTGACATTCCCCTGTTTTGTGTTTGATAGGGTGTTAAAAAGATTGGGAGTGTTTTAAAGAAAAATAGTGACAAAAGGAGTGTTTTATTATAATATAATGAAATAAAAATAAGTGTTGTGTCAAATGTGAACCAAATCATACTTCATGAACACTAAATATACCTAAATGGAACTACAAGGACAAGAAAGCGATAGTACTGATGTTGAACATCGCGTCGTCGGGATAATTGACAAATATTACAGTTTGCTTGAGGTTGTACCACTGAAAATGGAGTCGAAAAAAAAAACGCCACGGCAGCTGGGCGAAACAACTTTTCAGATGATACTAATCATCTTATACCTACTTAAAGTGTAGTGAGCACGGAGCATCACGGTTCGGATGGGAACGAAGCAACGACTCATTGACCTAACGGAATGACGCAGCTTGAATATTGTTATATAGAACTTTATGATTTATATAATCATGTGTACAACGACATGAATCAATAAATAAATAATATCAATTTTTAATACGTTTTAATAAATATATTATATATTAAACAAAATTTAATAAGTATAACCTTTGTTTACTTATATAAATAATACTAAAGTGGTCTATAGTTTTTAATGTTTTATATGTTAGATATGAAAATTATGCCAGTTATATCAGTACATATTATAAGATAGTTTTTATGTCAGTTTTTTAGGGTCCCGTAGTAAACAAGGAACCGTTATAGTTTCGCAATGTCCGTCCGTCCCCCGTTTTTCTCAGTAATCGTTAGTACTAGAAAGCTGTAATTTGGCATGAGTATACGTATCAATGACGCCGACAAAACGGTAGAATAAAATCATTAAAAAATTTTTTTTTTAGGGTACCTCCCCTACATGTAAAGTGGTGGTGGATTTTTTTTTTCTTCCAAACCCCATCGTATGGGGTATCGATGGATAGCTCTTTCATACGGTTAAATATTATAAGGTTTCTAAAAGCATTTTTTGATTCAAGAATCGATTGGCGTGAAGTGATAATTTTTGCTATGATCAAATGTCCCCCCCCCCCCCCCCCTTCCCTGTCAGCTAGACGGTGGCTACTACGCATGTGAAAAAAATCATGGTAGTAGTATATACGATGAATTAAAAAGGAAAACTATCACAGCTAAGTAGACATTACCGTAAAGTGCAAAAATATGTATACAAGACAACATCTCAAAAAAGTACATCATCAGTACTAAGATCAGTAAAAACCTTTCTACGGGTCCGTAATCCCGCATATGACCGGTGATGTGATGGACGGGCAACTACGGAACCCTACACTGTGCGTGGCCCGACACGCACTTGGCCGGCTTTTTTTCTTTTAATTTGCTTTCAATCTGTCGGTTTCTTAACTTTGTTGAATCTTATTACATTACTGCAATTATATTTAATGTAATCTATTCAAGGGACTACTCATCAGGGTGACACTGGCCGTTACCGAGGTAATAACGCGCAATGCGTTGCTATGTCGGCATGCGCTTGTATACATTCTTGTATTAGTGGTCGCGATGTTTTTAGTACCGCGGATATTGATATGATATTAAATTCTGGAGATCTCATCTATCTCCGTTTGCGCCAACCGGGCATTAGATATGAATCCCCGCATTGCTTTCCAGATGAGTTGTTGCAGCTTTCTGACGGATTACAAGTAGGGAACCATTTGGCCAAAATATCCGTCGTTTGGAAAACTAATGGTTTGTATCCAAATTCTTCAAACACTGACGCGGAATTAAATAATTTAGAGTCAATCCTTAGGAACGACATATTCAATGCTGACCATTCTGACGCGACCGATTCTTATTTATTCACGGGGCTCGCGAACACTACATCGTTTTGGCGTCATAATGACGAGTATTATTATTTCAATAGTCACGAAGTTGACGAATATAATAATCATAGATACCATTCTGATTGGCGTGGCGAAGGTTTAGCGCGATTCTTTCGATGCTCATCCATCAAAGCTCTTGCTAAACTTTTGTTTAGATTGCTACCAGAAGGGTATTGTGCTCAATATTCGATTGATAAAATCACCTTAGTTTCATCGGAAATTAAGTTGTCACGTGAACCGATAGTTAGATTAGAGAGACTTTCGACTTCAAAATTGAACGAGGTCTTCGGCAAAGACCACACTTTAGACCCAAAATTCACTACTCTCAAACCGGTAGTAGTATTAGAGAGATTGCCAATTGCAGAATTGTCAGCCAAAGATATCGCGAAATACTCATCAGATTTAAAATTATCATATCTAAAACCTACCGTTGTTTTGGCACCATTAACAATTGACACTCCAACGATGGATAGTGAAATTGTAGATGGGAAACCGCGCGGACGGCCCAGAAAAGTAAAAAGGGGACGCGTAACTACCGTTACTAATGCCAGCTTAAAGGCGGTTAAAAAATACGCGTTACATAAACCGAACGTGTTTAGGGAAGCCGCGAAAAGATATTATGTACAAAACCGACAGCAAAAGATCGCCGCAGTAACCCGGTACACCCGAGAAAACCCTGAGGTAAACAGAGACGCCGTAAACCGCTACTCGCAACAGAATCCCGAAGTTAATAGGGCTGCGGCGGCTCGGTATAACGAGAATAATAGGAACGTCGATTGTAATCTACGCGACTCGACTAAACTTATAGGCCAGCGATGCGACGATGAGCTTAACCCCATAGAAACCATTTCTCTTGGCAAAACTTCACTATTAAGTCCAGATATTTACAAATGTGAATATTGCAGAGCACCTCTCTTCGAAGAAGAAAAGGGCCGGAAACAATGGTGCTGTGGCGGAGGCGGTACATATAAAATAAAAAACTACGCTCCGCTCACTGAAGATTTCTATAGTGATCCGTCTTTCCTTCAAAGGTCGCGAGCCTACAACCATTTGTTCGCGTTTAGTGCTCTCGGAACCACGCACGGTTTTCAAAATCCCGATTCGGGCATATCATTCGTGAAAGTGCAGGGCCGTATTTACCATCGCGTTTTCGATTTAAGTTACACCGGGTCAACGAACCCTATCGGCCTGTACATCGAAGATAGTAGTGAGCGCGAAAGAATCGCCACCGGGCAAAGTCTCAACACGGACGTAGTTAGGTCGATCACACATTTCCTACACGAGAATAATCCGTACATTGATTGTTTTAAAAGATTAAGTCAGGAGACATCAGAACAGGCCCATTTGATTTTCGACACGCGCGCGTCTCGTCCTCGCGACGGTAACATTTTAGGTGATCGACCTGTCGGTAATGAAGTAGCCGCCGTAATTAGTACCGAAACCGAACGATACATACCGCGTTGTATAGTGATTTGGAAAATCGGCGGCAGTAAACCTCATACAGTAGATTTAATGAACAAACTATACGAGAGTTTACAATATCCATTATTATATCCCCACGGAGAAACGGGATGGGAGATTAACACTAAAGATAATAATGGACGAAAATTAGCTCAACACAAGTACACGAGATGCCTTTTGCTATCAGAGCCGCGTTTTTCGCAACTGGGTCGTTTGTCAGAAGAGTGGCTGGTCGATATGTGGTGTAGAATTTTAGAAGAACGGTTGCGATACATTCACAATATGCAAACGCCACGAAAACATAGCGGAGGCCTAAGAGTGGCTCCGCTTGAAGAAGTACTTATGAGAGATGAGACCGTACAAGGCGAAGGCGGTATTGTACCAGGTCGCATATACTTACCGTACACATTTACGGGCTGTGAGCGTTACATGAAACATCATTATTTAGATGCAATTAGTTTGCTAAATAGATTGGGCGCACCTTCATTTTTTCTCACGATGACATGTAACCCGAAATGGCCGGAAATACAACAATCAACACCGGCAGGCCTGAATCCCACACCAATGGTATGTGCACGAGTATTTCAATTGAAACTTGCCCAGCTTTTAAGAGACCTTAAGTCTAAACAATACTTTGGTGGAATCGTGTACATCTTACACGTGATCGAGTTCCAAAAGAGAGGACTTCCTCATGCCCATATAGCTTTTAGAGTAGAGGGCGGCGGTCCAGTACAAAATGTCGACATCGACAGTTTTATACGGGCCGATATTCCTAGCCCGACAGAGGCTAACGGTAGACTCCGCGCTGCGGTTCTCAAACACATGATACACGGACCGTGCGGACCCAACTACCGTACAGATTTGCAATGCTGGGACAAGGAATTAAAGAAATGTACCCGTTATTTCCCTAAAAAGGAAACGGAAGTCACCTATTGCGACGATAGAGGCTTTACACATTTGCGCCGAGATAGTAAAAATGAAGCGACCATTAAATATCGCAATAGGGACGTTGTAGTTAACGATTTGTGGGTAGCTCCGTACAATGCCGCCTTACTGCTGAGGTACGATTGCCACATAAATTTAGAAGCAACTTCAGCGCGTTCGATGATTAAATACCTCTTCAAATATATAACAAAAGGCGTCGACATGGCTCGTGTTGCATTAGTACCGGAGGAATTGAAAAATAACGAGATCGAGACATATGTTACGAAACGTTACGTAGGTTCGTGCGACGCGGCGTGGAGAGTATTCGAATTCCATATCGTAGGCCGCGATCCAACAGTAGAACAGCTACCCGTGCATTTGAGCGACCGTCAGTCGGTCTTCTTTCACCCGGATAACGTAGCCGAGGCTGCGGAGCGATCAGGTTCACTCCTGCTCACTTATTTTGCGAGACCGCCGGGCGAAGAATTTGACCGTCTGACTTATATTGAATTCAATGAAAAATACATAGTCCATCCGAGCCGTCCAAATTTGAAGACCGCGCAAATTTACGAACTATCAAACGGTAAATTCGTTACGCCTAGACAGAGGGGACGAATTGTAGCGCGCATGTTCTGGGTCGCTCCGAATCGAGGTGAACAATTTTATCTGCGCTTACTCTTGTCCGCGTATCCGTGCCGTAGTTATGATGACCTCATCAGTCTTGGTGGTGCGGGTTGCACCACATTCCAAGGAGCCGCGCAAGCGGTCGGATTGGCTGATGACGAATCAGAGTATCACAGAGCAATGCAGGAAGCTTCCACTTTTATGACTGCCTCGCGTTTACGCCACTTTTTTGTCATGCTAGCTGCGAACGGTGTCGCAGTCGCGTCATTGTTGGAGGGATTTAAAGATCAACTGAGCGAAGATTTCATCAAAAGGTTGGGATCCGATTTAGTGGATAGGGCCCGCGAGGAAAGCCTCGTAGTGATCAATAGGCTATTGCGCAAGCACGGTAGCAGCTTGCGTGATCAGGGACTGCCGGTGGTACACGATGATACCACCGAATTAGGCCGCGAATACGTCGATTACGATCAGGAACTCCTGAACGGATTCGTTCAGGAGTGGCTACCGAAATTGTCAGTTGATCAACGGGCCGTGTACGATTACGTGCACGAGTTCGTAACTAATAACGAATTCCGCGCTCAAAACAACAACGCAATCTTCGTGGATGGTCCGGCGGGTACCGGTAAGACGCTATTATTAAATCTAATAACATCTCACGTGCGCGGCGAATTGAAAGGTGTCGTTCTATGTACGGCTAGCTCGGGCATTGCCGCCCAAAACTATCCTAACGGCATGACGGCACACAGCATGTTCAAGTTCCCCATCGATCTGGTGGACGATCTTGGACACTGGAGCGTCACTAGACTTTCTCAGCGGGGGGAACTCATTCGCAATGCGGACGTCATCATCTACGATGAAGCCCCTATGGCTCACAAGTATTTGATCCACATGTTGGACAGGTCGCTCCGAGACCTCATGGACTCGGAAAAGATTTTTGGCGGTAAACTCATTATATTCGCCGGTGATTTCCGTCAGATTCCACCGGTAGTGACTAATGCGAAAACAGGTTCAGACGTAATCAACTGTTCGGTGAAATCATCACCTGTCTGGGAAAAGTTAAAAACCTTCTCTCTGACGACGTCCCAACGTCAGACGGATGATCCCGAATTTGGTGAATTTCTGTTAAGATTGGGATCAAATCAGCTCCCTTCGGAAAGGGTGCAAGTAGGGCGCAATTTTCAAAATTTAATTGACCTCTCCGACATTTCGTATGTAACGAGTCTGAGCGACCTCATAGATTTCGTTTTCCCATTAGTTGTCTTAGAGGAACCTGACATCTGCGCAGGTAGAGCAATCCTTTCCACCCACAACGCTGGCGTGAAAGAGATTAATAACGAGATGATGCGTCGATTGCCCCATGAGGAAATGCATTTTTTCTCCGTCGATAACGTCGTCAGTGAAGGCTCCGACGAGCTGTATTTCGGTACGGACGCATTAAACAGACTGCAACCGAACGGTGTCCCGGAGTACGATTTAGTGCTCAAAGTTGGGTGTGTATGTATGGTTACTCGTAATCTTAGTTTCGCGGACGGCTTAGTGAACGGGACCAAAGTCATAGTAGTTGCGGCCACACCTCGCCTCATCACAGTCCGCAAACGAAATCAACAAGAGGACTATTTAATTCCGCGCATTTCTTTCAAAGCCCCGATCGATCGCCGCAGTCCGATCGAGATGATGAGGCGACAGTTTCCGTTGCAGGTGTGCTACGCAATGTCGATTCATAAAAGTCAGGGCCAGACCATCAATCGCGTAGGTGTCGACTTGAGATCCGATGTCTTTAGTCACGGTCAACTGTACGTGGCGTTAGGTCGCGTTCAAAACAAAAGTGACATTAAAATATTGACTCACAGCAGTAGGATATCCAATAACAGGTCTATGGCAAATAATGTCGTTTATCCGCAGTTACTATAAAAGATAAGGGGCTTTCTCGAAAAATGCATTGTTAAATTGTTCACCACCGTCAGCAAGCTGGTTGTGTAAATATATTGTAAATTGTAAATATAAATCATATAATGTATACTTTAATCATGTCGAGGTGGCAACGCGTTGCGCGTTTTTTATTTATTTCTATATCATTTCATACACTCATTATCATCCCTTATCATGAATGACTGATATAGGAAAACTATATTGCATGAAGCCTGTACAATTTGTTAATACTTTCTATTTGAAAATAATCAACCGGTGTTTATTATGGATCCTTACAGAGCTCTTAACAGAGCAAAGTATGTCTTTAAATTTACCTTTGCAGCTTTTGGGTATCCTGACCTGATGTATATGTGTCTTTGAGGCCTGGGATATAATGTCATATCAATAAGGTCTTGCAGTGGAAGAGTCAAGTCACCACTATTGGGATTGACATATATATGTCGACCAACTGTTTAATAGAAAACGATTACGGACCAAGGATAAATCGCACAGAGTGGTAATCGGTAAGAAGAACGAAATGGCAACTCTGGATGTGACTGCGGTCTACGTATTGCGGCGAGTGGTTTCGAACGAAGGATTCGTAAGGGTGGCTGTTTATGCGCCGTACAACGCACAGGTCGACCGAGGGGCGCGAGAGGGCTGCCTTTTCTGCTGCTGGGCCCTTTTGCGAGCTACAATACAGAGGTACCAGTGTATGGCCAACGGTGAGTGTGTGTTTTTGTTGACGATCGTGTCCACTAACAATGCCATAACCAATGGGCACGTAGCGGGTTGAGAATTGACTGTTATAAGGGATTGAAATAAGCTCGGCCGGAATTTTTATTCATGGTCGCGCTTATCTCAATCCCTTATTTTATTTATTTTTTGTTTTTGTTTTGTTTTGTTTTTGTTTTTTTATACAACAGTTTACATATATATTTTTTTTCATCTCTCTTTTTTTACTACATATCCATACTTGTATAATTTTTTTTTACATACCCCTATCATTTACCGTATGTGACTCAATATTCATGACATTTTCGATTGTAACCAAATTTTTCTAAAGGATTTGCCCTATTTTACCCCTTTTTAAAAATCTTCCCATCATCTCATTTCAATACAAAGTGACATATAAAGTTTTATTATATAAAAGCTTCAATAGCTTCAATTAAATATTTTAGTAATTTTATTAAATAAAAAAACTGACATTTATATCGGATTGGTAACATAGATACCATCAACTTGCTAATATCCAACCAGTTCAGACTGAAGAACCTAAACCAAAACTTTGATTCTAAATTGCTATTTTTAAATTTTTGTTTGAATAAAGCGTTATTTTACCTAATATTACTAAATTATTTCTTCGCTTATACTTAATTAAGAATGTCAACGTGAAATGCAGCATTTAAAAATAGTTTCTACAAACATTTATTTTTTGTTTCATTTATGTACCAATTAAATTGAATACCTACTTCAATTTTTAAATTGTACCTATTAGTTTTTTTTAATACCTAAACAATTGTCGCTAGGTTATAGGGGAGCTCTTATATTAATTATATCTTAATAAAAACATAGTTTCCGCGCATTTTTGAAAACGCACCACTTTTGTTTTGTTAGAAGACAAATATGATACATTATTACACTTTTCACTATCGTATCGCAGACATGGAAAAAGTAAATTGACTTTGTAAAAAGAAAGGAGGTCTAATTGACCAAATGACTTATTGTTTGCCATTATTTCATGGTCGTTTTACCTATTATCATTATCATCTTAACTATTTTTATTCACGTCACGATATCATACAAGCATATAATACTGTGTGTCAAATAGTTATCATAACCCAAAATTTATACATACCCTTCCAAGTTCTGAGAAATCACATAAACGTTGCCGATATTTTGTAGCTATGAAGAATTTGCTGTATATAAAGAATACTCGAGTAACGTTATGATATTATAAAGTTTTTGTTTTTTCATGAGATATAATCTTAAGTTGGCTCCAATTTTACGAAACCTACATTTTAACAATGTGAATAATTAGTTACATGTACTGTAGATATGACATTTTTAAATATAATTACATATAGAGCAAAAATAATGTTTTGTTGTATTCATTTATGCAACAAAAATTCACTTATACTATATGGTTAAATTAAACTGATGGTCAATCACACAAACGAATTTACAATGGATCTTTTCAAATATGAATTTAATGTATCATGCGTATATCAACAAGATTTCGTTAAAATTATTAACACATTAATTACTCTTCTCATAGTGCATGTTAGAAATTGCACTAAATAACATAGTATTATTTAAACTCTCTTTTTATTAGATACAATTAAAACGTAATAAATGAATTGCTTATCTCCACATATTCTTATAGAAACATTACTGATTTTACTAACACATCATTTTACTCTTACTTCTGATTACCGGTTAGTTTGTATCGCGACATGTGATTCCATTGTAACAGGCCGCTCGCTTGATTATTGGTATGTATTCTACACGGGATTTGACCAATCCAAACAAAAATAATGTACGATGGAGAACAATAGCTCCTCTGCACCCTTTGCCTTGCCAAAGGTAACTTTGTTTGGATTATTAATCTGATAAAACAAATTTAAATAGTGATATATGCATATATAAATTAAGCAAGCTTCATGTTGTGATCAAATTACATGACTAATGACTACGTTTATCGAAAAGTTAGTATCGCCACGAAACTGCTTGCTTGGTCAATATATGAATAATATCGTACATATAAATATATATCTTTCTGACTTGACCAATCCAGACAAAATTAATGTATGATGGAACACATTTGTTCCTCTGCAACCTTTGTTTAGTCAAAGGTACCTTTGTATGGATTACTCAGTCATAAACACATAGGTACATCAACAGTAATTATTTTAACTGAGCAAACCGCATCTCGCGATCGAATCGCGTGACAAATAACTCCGACTGTCAGTTAGTTTGTACCGCGACGCGTGCTTCGACCGTAACAGACCGCTCGCTTGATTAGTATATGACTAATCCAAAAGAAACTAATATATAATGGAGTACATTATTTCTCTGGAACCTGTGCCTTAGCAAAGATGCCTCTTTTTACCGACTTCCAAAAAGGAGAAGGTACTGTGTTCGTCCGGTGTATAGACTTATAATATTTCATAAGTTAGGTAATTGTGGCCCAATTTTGGTAATTCGTTTTTTTTAGATTACCCAATTAATTACTTAGATATAAATTGAATAAGCCGCCTGTTATGATTGAATTGCATGACAAATGACTTGAAACGTGACGAGGAATTCGATCATAATAGGCCGCTCACTTAATCAGTATATAACTAAGGCATCACCATCATATATTTAAGAGCCTTAGGCCAGCTCTTGTCGGTGGAGTAATCGCCATTCTGTTTCATTCTCTGCCAAGGCTTTGAGCTCCTGATACGACATTACATTGACCTTCTCTTTTGTTTGATCTATAAACGCACGTTTCGGTCTTCCCCTGCCTCTCCTCCCCTCTATCTTTCCTTCCATTATGGTTTTTATAGGGTGTCTATTATTTTATCGAAATATCTTACATCGATTTTCATTTCACCGAAAACTGTTCGACGAATTTCATTAGGCTGTTTTTTCTAATCACATAATCATCAATTCATTGTATTTTATATGATCGAACCACTTTTCATAGTTAATCGTTTCGAATCCGTCTCTAATCATAGCGTAACGGTACATGAATTTACCTTTCATAGAAATATTCGTTATTCATAGTATTAATTTAACGAAACATGACTTACAGATAGTACGTTCCATATAGTATTCTTTCCACGAACAATGTTTCATAGCAGTAACGTTTCATCGTACGATTCAAGGCGCATAACCTATCCGCATTGCAGTCGGTTTTGTCCTAACAGGTCTTTCTTGGCTTATATAAAAAATAACCTCGAAGATTAAGACGGGAGCATCTTCTAACCTATCCGCATTGCAGTCGGTTTTGTCCTAACAGGTCTTTCTTGGCTTAAATAAAAAATTACCTCGAATATTAAGACGGGAGCATCTATTAACCTATCTGCATTGCAGTCGGTTTTGTCCTAACAGGTCTTTCTTGGCTTATATAAAAAATAACCTCGAAGATTAAGACGGGAGCATCTTCTAACCTATCCGCATTGCAGTCGGTTTTGTCCTAACAGGTCTTTCTTCGCTTATATAAAAAATAACCGCGAATATTAAGACGGGAGCATCTTCTAACCTATCCGCATTGCAGTCAGTTTTGCCCTAACAGGTCTTTCAAGGCTTATATAAAAAGAGTAACCTCAAAGATTAAGGCGGGAGCATCTTCTAACCTATCCGCATTGCAGTCGGTTTTGTCCTAACAGGTCTTTCTTGGTTTAATTAAAAAATAACCTCGAAGATTAAGACGGGATCATCTTCTAACCTTCCCGCATTGCAGTCGGTTTTGTCCTAACAGGTCTTTCTTGTCTTATATAAAAAATAACCTCTAAGATTAAGACGGGAGCATTTTCTAACCTATCCGCATTGCAGTCGGTTTTGCCCTAACAGGTCTTTCAAGGCTTATATAAAAAGAGTAACCTCAAAGATTAAGGCGGGAGCATCTTCTAACCTATCCGCATTGCAGTCGGTTTTGTCCTAACAGGTCTTTCTTGGTTTAATTAAAAAATAACCTCGAAGATTAAGACGGGATCATCTTCTAACCTTCCCGCATTGCAGTCGGTTTTGGCCTAACAGGTCTTTCTTGTCTTATATAAAAAATAACCTCTAAGATTAAGACGGGAGCATTTTCTAACCTATCCGCATTGCAGTCGGTTTTGCCCTAACAGGTCTTTCAAGGCTTATATAAAAAGAGTAACCTCAAAGATTAAGGCGGGAGCATCTTCTAACCTATCCGCATTGCAGTCGGTTTTGTCCTAACAGGTCTTTCTTGGTTTAATTAAAAAATAACCTCGAAGATTAAGACGGGATCATCTTCTAACCTTCCCGCATTGCAGTCGGTTTTGTCCTAACAGGTCTTTCTTGTCTTATATAAAAAATAACCTCTAAGATTAAGACGGGAGCATTTTCTAACCTATCCGCATTGCAGTCGGTTTTGCCCTAACAGGTCTTTCAAGGCTTATATAAAAAGAGTAACCTCAAAGATTAAGGCGGGAGCATCTTCTAACCTATCCGCATTGCAGTCGGTTTTGTCCTAACAGGTCTTTCTTGGTTTAATTAAAAAATAACCTCGAAGATTAAGACGGGATCATCTTCTAACCTTCCCGCATTGCAGTCGGTTTTGTCCTAACAGGTCTTTCTTGTCTTATATAAAAAATAACCTCTAAGATTAAGACGGGAGCATTTTCTAACCTATCCGCATTGCAGTCGGTTTTGCCCTAACAGGTCTTTCAAGGCTTATATAAAAAGAGTAACCTCAAAGATTAAGGCGGGAGCATCTTCTAACCTATACGCATTGCAGTCGGTTTTGTCCTAACAGGTCTTTCT
This sequence comes from Epiblema foenella, assembly GCA_963556455.1. NCBI lineage: Eukaryota > Metazoa > Arthropoda > Insecta > Lepidoptera > Tortricidae > Epiblema > Epiblema foenella. Next base: position 10,357,616 of record OY747097.1, on the reverse strand, counting down.
TGGTTTAATTAAAAAATAACCTCGAAGATTAAGACGGGATCATCTTCTAACCTTCCCGCATTGCAGTCGGTTTTGTCCTAACAGGTCTTTCTTGTCTTATATAAAAAATAACCTCTAAGATTAAGACGGGAGCATTTTCTAACCTATCCGCATTGCAGTCGGTTTTGCCCTAACAGGTCTTTCAAGGCTTATATAAAAAGAGTAACCTCAAAGATTAAGGCGGGAGCATCTTCTAACCTATCCGCATTGCAGTCGGTTTTGTCCTAACAGGTCTTTCTTGGTTTAATTAAAAAATAACCTCGAAGATTAAGACGGGATCATCTTTTAACCTATCCGCATTGCAGTCGGTTTTGTCCTAACAGGTCTTTCTTGGCTTATATAAAAAATAACCTCGAAGATTAAGACGGGAGCATCTTTTAACCTATCCGCATTGCAGTCGGTTTTGTCCTAACAGGTCTTTCTTGGCTTATATAAAAAATAACCTCGAAGATTAAGACGGGAGCGTCTTCTAACCTATCCGCATTGCAGTCGGTTTTTTCCTAACAGGTCTTTCTTGGCTTAAATAAAAAATAACCTCGAAGATTAAGACGGAAGCATCTTCTAACCTATCCGCATTGCAGTTGGTTTTGTCCTAACATGTCTTTCTTGGTTTAATTAAAAAATAACCTCGAAGATTAAGACGGGATCATCTTCTAACCTTTCCGCATTGCAGTCGGTTTTGTCCTAACAGGTCTTTCTTGGCTTATATAAAAAGAGTAACCTCAAAGATTAAGGCGGGAGCATCTTCTAACCTATCCGCATTGCAGTCGGTTTTTTCCTAACAGGTCTTTCTTGGCTTAAATAAAAAATAACCTCGAAGATTAAGACGGGAGCATCTTCTAACCTATCCGCATTGCAGTCGGTTTTGTCCTAACAGGTCTTTCTTGGTTTAATTAAGAAATAACCTCGAAGATTAAGACGGGATCATCTTCTAACCTTTCCGCATTGTAGTCGGTTTTGTCCTAACAGGTCTTTCTTGGCTTATATAAAAAATAACCTCTAAGATTAAGACGGGAGCATTTTCTAACCTATCCGCATTGCAGTCGGTTTTGCCCTAACAGGTCTTTCAAGGCTTATATGAAAAGAGTAACCTCAAAGATTAAGGCGGGAGCATCTTCTAACCTATCCGCATTGCAGTCGGTTTTGTCCTAACAGGTCTTTCTTGGCTTATATAAAAAATAACCTCGAAGATTAAGACGGAAGCATCTTCTAACCTATCCGCATTGCAGTCGGTTTTGTCCTAACAGGTCTTTCTTGGTTTAATTAAAAAATAACCTCGAAGATTAAGACGGGATCATCTTCTAACCTTTCCGCATTGCAGTCGGTTTTGTCCTAACAGGTCTTTCTTGGCTTATATAAAAAATAACCTCTAAGATTAAGACGGGAGCATTTTCTAACCTATCCGCATTGCAGTCGGTTTTGTCCTAACAGGTCTTTCTTGGCTTAAATAAAAAATAACCTCGAAGATTAAGACGGGAGCATCTTTTAACCTATCCGCATTGCAGTCGGTTTTGTCCTAACAGGTCTTTCTTGGCTTATATAAAAAATAACCTCGAAGATTAAGACGGAAGCATCTTCTAACCTATCCGCATTGCAGTCGGTTTTGTCCTAAAAGGTCTTTCTTGGTTTAATTAAAAAATAACCTCGAAGATTAAGACGGGATCATCTTCTAACCTTTCCGCATTGCAGTCGGTTTTGTCCTAACAGGTCTTTCTTGGCTTATATAAAAAATAACCTCTAAGATTAAGACGGGAGCATTTTCTAACCTATCCGCATTGCAGTCGGTTTTGTCCTAACAGGTCTTTCTTGGCTTAAATAAAAAATAACCTCGAAGATTAAGACGGGAGCATCTTTTAACCTATCCGCATTGCAGTCGGTTTTGTCCTAACAGGTCTTTCTTGGCTTATATAAAAAATAACCTCGAAGATTAAGACGGAAGCATCTTCTAACCTATCCGCATTGCAGTCGGTTTTGTCCTAACAGGTCTTTCTTGGTTTAATTAAAAAATAACCTCGAAGATTAAGACGGGATCATCTTCTAACCTTTCCGCATTGCAGTCGGTTTTGTCCTAACAGGTCTTTCTTGGCTTATATAAAAAATAACCTCTAAGATTAAGACGGGAGCATTTTCTAACCTATCCGCATTGCAGTCGGTTTTGCCCTAACAGGTCTTTCAAGGCTTATATAAAAAGAGTAACCTCAAAGATTAAGGCGGGAGCATCTTCTAACCTATCCGCATTGCAGTCGGTTTTGTCCTAACAGGTCTTTCTTGGCTTATATAAAAAATAACCTCGAAGATTAAGACGGGAGCATCTTCTAACCTATCCGCATTGCAGTCGGTTTTGTCCTAACAGGTCTTTCTTGGTTTAATTAAAAAATAACCTCGAAGATTAAGACGGGATCATCTTCTAACCTTTCCGCATTGCAGTCGGTTTTGTCCTAACAGGTCTTTCTTGGCTTATATAAAAAATAACCTCTAAGATTAAGACGGGAGCATTTTCTAACCTATCCGCATTGCAGTCGGTTTTGTCCTAACAGGTCTTTCTTGGCTTAAATAAAAAAATAACCTCGAAGATTAAGACGGGAGCATCTTTTAACCTATCCGCATTGCAGTCGGTTTTGTCCTAACAGGTCTTTCTTGGCTTATATAAAAAATAACCTCGAAGATTAAGACGGAAGCATCTTCTAACCTATCCGCATTGCAGTCGGTTTTGTCCTAACAGGTCTTTCTTGGTTTAATTAAAAAATAACCTCGAAGATTAAGACGGGATCATCTTCTAACCTTTCCGCATTGCAGTCGGTTTTGTCCTAACAGGTCTTTCTTGGCTTATATAAAAAATAACCTCTAAGATTAAGACGGGAGCATTTTCTAACCTATCCGCATTGCAGTCGGTTTTGTCCTAACAGGTCTTTCTTGGCTTAAATAAAAAAATAACCTCGAAGATTAAGACGGGAGCATCTTTTAACCTATCCGCATTGCAGTCGGTTTTGTCCTAACAGGTCTTTCTTGGCTTATATAAAAAATAACCTCGAAGATTAAGACGGGAGCATCTTCTAACCTATCCGCATTGCAGTCGGTTTTTTCCTAACAGGTCTTTCTTGGCTTAAATAAAAAATAACCTCGAAGATTAAGACGGGAGCATCTTCTAACCTATCCGCATTGCAGTCGGTTTTGTCCTAACAGGTCTTTCTTGGTTTAATTAAAAAATAACCTCGAAGATTAAGACGGGATCATCTTCTAACCTTTCCGCATTGCAGTCGGTTTTGTCCTGACAGGTCTTTCTTGGCTTATATAAAAAATAACCTCTAAGATTAAGACGGGAGCATTTTCTAACCTATCCGCATTGCAGTCGGTTTTGCCCTAACAGGTCTTTCAAGGCTTATATAAAAAGAGTAATCTCAAAGATTAAGGCGGGAGCGTCTTCTAACCTATCCGCATTGCAGTCGGTTTTGTCCTAACAGGTCTTTCTTGGCTTATATAAAAAATAACCTCGAAGATTAAGACGGAAGCATCTTCTAACCTATCCGCATTGCAGTCGGTTTTGTCCTAACAGGTCTTTCTTGGTTTAATTAAAAAATAACCTCGAAGATTAAGACGGGATCATCTTCTAACCTTTCCGCATTGCAGTCGGTTTTGTCCTAACAGGTCTTTCTTGGCTTATATAAAAAATAACCTCTAAGATTAAGACGGGAGCATTTTCTAACCTATCCGCATTGCAGTCGGTTTTGTCCTAACAGGTCTTTCTTGGCTTAAATAAAAAATAACCTCGAAGATTAAGACGGGAGCATCTTTTAACCTATCCGCATTGCAGTCGGTTTTGTCCTAACAGGTCTTTCTTGGCTTATATAAAAAATAACCTCGAAGATTAAGACGGAAGCATCTTCTAACCTATCCGCATTGCAGTCGGTTTTGTCCTAAAAGGTCTTTCTTGGTTTAATTAAAAAATAACCTCGAAGATTAAGACGGGATCATCTTCTAACCTTTCCGCATTGCAGTCGGTTTTGTCCTAACAGGTCTTTCTTGGCTTATATAAAAAATAACCTCTAAGATTAAGACGGGAGCATTTTCTAACCTATCCGCATTGCAGTCGGTTTTGTCCTAACAGGTCTTTCTTGGCTTAAATAAAAAAATAACCTCGAAGATTAAGACGGGAGCATCTTTTAACCTATCCGCATTGCAGTCGGTTTTGTCCTAACAGGTCTTTCTTGGCTTATATAAAAAATAACCTCTAAGATTAAAACGGGAGCATTTTCTAACCTATCCGCATTGCAGTCGGTTTTGCCCTAACAGGTCTTTCAAGGCTTATATAAAAAGAGTAACCTCAAAGATTAAGGCGGGAGCATCTTCTAACCTATCCGCATTGCAGTCGGTTTTGTACTAACAGGTCTTTCTTGGCTTATATAAAAAATAACCTCGAAGATTAAGACGGGAGCATCTTCTAACCTATCCGCATTGCAGTCGGTTTTGTCCTAACAGGTCTTTCTTGGTTTAATTAAAAAATAACCTCGAAGATTAAGACGGGATCATCTTCTAACCTTTCCGCATTGCAGTCGGTTTTGTCCTAACAGGTCTTTCTTGGCTTATATAAAAAATAACCTCTAAGATTAAGACGGGAGCATTTTCTAACCTATCCGCATTGCAGTCGGTTTTGCCCTAACAGGTCTTTCAAGGCTTATATAAAAAGAGTAACCTCAAAGATTAAGGCGGGAGCATCTTCTAACCTATCCGCATTGCAGTCGGTTTTGTCCTAACAGGTCTTTCTTGGCTTATATAAAAAATAACCTCGAAGATTAAGACGGGAGCATCTTCTAACCTATCCGCATTGCAGTCGGTTTTGTCCTAACAGGTCTTTCTTGGTTTAATTAAAAAATAACCTCGAAGATTAAGACGGGATCATCTTCTAACCTTTCCGCATTGCAGTCGGTTTTGTCCTAACAGGTCTTTCTTGGCTTATATAAAAAATAACCTCTAAGATTAAGACGGGAGCATTTTCTAACCTATCCGCATTGCAGTCGGTTTTGTCCTAACAGGTCTTTCTTGGCTTAAATAAAAAAATAACCTCGAAGATTAAGACGGGAGCATCTTTTAACCTATCCGCATTGCAGTCGGTTTTGTCCTAACAGGTCTTTCTTGGCTTATATAAAAAATAACCTCGAAGATTAAGACGGGAGCATCTTCTAACCTATCCGCATTGCAGTCGGTTTTTTCCTAACAGGTCTTTCTTGGCTTAAATAAAAAATAACCTCGAAGATTAAGACGGGAGCATCTTCTAACCTATCCGCATTGCAGTCGGTTTTGTCCTAACAGGTCTTTCTTGGTTTAATTAAAAAATAACCTCGAAGATTAAGACGGGATCATCTTCTAACCTTTCCGCATTGCAGTCGGTTTTGTCCTGACAGGTCTTTCTTGGCTTATATAAAAAATAACCTCTAAGATTAAGACGGGAGCATTTTCTAACCTATCCGCATTGCAGTCGGTTTTGCCCTAACAGGTCTTTCAAGGCTTATATAAAAAGAGTAATCTCAAAGATTAAGGCGGGAGCATCTTCTAACCTATCCGCATTGCAGTCGGTTTTGTCCTAACAGGTCTTTCTTGGCTTATATAAAAAATAACCTCGAAGATTAAGACGGAAGCATCTTCTAACCTATCCGCATTGCAGTCGGTTTTGTCCTAACAGGTCTTTCTTGGTTTAATTAAAAAATAACCTCGAAGATTAAGACGGGATCATCTTCTAACCTTTCCGCATTGCAGTCGGTTTTGTCCTAACAGGTCTTTCTTGGCTTAAATAAAAAAATAACCTCGAAGATTAAGACGGGAGCATCTTTTAACCTATCCGCATTGCAGTCGGTTTTGTCCTAACAGGTCTTTCAAGGCTTATATAAAAAGAGTAACCTCGAAGATTAAGACGGAAGCATCTTCTAACCTATCCGCATTGCAGTCGGTTTTGTCCTAACAGGTCTTTCTTGGTTTAATTAAAAAATAACCTCGAAGATTAAGACGGGATCATCTTCTAACCTATCCGCATTGCAGTCAGTTTTTTCCTAACAGGTCTTTCTTGGCTTAAATAAAAAATAACCTCGAAGATTAAGACGGGAGCATCTTCTAACCTATCCGCATTGCAGTCGGTTTTGTCCTAACAGATCTTTCTTGGTTTAATTAAAAAATAACCTCGAAGATTAAGACGGGATCATCTTCTAACCTTTCCGCATTGCAGTCGGTTTTGTCCTAACAGGTCTTTCTTGGCTTATATAAAAAATAACCTCTAAGATTAAGACGGGAGCATTTTCTAACCTATCCGCATTGCAGTCGGTTTTGCCCTAACAGGTCTTTCAAGGCTTATATAAAAAGAGTAACCTCAAAGATTAAGGCGGGAGCATCTTCTAACCTATCCGCATTGCAGTCGGTTTTGTCCTAACAGGTCTTTCTTGGCTTATATAAAAAATAACCTCGAAGATTAAGACGGAAGCATCTTCTAACCTATCCGCATTGCAGTCGGTTTTGTCCTAACAGGTCTTTCTTGGTTTAATTAAAAAATAACCTCGAAGATTAAGACGGGATCATCTTCTAACCTTTCCGCATTGCAGTCGGTTTTGTCCTAACAGGTCTTTCTTGGCTCATATAAAAAATAACCTCGAAGATTAAAACGGGAGCATCTTCTAACCTATCCGCATTGCAGTCGGTTTTGCCCTAACAGGTTTTTCTGGGCTTATATAAAAGAAATAACCTCGAAGATTAAGACGGGAGCATTTTCTAACCTATCCGCATTGCAGTCGGTTTTGCCCTAACAGGTTGTTTTGTACATTTTAGGTTTTGGGTATTTATGTTTTTGAGTACTTTTACACAGTACACCAAGAATCTAGGAAAATTTTAATTTTAGACGTATAATAATAGTAAACAGTGTTGAAATGATGTTCTAAGTAATAAGAATTTTGGGAACTGATACCTTCGTTAAACCGAAATTATACTAAAGGCCATTCGATGAACGCCTACTTCGATGAACGACTACGTCGATGAACAAATAAAATACTGAATTAAAATTCGATGAGTTGATTCTTGTGTTAACGGTAATTCGAGCAAATGTTTGAGCGATCTAACGAAGTTCGATGAATGATTCCTAAGTGATAATAAAAAATTTCTGCGAATAGTCTTATAGGAAACGATAATCGATATAACGATTTTCGGTAAAATAATGGATTCCCGCTTTTATGTAATTTTCATGTCGTATCCAGGTGCCCCAGCATGTTTCCTCTTTTATTCTCGATCGTCCTCAAAAGTAGTCTCTTCTCTCCTATCAAATCCAGAACCTCTGTGTTTCTTTGTCTTTCTGTCCAGCTTATAGCTTCCATTCGCCTCCAACACTACATCTCGAAGGCACTTAGTCTCTCTCTATCTCGCTGAGTTATTGTCCAAGTCTCGCTTCCATACAACTCCTCATACGACTCCCTCTATAGACACCTCATCTCCGATTCTGATCTGCACCTTATCCAGGTTCTTCAACGCGTTGTGTAACTTCTCTCTGCCGTTTTCTTCCCTTCTATTTCCTCTTCCGTGTTGTCATGTCGTATCAGGTGCCCCAGCATGTTTCCTCTTCTGTTCTCGATCGTCCTCAAAAGTAGTCTCTTCCATACAACGCTATACTCCAAATGTAGGTCTTAATAAATAAATCGTTTCCTTACGTTTCTAGAAAACTTTGTTTTGAAGATGTGTTTTTTCGCATTGAATGCTTTCTTGGCCATAGCTATTCGGGTGGTGATATCTTGGGTATATCTGGAGTCACAAATTATTATACTGCCTAAATATTTAAAACTGTCGACTTGTTCTATAGTTGTATCCGTTATGCGTATAGGACTTATGTCTATATAACAGGCAGTTCGCTTAATTAATAATATATAATTTACACCGGACTTCACTTGACCAATCCAGACAATATTAATACCTGATGGAGCACACATACTCACTCTTGAACGTTTACCACGCCAAAGGCACCTTTGTTTGGACCATTCCACTAATAAAAACATATTTAAATGGTTTCATATTTGTTATAATAATAATAATTAATGAGCTCTTTATATTAGAACAGACATCTTTATTGGCAGTTATTTTTCCAAGACATTGTTTCTAGGTTACAAGACATAGAGTAAAAAGTATTCCATTGTCTATCGGTATTTATACAAACTTTAACAATATTAATTGAGCAAGCCGCCTCTCGCGATCGAATCACGTGACAGATTACTTATTAATGCATGACTATTCCAAAAGAAAATAATACATGATGGAGCACACATACTCACTCTTTAACCTTTACCTCGCCAAAGGCACCTTTGTTTCGACCATTCCACTAATAAAACATATTTAAATAGTTTTATATTAACTGAGCAAGCCGCCTGTCGCGATCGAATCACGTAACAAATTACTGTAATTATTGGTTAGTTTGTACCACGACGCGTGATTCGATCCTAACAAACAAAAATATCAAACTTGACAATTTCAAATTGTATGAAATGAAACACTGACTTATAATAAAAAAAAACACGTTCTATACAGTATGAAATAATCGAAAAAAAAACTCGCAATATGTCAAGCCTTAATAATATTGTACCTACCTATTAAGAATTAAAGAAATAGTGTATTGTAATTTTTTCTATTTTCATTACTATTTTTAGTTAATTTCTTGACTGTAAAGCGATAAATTTGCCGTTTTCATCTGTGAAAAATGAAACCCTGAATCACATCTTGAAGATCTACAATGTACGTGAATTCCAATTTTAGACGAAAACATTGAAATTTTATCTGATACAGCCAGCAATCCATCAGAGAATATTATTTTTCATCACCAAATTTGTGTAAAACAAGCATGCCATGATGTTTGATTGCAAAATTGATATTGAGACCATGCTATAACTGAACACTTACAACTTCATCAGTAGGTATATTACATAAGTGTTACTGATAATTTAACACTATTTATATGAAGATAAGCTGCGATGTTAATTCATGAATGATATTCATCGTAATTTGCACCTGAAGAAAACTTTGTATAAGGAAAGTATCTTCTTTTTCGTCGTTACACTCGTGACAGAGTCGTCGTGGCCGTCATGCTTTGGGTGGCGATCTTTACCATCCGGCGACATTCTTCTCACAGCTCCACGCCTGGCGCTTTCGTCCAACGAGCAGTTTAATGTGGCCTTATCCACCTCATGGGGAACCTACTACGTGGTTTCGTGCCCTCAACTCTGCACTGTACCACAAGTCGTTCAATCGACAGATCTTCACGTCGTGACACATCACCGAAGAATGTCAGAACCTTTGACTATACCGCAGTGGAAAAACGCTGTTTTATTTGGAGCTCTTGAAAAATGAGAAAGTCGTCTATCGTTTTATCAGACTTGCATGGATTTCATTGTACCAACTTACTGCAATCAACATCAATGTTGGAATCATCTGTTAATTGAATAAATATAATTTAAATCAAGACCAATTAACATGCCTGAATACAAGTGTAAGTCTTTTCTACGGGACCTTCATTCATTAAATGAACAAGAAACAAGAAAATAAAAACGAAGTCAGATGTAAAACGGCAAATGTACGAATTCATTGTTATTATTAGATATAATTTTAATCAGACTTATGTTTACTGTCTACGTTGTGATAATTAAATTACAATATAAATATAGGTATTCTTTATTATTGTATGCACAATGCTAACTGATATTAATGAAAATGTATCGCAAAAACTGCTAACTACGTTTGAGAAGAAAGAAGAAACCACATCTCACCAATTCCAACATCTTAAACACAAGCACCAAGAAAGTTCGACTGAAAACTCAATGAAAAAATTAAAGCAATACTAACCCAACATAAAAAAAACAGAAACGTAAAAAAAGAAATACGTTTATATACGCTAAAAAAAAAGATGCGTTAATCATTAAAAAAACATTTATAAAACGCAAAAAGAATAGTGCGTAAAACGCAAAAAAAATGATGCGTTCATCGCAAAAAAAGCAATGCGAATTATGATGATATCATTATTAGTTAAGTTTATCACATGTATATTAAACATGCATATTCTAACTTGACATATTCCGAGATATATATAGTAGAGTAGGTTCATTAACTTTTTCAACTGAGTAATTATTTAAACAAATATTGAAATACCGTTTAGGTACAGACTTGGTTTGTCATTTTATTAGACCGCCCTATATTGCATATTCTTAATTAAATAGTACCTATTTCGCCCGTGAGCAAAATATATGTACTGATTAATGCAGTATTATGCATCGCGACTTGTAAATCATTTCATTATAAGATGAATATTTGTCTTTACTAATAACATTCCATATGATGTACACAATGTTAAACTATTACCAACAGATATTGGTAATAGGTATTTTTCAAGTAATATATATACAACTTTAAAGTTGGTGATCTATAGCCAAATAGTATTTTAAAACAAATTTTAACAAAGTATCAAAAATTCATTATGGATTAAACATCTCTTAATAAGAGTTTTTAAGAAATACTACACCATTAGTTCCATTTCACAACAAGCGATTTGATAAGAACAATTATCTTAACAACTTTAACGACATCTTAGTGATATATGCACAATACACATATATGAATAATAAAATTGTATTCGTTCGTAATCTTCATCATCAGTTTTATTTTACAAAATGATAACATCCGAGAGTTATGATTTAAATGAATACAGGAAATATAAAGTTGCTATATATGTAAAAAAATATTAAAGTAAGGTACTTTCGGGTATTAAGGCCTAGCTAAGGGAGAATGTAAATAAAATGAAAAATAGCATATTTAATCAACATATTTATATTTTAATCAGTCATTAATTTCAATTAGTATACAACCAACGTGAAAAATGGCATAAATTTCCATAAAGAGACATACAGTGACAGGTTTTTTAAAACCCTACCAATAGGCCTTATTTAAATATGGTAGCATAAAAAGGCCTAAGACCTTAACGTACTTAAATAATTAAAACAAACTTGTTGTCGAGATCAATAATCACTTAATTATAACAAATACGTTTATATTCTTCTATTGATATATAATATTGCTCATTGTATGGCTATTAAGTACAAAAAGACATCAAAATATTCCGCTATCTAAACTAGCAATCTAATTAACATGTATAGAGATAATCAGTCTCAAACTTTAACTAACATAAAAAATAACCAAAAATAGTAATCCTTGCTACAAAACTGAAATAAAAATCGAGTATTTTTAGAATTTGCCCTAAAGGCCTTATTTTACTGTAGGCCATTTTATACTATAGATAGTATAAGAAGGCCTACTACGTTTTCAACATAAAAATAAAATAATTACACGTATAACGTAATATAACATACTTATTTGGTAATTTGAGATCAATGATCAAATAAATGCAACAATACCATCCCATCGCCTAGCACCCATTCGGGCATTCGAAATCATCGATGTCTTCCTTTGACAAACCGACGCACTCCTCGTGATACCATTTACCGCATTTAACGCACATCCTCATGTCAGCCAATTTATCCCTTTGGCATCCATGACAGTACCATGAACCTTGCTGTTGACTTTTGTTTTTGGTGGGGTTTTTCTTCTTTGCGGTTTTGGAGGTGTTTTTCTTCTGAGTTGTTGAGGATTTAACTTGTTTTTTCTTTCCTTTATTATTTGCTGTCGTTTTATTTTCTTTTTCCTTTTTGTCAAAAAGATCTTTTGTGACTGGAGTTCCTCTATAATTGATAGCTTTTTTTCTATTTGTTGGTGTTTTATTTGTGTCTTTGAGCGGCGTAGGCATAAAATCATGAAATGACGATTTTTTCAGCTGAATGAGCGGCACATTGTCTTCGTCGCTACCCGAACTAGAACTGTAAACCGTGCGATAAAAGAGACCAGCCGGCCGGATTGTGGCTGATGATAACGACGTTTCAGATGGTGATATATTACGCGACTTGAAAGTTGTTGGCCTGACCGGGGTACTGTTGATTAATGCTACCAACGCTTCAGATGACGAAATGTTGGGCCTGATGGGCGAGCTGTTGGGTGTTGCTAACAACGCTGCAGATGGCGATCTGTAGGGTCTGATAGGAGAGCTGTTGGGTGTTGCTAATAACGCTTCAGACCGCGATCTGTTGGGTCTGATAGGCGAGCTGTCGGGTGATGCTAACAACGCTCCAGATGGCGATCTGTCGGGCCTGGTTGAAGAGCTGTCGCTTGATGCTGGGGACACTACATCTGTAGACCTATTACGCGCCCCTGAAGTTGGTCTGCCGGAGGTAGACGGTTGAATAATTTCTTCTTCGACTGTATTTGACACATGAGGCACTGGAGCTTCTGATAATATAGACGGAGCAAAAGCTGTTTCTGGAATTGCCCGAGGATTCAAGGGATACAAGCCAGTTGCCCTAAAGCCACCCGTAATGTTACTATGAGTCATGCATTTGGACCAGACACGCGACAAAATTATATTAAATCTTGGCTTTGTGACCTTTTTATCAGGATTTTGGTCCAAGAATGACAAAACTTCTTCATCCCAGTGGTGTTCAAATGATCGATAGACAGCTTTATCGAGGGGCTGCAGTTCGTGGGTGGTATTCGACGGTAAACAGTATAGTGCTATGTCGAGTGAATCGGCGACTTCTACGATGGACAGATCTAAATGGCAAGCTGCCCCGTCGAATATCAAAAGGCACTTTCCATTACTTTTGTATCTAGCCAGCAACTTCAAAAATTCTTTAAAAAGTTGATTAGTCATGTAACCCCTTGAAGACTTTTCGACTAATGATCCCGCTGGCAAGTTGTCGTATAATTCTGGCTTCAGCCGCTTTCCTTTAAATATGATCATTGGTGGTATGGCAGTTCCTAACGCATTGACACATCCCGCGATGGTGACACTTTCTGCATGCTCCGAAGATATTAAATGCACTCTTCTAGCCCCTTTCTGAGCTAGAACAGATTGCTGATGGTGAATTGTCAGGCGGCAACCTTTTTCGTCCATGTTGTAAATTCTTTCGGGATGATTTTTCAGATCGAGTTCATCATAGATTTCCCTTATTCTTTCGAAGTGATCATCAACGATAAATTTGTTTAGTTTTTGCGCTCTGGCTGGGTTCATAAATTGAGCTTTTCTTTTTGATATTTCCGGATGTCTTTTCATGAAGGCCTTAAACCAGTCTTTTCCAGCGAGTCGGTTGTTTTCACTGAACGTGTGTTTGATATTATTGGCCTCACAAAATTTGTAGACCAAGCGGCGGAGTATACGTGGAGTGATAGGTAATCCTATTTCAGCATATCTGATTATTCTTTCCACAAGACTTCTTTCTTGATCACCGTCCAGAATAGCTTTTCGTCCTAGCCTTTTTTTCAAAATGCCACTGTTGAGATGATTTCTAATAGTTCTTCTTGGAACCCCATACCTCGTTGCAGCTGCATACGTGCTAAGCGTTCCTCTTTGAACTGCTCGAACTGCAGACACTAGGGCATCTTCTGACCACAATGCTCGTTTGGGAGGCATCGTGATCGAAAACTGAAAATATATCAAGTAGGTAATTAATTGCACACTAAGTTAGTAGTATAACTTAAAATACCGAAATACATTATAAGAACCAAACAAAATTCGCCATATGAAGTAAGAGGAGAATAAGGCCTAAAAAATATCCCAAGTCATAGAGGGCAATAAGGCCTATAGGTAAATTTTGTAGGCCTTATTCACCGCTGACCACGTGTATAAATAAAACGAAATATAAAGTATTTGCATCTAAATATGTTATTGAAACCTGTACCACGTTAGAAGCGTTAATTAGGGAGAACAACTGTGTGCAAATTGATATTATTAATGTAAAATTACAATAAATACTCACGTTTGTTTCGGCCCGATTTTTGTACCACGTGCCGCGCACCCACCTGCTGAAATGTATGACGCAACACTGGCGGCGGGAGGCGGGGCATCGAGCCAGTTCGAACCTGTAGTTCCTTGTTTGTCCGCTTGGCGTCAGGGACGCGTGGCCTTGAGCGCGAGCGCTTGTATTTAATACGATTTTGGTTACTTAGGCCTTATTAGCCGATAGGCTTTATTACCCGCAGGTACCTTATATAAAATATGCATATAATGCTTATAGGTTTTATAAAATTTAATCCAACTTAATATTTATATTCATTACATTCAACTAACCTATCACGAACCAAACAACCAACCAACGAACGTATAATTTGTTTATTTTTTTTACAAAGTCAATTAATAGTATTAATTAAGAAACTGTCTACCTATCCGTTAAGTTCGATTCTAATTATGTGAAGTTAATCTCTCGCTCGTCCGAAGATTTGGAAGATTCGAAGACTACATTAAGTCAATAACTAATATTTTGAACATTATAATGTAAAATTTTAATTAATTAATAAATTAATTAAGTAATAAATAAATTGTAATTTAACGAAACAAAAGTGATGTGCTTACTGAAATTATTGCTTTGTGTTGTCTGCCCTCATTTTATTTGTTATATATTTAAAAACGTACAATTGAAAAAACGAGCCGCATTATAAAATACGCGCACAGTACGCGCACAGTTGCGCCCTACGTTTATTGCAAGTCAGGACATACTAAGTGCAAGTAAGTGCATTGCAACTCGTGGAAATAGTTTTAAAAGGAAATCAATTTGTTTAGCCAGTAAATATAAGTTAAAAAAAATATCATAAAGGTCGTATTTTTATCGCATTTTACATTACCTATCTATGAACATTAACAACCTTTAAATTTTGCCTATTGTTCTAATTTCAATGAGAAGCTCCCCTACTTTTTCAAATAATATATACAGATTAACGTACTGCTGCATTCACACAGTCAATAACAATAATATTGAAATTGATACATTAAACGCAAATTTTTAAAATAACTTTCACATTTCTACTTTATTGTCACGCGTTCCGTCTTTTACCCGAAAATTGAATATCTTTTACATTTTTTTTTACATATTCTGTTATATTATATATATATTTTAAGTTAATTCTCAATCTTCTACGTGTTTATTGTTTTGGTAGTGTTGGTGGAAGCGATCGTCAACAATCTAACACCACTCCCCGTTGGCTATACATTGGAACCTCTTGTATTCGTGTGGCTCGCAAAAGGGTCGAGCAGCGGCAAAGTCGGCCAACTCGCACCCCTCGGTCGACCTGTGTGCTGTGCGGCGTGTAGCACTCGCCTTTGCGAATCCCTCCTTCGGAGTCACTCTTCCCGTGGTACGTCGACTGCACTTGCATTCGGTGTTGACATTTCATTCCTCTTCCGACAGCCACACGTGTGTTCTATCCTCGGTCTTACGATCGAATTTTCTATTAAACGGATCATCTATCATCTTAAAAAATCATGCGGCTTTTGCTGCATTATCTCTTAGGATGATGACCGTCGCATTAATCTCAATTCATATAGTAACCGACTGCTCTCTTTCAATGTCGGATATATTATTGAGCGATATGTGTCTCTAGGCCACAATGTCCACATTGCCAGTTCAGGTATTTATAAGTTGTAATTGGTTAGATATATTGATAATACTTATATATCTGTAGATTTCCATATATTCACTGCGAGCATTATCCTCCCATAGCAATTATAAGTGGATTGTCAGGAGCAGTGTTTTTTTTTTATTTCAGTCATTCGGGCGGAGGCGAGTCCAAGGCAATACAGATTTGCAACCGGTTGCGAATTGCATTGGGTTTGCATCTATTTTAACTACTAGGACGTTATAACATTCTGGTAGTTAATTTGGCGAATGGCTTTGAGGAGTAGTTCACAGTTGCAATGATCCCTCAAGCAAGACTGATTGATTTACCTTCCCGTGGTTGCCGCCTGTTACCTACATGTTTCCATATCGAATTGAAAACATGTTAGAACTAAAACAATCAGTCGTTCTTTCATCTCTAATAACCTTTTAGTTTTTAGATAATCTCTTGGATAGATTGAATTTTACATTTAGCGACAGATATCCATTGGCATCACACAACCACGGCCGTTGCGTCCGTTCCAGTCTGCAAAAAGATCACGCCCAACCCCGCAGCTTTTTATACGTGCTCGGAAATATCATTAAATATGTAAGTAGATTAAAATGTTTCTATTCTGTTACATATATATTCCTCTTTTTGTAAAGTAATGTTATTGCAAATAATAATCAGTAACTTTTTTATTACTATACATACAACTATAACCACGTCGACCGACATCGCACACCAAACAATATCGACTTCGACAGACATCAATGCATGACATCATCTAATATTACTTCTTAAAAAAAAACTTTGGAAGTACGTATACTTAAATATGTGTATTATTTTTTACAATTAGCATCATAACTATTTAGGTGGATCAAAAGAAATGCTCCAACCTTTAATTGTTCCTAATAAAGTTATCGCTCACCCGAGAGCCGCTCTCGTGTTCGAGTAGGTGGGTCAGAAACCATGTCTCAAGCTTAAATGGGCCTTGTACAAATTATCGCTCACCCGAGAGCCCAACGACTTCGCGTGGTTCAATTGGACCAGATAAAGACACGATGCACTCTAATGGAACGCTTCGAACCTTCGGCCCTATTAGACTTGTGAGTCTAAAGAATCACGGACGCGTTGCCGACTCTTTATTGTCTTGGAGATTCGTTGTACCTGTAGACAGTTTGGGACATATGCAAAACCCTATTATTTTTACAGAAACGCTGAGCAAACTACAAATTTACTGCATTCCTCGCGATCGACTCCTTATTACGCCGAGAACAGAATCAACCTGTAGCAACGTATTTTTTTGTAAGTAATGTAAAATGTTTGTTTTTATTAGTTTTTATAAGAAATATATTTCAGTGCTTATCAAAAAAATAAGGGATTTTGATGTGCAATTTAGTATTTTAGTTGTAGAAATCAGCTCACCATTTCTTTGTAAATCTAATACAAAGTCTGTCGATATTAATTGCTTACAGCTATTATATTTTTATTATGTTACAATTACAGAATGTCACAAATACGATCGCGCCACCGGTTTCCGCGAACAACACGCTTCGCCTTGCTGCTGCTTACTCTATGTATGAACCCAGGAACAAAAATAAATAACAGGTATGTAAATAAAAAACCGGCCGAGTGCGAGTCGGCCTCACACATTATCTATAAAAACGGCAAAAAAATCAAGTTTGTTGTATGGGTGCCCCCTTAAATATTTATTTTATTCTTTTTTTAATATTTGTTGTTATAGCGGCAACATATATATACATCAACTGTCATAAAAAATTAAGTTGTAATCATCATAATCTTCGAGGTTATTTTTTTTTTCCAAAAGCCCAGAAAAACCTTCTGTGGCAAAAACGACTCTAACACGGATAGGTTAGAAGATTAAGACGGGAGCTGAAGCGTAGCGAAGCTCCCGTCCTAATCTTCGAGGTTATTTTTTTTTATAAAAGCCCAGAAAGACGTGTTGGGGCAAAATCGACTCTAACGCGGATAGGTTAGAAGGTTAAGACGGGAGCTGAAGCGAAGTAAAATACAGTCGTTCCTAAGATACTGATGTAGCGTAAATTAAAATGGAATCATTTTGAATGTATAGGCATTGCACTGCAAACTAATAATTATAATTTTATTTTGACAGGAATGCCTGACGCCTGCCTCAACGACGTTCGCACATCAAACAGAATCAACCTCTACAAGCATCACCTAATGCTAATCTACATTGTAAGTGCCAAATCAGAACTATATATTTTTTACCTACATATTTTTTATTAGAATTATAGAAAATTATTAAGCAGAAGATTTAACAATAGACTCTAAAAGAATCACAAGCGCGTTACCAACCCTTTATTGACTTGGACATTCGTTATACCTATTGACATCCAGCCTGTGACATATTGATATCACGCACTCGCAACAAAGCGTATGCATTTTCGAGAGTTCTGTCGACCTTAATCACACTACTGGGAACACAACACCACAACTTTTATTATGGCTGTGCGGTCTTCTTTAGGCGGAGGTACTTTCGCAGACGATGTGCTCTAAGGCGGTTGTCGCACTGATGCGGTTTTCACACGACGATGCGGTGTGCGAGCGAGACATCGCTATGCATATCTATAACGGTCTGCACACGGCACCGCCGTCCAGATACCGGATCAGTGTGACAACCAACTAAATAGAACCGACAGAACTCCATTGGCATTGCACAACCATGCCCGCTTTACGTTCTTCTCAGTCATTGAAAAGAACACGCCCAGCTTCGCAAATTGCTGGAAGTGCTCAAAAACATCATTTAATAAATAAAATGTTTCTACTCTATTGCATATTCCTCTCGTATGTAGCATTTACGAATAATGATCATTAATTAACTTTATTTTTACAGAAACGCCGCGCTATCAACTGTAACCACGACGCCCGACATCGACATCGCACACCAGACAAAATCGACTTCTACAAGCGTAAATGAAATCATCTATAATCTCACACAGCATATCTTCAAAGTACGTAGACTTAAATAATTGTACAGTTCTGCACAATAAATATATTTACGATTTTCGACCTCAATTCTAAGAAATAAACTCAATATTGTATACATGTTTATGATGCCGAGTGAGTGGCATAACATACTTGAAAAGAATCACAGGCGCGTTGCCAACCCTTCATTAACTTGGAGATTCATTGTACCTATTAACAGCTAGGGACATGTGCAAATCCCACACTCTTAACACGGCGCATTCTCGAGAGCTTTCGCGAGCTTGCTCACCACCAGGAACACAACACCACATACTTGTATTATAGCTGCGGTTATCTTTAAAAACGGCGGAGGTACTTGTCCAATTGTAAAGTGCTCCAAATACAACATCTCTCTCATTGCAAGTAATATTCTATAAACGATACATAACACTCTTTTCACAGGAGTAGTGGCTATAGGCAATAAACACTTGTTGTATGATATTTAAGCATTACTTAATTTTTACAGAGACGATAAACATTCAACTACAAAATATACCGCATGCGAGACACCTCACGGCGACGCCGAGAGCAGAATCAACCGCTTCAAACATAAGAAAAACCAATCAAGACCTAAAGCAACGTATTTTGTAAGTAATCATATAAAATATAGATATACATTTTATTATATTATACCTAAACACCGAGATATACGCCGCCCCCGACCATCGTTATCAATGGACCCTTGCAAAAATTAAATTTACCCTAAAATGCAAATTTCTCAATTTTTTTTATAACGACAGTGACAAACAAGTATACGGGTCCACCTAACGGTGGACATATCGCAGCCTAGAGGTCTGCAAGGAAACATGTGCACGTTGTCGACTCTTTATACTATTTGAGGATGCAACGTAAATTTGCTTAAGAGCTTTTAGCATCATTAAAAAGTACTCTTGAATTGATTTTTACTTCACTTCAACTATTTATAATACCCAGGTAAATAAGACGATGCACAGCTACTCTATTCTGTCACCACATAGGGAGTTCCAATGACATGAAATGTACATACTGAATCATATCAGAATTCACATATTAAAGGACTAGGGGGTGGTGCATTCAATAAATTACCTGTTTTTTTCTTTTCAGAATGAACAGCAATTTGGATCGACTGCCGCGCAGCCTTCACTTCACTAACCTGTGAACTCGGCCAGCCTCACCATCATTTACCCAATTTTACTAATTCAATTTATACTTGATAAATATTTTATCCGTTTATCGTTTTGTTTAATAAATATGTATGCAATTAATCGTTTTCATTTGTTACTTATTGATATTTATGTAAACATGATTATACATACCGAATAATGACTAATTTTGGTATATATAAACGTATTTACACAAATCTCAACTGCTTACATAAACAAATAATAGGCTTTTAGTAAAATCCACCTCGCCACGTTCAAGCATTTGTTTCAGGATACAATATAATACAGGTTTATTTTACTAACGGGCTTTTTGTACACTTCATATATTATAAAACTCTAGCACTCCACCTAACACCATAAGTTTTAAGTGTGTTTTTAAAGCAATATAATTTCATAAAACACTCACTGCGCACCAATAAATACTAATATCCGCAAAACAAATGTTAATTGCATATCACAGTTGCTCACTTTGACATGAAATTAATATTTTACCCTGCAAATAAGCAGGTTTAGGTTGTTAGGTTTTTTTTTTTTATATGCCTTTAAATAGAAGCTGTTTTTAAAACAAAACGTTTTACCAGACACGACCATGAAATCTATTATACTAACTACGCAATGCCATCAATAATCAACAAGCATGATTGCATTTTGGTAGCCAAGCATTATTAGCTAAAACCAAAAAAATAATCCTTATTTGTATTGACAACCGATGTAACAGTATCTATTAACCGAGAGCGACACAGTCTTCTATCAATTACAGGGCTGCTGCCCATATTAGGTTAGTCATAGTTTTGTGCATCTCGAATATAAGATGACATATGCTCTGGTCTCCTATAAACGCCATCGGCGGCTTACAGTGTCACGTCGTACGCTGCATCACAATGCATACTAAAGAGATATATGTACTGTTATGGTCTGTCAGGGCCTAACAGTACAGCTCTATAGTAAGCATTATGACTCAGCGTGCGGCGTTAACGCTGTAAGCGGCCGATGGCGTTTATAGGTGACCAGGGCCATGGCTAATTTTGCTCATTGATTTAATACAATATTATGTTAGGCACCTACCACCAAGCTGATCTCATGATGAAGACAGGTGGGATGTGAGCGATAATCTTCACAAGACCCATTATTGCTTGGGGCATTATTACAGATCCACCTATGCTAATTTTTACAGTACATATTAAAACTTTCAAATTTAACCATGTAAAAACTATAACATGCAACTCCTAGAATCGTTTTCCTTTTTTTTCTTCTTTTATGACTGCAGCTTCTAGGGCTGCCTGGCTCTCAAGGGGTTAGAGGGGTGGGCTTGGGGCAGCCAACCAGATGATAAAATGTCATTTGTAAGAGGGTGAGAACAAAGTGAGTTGATAAATTTCGGCTCAACGAGCTCCGCGTAGGGCCGAAGGCCCGAAGCGTCCCATTAGAGCAATATAATTTCATAAAACACTCACTGCGCACCAATAAATACTAATATCCGCAAAACAAATGTTAATTGCATATCACAGTTGCTCACTTTGACATGAAATTAATATTTTACCCTGCAAATAAGCAGGTTTAGGTTGTTAGGTTTTTTTTTTATATGCCTTTAAATAGAAGCTGTTTTTAAAACAAAACGTTTTACCAGACACGACCACGAAATCTATTATACTAACTACGCAAAGCCATCAATAATCAATAAGCATGATTGCATTATTGGTAGCCAAACATTATTAGCTAAAACCAAAAAAATAATCTTTATTTGTATTGACAACCGATATAACAGTATCTATTAACTTAGAGCGACACAGTCTTCTATCAATTACAGGGCTGCTGCGCATATTAGGTTAGTCATAGTTTTGTGCATCTCGAATATAAGATGACATATGCTCTGGTCTCCTATAAACGCCATCGGCGGCTTACAGTGTCACGTCGTACGCTGCGTCACAATGCATACTAAAGAGATATATGTACTGTTATGGTCTGTCAGAGCCTAACAGTACAGCTCTATAGTAAGCATTATGACTCAGCGTGCGGCGTTAACGCTGTAAGCGGCCGATGGCGTTTATAGGTGACCAGGGCCATAGCTAATTTTGCTCATTGATTTAATACAATATTATGTTAGGCACCTACCACCGAGCTGATCTCATGATGAAGACAGATGGGATGATATGGAAATGGCAAGCTAATAACGCTAATAGCAAACTCTTAAATTACACATGATAAAAAAGCATCGTGTTTAGGCTGATTATTCAATTCATTTATAATGTAGGTGTTACAATAACCATGTTTATTGTGCGAAAGATGTTAAAATGTAATAATAAGTTATTAATTAATTTCATTTATGTTTCCATTTCTGTGTATAGATGGCGCTAAATTTAATATAATCACTTATGTTTCAATATTACCTGTCGAGATGGTCCTTTTAATATAAACACTGAAGAAGGTAGTCTTCTCTTCTCTTCTTCATCTTTTCTCTAACATTATAAAGACATAGCTACATTGAAGCTATACCTACTTATTACACAATTCATAGATGGAAGAAATAAATTCCGTCGCTTAAGGAATTAATTCCAGTCAAGAATTGAGCAGCGAATTTTAATAATGTTGAATTTTACGCTATTCATTGATCGTAAACGTCGCTATTTATAATGCCATTAGCTTGAAATTGTTATAGCAATGTATGGTAGGTATTTTGTTTTCTAGGCAATACTTGCAACTGAATTTTAGCACCGTTATCCTCAACCTACTGAACTGATATTTAGAATATATAATATTAGGGTGTCATCAAGCTGTTCTGATGATGAAAACAGAAAAGGTGACCATAGCAACTCCTTAATTATACAAGATAAACCCATCGTGTTTGGACTCATTGGAACCGCCTTTTAACGCCCATACGGTCATCCCCCCACCCCCCCACCCCCACACTTTCACAAGAAAGACAGAGTGCAACTCCCGCCTCGCAAATCTCTCTCCCGCTCTCCGCTTCCCATTGCAGATTTTTAAATCTCCAAACCCTTTTCTGTGACAAACTCGCCCCTCCCCTCCCCCTCCCCTCTCCGACGTAAAAGTCAAAATACAAGACAAAAAAACAAAAAACAAAAAAAGAGACCACAGAGTACCGCGGGGCGCTCGCGCCCCGCGCACCACGCGAAAAACTAGTTAATATTATATAAAGCTGCAATACCACTGATTTCTATTGACATAATTGTTCTCCCAAAAGGAGCACTCCTCGGTACAGATGATGTATGGAAAAAGTGTGCGGTCTACCTCGGTGACCTCCAGAAAAATCTGACTTTCGAGCTACCGCGCACAGGCACGAAATCGAGTGACGGCCTGCCGAAACGGTGCCAGATAGGTGGGGGGTGCTCGACCGAATGTCATAGGGAACCGCGAGCGATTTGGTGGGGTGACATTTTTTTTGCCAAAAAATGACTTTTTTTTTTGGCCAAATTTTTAAAATGGTCGGAGAGAGCTGCAAGTCGATATCTGGGGTGGTATGGGTCCCCAGATCCCAAAAAAAAGTTTTTTTTTTTCTAGCGCCAAAAAAAAATTTGTATGGAAAACCGAAACGGTGCGAGATAGGTACGAGGTGCTCGACCAAATGTCATAGGGAACTGCCGGGCGAAAAAAATTGCATTAAATTTTTTGCCAAAAAGTGAAATTTTTTTTTTGGCCAAAATTCAAAATGGTCCGAGCGCGCTGAAACTTGGTATGTGGGGAGATATAGGTCCCCGGATTCCAAAAAAAGTTTTTTTTTTTTTCTAGCTCGAAAAAAAATTTGTATGGAAAATGTAAACGGTGCGAGATAGGTATGAGGTGCTCGACCAAATGTCATAGGGAACTGCCGGGCGAAAAAAACTGCATTAAAATTTTTGCCAAAAAGTGAAATTTTTTTTTTGGCCAAAATTGAAAAAGGTCCGAGCGCGCTGAGATTTGGCATGCGGGGACTCGGTGGACCCAAGAATATACGACAAAAAAAAATTTTGGAAAAATCCAAAATGGCGGCCTCCAGGGGCAAAACCAATTTCCGAGAAGTTTTTGCGAGCCCGAAGGGCGAGCTTCAGGCCGCGAGGCCGCAGGCCGAGCTCGGCGGAGGGCCGAAGGCCCGGAGCCTCCATAAGAGTGCCCGGGCACGTCCCCCCCCCTCAAATTTTTGGCGAGGCCGAAGGCCGAGCTGCGGGAGCCCCGAACAAAGGAAAATCCTATATAAGTACAAGGTTTCGCGAGCCCGAAGGGCGAGCTTCAGGCCGCGAGGCCGCAGGCCGAGCTCGGCGGAGGGCCGAAGGCCCGGAGCCTCACCCCGAGTGCCCAAGCGAGTCCCCCCCAAGTAATTTTGCGAGGCCGAAGGCCGAGCTGCGGGAGGAAGGGGTTGCTCAACTATTCATATGCCCCGTGTAACTTACAAGCGAACCTGAGGGCCGCTTGCGGCCCTCAGGTGAGCGGCAAGGCTAAGCGAGGCCGAAGGCCGAGCTCCGCGTAGGGCCGAAGGCCCGAAGCGTCCCATTAGAGCGCGCTCTCCACGCGAGCCCGAGGGCCGCTTGCGGCCCGAAGGGCGAGCCCACGCGGACACTCTCTATTCCCGTCACTCTTACAAGCGAAACTTGAGGGTCGAAGGCCCTCAGGTGAGCGGCGAGGCCGAGCGAGGCCGAAGGCCGAGCTCCGCGTAGGGCCGAAGGCCCGGAGCGTTCCATTAGAGCGCAGTCTCACTCACTACTCCCGTCATTCTTACAAGCGAAACCTGAGGGCCGAAGGCCCTCAGGTGAGCGGCAAGGCTAAGCGAGGCCGAAGGCCGAGCTCCGCGTAGGGCCGAAGGCCCGAAGCGTCCCATTAGAGCGCGCTCTCCGCGCGAGCCCGAGGGCCGCTTGCAGAAGTCAAACCGAGTGCAACTCCCGCCTCGCAAATCTCTCTACCGCTCTCCGCTTCCCATTGCAGATTTTTAAATCTCCAAACCCTTCTCTGTGACAAAGTCGCCCCTCCCCACCCCTCTTCGACGTAAAGTCCAAGTACGAGCAAATAACAAAACAGAAAAGAAGAGAGCACAGAGTACCGCGGGGCGCTCGCGCCCCGCGCACCACGCGAAAAACTAGTTAATTAATACTATATAAAGCTGCAATACCACTGATTTCTCACGTATAGAATTGTTCTCCCAGAAGGAGTATCCTGAGACCTTGATGATGTAGGGATAAAGTGTGCGTCAATATACGACGAACCACGCAATGGGTTAAATTGATTAATGTTCATATCAATGTATTTTATCTCTTTAAGACTCCATCCACTGTCTTTTTTTTCAAAGTTAGAAATTTTACTACTCATCGAGTTTTTTAAATTTTCTAAAAATGTTTCTCTGTCATCACCTTTACAAATAGTCCAACTTAAAATATTGAAATCGAAAAAATTGTTGATCCCCTTAGATTCTTGAATAAATTCTGCATGTAATATAAAACTAACCTTAAAAATTGTTAACTGATTAATGGTATCGTCTATTAGTTTATTTAGAGATGTCTTAACCCTCTCAAAAAAAAGTTCCGGTGTCTCAAATTCAATGACAGTTTTTTTCTGTTCTGATACTATCCTATAAGTTAATATCCTATTTCCAAACGCGGTCTCAATGAGTTCAACATTGGGATAGGAATGTTGAAATTTGAGGCAGTTATTTTTATGAATATTACTTCTTAAATGCTGAGCATAGTACCTTCTCGAAACGTTCCGTTTACAAGTTTTACACTCGACGGTGTCAGCAACAACGGGAGTAGATGATGATTCAGCTGTGGTTCTGGAAGTTGATGGCTGCGGGGAATTAAGGTTTTCTTGTTCTTCGACACTGGCAGCTGCTGGAGTACGCGAATCACAGGGTTGAAAGGCTTCTTCTGATATACGTTTTCTTTTAACTCCACGTGTTACGGATCTGAAAATGAAATTTATCTTATTAGAACACCTATATACAACTACTAGCTATAGGATAAATACTAGCAGTCACTTAAGCACCGTAATACCTGATTTATATGATTGACAAAGAGAACAATACGCTTCCATGGGTAATACACCATCTATCTCATCAGAATGCGAAAACGAATGCAAAACCGTTATGTGCCCTTTGCAAGGGGTAATATACGGTTTAATATCGGGGTCGTGAGACATAGTTGCATCAAGTTTTCCACTGATAAACCACAATCTTAAATATTTATGAAAACAATTTAATAACACTGGTTTGCTAAACATTTTAATATCCTCACTAGTAACTTCCAGCATGATGCTAAATATGACACATTTCGTTGAGAATTTTACTTATATCGAGTTCACCTCCCCACTACTAGCTAAAAATCGACGTAAACCTGGTTAAACATGTTTTTCTGGTACTTACTGCGGCTGATTTTCGACTTCCAAACAATGTTGATAGAGTTCATCATCAAACAGCGACTTGTTAAGATCTGAAACGTCTTCACAACGTTCATAAAGGTCCTTGTCGTAAAATGAGTTTTGTAGATCCATTTTGCAGTTTGACTTCGGCAGGTGTTGATAGAGATACGGTATGGTTTCTTTTGGGTTGTCTAACTATATATAGCCTCAAAAATCATTCGTTCGTTGGTGGGGGAGGGTGACTTTTTTCGTGGGTGGAGCAAGAAATAATTTATGGCTTGGCCTCGATAAAAAATTTCTTGCAGTCGTTTTTAGTTGCAATCTGTTTAGTAATCTTGTAAATTAATTCTTGTGTGTTAGAATAATGGTCGTCCTCGTCAGCATGCGTGTAGTATTTGATTTTAGTATCTGCGAATTTCCAGTGTTGGTCGTTTGGGACACCACGCAACTTTTTCATATCGTAGACATCAATTTTAACAAGATGAGTGATCTTTGTAACATCATCTACGCGAGTAGATATATAATTCGTGCCTCCATTTGTAGACTGGGCGACCGTAGATGAAAATTCCGTAGTATGTTTCTTTTTAGGCTTATCGAAAAATACATCAATGTTGTTGGTTCGTTTCGGGGTTCGGATTTTAAGTGGTTTTGAGCCTTGGGGTTCATCATCACTTAAATTACCATAATAATAACTTTTCATGGTGTACTCAAGAGGATTCTCGTTTGATATCTAAAACAAACAATAAAAATGAGTGAGGAGCTTGATACAAATGTAATGTGTGTGTGTGCTTATATAGAAACACACAGTTAGTTGATAGGTATTCTTTATTGCTCACCAAAAATAGTCACAAAGAAAACAAAACAGAAATTACAGCTTACCTCCATTTTCACTCGTAGCAAGACGTAGACACAGAGTTTCAAAATTAAAACTGTTAATTACTACTCGTATTGCGACACTTGCAAACTGCTACTTTAACACTTGACACTGTTTTCAGACAAACTAATCTGAACGAATGACGTTCCTATCGGCTTGAGCTCTGATTTTATTCAACACACACACACACACACATGTACACATATCGTGGCGTGGGTAAGACAAAAAAATCTATTACTAAAACGAACACCTGTTCGTTGCAACAGGTTCTAACAAGATTTTTACTGAAATATCAAATCAACCTGATTCGCTTGAATGTTCTTTGGGTTTTTAATGACCAATAAAATACGAATAGCATGACATTTTGTAATAATCTATGATATTTTATTGCTTTCAAATATAATACACGCACACACATGTCGCAGATAAGACAATAAATCGATTACCTAGTTAAAAAACGCACATCTGGTGGATGCATGATACAACACGTTCTATCTATTTTTTACTGAACCATCCAAAAACTGGAATGTGTGTGCGAACGTGCTTAGCTAAATTTCCTTTACTATAATACCCAATAAATTACAGAAACTACGACGTTTTCGTAATAATCAATGATATTTTATGGTTTCTCCAAATATATTATTTTAATTCTCACGATCGGCTATCTGATGTCAACATAAATTTTTAAATATATCGCCATCCACAGAGTGTAAATTACCTACCCTTGCGTGGGAATAGCGCAAAAACAGACGTTTGCCCTTAATAAAATAAATCGATTTAAGGAAATACGTAATCCACCTCAAAAAAGCAATCTTTAAAAAAACAACAACGGAGTCACACCTATCATAAACAAAAAAAAACATCGGGCGGCGGCAAATTACATATTCATAGGAAAAAACACACACGCAAAAAATTGCCGCAGAGAATGTGCTAGGAGGAGCAAAAAAAACTCAAAAAAAATTTCCGCTCCGCGGGGAGTGCCCCAACCTGCCGCAGAAACAGTAATCTACTAACTACTGCTGTACACTGGAACCTCTACTATATAGGCATTGTTTATATATAGGAGACAAGATCGCGCACTGCCAGCCGACTGTGGCTTTCCACAGTCGACTGGCAGTGCGGGAATCGTGTCGCCTGTACATAATTAATGTCTTAGGCTCGCATAAAAGCCAAGCAACGGCAAAGTCGGTTAACTCGCCCCTTCCGGTCGACCCGTGTGCTGCACAGTGTGTGACACTCACCTTTACGAATCTCTCCTCTGAAATCACTCCCCGCAGTACGTCGATTGCACTCACACTCAGTACCGCCATTTCCTTCTTCTGCCGTCTGCCACACGCGTGTTCTGTCCTTGGCCTTACTATCGCTTCTCTATTAAATGGATCACTTATCATCCTAAGAAATAATACAGCTTTTGCTGCATTTTCTCTTAGGATGATGACCGTGGTCTAAAGTATTTCAATTCATATAGCATACGATTGTTCTTTTCCGATGTCAGTTGTTGTTAGACTGTAAATGCATCTTAAGGCCACATTGTCATAACGTTCTGTTCAGCTACTCTAATAGGTGTATTGGTCCGATTTAAGGATATATTTTTAACTGTAAAGATTCTTAAACGGGGTTCGTGCATTCTTCTCACTCGAAAATTAGCAACTCAATTGTACTTATACTCGCGCAACTCTTTTCTTATCTTAGTCATTATACACATTTGCTTTTTTCATATTGCTGTTTCCATATACTCACCTTCATTCATCTCATACCCCGGGGAGAAGTGGTCTCCCCTTTTGGGCGGGGGCGAGTCCAAGGCAATACAGATTTGCAACCGGTTGCGAATTGCATTGGGTTTGCATCTATTTTAACTACTGGGACGTTATAACATTCTGGTAGTTAAGTTGGCGAATGGATTTGAGGAGTAGCTCACAGTTGCAGTGATCCCTCAAGCAAGACTGATTGATTTACCTTCCCGTGGTTGCCGCCTGTTACCTACATGTTTCCATATCGAGTTGAAAACATGTTAGAACTAAAACAATCAGTCGTTTTTTCATCTCTAATATTTTTTCTTCTTTTAGTTCTTCTTTAGATGATCTCTTGGACAGATTGAATTTCACATTTAGCTACAGATATCCATGGGCATCACACAACCACAGCGGCCGTTGCGTCCGTCGCAGTCTGCGAAGAGAACACGCCCAACCCCGCAGCTTTCTGTACGTGCTCAGAAACATCATTAAATATGTAAGTAGATTAAAATGTCTCTATTCTGTTATATATGTTCCACTCATTGGAAAGTAATGCTATTGCAAATAATAATCAGTAACTTTGTTTTCACTATACACACAACTATAACCGCGTCGGCCGACATCGCACACCAAACAGTATCGACTTCTACAAGCATCAATGAAATCATCTAATATTACTTCATAAAAAAAAGCTTTGGAAATACGTATACTTAAATATGTGTATTATTTTACAATTAGCATCATAACTATGTAGGTGGATCAAAAGAAATGCTCCAACTCTTAATTGGTCTCAATAAAGTTACCGCTCACTCGATTGGGCCACATATAAACACGATATGCTCTAATGGGACGCTGCGGGCTTTCGGCCCTACTAGACTTGAGAGTCTAAAAAAAACACGGACGCGTTGCCGACCCTTTATTTACTTGGAGATTCGTTGCAAATCCTTAACTCTCAACACTGGCAATTATTATTAGCTACCAGAACAACAAAACCGCATACTTCTACTATAGCTGCAGTCTATTTTACAGGTGGACGGCGACAGGCTGGAAGTATCCCCAATTAAAGTACTCTAAATATAACATCTCTCATTGCAAATAATATTCTGTAAACGATACATAAGGCATCCATACTACTTATCATGTTTTTAGCAAGGCCAGAATAAAAATGGTCACCATATATATACCAATGGACACTTGTAATCAAAATAATAATGTAATATTCTGTTAATCATGAATTATTTTTGCAGAAATGTTGAGCAAACTACAAATGTAGCAACGTATTGTTTTGTAAGTAATTTAAAATGTTTGTTTTTATTAGCTTTAAAAATTAGTACACCATTAATTCGTAAATCTAATACAAAATCTGTCGATACTAATTGCTTGCAGCGATTATATTTTTATTATGTTACAATTACAGAATGTCACAAGTACGATCGCGCCACCGGTTTTCGAGAACAACGCGTTTCGCCTTGCTGCTGCTTACTCTATGTTTGAACTCGGGAACAAAAATGAATAACAGGTCATCATCATCATCATCATCATCATTTCAGCCGAAAGACGTCCACTGCTGAACATAGGCCTCCCCCAAGGCTCGCCATTTAGACCGGTCCTGTGCCGTTCGTTTCCACCGGATTCCCGCGACCTTCACCAGGTCATCACTCCACCTTGTCGGAGGCCTACCGACAGCTCGTCTTCCGGTGCGTGGACGCCACTCAAGCAGTTTCTGGCCCCATCGACCGTCAGTTCTGCGAGCAATCTGCCCTGCCCACTGCCACTTAAGTCTCGCAATTTTGAAGGCTATGTCGGTGACCCCAGTTCTACTACGGATAACTTCATTCCTAATTCTATCACGCAGAGAAACCCCGAGCATAGCTCTTTCCATTGCTCTTTGGGTGACCTTGAGCTTTCTTATGAGGCCCATCGTTAGCGCCCATGTCTCGGATCCATATGTCATCACTGGTAACACACACTGGTCGAAGACTTTTGACTTGAGGCACTGCGGTAAACTGGACGAGAATACACTGCGAAGCTTCCCGAACGCTGCCCAGCCGAGTCGGATTCGACGAGTGATCTCTTTCTCGAAGTTGGACCTACCTAACTGGACTGTTTGTCCCAGGTATACGTACTCGTCAACAACTTCGAGCGCCGAGCCGCCGATTATTACGGGAGTTGGTACGAAATGGGCATTAGACATGACCTTCGTCTTGTCCATGTTCATTTTCAGACCAACTCGATCGGAAACTCTGCTGAGATCAACGAGCATTGTACTGAGGTCCTCCATGGTCTCAGCCATGACTACAATGTCGTCAGCAAATCGAAGGTGAGTGATGTACTCGCCATTTACGTTGATGCCTCGTCCTTCCCAGTCCAGAAATTTGAAAGCATCCTCCAGTGCAGCGGTGAAGAGCTTCGGAGAGATCACATCTCCTTGTCTGACTCCCCGCTGCAGTGGAACAGGCTTTGTTTCCTGGTCCTGTAGTCGGACGGACATGGTGGCGTTTTCGTACCGGCACTTCAGGACTTCGATATACCGGTAGTCAACTTGGCACCTCTGGAGAGACTGCAGTACAGCCCAAGTCTCGATCGAATCGAAGGCTTTCTCGTAGTCCACAAATGCTAAACAAAGTGGCAAGTTATACTCTTCGGTCTTCTGTATAACCTGCCGCAAGGCATGTATGTGGTCTACGGTACTGTAGCCTTTTCGGAATCCGGCTTGTTCGGGAGGCTGGAAGTCGTCAAACCTGCGCGCGAGACGGTTCGTGATGACTCTCGAAAACAGCTTGTAAACATGGCTCAGAAGTGAGATGGGTCTATAATTCTTCAGCAAAGTGTTATCGCCTTTTTTGAAGAAAAGCACCACCACACTTCTGTTCCATGCTTGCGGCGTTTTCCCCTCGTGAATTACAGAATTAAACAGCGTCTGAAGGGCTCTGAGGACAGGTTTACCGCCCGCCTTCAGGATTTCGGCTGTAATTCCGTCGTCACCCGGGGCTTTGCCGTTCTTCAACTGTTTGAGAGCCATACTAATCTCATACAGGCTGACGTCCGGGATATCTTCGGTATAGTGTCGGGTTAATCTAGCTCTAGAGTCTTTGGCTAGATCAACGACGGGTCTTCGGGTGGTTGTGTATAGCTGCCCATAGAACCTTTCAACTTCACGCAGAAGCTCAGGTTTGGAAGAAATGATCCTGCCATCGTCGGTCTTCAGCTTAGTCATCTGGCTCTGACCAACAGACAGATCTCTAGCGAAAACCTTAGAGCCTCTGTTGCGCTCAATAGCCTCTTCAACACATCTAGTGTTAAATCGGCGTAAATCGCGCCTCAGGCACTTCGAGATCTGTCTGTTGAGCCGCCGAAAGCGAGATGCATCATCTGGAGACTGCAGGATCATCTCACGTCTTACATCCATGAGCTTCAGAGTGAAGTCAGAGATCTTCTGGACCTTTTTACGACGGGTCTTGAAGAACTTGGACCCGACCGTATGGACAGCTTCCACAAACCCATCGTTGTTTTCGTCCACGTCGCTCCCTAGGCATTCGAAACGGTTTTGCAATTCGAGTTGAAAGCTCTCGGGGTTTTGTAGTTGGGCTGGTGCCGGGCGGAGCGTAGACTTTATCAATCGACTTCTCTCTAGCTTGAACTGAATATTTAATGTGCCTCGTACCATACGGTGATCACTGCCCGTCTTGACCGCGTTGATCACAGAGACATCATTAAATATATGCTTTTTCGTCGACATGATAAAGTCTATCTGTGATAGGCAAACGCTCTAATACACACGTACCTCACGTAAGTGTATATTAAGCGATTATAACGATTAAAACCAGATAAATGCCGTACCACCTGATAAGGGATTTCCTCTTCTAAACACGTAACCAATTAATATATAAACACTAGAAAGTATGTCATATGGGTAGTTGTATACCAGAGGTTGAGATAAATTGTGTTCCAGTACTCTCGGTGTCTCTCTAAGTCTCCTCTCCTCCCTCCTACAACACCTGCATACTACATGGCGACCGTGACGGAAGAAGAAGAAGACGAAGATGAAGAAGATTGTAACGTGAGGAGATCGTGACCTGAGACCTGAGGCGACCGAGGAGACCTAAGGAACCTAAGGAAGGAGGTGACATAAGGAAGCAGCTACACGAACCACCTAGCAGCTAAAGGGTAATAGTTTTTTACCTAAGTGATAAATTGAGATAGAGCCAATGAGTAGAGCTGTGGAAATGGGGGGTCAGCAGTCGAGTTTGTTGATAGCCGTTGTAGGCTACATGTCTGTTTACGGTTGCATGAGCGCATTAAGAAGGAATTGTACAGCGGCTGCGAGCGGCGAGCGGCACGACGGGCCATTCGTGATGAAAATGTTTAAGTGAGTGAATATTTATTAACTAGTTTTGTGATTCAATTATTATTGTTATTATGTTTTCTTATATTTTTAATTAAATGAAATTAAGGGTAGGTTTGATTTATTAGTTGATGAAATTTGTAAAAAAGAAGTTGAGGCTGTGGATCTTGAGCTAGCGTTAGGAACTGTAGAACAATTTGAACGTTTATTCAGGGGTTAGTAAGCTCCGAAACGATGGCAAAAATGGCAGATCTTTATTCAGATTGCGGTTTTGACTATTTTCAATTTTCGAGGCAACCTTATAGGCAGGACAATAGGGTTTTAACTCGTGATAACAGGCAACAATATTTCACTCAGCGGCCGTTCCATGCTAAAAATGGTAATATTCCCATGCACTCGCATTACAAGCACAATGTGAGTCAGCAAGGTCGGGGACGGGTGTATTTCTCGAGTGAGCAAAAATCGAGCAACTTTACTAGGTCAAGTAGACAGCGTGATGTCAATGTCATCGAGTCAGCATCTTCAGAGCGTGACTCAGATAAACAGTTTAGTGAGTTAAAATTATTTCGAGACTGACGGAGGTTATGTAGATATTTTTTCGCATAATGCTAGGAATCACGTAGTTATAACATGTTTTAATAAGGAATTAACGCTATGGGCAGATACAGGGGCCAGTGTGTCGATTATTAAATATAGTTACGAGATTTGGGTTACATATAGTTACGGATAGGTTAAAGATACGAGAAGTATGTGGGAATTTGATTTATTTTAGCGGAGGATTTTTCTTTTAATAAGTATAACCGTGGTATTGATTAAGAGAAAGGGGGTTTTAGGGTGCAGTGTATGTCGGGGAATGGATTAGTGCTAAAATTGGGTCTAGGAGCAGCGCACTCGGTAATTCTTCCTGGCAGGTGTGAGGTAGTTAAGTATGTGTCCACCGATATGCAGGGTGAGAGTATTATTGTTCCCCACGAGGTTACTCCTGGTGTTTTCGTAGCAGGTGCAGTTGCATCTCCGAAGGATGGGGTAATTCCAGTACGGGTTTCGAATACATGGGAGAATAAGTAGAGTTGAGAAATTATTTTCCGAAGTTTAGCAAGTTATCGGATTACTTTGTTTGTGCATTGGACTCACAGGAGGGGCAGTCCGTAGATAGAGTTCAAAAACTTTTGAGTTATTGAAACTCCAATCTTATCTAGACGACGATGCGAAATCGTGCGATCGAGGGATTTAGCGCGAAATACGCAGATATATTTCATATGCCGGGTGATAAGCTACCGGTTTCTAATTTATTTGATTATGGAGGAGTATGATTTTGGAATTGAGTACATTAAAGGTTCAGAGAATGTTACGGAAGATGCCTTATCGAGAATTGTCATTACGTCGGAGGAGTTAAAAAAAAAAATTGAACTCGGAATATGTTGGAGTAGGTAGTTACTCGTTCAATGACTCGTTCATCAAAGGGTATAGAGGAGACACGAGACTGGGGTACTACGTCTTTAGGGCCTGGCCAGCCTAAAGTAGTATATATCATAAAAGGGACCCAAGGAGATACAGAATTAATTATTTGCTCGAGTAGAGAGTTCAGGGAGAAGACAGGATTGAAAGATCCAAAGGGATCCACTGCTAATGTTGCTTACGTGAACTCCACGATTTATATGAATCAGGACACTCTATTAACGAAGGCACGCTTAGACGTATCGTTACGAGACTTGATTTTGTTATGCAAGAAACTAAATATAGTGGAGGTTGTAATTATTAAAAGTGAGCTCAATCAAAAATATATTAAAATGCTAGCAAATGTCTTTCGCGCGGGACAAGACGAATTACCTAGATTATGTATTGTACAAGGGAAAACGAAAATAACGGATCGAGAAATGATTCGAATTATACTTAATGACTACCATTTGTTGCCAACTAGTGGACATGCAGGTAGTACGAGAATGATTAACAGTATCCAAAAGAAGTACTATTGGCGAAACATGCGTAGAGATGTAGACAATTACGTGAGGCGATGTAAAGATTGTCAAAAACAGAAGTTTAATAGTAGACAAACGCGAGATAATATGGTTATAACTACCACAGCCACAACATCTTTTGAGAAAGTATTTTTAGACTTAGTCGGACCATTGGACTTGGATAATGCAGGGTATAAGTACATTTTAACGTTACAATGTGAATTAACGAAATTCGTACAGGCGTATCCGCTAGAAAACAAGGACTCTCAAACTGTAGCCAGAGTATTTGTTGAAAATTTTGTTTTAACATATGGCATTCCCCAAACCATAGCGACAGATTGCGGTACCGAATTTATAAATGCTACTCTAAATGAAGTTTGTAAACTATTGCACATTGGAAAAATTAACTCAACGCCATATCATCACGAGAGTATAGGATCATTAGAAAATTGGCATAAGCATCTTGGCAGTTATCTAAGGATACAAACTAGAAATTTTACCGCAAACTGGAGCTCTTGGATTCAATATTGGTGTTTTGCTTACAATACTTCAGTAAATACAAGTACAAAATATTCACCATACGAACTGGTGTTCGGAAAACCCTGCAATCTTCCAAATAATCTTACTAATAGAGTAGAACCATTATATAATTACGATAACTACCCATTAGAATTAAAATTTCGACTACAGAAAGCACATGCGGATGCCAGAAATAACCTAATACAAAGTAAGATTAAAAGGAAACTAAATTATGATTGTAAGTCTAACATTGTGAATTACAAAGTGGGAGATCTTGTATTAATTAAGAATGAAAATTATAATAAGGCTAATGAATTATATTTAGGTCCATATAGAATAAAGGCCATTATAGGTCCAAACTTAAAAATAATTAAGAATGGGAATAACTACTTAGTACATAAGAACAGAACTAAATTGTATCACGAATAGTTTCTTTTCAGGGGAGGGAACCCCTTACCTTTTCAGGGGAGGTGTGATAGGCAAACGCTCTAATACACACGTACCTCACGTAAGTGTATATTAAGCGATTATAACGATTAAAACCAGATAAATGCCGTACCACCCGATAAGGGATTTCCTCTTCTAAACACGTAACCAATTAATATATAAACACTAGAAAGTATGTCATATGGGTAGTTGTATACCAGAGGTTGAGATAAACTGTGTTCCAGTACTCTCGGTGTCTCTCTAAGTCTCCTCTCCTCCCTCCTACAACACCTGCATACTACAATCTCATTCCTCGTTGCACCATCCGGGCTCATCCAGGTCCATTTCCTATGCTCACGTTTCCTGAAGAAGGAGTTCATCATGTAGAGTCCCTCCTTCTCCATGAAACTAGCCAGTAGATGTCCCCGGTGATTCCTTCGCCCCACTCCAAATTGCCCCACTCTCAGCTCTTCACCGTCCCGTTTGCCCAGTTTAGCGTTGAAGTCCCCCATAACAACTGTGAAGTGGGTTTTGGAGCTATGAATGGCTCTGGAAATATCCTCGTACATAGCTTCCACCTCATCGTCGGAGTGCGTCGAGGTCGGTGCGTAAACCTGTATGACCTTCAACGAATACCGTTGGGTCATTCTTAGTACAAGGCACGCTACCCTGATCGACACACTCTCGATTTTCACCACGCTGTTTACGAGGGACTTGTGGACGATAAACCCGACACCTCCCTGGGACTGTTGGTCGCCCTCCCGGAAATAAAGCAAGTTACCGGACTTCAGGGTTATCGTATCCTCCCCCTCTCTACGGATTTCTGATAACCCTACGATTCCCCAACGTATCTTGCTCAATTCTTCCTCCAGTTCCAGCAGTTTCTCGTCGGTCCGCAGTGTTCGGCAGTTAAATGTTGCCAGGGCCAAGGGTCGTCGGTTTTGGTAGCCGGGTCTCTGCCGGGGATTCACTGTAGCACCCCCTGCCCCGCCGTTACCATGGCCGCTACCGGAGCCAGGAATAGCGGGGCCGCCGGGGACTAGGGGTCTTGGTTTAATTTTCCTGGGCATGTTTTTTATTTTTCCCTTGGGGGGGATTTGCCATAGTCGCCACGCTTGGCAAGCGGGTTGGCGACCGCAGTTTGATGGTGGTAATGATCGAAGGATGCTGCTGCCCACCCTCCGATTTTCCCTTATTCGCCTCCTACGAAACCCACGGGAAGAGATGGGGTGGCGCAATTCTTACCCGGCAACCACACGGGGAATTCTTACCCGGCAACCACACGGGGATAACAGGTATGTAAATAAAAAACCGGCCAAATGCGAGTCGGACTCACGCACGAAGGTTTCACAAACACGTTTGTTGTATGGGTGTCCCCTTGAATATCTATTTTATTCTTTTTTAATATTTGTTGTTATGGCGGCAACAGATATAAATTAATTATCATAAAAAATTTAAGGTGTAATCATCATAATCTTCGAGGTTATTTTTTTTTATAAAAACCCAGAAAGACCTGTTGAGGCAAAATCGATTCTAACGCGAATAAGTTAGAAGATTAAGAGAGCTGAAGCTAAACGAAGTATAGTAGTTCCTAAAATACTGTAGCGTAAATTAAAATGGAATCATCACTGCAAACTGATAATTATAATTTTATTTTGACAGGAATGCCTGACGCCTGCCTCAAAGACGGCGCACATCAAACAGAATCAACCTCTACAAACATCAGCTAATCTACATTGTAAGTGCCAAATCAGAACTGTATATAACTTTTATTCATTTATTTAATATAATAACAATAAACACTTGCTGTATGATATTTAAGCATTACTTAATTTTTAGAGAGTCGATAAACATTCAACTACAAACTATGTCGCATGCGAGACACCTCACGCCGACGTCGAGAGCAGAATCAACCGCTTCAAACATAAGAAAAAACAATCAAGACCTGAAGCAACGTACTTTGTAAGTAATATAATATATATATATATATATATATATATATATAGATATCTCCACTCGGCAACTGTTGATCAAACGGATTGTGGCGTCAGTTAATTGTTGATCCGTTAGCGATTGTTGATCCGAATAGCTTTTGTTGATCTAATGTATGATTCTGCATACTAATGTGGCTCCGGTCTGATCAACAATTGATATCCCTCTGGTGGCAAAATTAGGAATTATTGTTAGCATTTTTTATACAAATCCGCTCCATCAATTGTTGATCTGATTCAAATGGACCAATCAGGGGCCACCTTCTCCACGATTGGTTGTTTTCAATTGTGCGCTGTTGCCAAATCGCTTCAGTCGCTATTTGTAGATTCTTTTCTAGAATTAATTTCGTTTTCTTTTTAGGGTTTTACGTACTTTTAATTTTGTTGTAATATTCGTTTTATTATTGGTAGGTAATATAATAATATTATGTTTATGTATTTTTATTGCGCAGATTACATGTGTACCTACAACGTTTTGTTAACTTAAATCAAAGGTTTGAATTTACTTTGAAAAAGCGTAATCGCTATAAAAATTACTTTTATAAAATCACTGATGTCATGAATCTAAGGTTTATTACAGGGTTGAGGACTAGGTATCTAACAGACATTAGGATAATAATAATAAGTCATTTATTTCGGGTAGTTCACCAATATGCAATAAAATATAGATTAAGATAAAAATGTAATGTTACTGACATTTTTTTTGGAATTAGCTTTCATTGAAAGAAGTGACGAAACAACAGAAGTAAATACAAAATAAATAAATAAATAACTTAAAACAAATATCGTCACGAAAAGGTCTCGCCTCAGCATAATGCCGACTCGAGCCGACGCTGATCTTATGGCGAGACCTAGGTGCTTATTGACGGTGTGTGTTGCACGCATTACTGTCTATACTTTTCTTTCCACAGTCATCAACTACTCTTTGAGACGGTTCTATTGAGCCTAAACATGACGATTGTATCTTGTGTAGTTTAGGAGTTGCTGTGGTCACCTTCCGTCTCCAGCATCAGATCAGCTCGGTGGACCAAAATATTGCGTTGTCACCGAACTTATATAAGTATGCCAAATTAAATAAAAAACTAAATATTTGTGGACAATCTTACACAAATCGACCTAATCCCAAACTAAGCAAAGCTTGTACTTATTTCCGCTCAAATTTGGAGGACGATTTCCTACTGCGATGTACAAAGCCAGCACTTTAGAATCTGGCAGTCCAGGCGCTTGGAAAAAGTTGAGAGTATCTCGTTAACTGTTGTACGAAGATAGTTCTTAAATGCTGCCTTGTGTGACCTAACTATGTCGAAGAAATCTGGAATACGGGCTTCCGCAAACATGCTTCACGCACTGCAGTGCCGAGGTACGAGTACGAGGCACTGATGGTGCTCATAGCTCGTCCCGGATAGTTGACCCAGGGCTGACATGTATATAGAGGCATTGGCAATACGCCTTGAATAGTGTCATCTTTACTGAGTCACTACACTTTCCAAACCGGCGTGCGAGCCGTTCGCTGTCCAGGTGATCGCATAGTGTCTCCGTTACAATATGTTCCAAGTACCATTGTAATTATTATAAAACTCCCGTGAGTCTCAGACATATTGAAACATAATAAACGGGTCAATCACGTCTTCCTCAAACACGACCTCAAACACATGAGTGACCCGTTTATTATATATCAATATTGTAATTATTATTTTATTTTAGTTTTTCGTGCTAGCAAAACTCGATCAAATTAATTTAGCTTGTTTATTAGTAAGGTCAGTCACCCAACCTATAAGTTCAATGACATCACCGAGAAATATTACGACAAATGTTGATCAGGGGGGTTGCGGAATCAGTTCATTGTTGATCCCTTGGCAATTGTTGATCCGAACAGTTTTTGTTGATCTGATCAACATGTGCTGTACTTTCTGGTTAAGTTATGTTAGGATAAATAAAATTCTTATCACACCTCGACAATGTCAAATTATACGTATAAAATGCAAATCTTATCCAACGCAAATCTTTATAGCCTTTGGCTTTAGCCCGGGCATAATAATTGACGACCGCTTTAGCCCAGTTGGTAGTGACCCTGCCTACGAAGCTAGAGGTCCCGGGTTCGAATCCCGGTCAGGGCATTTATTTGTGTGATGAGCACGGATATTTGTTCCTGGGTCTTGGATGTTTTCTGTGTATTTAAGTATGTATTTATCTATATAAGTATGTATATCGTCGCCTAGTACCCATAGTACAAACTTTTTTAGTTTGGGATTAGGTCGATTTGTGTGAGATTGTCCACAAAATACTTATTTATTTATTTATTTATTTAATTACTGAATTTCATTATAACATTTATAACCCTGGTAAATAATGTGACTTAACATATCATAG
Source organism: Epiblema foenella (assembly GCA_963556455.1). NCBI lineage: Eukaryota > Metazoa > Arthropoda > Insecta > Lepidoptera > Tortricidae > Epiblema > Epiblema foenella. The sequence continues at coordinate 10,317,394 of OY747097.1, read as the reverse complement.
TTCTTATTGTTATTGCCGCTCGAACTGATTTGAAAATCGAATTTATTCGAAAATCGTGCTGGCCACCACAAACTGAATAGAAATAGCATTAGGTACTTACCTAGGGCGGTAAAACAAAGAATGTGTCACATCGCACGTATTTAGAAGCCCGAGCCGAAGGAAAGGGCGATAAATATGCGATCTGCGGCTTTCTTAATCACCGCTCGTGCGTAAGCACAAAATTTTGTCTCTCCCTGGTCAGGAAGTGGGATTTTCCGCACACGTAGTGAGTGGTAAATGCCACTTTATGGCCAGGTGTGACATACCTACCTACCTAAAATAAAAGCCGCGAGTACGTACGTACGTTATATTGCAGGGTCAGATGGCCCATTACCATTACAGACATGCGCATTTAAAATAAATAAATATTTGTGGACAATCTTACACAAATCGACCTAATCTCAAACTAAGCAAAGATTGTACTATGGGTACAATCAGCCTCATATATTATAATACGTAGCAGCCAAAGTGGCCAAATAGTTCGGTACACGATATATTTTGTAAGGTGTACCGAACTTTTCGGCCACTTTGGCTGCTACATATTATATGACGCTGACTGTACTAGGCGACGGTATACATACTTATATAGATAAATAAATACTGAAATACATAAGGGTCGTTCTTCTTTTTTACCGGCAATAGCCTGTCCCTTACCCATATTTTGCGAGTCATTACATGCAGTATTGGTTGTTATGTTTTATTAATAAATATACCTTTTTGTTCCTTTTATACTAATTTAGTACCACATAATGCTTCATTTTATCTAACATGTATCTCTTTTACAAAATTATTTTTTTGTAGAATCCTGTGACAGAGTGTTAAGTCGAAGTGCGGTCCCGCGCCACTCTGTCACAGCATTTTCTAAAAACTGACTAAGAGGAAAAATGCTTTATTTGTATTAAAAGAGACATTACATAATCCCAATAAAAATGCAACCACTTTTATTGGGATTCGTTAACCGTGATTAAAAATGTACTTCGATCAAAATGTATGGCATTGTCGGTAAAAAAGAAGAACGACCCAGAAAAAATCCAAGACCTAGGAACAAATATTCGTGCTCATCACATAAATAAATGCCCTGACCGGGATTCGAACCCGGGACATCCTGCTTCGTAGGCAGGGTCACTACCAACTAGGCTAAAGCAGTATTCAGGGTTATCATTCTCTGGATGGTGTAATCGTCTGTGAGTGGTCATCATTGCTTGTGATGTGATCGAGCGTAATCGGTCCACTGGCGTTGCTACATTAGATAAAAGGAATATATGCCGATGATTGTGCGCGCGGCCACTTAAACGGCCATTATTATGACGCAAATGCCGATTAAATATTATGCTTTGACGAGAACCTAGTTATTAATTTAGTAATTAAGTTTTTTTTTCAAATACACATGTAAGTAAAAGAAACAAGGATTCGGCCATAATCATTTATTTTCCGTCTCAACTACCTTACTACTAATCTATCCTCTGTCTCTTTCACTCATTCGTTCATACATCCCTTTCTTTCCCATGTACTTCTCTCATTCATCACGTACGTTCCAATCTACTTAATGTGCACCTTACATGCCTTCTGAAATATACATATACAAAACAATAGTTTTGTATGTGAATATTTCAAACCTTACATGTTCTTCATTGTACTTATTTAACTATTTACTTGTTACAAGATGTAAAACATAAAAAAAATTTTTTTTAATAGAAACTCAATTATTACAATTTATTTGTGTTGGTCAAATTTTAATATGAAACCTGAACTGGAGTTTTCTATTTCTATTTTAAGTTTATACATTAAAAATGTTAAGCTGTTAAACCCTTAACCTGACTTACTTATATCACTTTATAAAAACAACCTGTACAATAAGAGTACTAATGAAAGTTAATAAATTTTTTAAAGAGATCTGTTTTTACTTTAATTGTACCTAATACATGCATCTATGAAGTCTATAGTAGGTATTTTATTATCTCAACAATTGCTACTTTATATCTGTATTTTTTTTTGTTTATTAAATGGTTAAGTTATTTAGTTTGATGTTGCATTAATTGAATACAGTAAATTGAATATATTGAGCCGCTAATATAATATAAAGAAGCATCTGTTTGAGAGAAAACTGCAATGATTAGTTACTTTAAAAGTTATACACATTGCTTAATATATTTAATTTTTCTTATCCTATTCCTATTAGGCTTTATAAAGGCATAGTTTGAGCAAATATATTTTACATTTCAGTTTTTAATTAGGTACTGAGAAAAAAAAAAAATGTATATACCAGCATTTCCCAAACCTGTGAATGAAACATGAAACTTGGCCTTTATAGTACCGTATATAATAATACGAGTATACTTTATTTTGAGAATCACTGTTATAAGCAATGGTGCTTGAATTAATTTAGTATTTATTTATTTTTATTGCTACAGATGAACTATGGTGGTGAACAACTGAGTAATCATGGATTTGCACATAACTTAATATTATTATAGCAACCGTTCAATAATATGAATTAATTAATATTTTTGTGGTACCTTTGTATGACGGCCTCGGGATGTTACATACGGACGTGTGTTGCTGACGTCACTGGTAGGGTCAGCTATGGTGATGTCATCTCCGGTGTGGTCGAGTATAGAATCCTGTACCTCCTCCTTGTTATCTCGTCCAGGTTTGTCGTGATCGGAGTTGGCCTCATCAGGGTTGTCATTGCTAGGGCTGTCATCATTGAAATTAGGGTTGTCAAATGGTGAGATATCTGAAATTAAATCAAGGTTATGCGGGTTTGTTATTGGTTTTAAAAATTGAGTGTGAACAATTTTCTTGACGCTTGGTTTGTTGACATCTTGAATCTCGTAGCATACTGATCCAATTTTCTTCAATATTTTAAACGGTCCTTTAAATCGTGGCGTGAGCTTGGTGTCAGTTGGCTTATACCACTCATATACAACATAGCTGCCTTCATCAAAATGAGGCTCTAGCCTTCTCAAATCAAATTTCTTTTTATTGTAGATATGTACGTTTTCGATATTTTGTAATGCTATTTTTCTGGCTTCTGTCAAGAGGTCTAATTGATGGCATCTATCAATGTCTTCTATTATTGTTCCTAAATGTATTTCATTTGGTGGAATTCTAGGCTGGAATCCATGCATTAGATAGAATGGGGAGTATCCTGTGGTTTTCTGTTTTGAAGTATTAATTGCCAATATAGCTTTAGGTAAAAGTCTGTCCCAATCTTCTTTGTTATTTAATGCAAACTTTGTTAAAGTGGATACAATTACAGCGTTCGCTCGCTCACACAATCCGTTGCTCTGGGCTGTGTATGGTGTGGTAGGTATATGTTCAATGCCATATTTTGAAAAGAAGTTTTGTGTCAACTGGCTGGTAAAACAAGGTGCGCTGTCTGATATATATGTCAATGGCGGCCCGTATACATATATGATGTCTTCTTCTATGGTACTCATTACACTTTGTGCAGACAATGTACATGTTGGCTTGGCAAACACATACCTTGTTGCATGGTCTATATGCACAAATATATAAGTGTTTCCTGCAGTTGTTGGAGGCAATGCTACTATGTGGTCAGATGAAATGACTTGCATGGGTGTATTAGGTATTGGACGTCTTCCCATTATTCCATATGCCAACTTGGTGCGTCTGTTGGTCCTCACACATGTCATACAAGCTGATATATATGCCTTTACATCTTGTCGTAGTGATTTCCACCAGTACTTGCTCTTAATTTTGTTTATTGTTGTGCTGGAATCTAAGTGACCGTTGTCATCATGTGCTATTTTTAATATTGATGATCGAAGTGCTTGTGGAACAACAATTTTTTCCTTATTTATTAATTCCTCATTGTTCACATGTAGTAAAATGCCCTCAGATAATTTAAATGAGTTATTTATTTGTTTTAAGTGCTGTGTCGTTAAATTTTTAGCCAATTTTGCTTTTATTTGTTGTATAAAAGCATCTTTTTGCTGTGCTAACTTTAGTTTTTCTGTATTGCTGCTAACAATGGTTAAGCATACTTCACTCAAGGGGTATCTAGAGAGATGGTCTGCGATCAAATTTTGCTTTCCTGGTCTGTGGACTGGTGTGAATTCGAATGGAGCCAAATCTATGACATATCTCGCAAACTTTTTGTTGAGTTTGGCTTTATTGATAATATATGCCGTTGAATAGCTGTCAGTTATCAATGTAAATTTTATGCCTAAAAGGTATATTCGAAATTTGATCATGATTGCCCAGTATACAGCAGTTACTTCCAATTCGTTAATGTGATATCTTGTTTCAGCTTCTGTCAGACATCTACTTGCATACTCGATGACTTTCTTCTCTCCGTCTTGAATTTGAAGCAAGCATGCACCGATTCCTTGATAACTACTATCAGTTTCTACAATGGTTTCAGCGTTTTGTTGAAAATTTGACAATATTGGTGCAGTTACCACCAGTTTTTTTAATGTCAAAAATGCGTTTTGTTGTTCTTCATTTAATTGTATGCGTTTATTTTTACTGCTCTGTTTGTCATTTTCTAACTGTTTTTTGTCTTTTTTCAGTAGTTTTTGTAGTGGTTGAGATATAGTCGCATAGTTTTTTATAAATCGCCTAAAAGTTCCTGTAAATCCCAAAAACGACTGTATTTCTTTGATGGATGCCAATGTATTGTACTGCTCAACTGCAGCTGTTCGTTTTGGATCTGTTTTTTCTTGCATATGTCCAACAATCTTCCCAAATAATGGTATTTCAGTGTCTATGAAAATGCATTTATCTTTATTGAGTTTCAGATTTTTCTCTCGGGTGACTTGAAATACTTTTTTCAATATGGTAATAAATTCTTCTATTGTATTTGAACCTCCTGTAATATCATCAAAGTAAGCTCTCACTCCGTTTTCATATAACTTTCCATATGTAGATTTTATAACTTTTGACATGATTGCCGGCCCTCCTACAAGTCCAAACATTACCCGAAGAAATTCTATGTGATAGTCTTGGGTTACCACAGCGGTTTTGAATATATCTTGTTCTCTGATGCATATATTATGGTATGCATGATATATGTCCAATTTGAATTTATACACAAATTGTGATACTGTTGTAATTATGTCATCCATCCTTTCAATTGGTTGTGCGTCTAAAACAGTAATAGGGTTTATGGTTTTTGAATAATCCACTACTGGCCGGTATGGTGTGGTTTCATGGAATGGTTGTGCTACTACAAACATTGGTGCAGCATATGGTGAATTCGACAACCTACATATTTTCTGTTGCAGCCATTTTTCAACAGTTTCTTTCAAGAAAAGTCTTTCAGGTAGTGGTAATCTGTAAGGCTTACAGCTAACAGGCTTATTATTTGTCAAGTTTATCTCTAATTCAAAATCTGGAAACTTCCCAATATCATTTTCATCTTTTTTGAAAATGTCAGCATACTCCGATACTAAATCCATTACTTTCTGTTTGTCATTTGGCAAAACTTGATGCACTACTTTGTTATTTGGCACACAACATGCAATTGAAGCTTCTGCTTTTTTGACAGCTGGAAAATATTCAGTGTGAGTAGGCGTTATAATGCATATTTTGCCATCAGGTTCATGAATAATGCGGGCATATACAGCAAACTGCCAGTCTTTACCGATTATCATAGGTACAGGTAATTTTTGACAAATAGCAACTTGTGGCATGAAGTAATCGATTTTTCCTACCTCTATTCGAGCAGATATCCATCCTACAGGCGTTATTATGTTTCCGGCAACCTTGAAGTCTCCTTTGGTCCATGGGTAAACTTCTGTATCTTGCGGCAACACATCTTTGTCAACAATCGTGACAACGGATCCCGAATCTGGCAAAGCATTTAAAAGTAAGTTTCCATTTAGTGTTACTGGTATTAGTGTTACATTAGGAGTATTAGGATTTACTTCTTGAATGCAGCTAATTTGTTTCTTGTTAGCATTTGTAAAAGGTTTAGGCTTACTATATCTTTCCTCATTATTGGCATAACTGGCTTTTTGACTTGGACTTTCCTTGTTCAAGTGGGCATTTATTGGCATTTTACAATCATATGACACATGACCTCTAGTTCTACATCTGAAGCAAAATTGATCTTCCTTGCGGTCTACTTGCGGGTTAAATTTTGGTATAAATTTGTTATACTTTTGATTCTCAGTGTTAGTACTGGTGTTATTACTTACATTTTCACTTCTGTTGTTAAACTTATCTTTTGGCATGACTTTTCTGATGTTGTCCAATGCAGCGGCATGCAACAGCAGATCCTCCACATGTGCACAGCAGTGAGTTGCTAATGGAACCGACCAACGGCTGTCCCATATGCCCTCTATTATTAGTGACACCCTGTCTGCCTCTGGAATATTACACGGTGATTTAACAAATAAAGCATTTTTACTATAAATGTACTCTGTGATTGTCTCCGTGCTACGCAGCGTTCTCTTTGTCTGGAATGAAATAAATTCAGCAAATGACATTTTATAGGAAAATCTTTCACACAACTTGTCTTTCCACTCTTGCCAGCCAGTCATGTTCCTACCCATAGCCCTATTCCAATCACTTGCAGGCCCTCGAAGCCTCATAGCAGCATTTACTAACGTCAGATTGTCAGACCAATTAGCCAAGGTAGCTATTCTTTCCACTTGTTTAATCCAATCAGCAGCATTATCTGCACGGTTGCCACCGAATAATGGGATCGCTTGACTAGTATCTGATGTAGTTGAATAAACTTGAAATTTAGGCTGAGCTGTACCTGTGCTTGTGAGTTGTTGCAGTATCATCGACTGAGTTTGCAAAATTTGTAACAATGTATTATCAGATGTTGACGTACCTGCTGGTTGACCTTTTACCTCTTCATTTTTTAACTGATCCAATTGCATTTGTAGATTTTTGAGCTCAAATTCTTGCGATAACCTCTTAGTCCTTTCCAGTTTATACTCTTCCAAAATTCCATTTTCTTCCTTCGATACGTTATCTAGATGCAGTCTTGTCATTAATTCTTCTTTATTTCCCGTAGTTGGTAAATATCTTGAGCGTAACTCTGTTTTAAGTTGATTCACCGTAAACTTTACTAAATCTTCCTCCCGCGTGCTTTCCATTGTAACTATGTATGATATATATGTGAAATTTGACGTATTTCACCAAAAATTTAACGAATATGTGACGTATACTCGAAATTACTGTTTTTTTATAAAAGATTATTGGCGATTATATCCGATTAACTTCTATATTTCTTTTTTACCGCAGCGCCATGTAAGTAAAAGAAACAAGGATTCGGCCATAATCATTTATTTTCCGTCTCAACTACCTTACTACTAATCTATCCTCTGTCTCTTTCACTCATTCGTTCATACATCCCTTTCTTTCCCATGTACTTCTCTCATTCATCACGTACGTTCCAATCTACTTAATGTGCACCTTACACACAAAACAGTAAAACCGAATTTTCTGCAACTGGGGTACTTATGTGAGGAAAATCTAGAGCTGATTCCATACACAAAATTTGTAGGCATTGATTACGTACTTTAAATAAAGACTTGATGACCAAAGATATTTTTATGATTTAATAACAAATGTATAGTTTTCAGATTTTTCCCTGTACTTGTACACGGAAACGATATTACTTGCCAAATTTTACAGTTCTAGGTCAACGGAAAGTACCCTATAAATTTTGATTCCCTTGAGAGTGTCGAAATATACGTTTTTTGCGGCATAAACAGCCGTATCTTTTTTTACGTTAACTTAGAAGTTTGATTCAAGGGACTTTAGACCTGAGTATAGCAGGGGCGGCTCTAGCCTATGTAGCGCTCGTGTGCAGTCGACGTCATGGCGCCCCCTAGTGGGCGCGCGGTCAAAATGAAATGAGTACTTACACATGAGTATTTTTAGGGTTCTGTACCCAAAGGGTAAGACGGGACCCTATTATTAGGGTTCCGTATCCAAAGGGTAACACGGGACCCTATTGTCACTATTACTAAAACTCCGCTGTCCGTCTGTCTGTCCATCTGTCATCAAACTGTATGTCATGAACCGTGATAGCTAGACAGTTGAAATTTTCACAGCTGATGTACATATCTCTGTTGCCGCTATAACAACAAATACTAAATCAGAATAAAATAAATATTTAATGGGGCTCCGTGATTTTTTTTCGGTAATGGTACGGAATCCTCCGTGCGCGAGTCCTACTCGCACTTGCCCAGTTCTTTTTTCAAACTCCGCGCACCGTATTTCCGATCTGTCAGATGTGATGTGACAGGTGGGAACAAGTACTTAAAAAAAACTATTTTTTTTTAATTTCATTTATTAAGAACACAAACAGTCGTACATACATACAAATTATAAATGTTGTACATGTAGTGTACTAAGAAACATTAATACAAAGACCTGGAGGTTCATTTTTGTATAATACGAGTTGTTAACAAAACAAGACTGATAAAAACTAAACTAAATTATTATATATTTATTATTTATTTCTAGGGAAAAGGGGCTAAAACTGCTAAAAGGATAAAAACACGACTTTATACTTATTTCAAAAATATTTAATTGAAAAAATACTTAAATTAGGTAGGTACAAGACGCTCGTAATCAACTAATCAATACAATAGACAACACTACCTGTTCTAATTTCCTACAAAAAACTTACTTTGCGAGCCTTTGCGTTCGCGAAATCCTTTATGATGTCACTTGTTTTAATTTTAACTTCGTGTTCAATGCTAATTATAGATAAATTTGTTAATCTGCTTTGTGACAATGTTAATCTTAGATAATTTTTAATTATTTTTAATTTCGAAAACGATCTCTCACTGTATGCGACTGTGACCGGCAAAGTGAGGTATATACTTAACGCTGTTGACAAATTTGGGAAGACCGGAATTAAATTGTTTGTATACAAGTACTTAATTTAAAATGTCCAACTGTGTAGTGGCATCATTAATGAACATTGGCAACAATTCGATTTTATTAAAGAGCTCGAACTTGTCCAAATCAGAAGAGCCAGCATGGCACAGATTATTTTCTAAATTAGAACAATGAGCGTTTGTTGTATCAATGTCCAAACCTCTCCAGTGTTGTAATTTTTGAAGGAATGAAAAGGTTTCATTATTTTGATGTAAAAGTGAATCGTTCCTCGACCTTGGTTATTGAGGTATCTAATAAATAATAGTAAAAATTTACTTTGAAAGTATGCTAATAGGTACATAGCACTTCGACTTACCTTCGCTTCGTTACTTCAGTTACTTGTTTCGTTTCGCTTCTCTGAATAAGTAGATAAATAATGTATAGCACTGCACTAGGAAAAAGTAAGTAATTATTTTTCATGAGCTCCCCCGGCGAAAGTCTCGATCATTGTGGTAAAAATATCCAAATCCTAGAAATCCTTTCCTTATCAAAGGAAAAGCCGATCGAATTCAATAATTTATTAAATATGACACTTAATACATTGCAGCAAGGCTTTTATCGCAGAAAATTTTGCATCATACTACTCGTATTCACGCGTAGGTACACGCGGCTATAATAAGTAATAACTTCACATATCCCTGCCAATTTGAATTTGATTTCTATTTAGTTCTTATAAAGTCGACTTCGCAATGATTTTCGGCGTGTTTACAAAGGAATCAAAACAGGTAGGCTAGCACAACTTGCTGCCAAGTCGCATCTCGCGCGACTCAGTGCTTGCTGTCTCACTCGAACTGTGCGAATTAGAAAGAGGAGGGTAGATTTTTCTCTAGTCGCGTCGCGTCGCATTGGCAGTTGTGCTAGCCCCACAGGTGCCGACACTTGCGGCACGCGCCGTAGGCAGCGATGCGACACTACGCTAATACAATCTAACTGTTTGTCTTAAAGTTGATTTCACGTTGAAACAAAAGTTATTGTATAGAGTAGGTAGGTAATGGACCCGAGTTTCGCGCCTTTCTATGCTGCCGACGCTGGCGCGCTCGCGATCGGCCATAACATGGGTTACATTGGCGTCGCGGACGTGGTGTCTTCGGAAGCGCCGGCGCCTCAAGCAGCGAATCTTAGGGGGCGTTGCGAGTGGCTTTTTTTTCCCTTTTAAGGTACGGAATCCTTACAAGAAATGTTAACTTAAATAATGATTTCTGTATTTTCTTGTTTCGCGACAATGCTACTCATAGTTAAGCAATTTGGAATCAGGAACCATTTATGGAAGGTTCCATTTTTTGCATTATTTTATTTATTCATCGTATGGCAATTATTTCGAACCATGAGATCTTTGAAAAGACAGTATGGTTGCCAGTTTGTTGCACTTTTACCACCACCCAGTGGTCACGTGTAGGGTATTAGCGGAGGGTACTCCCTACGGACGTGGTGCCACTTCGACCCCCCATTGCATCTGTACTGGGGAGTTATCACTAATGTGTTATCTTATCGCATAACTAAATAAACTGATATGGGGTGTTTGACACATGTTAAATTTATAACATGGTGTCACTCTATGGATAGCAAACTATCAAAACATTACAATTAATTGTAAATTACAAACTACTCACCAAAATCATAAAAAGATATGTTACTTAAAAAAATCGGAAAATTTGTTTTTTTTTTGTTGACAAAAGTCAAATAAAACATACCAATAGAACCTTTATGTAAAAATAAAGAATAAATTATACTACAACTATGTACCTAAATGCAGTATTTTACGACTGAAACATTATTGACCATACTTATTTTCCCAAACAACGGTTGGTTCGATTCTTTTCCTGTAATTCATTCTTTCATTGGCCATTATCAATTTGTAGGAGCCGTTTCGAAGGCCGCTAGCGTGAAGCTAGGTTTATCCCTAATTTGTGTCCTTTATTGTGCTCTAATTGTAGTTGGTCCCATATAGACCTTTGATCGTGTCTAAAAACTGGTTCGAATGGCACCACAAAAAATAATAGTCAAATACCGTATTATCATTACTTTCTTTGAAAAGTTAGATTTTTGTATGTATCGTCGAATATTTACGTCATAACAAAGGCTTAAGCGCAACGCATCGCGATGTTTGGGTGAGGGGCAAGCGGCTATTGGGAAGATAATAGGTTGACACCTATTATCTTCCCGGTAGCCGCTTGTGAGGGAGTACTTAGAAATGCCATGAAACGAGTAGGTTGAAGTGTGATGATGATCTCTTTTAGTAATTTTTTAAGAGGGAAGAAAACTTTAAAACCTTGTGTCGGGTTAATTTTGATTTATTGAGAACGTGCTTTTTAATAAATTTCAATTTCAATTTATTAAATTCCTGTCGTTGCCGTTCGATGTCCAGGTCATCGCATAGTGTCTCCGTTACAACATGTCCATTGTAAACATTGTAAATATTGTAGCTGCACTGTTTTTCGTGCTAGTAAAACACGATGAAATTTATCTAGTTTGTTTATCAGGAAGGCAAGGGCGATAGATAAATATATGATCTGCGGCTTATTCTTCATTTCCGCTCGTGGTTAAGTATAACATTTTATGTCTCTCTCTGACCAGGAAGTGGGATTTTCCGCACACGTAGTTTTTTTAAAAGTTTCAATTACCACTAATTGAAACTTTCTGGCCAGGTGTGACGTAAACATACTAAATACCTACCTACCTACCTAAAATAAAAGCCGCTAGTACGATTTTTTATTGCAGGGCTATGATGGCCCATTACCATTACAGACCGATAAATTAAATAAATATTTGATGACAATCTTACACAAATCGACCTAATCCCAAACTAAGCAAAGTTGTATGTATGTATGTGTATGTAAAAACTTTATTGTACACAAAACACAGGTAAAAAATACAGATAGATTCCGCGGCTTGTAGTATGGGTACTAGGCGACGGTGTACATACTTATATAGATAAAATGTGTACTTAAATACTTAGAAAACATTCAAGACCCAGGAACAAATATTCGTGTTCATCAAACAAATAAATGCCCTGACCGGGATTCGAACCCGGGACATCCTGCTTCGTAGGCAGGGTCACTACCAACTAGGCTAAAGCAGTATTCAGGGTTATCATTCTCTGGATGGTGTAATCGTCTGTGAGTGGTCATCATTGCTTGTGATGTGATCGAGCGTAATCGGTCCACTGGCGTTGCTACATAAAAGGAATATATGCCTATGATTGTGCGCGTGGCCACTTAATCGGCCATTATTATGACGCAAATCCCGATTAAATTGGTATTATGCTTTGACGAGAACCTAGTGCATGAAAAGATTTCATAACATTTTTTATGTCACACCTTGGCCATAAAGTGGCTATTACCGCACGCTACGCGCGCTGAATTTCCCACTTATTGGCTAGGGGGAGAAATAAAATTATGTACTTACCACGGGCGGTAAAAAAGAAAGCCTCAAATCGCATATTACAAACACCTGCGATCTGAGACATTCTTATTTTACCGTCGGTAATATGCAACTTTTCTAAAAAAAATATGTAAATAGGTACTCCCACTAGCCAATAAATAGAATCAGTGGTTATTACTTCCGCGGCCATTTAGGAAACCCGACGATTGTGTGGACAACAAGCAAACAGCAGCCATGATCCCCACGATTATGGTAATTTTTTGATGGGCTGTCTTGACCCTATGTGTGGTCTGGTCATAAAATTGTACCGTCGAACAGTATGAACATTTAAATATGTAGATAAAAAGAGAATCGAAGGAAACTGTGCCGATAATCGTATGTGGCCACGGCCACACATGACAACGTTTCGATTTATCGGCACAGTTTAAACGGTACAGTCGGATTGTAACGACAGTAACGTGTGTAGCAGCCATTACAAGACGCTGCGTATGGAGCAAACCTGCAGATTTTATAAAAATAGAAAACAAAATATTAATAAAATGTCGAGTGACGAAAAAGATTTGGTTTTAACTGACTGATTTGATTCTGCTTCTAGTAGCCTTGGTTTATTTAATTGTCTCACAAGAGATCATAAAAGTAGAGTAGGTATGCTCCTCGGGGAAAAAGTGTTTTGGTTTTGGGCTCGCCTAAATCATTTACTGCACTCAGGACTCAGTCATAATAAATTCCCTCGTTTCGCTCGGGATAACGCATAAGACCCTCGCTATGCTCGGGAGTAGAATCTGGAGTCCTTCGTTACGTTCAGGATTCAATATCCCGACCGTGACATAAAACAGTGCTTAGTCCCTTGGTGTACAGACAGTCTACTATTTAATACAAGCGCAGGCGAAATCGCAAACGAACAATGTCGACGGTCCGTGTTAAAAGAGTCGGACTGCAAAATTGCCATTTTCGTTCTATTGCGTCAATGTCATTAAAATCGCTATATTTTATTACTACATTCTCAGTTTTTAGTTTAACAAATTTTTTACGAGATTTTTATGTTAAAGATGTTGGATCTTCTACAGCGTCCGTTTAACATGGTCGGATGATACGTTGCGACTGTATTAAAGGGGCGCGAGTGAGACGCCGCGGTCGTAAGTGCCAGTACCCACTATCTTGCACGGACCAAATGTGCGCTCCTCACTGACATTTTTTTATGGGTATAAAAAATCGGCTCATGTCGTAAGTAAGATATCCGACAGTTTTGATTGGATGTTGTACATTTTTTTGTTCTAAATTACATTACCGACAGTTTTCATGGGACTAAGTAGTATTCATCGGTATTGGAAGTGTATATATTGGGGCAAATTCCTTGTAAAAAACTATGCATCCATCTATCTATCTATCTATCTATACATCTATCTATCTATCTATATCTATACATGTAATAAAGCTCTAGTGGGTCGAAAGTCTGTACATTGAAGATATTAGCAAAAAAATCGATTGAGGGGTCTTAGAATCGATAACAGAACACATTTCAACGGTTTTTAGAGTTCGTGTCTGTTTGTCTGTCTGTTTATTTGTCTAGGCATCACATGAAAACTAGCGAATAGATTTTAAATCAACCTTCACTAATATGTTGATTGGATCTTTGGGCAGATTGGGGATGAAAGGGGTTTTAAAGAGGGGTCGAACTTTGTATGGGAAGTCCTTCAATTCGTGATATGCAGATTTGAAAATTGGTATGCACATACAAGCAAGTAAAACGGACTGTAGGGGCAGTCGGCACGTTCGATAGCTCGAGAGAATGAGAGGGATTGACGTCTTGAAGAGAAAACACTGACTCTAAATAAAACTATATTTGACACTAGAATTAAATTAAATGGAATAACTTTTAAAAATACTAATTTAAACAGACTTTCACTATTAAAACTTCTTCACAATAGCACGTGGTCGTTCCGGCGTCCCGAAGCAGTAAGCGATGATTCGATGAGTGAGAGAATGGCTCGGCGCTGTGAGCGCCGTTATTATATTCGCGCTTGATTGACCGTACTTCGATCGTATGTGATCGCGGTGTGTGTGCGAAGTGTGGGCCAATCAGCGTGCGGGACGAACACGTGCTGTACATTGTTAAGTATGCGATGGTGTAGCTGGTTACATATTATATTTATTTAAAATGTTCCTAGTTTCGGCTTATTTCGCATATTATGCCTGAAGGGCGTTTTTACCTACCTATTTATTTTATTGTGCCTGAAGGGCGTTTCACCTAAGTAGGTCAATAAATGTAGGCAAAGGGGGAATTATTTAATATTATGCTACTGATAATTTATACAATTATAATGTATCCTAGGCATAAACTTATACTACATCCGATGTCTATTTAATATTATGTTGCTAATAATCTATACAATTATAATGTATCTTAGGTATAAACTTATACTACGTCCGGCACATTTCTCCCGCCGCTTGCGTCCTTAGATGCAAGTTCTGGAACTCGTGTGGTGGACGTGTTGCTCGATGCTCGGGGCAGCTGTGCTGGCTCGAAGCTCGGGCTGAAGATATGACTCGGTGGTTGGTGTAGGATGAAGTTCGCACGGCGTGTTGCTCCGATGGTTATTGTTGCATAGAGTGTATGTGGTGTGCACTCTATGCGTTTTTAGCGTCTTGAGGGCCGGGTTGTAAGTCCGGTGAGGGCGCTGAGGTGTTGGGAGGGCCGGAGTGCGTGTCCGGCGGAAGCGCGCAGTGGTTGCGCGCGTGCGCGTGCTGAGGGGGCGCGGCTGCGCCGGGAGGGCCGGAGGGTGAGTCCGGCTTGGTTTGTAGTATGACGAGCTTCTTTGTTGGGCGGCGTAGGGTGCCGCCCTTTGTGTGTACATCGACGACTCGTGTGATGCCGTCTTCGCCTGGGTAGAGGGCTGTTACGATGCCCATTGGCCACACGTTTCTGGGTAGTGTGTTGTCTACGATGAGGACGACGTCGTTTACGGCGATGACGGGGCCCTTGTGGGTGGGCTCCCGCCGGTTTTGCAGCTGTGCGAGATATTCGCGAAGCCATCTTGCCCAGAACATGTCTGCTAGGCGTTGTGCTGTACGCCATGTTGCTCGGCCGACTATGTCCTTTTCGTCGAATGTACCTGGGGCTGGGTTCCATGCTGCTGGGCCGATTGTGAAGTGGTTCGGTGTGATTGCAGTGGGCTCGTTTGGGTCGATCGCGACGTGTGTGAGAGGCCGTGAGTTTACTGAAAATTCTACCTCTGTTAGGAAAGTTGATAGAGTTTCGTCGCTGGGGTACCTCTCGTCGAGTATTGCCGCTAGCGCCTTTTTGACGCTTGACACCATGCGCTCCCATGCCCCTCCCATGAATGGACTGCCGGGAGGTATGAAGCGCCAGCTGATGCCTCGTTGTGTTGCCGCTGCGTTGACGCCCGTCTCGAGCGCCCTGCGAAGCTCTTTGTCGGCTCCCCTTAGATTCGTACCATTATCTGACCAAATTTCGGTGGGGCAGCCTCGTCTCGCGATGAATCTTCGTAGTGCTGCGATTGCTGAATCTGTGCTAAGTGATGCTGCGACTTCTAAATGTACTCCACGTGTAGTGAGGCACGTGAAGAGGGCGACGTATCTTTTTTGTGTCGCGCGCCCGACGGTAACTGTGTATGGGCCGAAGAAATCCCACCCCGTGTACGTATAGGCCCGCTTGTGATGTGCTAGGCGCGTATGCGGGTGATTACCTGTTGGCGGGCTTGGTGGCATTGCTCTTCGTTTCGCGCATGGCCGGCAAGCGTGTGACACTTGGCGAGTCACTGAGCGCAAGTGTAGCACCCAGTATTGTTGCCGAACTTCGTTGATTACTGTCTCGACTTGCGCGTGGTGGAGTTTTCTATGTACAAAGTCTATGTACAAACGGGTAGCGGAGTGACGCCCGTCTAGGACGACGGGATTCTTTTCTAGCTGCGTGTCCACTGCGGCGTCTATGCGGCTGACGAGTGTGATGATGCCGTCGGTGATTGTAACTGCGAGCTTTTTAAGTTTACCGTTGCGAGACTCGTTGTTTTGTATTGCCGCCATATCTTCTTTGAAAGCGGTGTGTTGAACGCCGCGCCATATTAGCTATGTGGCGCGCCGTAGTAAGTCCGCAGTTAGTGGCTCGAAGCGATCTGTGAATGTTGTGGATTTTTTACCTTTATTTACTTGCACTTTTTTGATTGGTGTTTTGCGCCAGTCTGGATCGGTCTTCGCGTTTGCTTTGGTGCGTTTATAATTTACGACTTCTTTTTTCTTACATTTTTCGATGAACTGAAGTACTCTCGCCGTTGATCTCAGGTATCGTTCCCATTTTGAAAACCTATTTGCATTCGGGATTGCCTCGCTTATTTCGTACTTCCTTGTCGCGACCGCTACGCATGTTCGCTCTTCGCCGGTGGGCGTGGCCTCGGCGCTGTCAGGTTCGTGTTGCGGCCACTCGCTCTCATGTGATCGCAGGAACTCTGGTCCCGTGTACCACCTGTGTGATGAGGTGAAGTCTCGAGGCGTGTCTCTTGTCGCGTCGTCTGCCACGTTGAGTTTTGTAGAAATATAGCGCCATTCATTTACTTTCGAATGTTCCTGTATGGCGGCTATGCGATGAGCCACGAATGGCTTGTATGAGCGAGACCCGTTACGTACCCAGTGTAGTACTGTTTTGCTGTCGGTCCAATATGTAGTGGAGTCTGGCTGCTTCTCGTGTTCTTCTTTGACGACTTGGGCCATGCGCGCGCCCATAACGGCAGCGAGTAACTCGAGCCGCGGTATAGAGTGTAATTTGAGAGGGCACACCCGCGCTTTCGCCATGACTAATGAGACCTTTATTTCTCCTGTGACTAGTGTGGTACGCCAGTATAGGGCTGTGGCGTACGCGTCCTGTGATGCGTCTGTGAAAATGTGCAGTTGTGTGTTTACTGCGTGTGTGAAGCCTGGATAGCATCTAGGTATCGCTATCTTGCGTAGCGCGATGAGGTTTTTCAACCAGTCTGCCCATGTGGATGCGAGGTCCTCTGGGAAGTGTTGATCCCACGATAGTCCGCGGCGCCATGCTTCCTGTAGGATTGATTTGGCCCTTACCGTGACGGGTGCGGCGTAGCCGAGCGGGTCGTAGAGTGACATGACTATCTTCAGGGCTTCTCGCTTGGTAGGGCGGGGGTTGTGAAGCATGTCGACTGGCAGGCGAGCGAGGTCCAAGTCAAAGGTGAGCTCGTCAGATGTCGGCCTCCATATAAGGCCGAGGACGCGTTCTGTTGTACCCGGTCCGTCGTCTAGGTTGACTGGAGTATCTGTGGGTGGTGAACACTCACCGAGGGCGGCCATTAGGGCGGGTGAATTTGACTTCCACCCGCGTAGATCGAAGTTGCCCTCAGCTTGGATGTCTCGAACTTTTGTTGCTGTCTCTATCGCCTGGTCTAAATCTGTGAATGAATCGAGGTAATCATCGACATAATGTTTTTTCATTATCGCGTTGACGGCTGTAGGCTCCGTTTCTTCGTATCGTCGCGCGTTCTCGTTTTTCACGTAGATTGCGCACGCTGGGCTGCACTTTGCACCGAATATGAGTCTCGTCATTCGGTACTCGGTGGGCGGAGTCTCGCCGCGCTTGTTGCCCCTCCACAGGTAGCGTAGCACGTCGCGATCCTCCGGCCTGACTAATACTCTCATAAACATTTCCTTTATGTCGGCCGAGAGTGCTATTTCGTGCTGCCTGAATTTGCATAATACCCCTGGGAGCGATTGGAGTAGACCGGGGCGTGGTAGGAGTTTCTCGTTGAGGCTGGTACCCTGGGCTCTCGCTGCTGCGTCATGGACAATTCTAAGTTTACCAGGTTTCATCACGTTCAAGACTGGAAAGTGCGGGAGAAAAAATGTTTTACCCGGCGGCCCTGTTGACTGGACTATCTCGGCATATCCTTTGTCGAGCAGGGCGTCCATTTCAGCTTCATATTTCGCTCGTAGCTCTGGGTCTTTGTCGAGACGCCTCTCGACACTGTGTAACCTGTTGAGCGCCGTGTTGTAGTTGTAGGGTAAATGTACCTTATTGTGAGCCCATAGCAGGGCCGTAGCTAGGGGGGGGCATTATGGGGCAATGCCCTACCTTAAAATACTATTGCCCTACCTTAACCTATCACATATGATATCTAGAAAACTGTTTGTTTATAATTGGCGTACCAAATTGAGACATATTAGGGTAGGCAATGTATCGACATCTAAATTATCAGATTTAAGTAGCATGGGTAAGCAAAGAAAAAAACAGTTTCTTTACTGGATGCTATTGAACGGTTTAGACAAGTGAGAACCTTGTATCGATGATGTCGCATGAAACGCGGTACAAACTTACCTCGACCAGGTTTTAGCAAAGTATCGTTTACGAAAAGTTTTAACTGATATATATTAGCCGCATAGTCAAATGTATAGTCGACATGAAAACTGACGTAAATTTCGATATTTGAATGTGTCTCTTGGGTTGGTGGGTGCTGGGTGGGCGTCTGATGAAGTCTACACTCCGACCAGTAGCAGCCCAACTCCAAAACCCCGACAGCTTTCAGTCGAAACTCCAGAACCGTTTCGATTGCCTAATTGGCGATGTGGACGAATTCAACGACGGGTTTGTGGAAGCTGTCCATACCACAGGGTCTAAGTTCTTTAAGGTCCAACGGAGCAACAGAACCAATAGGCTCTCTAACTCCACTCAGAGGCTCTTTGAGGAAAGGAGTAGGACGGTTCTACAGTCTTCAGTCGATGCGACATTATATCGGCAGCTCAATAGACGAATCTCCAAATCTCTGACCTGTGATCTGCGCCAATTCAATTCGAAACGTATTAAAGAGGCCGTCGAGTAAAACAAGGGCTTAAAAGTTTTCACAAGAGATCTGTCTATTGGACAGAGCCAGCTCGCCGAGTTAAAACCAGAGGATGGTAGATCTGTCTCATCCAGACCTAAGCTTCTGAGCGAGATAGAGCACTTCTATGGTCAGCTATACAAGTCAAATAGCAGACCCGAAGTTGGTCTAGTATTCAAGAGCTAGACTAACTCGGCACTATACCGATGACATCCCGAACATCAGCCTGTACGAGATTAGAATGACTCTTAAACAGCTCAAAAACAACAGGGCACCCGGTGAAGACGGAATTACAGCCGAACTCCTGAAGGCGGGTGGAAAACCAACCTTTTGGCCCTTCAGAAGTTGTTCGATTCCGTCGTACTGGAAGGGAGAACGCCAAATGGCATGGAACACAGGCGTGGTGGTGCTGTTCTTCAAGAAGGGTGACACCACTCTTCTGAAGAACTATCCACCCATCACGCTTCTGAGCCATGTCTACAAGCTGTTTTCAAGAGTCATTACGACTCGTCTCGCACGCAGACTAGATGACTTCCAGCCTCCCGAACAAGCCGGTTTCCGAAGAGGCTTTAGTACCATAGACCACATACATACGCATCGTCAGGTTATACAGAAGACTGAAGAGTATAACCTGCCCTTCTGTTTAGCGTTTGTGGATTATGGGAAAGCCTTCGATGCGATCGAAACCTGGGCGGTATTACAATCTCTACAGAGGTGCTAAGTAGACTACCGCTATATCGAAGTGCTGAAGTGTTTGTACGAGAACGCCACTATGTCAGTCCGACTCCAGGACCGGAACTCGAAGCCTAGGTATTCCGCTGCAGCGGGGAGTTAGGCAGGGAGACGTTATTTCTCCTAAACTGTTCGCCGCTGCACTGGAGGATGTTTTCAAGAATCTGGACTGGAAAAGGCTAGGCATCAACATAAATGATTTTATTCATTCCTTGCTCCGGGGCCCAACAATTAAGAACTGCCTCAAACTCGAAAATCGATTCACCAGATCAGACCAAGTTCATTTTGAATTAATTTTTTTCCTGCACCAGTTGTGCCCTACCTGTAATTACCGCTGCCCTATCTTAAATTCAACTCTGGCTACGGCCCTGGCCCATAGTAGGCCGACTTCAAACTCGCTGTCGGTCACTCGCTGCGTGGTTTCTTGTAATATGCGTGTGGCTCTCTCTTCGGGGTCGCTAGAAGGGCGGGCGGGAATAATGGCTAGGGAATCCACACTAAAAAAATGATCAATTTTTTCTTCTATCGTGTTTAGGAAATTTACCCTATGGCCCAAACTTCTAGTCTGCGCTCCGTGTAGTACCCAGCCGAGCGGGCTGTGCGAGGCGATAGGCTGATCGCAGCGCCCTCGCCGTACCGACTCGGCTAGCAGCAGCTGGTAGTTGTCTTGACCTATTAAAATGTTAGGGCGAGCACATTTGTATACCAAGTGTTGCTTGAGATCGCGCAAGTGTTCGCACTGGTCGATGACTTCTTCGGGCACTTGCTGCGGTGATAGGGAGAGATTACTCACGGTTCTTGCTTCAATCTTGTGAGCGGAGTCCGCCCCGATGAGTTCGATTCGTACTCGTCTCGACGACTCAGAGTTTAGGGTGCCCTCGGTGAGTGCTTCTATGTGCAGGGGCTCCACTGGTCCCGGGGCTCCTACAGCGTCAGCTAAGTCCTGTGATATGAGGCTTACTGTAGACCCGTCGTCGAGTAGCGCCCAGGCTGGGCGGCGCCCTAGTGGTCCCGACACCTCTACTGGCAGGATCTTTAGGTACGATTGCGCCTTTGTTGCCCATGCGCATGATACCTTTTCAGTTGCGGGCGCGTTCTCTGTAACAGACTTATGAACTAACACATTGTGGTTTTTGCCGCAATTGTCCGCTGAACACACTACTCGTTTGCATGTGTGTCTTTTCGCTCTGTAGGATAAACACTTAAAACACAACATCTTGTTTTTTGCTATCTCTCGCCGCTTATCAATGCACATATTTAAAAATGTTGCACACTCTCCGCCACTTACGTGTGTGTCGCTATCGCAAACGGGGCACCGGGCTCGCTTTTCGACCGCCGTGTTTGTTTTCTGATATCTCGGCTGGTGGGCGGGGCCTGCGTTTGCGCGCTCGTTAGACCCGTAACTAGTTGCGCGCCCTTGCGCGTAGGTGGGCCTGCTGTTGTATTGCTGCTGTTTCGGCGGCTGTGAAAAATGCGGGCGAGAGGGTTGCGTGTTATATTTAGGTAAGTAGTTATCGGTAAGAATAGTGTAGGGCTCACGGAGTTTTGCTTCTTCTTGAAGAAATGACACCATTAGCATGACGTCACTTTCACGGCGCGGTTTGTTAGCCGAAAAGGAATACCACTTGCTCTGTAAATTCACTGTTAGTTTATCGTGTAGTGCTCTTAATATTTCAGAATTGTACCTTGAAGTGTCGGGATCCACCAGTTGTAGCGTAGACATTATTGTGCCCAGCTTGGTTGAAAACGAGCAGATGTCTTGCGCGTTGTCGGTGAGTTTCGGTAGTTCGCGGAGGTTCTTGTACTCCATTGCTGCGAGCGTTGCCGTGTTCCCGTACGATTCTTCGAGCTTTTCCATAATAAGCTCGGGTCCCGCCCCGGCCAGTATGAATTCGCCCAGCGCCGTATTTATTAATGACTGCGTCGCTGCTTGAAGTCGTGCTGTGTTTTCGCCAGACGTGAAGAAAGGAGCCGTATCTGTATATACCTTTTTGAATGATATCCACTGCCGTCGTGAACCGGTGAAAGCTGGTAGATCCGCTGGCCTTCTTGAAGGCGAGTCCTTGCCGGCCAGTATGGCAGCCCGGATAGCCTCTGTTAGTAAGGCTACGTCGGATGTTGGCTTGTAGGACTGGATTGCGAGATCTCCCGCCGGTTGGGCTTGTGTGGGGGCAGATACGGGTATTGCCGGCTCTAGTGGAGCGGTGGCCGCGGCTTGCAGCCCTGGGTGGCTGTGTTTCACTGTGTCTGTATGAGCGGGTGCTGGCGGGGCGTTAAAAAAGGGAGGTACCTGAGAGAGATGCGGAGGCGACGGGTTGTGAGGATGTATGTCGATGGCTGGAATGTGGACGCTTTGCTCGATCCACTTTTCCACTCGCTGCGAGACTTGTGTGGTGTCTTCGTCTTGATCCTCTTCGTCGTCCTCGGATGAAGTCAGCTCGGCTTCGATGGCTGCGAGCTTGGCGGCCGCGAGCTCCTCCCGCGCTTTAGCTAGGCGGAAGGCTCGATCTTTCGCGGACTTAGTCGAGCCTGTGCGCGTCCTGGTTTTCCTGTAAGGAGTGGAGGCAGCGCAGATTTGCTCGATCGGTGGTTGCTGCACCTGTGTTGCTGTCGACGTCGCTGGGGTGCCGAGTGGGCGGCCAAATGGCGGTGCGGCGTCTGTTGGTGCAGCTGGCGCGGTGTTGACGAGCCCTGAGGGCCCTGTCATAGCCGGCGGATGCTCCGTGGAGAGGGCGCCGGCCTGCGCCTGGGTTGCGCGTTCGACCGCCGCGGGCGGCGCGCGCAGTGTAGGCACGGCAGCGGGGCTGTGCACTACTTTAGGCCCGGCTGGTACGTGTTCCTGGAACGGGAGAGAGGCGTGCTGGATGTCACGCGTCTCATCATACCTGTTTTGACAGGCTATACTTCTGCTTCTGTTGTCGGCTCTGGAGTCCGCAGAGAGGGACCGCTCGGATGATGACTTCGTGATGTTTGCTGGTGTGGACTTCGTGTGGGTGCTACGGGTACTGTGGGTGCCCCGCGTGGTGCTGGCGGTGCGCCCCGACTGATGGGACTTGCGGTCTTGCGAGCGGGTGTTGACTCTTCCTCCGTGCATGGTAGCTGGCGGGCCTGCCTCGGCCGTGTTGAAGCGTTGCTGCGATGTTCAGGAACAAACAGCGGTCCAGTGTGAACCGTGGACGCTTCTTCTTGGAGGATCGAAGGGCCAATGTGCCGGACCGGGACTGTAGGGGCAGTCGGCACGTTCTATAGCTCGAGAGAATGAGAGGGATTGACGTCTTGAAGAGAAAACACTGACTCTAAATAAAACTATATTTGACACTAGAATTAAATTAAATGGAATAACTTTTAAAAATACTAATTTAAACAGACTTTCACTATTAAAACTTCTTCACAATAGCACGTGGTCGTTCCGGCGTCCCGAAGCAGTAAGCGATGATTCGATGAGTGAGAGAATGGCTCGGCGCTGTGAGCGCCGTTATTATATTCGCGCTTGATTGACCGTACTTCGATCGTATGTGATCGCGGTGTGTGGGCGAAGTGTGGGCCAATCAGCGTGCGGGACGAACACGTGCTGTACATTGTTAAGTATGCGATGGTGTAGCTGGTTACATATTATATTTATTTAAAATGTTCCTAGTTTCGGCTTATTTCGCATATTATGCCTGAAGGGCGTTTTTACCTACCTATTTATTTTATTGTGCCTGAAGGGCGTTTCACCTAAGTAGGTCAATAAATGTAGGCAAAGGGGGAATTATTTAATATTATGCTACTGATAATTTATACAATTATAATGTATCCTAGGCATAAACTTATACTACGTCCGATGTCTATTTAATATTATGTTGCTAATAATCTATACAATTATAATGTATCTTAGGTATAAACTTATACTACGTCCGGCACACTATTCAAACATTGCGCTATAAACGCATAATTTGTGAAAAAACGGGGGGTGAAAAAAGTGCTTAGGGGGCTAATAGCTACAAATAACCAGAAATCCCTCAACCCATAGTAACTGTTTGAAATAAGAGATTTAATTATATTGGACAGTCATTCGCTGTCAACAGTGTCAACATTGCCAAACCAGTGCCTTGAACTCCGTTTACCTACATTTGATATGTCTTCTTGTTGTTTTTTTTTTGTGCCAGCAGTCGCTGAATGTACTCCTTTTGCCTTCGCCCTTAAATGTTAATTATTTTATTATTGCTACTATTTAATTACGTTCTGGTTTTTAACTGTGTCACAAATTGTATTATGTTGTTTGTGTAATGGCAATAAATTATTTCTTATTCTTATTCTTATTCTTATTCTTATTCTTCAGGGGTCACTAGAAGGCGGTCCCTCAAACCATACTAACTGTTTGAAATGTGAGATCTAATTATGTAGGACATTCAGTAGCTATGAACATTCACAAACGAGTACCTTGAAATAACGGTGTTATCTGAGGGCCTACAAAATTTGACTTAGGTATTGAAGACACGTTGACATTACCGAATACCAAAGTCGATCACGACATGGGGATTATTAGTCTTGAGCTGTGCTGCATTTGGTTCGCTCTTTCGGCTCGCAAAAGTTAATAACGTACTTAACGTTTTGAAAATTGAAAATAGCTCTCTGGGTTTGATCTCTGGCTTCGTATAGGTAAATAGGTGCAAGCTTAGGAGGAGGAAAGAAAGTATAACCATCACCAGGACTCCGGTATCTGGGTTTACGAAAATAGCTTTTACAACTATACCTGTACTAGTCGTTAAGGTACATTTTCGGGTGAAAGTGTAAGAAGAAATTAAAATTATGACAATTTATTGCAACTAACTGACCGGCGCCCCGACACTGCATAGCTACACGAAACATGCGTATATATAGGTATGTGGTAGGTATATGGCTACATTATCGAAATTTGACTGAACATACCGCCCACCAAAAACAACAGTTTTTTACTAAAAGGGGGTAGCACAACATTTACTTATCTAACTATTTGTGGTCGTTAAACTAGTGAACTTACTGTAATACAATTATCAATATCGACAACAACGACAGAAGGTCTTTTTTCGCCATTGCAGGTTCTATTTATCACAGTGTCGTCGTGCGACATAACAGTTACGCTGATGATACTGATCTAAGTAATTGTTACATTATGTAAACCACTTTATGCAGCGTCTATTAATGAATCTTAATAAAAATATAAAGTAAGTATTTATATATTGATTCATTTGGCAACTACTTGTCTATTTAGGAGAATATACGGTTTAACAAAATATAGGTTTTGTACTAATTAAGCGCTACATAACTAGTCAAACCCGGTACTAAGTGGATTTCCATATATTCGAACTATCTACGGAAAAGAAGTAAACAAAATACCATCACCTAATTACCCGCTTGAAAGAAACCAGCGTATATCATAACTAATCAACAAACTATTCTAGACTTTGTCACTGAGACATAGGGTTCAGATTACAATAGAACTATGCTGTTAATGAATGCACCTTTGCTTGTAACATTGCAATCCGAACGTGTGAACTTGAACTTGAATAGTTAACAAAACAGATGATTATGAATTTATTGTCTTATGTACTTATAACTATTACTACTTGTAACATAACAAACTTGTTTGCTAACGAGGTTCGATAGCGTATTCTGAATGGACTGTAAATATTGTTTAGATATTCGATTAAATTGAACGTTAGTCAAACAAGTGAAAGAACTTAACCAATGCAGTTATAACTATAATTAATCCTTAAAATAACATGACTAAAACATTATTTAGTTTCACAAATGCAATAACTGCACATAGGAGTAAACAGTCATTTAACTATAAACCGTAACACAATGAGTTAAAGTCTCTTTTCGAAAGTCTTCTGATGTTGGCGAATTAAAGCTTGCATATTTATTTACTAGGTAAGTACGAAGATACTTAGTACATTTTATCGTGTTTTATACTAACTACATAACTATTATTTATGTATTGATGCACATGTATTTAGGTACCCACATCGCGGAGAAGCTGTTAAACTATAGGTAAGTAAGTTAAGGCTTATTTATTTAACCCTCTGATTATTGTTTTGCAGTTTATAAAGACGACCGCCCACCATAACGTATTGGTATAGTTGAAATCTTTTGAGCTGGCCGGTTTTTATTAAACTGTTAACTTGGACTTAGAACCTTCTAGCATGCAAATTAAGTCACTTTTTGTACGGCATACTTTGACACAACTAGGCTAACATAAATAGATCTTAATTATAAGTTTATTTATTTATTTATTTATTTATTTATTTATTTATTTACACTTCAATATTACAAACATTCATAGGAGAAACACTGGCCCCTACACTAGGCACAGCCTGTCCCGTAGGTAGCCAATTCGATTACGAGTTTACGAAATGGGTGCGAATTGTTAATAAGATCACCAAATTACTTAAAGCCTAAAATACACATGGGGAAAAACAGCAGAAAGGGATATAATATCTAAAAAATTATGAATACGCTTGCAGTTCATTCACACGTGTGTGTTTATTTTTTCAGTTGAGAAATCTACGACAGTGTGCTAAAACTCTCCTTAAATTTGTCATAGATGAGAATCTCACCCAAACAGGTGTATGTTCAAGGTTAATATGAAATGTCCTTTGAATTTCATTTCTAAACTTGTTGGTTGAATGTTAACTCTTGAGAATTCAATATCTTTATCTTTCAGCCATTCCGGTTCAGTCCACCACATTTCAATAACTTCTCTTGAGTCTATCCCTCTGAATGCAAGGTCAGCTGGATTGTCTCTAGACTGAACGTACAGCCGTCTATCGTTATCTATAAGCCGAGAGATTTCTGAGACTTTGTTTCTTACGAACACTTGCCATCGGGTGGGCTGGGACTGCAACCAGGCTAGGGCCACCATCGAGTCTGTCCACGCATATGTCTTCCCTATTGGGATCTTGAGTAGGTATAAGAGCTCATATATCAATTTTGCAAGTAACACACATACACAGCCACAGAGTTCTAATTTTGGAATAGTGAAATGCTTCAGAGGGGCGACCTTGGTCTTGGCTGCCATCATGGTGACATGGACTTCGTCATCTTGGTCTACCACTCTGACGTACGCGAACTCAACGTAAGCAGCCAACGAAGCCTCTGCACAACCAAGGAGCTGCATGTCCTTGCATCGTGACGTCATCTTCAACCAACGTGAAACTTCTATTGTTCGCAGTTCGTTCAGTTCGTGTCTATAGGTGATCCACTCATTCACCAACTCTGCAGGTAATTCTACGTCCCATCTATGATTGCAAAGCCACAACTTTGCTGTTATGATGACTAGAGCCAGCGATCCTAAGGGATCCAAAAGACTAACCACATCTGATAATATTAACTTTTTAGTTAAAGGGTTCCTGAGTTCCGGATAGTTCACAGTGATTTTGAAGGTGTCACTGTCATCGTTCCTGTCCCAGGTAAGTCTAAGTAATTTAATTACTTTGTCTAATTTTATTTTCAGGTTGTCTACAGTTTCTTTACCTTCATTGCCATCTTGTAAAAACTTCAGCAATTCCTCGGAGTTGCTTGACCACTTCTGTATATTTAAGCCACCTGGTTTTAATAACATATTTACTTCATTACATATGACTTTCAGCTCAGACAAATCCTCATGATCACTCATCAAGTCGTCCATATAAAAACAATCCTTGGCGACTGCCGCGCCGCATGGATAGTTCTCCGATTCACCGTCTGCTAGCTGAAGTAGCGTTCCTACTGCCTGGTAAGGTGCAGCAGTGGTCCCGAAAGTTCCTTTCAATAGCTGATAACTTTCCAAACTTTCAGAGACATCCTTGCGCCACACTATTCGCTGTAAATCAATATGGTTGTTTGTCATTTTAACGATACATCATGACTATATCGCTTACCACATAGATTTTGTGACATCTCCAGCGAATAATGAGACTACGAAGGTCAGGTTGTAAGGTAGGATCCACGATCATGCTGTCATTCAAGGACAGACCGTTGAAGCCCTTTGAAAACTCATCGAAGACCACATGTACCTTTGTTGTGTCTTTGTCTTGAAGACCTAATTGTAAATATTCATTAATGACCTTCGTGTATTCTACTTTCAGCTTGTTATTCCTTTCGAACTTCCTTTCCAGCTGTTTAAGCCTAGTAATGGCTTGTTGCTTCGTCTCACCACAGAGGTTCAACGTTTCTTCCCTATTTTGTTTCAGCGGTAGATTTACTTCATATCTTCCGGCTGTACCTCTATTTGTAGTGTTCTTGTAAATTTCTTCACATTTTTCTTCCTCTTTAGACCAAGCTTTCTTGGTTGTATAAAGCTCTTTCTCCAATTCCCAGAACTTCCTCAGTAGATTGTTATCTTCCTCGACCTGTCTTGTAACGTGTAGGCTTGTGACGTTTCGTGACCTGTTGGAAGCTACATCTATATCGCCTGACAATATCCAACCTAAATGGGAGTGCTGTGCAACTACGTTGCCCGGCCCTCTCATCAAACCTGTGTCAATGATCTTACCAAAGACGTCCGCACCTAACAGAATATCTACCCTGCCTGGTACGTTGAAGGTGGGGTCAGCCAACTTTATATCCCGAAGCTGAGGCCAAATATAACCTCTGATCTTCCTTGCAGGTAACCTACGCGTTAAAGACCTTAATACATATGCATTTACATTTAGTGTGAAATTTGCGTCATACTTGGACTTAATTTGTAAATCTACTAAGTGTTTAAGAGACATTTGATTACCTTCGCCAACACCAGAGACGACGCCGCTGACTTGGGTTTTCTTTAAACCCAATAACTCGACGACCCTCGCCGTCACGAACGACGCCTCCGAACCTTGGTCGATGAGAGCACGGAGGACGTGTGACTGACCTGAACTCGACGTGACGTCCACCAATGCCGTTGCTAACAATATATCTCGACCAGGCTGTTCTCCACTAGCCACATGTCCTGTGACCTTGGTAAGTGTCTCTTCCTCTTTTAATTGTTGTTGTTTCTCAATAGTTGCAGTTGTAACCTGTTTGTCTTCACTTACTTGCTTCTTCTCTCTATGTAATAAGGAGTGGTGTTTTCTTTTGCAGATTTGACATGTCGTGCTTTGTTTACACTTGAACACGGTGTGATTAGGTATAAGGCAATTAAAGCACAGGTTGTTGTCTTGGACGAAACTGTATCTTTCTTCCATGGGTAGCTTAGCAAACTGCTTGCAGTTATGTATGTAATGATTTTCTTTGCAGAAGGCGCAATGCAGAACGTCGTTGTTAGCCGTCACATGAAAAGTCTTCGTTTTGACGCTTTGTGGTTGTTTGTAACTTTTACTTGTTGGTTCAACCATCTCTAGCGTGCGAAACCGGGTTTCCAGGAACAACTTCAATCTTTCAAATCCAGGTATGTCATCAGAACTATCTCCACTAATTGCCTCTTCCCATTGTTTGTGACTGTTGACATCTAACTTGGATACGACGATAAACATCACGATTGCATCCCACTTCTCGGTAGGTAAACCCAAATTCTTACGCGCATTCATACATTCCACAGTGGTATCTAACAGCTGTTTTATAGCGGCGGCCGATTCTTGAGATAACGCTCTTTGTCCAAAAAACTTCTTAAATATATTGTTGTGATATATCGCAATATATCGTTTATTGTTGTATCGTTTTTTCAATATCAACCATGCCTCTGTATAATTATCTCCCGTAATTGGAAACTGTCGTAATAATACTTCTGCATCTCCAGTCAAACTACTTTTAAGGTAGTGTAATTTCTGTACGTTTTCTATCGATCCATTGTTATGAATAAGCGCCACGAATAGATCATGAAATGATTGCCACTCAGTGTAATTTCCACTAAAAGTAGGTATGGAAATGCGTGGCAAACGGATTTCACTACTGGATGTACTTGGGTTACTCACAGTTTGTCTGGATGCATCCGTTTTTTCACTTTCAGAACTCAATTTCATTAATGCTGTCTTCAAATCTCCTTTGTACGAGTAATATAACTCTTCGAAATCATCAAACATACTATCCGCAAAATAAGGCAGTACCTGTCTGTCGTCGACTGAAATTGACAGAATTATTTTCTCGTGTGCCACTTTAAACTCCTTCCAATAGGTATCCAGCGCATCTATTCTTCCCTGTACATAACCAACACTTATTCTCTCCTTCGGTGATTTTTTGTAATTACTGTAAGCTTTATTAACTTTCTCATAGGTATCCATTTGAAGTAGTATACGCTTTTCTATTTGTTCCATTTTGTAAGGTCACTTTAAAATCCACCAAGTCAAATACCGAAATATCGAAGTTCTAGAATGTTCCAACGCGGCACTATCTTTTTACCACGCAGGGTAGGCGCAGAAGTTCGTAAGTATGTTCGCGTTGAATATAACGTAACCGATAGCAAATTTTGCTGTTAGCTATGTATAATACACTAATCCAATATCCTTTGTAACACGCCAAATCACTTAGTTCAATATAATTCGCACAGTAACGTTTTTAGACATATTATTTCGTAAACTCCATGGTTTTTCAATTTATATCGTTCTTTTCACTTTAGTTCACTTTTAAACATTCTAGTCCACAATACTGTTCACTTTTTGGCACTTATTTGTCCGTATTTATCTCCAAATTACATAAAATTCACCCCGTAAAATAGATCGCTGATAATGATATCCTGGGTCGATGGACCATATGTACTAGTCGTTAAGGTACATTTTCGGGTGAAGGTGTAAGAAGAAATTAAAACAGGTCAATCCTCTATGACAATTTATTGCAACTAACTGACCGGCGCCCCGACACTGCATAGCTACACGAAACATGCGTATATATAGATATGTGGTAGGTATATGGCTACATTATCGAAATTTGACTGAACAATACCTAATAAATACGACAATATAAGAAAAAAAGTGCATTTAAAAAAGAATCTAAAAGTATCATAGTAGAATATCTTTTAAGAATGTACATTTTATGCAATCGTCTCTTACTATTACTAATAATTCAAAATCCAAAATCTAGAATTCGGTGATGTCTCTTTCTGGCCTGCTGCTGTTATCAAACCAGCACAAAGTGTAACACTAACTACAGTCGTCCAAGAAAGTTGTTTTCCACTTTTGAGTCTTTTATACTTATGCATAATGAGGTGCAAAAGTGGTAGACCACTTTCTTGGGTGACTTTACCTAACCAGGTATAGACAACGTTTTTGCTCAATGTTGAGCATGTTTGTTGTACGTTTAGTCCATTACAGAACTTAAACTTTAGATGACTTCCAGTATATTGCACCAAGTCCGGTCCGTGAGCATTGTTTTTCATACATTTTCCAGTGAAGGCCGAACCACGTCATTGGGTCTGCCAGCAAAAGGTGATCCGCACTAAAATCGAGTAGGAGTACTGTAACGTACACTTTATGTAGACGGATTATTTGTTCCAGCATCGGCACCGATATGGCCTGGGCTCGGCAAAGTGTACCGAATCATCTTTTAATTATGGACTATTCACGAGTTTTGATTCGAGCAAAATTAAAGTGTGTCAGTAGTAGGTACACATTGATGGAAAGTTAAACCCCGGGAAGTAATTGATCAAAACCATCAAACACCCACGTACGTGTAAATGCAACGAAATGTAACGCCTAACATGTTTACTTGATGTAGCATGATGAGCCGTAAAATATGTACCTACAAGCAAATAGCGGGTTTTGGTGCGCTTATGATGTCACAATAATATGAAATACATTTTTTATTCCAAAAATCATCTCCCAACGGTATGAAATACATAGTAGAAATTGACATGGATGTTCACGCGAACGAAGTCGCGGGCAAAAGCTAGTATTTATTATAAATTAGTATTTATATAAACCTCACAGTGGTTTTAATAGAATAGAATAGAATAGAATACATTTATTTTGCAACAACAACATAATAAAATACATTACAAAAGGCTTAAATCTAAGAGATATACAGTGTTGTCACAAAAAAGGAGTCCACTCAGCATGTGTTGAGGCACAGAGTGCAACAACGCTGATTTTCAGTGGATCCCATAAACTAAAACTAAAGAGATCAGTCGTGACAAGATTGAAAACATAAAAAGAAAAATTTATACAATTGCATTGTGCCACATTAATGTTTTTACTAGCGGAAACCAATACAACAATAACAACTCAATGTAAACTTAAGCAGACACATATACAAGACGCCGACACAGATCAGCTAGGCTGGAAATTGTACTTTGAGTAGGTGGAGTTTCAAACTGTTTTTGAAGGTGAACAGAGAAGGAGAGTTTCTTATTGGTGGCGGAATATTATTCCAGCAGCGCGTGGCAGCGTAACGGAAGCTGCCACGAAAGCTAGCGGATCTGTGTGGCGGACAGATGAGGCGCGGGGCTTTTCTTACATGCATACGGGAAAATATCAATTTGTCGTTTTATGGTTTCTCTATACAATTAACGCTTATGCAATTTTATCTAGCCTTGTGACAACCGTCGTAAACGTAGAATCTGAGCTCATCTTAGATAAGGCAGAAAAGGCGCCTCTTCTCGGATGCCGGGGTGCGATGGTTCCGCCATCGGGAGCCCCGTCATTATCTTGGTGGAACCCTACCCAGCTGCCCACCCGTCGGTGCTGTGGCTTCGGACCTGTCATCTCTTATAGGATGCAGAGGTGCGATGGTTCAGCCATCGGGATCTCATCGTCATTATCTTGGTGGCACTTCACTAGTGTAACGGGTGGACAACTACGGAACCTTACATTGCGCG
Organism: Epiblema foenella; assembly: GCA_963556455.1. NCBI lineage: Eukaryota > Metazoa > Arthropoda > Insecta > Lepidoptera > Tortricidae > Epiblema > Epiblema foenella. The sequence continues at coordinate 10,284,796 of OY747097.1, read as the reverse complement.
TGGCCCGACACGCACTTGGCCGATTTTATAGAAAATGGTACGGAACCCTTCATGCGTGACTCCGACTCGCTCTTAGCCGATTTTTTTAAACCTGACTGTGGCTTTATAGGCCGGGCCCAATAAAGCGTTAGGAGAGCGCGGTTGGAGAGTAGCCTGGGGAAAATCCAGGGGAAACGTCCGACACGACCACACGGTCGGTTTAAACACTGGAATACTCTAAGAGTTTGCGCTCCAGTGAGACTGGTTGAGCGGCTTCAACTGAATCTGTGGTGTGAGTCCGGGTCCATGAGTATCTAAGACGCCGGAGCGTGCGGCGCCAAATCAGTGATCGCCGGGTTACAACATAGGGGGGATGGATGAGAACGTAGTCGACAGCCTTCCTAACTAAAAGATTCCTGTGATTACCGGCATTGTCAAAATACAATCGGACAGTCTGCATAAAAAAAACCATACTTATTTTTAGGAAAACCTCGGTTATTCCACAAGAAGATCGGTTATTTCCCAGAAAAATCCGTCGGGGGCTGCCATTGCCTGCCCTGAAATGAAGTAATATTGTATGCAGTTTATTTTATACCGTTGTCTAGGGTACCTCGAATTTCATTATTAAGCAATTGGGAATTGACATGGCAATGGCAGCCCCCGACGGATTTTTCTGGGCTTGTAAATACACCTCGCAACCAGATAACCGTTTTAAAAAAATATTTTTATCTTTATGTAATTATTTCCTATAGAGTCGGGGGATTTCCAAATGTATTTGGTTTCCACGGATTGTACACTTCTTCCAAGTAGTCGCAAAGCGTACCTAAATAAATACCCAGGGTTTATTTTCGCAACGTCTCGTGAAATTGGATGTCGCTATTTGAAGCATACCTTATTTCGTTCACACAAGTACCAACACATTTCGAACCAAGGAAGCTATACACCGTGGGCTGTTTAAACCCGACCGATTTCAACCACGTATTTCTGATGATATTACAATAAAAAAAAAATGGGGGCAGAGATCTGTGCGAATCATTCCTGCGCCTCTTGTGGGGCTACCGTGGAACGTTTTGGCCATCATGGGCTTGTCTGCTCTTCGGGCGCCGGCCGCCAATACCGTCACGCCGCGATCAATAACATCCTCAGAAGGGCGCTCGTCAGTGCCAACGTTCCCGCCGCTCTGGAGCCCCAGATCGTGCGGAGCGATGGTAAGCGCCCTGATGGGATGTCGTTGATCCCTTGGAACAGGGGCCGTGCGCTGGTATGGGATGCCACTTGCGCCGACACGCTGGCTGCGTCCTACCTCTCGTCGACCAGCAAGCGTGCCGGGGCGGCGGCGGACTCCCGGGAAATTTTGAAGGCAGCAAAATACAAGTGTCTCGGCGCCCAATACGATTTTGTCGCGTTTGGCGTCGAGACACTTGGCCCATGGGGCAGGTGCGCGCGGGGGCTCCACAAGGAGCTCAGCAAGCGGCTTAGGGAGACGACAGGCGACCCACGCGCGGGCAGCTTTCTCGCGCAAAGGATTGCCTTCGCAATCCAGCGCGGGAATGCTGCCTGCGTAATGGGTACCATACCGAGGGGGCCCAATTTAGATAATAATTTTTAGTGCTTAATTTTAGTAGTCACGTTTTATTTAATTTCTTAATAATAATAATTCTTTATTTCAGGCTTAGCCCATATTACAACACAAAATTACATAATGTTTATGATTAACTATTGTAGCCTTGTTTAATTAAAAAATGTTATGTGAACATAGGTCCAATTACGCATTTTATATTTTTATTTTGGAAACAAAATAAATTAATTAAGCTTAGAACTTCATTGTGAACAAATCTTTAATTGAGAGTGTGAATAAGAAATCTTATCTTGCGTGACAGTCAGAATAATAATTTTTGTCGTAGACATTTTAGCGAATATCGTATCATAGCCGTGTTTGGATTTGTTAGGAAGGTCTTGTAATGAACTTTGACCACGATTAAGTTTCAAGGTCTGATTATGAAGCCGGAAGACACGACCACGTGGGTGGTTTGACACACTGCGATACTCTAAGAGTTTGTACACCAGTTAGATTGGTTGAGCGTGTAACAGATCGACATCCGTCATTCGTGTGAAAAGTTCATGAAAACTTCTAAGCTTCGGAAAAGCTTTAGAAATGCTTCTAAGCTTCAGTATAGCTTCTTAACTTCAGAGGAAGGCTTCAGGGAAGCTTCTTAGCTTCAGGAAAGCTTCTAAGCTTTCAGGAACGCTTCTTGGCTTCGTAAAAGCTGATTTATATTATATATTCTAAATGTTCATCATCAATAAAGCCTTTCATTGTAAACGGATGGCGTTTAAATTAAGTCTAAAGAAGTTCGATTAGTTACAATGAATATCACAATCTTTTGAATTTCAAGTTATTTTCTTTTCCTAAGAGTAGTGCTACTTTTGTAATTTGAATAAGCTTGGACAACGGTTTCCTGCTTTATATTATTAGCATTTCTCAAGTTGCAAAGGTCAAGTATGGACACCTGGTGTCGAGGATTTGAACTGTTAGTAAATAATCCGTCCGCATAGAAAGGTTGTCGTTATGTCTATATAGTAGCGAAATAAGTAGCCATCTGAAATTGCACGGTTAGTGTGGAGTCAGGGCTGTCATTCACAATGCTGAAACTAACTTGAACACCAATTCACCTTAACGAACCAGTGTAGGACGGGTCTCTAGTTGTGTAATGCTAGTACGAGTCTCGACGTCAAGATATACTAGACGTGAGTGTTGAGTTTAGTTGACGCAAGTGGTCAATTGCAAAGCAGTAGCTGCATCGCTGTTTTTGGCGGGTATTTGAAAAAACGTTATGCGCGTGGCTACCCTACTAAAATGAGAAATATTTAAGGACGAAACAATCTTGTTTGTGTAGGTGTCTATTTATTTTAGTCAGGTTTTAAGGGGATAGACATGGGAGAGACATCTGGTGTTGAGTAGCAGATCGGAAAGTTATTCTAGACCAATGAGAAGCCAGATTTAGCTAGTTGACCAATCGATGGTTCCCTCGAGAATTGTGGAACATCAGTTGATCGCGTGATGTTAGGGGTTCTCATGATAACGAGGTGAGGTAATATAAGGAGATACACAATGGTTTCGAGACTTTTTTCCCCTTCGACGGCTCCTGCGGGTAGACCTCACGAGAGCGGCGTGCACCTTCAGGAACGCTTATGTGAGTTTTTAAAGTTATTTGTCGTGATAGATAGGAATTACGTAGGGATTCATTATGTTAGGATAAAATAGGGTGTTGTGTGTTTAATCCTTTCTGTTCACAGGATTTATGAAGACGGAGTGTTTAAATTCCATATAGCAAACGATAGTGATTTCTTTTTCATAGTGTATTATGCGAGCGCGTTACGCTGCTTATATAGGTACAATTACCTTCGTTGTTACCTATAGTGTTCAGTATAAAGTTCAAATTGACAATACCTTTGCTTAATTTGAATAACCTGCTTAAGGTAAAATCTACGTTAACAATATCGATGTGGGGTGGCGTATCTCCTTTTAAATAATTATGGCTTTAAAATGCATTTAAGTACGTTAATCGTTTAATTCATTGTTACGGATATAGTTTTACCATTAGTGCAACAGATATTTAATTGATAATGTTTGCTAAATGGAATATATTCTAGGCACATCTGCGTTGTTGGAGTGTTACTACCTGATTTAATAAATACATTGTGTTTTATTATACCCATACTTATTGTGCATGTTAGTTATTAAGATTTATGTTGGTGTTTTGTGCATGCTATGTGAATTCGTGTCTATTTTTGATACTATTCAGTATTATTGAGATTTTCATGAATAATGGAGGTAGGCGCTGTTCATACAAGCTGGTTTTAATATTTGAGTATTACTATATTTGACTATTGATTTCAATTAGTTTTAAATGACTATTTGACTTTAAGGACATTATTTATTAGTAGACAATTCGTTAAAGGATTGTAATTTTACTATTAAACAGTAATTGAATTAATCTTTTGCTAATGAGGTAGTCATTATATTCTTACACTTATTATTTAACGCATTAATTATTTCATTTACATTAGGTTTCTTATGTTTCGTTGGTATTTTAAGTATGTTCTTATTGATTTAGTACAGTTTTGTAGGTGATAATAGTAACTTTAGGTTATTAAATGAGTACGTTTTATTTATGAATATATCTAAAGATTACAATGCCATAGTTTGGGTATTTGGAGGGTTTTGCGAAATCAAACCTTTATATGAGAAGGATAGACGACATCGAATGACGTATCATCGCACTGGTGTCAAGAAGATGACCATGTCAGTGCCTCCGCGCAATCACACTGTCAACGACGATATGCCTTCCACCTATCGTTTGGACCCTGGACATTTATACGGGACGTGTACCTGCCAGCACTTTCGTACATGTGGGCAATCGACGACCAGAGCCAGGCCATCCTCAATCCAACGCTGTGCCATGACAATATGAGACCCCTCACTGGCTGATCCTGCCAAGCTGATCACAGTTCCGGCGTTTGGACAACGAGGCTATTCCTGCATGATGACCTCATAGCCTACCACTGTACACACGCAGATGAAGAGATCCTTAAATGGTTTTCTAAGTTTCGCAAAACTTTCTGACTGCGTTAACTATGGTACTTATTCACGTTCCCGTTCTATGTAAATGTCATACATAATGTTACCTTTTAATAGGCCGAAATGCTATCGTTGTGTTGTGTGACCTGACATGGTTATTGCACTCTTTATTTGAAGTAATCTTGGCTTATTTACCTTTTTATGAAACTTTGGTTCCTATTACAGTACCTAATAGTCTGTTGACTACGTAATTAATATTACGTCAATACCTTATCTTCGCCTGTGCGATAATTATATTTATTTTATTGGACAAGTAGATACTGTTCCAATATTTCACATGTATGTACCAACATACATACATTTACTAATCTATTGTAGTTGTTGAGACTGGTCGCAGTGGATGTGACTGTTCCAGCAATGAGGTAATGTCACAAGTTGGACTGCCAAATGTTTTATTACGATTTTGTATGGTATGTTCCAGCCTATGACGAAAGGTTTTGGTAGTACAATGTAGTACCCAAATATACCAAATATGCCTAATAACTATTACTGTTGCTATGCAATGGTTTTACTCCAGATCGATGAAATACGTTCATAAATGGGGTTTAGGGCTAGTCTCACAGATTCTTAACGACAGGCTTTCGTCTTTAGTCTCGATCCCAAGACGAGCTTTGAAAAGGGCTGCGGTCTTGTTTAGGCACGCGGTGCGCCTTTAGCTGCTTGTGGGAATCTTTGATTCAAACAAGACACTATAGTCCCGCTGAGACGAGAAATCTGTATTGCCGTTTGCTGAAGCTGAACATTAAAGACCCCAATATCTATGTACCCTTATATATTCTATTATATGGGCGAGATGGGATGTGAAAGTTCAATGGCGGTATAGATTGATTGACGACTCGAGCAAAACTCCTTGCTGTCGTGAGAACGCTGGTCAATGCTGAGGTTTTGCGGTTGCATGGCTCAGTAGTGATATTCGCTAATGGGATGACCATATGACTCGATTTGGGAATTAAACCTGAATAGCAACAACTTGTTTTGTTTGCACAATATTTGGGTACGAGGTAACTAACTCGTATTTAAGTCTACTTCAAAGTAGATACATCACACGTGTATTATAATATACATATATATATAACAAGATCCTATTCCAACTGGCTTTTAAATAAGTTCAGTATGATTTACTTTTGCTGTATGCAATAAAATGGCTGGTCTCATAATATTATGGGGTACGCTCTTATTATTACCATGTATATGTTCATTCGTCAGGCGCTATTGTCACATATCACTTATAGTCTCGGCCCTGTGCCACCTGCGAGGATACTCTGTTTGCTCGTGTTAGGTGTTAGGTAGGGATATACCCAATGGGTTAGCATCAGGTATTCCTTCGCGAGACTGCGGCCTCGACATAGTCGCCTCATCATGTCCAGAAATGGCTTGGTGTTTTATATGACTTATGCATGGTACTTTTATGAGGTACTGTGGCTTTATGGTTGCTTGCAATCAGCTATTTTATTCTCACATCTTTTAGATTGAGAATTTTATTATATTTTGTAATAAGCCAGACCTGTCCTATCCTATCTTGTAGGAAATACGATACGACATATCGTTATCTCGACATATCAAACACTAGTTTTAAGGTTTTATAAACATATATTTAATTCACGATTTGCCCATGACTATACGCCTCATTAACCGATAACTATAACCATTTCTAAATACTTTCATTCTTCTGAATCAAACTATGGAATATTATTATCTGCTCCGTATCATATTACATCATTTTACGCTTACTTCTTTAACCTATAAACAACTTCTTTATGCTATGACTTATCACACAGCCAACGACGGTATTTTACAATTAGGTTAGGCTTTAAACTCTTAGTTACTTTAGTATTGTGTTCATGATTAGTTTTCTATTAAACTTGTGTTTTAAGTTTTCTATATTTCTATTAAATTAGTTTCTAGGTGTCCTAGTATTGTATCCACGATTAGTTATCCTTTATAAATAAGATTCTGTAGGAAATTGCTATGTTTATTTCTTTAGGTGGACTTATTTTAAGTAGTAATTATTTAATTTAAGTTGTATTTGTCTAAACATTGTCCGATTCTCAATAGTTCACATGTTGCTCACACCTCAGAGAACTTAAGTTGCTACATTTCATAACTAGGTCTTTAAATTGCCACTATTCGATCACGCCATTAATATTTTAATTATTTAGTCTTGGTTTACGTTTAATATTCTTCGATTGTGTAATTAACCTTTTCATTTGAATTAATTGTAATAGGTTAAGTTGGCAGCAAGGGTTTTTGTTGAGTCCGCCTTGTTTTCCCTTGCTTAGGTCTTGGCCTAGGAATCAACGCGGATGTCTAATAAAGTTCTCACCGGGCTTTATTAGATAAAATAATCAAAGTTTCGAGTAAAATCACTTTTATGAAATAAATGTATTGTTTCGTTTATTTTCTTTCTCAAAACCTTTTGTTTGATTTATTTTCTTTCCCTGTAGTTATTCCCATATCTTTTAGGCCTGCTGAACTTGAAAGTTTTAGTAAAGCTTTAGAAACTTAGTTTTAGAAACTTTAGAAAGTCCTGGTTTTCAGACTTTCAGATGGTGTAAGTATTTGTAGGTAAAGCTTAGGTAGGCTTTAGGTTTCCCATTTTCCGCTTTTCTATTTAGCTTAGGGAGGATGCTACAAGCGGCTTCAACCGAATCTGAGGTGTGAGTGGAATCGAGCTACTGGGAGTTTTGTCGCTGGTTTACTAAACCTGGCCTAGCTGAGAAGAGTCCCGCAAGAAACACAGATAGGCCCGACCTGGGTGGCACTGAGTCTACCCGGTATGTAGCGGTACCGGTACGAATAGGGACTATATGTGTCTGTGTTCTCGCTATCGCGCGTTGGACATCCCCGCTGGCGGTATTGTCTAAGTGTACGGCGTAATGTCAGAGTTGGACGCCGTACGCGCAGCATTCCATCTTTCGATGGACACTGTGATCACGTCGTCCGGGTCCGTTAGTGTGTGCCTAGGACGCCGGACCGTGCGGCCCCTAATCTGTGATCGCCGAGTTACAACAGAGGAGGGAGGGATGAGAACGTGGTCGACAGCCTTCCTAACTAACGGATTCCTGGATGAGTCTCTAAATTTCATATGCACGTATAGACTATTAGTCGTGTTATTTCAAGTTATTCAGGTAAGATGATGAAACTCCTTAACGGTTATGAGCTTGAAGATGATTCTTTAAATATCATATGCACGTTTAAACCTTTAGTTGTATTCTTTCAAGTAATGCACGTCAGAAAGGAAAGCAAGACATGCATTCTTTTTTAAAGTTTTTTTTTTTCATCACACGCCATACATATATAAAAGTTTTACGCGGACGAAGTCGCGGGCATAAGCTAGTAGTGTTATACAGGAGTTAACAAAAAAAATTAACACCAAAAGTGTTACTAGAGCTTTAATGAACGATGTTATACACATACAGGTTTTAGAGTTATAATAGTGTTAATCAACGCAAGTATACGAGTACTTAAGAGGTTAGAGCTTTAACCTATTTGTAACACTTAAACCTACACAAGAGTGTTCGCTGACGCTCGTTAACTCTTATTATATATCTCAACAAAAAAACACAGTACAGTACATAATTTCAATGCGTAGAGGCAAACAACCTGCGGTCTTATCGCTAAAGAGCGATTTCTTCCAGACAACCCACACTAGGTATTTATTTTCCGAGAGGATTTACTACGAATTTTACTGACAAGAAACTGTTTTTGTGAAATAATTGACGACCGCTTTAGCCTAGTTGGTTGTGACCCTGCCTACGACTGGAGGTCCCGGGTTCGAATTCCGGTCAGGGCATTTATTTGTTGATGAGCACGAATATTTGTTCCTGGGCCTTGGATGTTTTCTATGTATTTATCTAAATAAGTATGTATATGGTCGCCTAGTACCCATAGTACAAGATTTGCTTAGTTTGGGACTAGGTTGATTTGTGTGAGATTGTCCACAAATATTTATTCATTTATTTCGTACCACATGGCTTGCTAGTAAAGTTAACATGGTTCTCGCCGGCCGCCCCCGTGGACTGCTATAGAAGTTATTCAGTTTAAGAAGTGGCGCGCATCTAAAACTCGTTGGTGTCCCGCCGGCAACACACATGTGTTGCTAGTCGGCACGATTTTTGAATAGTCGATTTTCAAATCAGTTCGAGCGGCGACACCCGCCATGCACTACACGAAATTAGAGTTTAAGTACATAACAATAAGTACTATGATAAGTGAAATCACACTATTAACCAGGGTTATGATGAAATTCAGTAATTACGCCCGGGCTAAAGTCAAAGGCTATAATGATTTGCTTTCGGTAATCGGTAAGGTTTGCATGATATACGTATAATTTGACATTGTCGAGGTGTGAAAAGAATTTTATTTATTCTCTCATAACTTAACCAGAAGATACAGCAATTGTTGATCAGATCAACAAAAACTGTTAGGATCAACAATTGCCAACGGATCAACAAATAATTGATTCCGCAACCCCCCTGATCAACATTTGTCGTAATATTGCTCGGTGAGGTCATTGAACTTGGAAGGTTGGGTGAGTGACCTTACTACTCATCATAAATTTAAGAGCAGAAATCCGTTTGCGTGATATTAAGGTTTAAAGTGATAATTTTTGTTATGGTCAAGTGTCCCCCCCCACTGCCAGTTAAACTGAGTGTGAAAAAAATCATGGTAGTAGTAAATATAATGAATATAAAAGGAAAACTATAAGGAGTAAGTAGACGTTGCTTGTTATTGAGTAATAGCCGAACTTAAGAAATGTACTTAGAAAAGCAAACTTTCGTACAATTTCCATTGCTTACTTAGATAATGTTATAAGTTGTTTCGAAAACGCGGTAAATAATATAAAATTGCGAACTTTTAAGTCCGCATGATGTAACGGGTGGACAACTACGGAACCCAACATTGCGCGTGGCCCGACACGCACTTGGCCGGTTTTTGCTGTATGTTGTCAGTCATAACAAATCAAAACCACTCATCTTCATAATTATTTTTTTATTTATTGTTAATATTTTTAGAATTTGCATTAAATGGGCTTTCGGACAATATTTTTTATTAACCAAATTTAATTCAAAAAATATGAAATATGAGGGTTTGTTTGCATTTCGTTACTACTAAAAGTTTATTATTTTAAGTATTGCGTCATATTTTGCTACGCTGCCGTCTCAAGGAGAAAAACCATAAGTGACAAAAAGTAAGTTTCGAGATAAAGCCAAAAAACTTTAGATTTCTTGTAAATTATTTTATAGGCAGAGTACAAAGTTGTAACTTTTGTTTATTAATAAACAAATATTGTAGAATTTTTAGCAATTGCGCTTTTTTCAATTATTTATTCATTTAAATAAGATATTTAGAAAAAACCGTTTCTGCCTCCTAAAATAAATATAAAAAAAATATGGATACTAAGAATAAAACACACAAGTGAGCATTTGTGTTTTTTGTGCTAGTTTTTCACTTTGGTATCTAAGTAAAAATAACACAAGTACGCACTTATGCTCGCTTTTCCGAGTCGGACAAGAATCTGAAAAAGAACAAGTGGGTACTTGTGTTTTATTTATATAGTCCATTATTGCACTTATGGCTTATTTTATAATAGGGTTTCATGAAAACACGATAAATATCAAACGAATTTATTAAAAGTAAACAAATGAGATGCTTTAAGTAGATATCTTTAGGTATTTATGACACATTAGTGAATGCGATACTTAATATTGACCTTAATTCTTAATTAATTATCATGCTCATTTCTGAGATTAAGAGCTTTCTCATCACTTGCAAGATCTTAAAATTTTAGCCTATTTGGAGGCATAAGCTTTTCAAGACGCTGTATGATGTCTGTTCTTCTTTTTTAAGATGTTTCTGGGTGCATCATTCAATTTAGGTGTCGGAAAGCTATTTGTTATAATATTTGGTTTAATAAAGTCCAGCCTAGTAGGGTCACCTTCAAATGACGTTTATATATGGTGACATATCTGGTAAACATAGGAATATGTACAACTGCTTCCGTTCCAAGAGACGCCTTTGATGTTCCTCTGGCCATACGAAGCAATCGTTAACATCTTTCGTAGATGACTACCGCATCGTTAGTAGTCTGATAACCAAAACGAAACAAAAAATGTTCACATAGCCACAAAGCAAGCATACGCATCCTTTCTTGCAGAGCATAGGCAAAAACCATTACAATATTATTGCAGACGCATCAGAAAAAAAAATAGGTCATATGTTAGTTACCATATATATTTTTTTACAATCACCATGCAAACTAAGAAACGCACTATACAACAAAGATAATATAAGAACCTAGGTAATAAAAGATTCATTTATGACTATGCATGACATTATATCACCTTATACTACTAGAATTGTTAAACTATTATCTGTTAGCAGACACTGTCATTCTGCATAAAGCTGTTATACGTTATAAGCTCCCAAGTTCGTGTCATAGTATTCAACATAGACCAATAAGTAACTTAACACAAATATTAAAAAATGAAGCCTTATCTAGAACCGTATAATACAGTAGAATATGCGCGCCAGGCTTAATATATCTACTTAAAACGAGCGAACGAGATGAACAACAAACAAAATTTGGTTTCCTTTTTAGGCTAGGCGCCAAGATTGTAGTGTGAGTGAAATAAATACTTACAATTATTTATTGTCTCTAATTGTAGTCACTTATTTACAACTGAATACTCATATTTTGAGTAAAAGTAAGTGAAGTAGGTATTTGAATGCGTGCGCGCAATCTCCTCCCTACGAAAGTAATCGGCGCGACTGACCAACATGCCACGCCGCAATCCGTGCTTGCCAAAATCTGTTTTTGAGTGGTCGGAGTGGGGGACTTGTACTAGCCTAATAAAACACAAGTAGCAACAATATTCTAAGAAATATACCACAAGTTCATATTTTTGACGTGACAACGTCTTATAAATTGGTTTGCCGGGTGACACTTCAAGAAACTGCGTTACGCTCCGCTCACGTTATGCGCTCACAATGAGAGCGAGTGAGAGGCATGGTTAGCCCGCCTAAGAGCGAGAGAGACAGACATAAAAAGTCGTTGTCACGTAAAACTTTCGCCCGTATACCGACTTTACAGGCAATTTTTGTAGCGTATACTAGTTTAAAAAGTCATAACTTGCCACATATGGTTTTTCTGTATCCTGTATACCTTACTTGTATAAATCTTAATCTGACTAGAAAAAACATTTTTGCCAACTTATGTGTTTTTTACATCAAAAATTAAAATTATGTTTTTTCTTCTTATGATATAAAAGCTGGGTTCAAGCCCAATACAGAAATTTAAAAAACCATAAGTGGTCACTTAACCATTTTTCTGTATCTTATTACAGAGTTATGTTTTTTCTTCCTCAAAAAAGGGCCAATTTTCCCAAAATGGCATGCACTTGTGGTTGTCTAAATCGTGATCTACAAAAGATATAGTAATATCTCCTAGAGAGAAAGATCACATTTTTTTTCCTGATTACAAGGCTGGTAATAAGTCCATTTTGCAAAAAATGTCACTTATGGTTTTTCTTCTTGAGACGGCAGTACGGAACCCTAAAAAACTGGTATGGGGAATGAATTGGGCATCATCTAGTTACCTGATCACGACACCAATCTTGACTGAAAGGTCCAAGCTAATCCGTCAGATTTATTTTTCTGACCGTGCTGGGAGATCTGTACTTTGACCCCCCGTCCCGCCCACGTGTCGAGGAGTTCAAACTGGCTACCGGGCGTTTTCGGCTCAGGTGGACGTGTATAATACCCGTACCAAATGGCATTGCGGTACTCAAAATTGTATACCTCTCCATACAAGCATTCCCAATAGAAAACGGACTCGAAAATCGAACTTCGTATCGTGCCGGCCCTTTCACTCTATACATATTTAATATGAGTGTGTAAGGGACGGCACCATACGAAGTTCGATTTTCGAAGTTCGGAGTAAGCCCTATGAGCTACCTATATTTCAAAATTTATTAAATTTTGTACTAAAAATCGACCAAGTGCGTGTCGGGCCACGCGCAATACATTGCGCGTGGGTTCCGTAGTTGTCCACCCGTTACGTTGTTGCAATATTATATTTAATATGTTTTTTAACTTTAAATAAATAATCAATGGTTATTGTACGAAAGTTTGCTTTTCCAAGTACACTTCTTAAGTTCGGCTATTACTCATTAACTAGCAACGTCTACTCACTCGTGATAGTTTATCTTTTCAATTTATTATACATACTACTTCCATGATTTTTTTCACACGCCCAGTACCCAGTACAGTGTAGTTTAGCTGGCAGTGGGGGAGTGGGGAGGGGACACTTGACCATAACAAAAATTATCACTTTGAACCTTAATATCACGCAAACGGATTTCTGAATAAAAAAATGGATTGAGAAACACCATAATATTTTTGAACGAGCTATCTAACGATACCACACACAATAGAGTTTGGAAGAAAAAAAAATTGCACCCCTAGGTTACGTGTAGGGGATGTACCCTAAAAACAAAAATGTTTTTCTAGTACTAGCGGTTACTGAGCTACGCCGCGGACGGACGGACGGACGGACATGGCGAAACTGTAAGGCTTCCTTGTTTACTGCGGAACCCTAAAAATGCATTCGTGGCTTATTTAAAACCAGTTGGTAGTTGGTATGACGAAAAATGACAGTTATTTCGAATCTGATGACGCCGGACCGTATGTAGGTACTTAGTCGAGAGAATAGTACGTTACTTACTTAGGGCGGGCGGTAAAACAAAGAATGTCTCAGATCGCGGGTGTTTGACGCCGAGCCGAAGGCAAGGGCGATAAATTTGCGATCTGAGGCTTTCTTTTTACCGCCCGTGGTAAGTACATAATTTAATGTCTACCCCTGGCCAGGAAGTGGGAATTTCAGTGACAAAAAACATTATGATTGCTTGAATCCGGGGCCTTTTTGTAGCAGATCCGTGGGATTCCGGATGCTTGTAGACTTAAGAAGTAGGTGGGTAGTAGGTACCTATGTAGCATTTAAATTATACATTGGAGTATACGGTATTGTTTTTACCGCCCTAGCACATACATGACAAATAGGACCATCACATGGAGTCGATAAGTTACAATATTACAATAAATGCGTAGGTACTTATTATTTGTCTATTTGGCTCCTTTGATGTGCGCCGGAGACTGACGCGGCGCGATGTTTTTTTATTATTGGTTCTATTTGTCAAATAGGTAAATAAATGTTAGGTGGCCTGCGAAATTCCCGGTTTTCCAGAAAGTGGCCACCCTCGAGTCTTTAGTCAAATACACCTTAATACATATGTACTTAAATCATATAGTTACTTACTCGTGTCGTCCATCTTCCAACAAAAAATCACAAACGTAGTAGTAACAGAACACAGCACTTGTTAACCGCAAGGAAATCATATTCGGCTGTGCGAGCGCGAAGCGGAGCGGGCGCAGCGAACGCGCGAAGTTGCGTAGTCCGATCTTCCGTTTCATTTTGCGACGTTGCCGCGTCGACTTCAAAATGCTAGTTTCCGCGGTAAATGCTGATCAATCAATGTTTATATTGATCAACAAATTATCGTTAAGTGTGAATAAAAAGGCGGTTACAAGATCAACAACTGCCGTGTCAGTCGATGACGAGCTAGAGACTTTGCGGCACACTTAGGCACAGCGTCGCAAGGAGGAGAATTAATGTATAGCAATATTAGCACGATAAACTGTAAACTTTCTGAGCTACAGGCTGGTAAAGGTGGATCAACAATTAATGCGTATCTCGGTCTGATCAACAACGGCCGAAAGGAGGACTATATATATATATATATATATATATACATCCAGGAACTCATTTGGCGTCATGCACGTGGTGCATCATTACGACGTCCACCAGTTCTCCTTATATTTTTTATCATCTCTCGATGAATATTGCTTAGTTTTTTGATTTCCTACTCCATAGGATACTTCATTTTCTTGGTCATTTATTTTCCGCGATATTCATTTTGCAGTTAGGCCCAAACATTTTTGGACCCCACACACTAGTGGAGCTTTTTCGGCCTCCTACGTATATCAATATTATTTATTCATGCCGCGGATATTTTTACGTCCAAATCAGACGGTTGGGATTTGAAAGTGCGACGTTGCCAGCATTGTGATTCGTTTATTTATACTTGTCTCTTTCTTTCACGGAGTCTCGCAAAAAGTATTGTCTATTGTACTTAAATAATTATTTTTTTATAGGGTGAACCTATGAGAGATGGGTAGACCGCCATTTTATTTGGTTATTCTCATTTTTGTATATATACAAGATGTTATTACAAGATTAATTTGACTAGATTTTTCTGATAGATTATTCTCAGCATGTAATCGCCAATTGCTGAGCGTATCTTCGAGTACCTACTTAAGGTACGCCACTAGCTAGCCTCATCCAGGAATGACCCGATCGAGCTGTGATTGTCTTACCACAAAACTCTATTTAAATGGTACACCCAAGAAATCCAAATATCGACATACTTGTTAATATTATCAGAACCTGAAAATTTTCTTCGCTATAGCAAAAATTGCAATTTTTGCCCGTAAATACCTACATTTATTAACCGAGTGTTAACGAAGGTCTATGTTTCAAGATTGGACGAAAATTCTTTCGTATGTCCGGCTGGCCGCGATTTGTCCGTTTGTTCTCCTCTACAGGTCGCATTCCTCAACCGATTTTCGTGAAACTTTGTGAGCAGGTTCGATAATACGATAATTAATTTCTTTTCGAGACACTTCTTGGAAAATCCAAAAAAAAAATTTTTCGTTCAAGGCTCTCGAGGTCTACAGCTCACATAGCCACTAGTGTATGACCGAGTTTAACGAAGATTTATGTTTTAGATTAGACGAAAATGCTTTAGATTAGTATGTCCGGCTGTCCAGCTGTACGGCGGTTGTCCAGCTGTCCAGAGGCTGTCCGGTTGTTCTCCTCTACAAGTCCCATTTCTCAACCGGTTCTCGAGCAATTTTGTGAGCATCTTCGACAATTATATAGATTTTTTTGTGTCAAGAGTTTTTGAAAATTTTTCAAAATGGCGGAGTTATGCAAAAAAGACAGACTCGCGAGGTCTACAGCTCACAGTTCCACTAGTGTACCTAGTTATAAGTTTAGTTATTTGATTGTTGCGAAACCCTTCCAGGAGAGTTTATGCATTTATAGGAGAAGGAATGAGTAGAGCTATTAGATTAATGTATACGGACGTCAGATATCGTACAGTATGAAAAGTATGGGTCAAACCGACATCCGTATATGTTTCGTGCAGCTTTGAAGCTATATACGGACGTCAGTTGACGATATATGCTATTCATGCCGTATCATATTCGACGTCTCATTATTTTTCCAGTGTTTTTTTAAATACTACGACGGTGGCAAACAAGCATACCTTCTGCCTGATGGTAAGCAGAAACCGTAGCCTATGGACACCTGTGATTCCAGAAGAACAAGCGCGTTGCCGACCCTTTATTAATTTGAGTACTCGTTGTGTTGACAGCTAAAGACTAATGCCGGTCCCTTACTATCAACACAACGCATGCTCTGGAGATCTGGTCACCTTACTCACCACCAGGGACACAACACCACATACCTACAAAGCAAGTAGTGGTGTTATTATAGTTGTAGTCTTTTATAAGGACTGTGAGATGAAAGTACTTCCCCAGTGGGGCGGGACATGACTTTCCGATGTGCCCTACTTCTCGAAAAGTAGTGCTATACATTCTCGTATACGGACGCCAAATATCGTACAGTATGAAAAGTATGAGTCTAACCGACATCCGTATATGTTTCGCGCAGCTTTGAAACTATATACGGACGTCAGTTGACGGTATATATTATTCATGCCGACCCATTTTCGACGTCCGAGTATTTTTCTAAAGTAATGCCATAGATTCATGTATACGGACGTCAAATATCTTACAGTATGAAAAGTATGCGTCAAACCGACATCCGTATATGTGTCGCCTACTTTCGAAGCTATATACGGACGTCAGTTGACAGTATATACTATTCATGCCGCCCCATATTAGACTTCCGAGTATTTTTCTAAAGCAGTGCTATACATTCATCGACCGAGTGTAACGTTCGGTATATGTTTTAGATTGGACGAAAATGCTTTCGTATGTCCGGTTGTGTGTCCGCTTGCTCTCCTGTACAGGTCGCATTTCTCAACCGATTTACGTGAAATTTTGGAGGAGTTTCGATTATTACATAGAATTTTTTCTTCGTGCCACTTTTTATAAAATCCAAATATATATATATTATTTTGCCTTGCAAGGCTCACGAGGTCTACAGCCTATAGCTAACAGAGCCACTAGTGTATACGGTCGTCAAATATCGCTCATTACGAAAAGTATAAGTCAAACCGACATCCGTATTTGTATCGCGCGGCATTGAAACTACATAGGGACATCAGTTCTGTAGACGAAGTCCGTGTATTTTTCTAAAGATGTGAAATGTACGGGTTGAATTTATTCACATTCTACAGTAATACCTAAGCAATGAATTTTCAGACCGACTTATTGCAGTTCGATAGGTCTCTTGTAAAAAGTCCGCGCTACCTCGAGGTCATTTGTAGGGTTACGTACCTAAAAGGTAATTAAATAATATTTAAAACAATACATTTAAAAAGTTTTATTTAAAAGAAAAATAACTAAAAAGTAAAAACAATAAAAGAGCTGGCAGCTACCTCGCACAAAAAATTTGGCTTACTAGTCAGCGAGGAAATGCTGCCAGCGTCTTTGGCACAATGCCGGATGGGCCATTTTTAAATTTAGTTTAGTTTTTAATTATGTTTTTATTTTGTAGCCTTATAAAAATATATACTTGTACAGTATTTTATTTTCATATATTTGATTAAATAAATATTGAAAAAAATATTTAAGCCTGTAATCATTTATAGGCTGTTAGTAGAAAGATCCGTCCTATTAACGTGGGTATTTTATTCGGAGTGTATGGCAGATCGTCTGCTAAAAGACTAAGGTGGGTAGGTAGGATCACTTGCAACAAATTTTGGGCCAATTAACACTGTTCCTGCTCACGGTATTTTCTTTTATTTTCTTTTTTAAATGTATCTCAGTATTTTTCTCTTTTATTTAAATGTGTGTTGCTACTGACCCTACAAACCCACCCTAGTCTTTTGGCAGACGATCTGCCAAACAGCTTGTATATCATTTCAAATTGTAATATTATCTTATAACAGCTGATGTAAAGTAACATATATATTAGATAGTGCCTAAGCTTTTATTATATTTATATGACAAATTGAAATGATACATAGCATACCCCCGTTACTAGAAAGCATATTTCTACTAACAGCTTATAAATATTTTTTTGTAATATTTAGTTTTTTTTTAAATAGAAGTTTTTGTAAAAATATTTTGTTATATACTATTTTATTTTATACTTTTTACTCTTGATCCTTGGGACTTTATAAGGTAATTTATTTGTCAAGGCACTTCGGATACCAGTAAGTAGAAGACGTCAATTAGCTATATATGTCATTCACTACGCACCATTTTTGACGTTCATGTTTTATTCTACAGAAGTGCCATAGATTCATGTATACGGACGTCAAATATCGTGCAGTATGAAATGTCTGCTTCAATCCGACATCCGTATAATATGTATCGCGCAGCATTGGAAATGTATACGGACGTCAGTTGACGGTATATACTATTCATGCTGCACCATATTCGACGTACGATTAATTTTCTAAAGTACCCATAGCTTTGGAAATGTATATGGATGTCAGGTAGCTGTGTATATTATTCATTACGCCCCATATTTAACGTCCATGTTTTATTTTACGGTAGTGCCATAGATTCATATATACGGACGGCAAATATCGTGCAGTATGAAAAGTATGTGTCAAACCGACATCCGTATTTGTATCACGCAGCTTTGAAGCTATATACGGACGTCAGTTGACGGTATATATTATTCATGCCGCACCATATTCGACGTCCGATTATTTTTACAGCGTAAAAGTTTACTTGGACTACACTTACTACGGATGTTGACACCAAACAAGAAAATCAATAAGTTAGAATTTTCTCGAAAAAGGATCAAATTCTTAATCAAATAGCGTAAAAAGTAATTCAAAAGAACAAATAATTACATAATTATGTCTTCAAACTTTTAAGAGGGGGCATAGTCTGTCCCGTTTCCGAAAAACGCACCTTTGTATTGGAACGATCGTCATTTCCTATATCGCTCGTGGTCAATGACGTCATTAATCTGATGCGCTTTCTCTCTATAATCAACGACATTAAAACGGTTGTAGCTTCGTTATTTTTTGAGATATTTGAATAGGAATTTCACCATTTGGCATATTTTTTTGCCTTATCTTTTGGAATAGTCTTATGGAGTAGTAAAATTTTGAGTCAATATCAATATTAGTCATGAAATTACCGATGTTTCGTCCCTAAAATTTAAAATTTGTTAATTAATCTGTTGCTGAATTTATTGTATTATTTCAAATTATTCATGATTTACATTTTCACTTTTTTTACTCTCGGACGCTCGAATATCGATTTTAAACGTAATCGGACTTTAAATGAACAAGATCAATATGGCCGTCACTTTTTGTAAATCTGATGTCAGATTCATTCTAACTGGCTTCTCGGATGCTCAGATATCGATTTTGAACGTGATCGTATCTTAAATAAACAAAATCAAGATGGCCGCCACTTTTTAAAAATCTGATGTCAGATTCGTTCTAAGTGGTCTCTCTGACGCTCAGGTATCGATTTTAAACGTAATCGGATTGTAAGTTAACAAAATGAGATAGTCGCCTCTTTTTAAAAATCCTACGTCAGATTCTTTCCAAGTAACCTCTCGGACGGTCAAATATCGATTTTGAATATAATAGCACCTTAAATAAACAATATTAATATGGCCGCCATTTTTCAAAAATATGACGTCAGTTTCGTTGTAACGGGCCTCGCGGAAGCTCAGATATCGATTTTGAACGTAATCGGATTGTAAATACAGAAAATCAGATAGTCGTCTCTTTTTAAAAATCTGACGTCAGATTCTTTCTCAGTGACCTCTCGGATCGGTTTTGAAAGTAATCGGACCTTAAATAAATAATATCATGATGGCCGCTACTTTTAAAAAATCTGACGTCAGATTCGTTCTAACTGGCCTCTCGGACGTTCAGATATCGATTTTGAACGTGATACGACCTTAAATAAACAAAATCAAGATGGCCGGCACTTTTTAGAAATCTGACGTAAAATTCTTTCTAACTGGCCTCTCGGACGCTCAGATATCAATTTTGAAAGTAATCGGAATCGGATAAGGTCGGTGCCGTCTTTTGTTTTCGGGGCGCGCTGGTGACGGACGAGCGCCCCGGACCACGTCGCCGTGCGGAATTCACGAAATTAGACTTTAAGGATATAACAATAAAACCCAGAAGATATACACTTTGGCATTGTCGAGCAGGTGGTATGATAACCTACTTATCACCGGGACTAAGGAAAGGGTTTCTAACACCATTTTTATACGGACGTCAGTTGACAGTATGTACTATTCATACCGCACCATATTCGACGTCCCAATATTTTTCTAAACTAGGTCTAATAAGTTCATGTATACAGACGTCAAATATCGTGCAGTATGAAAAGTATGCGTCAATCCGACATCCGTATATGTATCGCGCAGCTTTGGAAATGTATTCGGACGTCAGTTGACAGTATATAATATTCATGCCGCACCATATTCGACGTCCGATTATTATTCTAAAGTAGTGCCATAGATTCATGTATACGGACGTCAAATATCGTGCAGTATGAAATGTCTGCTTCAATCCGACATCCGTATAATATGTATCGCGCAGCATTGGAAATGTATACGGACGTCAGTTGACGGTATATACTATTCATGCTGCACCATATTTGACGTACGATTAATTTTCTAAAGTACGCACAGCATTGGAAATGTATATGGACGTCAGATATAGCGGTGTATATTATTCATTACGTCCCATATTTGACGTCCATGTTTTATTTTACGGTAGTTCCATAGATTCATATATACGGACGGCAAATATCGTGCAGTATGAAAAGTATGTGTCAAACCGACATCCGTATTTATATCGCGCAGCTTTGAAGCTATATACGGAGGTCAGTTGACGGTATATATTATTCATGCCGCACAATATTCGACGTCCGATTATTTTAACTGCGTAAAAGTTTACTTGGACTACACTTTATACGGATGTTGATACCAAACAAGAAAATCAATTAGTTGGAATTTTCTCGAAAAAGGATCCAATTCTTAATCAAATAGCGTAAAAACTAATTCAAAAGAACAAATAATTACATAATTATGTCTTCAAACTTTTAAGAGGGGGCATAGTCTGTCCCTTTTCCGAAAAACGCACCTTTGTATTGGAACGATCATCATTTCCTGTATCGCTCGTGGTCAATGACGTCATTAATCTGATGCGCTTTCCCTCTCTAATCAGCGACATTAAAACGGTTGTAGCTTTGTTATTTTTTGAGATATGTAAATGGGAATTTCAACATTCGGCATATTTTTTTGCCTTATCTTTTGGAATAGTCTTATGGAGTAGTAAAATTTTGAGTCAATATCAATATTAGTCATGTAATTACCGCTGTTTCGTCCCTAAAATTTAAAATTTGTTAATTTACTTGTTGCTGAATTTATTGTATTATTTCAAATTATTTATGATTTACATTTTCACTTTTTTTGCTCTCGGACGCTTGGATATCGATTTTAAACGTAATCGGACTTTAAATGAACAAAATCAAGATGGCCGCCACTTTTTGTAAATCTGATGTCAGATTCATTCTAACTGGCCTCTCGGATGCTCAGATATCGATTTTGAACGTAATCGTATCTTAAATAAACAAAATCAAGATGACCGCTACTTTTAGAAAATCTGACATCAGATTCATTCTAACTGGCCTCTCTGACGCTCAGAAATCGATTTTGAACGTAATCGGACTGTAAGTTAACTCTTTTTAAAAATTCAGAATTCCAGATTCTTTCCAAGTAACCTCTCGGAGGGTCAAATATCGATTTTGAATATATAGCACCTTAAATAAACAATATTAAGATGGCCGCCACTTTTCAAAGGTATGACGTCAGTTTCGTTCTAACGGGCCTCTCGGAAGCTCAGATATCGATTTTGAACGTAATCGGACTGTAAATAAAGAAAATCAGTCGTTTCTTTTTAAAAATCTGACGTCAGATTCTTTCCAAGTGACCTCTCGGATCGGTTTTGAAAGCAATTGGACCTTAAATACAAAATATCATGATGGCCGCCACTTTTTAAAAATCTGACGTCAGATTCGTTCTAACTGGCCTCTCGGATGCTCAGATATCGATTTTGAACGTGATAGGACCTTAAATAAACAAAATCAAGATGGTCGTAACTTTTTAGAAATCTGACGTGAAATTCTTTCTAACTGGCCTCTCGGACGCTCAGATATCAATTTTGAAAGTAATCGGAATCGGATAAGGTCGGTGCCGTCTCTTGTTTTCGGGGCGCGCTGGCGGCGGGCGAGCGCCCCGGACCGCGTCGCCGTGCGGACTTCACGAAATTAGACTTTAAGGATATAACAATAAGACCCATTAGATATACACTTTGGCAATGTCGAGCAGGTGGTATGATAACCTACTTATCACCGAGACTAAGTTTCCTTAGTCCGTATAAAAATGGGTTTCTAACACCATTTTTATACGGACGTCAGGTGACAGTATATACTATTCATAACGCACCATATTCGACGTCCCATTATTTTTCTAAAGTAGTGCTATAGGTTCATGTATACAGACGTCAAATATCGTGCAGTATGAAAAGTATGCGTCAATCCGACATCCATATATGTATCGCGCAGCTTTGGAAATGTATACGGACGTCAGTTGACAGTATATACTATTCATGCCGCACCATATTCGGGGTCCGATTATTATTCTAAAGTAGTGCCATAGATTCATGTATACGGACGTCAAATTTAGTGGCAGTATGAAAAGCATGCATCAAACCGACATCTGTATATGCATAAAGTAATAAATAACCCTAAAGTTAGTAATTAATTTATTTTTCTAATTCCTTATCCATATCCAATAAGAAAGCTACGACCAAAAATATCCTAATTTATTTTTTTCAGACAATTTTGCATGGTAAATTACCCAATTTAAACAGGTACTAAAATAAAAAGAAAACAAGTTAATAAAGTTCGTCTTATTTTTAAGTAGTTTCAAAGAAGTACTAGGTGATTTAACTCACCATTTTACTCACAAACCATTTTTTTTACTGATTTTAGACATGTGGTATACCGTTAGAATAGCCATGAGATGGAGAAGTTTTTATGATATTGGAAGATCTGAGGAGTTCCAGCTTTTTTTTGTGCCATGTAGTTGAGCTTGAAAATTTTTATTTTCTGTCCTTTACACTATGTCGGCTCATAACTTTTTTAAATAAAAAACAGTAAGTTTTCTGTAGGATACTCATAAATTAGAGATTAAAAACATACAGAAGTTTTTGGGCTATCAGCTTAAAAAAAAAAACAAAAACCTGATTGGTAAATTTTCGGTAAACGCCGAGACATAATTTAAAAAAATCATAAACAAAATACCGTGGGTAGAACGAGTGTAAATTGGCACTAAATGTGTTGCTACTGACCCTACCAACCCAACCTAGTCTTTTGGCAGACGATTTGCCAAACAGCTTGTATATCATTTCAAATTGTAATATTATCTTATAAAAGCTGATGTAAAGTAACATATATATTAGATAGTGCCTACGCTTTTATAATATTTATATGATAAATTGAAATGATATATAGCATAGCAGACCCACGTTACTAGAATGCATATTTCTACTAACAGCTTATAAATATTTTTTTGTAATAATTAGTTTCTTTTTTAAATAGAAGCTTTTGTAAACATATTTTACGACTACATAAGGTAATTTGTTTGTCAAGGCACTTCGGATACCAGTAAGTAGAAGAATAGACGTCAATTAGCCATATATGTCATTCACTACGCACCATTTTTGACGTTCATGTTTTATTTTACAGTAGTGCCATAGATTCATGTATACGGACGTTAAATATCGTGCAGTATGAAAAGTCTGCTTCAATCCGACATCCGTATAATACATATGTATCGCGCAGCATTGGAAATGTATACGGACGTCAATTGACGATATATACTATTCATGCCGCACCATATTCGACGTCCGATTAATTTTCTAAAGTAGTGCTATAGGTTCATGTATACAGACGTCAAATATCGTGCAGTATGAAAAGTATTCGTCAATCCGACATCCGTATATGTATCGCGCAGCTTTCGAAATGCATGCGGACGTCAGTTAGCTGTATATATTATTGATTACGTTTCATGTTTTCCATGTGTTGTTGTTTACCTCCATATTTTATTCTACAGCATGGCATGAGCCATTTTCTATAAACGTAACTTACATTGCATAAGTCTCACTAGGGAATTGAGAAAGTTAGTGACTAGGAAAAATCGTGAAATCAGGACTTACTCCTGTAGCCTTATCCTTAGTGACGAGTCCAAACAGAGAATTGCCGAATTTCGGGAGATCTCGTTCAGGAATCTGATGGATAAGATCAGATTCTCGTTGGACCATACCCCCCTTGGATCGGCCGGAACACCCTACCCCTACTTTCGAGGATAGTGAGTAAGCCGAATGCCTTGCGAGTAGCTTAGAGTCCCAAAGTTCGCCTAGTCTCCTACACACCGACGAAACCCATATTAGATGGGTCGATTCCAAAGTGAACAGGAGATCGCGTCTCCCCGTAACTTAACCCATTTTACTGGTGTCGGTTAATGAAGTCAGTGACCTTGTCAGGCGTCTTCGTGTTAGGAAGGCTCCGGGTGCGGATGGTGTATCCAATCGTATCCTGAGACTTCTCCCTGAAACCCTCATTTTGGTAGGTATCTTCAATGCCACGTTAACCAATGCTCATTTTCCAGCCGCGTAGAAAGGTGCAACAGTCATAGGGATTGCGAAGCCCGGAAAGCCCCAGACCTCGCCTGTCTCTTAAAGGCCGATCAGCTTACTTAGCTCTCTAGGAAAGCGCGTCTAATAAGCGGATCTTTCTCACTAGGATTCTACTCTAATCTTTCTCACTAGATTTACAGCTGAGAATAACGGCATCATCGACGAGCACTTCGGCTTTAGATCCGCACACTCGTGCATCCAACAGGAGCACTGTGTCACGGAGCACGTGCTGTACGCTTTCAGGCGATTCCAGGGGCTCAGGACCGGTTCGATCTTTCTCGACGTATCAAAGGCTTCGACAAGGTCTGGCATTACGTGATGATATACAAGTTATATTAGCTCGGTATGCCTGACAGACTCGTACTCAACCTACGATATTTTCTCAGGAATCGAAGCTTTTGATACAGACTATAGGGAACGTACTAGGACCCACACCCCACCCGGGCTGCTTCAGGTCATTCAGAATCGTTTTCTCCGTAGGGCGACTGGTGCCCCGTGGTGCCAGTCGAACCACAGTCTGCACCACGACATGGGTATTAGCACCATGTATGGTTTCTTTAAGCAGACTGCCAGATGTTATTTTGACAACGCTCCTCATCATAGAAATCCTTTATTGAGGAAGGCTGTCGACTATGTTCCCATCTCTCCACCCTTCTGTCGTAACTCGACGATCACTGATTAGGAGCCGCACGGTCCGGCATCCTAGGCACACACTCACGGGCCCGGACGACGTAATCGCAGCATCCATCGAAAGATGGAACGCTCCGCTTACGGCGTCCAACTCAGACACGACGCGTACACTCAGGCATTCCCGCCGGCGGGGACGTCCACCGCGCGATCGCGAAAACACAGACACATACAGTCCCTATTCGTCCCGGCACTACCGCCCGCGCGGTTGTGTTTAAGGTTTTCCCCTGAATTTTCCCTAGGCCACTCTCCAATCGCGCACTCCTATCGCTTTATTGGGCCCGCCTATAAATCCACAGTCAGGTTTTAAAAAAAGTGTCATAGATTCCATATATACGGACGTCAAATATAGTGCAGTTTGAAAAATATGCGTCAAACCGACGTCCGTATATGTATCGCTCAGCTTTGAAAATGTATACGGACGTCAGTTAGCTTTCTCTATTACTAGCGACGCGGCCCGGCTTCGCATCGGGGATCCAGTTTTTTAATGTTGGAATGTATGTCATTTTCATAATCGGCACCCCGAGGAATCACAAAGATATCAGCCATATTGATTTTTAAGTATTCATATGGATTTTTAAGAAAAATAATTGTTCGCCATCTTGGATTTGCAAATGCATGTCATTTTCGTTATCGGCACCGCGAGGAACCTCGAAGATGACACCAATACCGATTTTTAAGTAAGACAAATGTCCGACACCTTGGATTTGAAAATGGATGTCATTTCTCTAATCGAAACTCCGAGGAACCTCGAAGATGACACCCATATCGATTTTTTAAGAAAAATGAATGTTCGCCATCTTTGATTTGAAAATGCTTGTCATTTTGGTAATCGGCATCCCGAGAAACCTCGAAAATAACACCCGTATTGATTTTTCCACACAAATTTTGGAACCCTCTTTTCACCCCTTAAGGGGAGCAATTTCGAAAAACGCTTAAATGTTTTGTTGTATTTTAACAGAATCTATATACGAAGTTTTAAATCTCTCACTTCAGAAAAGATTTGCTCCCCGTACAAACTTGGAACCCCCTTTTCATCCCTTTAGGGGACCAATTTCGAAAAACGCTGAAAGACTTTGTTTTCTTTAAACAGAGTCTATGCACGAAGTTTTTAATATCGCACTTAAAAAAAGATTTGCTCCCCGTACAAACTTTGAAATCCCTTTTCACCCCTTTAGTGGATCAATTTAGAAAAACGCTGAAATACTTCATTAATATATTTAAACAAAGTCTATATACAAAGTTTCACATCTCTCACTTCAATAAGTATGTGTTTTCATACAAATTTTGGTCCCCCGTTTCGCGCCTTTAGAGGGTGAATTTTGAAAAATCCTTTCTTATTGCACCTCTAGACCTTATAGGGAACCTACGTGCCAAATTTGGGATCTCTATAGCCAGGGGTTTGGGCTGTGCGTTGATATATCAGTCAGTTAGTCAGTTTCTTCTTTTATATATTTAGATTTATTACGCCCCTATTTGACGTCCACGTTTTAATCTACAGTAGTGCCTAGTAACGTAGGTAATATAGATATATCATTTCTAATTGTAATATAATCTTATAAAATTTTAAGGCACTGAAGTAAGCGTCTCAGGCTTTTATAATCTTTATATAACAATTTGAAATTATACGCATTATTTAACGCATATTTCTACGAACAGCCTATACATATTTTTTAATTTTAGTTTTTTTTTTAATATAAAAGCTTGTTCTGTAAATTTATTTTTTATTTCCTATTTTTTTACACTTAGGTATTTAAATCACAAACAACAACATACGTTTTAAAAACAATTGTCCGTGCGCCACCTACTATTATATATTTGTATATGTTTTGGTTGCAATATTGCGCCCGATCTAATGCCGCGTAAATGAGCTGGCAACGTCGCATTGGGGACGCCAAATACGCGGTGTCATCATCAGAAGATAATCGAAGTATACGTCTGCCGTATATCCGCGCAACAGCAGCGCCACACGTCGACTGAGTTTTTGCCGTGAACTTTTCAGAATACAATTGCAAGCGTCTGGCCGATTTTTTGACTTCCATCGATTTTTGGTGTACAGGTAGCCAAGGCCAAAAGAACTTACGTGGCATAGGTAAAAAAAGTGGCGTCCGGTATACGGACGCATTATGCCGGTGGACGCCAGTTTAAATGTAATTTCGCCTTCAGCGGACGGCAGATTGATTGCGGGATATATATATATATATATATATATATATATATATATATATTTATATATTTATTTATTAACCAACTTACATTTACAGATAAACTAAACATGCAAGTTATAGGTTACACAGACTTATTACTAATGGTGCTTAAGGAAATTACTCTATAGTGATATTATCATTACTCATGTCAATATAATATATTAGTGATATATATTAGTGATATAGCCTATTATTATGTTATCATTAACTTTGTGAAGTCTAATTTATGAACAATAAAGTATATATATATATATATATATATATATTGTTTTTCATTACTCATACTCTGAAAGGGGATCATTGTTCATCCAGGCACCGTGCTGAAAGTGGTACATGCCTGCTCTAAAGCAGAAAAGTATTAAAAAAAATATATATGAATCGTAGTTTATATTGAACAACGCAATGGTAGTAACCTATACAGCCATAAAACGATTAATTCTTCATTTATTACAGTTTTGTTGACATTTAAATTCTTTCTGATGTTTATAATTAATATAATGTACTTTATGTATTTATTAGTCACTTTCAAGGCGAGATGTGATTTGCGAAATAAATTAATATTGTTTAAGACACAGATAAAACCACCAAATACGCAAATTCAAAATGGCCGTCTTCGCGGTCGCGCGCCATCTTGCGAATTGTGATGTACGGCTAGCACAAGTTGGCGCGCGAGCTATCTCGCCGCGAGCTAGACCATCCGTCTGTTTCGGCGTGATTTCCTTAAGTTTTATATTTTAAACTTGTTTTTATCTTTTAGTGATTAACATTAATAATTAATTTATATTATTTAATTTTTTAAATACTAATTAAAAAAATAAATTTGAGCAGTCGTTTAAAAGGGCGGATAGTTTATCTCTCGGCGAGTTAGCTCACGCGCCGACTTGTGCTAGCCGTGCAGGGTACGTTGGTATTAAAAAAGTAAACTGGCGGGAAACCTTAAATAAAAAAGTGCAATTTTTTCTATGGAAGTTCCATTAGACTGTGTTTGTGATATTCGAAATTGAGTTTAATATAACAAAATGAGTTCTAGCGGTTCTGAAATTGAATTAACACCTGATTTTATAAGAGAAGAGGCTCAAGCTGTCGTAGAAAACCTTTTGCCAACGATATCTAAGGAACGATATATGAAATCGTATAATGATTTCATAAAGTGGCGGGCCGAGAAAAGGGTGAAATCTCTATCGGAAAGTGTTTTCCTTACGTATTTCAGTGAACTATCAAAGAAACTTCAGCCTTCAACTTTATGGAACATATTTTCTATGCTGAGATCGGTAATAAATACAAAACACGACGTCAATATAAAAAACTACACCAAGCTCATATCATTTTTGAAGAGGCAATCGGATGGATTTAAATGCAAAAAGTCGAAGGTTTTTACTGCAAAAGAAGTAGAAACCTTCTTAAATCAAGCCCCTGATGAAATATATTTGGCAACAAAGGTAAGAGAAAGATTACAACTATAGCTAACTTAACGTATGTACCCCACATAACGTAATCTAATTGAATTTGGGCTCGTCGTAATATTCTTGTCGTAAGGTATATTTAATGTTATCGTATTTTTTTGCAGGTTGCACTCATTTTGGGCATCAGCGGCGCCTGTAGGTGCATCGAGCTTACAAATCTCACCATAGAAAACATGGAAAAACACGGCCAATTACACTTAATAAAACTTCCAAATACCAAAACAAAGATTGACAGAACATTTGTGGTGCGTGAAGAATTCGCTCTGGTGGTGGAAAAAAATATTTCTCTAACGCTCAATAACTGTACAAACGTTAATATTAATTTCAAGTGACTATGTTTTTTAATAAAATAATTTTGATTTCAAGTGACTGTTTTTTAATAAAATAATTTTGATTTTAACTGGCTTGTGTTTACTTTCCTCGTATTCGTAATGAAAAGTAGAGTGTTTTACTCGGGTGATAGCACCCATTTTTGCCTCGAACTATTGGCGCTCTCACTTCGTTCGAGCGCCAAAACATCTCGTCAGAAATGGGTGCCTTTCAGCCCTCGGTTAACAATCTACTATTGCCTAAACACCGTGATATACGCCGCCCCCGCCCACCGTTATCAATGGACCCTTGCAACAATCAATTAAATTGACCCTAAAATGCAAATTTCTCATTTTTTTTTTATAACGACAGTGACAAACAAGTATACGGGTCCACGTAACGGTGGATATATCGCAGCCTAGAGGTCTGCAAGGAAACACGTGCGCGTTGCCGACCCTTTATACTATTTGAAGATGCAACGTAAATTTGCTTAAGAGCTTTTAGCATCACTAAAATGTACTCTTGAATAGATTTTTACTTCACGTCAACTATTTATAATACCCAGGTAAATAAGAGGATGCACAGCTACTCTATTCTGTCACCACATAGAGAGTTCCAATAACATGAAATGTACATACTGAATCATATCAGAATTCACATATTAAAGGACTAGGGGGTGGTGCATTCAATAATATACCTGTTTTTTCTTTTCAGAATGAACAGCAATTTGGATCGACTGCCGCGCAGTCTTCACTTCACTAACCTGTGAACTCGGCCAGCCTCACCATCATGTACCCAATTTTACTAATTCAATTTGTACTTGATAAATATTTTATCCGTTTATCGTTTTGTTTCATAAATATGTATGCAATTAATCGTTTTCATTTGTTACTTATTGATATTTATGTAAACATGATTATACACACCGAATAATGACTAATTTTGGTATATATAAACGGATTTAAACAAATCTCAACTGCTTACATAAATAAATAATAGGTTTTAGTAAAATCCACCTCGCCACGTTCAAGCATTTGTTTCAGGATACAATATAATACAGGTTTATTTTACTAACAGGCTTTTTGTACACTTCATATATCATAAAACTCTAGCGCTCCACCTAACACCATAGGTTTTAAGTGTGTGTTTTTAAAGCAATATAATTTCATAAAACACTCACTGCGGACCAATAAATACTAATATCCGCAAAACAAATGTTAATTGCATATCACAGTTGCTCATTTTGACATGAAATTAATATTTTACCCTGCAAATAAGCAGGTTTAGGTTGTTAGGTTTTTTTTTTATATGCCTTTAAATAGAAGCTGTTTTTAAAACAAAACGTTTTACCAGAAAAGACCATGAAATCTATTATACTAACTACGCAATGCCATCAATAATCAACAAGCATGATTGCATTATTGGTAGCCAAGCATTATTAGCTAAAACCAAAAAAAAAATCTTTATTTGTATTGACAACCGATATAACAGTACCTATTAACTTAGAGCGACAGTCTTCTATCAATTACAGGGCTGCTGCGCATATTAGGTTAGTCATAGTTTTGTGCATCTCGAATATAAGATGACATATGCTCTGGTCTCCTATAAACGCCATCGGCGGCTTACAGTGTCACGTCGTACGCTGCGTCACAATGCATACTAAAGAGATATATGTACTGTTATGGTCTGTCAGGGCCTAACAGTACAGCTCTATAGTAAGCATTATGACTCAGCGTGCGGCGTTAACGCTGTAAGCGGCCGATGGCGTTTATAGGTGACCAGGGCCATAGCTAATTTTGCTCATTGATTTAATACGATATTATGTAAGGCACCTACCACCGAGCTGATCTCATGATGAAGACAGATGGGATGGTATGGAAATGGCAAGCTAATAACGCTATTAGCAAACTCTTTAACTACACATGATAAAAAAGCATCGTGTTTAGGCTGATTATTCAATTCATTTATAATGTAGGTTATTGTAACCCATGTTTATTGTACGAAAGATGTTAAAATGTAATAATAAGTTATAAATTAATTTCATTCATGTTTCCATTTCTGTGTATAGATGGCGCTAAATTTAATATAATCACTGTAGGTATTTCATTTATGTTTCAATATTACGTGTCGAGATGGTCCTTTTAATATAAACACTGAAGAAGGTAGTCTTCTCTTCTCTTCTTCATCTTTTCTCTTACATTATAAAGACATAGCTACATTGAAGCTATACCTACCTATTACACAATTCATAGATGGAAGATATAAATTCCATCGCTTAAGGAATTAATTACAGTCAAAAATTGAGCAGCGAAAATTAATAATGTTGAATTTTACGCTATTCATTGATCGTAAAGGTCGCTATTTGTAATTCCATTAGCTTGAAATTGTTATAGCAATGTATGGTAGGTATTTTGTTTTCTAGGCAATACTTGCAACTGAATTTTAGCACCGTTATCCTCAACCTACTGAACTGATATTTGGAATAATTGTACAAATTAGATGAAAATGCAATATTAGGGTGTCATGGAGCTGTTCTGATGATGAAAACAAAAAAGGTGACCATAGCAACTCCTTAATTATACAAGATAAACCCACCGTGTTTGGACTCATTGGAACCGCCTTTTAACGCCCATACGGTCATCCCCCCTCCCCCATACATTCACAAGAAAGTGCAACTCCCGCCTCGCAAATCTCTCTCCCGCTCTCCGCTTCCCATTGCAGATTTTTAATCTCCGACTCCTCTCTCCATGACAAACTCGCCCCTCCCCTCCCCCTCCCCTCTCAGACGTTAAGTCCAAGTACAAGACAAAAAAACAAAAAACAAAAAAAGAGAGCACAGAGTACCGCGGGGCGCTCGCGCCCCGCGCACCACGCGAAAAACTAGTTAATACTATATAAAGCTGCATTACCACTCATTTCTCATATATAGAATTGTTCTCCCAGAAGGAGCACTCCTGGGTACAGATGATGTATGGAACAAGTGTACGGTCTGTCTTTGTGACCCCCAGAAAAATCTGACTTTCGAGCTACGTGGGAAAACTATAAAGTTGGACACCTGCCCGCCGAAACGGTGCCAGATGGGTGGAGGGTGCTCGACCAAATGTCATAGGGAACCGCGAGCAATTTGGTGGGGTGACATTTTTTTTGCCAAAAAATGACTTTTTTTTTTGGCCAAATTTTTAAAATGGTCGGAGAGAGCTGCAAGTCGGTGGGTGGAGTGATATGGGTCCCCGGATCCCAAAAAAAGTTTTTTTTTTTCTAGCGCCAAAAAAAAATTTGTATGGAAAACCGAAACGGTGCGAGATAGGTATGAGGTGCTCGACCAAATGTCATAGGTAACTGCCGGGCGAAAAAAACTGCATTAAAATTTTTGCCAAAAAATTAAATTTTTTTTTGGCCAAAATTTAAAATGGTCGGAGCGCGCTGAGATTTCGCATGCGGAAAGATACCGATCCCCTGATTCCAAAAATGGAAAAAATTTTTTCGTTGCTCGAAAAAAAATTTGTATGGGAAATTGTTTGGCCCCCCCTAAAAGCCAAACGGTGAGAGATGGGTGGAAGGTGCTCGACCAAATGTCGTAGGAAATTGCCGGGTAAAAAAAACTGCATTAAAATTTTTGCCAAAAACTGAAATTTTTTTTTGGCAAAAATTCAAAATGGTCCGAACGCGCTGAGATTTTGCATGCGGAGAGATACCGGTCCGCTGATTCCAACAATGTTAAAAATTTTTTCGTAGCTCGAAAAAAAATTTGTATGGGAAATTGTTTGGCCCCCCCTAAAAGCCAAACGGTGAGAGTTGGGTGGGAGGTGCTCGACCAAATGTCATAGGGAATTTCCAAATAAAAAAAACTGCATTAAAATTTTTGCCAAAAAATGAAATTTTTTTTTTGGACAAAATTCAAAATGGTCCGAGCGCGTTGAGATTTAGCAAGCAAAGACTAGGGGGGCTCAAAAATATGGTAAAGAAATAAAAATTTGGAAAAATCCAAAATGGCGGCCTCCAGGGGCAAAATCATTTCCGAGTAGTTTTTACGAGCCCGAAGGGCGAGCTTCAGGCCGCGAGGCCGCAGGTCGAGCCCGGCGGAAGGCCGAAGGCCCGGAGCCTCCATAAGAGTACCCAGGCACGTCCCCCCCTCAAATTTTTGGCGAGGCCGAAGGCCGAGCTGCGGGAGCCCCGAACAAAGGAAAATCCTATATAAGTACAAGGTTCCGCGAGCCCGAAGGGCGAGCTCGGCGGAGGGCCGTAGGCCCGGAGCCTCACCCCGAGCGTCCAAGCGAGTCCCCCCCAAGTAATTTTGCGAGGCCGAAGGCCGAGCTGCGAGAGGAAGGGGTTGCTCAACTATTCATATGCCCCGTGTAACTTACAAGCGAAGGTGAGCGGCGAGGATGCCGATTAAGGCTTGGAGCAGATCTGCAGACCCACTTACGCGAACTCGAGAGCCGAAGGCTCTCGGGTGAGCTATAATCTTTACAATGCCGATTATGGCTTGGGGCAGATCTTCAGACCCATTTAAGCGAACTCGAGAGCCGAAGGCTCTCGGGTGAGCGATAATCTTTACAATGCCGATTAAGGCTTGGAGCAGATCTGCAGACCCATTTACGCGAACTCGAGAGCCGAAGGCTCTCGGGTGAGCGATAATCTTCACGAGACCCATTATTGCTTGGGGCAGGCATTATTATGAGCGATAATCTTTACAATGCCGATTATGGCTTGGAGCAGATCTGCAGACCCATTTACGCGAACTCGAGAGCCGAAGGCTCTCGGGTGAGCGATAATCTTCACAAGACCCGTTATTAGACCCATTTACGCGGACTCGAGAGCCGAAGGCTCTCGGGTGAGCGATAATCTTTACAAGGCCGATTAAGGCTTGGAGCAGATCTGCAGACCTATTTACGCGAACTCGAGAGCCGAAGGCTCTCGGGCGAGCGATAATCTTTACAATGCCGATTATGGCTTGGGGCAGATCTTCAGACCCATTTACGCGAACTCGAGAGCCGAAGGCTCTCGGGTGAGCGATAATCTTTACAAGGCCGATTAAGGCTTGGAGCAGATCTGCAGACACATTTACGCGAACTCGAGAGCCGAAGGCTCTCGGGTGAGCGATAATCGTTACAAGTCCGATTAAGGCTTGGAGCAGATCTGCAGACCCATTTACGCGAACTCGAGAGCCGAAGGCTCTCGGGTGAGCGATAATCTTCACGAGACCCATTATTGCTTGGGGCAGGCATTATTATGAGCGATAATCTTTACAATGCCGATTATGGATTGGGGCAGATCTTCAGACCCATTTACGCGAACTCGAGAGCCGAAGGCTCTCGGGTGAGCGATAATCTTTACAAGGCCGATTAAGGCTTGGGGCAGATCTTCAGACCCATTTACGCGAACTCGAGAGCCGAAGGCTCTCGGGTGAGCGATAATCTTCATAAGACCCGTTATTGCTTGGGGCAGGCATTATTATGAGCGATAATCTTTACAAGGTCGATTAAGGCTTGGAGCAGATCTGCAGACCCATTTACGCGAACTCGAGAGCCGAAGGCTCTCGGGTGAGCCATAATCTTCACAGGACCCGTTATTGCTTGGGGCAGGCATTATTATGAGCGATAATCTTTACAAGACCCATTATTGCTTGGGGCATTATTACAGATCCACCTACGCTAATTTTTACAGTACATATTAAATCTTTCAAATTTAACTATGTAAAAACTATAACATGCAACTCCTAGAATCGTTTTCCTTTTTTTCTTCTTTTATGGCTGCAGCTTCTAGGGCTGCCTGGCTCTCAAGGGGTTAGAGGGGTGGGCTTGGGGCAGCCAACCAGATGATAAAATGTCATTTGTAAGAGGGTGAGAACAAAGTGAGTTGATAAATTTCGGCTCAACGAGTTCCGCGTAGGGCCGAAGGCCCGAAGCGTCCCATTAGAGCAATATAATTTCATAAAACACTCACTGCGCACCAATAAATACTAATATCCGCAAAACAAATGTTAATTGCATATCACAGTTGCTCACTTTGACATTAAATTAATATTTTACCCTGCAAATAAGCAGGTTTAGGTTGTTAGGTTTTTTTTTATATGCCTTTAAATAGAAGCTGTTTTTAAAACAAAACGTTTTACCAGACACGACCATGAAATCTATTATACTAACTACGCAATGCCATCAATAATCAACAAGCATGATTGCATTATTGGTAGCCAAGCATTATTAGCTAAAACCAAAAAAATAATCTTTATTTGTATTGACAACCGATATAACAGTATCTATTAACTTAGAGCGACACAGTCTTCTATCAATTACAGGGCTGCTGCGCATATTAGGTTAGTCATAGTTTTGTGCATCTCGAATATAAGATGACATATGCTCTGGTCTCCTATAAACGCCATCGGCGGCTTACAGTGTCACGTCGTACGCTGCGTCACAATGCATACTAAAGAGATATATGTACTGTTATGGTCTGTCAGGGCCTAACAGTACAGCTCTATAGTAAGCATTATGAATCAGCGTGCGGCGTTAACGCTGTAATCGGCCGATGGCGTTTATAGGTGACCAGGGCCATAGCTAATTTTGCTCATTAATTTAATACGATATTATGTTAGGCACCTACCACCGAGCTGATCTCATGATGAAGACATAATTATGGGATGGTATGGAAATGGCAAGCTAATAACGCTATTAGCAAACTCTTAAATTACACATGATAAAAAAGCGTCGTGTTTAGGCTGATTATTCCATTCATTTATAATGTAGGTGTTACAATAACCATGTTTATTGTACGAAAGATGTTAAAATGTAATAATAAGTTATTAATTAATTTCATTTATTTTTCCATTTCTGTGTATAGATGGCGCTAAATTTAATATAATCACTTGTTTCAATATTACGTGTCGAGATGGTCCTTTTAATATAAACACTGAAGAAGTTAGTCTTCTCTTCTCTTCCTCATCTTTTCTCTAACATTATAAAGACATAGCTACATTGAAGCTATACCTACCTATTACACAATTCATAGATGGAAGAAATAAATTCCATCGCTTAAGGAATTAATTCCTGTCAAGAATTGAGCAGCGAATTTTAATAATGTTGAATTTTACGCTATTCATTGATCGTAAACGTCGCTATTTATAATGCCATTAGCTTGAAATTGTTATAGCAATGTATGGTAGGTATTTTGTTTTCTAGGCAATACGTGCAACTGAATTTTAGCACCGTGATCCTCAACCTACTGAACTGATATTTAGAATATTCGTACAAATTAGATGAAGATGCAATATTAGGGTGTCATCGAACTGTTCTGATGATGAAAACAGAAAAGGTGACCATAGCAACTCCTTAATTATACAAGATAAACCCATCGTGTTTGGACTCATTGGAACCGCCTTTTAACGCCCATACGGCCATCCCCCCACCCCCACACTTTCACAAGAAAGACAGAGTGCAACTCCCGCCTCGCAAATCTCTCTCCCGCTCTCCGCTTCCCATTGCAGATTTTTAAATCTCCAAACCCTTCTCCGTGACAAAGTCGCTCCTCCCCTCTCCTCCCCTCTCCGACGTAAAGTCAAAGTACGAGCAAATAACAAAAAATAAAAGAAGGGAGCACAGAGTACCGCGGGGCGCAACGCGCCCCGCGCACCACGCGAAAAACTAGTTAATTAATTAATTAATTAATTAATTAATACTATATAAAGCTGCAATACGACTCATTTCTCACGTATAGAATTGTTCTCCCAGAAGGAGGTCGAATCCGATATAGAAATGTACGGGAAAAGTAGAGAAGATGCCGACGTGACCCCCAGAAAAATCTGACTTTCGAGCTACGTGGGAAAACGAAAAAGTTGGACACCTGCCCGCCGAAACGGTGCCAGATGGGTGGGAGGTGCTCGACCAAATGTCATAGGGAACCGCGAGCGATTTGGTGGGGTGACATTTTTTTTGCCAAAAAATGACTTTTTTTTTTGGCCAAATTTTCAAAATGGTCTGAGAGAGCTAAAAGTCGAAATATAGGTAGATATGGGTCCCCGGATCCCAAAAAAAGTTTTTTTTTTTCTAGCGCCAAAAAAAAAATTGTATGGAAAACCAAAACGGTGCGAGATAGGTATGAGGTGCTCGACCAAATGTCATAGAAAACTGCCGGGCGAAAAAAACTGCATTAAAATTATTGCCAAAAAATGAAATTTTTTTTTGGCAAAAATTCAAAATGGTTGCAGCGCGCTGAGATTTTGCATGCGGAGAGATACCAATCCCCTGATTCCAAAAGTGGAAAAAATTTATTCGTAGCTCGAAAAAAAATTTGTATTGGAAATTGTTTGCCCCCCCTAAAAGCCAAGCGGTGAGAGATGGCTGAGAGGTGCTCGACCAAAAGTCGTAGGGAATTGCCGGGTGAAAAAAACTGCATTAAAATTTTTGCCAAAAATTGTAATTTTTTTTTTGGGCCAAAATTCAAAATTGTCCGAGCGCGTTGAGATTTGGCACGCGGGGACTCGGGGGGCCTAAAAATATGTGCAAGAAAAAAAAATTTTGAAAAATCCAAAATGGCGGCCTCCAGGGGCAAAACCATTTCCGAGTAGTTTTTGCGAGCCCGAAGGGCGAGCTTCAGGCCGCGAGGCCGCAGGTCGAGCCCGGCGGAGGGCCGAAGGCCCGGAGCCTCCATAAGAGTACCCAGGCACGTCCCCCCCTCAAATTTTTGGCGAGGCCGAAGGCCGAGCTGCGGGAGCCCCGAACAAAGGAAAATCCTATATAAGTACAAGGTTTCGCGAGCCCGAAGGGCGAGCTTCAGGCCGCGAGGCCGCAGGCCGAGCTCGGCGGAGGGCCGTAGGCCCGGAGCCTCACCCCGAGCGTCCAAGCGAGTCCCCCCCAAGTAATTTTGCGAGGCCGAAGGCCGAGCTGCGAGAGGAAGGGGTTGCTCAACTATTCATATGCCCCGTGTAACTTACAAGCGAAGGTGAGCGGCGAGGATGCCGATTAAGGCTTGGAGCAGATCTGCAGACCCACTTACGCGAACTCTAGAGCCGAAGGCTCTCGGGTGAGCTATAATCTTTACAATGCCGATTATGGCTTGGGGCAGATCTTCAGACCCATTTAAGCGAACTCGAGAGCCGAAGGCTCTCGGGTGAGCGATAATCTTTACAATGCCGATTAAGGCTTGGAGCAGATCTGCAGACCCATTTACGCGAACTCGAGAGCCGAAGGCTCTCGGGTGAGCGATAATCTTCACGAGACCCATTATTGCTTGGGGCAGGCATTATTATGAGCGATAATCTTTACAATGCCGATTATGGCTTGGAGCAGATCTGCAGACCCATTTACGCGAACTCGAGAGCCGAAGGCTCTCGGGTGAGCGATAATCTTCACAAGACCCGTTATTAGACCCATTTACGCGGACTCGAGAGCCGAAGGCTCTCGGGTGAGCGATAATCTTTACAAGGCCGATTAAGGCTTGGAGCAGATCTGCAGACCTATTTACGCGAACTCGAGAGCCGAAGGCTCTCGGGCGAGCGATAATCTTTACAATGCCGATTATGGCTTGGGGCAGATCTTCAGACCCATTTACGCGAACTCGAGAGCCGAAGGCTCTCGGGTGAGCGATAATCTTTACAAGGCCGATTAAGGCTTGGAGCAGATCTGCAGACCCATTTACGCGAACTCGAGAGCCGAAGGCTCTCGGGTGAGCGATAATCGTTACAAGTCCGATTAAGGCTTGGAGCAGATCTGCAGACCCATTTACGCGAACTCGAGAGCCGAAGGCTCTCGGGTGAGCGATAATCTTCACGAGACCCATTATTGCTTGGGGCAGGCATTATTATGAGCGATAATCTTTACAATGCCGATTATGGCTTGGGGCAGATCTTCAGACCCATTTACGCGAACTCGAGAGCCGAAGGCTCTCGGGTGAGCGATAATCTTTACAAGGCCGATTAAGGCTTGGAGTAGATCTGCAGACCCATTTACGCGAACTCGAGAGCCGAAGGCTCTCGGGTGAGCCATAATCTTCACAGGACCCGTTATTGCTTGGGGCAGGCATTATTATGAGCGATAATCTTTACAATGCCGATTATGGCTTGGGGCAGATCTTCAGACCCATTTACGCGAACTCGAGAGCCGAAGGCTCTCGGGTGAGCGATAATTTTTACAAGGTCGATTAAGGCTTGGAGCAGATCTGCTGACCCATTTACGCGAACTCGAGAGCCGAAGGCTCTCGGGTGAGCGATAATCTTCATAAGACCCGTTATTGCTTGGGGCAGACATTATTATGAGCGATAATCTTTACAAGGTCGATTAAGGCTTGGAGCAGATCTGCAGACCCATTTACGCAAACTCGAGAGCCGAAGGCTCTCGGGTGAGCCATAATCTTCACAGGACCCGTTATTGCTTGGGGCAGGCATTATTATGAGCGATAATCTTTACAATGCCGATTATGGCTTGGGGCAGATCTTCAGACCCATAATTTTTACAAGGCCGATTAAGGCTTGGAGCAGATCTGCAGACCCATTTACGCGAACTCGAGAGCCGAAGGCTCTCGGGTGAGCGATAATCTTTACAAGACCCATTATTGCTTGGGGCATTATTACAGATCCGCCTACGCTAATTTTTACAGTACATATTAAATCTTTCAAATTTAACTATGTAAAAACTATAACATGCAACTCCTAGAATCGTTTTCCTTTTTTTCTTCTTTTATGGCTGCAGCTTCTAGGGCTGCCTGGCTCTCAAGGGGTTAGAGGGGTGGGCTTGGGGCAGCCAACCAGATGATAAAATGTCATTTGTAAGAGGGTGAGAACAAAGTGAGTTGATAAATTTCGGCTCAACGAGTTCCGCGTAGGGCCGAAGGCCCGAAGCGTCCCATTAGAGCAATATAATTTCATAAAACACTCACTGCGCACCAATAAATACTAATATCCGCAAAACAAATGTTAAATGCATATCACAGTTGCTCACTTTGACATGAAATTAATATTTTACCCTGCAAATAAGCAGGTTTAGGTTGTTAGGTTTTTTTTTTTATATGCCTTTAAATAGAAGCTGTTTTTAAAACAAAACGTTTTACCAGACACGACCATGAAATCTATTATACTAACTACGCAATGCCATCAATAATCAACAAGCATGATTGCATTATTGGTAGCCAAGTATTATTAGCTAAAACCAAAAAAATAATCTTTATTTGTATTGACAACCGATATAACAGTATCTATTAACTTAGAGCGACACAGTCTTCTATCAATTACAGGGCTGCTGCGCATATTAGGTTAGTCATAGTTTTGTGCATCTCGAATATAAGATGACATATGCTCTGGTCTCCTATAAACGCCATCGGCGGCTTACAGTGTCACGTCGTACGCTGCGTCACAATGCATACTAAAGAGATATATGTACTGTTATGGTCTGTCAGGGCCTAACAGTACAGCTCTATAGTAAGCATTATGACTCAGCGTGCGGCGTTAACGCTGTAAGCGGCCGATGGCGTTTATAGGTGACCAGGGCCATAGCTAATTTTGCTCATTGATTTAATACGATATTATGTTAGGCACCTACCACCGAGCTGATCTCATGATGAAGACAGATGGGATGGTATGGAAATGGCAAGCTAATAACGCTATTAGCAAACTCTTAAATTACACATGATAAAAAGGCATCGTGTTTAGGCTGATTATTCAATTCATTTATAATGTAGGTGTTACAATAACCATGTTTATTGTACGAAAGATGTTAAAATGTAATAATGAGTTATTAATTAATTTCATTTATGTTTCCATTTCTGTGTATAGATGGCGCTAAATTTAATATAATCACTTATGTTTCAATATTACGTGTCGAGATGGCCCTTTTAATATAAACACTGAAGAAGGTAGTCTTCTCTTCTCTTCTTCATCTTTTCTCTAACATTATAAAGACATAGCTACATTGAAGCTATACCTACCTATTACACAATTCATAGATGGAAGAAATAAATTCCATCGCTTAAGGAATTAATTCCAGTCAAGAATTGAGCAGCGAATTTTAATAATGTTGAATTTTACGCTATTCATTGATCGTAAACGTCGCTATTTATAATTCCATTAGC
Organism: Epiblema foenella; assembly: GCA_963556455.1. Classification (NCBI taxonomy): domain Eukaryota; kingdom Metazoa; phylum Arthropoda; class Insecta; order Lepidoptera; family Tortricidae; genus Epiblema; species Epiblema foenella. Next base: position 10,243,449 of record OY747097.1, on the reverse strand, counting down.
TTGAAATTGTTATAGCAATGTATGGTAGGTATATTGTTTTCTAGGCAATACTTGCAACTGAATTTTTGCACCGTTATCCTCAACCTATTGAATTGATATTTAGAATATTTGTACAAATTAGATAAAGATGCAATATTAGGGTGTCATCGAACTGCTCTGATGATGAAAACAGAAAAGGTGACCATAGCAACTCCTTAATTATACAAGATAAACCCATCGTGTTTGGACTCATTGGAACCGCCTTTTAGCGCCCAATACGGTCACCCCCCCCCCCCCCCCCCAACCTCACACTTTCACAAGAAAGACAGAGTGCAACTCCCGCCTCGCAAATCTCTCTTCCGCTCTCCGCTTCCTATTGCAGATTTTTAAATCTCCAGAACCTTCTCCGTGACAAAGTCGCTCCTCCCCTCCCCCTCCCCTCTCCGACGTAAAGTCAAAGTACAAGACAAAAAAACAAAACAGAAAAGAAGAGAGCACAGAGTACCGCGGGGCGCTGGCGCCCCGCGCACCACGCGAAAAACTAGTTAATATTATATAAAGCTGCAATCCGACTCATTTCTATTGACATAATTGTTCTCCCAAAAGGAGCACTCCTCGGTACAGATGATGTATGGAACAAGTGTAGGGTCCGTCTTCGTGACCTCCAGAAAAATCTGACTTTCGAGCTACGTGGGAAAACTAAAAAGTTGGACACCTGCCCGCCGAAACGGTGCCAGATGGGTGGGGGGTGCTCGACCAAATGTCATAGGGAACCGCGAGCGATTTGGTGGGGTGACATTTTTTTTGCCAAAAAATGACTTTTTTTTTTAGCCAAATTTTCAAAATGGTCGGAGAGAGCTGCAAGTCGGTGGGTGGAGTGATATAGGTCCCCGGATCCCAAAAAAAAGTTTTTTTTTTTTCTAGCGCCAAAAAAAAATTTGTATGGAAAATCTAAACGGTGCGAGATAGGTATGAGGTGCTCGACCAAATGTCATAGGGAACTGCCGGGCGAAAAAAACTGCATTAAAATTTTTGCCAAAAAATGAAATTTTTTTTTTGGCCAAAATTCAAAATGGTCCGAGCGCGCTGAAACTTGGTATGTGGGGAGATATGGGTCCCCGGATTCCAAAAAAAAATTTTTTTTTTTTCTAGCTCGAAAAAAAATTTGTATGGAAAATGTAAACGGTGCGAGACAGGTATGAGGTGCTCGACCAAATGTCATAGGGAACTGCCGGGCAAAAAAAACTGCATTAAAATTTTTGCCAAAAAGTGAAATTTTTTTTTTTGCCAAAATTGAAAATGGTCCGAGTGCGCTGAGATTTGGCATGCGGGGACTCGAAGGGTCCAAGAATATACACCAGAAAAAAAATTTTGGAAAAATCCAAAATGGCGGCCTCCAGGGGCAAAACCAATTTCCGAGAAGTTTTTGCGAGCCCGAAGGGCGAGCTTCAGGCCGCGAGGCCGCAGGCCGAGCTCGGCGGAGGGCCGAAGGCCCGGAGCCTCCATAAGAGTGCCCGGGCACGTCCCCCCCCCCTCAAATTTTTGGCGAGGCCGAAGGCCGAGCTGCGGGAGCCCCGAACAAAGGAAAATCCTATATAAGTACAAGGTTTCGCGAGCCCGAAGGGCGAGCTTCAGGCAGCGAGGCCGCAGGCCGAGCTCGGCGGAGGGCCGAAGGCCCGGAGCCTCACCCCGAGTGCCCAAGCGAGTCCCCCCCAAGTAATTTTGCGAGGCCGAAGGCCGAGCTGCGGGAGGAAGGGGTTGCTCGACTATTCATATGCCCCGTGTAACTTACAAGCGAACCTGAGGGCCGCTTGCGGCCCTCAGGTGAGCGGCGAGGTCAAGCGAGGCCGAAGGCCGAGCTCCGCGTAGGGCCGAAGGCCCGGAGCGTCCCATCAGAGCGCGCTCTCCGCGCGAGCCCGAGGGCCGCTTGCGGCCCGAAGGGCGAGCCCACGCGGACACTCCCTATTCCCGTCTCTCTTACAAGCGAAACCTGAGGGCCGAAGGCCCTCAGGTGAGCGGCGAGGCCGAGCGAGGCCGAAGGCCGAGCTCCGCGTAGGGCCGAAGGCCCGGAGCGTCCCATTAGAGCGCGCTCTCCGCTTGCGGCCCTCAGGTGAGCGGCGAGGTCAAGCGAGGCCGAAGGCCGAGCTCCGCGTAGGGCCGAAGGCCCGGAGCGTCCCATCAGAGCGCGCTCTCCGCGCGAGCCCGAGGGCCGCTTGCGGCCCGAAGGGCGAGCCCACGCGGACACTCCCTACTCCCGTCTCTCTTACAAGCGAAACCTGAGGGCCGAAGGCCCTCAGGTGAGCGGCGAGGCCGAGCGAGGCCGAAGGCCGAGCTCCGCGTAGGGCCGAAGGCCCGGAGCGTCCCATTAGAGCGCGCTCTCCACGCGAGCCCGAGGGCCGCTTGCGGCCCGATGGGCGAGCCCACGCGGACACTCTCTACCCCCGTCTCTCTTACAAGCGAAACCTGAGGGCCGAAGGCCCTCAGGTGAGCGGCGAGGCCGAGCGAGGCCGAAGGCCGAGCTCCGCGTAGGGCCGAAGGCCCGAAGCGTCCCATTAGAGCGCGCTCTCCACGCGAGCCCGAGGGCCGCTTGCGGCCCGAAGGGCGAGCCCACGCGGACACTCGCTACTCCCGTCACTCTTACAAGCGAAACCTGAGGGCCGAAGGCCCTCAGGTGAGCGGCGAGGCCGAGCGAGGCCGAAGGCCGAGCTCCGCGTAGGGCCGAAGGCCCGGAGCGTCCCATTAGAGCGCAGTCTCACTCACTACTCCCGTCATTCTTACAAGCGAAACCTGAGGGCCGAAGGCCCTCAGGTGAGCGGCAAGGCTAAGCGAGGCCGAAGGCCGAGCTCCGCGTAGGGCCGAAGGCCCGAAGCGTCCCATTAGAGCGCGCTCTCCGCGCGAGCCCGAGGGCCGCTTGCAAAAGTCAAACCGAGTGCAACTCCCGCCTCGCAAATCTCTCTCCCGCTCTCCGCTTCCCATTGCAGATTTTCAATCTCCGACTCCTCTCTCCGTGACAAAGTCGCCCCTCCCCTCCCCTCTCCGACGTAAAGTCCAAGTACGAGCAAAAAACAAAACAGAAAAGAAGAGAGCACAGAGTACCGCGGGGCGCTCGCGCCCCGCGCACCACGCGAAAAACTAGTTAATACTATATAAAGCTGCAATACCACTGATTTCTCACGTATAGAATTGTTCTCCCAGAAGGAGTATCCTGAGACCTTGATGATGTAGGGATAAAGTGTGCGGTCTACCTCGGTGACCCCAAGAAAATTCTGACATTCGAGCTACGTGGGAAAACTAAAAAGTTGGAGACCTGCCTGCGAAAACGGTGCCAGATGGGTGGGGGGTGCTCGACCAAATGTCATAGGGAACCGCCAGCGATTCGGTGGGGTGACATTTTTTTTGCCAAAAAATGACTTTTTTTTTTGGCCAAATTTTCAAAATGGTCGGAGAGAGCTGCAAGTCGGTGGGTGGAGTGATATCGGTCCCCGGATTCCAAAAAAAGTTTTTTTTTTTTTCTAGCGCCAAAAAAAAATTTGTATGGAAAACCGAAACGGAGCGAGATAGGTATGAGGTGCTCGACCAAATGTCATAGGGAACTGCCGGGCGAAAAAAACTGCATTAAAATTTTTGCCAAAAAATGAAATTTTTTTTTTGGCCAAAATTCAAAATGGTCGGATCGCGCTGAGATTTTGCATGCGGGGAGATACCGGTCCCCTGATTCCAAAAGTAGAAAAAATTTTTTCGTAGCTCGAAAAAAAATTTGTATGGGAAATTGTTTGGCCCCCCCTAAAAGCCAAACGGTGAGAGATGGGTGGAAGGCGCTCGACCAAATGTCATAGGGTATTGCCGAATAAAAAAAACTGCATTAAAATTTTTGCCAAAAAATAAAATTTTTTTTTTGGCCAAAATTCAAAATGGTCCGGGCGCGTTGAGATTTGGCATGCGGAGAGATACCGGTCCCCTGATTCCAAAAATGTAAAAAATTTTTTTGTAGCTCGAAAAAAAATTTGTATAGGAAATTGTTTGGCCCCCCATAAAAGCCAAACGGTGGGAGATGGGTGGAAGGTGCTCGACCAAATGTCATAGGGAATTGCCAAACGAAAAAAACTGCATTAAAATTTTTGCTAAAAAATTAAATTTTTTTTTTGGACAAAATTCATAATGGTCCGAGCGCGTTGAGATTTGGCACGCAAGGACTCGGGGGGCCCAAGAATATGTGCAAGAAAAAAAAATTTGGAAAAATCCAAAATGGCGGACTCCAGGGGCAAAACCATTTCCGAGTAGTTTTTGCGAGCCCGAAGGGCGAGCTTCAGGCTGCGAGGCCGCAAGTCGAGCCCGGCGGAGGGCCAAAGGCCCGGAGCCTCCATAAGAGTACCCAGGCACGTCCCCCCCCTCAAATTTTTGGCGAGGCCGAAGGCCGAGCTGCGGGAGCCCCGAACAAAGGAGAATCCTATATAAGTACAAGGTTTCGCGAGCCAGAAGGGCGAGCTTCAGGCCGCGAGGCCGCAGGCCGAGCTCGGCGGAGGGCCGTAGGCCCGGAGCCTCACCCCGAGCGTCCAAGCGAGTCCCCCCCAAGCAATTTCGCGAGGCCGAAGGCCGAGCTGCTAGAGGAAGGGGTTGCTCAACTATTCCTGTGCCCCGTGTAACTTACAAGCGAACCTGAGGGCCGCTTGCGGCCCTTAGGTGAGCGGCGAGGCCAAGCGAGGCCGAAGGCCGAGCTCCGCGTAGGGCCGAAGGCCCGAAGCGTCCCATCAGAGCGCGCTCTCCGCGCGAGCCCGAGGGCCGCTTGCGGCCCGAAGGGCGAGCCCACGCGGACACTCGCCACTCCCGTCACTCTTACAAGCGAAACCTGAGGGCCGAAGGCGCGGCGAGGCCAAGCGAGGCCGAAGGCCGAGCTCCGCGTAGGGCCGAAGGCCCGAAGTGTCCCATTAGAGCGCGTTTTGTCCCTGTGTGGCCCAACACGCGAACTCGAGAGCCGAAGGCTCTCGGGTGAGCGATAATCTTTACAATGCCGATCATGGCTTGGGGCAGATCTTCAGACCCATTTACGCGAACTCGAGAGCCGAAGGCTCTCGGGTGAGCGATAATCTTTACAAGGCCGATTAAGGCTTGGAGCAGATTTGGAGACCCATTTACGCGAACTCGAGAGCCGAAGGCTCTCGGGTGAGCGATAATCTTCACAAAACCCATTATTGCTTGGGGCAGGCATTATTATGAGCGATAATCTTTACAATGCCGATTATGGCTTGGGGCAGATCTTCAGACCCATTTACGCGAACTCGAGAGCCGAAGGCTCTCGGGTGAGCGATAATCTTTACAAGGCCGATTAAGGCTTGGAGCAGATCTGCAGACCCATTTACGCGAACTCGAGAGCCGAAGGCTCTCGGGTGAGCGATAATTTTTACAAGGCCGATTAAGACCTGGGGCAGATCCTCATACCATTTACGCGAACTCGAGAGCCGAAGGCTCTCGGGTGAGCGATAATCTTTACAAGGTCGATTAAGGCTTGGAGCAGATCTGCAGACCAATTTACGCGAACTCGAGAGCCGAAGGCTCTCGGGTGAGCGATAATCTTCACAGGACCCGTTATTGCTTGGGGCAGGCATTATTATGAGCGATAATCTTTACAATACCGATTATGGCTTAGGGCAGATCTTCAGACCCATTTACGCGAACTCGAGAGCCGAAGGCTCTCGGGTGAGCGATAATCTTTACAATGCCGATTATGGCTTGGGGCAGATCTTCAGACCCATTTACGCGAACTCGAGAGCCGAAGGCTCTCGGGTGAGCGATAATCTTTACAAGGCCGATTAAGGCTTGGAGCAGATCTGCAGACCCATTTACGCGAACTCGAGAGCCGAAGGCTCTCGGGTGAGCGATAATCTTTACAATGCCGATTATGCCTTGGGGCAGATCTTCAGACCCATTTACGCGAACTCGAGAGCCGAAGGCTCTCGGGTGAGCGATAATCTTTACAAGGCCGATTAAGGCTTGGAGCAGATCTGCAGACCCATTTACGCGAACTCGAGAGCCGAAGGCTCTCGGGTGAGCGATAATCTTTACAATGCCGATTATGCCTTGGGGCAGATCTTCAGACCCATTTACGCGAACTCGAGAGCCGAAGGCTCTCGGGTGAGCGATAATCTTTACAAGGTCGATTAAGGCTTGGAGCAGATCTGCAGACCCATTTACGCGAACTCGAGAGCCGAAGGCTCTCGGGTGAGCGATAATCTTTACAATGCCGATTATGGCTTGGGGCAGATCTTCAGACCCATTTACGCGAACTCAAGAGCCGAAGGCTCTCGGGTGAGCGATAATCTTTACAAGGCCGATTAAGGCTTGGAGCAGATCTGCAGACCGATTTACGCGAACTCGAGAGCCGAAGGCTCTCGGGTGAGCGATAATCTTCACAAGACCCGTTATTGCTTGGGGCGGGCATTATTATGAGCGATAATCTTTACAAGGCCGATTAAGGCTTGGAGCAGATCTGCAGACCCATTTACGCGAACTCGAGAGCCGAAGGCTCTCGGGTGAGCGATAATCTTTACAATGCCGATTATGGCTTGGGGCAGATCTTCAGACCCATTTACGCGAACTCAAGAGCCGAAGGCTCTCGGGTGAGCGATAATCTTTACAAGGCCGATTAAGGCTTGGAGCAGATCTGCAGACCGATTTACGCGAACTCGAGAGCCGAAGGCTCTCGGGTGAGCGATAATCTTCACAAGACCCGTTATTGCTTGGGGCGGGCATTATTGTGACGTAGCCGCAGCTACACCGGCGCACGCTACGTCACAAGCACCAGAGGCGGCGCGCGGGGAGAGAGCGGTACGACACAGCGGCCATCCCCACCACGCTCACCGACCGGCTCCGACGCGCAGCGCGCATAAAACCCGATGCACAGGGTAGAGCGGCGGCAGTGTGAGCCACGGCTCGCTGTGGTGAACACTGCCCTCCCCTCCTCTCCGAGGCAGTGCTGGCAAGCCCTCACTTTGCCCGAGTATCCCGACCTCTCCGAGGCTGCGCTGGCAAGTCCTCGCATTGCCCGAGTATCCCGACCCCTCCGAGGCTGCGCTGGCAAGTCCTCGCACCGCCCGAGTCACTCCCGACCTCTCCGAGGCACTGGGGTTCGCCTCGTTGCCCGAGACGCCTAGTATTTGAGGCAGAGTGGTTCCGCCGCACTAGCCACGATCCTAGGATCCCTGAAATAACATTCCGCTCCAGTCCTACTTTAACAACCGCCCGCCCTTAGATATAAGTGCGTATTAATACTTCCGTACCGTAGATTCACGATAACCCCGTCATACCGTTCCGCGCCGTAGTGTATTCTAAACTAGAGTTGCATTATATCAATAAAGGGGCGTAAGACCCATCTTTGTTATAGATTTAAACCTGTGTTTGACTCTCGATCCCCGATATCACCTCTGAGCTAGTCTGGAAACCCTCACGAGGCCCTAAACGGTCGAGGGATATGGTTGTGCGCTAAACCCGCACATCACATTTGGCGCCCAACGTAAAAACTCACATATTTAAGAGTTTACATAGCTCAAAGTGATAATAGAGGATATTTAGGTTACAGTAGTTTAACCATTTGATTTCAGCGCTATATTTCTAAGCTATCTGCTGCGACGCTACCCGCCCGCCCGATTTAAACCCCGTGTAATTTACCGCCGAGTAGTACTCCCATAACATACGCCTTCAATAAGGCATACCGTAACCCTATCTTGGTATTCCCGTAGCGTCGAGTTTTCAGGACACGTTTAGATGAAGACAGCTTGGATCTATCGCCTTAAGAAACCAGAACTCGTCAACGAAGCCGAGGGTAGAGGCATAGCGGCCGAGGGCTTAACTGTAGAGCAAATACGCAAACTACTTGTGGACACGATTAGAGAAACCGACGGATTTGGGACACTGGAGGAATCACGATCCCTAATTATGGAGAACGACGACGATAAAGGGAAATCAAACAGGCTGAATAAGTTAATAAAAGAATGGAACCTGTCATACGGGATGTCCGACAATGCTGTGGAATTCATAGAGAGGCTGGAGGAATTGGTAGACGCGAGTGGCATAGAAAGGGAGGACGTGCTACCGGCATTACCACGCATTCTTAAAGGAAAGGCCCTTCTATGGTACAGGAACAATTCCAACTCGTGGGAAACATGGGAAGACTTCCTGGAGCTTTTCAAGCTTTACTATTTCCCCAGCAATTACGAGGAAGACCTCATAGTGAGGATAGTTGCGAGAAAACAAAAGTTTAGAGAAAGTTTCACGGAATACCTAACGGACCTGCAGACACTAATGAGGAGGTACGGGAAACTAGATGAAAAGGAGAAATTACACAGAATCCATGAGAACATGTCACGTGACTACAAGTTATATATAAAGAGACAGGATTACAAAACCTTACGCGAGCTTGTGAAGCTTGCGGCCGAGTACGAAAACATAGGATCGTCGTCCCACGGGAATGCATCATCTAGCTACACATATTCCCCGAGAGCAAGCCCCGCCACACAGGAACAGTGGAGACAAGGCCCCAGTAAAATGAGCACAGCAGCAAGCGGTCCCGGTAATGCAACCCGGTATACGCCACGAGAGCGACCGACAGGAGGGGAAAAGCCCGAACACACTAAGGGAACAAAGGTACACCCACAGTATGACCCGCACACGTGCTGCTGGTCGTGCGGCAAACCGGGCCATAACACAAGAGAGTGCAGGTCCAGACGTCTAATATTTTGTAGTGGCTGCGGGAGAATGGGCGTGTTGAGCAAAGATTGTTGTAAGGCGGGGACCCGCCAAAAGAAAGAGTACCTAGGCGAAGCGAACGACAGCAAGCGCGAGGATAACCGACTTTACGTAGAGGCCACGATAATGGGCTCCACACACGTTTGTTTGGTGGACACGGGCTCCACAAATACTTATATAAATCAGCACGTTTATAACGCCTGCCAGGGTCACGGCGCGTTAGAAACACAACTACAAAAAGGAATCGTTCTGGCTGACGGGACAAGGACGCAAATAAACAGTAGCTTGCTCGCCACAATTCAGGTAAAAGGCGCGACTATCAAACACTGGGTGAGGGTGCTACCGTCGGCTGCACACACTATTATAGGGATGGATGTGTTACGACGGGTAGGAATGCAAATAACATGGGCAGGCGAGGGACAAGAACCGAGCAAGGCGACCACGCCAACGCAACAGCTACCGGAGCCAAGCACCTCACCTGCAGAACACCCCGAAAGTAAAAAACAGAATAACGCAAGTCGAACCGATAGCGACTCGCAAACCACGACCGGACAAAAACTAACCGAAACAGAAAAAAGAAAACCTGACTACATATTGCAGCAACACTTTGACCTGAGCGGAAAGCAGAATAAGATAGCCGACGAACTATCTCGCAACCCTGTTAACGCCGTCACCGATAGCGACTGGTATGAAACCAAACGGGCACAAGTCCAGAACGGCACCGAACCAACGCACGATTACCGTATTCAAGCCGGCAAGTTGTACTGGAGGCCACCCCACATCACTCACAGCAAATACACGGATCCCGATTCCGAATGGAAAATATGCGTACCTAAAACCGACACAAACCAAATAATATCTCAGAATCATGACTCACCTACGGCGGGACACCTAGGAATAGCGAAAACTATTAAGCGAATAACACAGAGGTATTACTGGCCGAAAATGCAAACAGAAATAATGAGGTACGTAAGGGCGTGCAGCGCCTGTCAAAAACACAAAGTTTCGCAGCAAAAACAAAACGGGCTTATGCACATAAGTAATGCCAGCAATCCCTGGGAAGTAGTTACAAGCGACCTGATCGGGCCTTTACCCAGATCGTCGAGGGGATATAAATGGATCATAGTTTTCCACGAAAAATTCACCAAATGGACAGAAATAATGCCCTTACGGAACGCTACGGCGCATTCAATAGCAAAGGCATTCGAAGAGCGTATAGCGTTGCGGCACGGCCCACCGCAGGCGCTTCTATCCGACCGCGGCCCGCAATACATGTCCAAACAATTTAAAGATGTACTGCAGAAGTACGGCACGGAACATAACTTAACCCCTCCCTACAGTCCAAACTGCAACCCGACAGAAAGGCAGAATCGAACATTGGAAGTCATGATAGCAACATTTGTGGACGAAAACCACAAACAATGGGACAAGTACCTAGCAGAATTCAACTTCGCAATCAACACGTCCGTGCAAGAATCAACCAAACATACCCCGGCCTTCCTATTATATGGAAGGGAACTAAGGAATCCCAGAGATCAAAACACATTACCGACACCCAGAGTGAAAGACAACAACATGTTGCAAGAAGTGTACGACATAGTAAGACAACAACAAAATAAGGCGTCCGCGCAGCAAAAGTTATATTATGACAAGAAAAGACAGCACTGGGAACCAAATATCGGCGACTTAGTACTAAAAAAGAACCAAGTATTATCAAACGCGGAGAGGAATTTCTGCGCGAAATTAGCCCCAAAATACATTGGCCCACTTAAGGTACAACATCGCACATCACCGGTTATTTACATATTAAAAAACCCAGACGGAACGGGGAAACCCATAACAGCACACGTGAAAGATTTAAAACCGTATAGACAATGAAACCGCACACGCTTCATCACTATAAACCTGATAAATAAAATGAACGCCCGCCCGACGACGCGCCGACGCCGGCGTACCGGTAAGAACTACCGACGCTAACCCAAAGGAAAACCGAACGTAATATCATATACACAAGGTCGACATTCATGCGCTCAATCGCAACATCCCATAACTTAGCCGTGACATTGAAATCATTCAACCGTGAATAACTAATTACCTAATAACTATCAAACGCATAGGAAAAAAAGATACCTGCTCGGCACGCGCCAAGACCACAGGTGCGAAAATACAATAGAACCAATTAAGGGATTAACGTAATGGCAGTGGGTAAACAAGCCAGACTCGGAAATGCGCACACGCGAATATGAACCTAGCACACCAAGAGATAAGGTCGAAATTAGAACAAGTGTCACGGTATAAAACTCAATAGGTATTTCATAATAGGTGAAAATAATTAGCAGAAGGGACACGGGAAGACAGGAAAACGTTACCAGGGGAACAAGGGGAAACAATAGGTGACACGAAAAGGAAAATAAGACATGGGGAAGACAACATTTAGATTCTACTCCCATCTATAGAGTGCATAACGGCGCGCTCGCACCGCGGCGCATGTTTACGCACACGGACCGCGTAAAGCGGCGGTAGTTTAGAACGCCGAGATTTTAAACTGACCGCAAAATGAACATTTTACAAAGATCGATACTCTATATATTCTCGCGGGGCGCGTGGACGAATAAACATACGAAAAATGAACCCGGACGATACGAGACGTACACAACCCCGGAAATTCGAGGTCAGGGGCCAACAAGTGGTGGAAATGGATTTCCACCAGCGAACCTGGCGACCGACCCAACGACGGTGGCAACCGCCACTAACCGAGGAGGAAGCCATCAGCGCGATTGCTCAGTCGCTGATGGACACCACAGGGGCCACCACCAACGACGAGTTACCGGTGATAGACCTCACGGAGGGAGAACTAGAACTGGTGGCCAGCGTGGAGGAGTATGGTGGGTTCCTGACCGAACAGGGACTTACTCAGTCCCCCGCGGACACGCAGCCAGCCGCCGAAAGCCCCACTCCGGGCCCATCAAACGCCGCGACTTCCCAGCCCCCGGCCGCCACAGGAGCCGCGGCACGGAAGACAAGGGGGATAAACAGGAGGCGGCACAGGGCCGGCAGGAAGAAAAACAGGGGAACCCTGAAGGGCACGGTCCGCCTGCCCCGGTACATAAGGCCCACCAAGCCCTAGAAGAGGGCGAAGATTATGTGTTTTTATTTCTTGTTTTTTTTTAATATATTTTTTATTACCGTTGTTATTGTTGTTTAACTAACTACTAGTACTACCTACCTTGTTTAACTATTGTTACTGTGTTGATAACGGCGTACTACGATAGTAGGTATACTTACATATTTCTCTTATTATTTTCATTACGCATGTGTGAACAGTGGACACATAAATGGAGCATTTAAAATACAAGACTTGTTAGACCGGCGGTTGTTGTTATACAAATCCTACAGTGGGCTAACAACTGACATAGCCACATAGGTACCAAAATCAGCAAGGAAATAGCGCCTTGCGTAAATAGCATGTAGATATATATATACGGTGATTTTTTTCCCATAGGTAAAAAAATCTCCACACGACCCGGGAGACTGTGACGTAGCCGCAGCTACACCGGCGCACGCTACGTCACAAGCACCAGAGGCGGCGCGCGGGGAGAGAGCGGTACGACACAGCGGCCATCCCCACCACGCTCACCGACCGGCTCCGACGCGCAGCGCGCATAAAACCCGATGCACAGGGTAGAGCGGCGGCAGTGTGAGCCACGGCTCGCTGTGGTGAACACTGCCCTCCCCTCCTCTCCGAGGCAGTGCTGGCAAGCCCTCACTTTGCCCGAGTATCCCGACCTCTCCGAGGCTGCGCTGGCAAGTCCTCGCATTGCCCGAGTATCCCGACCCCTCCGAGGCTGCGCTGGCAAGTCCTCGCACCGCCCGAGTCACTCCCGACCTCTCCGAGGCACTGGGGTTCGCCTCGTTGCCCGAGACGCCTAGTATTTGAGGCAGAGTGGTTCCGCCGCACTAGCCACGATCCTAGGATCCCTGAAATAACATTCCGCTCCAGTCCTACTTTAACAACCGCCCGCCCTTAGATATAAGTGCGTATTAATACTTCCGTACCGTAGATTCACGATAACCCCGTCATACCGTTCCGCGCCGTAGTGTATTCTAAACTAGAGTTGCATTATATCAATAAAGGGGCGTAAGACCCATCTTTGTTATAGATTTAAACCTGTGTTTGACTCTCGATCCCCGATATCACCTCTGAGCTAGTCTGGAAACCCTCACGAGGCCCTAAACGGTCGAGGGATATGGTTGTGCGCTAAACCCGCACATCACATTATTATGAGCGATAATCTTTACAAGGCCGATTAAGGCTTGGAGCAGATCTGCAGACCCATTTACGCGAACTCGAGAGCCGAAGGCTCTCGGGTGAGCGATAATCTTTACAAGGTCGATTAAGGCTTGGAGCAGATCTGCAGACCCATTTACGCGAACTCGAGAGCCGAAGGCTCTCGGGTGAGCGATAATCTTTACAAGGCCGATTAAGGCTTGGGGCAGATCTTCAGACCCATTTACGCGAACTCGAGAGCCGAAGGCTCTCGGGTGAGCGATAATCTTTACAAGGTCGATTAAGTCTTGGAGCACATCTGCAGACTCATTTACGCGAACTCGAGAGCCGAAGGCTCTCGGGTGAGCGATAATCTTCATGAGACCCGTTATTGCTTGGGGCAGGCATTATTATGAGCGATAATCTTTACAAGGTCGATTAAGGCTTGGAGCAGATCTGCAGACTCATTTACGCGAACTCGAGAGCCGAGGGCTCTCGGGTGAGCGATAATCTTTACAAGGCCGATTAAGGCTTGGGGCAGATCTTTAGACCCATTTACGCGAACTCGAGAGCCGAAGGCTCTCGGGTGAGCGATAATCTTTACAAGGTCGATTAAGGCTTGGAGCAGATCTGCAGACCCATTTACGCGAACTCGAGAGCCGAAGGCTCTCGGGTGAGCGATAATCTTCACAGGACCCGTTATTGCTTGGGGCAGGCATTATTATGAGCGATAATCTTTACAATGCCGATTATGGCTTGGGGCAGATCTTCAGACCCATTTACGCGAACTCGAGAGCCGAAGGCTCTCGGGTGAGCGATAATCTTTACAAGGCCGATTAAGGCTTGGAGCAGATCTGCAGACCCATTTACGCGAACTCGAGAGCCGAAGGCTCTCGGGTGAGCGATGATCTTTACAAGACCGATTAAGGCTTGGAGCAGATCTGCAGACCCATTTACGCGAACTCGAGAGCCGAAGGCTCTCGGGTGAGCGATAATCTTTACAAGGCCGATTAAGGCTTGGAGCAGATCTGCAGACCCATTTACGCGAACTCGAGAGCCGAAGGCTCTCGGGTGAGCGATAATCTTTACAAGACCCATTATTGCTTGGGGCATTATTACAGATCCACCTACGCTAATTTTTACAGTACATATTAAATCTTTCAAATTTAACTATGTAAAAACTATAACATGCAACTCCTAGAATCGTTTTCCTTTTTTTCTTCTTTTATGGCTGCAGCTTCTAGGGCTGCCTGGCTCTCAAGGGGTTAGAGGGGTGGGCTTGGGGCAGCCAACCAGATGATAAAATATCATTTGTAAGAGGGTGAGAACAAAGTGAGTTGATAAATTTCGGCTCAACGAGTTCCGCGTAGGGCCGAAGGCCCGAAGTGTCCCATTAGAGCAATGTAATTTCATAAAACACTCACTGCGCACCAATAAATACTAATATCCGCAAAACAAATGTTAATTGTATATCACAGTTGCTCACTTTGACATGAAATTAATATTTTACCCTGCAAATAAGCAGGTTTAGGTTGTTAGGTTTTTTTTTTATATGCCTTTAAATAGAAGCTGTTTTTAAAACAAAACGTTTTACCAAAAACGACCATGAAATCTATTATACTAACTACGCAATGCCATCAATAATCAACAAGCATGATTGCATTATTGGTAGCCAAGCATTATTAGCTAAAACCAAAAAATAATCTTTATTTGTATTGACAACCGATATAACAGTATCTATTAACTTAGAGCGACACAGTCTTCTATCAATTACAGGGCTGCTGCGCATATTAGGTTAGTCATAGTTTTTTGCAGCTCGAATATAAGATGACATATGCTCTGGTCTCCTATAAACGCCATCGGCGGCTTACAGTGTCACGTCGTACGCTGCGTCACAATGCATACTAAAGAGATATATGTACTGTTATGGTCTGTCAGGGCCTAACAGTACAGCTCTATAGTAAGCATTATGACTCAGCGTGCGGCGTTAACGCTGTAAGCGGCCGATGGCGTTTATAGGTGACCAGGGCCATAGCTAATTTTGCTCATTGATTTAATACAATATTATGTTAGGCACCTACCACCGAGCTGATCTCATGATAAAGACAGATGGGATGGTATGGAAATGGCAAGCTAATAACGCTATTAGCAAACTCTTAAATTACACATGATAAAAAGGCATTGTGTTTAGGCTGATTATTCAATTCATTTATAATGTAGGTGTTACAATAACCATGTTTATTGTACGAAAGATGTTAAAATGTAATAATGAGTTATTAATTAATTTCATTTATGTTTCCATTTCTGTGTATAGATGGCGCTAAATTTAATATAATCACTTATGTTTCA
The DNA here is from genome assembly GCA_963556455.1 of Epiblema foenella. NCBI lineage: Eukaryota > Metazoa > Arthropoda > Insecta > Lepidoptera > Tortricidae > Epiblema > Epiblema foenella. The sequence goes on along the minus strand of OY747097.1, from coordinate 10,228,115 downwards.
ATATTACGTGTCGAGATGGCCCTTTTAATATAAACACTGAAGAAGGTAGTCTTCTCTTCTCTTCTTCATCTTTTCTCTAACATTATAAAGACATAGCTACATTGAAGCTATACCTACCTATTACACAATTCATAGATGGAAGAAATACATTCCATCGCTTAAGGAATTAATTCCAGTCAAGAATTGAGCAGCGAATTTTAATAATGTTGAATTTTACGCTATTCATTGATCGTAAACGTCGCTATTTATAATGCCATTAGCTTGTAATTGTTATAGCAATGTATGGTAGGTATTTTGTTTTCTAGGCAATACTTGCAACTGAATTTTAGCACCGTTATCCTCAACCTACTGAGCTGATATTTAGAATATTTGTACAAATTAGATGAAGATGCAATATTAGGGTGTCATGGAACTGTTCTGATGATGAAAACAGAAAAGGTGACCATAGCAACTCCTTAATTATACAAGATAAACCCATCGTGTTTGGACTCATTGGAACCGCCTTTTAACGCCCATACGGTCATCCCCCCACCCCCACACTTTCACAAGAAAGACAGAGTGCAACTCCCGCCTCGCAAATCTCTCTCCCGCTCTCCGCTTCCCATTGCAGATTTTTAAATCTCCAAACTCCCTCCTCTCTCCATGACAAACTCGCCCCTCCCCTCCCCCTCCCCTCTCAGACGTTAAGTCCAAGTACGAGCGAAAAACAAAACAGAAAAGAAGAGAGCACAGAGTACCGCGGGGCGCTCGCGCCCCGCGCACCACGCGAAAAACTAGTTAATACTATATAAAGCTGCAATACCACTCATTTCTCACGTATAGAATTGTTCTCCCAGAAGGAGCACTCCTGGGTACAGATGATGTATGGAAAAAGTGTGCGGTCTACCTCCGTGACCCCCAGAAAAATCTGACTTTCGAGCTACGTGGAAAAACTAAAAAGTTGGAGACCTGCCTGCGAAAACGGTGCCAGATGGGTGGGGGGTGCTCGACCAAATGTCATAAGGAACCGCGAGCGATTTGGTGGGGTGACATTTTTTTTGCCAAAAAATGACTTTTTTTTTTGGCCAAATTTTCAAAATGGTCGGAGAGAGCTACAAGTCGAAACGTAAGTAGATATGGGTCCCCGGATCCCAAAAAAAAATTTTTTTTTTTTCTAGCGCCAAAAAAAAATTTGTATGGAAAACCAAAACGGTGCGAGATAGGTATGAGGTGCTCGACCAAATGTCATAGGGAACTACCGGGCGAAAAAAACTGCATTAAAATTTTTGCCAAAAAATGAAATTTTTTTTTTGGCAAAAATTCAAAATGGTCGGAGCGCGCTGAGATTTTGCATGCGGAGAGATACCGGTCCCCTGATTCCAAAAGTGGAAAAATTTTTTTCGTAGCTCGAAAAAAAATTTGTATGGGAAATTGTTTGGCCCCCCCTAAAAGCCAAACGGTGAGAGATGGGTGGGAGGTGCTCGACCAAATGTCGTAGGGAATTGCCGGGTGAAAAAAACTGCATTAGAATTTTTCCAACAAATGAAATTTTTTTTTTGGCCAAAATTCAAAATGGTCCGAGCGCGTTGAGATTTTGCATGCGGAGAGATACCGGTCCCCTGATTCCAAAAGTGGAAAAAATTTTTTCGTAGCCCGAAAAAAAATTTGTATGGGAAATTGTTTGGCCCCCCCTAAAAGCCAAACGGTGAGAGATGGGTAGGAGGTGCTCGACCAAATGTAGGAAATTGCCGGGTGAAAAAAACTGCATTAAAATTTTTGCCAAAAAATGAAAATTTTTTTTTGGCCAAAATTCAAAATGGTCCGATCGCGCTGAGATTTGGCATGCGGGGACTCGGGGGGCCCAGGAATATGATCAAGAAAAAAAATTTGGAAAAATCCAAAATGGCGGCCTCCAGGGGCAAAACCATTTCCGAGTAGTTTTTGCGAGCCCGAAAGGCGAGCTTCAGGCCGCGAGGCCGCAGGCCGAGCCCGGCGGAGGGCCGAAGGCCCGAAGCCTCCATAAGAGTACCCGGGCACGTCCCCCCCTCAAATTTTTGGCGAGGCCGAAGGCCGAGCTGCGGGAGCCCCGAACAAAGGAAGATCCTATATGAGTACAAGGTATCGCGTGCCCGAAGGGCGAGCTCCAGGCCGCGAGGCCGCAGGTCGAGCTCGGCGGAGGGCCGTCGGCCCGGAGCCTCACCCCGAGCGTCCAAGCGAGTCCCCCCGAAGTAATTTTGCGAGGCCGAAGGCCGAGCTGCGAGAGGAAGGTGTTGCTCAACTATTCATATGCCCCGTGTAACTTACAAGCGAACCTGAGGGCCGCTTGCGGCCCTCAGGTGAGAGGCGAGGCCAAGCGAGGCCGAAGGCCGAGCTCCGCGTAGGGCCGAAGGCCCGATGCGTCCCATCAGAGCGCGCGAGCCCTTCGGGCCGCTTGCGGCCCGAAGGGCGAGCCCACGCGGACACTCGCCACTCCCGTCACTCTTACAAGCGAAACCTGAGGGCCGAAGGCGCGGCGAGGCCAAGCGAGGCCGAAGGCCGAGCTCCGCGTAGGGTCGAAGGCCCGAAGCGTCCCATTAGAGCGCGTTTTGTCTCTGTGTGGCTCAACACGCGAACTCGAGAGCCGAAGGCTCTCGGGTGAGCGATAATCTTTACAATGCCGATTATGGCTTGGGGCAGATCTTCAGACCCATTTATGCGAACTCGAGAGCCGAAGGCTCTCGGGTGAGCGATAATCTTTACAAGGCCGATTAAGTCTTGGAGCAGATCTGCAGACCCATTTACGCGAACTCGAGAGCCGAAGGCTCTCGGGTGAGCGATAATCTTTACAAGGTCGATTAAGGCTTGGAGCAGATCTGCAGACCTATTTACGCGAACTCGAGAGCCGAAGGCTCTCGGGTGAGCGATAATCTTCACAAGACCCGTTATTGCTTGGAGCAGGCATTATTATGAGCGATAATCTTCACAAGACCCGTTATTGCTTTGGGCAGGCCTTATTATGAGCGATAATCTTTACAAGGTCGATTAAGGCTTGGAGCAGATCTGCAGACCCATTTACGCGAACTCGAGAGCCGAAGGCTCTCGGGTGAGCGGTAATCTTAACAAGGTCGATTAAGGCTTGGAGCAGATCCGCAGACCCATTTACGCGAACTCGAGAGCCGAAGGCTCTCGGGTGAGCGATAATCTTCACAAGACCCGTTATTGCTTGGGGCAGGCATTATTATGAGCGATAATCTTTACAAGGCCGATTAAGTCTTGGAGCAGATCTGCAGACCCATTTACGCGAACTCGAGAGCCGAAGGCTCTCGGGTGAGCGATAATCTTTACAAGGCCGATTAAGTCTTGGAGCAGATCTGCAGACCCATTTACGCGAACTCGAGAGCCGAAGGCTCTCGGGTGAGCGATAATCTTTACAAGGTCGATTAAGGCTTGGAGCAGATCTGCAGACCCATTTACGCGAACTCGAGAGCCGAAGGCTCTCGGGTGAGCGATAATCTTAACAAGGTCGATTAAGGCTTGGAGCAGATCCGCAGACCCATTTACGCGAACTCGAGAGCCGAAGGCTCTCGGGTGAGCGATAATCTTCACAAGACCCGTTATTGCTTTGGGCAGGCCTTATTATGAGCGATAATCTTTACAAGGTCGATTAAGGCTTGGAGCAGATCTGCAGACCCATTTACGCGAACACGAAATCCGAAGGCTCTCGGGTGAGCGATAATCTTTACAAGGCCGATTAAGGCGTGGGGCAGATCTTCAGACCCATTTACGCGAACTCGAGAGCCGAAGGCTCTCGGGGGAGCGATAATCTTCACAAGTCCCGTTATTGCTTGGGGCAGGCATTATTATGAGCGATAATCTTTACAATGCCGATTATGGCTTGGGGCAGATCTTCAGACCCATTTACGCGAACTCGAGAGCCGAAGGCTCTCGGGTGAGCGATAATCTTTACAAGGCCGATTAAGGCTTGGAGCAGATCTGCAGACCCATTTACGCGAACTCGAGAGCCGAAGGCTCTCGGGTGAGCGATAATCTTTACAATGCCGATTATGGCTTGGGGCAGATCTTCAGACCCATTTACGCGAACTCGAGAGCCGAAGGCTCTCGGGTGAGCGATAATCTTTACAAGGTCGATTAAGGCTTGGAGTAGATCTGCAGACCCATTTACGCGAACTCGAGAGCCGAAGGCTCTCGGGTGAGCGATAATCTTTACAAGGCCGATTAAGGCTTGGAGCAGATCTGCAGACCCATTTACGCGATCTCGAGAGCCGAAGGCTCTCGGGTGAGCGATAATCTTCACGAGACCCATTATTGCTTGGGGCAGGCATTATTATGAGCGATAATCTTTACAATGCCGATTATGGCTTGGGGCAGATCTTCAGAGCCATTTGCGCGAACTCGAGAGCCGAAGGCTCTCGGGTGAGCGATAATCTTTACAAGGTCGATTAAGGCTTGGAGCAGATCTGCAGACCCATTTACGCGAACTCGAGAGCCGAAGGCTCTCGGGTGAGCGATAATCTTTTCAAGGCTGTTTAAGGCTTGGAGCAGATCTGCAGACCCATTTACGCGAACTCGAAAGCCGAAGGCTCTCGGGTGAGCGATAATCTTCATAAGACCCGTTATTGCTTGGGGCAGGCATTATTATGAGCGATAATCTTTACAAGGTCGATTAAGGCTTGGAGCAGATCTTCAGACCCATTTACGCGAACTCGAGAGCCGAAGGCTCTCGGGTGAGCCATAATCTTCACAGGACCCGTTATTGCTTGGGGCAGGCATTATTATGAGCGATAATTTTTACAAGGCCGATTAAGGCTTGGAGCAGATCTGCAGACCCATTTACGCGAACTCGAGAGCCGAAGGCTCTCGGGTGAGCGATAATCTTTTCAAGGCTGTTTAAGGCTTGGAGCAGATCTGCAGACCCATTTACGCGAACTCGAAAGCCGAAGGCTCTCGGGTGAGCGATAATCTTCATAAGACCCGTTATTGCTTGGGGCAGGCATTATTATGAGCGATAATCTTTACAAGGTCGATTAAGGCTTGGAGCAGATCTTCAGACCCATTTACGCGAACTCGAGAGCCGAAGGCTCTCGGGTGAGCCATAATCTTCACAGGACCCGTTATTGCTTGGGGCAGGCATTATTATGAGCGATAATTTTTACAAGGCCGATTAAGGCTTGGAGCAGATCTGCAGACCCATTTACGCGAACCCGAGAGCCGAAGGCTCTCGGGTGAGCGATAATCTTCACAAGACCCATTATTGCTTGGGGCATTATTACAGATCCACCTACGCTAAGTTTTACAGTACATATTAAATCTTTCAAATTTAACTATGTAAAAACTATAACATGCAACTCCTAGAATCGTTTTCCTTTTTTTTTCTTTTATGGCTGCAGCTTCTAGGGCTGCCTGGCTCTCAAGCGGTTAGAGGGGTGGGCTTGGGGCAGCCAACCAGATGATAAAATGTCATTTGTAAGAGGGTGAGAACAAAGTGAGTTGATAAATTTCGGCTCAACGAGCTCCGCGTAGGGCCGAAGGCCTGAAGCGTCCCATTAGAGCAATATAATTTCATAAAACACTCACTGCGCACCAATAAATACTAATATCCGCAAAACAAATGTTAATTGCATATCACAGTTGCTCATTTTGTCATGAAATTAATATTTTACCCTGCAAATAAGCAGGTTTAGGTTGTTAGGTTTTTTTTTTATATGCCTTTAAATAGAAGCTGTTTTTAAAACAAAACGTTTTACCAGACACGACCATGAAATCTATTATACTAACTACGCAATGCCATCAATAATCAACAAACATGATTGCATTATTAGCTAAAACCAAAAAAATAATCTTTATTTGTATTGACAACCGATATAACAGTATCTATTAACTTAGAGCGACACAGTCTTCTATCAATTACAGGGCTGCTGCGCATATTAGGTTAGTCATAGTTTTGTGCAGCTCGAATATAAGATGACATATGCTCTGGTCTCCTATAAACGCCATCGGCGGCTTACAGTGTCACGTCGTACGCTGCGTCACAATGCATACTAAAGAGATATATGTACTGTTATGGTCTGTCAGGGCCTAACAGTACAGCACTATGACTCAGCGTGCGGCGTTAACGCTGTAAGCGGCCGATGGCATTTATAGGTGAACAGGGCCATAGCTAATTTTGCTCATTGATTTAATACAATATTATGTTAGGCACCTACCACCGAGCTGATCTCATGATGAAGACAGATGGGATGGTATGGAAATGGCAAGCTAATAACGCTATTAGCAAACTCTTAAATTACACATGATAAAAAAGCATCGTGTTTAGGCTGATTATTCAATTCTTTTATAATGTAGGTGTTACAATAACCATGTCTATTGTACGAAAGATGTTAAAATGTAATAATAAGTTATTAATTAATTTCATTTATGTTTCCATTTCTGTGTATAGATGGCGCTAAATTTAATATAATCACTGTAGGTATTTCATTTATGTTTCAATATTACGTATCGAGATGGTCCTTTTAATATAAACACTGAAGAAGGTAGTCTTCTCTTCTCTTCTTCATCTTTTCTCTAACATTATAAAGACATAGCTACATTGAAGCTATACCTACCTATTACACAATTCATAGATGGAAGAAATACATTCCATCGCTTAAGGAATTAATTCCAGTCAAGAATTGAGAAGCGAATTTTAATAATGTTGAATTTTACGCTATTCATTGATCGTAAACGTCGCTATTTATAATGCCATTAGCTTGTAATTGTTATAGCAATGTATGGTAGGTATTTTGTTTTCTAGGCAATACTTGCAACTGAATTTTAGCACCGTTATCCTCAACCTACTGAACTGATATTTAGAATATTTGTACAAATTAGATGAAGATGCAATATTAGGGTGTCATGGAACTGTTCTGATGATGAAAACAGAAAAGGTGACCATAGCAACTCCTTAATTATACAAGATAAACCCATCGTGTTTGGACTCATTGGAACCGCCTTTTAACGCCCAATACGGTCATCCCCCCCCCACCCCCACACTTTCACAAGAAAGACAGAGTGCAACTCCCGCCTCGCAAATCTCTCTCCCGCTCTCCGCTTCCCATTGCAGATTTTTAAATCTCCAAACCCTTTTCTGTGACAAACTCGCCCCTCCCCTCCCCCTCCCCTCTCCGACGTAAAAGTCAAAATACAAGACAAAAAAACAAAAAATAAAAAAAGAGAGCACAGAGTACCGCGGGGCGCTCGCGCCCCGCGCACCACGCGAAAAACTAGTTAATATTATATAAAGCTGCAATACGATACATTTCTAATTGACATATTGTTCTCCCAAAAGGAGCACTCCTGGGTACAGATGATGTATGGAACAAGTGTAGGGTCCGTCTTCGTGACCTCCAGAAAAATCTGACTTTCGAGCTACCGCGCACAGGCACGAAATCGAGTGACGGCCCGCCGAAACGGTGCCAGATGGGTGGGGGGTGCTCGACCGAATGTCATAGGGAACCGCGAGCGATTTGGTGGGGTGTCATTTTTTTTGCCAAAAAATGACTTTTTTTTTTGGCCAAATTTTCAAAATGGTCGGAGAGAGCTAAAAGTCGAAACATAAGTAGATATGGGTCCCCGGATCCCAAAAAAAGTTTTTTTTTTTTTCTAGCGCCAAAAAAAAATTTGTATGGAAAACCGAAACGGTGCGAGATAGGTATGAGGTGCTCGACCAAATGTCATAGGGAACTGCCGGGCGAAAAAAATTGCATTAAAATTTTTGCCAAAAAGTCAAATTTTTTTTTTGGCCAAAATTCAAAATGGTCCGAGCGCGCTGAAACTTGGTATGTGGGGAGATATAAGTCCCCGGATTCCAAAAAAAGTTTTTTTTTTTTTCTAGCTCGAAAAAAAAATTGTATGGAAAATGTAAACGGTGCGAGATAGGTATGAGGTGCTCGAGCAAATGTCATAGGGAACTGCCGGGCGAAAAAAACTGCATTAAAATTTTTGCCAAAAAGTGAAATTTTTTTTTTGGCCAAAATTCAAAATGGTCCGAGCGCGCTGAGATTTGGCATGCGGGGACTCGGAGAGCCCAGGAATATATAACAGAAAAAAAATTTTGGAAAAATCCAAAATGGCGGCCTCCAGGGGCAAAACCAATTTCCGAGAAGTTTTTGCGAGCCCGAAGGGCGAGCTTCAGGCCGCGAGGCCGCAGGCCGAGCTCGGCGGAGGGCCGAAGGCCCGGAGCCTCCATAAGAGTGCCCGGGCACGCCCCCCCCCCTCAAATTTTTGGCGAGGCCGAAGGCCGAGCTGCGGGAGCCCCGAACAAAGGAAAATCCTATATAAGTACAAGGTTTCGCGAGCCCGAAGGGTGAGCTTCAGGCCGCGAGGCCGCAGGCCGAGCTCGGCGGAGGGCCGAAGGCCCGGAGCCTCACCCCGAGTGCCCAAGCGAGTCCCCCCCAAGTAATTTTGCGAGGCCGAAGGCCGAGCTGCGGGAGGAAGGGGTTGCTCAACTATTCATATGCCCCGTGTAACTTACAAGCGAACCTGAGGGCCGCTTGCGGCCCTCAGGTGAGCGGCGAGGCCAAGCGAGGCCGAAGGCCGAGCTCCGCGTAGGGCCGAAGGCCCGGAGCGTCCCATCAGAGCGCGCTCTCCGCGCGAGCCCGAGGGCCGCTTGCGGCCCGAAGGGCGAGCCCACGCGGACACTCCCTACTCCCGTCACTCTTACAAGCGAAACCTGAGGGCCGAAGGCCCTCAGGTGAGCGGCGACGCCGAGCGAGGCCGAAGGCCGAGCTCCGCGTAGGGCCGAAGGCCCGAAGCGTCCCATTAGAGCGCGCTCTCCACGCGAGCCCGAGGGCCGCTTGCGGCCCGAAGGGCGAGCCCACGCGGACACTCGCTACTCCCGTCACTCTTACAAGCGAAACCTGAGGGCCAAAGGCCCTCAGGTGAGCGGCGACGCCGAGCGAGGCCGAAGGCCGAGCTCCGCGTAGGGCCGAAGGCCCGAAGCGTCCCATTAGAGCGCGCTCTCCACGCGAGCCCGAGGGCCGCTTGCGGCCCGAAGGGCGAGCCCACGCGGACACTCGCTACTCCCGTCACTCTTACAAGCGAAACCTGAGGGCCGAAGGCCCTCAGGTGAGCGGCGACGCCGAGCGAGGCCGAAGGCCGAGCTCCGCGTAGGGCCGAAGGCCCGAAGCGTCCCATTAGAGCGCGCTCTCCACGCGAGCCCGAGGGCCGCTTGCGGCCCGAAGGGCGAGCCCACGCGGACACTCGCTACTCCCGTCACTCTTACAAGCGAAACCTGAGGGCCGAAGGCCCTCAGGTGAGCGGCGAGGCCGAGCGAGGCCGAAGGCCGAGCTCCGCGTAGGGCCGAAGGCCCGGAGCGTCCCATTAGAGCGCAGTCTCACTCATTACTCCCGTCATTCTTACAAGCGAAACCTGAGGGCCGAAGGCCCTCAGGTGAGCGGCAAGGCCAAGCGAGGCCGAAGGCCGAGCTCCGCGTAGGGCCGAAGGCCCGAAGCGTCCCATTAGAGCGCGCTCTCTACGCGAGCCCGAGGGCCGCTTGCGGCCCGAAGGGCGAGCCCACGCGGACACTCGCTACTCCCGTCACTCTTACAAGCGAAACCTGAGGGCCGAAGGCCCTCAGGTGAGCGGCGAGGCCGAGCGAGGCCGAAGGCCGAGCTCCGCGTAGGGCCGAAGGCCCGGAGCGTCCCATTAGAGCGCAGTCTCACTCATTACTCCCGTCATTCTTACAAGCGAAACCTGAGGGCCGAAGGCCCTCAGGTGAGCGGCAAGGCCAAGCGAGGCCGAAGGCCGAGCTCCGCGTAGGGCCGAAGGCCCGAAGCGTCCCATTAGAGCGCGCTCTCTACGCGAGCCCGAGGGCCGCGAGCCCACGCGGACACTCGCTACTCCCGTCACTCTTACAAGCGAAACCTGAGGGCCGAAGGCCCTCAGGTGAGCGGCAAGGCTAAGCGAGGCCGAAGGCCGAGCTCCGCGTAGGGCCGAAGGCCCGAAGCGTCCCATTAGAGCGCGCTCTCCGCGCGAGCCCGAGGGCCGCTTGCAAAAGTCAAACCGAGTGCAACTCCCGCCTCGCAAATCTCTCTCCCGCTCTCCGCTTCCCATTGCAGATTTTGAATCTCCGACTCCTCTCTCAAACTCGCCCCTACCCTCCCCCTCCCCTCTCAGACGTTAAGTCAAAGTACAAGACAAATAACAAAAAACAAAAGTAGAGAGCACAGAGTACCGCGGGGCGCTCGCGCCCCGCGCACCACGCGAAAAACTAGTTTTAATATTATATAAAGCTGCAATACCACTCATTTCTATTGACATAATTGTTCTCCCAAAAGGAGCACTCCTCGGTACAGATGATGTATGGAAAAAGTGTGCGGTCTACCTCCGTGACCTCCGGAAAAATCTGACTTTCGAGCTACCGCGCACAGGCACGAAATCGAGTGACGGCCCGCCGAAACGGTGCCAGATGGGTGGGGGTGCTCGACCAAATGTCATAGGGAACCGCGAGCGATTTGGTAAGGTGACATTTTTTTTGCCAAAAAATGACTTTTTTTTTTGGCCAAATTTTCTAAATGGTCGGAGAGAGCTGCAAGTCGGTGGGTGGAGTGATATAGGTCCCCGGATCCCAAAAAAAAGTTTTTTTTTTTTCTAGCGCCAAAAAAAAATTTGTATGGAAAATCTAAACGGTGCGAGATAGGTATGAGGTGCTCGACCAAATGTCATAGAGAACTGCCGGGCGAAAAAAACTGCATTAAAATTTTTGCCAAAAAGTGAAATTTTTTTTTTGGCCAAAATTGAAAATGGTCCGAGCGCGCTGAAACTTGGTATGTGGGGAGATATGGGTCCCCGGATTCCAAAAAAAGTTTTTTTTTTTTCTTAGCTCGAAAAAAAATTTGTATGGAAAATGTAAACGGTGCGAGATAGGTATGAGGTGCTCGACCAAATGTCATAGGGAACTGCCGGGCGAAAAAAACTGCATTAAAATTTTTGCCAAAAAGTAAAATTTTTTTTTTGGCCAAATTTCAAAATAGTCGGAGCGCGCTAAGATTTTGCATGCGGAGAGATACCGGTCCCCTGATTCTAAAAGTGGAATAAATTTTTTCGTAGCTCGAAAAAAAATTTGTATGGGAAATTGTTTGGTCCCCCCTAAAAGCCAAACGGTGTGAGATGGGTGGAAAGTGCTCGACCAAATGTCATAGGGAATTGCCGGTTGAAGAAAACTGCATTAAAATTTTTGCCAAAAAATGAAATTTTTTTTTTGGCCAATTTTGCATGCGGGGATTCGAGGGGCCCAAAAATATGATAAAGAAAAAAAATTTTGGATAAATCCAAAATGGCGGCCTCCAGGGGCAAAACCATTTCCGAGCAGTTTTTGCGAGCCCGAAGGGCGAGCTTCAAGCCGCGAGGCCGCAGGCCGAGCCCGGCGCAGGGCCGAAGGCCCGGAGCCTCCATAAGAGTGCCCGGGCACGTCCTCCCCCTCAAATTTTTGGCGAGGCCGAAGGCCGAGCTGCGGGAGCCCCGAACAAAGGAAAATCCTATATAAGTACAAGGTTTCGCGAGCCCGGAGGGCGAGCTTCAGGCCGCGAGGCCGCAGGCCGAGCTCGGCGGAGGGCCGAAGGCTCGGAGCCTCACCCCGAGTGCCCAAGCGAGACCCCCCAAGTAATTTTGCGAGGCCGAAGGCCGAGCTGCGGTAGGAAGGGGTTGCTCAACTATTCATATGCCCCGTGTAACTTACAAGCGGCCCTCAGGTGAACGACAAGGCCAAGCGAGGCCGAAGGCCGAGCTCCGCGTAGGGCCGAAGGCCCGGAGCGTCCCATCAGAGCGCGCTCTCCACGCGAGCCCGAGGGTCGCTTGCGGCCCGAAGGGCGAGCCCACGCGGACACTCCCTACTCCCGTCACTTTTACAAGCGAAACCAGAGGGCCGAAGGCCCTCAGGTTGTACTATTCGTACAAATGATGGGGGATGGAGCTTCCGAGAGGGGAGGTAAACTCAAGTGTTGCTGGTAGTAGAGATATTTTATTAATATCGGACCTAACTATATATACACTTTAGGTTGCGCTGATACAAGCAATATGGGTTTATGTCGCAGTAAACTATTGTTACTGCTAAACACTGAAAGTGGCTAATCGCCATACTACACCTCCCCCGAAAGATCCCTTTACCCCCGGGGTGGCAGAAAAAAAATTAACCCATGTTACATGCTTACAATTTTTTTTGAATCGTGAAATGAATTTATTTAGGATAACAACTATTATTTACTTATTTTAAGTTTAAACATTTTAACAATTATATGCAATGAAGTCGATTGCTCTGTGTTAATCACTATCCAGTGTCACTATTTGCGAAACACCTGTTGTATTTAAAAAAAATGCTATCAAGAAATCGATATTACGTTCTTTAAATTGTTAAAACTCCATTTTTTATTTATGACTTTTTCACTTTAAATATGTTTATTTCATTTATTCGCAATTTTATTGGTACGGTTACGATATCGGTACAACTATCTCAATAAATAATTAATGTCGTTGGATTCTTCGGCTCCTAATAAGGTCGCTGGGTAAGTATTATGAGACACTACTACATTAAGACCAGAGGTCTCCAACTGTTGTCACAGACGCACCTACGGCAGAACGTGACTCCACAAGAAGGACATGTGCTCTACTTCCCTATCGTGTGTCTGTGCACACACTGGGTTATACGCATCCGTGCGTACCCTTAACTCATCACAATAATCATCAATGGGAATTGAACCCAAGGGCATGGTCACCCTTAATCAATATCGGCATATCAGGCCTGTCCGTCTAGATCGCCTGTACCTAGGCACATCTACATTAAGACAACAATGGTCTCCGACAACTTTCACAGAGGACTGCGGTTGGTCTCACCATGATCAAGTGAAGGACTTGTGCTCTAGCGGTTTGAGGTCACATACTTAAGTGTGCCTCCACGTTTGCAGAACTGTTGAAGACATTGTCTCCAAAGTGTTTGCTTACTGAAACAATAAGGATTAGTTCCTGCAACGCTGTCCTATCTAAAACCTCATTAAATATCGAGTGTCATACCATACCTAAATGTTGTTAAATTATTTTTTAATTTCAAAGTTACTATGTATGTTGGTAATTGATTCAATTTTTTTTTTAACATATCTTAATTAAAATGTTTAGTAAATAAAATCTGTAATTGTGACTAAATTAACTTTCAATAATTTATCTGGTGTAGAAAAATCTTAGCCTTCCTGCAGAGAAGGAAATATAAACGAGAAATAATCTATTAAACTCTCACTAATTATCGGGTGATCAATCCAATAATTAGTTTAAGTATAATCTGTAAGTAAGTGGTTAAAACTTTTTCTAAGTCAGAGTATTAAATTTCATTCGTGAATATTTAAATTATTGTAAGACGGCGTACACGCGTGACCTAGATGTAATTTTGCTGACGCGCAGAATGTATGGCACGATGGCTCCGGATACGTTGCGAAATATGAAAATGATGCGTGGATTAATTTAATTACGTGACAATAGAATTAACAAAAAATTACGATTTTAAAACTGTATAGAAATATGAAAATGGAATGCTAAATTTGCAGCGACAACCTTTCAATTCTAATTAACGATAATTCTAATTAATTTTTATATATAAGTATAAAAAAAAAACTATAGGAAAGAAGGAAGAAAAAAAAATACGTCACTATTACGTGACCTGTCGGGGCTTTCGGCGTCCTGATTTCGCCATCCTCTCACTCGTCCTGGGAGCTGTGGTGGCGGCACCTCGTCCGTGGTTCTCCATCGTGACGGCTACGAAGACTGTTGCTTTTGCAGCCGGGCCGGGATAACCCTGGACACCCTCGAACATGGGCCGGGATAACCCTGGACACCTCTTGAATTGCGAGCCGGGATAACCCTGGACAACGCTCTTCTTTTATCTTGTTCTTGACGGTCTTCCTGTTTTTCTTAATTTTGGATCTTCTTTCTTCAAATTTAACTTACTTTCCCTAAACTCTTCCTTAACTTAATTCTTCATTGTTTGTTAAAATCTTCGTTCTTCTAAATTTTTATTCGCTAGTGGGTCTTCTTTTTTTTTCTTCATTTTGCTTCAAATGTCGATGATGGTCGGCGATCGGTGATCAGAAGATTCGTCTTCGGTCCGTTAGGCTAGGGTCGCCATGTACTATTCGTACAAATGATGGGGGATGGAGCTTCCGAGAGGGGAGGTAAACTCAAGTGTTGCTGGTAGTAGAGATATTTTATTAATATCGGACCTAACTATATATACACTTTAGGTTGCGCTGATACAAGCAATATGGGTTTATGTCGCAGTAAACTATTGTTACTGCTAAACACTGAAAGTGGCTAATCGCCATACTACAAGGTGAGCGGCGAGGCCAAGCGAGGCCGAAGGCGGAGCTCCGCGTAGGGCCGAAGGCCCGAAGCGTCCCATTAGAGCGCGCTCTTCGTCATTATGAGATTCTAACGAAACGCGAAACGGCGAGCGTCAGTTTTTACGAGACTACAGCTTTAAAATCTATGAAATGACAATTGCTCCAACCAAAGTACGCGAACTCGAGGGCTGGAGGCCCTCGGGTGAGCGTAAGCCTTTGCGAAATCTATGGGTATTGTTTATTTATTTATGGCAGGTTCTTCAACCAACTTTTTATGAGACTACAGGTTAAATAATTATGAGAATTGTGTCAACCAAAAAACGCGAACTCGAGGGCCGGAGGCCCTCGGGTGAGCGTCAGTCTTTACGAGACTACAGCTTTAAAATGTATGACAATTGCTTCAACCACATTCTAAGAACTCGAAGGCCAAAGGCGTTCTTTTGAGCTAATTCATTCCATTTTTTTTCATGTAAAATAAAGGAGGTTTCAGGTCGCTACCCTGGGGAACACTGATTGCGATAAATTGAAATAATTGCGAACATTTCCTATAATGTTAATACTGTACGATATCTTTACATTGTTTAGGTGGAAATTTCGGAAGATAATAGACAGGAAACAATGATTAGATCGTTATTACAATATGATATTACTTACGAACTTAAAATAATGGAACATACATTTTAACTGACTTGACCAGCAGTTCCATGGTGTGATTGGTGTGAGAACCAATGTGACTTAACCTGGTATTAATAAATTTAATATATTATTTTCTGCAACCTACTACAAAAACCGGCACAATTAACTATGATTCACAGTAGTTATATTGAACTGTGACTAAGTAATTTCGCCATTTCGTTGGTGTTATTATACTACCTATACAATTTTTATGGATATGTCGGATGTCAGTCACTATCTGTCGGCCGGCACACGGCCGAATGTCTTTGGAGCATCCCATTTTCCTATCCTCCTTGCGATGTCGATTCTAGCAAGAAACATCTTATCGAAGTGTAAATCTAAGTCCTATAATATAACTGATTTGATGGTATGTATATATAAATAGCTACGTAAGTATAACATGGATAATCTGGCTCGAGTAAGACGATTTATATGATGATGAGTATATTGATACTGCACAATTACGGTACAAACCTTGTGGGCGGCCAGTACTATACATTGGTACATGTATTTAAAGAAAGAAAGAAAGCATTTATTTCAATTCAAGATATGTTTAATCCAGTCACGTACTATGATTAATGTTTGTTGATTACGGTGTATGTGCATCCTATAGATTGTTGTCACACAAATTTGTCTATATACTTACATTTTCTAAAAAAAATAATGTTTTACATACCCATATTTCATCTCTTATGTCATTTCTTTTTTGGATAAGTATTTGATTGGATTAAGTAGTGCAATTACATTTGAATTGGTATGAAATGTACTTTGAAATTGTTTAAGCTAATAAAGAAAAAACTTGAATACAAAGATTTTTATTGAAATCCACAATATTTTTATCACCATATAACAGAGGTATATCTTATTATTATTATAGTTTTCGACATGTAATATGAAAAATTTATTCGAACATTCAATAATTGGTATTGTTATAAATGAATATTTTTTCATCAACACTCAAAATTTCTTGGCGGTGAAATATTTCCACATGAATTATTCCTATATGAAATGTGGAAAGACAAACAATCCGTAACAGATTACATTAAAGCCACGTTTGGCGGTTCAGTTTGTATAGTATCAGCTAAGCTGTAACAAGTAACATATACTTTTTAACACTCCTGATCAACATGAGATGAATGTGAGTGAGGCAGTGGCGTAAGCATAACAAGTGAAAAATACTACATGTGAATCCTGTCCTATCAAATCAGAAAATATATTTATTTATTTGATTAAATATAAAAACATATTCCTAATTACATCAGGATTTTATTATAATAGGTACTATTGCTAAGGGTGCATTGTAATTACATAGTTCAAAGTCATGTTTTCAATTGGATAGTTATGCCCTCGAATAATTTGTACGAGCTAACGTAACGGCGACTGATGAATTGAACATTGGAATACAGCGCGCTTTATTTCACACCGTGGCGACGAAACTATTTCGTGCGCCCAACAAAATTCTTGAATTCAGTAATGTCACCGGCCACTTGGCTTCCATTTCTCGGAAATGTATTTATTGGACAGTAATCGACGTTTATTCATTTATTTCTCATGTTTCGTTTCAATAGACATTAATTTTTCTCTGAAAAATAAAAAAGCAATAGTCAATTAGGATTAGGTTATATGTATTACACAGTATTGCTTAGTTATAATAATAATCACTACGTACATGATTAGTATATATAATATTACGTATGTATTCAATTCCATTTACATTCATTAAAATATAATTACAGACTTTAACACAGTGTTTTATTTCAATACTTTATAGTTTCCAGCCAAAACTTTTGTTTTGACATATATATGACAGTATAACAATCCCATGAATTTACTAATTATAAATGGGATGATTCCGTTCATTTCAAATCAAATAACCATATGAATGTAATTCAAGTACAACAAAATATTGAAGAGACAGATCTTGAATAAAGATTGAAACTTTTTTTTATATCGGCAACACCACCCAGTGCAAATAAAGCATGCCACAAACGATTACACGTCAACTTTTAATACTATACAATGGGGGCTATCGTTTTTGTGTTCACCAGTTGGCGCCACTGTCGAGTAAGGTCCAGCTGTCAAAAATTGTTATTGGTTATTATGGACATCAGAACGAAGTTTACATTTAAATCATATTCAATACATTAAAACCGTACCGTAAAAATATCGAACATACCGCATAGTAGCGCAGTCCCGTTTTGTTCGGAAAAAAGGAGGAAATATGTTTCCGAAAGACAAAACTGTCTCAAAGCCCTAACAGTCATTGACCCCTAACTCATATTTGCCATAATCAAGCACAGGTATTGCAAAATAGTCACCATATTGTTCCAGTTAGATATTAACCCGCGTAGCGCAACCACAAAGAGTGACATTTGACGTTTCGGAGACCCCACGCTACACTAGCGCCTCTAGCGGCGAATTCATACGCGATAGCTCTCATTGTGGGAAATAAGTATCTGATGAATCGCTTTTTTTGTTAATGTATAAGTGGACACACTACAATCAATAAATGCATTTATTAAATGTGTTTTACTCATTCGTATAAACAGTTATTTATTTGCGCAGTTATATATTGAATGTGCATAAACGAGAGATCATGTAGACACGAATCTCTCACTCTCACATCGACGACTCATTGCAAATCAGCTATGCTTGATGGTTGTTCGTAACACCCTTTCTTAAGTTCTGGAACTCTTGTAGACTTACAATTACAAAACGCGTCCACAAAATAATTGTTTTACATGTTGTTTTAGGCACTGAGCAAAGCATCAATTACTATATTGAATAATTATTATATACATACACGCATACTTGAGAAAAGTGAGACTAATAAAAGTTATATATTTTTTAAATATATGATCAGATGTTTGTGCCAAACACCTGTATTGCAACATACAAGTGATTTAATTATTAAAGGAAGCCATTTTAGATTTCTTTCATTGCAATGGATATCGCATATTAATAAAAATACAATAAAATGTTGTTTATTAAATATTTCAAATATCGAAAAATGCATACTGTGTGTGGCCGGCTTTATTCAAACGCTGCGTGCGTTAGAAAAAAAATACGCAAGCACTTTTCCCGCCTCCCGCTTGAAAAGGTAAGAGTTTGGTCTCACTTATATAATTAATTTAAATTATTAATAATGTTATATAAGTAAAACCATTATCACTTTTATATTAGAAAACTTTTAAAATGTCCTGTCCATAATAATCATGTTGATTAATCCAATAAAAACTTTGTTAACTTAAGAAACGATTGATGAGAAAATATTTCTATGGGACGCCATTTTGATTATGAGAAAGCGTCCAAAATCGCAAATCTTAATTCCATTAATTGAACTTATTATCTGTTGTTTTATAGCTAAACAACTGGCAGACAAAACTTTTCGGGGTTGATAAAAGATTATTTGTACAACAATTGCTATATATTTCAGATGAAACGTGAATTTGAAACTCCCGCCGCCGTGAGACGCTCTAAGCGACTCTGCTCATTAAATGCGCCTATGCCTTATAATTCAGGTAAGTCATTATTTATATATTCATTACAAATTACAACACTTTGAAATAACAATTGAATTTGCCCGCGTTCCTACCTGTCGAAGCAAAATGACGACAGCCCTCCAATCACAGCGCAAATCTATCTATCTACCTACGTACCTATAGTCAATATAAACAACGACTGAACTGTCTGTGCTTATGTGGCTTTGATATAAAAGTATTTTATTTAAAAATGTAGTTCATGGACAATATACAGTTCTTTTGGTCTCAAACATATGTACTGTGCTGTGTGTGTAATATTGTCGTACATTTGGTAATGTTATTGTTTTAATTAATAACGACATACAATCTCATACTAAAGCAAGTCGAAGTGTGTTCTACGTTTGTAAAATAACGTTTACCAGTTTTTATTTTAGTTCCAAACCCTTTTTATCTATAATGTATATAAGAAAGTCTTAGTGGCAAAACGTTTACAAGAAAACCGGTGAGTATATGATAATTTTCGCAAACATTTAAGTAGGTAACTATTATTATTACGAAATGATAGAATCTTTGAGCTTGGTAAATGAATGGTTTACAATTTTACACGATTCGTTTCAATACAACTCAAGGATATTTTTGTTTTTTGTGATCTTATTGTAGTTATATAATTGCAAAGATTCAAAATTCTCGCATCATCCAACTTTCCACCTGATGGACGCGACATGACATGGGGTCAGAGGGGCTACTCCGAACTTCGTGTTGTGCCGTCCCTCTCACTCATATAGTGAATAACACGAGAGTGAAAGGGACGGCACGATACGAAGTCGGATTTCAAAGTTTGGAGTACAGGCTCAGCGTATTTCAATTCAACTATTATTTATTACCTATCAGTAATGTGTTTATCATATGAAGTCGCTTACGTGTACCTCTTCCATACATACATTGTCTTTGACATGATAATTTTACAAAACTTTATAATTTGAATTGTGATAGCAACATTTTTTGTCCTTTCTTTTAAGTTTAACCTATAAAAATAATTTGCTTATTCCTATGTTAAGTAGAATAAATATATATTTATATTCATTTATTTACAGGCCATCAGCGGTCATTAGATGAATTTAGCTGCATATCTTCGGGTGAGTTTAATTATACATTATTGTGCATATTTTGCATTAAATTACAATTTTTTCTGAAAGAAAGTGAACACTACTTGGAATTATTTTTGTTTCTTAAAAAACATAAATCTTGCATTTATTTAACAATCACAAACACTATTCAGCAACTCCAAGTAGGTAAGAGGGAGAAAGGTACAGTTAACAATAGTTTCTTTTCACCTAAAAATTAAACTTATTTCAATTAATAATATTTAAAAATATCCATTGACATAGGTATTATAAATCTGATTGAATATAGACATGTACCTATTTGGTATGAAGCCAATTATTGTTTTGATAATTTTTTGTTAATGATCACCAACAATAAATAAAATTATTCGCACTCCACTTTCATGTAAATACAACTGCATTATTTTATTAATAATAAAAGCATAAATTGCAATAGACTTAAAGAGTTAAATTTCTTTTTAAAAATAAATTTAATGAAATTGTTAAAATAAATTTATACAACATTGGCGGCAAACAAGTGTACTGCCCACCTGATTGTGAATGATCACCACAGCATATGGATGTTTGCAACTTCAAGGGTGAGCGTTGCTGATGATTTAATAATTGCCAGTTAAAATTTGTCGACTTTGCTTTTTGGTCCCAACAACGGATATCTCCCTCATGGCGTGGTGTGCAGTGCAATATACATGCATTATATAATGCACATGTATGTATTTATATAGGTATAGTTCAATTTTGCTTTTGAGTAAAACACATGTTGACATTTTTGTGTTTTGTGTTTGATAGGGTGTTAAAAAGGTTGGGAGTGTTTTAAAGAAAAATTGTGAGAAAAGGAGTGTTTTATTATATAATATAGTGTTGTGTCAAATCCATTATGTCAAATGTGAACCAAATCATATTTTATGAACACTAAATATACCTAAACAGAACTACAAGTACAAGAAAGCGAATTACTGATGTTGAACATCGCGTCGTCGGGATAGTTGACAAATATTACAGTTTGCATGAGGATGTACCACTGAAAATGGAGTCGAAAAAAAAAACGCCACGGCAGCTGGGCGAATCAACTTTTCAGATGATACCAATCATCTTATACCTACTTAAAGTATAGTGAGCGCAGAGCATCACGGTTCGGACGGGAACGAAGCAACGACACATTGACCTAACGGAATGACGCAGCTTGAATATTGTTATATATAGAACTTTATGATTTATATAATCCTGTGTACAACAACATGAATCAATAAATAAATAAATAATATCAATTTTTAATACGTTTTAATAAATATATTATGTATTAAACAAAATTGAATAAGTACAACCTTTGTTTACTTATATAAATAATACTAAAGTGGTCTATAGTCTTTAATGTTTTGTATGTTAGATATGAAAATTATTTTTTTTCTTTTAATTTGCTTTCAATCTGTCAGTTTCTTAACTTTGTTGAACCTTATTACTTCTACTGCAATTATATTTAATGTAATCTATTCAAGGGACTACTCATCAGGGTGACACTCGCCGCTACCGAGGTAATAACGCGCAATGCGTTGCTATGTCGGCATGCGCGTGTATACATTCTTGTATTAGTGGTCGCGATGTTTTTAGTACCGCGGCTATTGACATGATATTAAATTATGGAGATCTCATCTATCTCCGTTTGCGCCAACCGGGCATTAGATATGAATCCCCGCATTGCTTTCCAGATGAGTTGTTGCAGCTTTCTGACGGATTACAAGTAGGGAACCATTTGGCCAAAATATCCGTCGTTTGGAAAACTAATGGCTTGTATCCAAATTCTTCAAACACTGACGCGGCATTAAATAATTTAGAGTCAATCCTTAGGAACGACATATTCAATGCTGACCATTCTGACGCGACCGATTCTTATTTATTCACAGGGCTCGCGAACACTACATCGTTTTGGCGTCATAATAACGAGTATTATTATTTCAACAGTCACGAAGTTGACGAATATAATAATCATAGATACCATTCTGATTGGCGTGGCGAAGGTTTAGCGCGATTCTTTCGATGCTCATCCATCAAAGCTCTTGCTAAACTTTTGTTTAGATTGCTACCAGAAGGGTATTGTGCTCAATATTCGATTGATAAAATCACCTTAGTTTCATCGGAAATTAAGTTGTCACGTGAGCCGATAGTTAGATTAGAGAGACTTTCGACTTCAAAATTGAACGCGGTCTTTGGCAAAGACCACACTTTAGACCCAAAATTCACTACTCTCAAACCGGTAGTAGTATTAGAGAAATTGCCGATTGCAGAATTGTCAGCCATAGATATCGCGAAATATTCATCTGATATGAAACTATCGTACTTAAAACCTACCGTTGTTTTGGCACCACTAACTGATATTCCAACGATGGATAGCGAAATTGTAGTTGGGAAACCGTGTGGACGACCCAAGAAACAAAAAAGGGGACCGAGTGCTACAGTCAAAAATGCCAGCTGTAAAGCTGTCCAAAAATACGCGAAAAAAAATCCGCAAGTGAATAGGGAAGCCGCGAAAAGGTATTATCAAGAAAACCGACAAGAAAAAATCGCCGCAGTAACCCGATACACACAAGAAAACCCTGAAATACATAGAGACGCAGTAAACCGCTACTCGCAACAGAATCCCGAAGGGCATAGGGCAGCGATGGCTCGGTATGAAGAGAACAGTAGGAATGTAGATAATAATTTACGCGATTCGTCTAAACTTATAGGCCAGCGGTGCGACGATGAGCTCAATCCCATTGAAACCATTTCTCTTAGCAAAACTTCACTATTAAGTCCAGATATTTACAAATGTGAATATTGCAGAGCACCTCTCTTCGAAGAAGAAAAGGGCCGGAAACAATGGTGCTGTGGCGGAGGCGGTACATATAAAATAAAAAACTACGCTCCGCTCACTGAAGATTTCTATAGTGATCCATCTTTCCTTCAAAGGTCGCGAGCCTACAACCATTTGTTCGCGTTTAGTGCTCTCGGAACCACGCACGGTTTTCAAAATCCCGATTCGGGCATATCATTCGTGAAAGTGCAGGGCCATATTTACCATCGCGTTTTCGATTTAAGTTACACCGGGTCAACGAACCCTATCGGCCTGTACATCGAAGATAGTAGTGAGCGCGAAAGAATTGCCACCGGGCAAAGTCTCAACACGGACGTAGTTAGGTCGATCACACATTTCCTACACGAGAATAATCCGTACATTGATTGTTTTAAAAGATTAAGTCAGGAGACATCAGAACAGGCCCATTTGATTTTCGACACGCGCGCGTCTCGTCCTCGCGATGGTAACATTTTAGGTGATCGACCGGTCGGTAATGAAGTAGCCGCCGTAATTAGTACCGAAACCGAACGATACATACCGCGTTGTATAGTGATTTGGAAAATCGGCGGCAGTAAACCTCATACAATAGATTTAATGAACAAACTGTACGAGAGTTTACAATATCCATTATTATATCCCCACGGAGAAACGGGATGGGAGATTAACACTAAAGATAATAATGGACGAAAATTAGCTCAACACAAGTACACGAGATGCCTTTTGCTATCAGAGCCGCGTTTTTCGCAACTGGGTCGTTTGTCAGAAGAGTGGCTGGTCGATATGTGGTGTAGAATTTTAGAAGAACGGTTGCGATACATTCACAATATGCAAACGCCACGAAAACATAGCGGAGGCCTAAGAGTGGCTCCGCTTGAAGAAGCACTTATGAGAGATGAGACCGTACAAGGCGAAGGCGGTATTGTACCAGGTCGCATATACTTACCGTACACATTTACGGGCTGTGAGCGTTACATGAAACATCATTATTTAGATGCAATTAGTTTGTTAAATAGATTGGGCGCACCTTCATTTTTTCTCACGATGACATGTAACCCGAAATGGCCGGAAATACAACAATCAACACCGGCGGGCCTGAATCCCACACCAATGGTATGTGCACGAGTATTTCAATTGAAACTTGCCCAGCTTTTAAGAGACCTTAAGTCTAAAAAATACTTTGGTGGAATCGTGTACATCTTACACGTGATCGAGTTCCAAAAGAGAGGACTTCCTCATGCTCATATAGCTTTTAGAGTAGAGGGCGGCGGTCCAGTACAAAATGTCGACATCGACAGTTTTATACGGGCCGATATTCCTAGCCCGACAGAGGCTAACGGTAGACTCCGCGCAGCGGTTCTCAAACACATGATACACGGACCGTGCGGACCCAACTACCGTACAGATTTGCAATGCTGGGACAAGGAATTAAAGAAATGTACCCGTTATTTCCCTAAAAAGGAAACGGAAGTCACCTATTGCGATGATAGAGGCTTTACACATTTGCGCCGAGATAGTAAAAATGAAGCGACCATTAAATATCGCAATAGGGACGTTGTAGTTAACGATTTGTGGGTAGCTCCGTACAATGCCGCCTTACTGCTGAGGTACGATTGCCACATAAATTTAGAAGCAACTTCAGCGCGTTCGATGATTAAATATCTCTTCAAATATATAACAAAAGGCGTCGACATGGCTCGTGTTGCATTAGTACCGGAGGAATTGAAAAATAACGAGATCGAGACATATGTTACGAAACGTTACGTAGGTTCGTGCGACGCGGCGTGGAGAGTATTCGAATTCCATATCGTAGGCCGCGATCTAACAGTAGAACAGCTACCCGTGCATTTGAGCGACCGTCAGTCGGTCTTCTTTCACCCGGATAACGTAGCCGAGGCTGCGGAGCGATCAGGTTCACTCCTGCTCACTTATTTTGCGAGACCGCCGGGCGAAGAATTTGACCGTCTGACTTATATTGAATTCAATGAAAAATACATAGTCCATCCGAGCCGTCCAAATTTGAAGACCGCGCAAATTTACGAACTATCAAACGGTAAATTCGTTACGCCTAGACAGAGGGGACGAGTTGTAGCACGCATGTTCTGGGTCGCTCCGAATCGAGGTGAACAATTTTATCTGCGCTTACTCTTGTCCGCGTATCCGTGTCGTAGTTATGATGACCTCATCAGTCTTGAGCAATGCAGGAAGCTTCCACTTTTATGACTCCCTCGCGTTTACGCCACTTTTTTGTCATGCTAGCTGCGAACGGTGTCGCAGTCGCGTCATTGTGGGAGGAATTTAAAGATCAACTGAGCGAAGATTTCATCAAAAGGTTGGGATCCGATTTAGTGGATAGGGCCCGCGAGGAAAGCCTCGTAGTGATCAATAGGCTATTGCGCAAGCACGGTAGCAGCTTGCGTGATCAGGGACTGCCGGTGGTACACGATGATACCACCGAATTAGGCCGCGAATACGTCGATTACGATCAGGAGTGGCTACCGAAATTGTCAGTTGATCAACGGGCCGTGTACGATTACGTGCACGAGTTCGTAACTAATAACGAATTCCGCGCTCAAAACAACAACGCAATCTTCGTGGATGGTCCGGCGGGTACCGGTAAGACGCTATTATTAAATCTAATAACATCTCACGTGCGCGGCGAATTGAAAGGTGTCGTTCTATGTACGGCTAGCTCGGGCATTGCCGTCCAAAACTATCCTAACGGCATGACGGCACACAGCATGTTCAAGTTCCCCATCGATCTGGTGGACGACCTTGGACACTGGAGCGTCACTAGACGTTCTCAGCGGGGGGAACTCATTCGCAATGCGGACGTCATCATCTACGATGAAGCCCCTATGGCTCACAAGTATTTGATCCACATGTTGGACAGGTCGCTCCGAGACCTCATGGGCTCGGAAAAGATTTTTGGCGGTATACTCATTATATTCGCCGGTGATTTCCGTCAGATTCCACCGGTAGTGACTAATGCGAAAACAGGTTCAGACGTAATCAACTGTTCGGTGAAATCATCACCTGTCTGGGAAAAGTTAAAAACCTTCTCTCTGACGACGTCCCAACGTCAGACGGATGATCCCGAATTTGGTAAATTTCTGTTAAGATTGGGATCAAATCAGCTCCCTTCGGAAAGTTTTTCAAAATTTAATTGACCTCTCCGACATTTCGTATGTAACGAGTCTGAGCGACCTCATAGATTTCGTTTTCCCATTAGTTGTCTTAGAGGAACCTGACATCTGCGCAGGTAGAGCAATCCTTTCCACCCACAACGCTGGCGTGAAAGAGATTAATAACGAGATGATGCGTCGATTGCCCCATGAGGAAATGCATTTTTTCTCCGTCGATAACGTCGTCAGTGAAGGCTCCGACGAGCTGTATTTCGGTACGGACGCATTAAACAGACTGCAACCGAACGGTGCCCGGAGTACGATTTAGTGCTCAAAGTTGGGTGTGTATGTATGGTTACTCGTAATCTTAGTTTCGCGGACGGCTTAGTGAACGGGACCAAAGTCATAGTAGTTGCGGCCACACCTCGCCTCATCACAGTCCGCAAACGAAATCAACAAGAGGACTATTTAATTCCGCGCATTTCTTTCAAAGCCCCGATCGATCGCCGCAGTCCGATCGAGATGATGAGGCGACAGTTTCCGTTGCAGGTGTGCTACGCAATGTCGATTCATAAAAGTCAGGGCCAGACCATCAATCGCGCAGGTGTCGACTTGAGATCCGATGTCTTTAGTCACGGTCAACTGTACGTGGCGTTAGGTCGCGTTCAAAACAAAAGTGACATTAAAATATTGACTCACAGCAGTAGGATATCCAATAACAGGTCTATGGCAAATAATGTCGTTTATCCGCAGTTACTATAAAAGATAAGGGGCTTTCTCGAAAAATGCATTGTTAAATTGTTCACCACTGTCGGCAAGCTGGTTGTGTAAATATATTGTAAATTGTAAATATAAATCATATAATGTATACTTTAATCATGTCGAGCTGGCAACGCGTTGCGCGTTATTTATTTATTCCTATATCATTTCATACACTCATTATCATCCTTTATTCATGAATAACTGATATACCTAGGAAAACTATATTGCATGGAGCCTGTACAATTTGTTAATACTTTCTATTTGAAAATAATCAACCGGTGTTTATTATGGATCCTTACAGAGCTCTTAACAGAGCAAAGTATGTCTTTAAATTTACCTTTGCAGCTTTTGGGTATCCTGACCTGATGTATATGTGTCTTTGAGGCCTGGGATATAATGTCATATCAATAAGGTCTTGCAGTGGAAGAGTCAAGTCACCACTATTGGGATTGACATATATATGTCGACCAACTGTTTAATAGAAAACGATTACGGACCAAGGATAAATCGCACAGAGTAGTAATCGGTAAGAAGAACGAAATGGCAACTCCGGATGTGACTGCGGTCGACGTATTGCGGCGAGTGGTTTCGAACGAAGGATTCGTAAGGGTG
This sequence comes from Epiblema foenella, assembly GCA_963556455.1. Taxonomy (NCBI): domain Eukaryota; kingdom Metazoa; phylum Arthropoda; class Insecta; order Lepidoptera; family Tortricidae; genus Epiblema; species Epiblema foenella. The sequence goes on along the minus strand of OY747097.1, from coordinate 10,201,172 downwards.
GCTGTTTATGCGCCGTACAACGCACAGGTCGACCGAGGGGCGCGAGGGGGCTGCCTTTTCTGCTGCTGGGCCCTTTTGCGAGCTACAATACAGAGGTACCAGTGTATGGCCAACGGTGAGTGTGTGTTTTTGTTGACGATCGCGTCCACTAACAATGCCATAACCAATGGGCACGTAGCGGGTTGAGAATTGACTGTTATAAGGGATTGAAATAAGCTCGGCCGGAATTTTTATTCATGGTCGCGCTTATCTCAATCCCTTATCTTATTTATTTTTTGTTTTTGTTTTGTTTTGTTTTTGTTTTTTTATACAACAGTTTACATATATATTTTTTTTCATCTCTCTTTTTTTACTACATATCCATACTTGTATAATTTTTTTTTACATACCCCTATCATTTACCGTATGTGACTCAATATTCATGACATTTTCGATTGTAACCAAATTTTTCTAAAGGATTTGCCCTATTTTACCCCTTTTTAAAAATCTTCCCATCATCTCATTTCAATACAAAGTGACATATAAAGTTTTATTATATAAAAGCTTCAATAGTAATTAAATATTTTAGTAATTTTATTAAATAAAACTGACATTTATATCGGATTGGTAACATAGATATCATCAACTTGCTATAACTATGCTTGCTATGCTTGCTTGTAATATCCAACCAGTTCAGACTGAAGAACCTAAACCAAAACTTTGATTCTAAATTGCTATTTTTAAATTTTTGTTTGAATAAAGCGTTATTTTACCTAATATTACTAAATTATTTCTTCGCTTATACTTAATTAAGAATGTCAACGTGAAATGCAGCATTTAAAAATAGTTTCTACAAACATTTATTTTTTGTTTCATTTATGTACCAATTAAATTGAATACCTACTTCAATTTTGAAATTGTACCTATTAGTTTTTTTTAATACCTAAACAATTGTCGCTAGGTTATAGGGGAGCTCTTATATTAATTATATCTTAATATAAACATAGTTTCCGCGCATTTATGAAAACGCACCACTTTTGTTTTGTTAGAAGACAAATATGATACATTATTACACTTTTCACTATCGTATCGCAGACATGGAAAAAGTAAATTGACTTTGTAAAAAGAAAGGAGGTCTAATTGACCAAATGACTTATTGTTTGCCATTATTTCATGGTCGTTTTACCTATTATCATTATCATCTTAACTATTTTTATTCACGTCACGATATCATACAAGCATATAATACTGTGTGTCAAATGGTTATCATAACCCAAAATTTATACATACCCTTCCAAGTTCTGAGAAATCACATAAACGTTGCCGATATTTTGTAGCTATGAAGAATTTGCTGTATATAAAGAATACTCGAGTAACGTTATGATATTATAAAGTTTTTGTTTTTTCATGAGATATAATCTTAAGTTGGCTCCAATTTTACGAAAACTACATTTTAACAATGTGAATAATTAGTTACATGTACTGTAGATATGACATTTTTAAATATAATTACATATTGAGCAAAAATAATGGTTTGTTATATTCATTTATGCAACAAAAATTCACTTATACTATCTGGTTAATTTAAACTGATGGTCAATCACACAAACGAATTTACAATGGATCTTTTCAAATATGAATTTAATGTATCATGCGTATATCAACAAGATTTCGTTAAAATTATTAACACATTAATTACTCTTCTCATAGTGCATGTTAGAAATTGCACTAAATAACATAGTATTATTTAAACTCTCTTTTTATTAGATACAATTAAAACGTAATAAATGAATTGCTTATCTCCACATATTCTTATAGAAACATTACTGATTTTACTAACACATCATTTTACTCTTACTTCTGATTACCGGTTAGTTTGTATCGCGACATGTGATTCCATTGTAACAGGCCGCTCGCTTGATTATTGGTATGTATACTACACGGGATTTGACCAATCCAAACAAAAATAATGTACGATGGAGAACAATAGCTCCTCTGCAACCTTTGCCTTGCCAAAGGTAACTTTGTTTGGATTATTAATCTGATAATACAAATTTAAATAGTGATATATGCATATATAAATTAAGCAAGCTTCATGTTGTGATCAAATTACATGACTAATGACTACGTTTATCGAAAAGTTAGTATCGCCACGAAACTGCTTGCTTGGTCAATATATGAATAATATCGTACATATAAATATATATTTTTCTGACTTGACCAATCCAGACAAAATTAATGTATGATGGAACACATTTGTTCCTCTGCAACCTTTGTTTAGTCAAAGGTAACTTTGTATGGATTACTCAGTCATAAACACATAGGTACATCAACAGTAATTATTTTAACTGAGCAAACCGCCTCTCGCGATCGAATCGCGTGACAAATAACTCCGACTGTCAGTTAGTTTGTACCGCGACGCGTGCTTCGACCGTAACAGACCGCTCGCTTGATTAGTATATGACTAATCCAAAAGAAACTAATATATAATGGAATACATTATTTCTCTGGAACTTGTGCCTTAGCAAAGATGCCTCTTTTTACCGACTTCCAAAAAGGAGAAGGTACTGTGTTCGTCCGGTGTATAGACTTATAATATTTCATAAGTTAGGTAATTGTGGCCCAATTTTGGTAATTCGTTTTTTTTAGATTACCCAATTAATTACTTAGATATAAATTGAATAAGCCGCCTGTTATGATTGAATTGCATGACAAATAACTTGAAACGTGACGAGGAATTCGATCATAATAGGCCGCTCACTTAATCAGTATATAACTAAGGCATCACCATCATATATTTAAGAGCCTTAGGCCAGCTCTTGTCGGTGGAGTAATCGCCATTCTGTTTCGTTCTCTGCCAAGGCTTTGAGCTCCTGATACGACATTACATTGACCTTCTCTTTTGTTTGATCTATAAACGCACGTTTCGGTCTTCCCCTGCCTCTCCTCCCCTCTATCTTTCCTTCCATTATGGTTTTTATAGGGTGTCTATTATTTTATCGAAATATCTTACATCGATTTTCATTTCACCGCAAACTGTTCGACGAATTTCATTAGGCTGTTTTTTCTAATCACATAATCATCAATTCATTGTATTTTATATGATCGAACCACTTTTCATAGTTAATCGTTTCGAATCCGTCTCTAATCATAGCGTAACGGTACATGAATTTACCTTTCATAGAAATATTCGTTATTCATAGTATTAATTTAACGAAACATGACTTACAGATAGTACGTTCCATATAGTATTCTTTCCACGAACAATGTTTCATAGCAGTAACGTTTCATCGAACGATTCAAGGCGCATAACCTATCCGCATTGCAGTCGGTTTTGTCCTAACAGGTCTTTCTTGGCTTATATAAAAAATAACCTCGAAGATTAAGACGGGAGCATCTTCTAACCTATCCGCATTGCAGTCGCTTTTGTCCTAACAGGTCTTTCTTGGTTAAATTAAAAAATAACCTCGAAGATTAAGACGGGAGCATCTATTAACCTATCTGCATTGCAGTCGGTTTTATCCTAACAGGTCTTTCTTGGCTTATATAAAAAATAACCTCTAAGATTAAGATGGGAGCATCTTCTAACCTATCCGCATTGCAGTCGGTTTTGTCCTAACAGGTCTTTCTTGGCTTAAATAAAAAATTACCTCGAATATTAAGACGGGAGCATCTATTAACCTATCTGCATTGCAGTCGGTTTTATCCTAACAGGTCTTTCTTGGCTTATATAAAAAATAACCTCTAAGATTAAGATGGGAGCATCTTCTAACCTATCCGCATTGCAGTCGGTTTTGTCCTAACAGGTCTTTCCTCGCTTATATAAAAAATAACCTCGAATATTAAGACGGGAGCATCTTCTAACCTATCCGCATTGCAGTCAGTTTTGCCCTAACAGGTCTTTCAAGGCTTATATAAAAATTAATTAATAACCTCGAAGATTAAGACGGGAGCATCTTCTAACCTATCCGCATTGCAGTCGGTTTTTTCCTAACAGGTCTTTCTTGGCTTAAATAAAAAATAACCTCGAAGAATAAGACGGGAGCATCTTCTAACCTATCCTGCAGTCGGTTTTGTCCTAATAGGTCTTTCTTGGCTTAAATAAAAAATAACCTCGAAGATTAAGACGGGAGCATCTTTTAACCTATCCGCATTGCAGTCGGTTTTGTCCTAACAGGTCTTTCTTCGCCTATATAAAAAATAACCTCGAAGATTAAGACGGAAGCATCTTCTAACCTATCCGCATTGCAGTCGGTTTTTTCCTAACAGGTCTTTCTTGGCTTATATAAAAAATAACCTCGAAGATAAGACGGGAGCATCTTCTAACCTATTCGCATTGCAATCGGTTTTGCCCTAACAGGTCTTTCTGGGCTTATATAAAAATTAATAACCTCGAAGATTAAGACGGGAGCATCTTCTAACCTATCCGCATTGCAGTCGGTTTTTCCTAACAGGTCTTTCTTGGCTTAAATAAAAAATAACCTCGAAGATTAAGACGGGAGCATCTTCTAACCTATCCGCATTGCAGTCGGTTTTGTCCTAACAGGTCTTTCTTGGCTTAAATAAAAAATAACCTCGAAGATTAAGACGGGAGCATCTTCTAACCTATCCGCATTGCAGTCGGTTTTGCCCTAACAGGTCTTTCAAGGCTTATATAAAAAGAGTAACCTCAAAGATTAAGGCGGGAGCATCTTCTAACCTATCCGCATTGCAGTCGGTTTTGCCCTAACAGGTCTTTCTGGGCTTATATAAAAAAAATAACCTCGAAGATTAAGACGGGAGCATCTTCTAACCTATTCACATTGCAATCGGTTTTGCCCTAACAGGCCTTTCTGGGCTTATATAAAAATTAATAACCTCGAAGATTAAGACGGGAGCATCTTCTAACCTATCCGCATTGCAGTCGGTTTTTTCCTAACAGGTCTTTCTTGGCTTAAATAAAAAATAACCTCGAAGATTAAGACGGGAGCATCTTCTAACCTATCCGCATTGCAGTCAGTTTTTTCCTAACAGGTCTTTCTTGGCTTAAATAAAAAATTACCTCGAAGATTAAGACGGGAGCATCTATTAACCTATCCGCATTGCAGTCGGTTTTGTCCTAACAGGTCTTTCTTGGCTTATATAAAAAATAACCTCGAAGATTAAGACGGAAGCATCTTCTAACCTATCCGCATTGCAGTCGGTTTTTTCCTAACAGGTCTTTCTTGGCTTAAATAAAAAATAACCTCGAAGATTAAGACGGGAGCATCTTCTAACCTATCCGCATTGCAGTCGGTTTTGTCCTAACAGGTCTTTCTTGGTTTAATTAAAAGATAACCTCGAAGATTAAGACGGGATCGTCTTCTAACCTTTCCGCATTGCAGTCGGTTTTGTCCTAACAGGTCTTTCTTGGCTTATATAAAAAATAACTTCTAAGATTAAGACGGGAGCATTTTCTAACCTATCCGCATTGCAGTCGGTTTTGCCCTAACAGGTCTTTCAAGGCTTATATAAAAAGAGTAACCTCAAAGATTAAGGCGGGAGCATCTTTTAACCTATCCGCATTGCAGTCGGTTTTGTCCTAACAGGTCTTTCTTGGCTTATATAAAAAATAACCTCGAAGATTAAGACGGAAGCATCTTCTAACCTATCCGCATTGCAGTCGGTTTTTTCCTAACAGGTCTTTCTTGGCTTAAATAAAAAATAAACTCAAAGATTAAGACGGAAGCATCTTCTAACCTATCCGCATTGCAGTCGGTTTTGTCCTAACAGGTCTTTCTTGGCTTAAATAAAAAATAACCTCGAAGATTAAGACGGGAGCATCTTCTAACCTATCCGCATTGCAGTCGGTTTTGTCCTAACAGGTCTTTCTTGGCTTATATAAAAAATAACCTCGAAGATTAAGACGGAAGCATCTTCTAACCTATCCGCATTGCAGTCGGTTTTTTCCTAACAGGTCTTTCTTTGCTTAAATAAAAAATAACCTCGAAGATTAAGACGGGAACATCTTCTAACCTATCCGCATTGCAGTCGGTTTTTTCCTAACAGGTCTTTCTTGGCTTAAATAAAAAATAACCTCGAAGATTAAGACGGGAGCATCTTCTCACCTATCCGCATTGCAGTCGGTTTTGTCCTAACAGGTCTTTCTTGGCTTAAATAAAAAATAACCTCGAAGATTAAGACGGGAGCATCTTCTAACCTATCCGCATTGCAGTCGGTTTTGCCCTAACAGGTCTTTCTGGGCTTATATAAAAAAAATAACCTCGAAGATTAAGACGGGAGCATTTTCTAACCTATCCGCATTGCAGTCGGTTTTGCCCTAACAGGTTGTTTTGTACATTTTAGGTTTTGGGTATTTATGTTTTTGAGTACTTTTACACAGTACACCAAGAATCTAGGAAAATTTTAATTTTAGACGTATAATAATAGTAAACAGTGTTGAAATGATGTTCTAAGTAATAAGAATTTTGGGAACTGATACCTTCGTTAAACCGAAATTATACTAAAGGCCATTCGATGAACGCCTACTTCGATGAACGACTACGTCGATGAACAAATAAAATACTGAATTAAAATTCGATGAGTTGATTCTTGTGTAAACGGTAATTCGAGCAAATGTTTGAGCGATCTAACGAAGTTCGATGAATGATTCCTAAGTGATAATAAATTTCTGCGAATAGTGTTATAGGAAACGATAATCGATATAACGATTTTCGGTAAAATAATGGATTCCCGCTTTTATGTAATTTTCATGTCGTATCCAGGTGCCCCAGCATGTTTCCTCTTTTATTCTCGATCGTCCTCAAAAGTAGTCTCTTCTCTCCTATCAAATCCAGAACCTCTGTGTTTCTTTGTCTTTCTGTCCAGCTTATAGCTTCCATTCGCCTCCAACACTACATCTCGAAGGCACTTAGTCTCTCTCTATCTCGTTGAGTTATTGTCCAAGTCTCGCTTCCATACAACTCCTCATACGACTCCCTCTATAGACACCTCATCTCCGTTTCTGATCTGCACCTTATCCAGGTTCTTCAACGCGTTGTGTAACTTCTCTCTGCCGTTTTCTTCCCTTCTATTTCCTCTTCCGTGTTGTCATGTCGTATCAGGTGCCCCAGCATGTTTCCTCTTCTGTTCTCGATCGTCCTCAAAGGAAGTCTCTCACTGACCTTCTCTTTTGCTTGATCTATAAACGCAAGTTTCGATCTTCCCCTGCGTCTCCTCCCCTCTATCTTTCCTTCAATTATGGTTTTTATGTAACTGTCATGTCGTATCAGGTGCCCCAGCATGTTTCCTCTTCTGTTCTCGATCGTCCTCAAAAGTAGTCTCTTCTCTCTTATCAAATTCATTCTGTCCAGCTTATAGCTTCCATTCACCTCCAACACCACATCTCGAACGCACTTAGTCTCTCTCTATCTCGCTGAGTTAATGTCCAAGTCTCGTTTCCATACAACGCTATACTCCAAATGTAGGTCTTAATAAATAAATCGTTTCCTTACGTTTCTAGAAAACTTTGCTTTGAAGATGTGTTTTTTCGCATTGAATGCTTTCTTGGCCATAGCTATTTGGGTGGTGATATCTTGGGTATATCTGGAGTCACAAATTATTATGCTGCCTAAATATTTAAAACTGTCGACTTGTTCTACAGTTGTATCCGTTATGCGTATAGGTCTTATGTCTATATAACAGGCAGTTCGCTTAATTAATAATATATAATTTACACCGGACTTCACTTGACCAATCCAGACGATATTAATACCTGATGGAGCACACATACTCACTCTTGAACCTTTACCTCGCCAAAGGCACCTTTGTTTGGACCATTCCACTAATAAAAACATATTTAAATGGTTTCATATTTGTTATAATAATAATAATTAATGAGCTCTTTATATTAGAACAGACATCTTTATTGGCAGTTATTTTTCCAAGACATTGTTTCTAGGTTACAAGACATAGAGTAAAAAGTATTCCATTGTCTATCGGTATTTATACAAACTTTAACAATATTAATTGAGCAAGCCGCCTCTCGCGATCGAATCACGTGACAGATTACTTATTAATGCATGACTATTCCAAAAGAAAATAATACATGATGGAGCACACATACTCACTCTTTAATCTTTACCTCGCCAAAGGCACCTTTGTTTCGACCATTCCACTAATAAAACATATTTAAATAGTTTTATATTAACTGAGCAAGCCGCCTGTCGCGATCGAATCACGTAACAAATTACTGTAATTATTGGTTAGTTTGTACCACGACGCGTGATTCGATCCTAACAAACAAAAATATCAAACTTGACAATTTCAAATTGTATGAAATGAAACACTGACTTATAATAAAAAAAAGCACGTTCTATACAATATGAAATAATCGAAAAAAAAAAACTCGCAATATGTCAAGCCTTAATAATATTGTACCTACCTATTAAGAATTAAAGAAATAGTATATTGTAATTTTTTCTATTTTCATTACTATTTTTAGTTAATTTCTTGACTGTAAAGCGATAAATTTGCCGTTTTCATCTGTGAAAAATGAAACCCTGAATCACATCTTGAAGATCTACAATGTACGTGAATTCCAATTTTAGACGAAAACATTGAAATTTTATCTGATACAGCCAGCAATCCATCAGAGAATATTATTTTTCATCACCAAATTTGTACAAAACAAGCATGCCATGATGTTTGATTGCAAAATTGATATTGAGACCATGCTATAACTGAACACTTACAACTTCATCAGTAGGTATTACATAAGTGTTACTGATAATTTAACACTATTTATATGAAGATAAGCTGCGATGTTAATTCATGAATGATATTCATCGTAATTTGCACCTGAAGAAAACTTTGTATAAGGAAAGTATCTTCTTTTTCGTCGTTACACTCGTGACAGAGTCGTCGTGGCCGTCATGCTTTGGGTGGCGATCTTTACCATCCGGCGACATTCTTCTCACAGCTCCACGCCTGGCGCTTTCGTCCAACGAGCAGTTTAATGTGGCCTTAATATATATGGTCTATCCACCTCATGGGGAACCTACTACGTGGTTTCGTGCCCTCAACTCTGCACTGTACCACAAGCCGTTCAATCGACAGATCTTCACGTCGTGACACATCACCGAAGAATGTCAGAACCTTTGACTATACCGCAGTGGAAAAACGCTGTTTTATTTGGAGCTCTTGAAAAATGAGAAAGTCGTCTATCGTTTTATCTGACTTGCATGGATTTCATTGTACCAACTTACTGCAATCAACATCAATGTTGGAATCATCTGTTAATTGAATAAATTTAATTTAAATCAAGACCAATTAACATGCCTGAATACAAATGTAAGTCTTTTCTACGGGACCTTCATTCATTAAATGAACAAGAAACAAGAAAATAAAAACGAAGTCAGATGTAAAACGGCAAATGTACGAATTCATTGTTATTATTAGATATAATTTTAATCAGACTTATGTTTACTGTCTACGTTGTGATAATTAAATTACAATATAAATATAGGTATTTTTTATTATTGTATGCACAATGCTAACTGATATTAATGAAAATGTATCGCAAAAACTGCTAACTACGTTTGAGAAGAAAGAAGAAACCACATCTCACCAATTCCAACATCTTAAACACAAGCATACACCAAGAAAGTTCGACTGAAAACTCAATGAAAAAATTATAGCAATACTAACCCAACATAAAAAAAACAGAAACGTAAAAAAAGAAATACGTTTATATACGCTAAAAAAAAAGATGCGTTAATCGTTAAAAAAACATTTATAAAACGCAAAAAGAATAGTGCGTAAAACGCAAAAAAAAATGATGCGTTCATCGCAAAAAAAGCAATGCGAATTATGATGATATCATTATTAGTTAAGTTTATCACATGTATATTAAACATGCATATTCTAACTTGACATATTCCGAGATATATATAGTAGGTTCATTAACTTTTTCAACTGAGTAATTATTTAAACAAATATTGAAATACCGTTTAGGTACAGACTTGGTTTGTCATTTTATTAGACCGCCCTATATTGCATACTCTTAATTAAATAGTACCTATTTCGCCCGTGAGCAAAATATATGTACTGATTAATGCAGTATTATGCATCGCGACTTGTAAATCATTTTATTATAAGATGAATATTTGTCTTTACTAATAACGTTCCATATGATGTACACAATGTTAAACTATTACCAATATCTGTAGGTATTTTTCAAGTAATATATATACAACTTTAAAGTTGGTGATCTATAACCAAATAGTATTTTAAAACAAATTTTAACAAAGTATCAAAAATTCATTATGGATTAAACATCTCTTAATAAGAGTTTTTAAGAAATACTACACCATTAGTTCCATTTCACAACAAGCGATTTGATAAGAACAATTATCTTAACAACTTTAACGACATCTTAGTGATATATGCACAATACACATATATGTATAATAAAATTGTATTCGTTCGTAATCTTCATCATCAGTTTTATTTTACAAAATGATAACATCCGAGAGTTATGATTTAAATGAATACAGGAAATATAAAGTTGCTATATATGTAAAAAAATATTAAAGTATATAAAATATGCATATAATGCTTATAGGTTTTATAAAATTTAATCCAACTTAATATTTATATTCATTACATTCAACTAACCTATCACGAACCAAACAACCAACCAACGAACGTATAATTTGTTTATTTTTTTTACAAAGTCAATTAATAGTATTAATTAAGAAACTGTCTACCTGTCCGTTAAGTTCGATTCTAATTATGTGAAGTTAATCTCTCGCTCGTCCGAAGATTTGGAAGATTCGAAGACTACATTAGTTATCTTAAAGTCAATAACTAATATTTTGAACATTATAATGTAAAATTTTAAGTTCACATAATTATACGTAATTTAACGAAACAAAAGTGATGTGCTTACTGAAATTATTGCTTTGTGTTGTCTGCCCTCATTTTATTTGTTATATATTTAAAAACGTACAATTGAAAAAACGAGCCGCATTATAAAATACGCGCACAGTACGCGCACAGTTGCGCCCTACGTTTATTGCAAGTCAGGACATACTAATTGCAAGTAAGTGCATCGCAACTCGTGGAAATAGTTTTAAAAGGAAATCAATTTGTTTAGCCAGTAAATATAAGATAAAAAAAATATCATAAAGGTCGTATTTTTATCGCATTTTAAATTACCTATGAACATTAACAACCTTTAAATTTTGCCTATTGTTCTAATTTCAATGAAAAGCTCCCCTACTTTTTCAAATAATATATACAGATTAACGTATTGCTGCATTCACACAGACAATAACAATAATATTGAAATTGATACATTAAACGCAAATTTTTAAAATAACTTTCACATTTCTACTTTATTGTCACGCGTTCCGTCTTTTACCCGAAAATTGAATATCTTTTACATTTTTTTTTTACATATTCTGTTATATTATATATATATTTTAAGTTAATTCTCAATCTTCTACGTGTTTATTGTTTTGGTAGTGTTAGTGGAAGCGATCGTCAACAATCTAACAGCACTCCCCGTTGGCTATACATTGGAACCTCTTGTATTCGTGTGGCTCGCAAAAGGGTCGAGCAGCGGCAAAGTCGGCCAACTCGCACCCCTCGGTCGACCTGTGTGCTGTGCGGCGTGTAGCACTCGCCTTTGCGAATCCCTCCTTCGGAGTCACTCTTCCCGTGGTACGTCGGCATTCGGTGTTGACATTTCATTCCTCTTCCGACAGCCACACGTGTGTTCTATCCTCGGTCTTACGATCGAATTTTCTATTAAACGGATCATCTATCATCTTAAAAAATCATGCGGCTTTTGCTGCATTATCTCTTAGGATGATGACCGTCGCATTAATCTCAATTCATATAGTAACCGACTGCTCTCTTTCAATGTCGGATATATTATTGAGCGATATGTGTCTCTAGGCCACACTGTCCACATTGCCAGTTCAGGTACCTATTTATAAGTTGTAATTGGTTAGATTTATTGATAATACTTATATATCTGTAGATTTCCATATATTCACTGCGAGCATTATTCTCCCATAGCAATTATAAGTGGATTGTCAGGAGCAGTGTTTTTTTTTTATTTCAGTCATTCGGGCGGAGGCGAGTCCAAGGCAATACAGATTTGCAACCGGTTGCGAATTGCATTGGGTTTGCATCTATTTTAACTACTAGGACGTTATAACATTCTGGTAGTTAATTTGGCGAATGGCTTTGAGGAGTAGTTCACAGTTGCAATGATCCCTCAAGCAAGACTGATTGATTTACCTTCCCGTGGTTGCCGCCTGTTACCTACATGTTTCCATATCGAATTGAAAACATGTTAGAACTAAAACAATCAGTCGTTCTTTCATCTCTAATAACCTTTTAGTTTTTAGATAATCTCTTGGATAGATTGAATTTTACATTTAGCGACAGATATCCATTGGCATCACACAACCACGGCCGTTGCGTCCGTTCCAGTCTGCGAAAAGATCACGCCCAACCCCGCAGCTTTTTATACGTGCTCGGAAATATCATTAAATATGTAAGTAGATTAAAATGTTTCTATTCTGTTACATATATATTCCTCTTTTTGTAAAGTAATGTTATTGCAAATAATAATCGGTAACTTTTTTACTATACATACAACTATAACCACGTCGACCGACATCGCACACCAAACAATATCGACTTCGACAGACATCAATGCATGAAATCATCTAATATTACTTCTTAAAAAAAAAACTTTGGAAGTACGTATACTTAAATATGTGTATTATTTTTTACAATTAGCATCATAACTATTTAGGTGGATCAAAAGAAATGCTCCAACCTTTAATTGTTCCTAATAAAATTATCGCTCACCCGAGAGCCGCTCTCGTGTTCGAGTAGGTGGGTCAGAAACCATGTCTCAAGCTTAAATGGGCCTTGTACAAATTATCGCTCACCCGAGAGCCCAACGACTTCGCGTGGTTCAATTGGACCACATAAAGACACGATGCACTCTAATGGAACGCTTCGAACCTTCGGCCCTATTAGACTTGTGAGTCTAAAGAATCACGGACGCGTTGCCGACTCTTTATTGTCTTGGAGATTCGTTGTACCTGTAGACAGTTTGGGACATATGCAAAACCCTATTATTTTTACAGAAACGCTGAGCAAATACAAATTTACTGCATTCCTCGCGATCGCCTCCTTATTACGCCGAGAACAGAATCAACCTGTAGCAACGTATTTTTTTGTAAGTAATGTAAAATGTTTGTTTTTATTAGTTTTTATAAGAAATATATTTCAGTGCTTATCAAAAAAATAAGGGATTTTGATGTGCAATTTAGTATTTTAGTTGTAGAAATCAGCTCACCATTTCTTTGTAAATCTAATACAAAATCTGTCGATATTAATTGCTTACAGCTATTATATTTTTATTATGTTACAATTACAGAATATCACAAATACGATCGCGCCACCGGTTTCCGCGAACAACACGCTTCGCCTTGCTGCTGCTTACTCTATGTATGAACCCAGGAACAAAAATAAATAACAGGTATGTAAATAAAAAACCGGCCGAGTGCGAGTCGGCCTCACACATTATCTATAAAAACGGCAAAAAAATCAAGTTTGTTGTATGGTTGCCCCCTTAAATATTTATTTTATTCTTTTTTTAATATTTGTTGTTATAGCGGCAACAGATATACATCAACTGTCATAAAAAAATTAAGTTGTAATCATCATAATCTTCGAGGTTATTTTTTTTTTTCAAAAGCCCAGAAAAACCTTCTGTGACAAAAACGACTCTAACACGGATAGGTTAGAAGATTAAGACGGGAGCTGAAGCGTAGCGAAGCTCCCGTCCTAATCTTCGAGGTTATTTTTTTTTATAAAAGCCCAGAAAGACGTGTTGGGCCTAAATCGACTCTAACGCGGATAAGTTAGAAGGTTAAGACGGGAGCTGAAGCGAAGTAAAATACAGTCGTTCCTAAGATACTGATGTAGCGTAAATTAAAATTGAATCATTTTGAATGTATAGGCACCGCCTATACATTCAACCCGCCACTGCAAACTAATAATTATAATTTTATTTTGACAGGAATGCCTGACGCCTGCCTCAACGACGTTCGCACATCAAACAGAATCAACCTCTACAAGCATCACCTAATGCTAATCTACATTGTAAGTGCCAAATCAGAACTATATATTTTTTACCTACATATTTTTTTACTACAATTATAGAAAATTAAGCAGAAGATTTAACAATAGACTCTAAAAGAATCACAAGCGCGTTACCAACCCTTTATTGACTTGGACATTCGTTATACCTATTGACATCCAGCCTGTGACATATTGATATCACGCACTCGCAACAAAGCGTATGCATTTTCGAGAGCTCTGTCGACCTTAATCACACTACTGGGAACACAACACCACAACTTTTATTATGGCTGTGCGGTCTTCTTTTGGCGGAGATACTTTCGCAGACGATGTGCTCTAAGGCGGTTGTCGCACTGATGCGGTTTTCACACGACGATGCGGTGTGCGAGCGAGACATCGCTATGCATATCTATAACGGTCTGCACACGGCACCGCCGTCCAGATACCGGATCAGTGTGACAACCAACTAAATAGAACCGACAGAACTCCATTGGCATTGCACAACCATGCCCGCTTTACGTTCTTCTCAGTCATTGAAAAGAACACGCCCAGCTTCGCAAATTGCTGGAAGTGCTCAGAAACATCATTTAATAAATAAAATGTTTCTACTCTATTACATATTCCTCTCGTATGTAGCATTTACGAATATGGTTATGGTTATGGTTGTGGACTCCTTTTTCCGCACTTAGTCCGTGTAGGTCGGACCATTGTGCGTGGATGAATACCAGCTAGGGATCTAGCCAGCCTAACTCCGACCAGAAGCGCAGGATTCTCCTGGTGTCACCACAGGCTTCTCGGAGTGACCTCGGTGTGTTGAGGATTTGAGTCCGTTGTGCAGCTACACCTTCGCATTCCAGGATGACGTGGGGGGCTGTTTCATCGGCCGACAGGCATCCCCTGCATAGGGGGCTGTCGGTCGTACCTAGAACATATAAATGTTTGTTGAGTGGGCAATGTCCAGTGATAATGCCTACGATTATACGTAGTGACGCTCTGTTGAGAGAGAGCAGACGCCTAGTAAGGCGTGCATCCGGGTGTGGTATTGTTTCCCGGGATTGTCTGCATGTACTGGTATTTGTCCATTGATCGGCGTGTTGTTTTGATGTTCTGAGACGTAGCCATGACCTCAGCTGGTTAAAAGGTAGTGGGAGTATTGGGTTAGGGCCAACCGTAGGTCGACTAGATCCTCTTCTAGCCAGCTCGTCTGCTACGTCGTTTCCTAGAGAGCCGCTGTGCCCTTTTATCCATTGTAGGGTGACAATGTTTGTCCTCCCTATTACCTCCAGGGCTAGGTGGCACTCTAGTATGAGCCCAGACTGGATGAGGTTGCTGTCTAGGGCTTGTAGTACTGCAGCGCTGTCGGACACTATGCGTATCTTTTGGTTATTGATACTCCTCCTAGCTACTGCCTTGGCGGCCTGTGTAATGGCTATACATTCGCATTGGTATATGGAACTGTATTCGCCTAAGGCTATTGATATATTAATGTTTATCTCGGGTGAATACACGCCTGCGCCCGATCCTGTCTTTGTTTTAGAGCCATCGGTATAAATACGCAGTTCCTGTATTCCGGACCGATCGTGTAGTTCTTCAACCAGTTTAATTGTATAACTTTTGTTGAAGACGTGTTGCTTGGGTACCTTGTCGTTAGGAGCGGCTATCAGTGGTTGGTAGGTGATAGCTTCCTTGAGGATTTCGGCATGGGCCCCGTTAGATACACCCCAGAGGTTGAGTGATTTACGAATAATGATCATTAACTTTATTTTTACAGAAACGCCGCGCTATCAACTGTAACCACGACGCCCGACATCGACATCGCACACCAGACAAAATCGACTTCTACAAGCGTAAATGAAATCATCTATAATCTCACACAGCATATCTTGAAAGTACGTAGACTTAAATAATTGTACAGTTCTGCACAATAAATATATTTACGATTTTCGACCTCAATTCTAAGAAATAAACTCAATATTGTATACATGTTTATGATGCCGAGTGAGTGACATAACATACTTCAAAAGAATCACAGGCGCGTTGCCAACCCTTCATTAACTTGGAGATTCATTGTACCTATTAACAGCTAGGGACATGTGCAAATCCCACACTCTTAACACGGCGCATTCTCGAGAGCTTTCGCGAGCTTGCTCACCACCAGCAACACAACACCACATACTTGTATTATAGCTGCGGTCATCTTTAAAAACGGCGGAGGTACTTGTCCAATTGTAAAGTGCTCCAAATACAACATCTCTCTCATTGCAAGTAATATTCTATAAACGATACATAACACTCCTTTCACAGGAGTAGTGGCTATAGGCAATAAACAATTGTTGTATGATATTTAAGCATTACTTAATTTTTACAGAGACGATAAACATTCAACTACAAAATATACCGCATGCGAGACACCTCACGGCGACGCCCAGAGCAGAATCAACCGCTTCAAACATAAGAAAAACCAATCAAGACCTAAAGCAACGTATTTTGTAAGTAATCATATAAAATATAGATATACATTTTATTATATTATACCTAAACACCGAGATATACGCCGCCCCCGACCATCGTTATCAATGGACCCTTGCAACAATTAAATTTACCCTAAAATGCAAATTTCTCTGTTTTTTTTTTTATAACGACGGTGACAAACAAGTATACGGGTTCACCTAATGGTAAGCAGACACCGCAGCCTATAGACGTCCGCAAGGAAACACATGCGCGTTGCCGACCTTTCATAATATTTGAGGATGCAATGTGACTTTGCTTAAGAGCTTTTAGCATCATTAAAAAGTACACTTTTGAATAGATTTTTACTTCACGTCAACTACTCTTAACTATATATAACATCCTTGTAAATAAGAGGATGTACAGGTATTCTATTCTGATACCACATGGGGTATTCCAATAACATGAAATATACATACTGAATCATATCGAAATTAACATATTAACGGGGGGACTAGGGGGTGATGAATTTAATAAATAACCTATATATTCTTATTCTTTTCAGAATGAACATCGATTGGCTCGACTGCCACGCAGCCTTCACTTCACTAACCTGTGAACTCGGCCAGCCTCACCGTCTACCCAAGATTTATTAATATCTAATTCAATTTGTACTTGATAAATATTTTACCCGTTTATCGTTTTGTTTAATAAATATGTATGCAATTAATCGTTTTCATTTGTTACTTATTGATATTTATGTAAACATGATTATACATACCGAATAATGCCTGATTTTGGTATATATAAACGTATTTACACAAATCTCATTAACTGCTTTTATAAACAAATAGGCCTTTCAGTAAAATCCACCTCACCACCTTCAAGCATTTGTTTCATAATACAATATAATACTGGTTTATTTTACTAATAAGGGACTTTTTGTACACTTCATATATCATAAAACTCTAGCACTCCGCCTAACACCATAGGTTTTATGTGAGTGTTTTTAAAGCAATATAATTTAAAAGCTTTTCATAAAACACTGACTGCGCACCAAAAAATACTAATATCCGCAAAACAAATGTTAATTGCACATCACAGTTGCTCACTTTGATATGAAATTAATATTTTACCCTGCAAATAAGCAGGTTGTTAGGTTTTTTTTTTATATGCCTTGAAATAGAAGCCGTTTTTAAAACAAAACGTTTTAACAGACACGACCATGAAATCTATTATACTAACTACGCAATGCCATCAATAATCAACAAGTATAATTGCATTCTTGGTAGCCAAGCATTATTAGCTAAAACCATAAATAAAATGAATATAACGGTACCTCTATTAACTTAGAGCGACACATTCGTCTATCAAATACAGGGCTGCTGCGCATATTAGTCATGGTTTTGTGCATTTCGAATATAAGATGACATAGGCTCTGGGCTCCTATAAATGCCATCACCGGCTTACAGTGTCACGTCGTACACTGCGTCACAATGCATGCTAAAGAGATGTACTGTTATGGTCTGTCAGGGCCTAACAGTACAGTACTTCTCTTCTCTTCTTCATCTTTTCTCTACCATTATAAAGACACACCTACATTGAAGCTATACCTACTTATTACACAATTCACAGATGGAAGAAATAAATTCCATCGCTTAAGGAATTAATTCCAGTCAACAATTGAACAGCGAATTTTAATAATGTTGAATTTTACGCTATTCATTGATCGTAAACGTCGCTATTTATAATGCCATTAGCTTGAAATTGTTATAGCAATGTATGGTAGGTATTTTGTTTTCTAGGCAATACTTGCAACTGAATTTTAGCACCGTTATCCTCAACCTACTGAACTGATATTTAGAATATTTGTACAAATTAGATGAAGATGCAATATTAGGGGTGTCATCGAACTGTTCTGATGATGAAAACAGAAAAGGTGACCATAGCAACTCCCTAATTATACAAGATAAACCCATCGTGTTTGGACTCATTGGAGCCGCCTTTTAACGCCCATACGGTCATCCCCTCACCCTCACACTTTCACAAGAAAGACAAGAGTGCAACTTCCGCCTCGCAAATCTCTCCCGCTCTCCGCTTCCCATTGCAGATTTTTAAATCTCCAAACTCCCTCCTCTCTCCATGACAAACTCGCCCCTCCCCTCCCCCTCCCCTCTCAGACGTTAAGTCCAAGTACGAGCAAAAAACAAAACAGAAAAGAAGAGAGCACAGAGTACCGCGGGGCGCTCGCGCCCCGCGCACCACGCGAAAAACTAGTTAATACTATATAAATTAATACTATATAAAGCTGCAATACGACTCATTTCTCATTCATATGGTTGTTCTCCCAGAAGGAGGTCGAATCCGATATAGAAATGTAGGGGAAAAGTAGAGAGGGTGCCGACGTGACCCCCAGAAAAATCCGACTTTCGAGCTACGTGGGAAAACGAAAAAGTTGGACACCTGCCCGCCGAAACGGTGCCAGATGGGTGGGGGGTGCTCGACCAAATGTCATAGGGAACCGCGAGCGATTTGGTGGGGTGACATTTTTTTTGCCAAAAAATGACTTTTTTTTTTGGCCAAATTTTCAAAATGGTCGGAGAGAGCTAAAAGTCGAAACGTAGGTAGATATGGGTCCCCGGATCCCAAAAAAAAGTTTTTTTTTTTCTAGCGCCAAAAAAAAATTTGTATGGAAAACCGAAACGGTGCGAGATAGGTATGAGGTGCTCGACCAAATGTCATAGGGAACTGCCGGGCGAAAAAAATTGCACTAAAATTTTTGCCAAAAAGTCAAATTTTTTTTTTGGCCAAAATTGAAAATGGTCCGAGCGCGCTGAAACTTGGTATGTGGGGAGATATGGATCCCCGGATTCCAAAAAAAGTTTTTTTTTTCTAGCTCTAAAAAAAATTTGTATGGAAAATGTAAACGGTGCGAGATAGGTATGAGGTGCTCGACCAAATGTCATAGGGAACTGCCGGGTGAAAAAAACTGCATTAAAATTTTTGCCAAAAAGTGAAATTTTTTTTTTGGCCAAAATTGAAAATGGTCCGAGCGCGCTGAGATTTGGCATGCGGGGACTCGGGGGGCCCAAAAATATATAAAAGAAAAAAAAATTTGGAAAAATCCAAAATGGCGGCCTCCAGGGGCAAAACCAATTTCCGAGTAGTTTTTGCGAGCCCGAAGGGCGAGCTTCAGGCCGCGAGGCCGCAGGCCGAGCCCGGCGGAGGGCCGAAGGCCCGGAGCCTCCATAAGAGTGCCCGGGCACGTCCCCCCCCCTCAAATTTTTGGCGAGGCCGAAGGCCGAGCTGCGGGAGCCCCGAACAAAGGAAAATCCTATATAAGTACAAGGTTTCGCGAGCCCGAAGGGCGAGCTTCAGGCCGCGAGGCCGCAGGCCGAGCTCGGCGGAGGGCCGGAGGCCCGGAGCCTCACCCCGAGTGCCCAAGCGAGTCCCCCCCAAGTAATTTTGCGAGGCCGAAGGCCGAGCTGCGGGAGGAAGGGGTTGCTCAACTATTCATATGGCCCGTGTAACTTACAAGCGAACCTGAGGGCCGCTAGCGGCCCTCAGGTGAGCGGCGAGGCCGAGCGAGGCCGAAGGCCGAGCTCCGCGTAGGGCCGAAGGCCCGGAGCGTCCCATCAGAGCGCGCTCTCCACGCGAGCCCGAGGGCCGCTTGCGGCCCGAAGGGCGAGCCCACGCGGACACTCGCTACTTCCGTCACTCTTACAAGCGAAACCTGAGGGCCTAAGGCCCTCAGGTGAGCGGCGAGGCCGAGCGAGGCCGAAGGCCGAGCTCCGCGTAGGGCCGAAGGCCCGGAGCGTCCCATCAGAGTGCGCTCTCCACGCGAGCCCGAGGGCCGCTTGCGGCCCGAAGGGCGAGCCCACGCGGACACTTCCTATTCCCGTCACTCTTACAAGCGAAACCTGAGGGCCGAAGGCCCTCAGGTGAGCGGCGAGGCCAAGCGAGGCCGAAGGCCGAGCTCCGCGTAGGGCCGAAGGCCCGGAGCGTCCCATTAGAGCGCAGTCTCACTCACTACTCCCGTCATTCTTACAAGCGAAACCTGAGGGCCGAAGGCCCTCAGGTGAGCGGCAAGGCTAAGCGAGGCCGAAGGCCGAGCTCCGCGTAGGGCCGAAGGCCCGAAGCGTCCCATTAGAGCGCGCTCTCCGCGCGAGCCCGAGGGCCGCTTGCAGAAGTCAAACCGAGTGCAATTCCCGCCTCGCAAATCTCTCTCCCGCTCTCCGCTTCCCATTGCAGATTTTGAATCTCCGACTCCTCTCTCAAACTCGCCCCTACCCTCCCCCTCCCCTCTCCGACGTAAAGTCCAAGTACGAGCAAAAACCAAAACAGAAAACAAGAGAGCACAGAGTGCCGCGGGGCGCTCGCGCCCCGCGCACCACGCGAAAAACTAGTTAATACTATATAAAGCTGCAATACCACTGATTTCTCACGTATAGAATTGTTCTCCCAGAAGGAGCACTCCTGGGTACAGATGATGTATGGAAAAAGTGTGCGGTCTACCTCCGTGACCTCCAGAAAAATCTGACTTTCGAGCTACGTGGGAAAACTAAAAAGTTGGAGACCTGCCTGCGAAAACGGTGCCAGATAGGCGGGGGGTGCTCGACCAAATATCATAGGGAACCGCAAGCGATTTGGTGGGGTGACATTTTTTTTGCCAAAAAATGACTTTTTTTTTGGCCAAATTTTCAAAATGGTCGGAGAGAGCTAAAAGTCGAAATATAGGTAGATATGGGTCCCTGGATCACAAAAAAAGTTTTTTTTTTTTTCTAGCGCCAAAAAAAAAATTGTATGGAAAACCGAAACGGTGCGAGATAGGTATGAGGTGCTCGACCAAATGTCATAGGGAACTGCCGGGCAAAAGAAACTGCATTAAAATTTTTGCCAAAAAATGAAATTTTTTTTTTGGCAAAAATTCAAAATGGTCGGTGCGCGCTGAGATTTTGCATGCGGAGAGATACCGGTCCCCTGATTCCAAAAGTGGAAAAAATTTTTTCGTAGCTCGAAAAAAAATTTGTATGGGAAATTGTTTGGCCCCCCCTAAAAGCCAAACGGTGAGAGATGGGTAGGAGGTGCTCGACCAAATGTCGTAGGGAATTGCCGGGTGAAAAAAACTGCATTAAAATTTTTGCCAAAAAATGAAATTTTTTTTTTGGCCAAAATTCAAAATGGTCCGAGCGCGTTGAGATTTGGCATGCGGGGACTCGGCGGGCCCAAGAATATACAAAAGAAAAAAAATTTTGGAAAAATCCAAAATGGCGGCCTCCAGGGGCAAAACAATTTCCGAGCAGTTTTTGCGAGCCCGAAGGGCGAGCTTCAGGCCGCGAGGCCGCAGGCCGAGCCCGGCGGAGGGCCGAAGGCCCGGAGCCTCCATAAGAGTGCCCGGGCACGTCCCCCCCCTCAAATTTTTGGCGAGGCCGAAGGCCGAGCTGCGGGAGCCCCGAACAAAGGAAAATCCTATATAAGTACAAGGTTTCGCGAGCCCGAAGGGCGAGCTTCAGGCCGCGAGGCTGCAGGCCGAGCTCGGCGGAGGGCCGAAGGCCCGGAGCCTCACCCCGAGTGCCCAAGCAAGCCCCCCCCCAAGTAATTTTGCGAGGCCGAAGGCCGAGCTGCGGGAGGAAGGGGTTGCTCAACTATTCATATGCCCCGTGTAACTTACAAGCGAACCTGAGGGCCGCTTGCGGCCCTCAGGTGAGCGGCGAGGCCGAGCGAGGCCGAAGGCCGAGCTCCGCGTAGGGCCGAAGGCCCGAAGCGTCCCATCAGAGCGCGCTCTCCACGCGAGCCCGAGGGCCGCTTGCGGCCCGAAGGGCGAGCCCACGCGGACACTCCCTATTCCCGTCACTCTTACAAGCGAAACCTGAGGGCCGAAGGCCCTCAGGTGAGCGGCGAGGCCAAGCGAGGCCGAAGGCCGAGCTCCGCGTAGGGCCGAAGGCCCGGAGCGTCCCATCAGAGCGCGCTCTTCGTCATTATGAGATTCTAACGAAACACAAAACGGCGAGCGTCAGTTTTTATGAGACTACAGCTTTAAAATCTATGAAATGACAATTGCTTCAACCAAAGTACGCGAACTCGAGGGCCGGAGGCCCTCGGGTGAGCGTAAGCCTTTGCGAAATCTATGGATATTGTTTATTTATTTATGGCAGTTTCTTCAACCAACTTTTTACGAGACTACAAGCTTAAAAAATTATGAGAATTGTGTCAACCAAAATACGCGAACTCGAGGGCCGGAGGCCCTCGGGTGAGCGTCAGTCTTTACGAGACTACAGCTTTAAAATGTATGATGTATGACAATTGCTTCAACCAAATTATAAGAACTCGAAGGCGTTCTTTTGAACTAATTCATTCCATTTTTTTTTTCATGTAAAATAAAGGAGGTTTCGGGACGCTACCCTTTTTTTTCTAACGCTGGAAAATGCTTTATGCATACGTTCCCCCTGGTGGTAGGCACGGTGATGTGGGATTTCTGATCATCGTCAATTTACCCACTAAAAACCAGTGGCTTCCCCTCATCGCCTATGTGAGACGCCGCAGGATTCGCTTGCGCATGCCACCGCTGACTCGGCTTATGCCCGCATCGAAGCGAGCTCAGGCCCTACAAGGTTGTTGCCTTGCCTCGGCAACCGTCGACAATTGAGCCAGTTAGATGATTCAGTGGTAGGGCCCCCCCCAGCCCCTACCAGTGGCTCACTGGGGTGGAGGGAGAAGATGAGCGTATAGTTGCTTTCTCTCTCCAACCCGTCGTCTTTGGAGTGGATTCGCGAGGGGATCGTCCTCGCGCGCCCGCTCCGCTGCCTCCTTCTGCGTGATATCGTCCTCGCAGAAGGTGGCCATTGCCTCCCAGCACCTCTCACTGTGGAGCAGCGCGTTTACGATCGCCCCAGGCCGCACACTCCAACAATGTGTGGAGCGCCGTATCCTGTGGCGCGCCACACTCATGGCAGACGGGTGACTCCTGTCGACCTGCCACTCGGTGGAGGTATTCGCCGAAACACCCGTGTCCGGTAGGACAGAGTCCCGTGCCGCCGAGTAACCCAGCGAGTCAGATGAGGACGGACCGCCTCCACCATCATTAAACTGGCCACTGGGTACTCCAAATCTTCCGCCCACTTACAAAGTAAGGCAGCATATGCTGTTACTCTGACCCGATTTATATGATCGGGTTCGGGTTTTTCTCCCCTTCCCCGCATGTCCGCACGATACCGGTACACTTGAGCGAGCACCTCCGCCTGGAGTTCCCAGGGGGGGACTGCTGCCAGAAGTGTGGCCGCCGTCCATGATAACGTGCGATACCCTCGGACCGCCCACACTGCTATAACCCTCTGCGCTCTCCGCGATAAAGGTTTGTTTTGAGCAGTGAGGGCGTCTACCCATACGGAGGCACCGTAAAGTGCCATACTCTCTATTACCCCAGAGTAAAGGCGTCTGCAGGACGAGTTAGGCCCCCCTACATTGGGCAATAGCCGTCCAAGTGCCGCTGCAGCCCTCACCAATTTTGGAGCCAGTTGCGTAAGGTGTGCCCTGAAATTCCACCGTCCGTCCAGCACTAGACCCAAGTACTTCATTTGAGTCCTGACCGGAATCGCTTGCCCGTACAATGTAATGGCCGCTGCCCTCGGAGGACCTCTTCGAAGGCCATGGAACAGAGCTCCCCCAGCCCAGTAGCTGGATCCTCTGAACAACAAGCGTCCTCATGATCAGACTCAAACGCGAGGCCTCCTCATATGTGTTCCCCCGGCACGTTACCAGTGTGTCGTCCGCGTAGCAAATCACACCTGCACCAGGCAGGAGCGGAGCGCACAATAACCAGTCGAAGCCTACGTTCCACAAGATGGGACCCAGCACTGAGCCCTGTGGTACGCCGCATCCAACTCTTCGCTGGTGTAGCTCCTCATCTTTACCGCTCCACATTAGACTCCTGTCCTGGAGGACGCTACCCTGGGGAATACTGACTGCGATAAATTGAAATAATTGCGAACATTTCCTATAATGTTAATACTGTACGATATCATTACATGGTTTAGGTGCTTTCGGAAGATAATAGACAGGAAACAATGATTAGATCGTTATTACAATATAATATTACTTACGAACTTAAAAAAATGGAACATACATTTTAACTGACTTTAACTACTACTACTAACTGACTTTGGAACCAGCAGTTCCATGGTGTGATTGGTGTGAGAACCAATGACACTTAACCTGGTATTAATAAATTTAATATATTATTTTTTGCAACCTACTACAAAAACCGGCACAATTAACTATGATTCACAGTAGTTTCATTGTCCGGTGACTAAGTAATTTCGCCATTTCGTTGGTGTTATTATACTACCTATACAATTTTTATGGATATGTCGGATGTCGGTACACGGCCGAATGTCTTGGGAGCATCCCATTTTCCTATCCTCCTTGCGATCTCGATTCTAGCAAGAAACATCTTATCTAAGTGTAAATCTAAGCCCTATAATATAACTGATTTGATGATAGTATATAAATAGTAGCTATTAAGTAAGTATAACATGGATAATCTGGCTCGAGTAAGACGATTTATGTGACGATGAGTATATCAACACTGCACAATCACGGTACAAACCTTGGGGCGGCCAGTACTATACATTGGTACATGTATTTCAATTCAATATATATGTTTAATCCAGTCATGTACTATGATTAATATTTGTTGATTTTGGTGTATGTACATCCTATAGATTGTTGTCACACGAATGTCTATATACATTTTCTAAAAAAAAGAATGTTTCACATACCCATATTTCGTCTACTATGTCATTTCTGTTTTGGATAAGTATTTAATTGGATTAAGTAGTTTAATTACATTTGAATTGGTATGAAATGAACATTGAAATTGTTTAAGCCAATAAAGAAAAAACTTGAATACAAAGATTTTTATTGAAATCCACAATATTTTTATCACCATATAACAGAGGTATATAAATAAATAAATATAAATATAAATATTAGAGGACAACCTTACACAAATCGAACTAGCCCCACAGTAAGCTCAAGGCTTGTGTTATGGGTACTAGACGACGATATATTTAATAGATATAAATACTTAAATACATAGAAAACATCCAAGACTCAGAAACAAATATCTTATTATTATTATAGTTTTTGACATGTAATATGAAAAATATATTCGAACATTCAATAATTGGTATTGTTATAAATGAATATTTTTTCATCAACACTCAAAAACCGTTGGCGGTGAAATATTTCCACATGAATTATTCCTATATGAAATGTGGAAAGACAAACAATCCGTGACAGATTACATTAAAGCCACATTTGGCGGTTCAGTTTGTATAGTATCAGCTAAGCTGTAACAAGTAAGTAACATATACTTTTTAACACTCCTGATCAACATGAGATGAACGCGAGTGAGGCAGTGGCGCAAGCATAACAAGTGAAAAATAGTACATGTGAATCCTGTCCTATCAAATCAGGAAATATATTTATTTATTTGATTAAATATAAAAACGTATTCCTAATTACATCAGGATTTTATTATAATAGGTACTATTGCTAAGGGTGCATTGTAATTACATAGTTCAAAGTCATGTTTTCAATTGGATAGCTGTGCCCTCGAATAATTTGTTTGAGCTAATGTAACGGCGACTGATGAATTGAACATAGGAATACAGCGTGCTTTATTTCACACCGTGGCGACGAAACTATTTCGTGCGCCCAACAAAATTCTTGAATTCAGTAATGTCACCGGCCACTTGGCTTCCATTTCTCGGATTTAAATTTATTTATTGGACAGTAATCGACGTTTATTCATTTATTTCTCATGTTTCGTCTCAATAGACATTAATTTTTCTCTGAAAAATAAAAAAGCAATAGTCAATTAGGATTAGGTTATATGTATTACACAGTATTAGCTAAGCAATAGCTTAGTTATATTAATAATCACTACGTACATGATTTGTATATATAATAGTACGTATGCATTCAATTCTATTTACATTCATTAAAATATAATTACAGACTTTAACACAGTGTTTTATTTCAATAACTTTAGTTTCCAGCCAAAACTTTTGTTTTGACATATAGGTATGATTAGTTGCCAGTGTAATAAGTTTTAATGAAACATAAATTACAAATTTGATTTTGTATAACAATCCCATGAATTTACTAATTATAAATGGGATGATTCCGTTCATTTCAAATCAAATAATCATATGAATGTAATTAAAGTACAACAAAATATTGAAGAGACAGATCTTGAATAAAGATTCAAACTTTTTTTATATCGGCAACACCACCCAGTGCAAATAAAGCATGCCACAAACGATTACACGTCAACTTTTAATACTATACAATGGGGGCTATCGTTTTTGTGCTCACCAGTTGGCGCCACAGTCGAGTAAGGTCCAGCTGTCAAAAATTGTTATTGGTTATTATGGACATCAGAACGAAGTTTACATTTAAATCATATTCAATACATTAAAACCGTACCGTAAAAATGTCGAACATACCGCATAGTAGCGCAGTCGCGTTTTGTTCGGAAAAAAGGAGGAAATAAGTTTCCGAAAGACAAAACTGTCTCAAAGCCCTAACAGTCATTGACCCCTAACTCATATTTGCCATAATCAAGCACAGGTATTGCAAAATAGTCACCATATTGTTCCAGTTAGATATTAACCCGCGTAGCGCAACCACAAAGAGTGACATTTGACGTTTCGGAGACCCCACGCTACACTAGCGCCTCTAGCGGCGAATTCATACGCGATAGCTCTCATTGTGGCAAATAAGTATCTGATGAATTGCTATTTTTTGTTAATGTATAAGTGGACACACTACAATCAATAAATGCATTTATTAAATGAGTTTTACTCATTCGTATAAACAATTATTTATTTGCACAGTTATATATTGAATGTGCGTAAACGAGAGATCATGTAGACACGAATCTCTCACTCTCGCATCGACGACTCACTGCAAATCAGCTATGCTTGATGGTTGTTCGTAACACCCTTGCTTAAGTTCTGGGACTCTTGTAGACAAACTTACAGTTACAAAACGCGTCCAGAAAATAATTGTTTTACATGTTTTTTTAGGCACTGAGCAAAGCACCAATTACTATATTGAATAATTATTATATACATACACGCATACTAGAGAAAAGTGAGACTAATAAAAGTTATATATTTTTTAAATATATGATCAGATGTTTGTGCCAAACACCTGTATTGCATTGTACAACATACAAGTGATTTAATTATTAAAGGAAGACATTTTAGATCTCTTTCATTGCAATGGATATCGCATATTAATAAAAATACAATAAAATGTTGTTTATTAAATATTTCAAATATCGAAAAATGCATACTGTGTGTGGCCGGCTTTATTCAAACGCTGCGTGCGTTAGAAAAAAAATACGCAAGCACTTTTCCCGCCTCCCGCTTGAAAAGGTAAGAGTTTGGTCTCACTTATAAAATTAATTTAAATTATTAATAATGTTATATAAGTAAAACCATTATCACTTTTATATTAGAAAACTATTAAAATGTCCTGTCGATAATAATCATGTTGATTAATCCAATAAAAACTTTGTTAACTTAAAAAACGATTAATGAGAAAAAATTTCTATGGGACGCCATTTTGATTATGAGAAAGCGTCCAAAATCGCAAATCTTAATTCCATTAATTGAACTTATTATCCGTTGTTTTATAGCTAAACAACTGTCAGACAAAACTTTTCGAGGTTGATAAAAGATTATTTTGTACAACAATTGCTATATATTTCAGATGAAACGTGAATTTGAAACTCCCGCCGCCGTGAGACGCTCTAAGCGACTCTGCTCATTAAATGCGCCTATGCCTGATAATTCAGGTAAGTCATTATTTATATATTCATTACAAATTACAACACTTTGAAATAACAATTGAATTTGCCCGCGTTCCTACCTGTCGAAGCAAAATGACGACAGCCCTCCAATCACAGCGCAAATCTATCTATCTACCTACGTACCTATAGTCAATATAAACAACGACTGAACTGTCTGTGCTTATGTGGCTTTGATATAAAAGTATTTTATTTAAAAATGTAGTTCATGGAATATATACAGTTCTTTTGGTCTCCAACATATGTACTGTGCTGTGTGTGTAATATTGTCGTACATTTGGTAATGTTTTAATTAATAACGACATACAATCTCATACTAAAGCAAGTCGAAGTGTGTTCTACGTTTGTAAAATAACGTTTACCAGTTTTTATTTTAGTTCCAAACCCTTTTTATCTATAATGTATATAAGAAAGTCTTAGTGGCAAAACGTTTACAAGAAAACCGGTGAGTACTTATATGATAATTTTCGCAAACATTTAAGTAGGTAACTATTATTATTACGAAATGATAGAATCTTTGAGCTTGGTAAATGAATGGTTTACAATTTTACACGATTCGTTTCAATACAACTCAAGGATATTTTTGTTTTTTGTGATCTTATTGTAGTTATATAATTGCAAAGATTCAAAATTCTCGCATTATCCAACTTTCCACCTGATGGACGCGACATGACATGGGGTCAGAGGGGCTACTCCGAACTTCGTGTTGTGCCGTCCCTCTCACTCATATAGTGAATAACACGAGAGTGAAAGGGACGGCACGATACGAAGTCGGATTTCAAAGTTTGGAGTACAGGCTCAGCTTATTTCAATTCAACTATTATTTATTACCTATCAGTAATGTGTGTACCATATGAAGTCGCTTACGTGTACCTCTTCCATACATACATTGTCTTTGACATGATAATTTTACAAAACTTTATAATTTGAATTGTGATAGCAACATTTTTTGTCCTTTCTTTTAAGTTTAACCTATAAATATAATTTGCTTATTCCTATGTTAAGTAGAATAAATATATATTTATATTCATTTATTTACAGGCCATCAGCGGTCATTAGATGAATTTAGCTGCATATCTTCGGGTGAGTTTAATTATACATTATTGTGCATATTTTGCATTAAATTACAATTTTTTCTGAAAGATAGTGAACACTACTTGGAATTATTTTTGTTTCTTAAAAAACATAAATCTTGCATTTATTTAACAATCACAAACACTATTCAGCAACTCCAAGTAGGTAAGAGGGAGAAAGGTACAGTTAACAATAGTTTCTTTTCACCTAAAAATTAAACTTATTTCAATTAATAATATTTAAAAATATCCATTGACATAGGTATTATAAATCTGATTGAATATAGACATGTACCTATTTGGTATGAAGCCAATTATTGTTTTGATATTTTTTTGTTAATGATCACCAACAATAAATAAAATTATTCGCACCCCACTTTCATGTAAATACAACTGCATTATTTTATTAATAATAAAAGCATAAATTGCAATAGACTTAAAGAGTTAAATTTCTTTTTAAAAATAAATTTAATGAAATTGTTAAAATAAATTTATATAACATTGGCGGCAAACAAGTGTACTGCCCACCTGATTGTGAATGATCACCACAGCATATGGATGTTTGCAACTTCAAGGGTGAGCGTTGCTGATGATTTAATAATTGCCAGTTAAAATTTGTCGACTTTGCTTTTTGGTCCCAACAACGGATATCTCCCTCATGGCGTGGTGTGCAGTGCAATATACATGCATTATATAATGCACATGTATGTATTTATATAGGTATAGTTCAATTTTGCTTTTGAGTAAAACACATGTTGACATTTTTGTGTTTTGTGTTTGATAGGGTGTTAAAAAGGTTGGGAGTGTTTTAAAGAAAAATTGTGAGAAAAGGAGTGTTTTATTATATAATATAGTGTTGTGTCAAATCCATTATGTCAAATGTGAACCAAATCATATTTTATGAACACTAAATATACCTAAACAGAACTACAAGTACAAGAAAGCGAATTACTGATGTTGAACATCGCGTCGTCGGGATAGTTGACAAATATTACAGTTTGCATGAGGATGTACCACTGAAAATGGAGTCGAAAAAAAATGCCACGGCAGCTGGGCGAATCAACTTTTCAGATGATACCTACTTAAAGTATAGTGAGCGCGGAGCATCACGGTTCGTACGGGAACGAAGCAACGACACATTGACCTAACGGAATGACGCAGCTTGAATATTGTTATATAGAACTTTATGATTTATATACCTAATCATGTGTACAACAACATGAATCAATAAATAAATAATATAAATTTTTAATACGTTTTAATAAATATATTATGTATTAAACAAAATTGAATAAGTACAACCTTTGTTTTTTTACTTATATAAATAACACTAAAGTGGTCTATAGTCTTTAATGTTTTGTATGTTAGATATGAAAAATATGCCAGTTATATCAGTACATATAAGATATGTGTTGTCATTTTTTTTTCTTTTAATTTGCTTTCAATCTGTCAGTTTCTTAACTTTGTTGAACCTTATTACTTCTACTGCAATTATATTTAATGTAATCTATTCAAGGGACTACTCATCAGGGTGACACTCGCCGCTACCGAGGTAATAACGCGCAATGCGTTGCTATGTCGGCATGCGCGTGTATACATTCTTGTATTAGTGGTCGCGATGTTTTTAGTACCGCGGCTATTGACATGATATTAAATTATGGAGATCTCATCTATCTCCGTTTGCGCCAACCGGGCATTAGATATGAATCCCCGCATTGCTTTCCAGATGAGTTGTTGCAGCTTTCTGACGGATTACAAGTAGGGAACCATTTGGCCAAAATATCTGTCGTTTGGAAAACTAATGGCTTGTATCCAAATTCTTCAAACACTGACGCGGCATTAAATAATTTAGAGTCAATCCTTAGGAACGACATATTCAATGCTGACCATTCTGACGCGACCGATTCTTATTTATTCACGGGGCTCGCGAACACTACATCGTTTTGGCGTCATAATAACGAGTATTATTATTTCAACAGTCACGAAGTTGACGAATATAATAATCATAGATACCATTCTGATTGGCGTGGCGAAGGTTTAGCGCGATTCTTTCGATGCTCATCCATCAAAGCTCTTGCTAAACTTTTGTTTAGATTGCTACCAGAAGGGTATTGTGCTCAATATTCGATTGATAAAATCACCTTAGTTTCATCGGAAATTAAGTTGTCACGTGAGCCGATAGTTAGATTAGAGAGACTTTCGACTTCAAAATTGAACGCGGTCTTTGGCAAAGACCACACTTTAGACCCAAAATTCACTACTCTCAAACCGGTAGTAGTATTAGAGAAATTGCCGATTGCAGAATTGTCAGCCATAGATATCGCGAAATATTCATCTGATATGAAACTATCGTACTTAAAACCTACCGTTGTTTTGGCACCACTAACTGATATTCCAACGATGGATAGCGAAATTGTAGTTGGGAAACCGTGTGGACGACCCAAGAAACAAAAAAGGGGACGCAATGCTACTGTCACCAGGGCCAACTTTAAAGCTGGCCAAAAATACGCGAAAAAACACCCGGAAGTGAATAGGGAATCCGCAAAAAAATATTATCGTGAAAACCGACAAGAAAAAATCGCCGCTGCAACCCGATACACACAAGAAAACCCAGAAATACATAGAGACGCAGTAAACCGCTACTCGCAACAGAATCCCGAAGTTAATAGGGCTGCGGCGGCTCGGTATAACGAGAGTAATAGGAACGTCGATTGTAATCTACGCGACTCGACTAAACTTATAGGCCAGCGATGCGACGATGAGCTTAACCCCATAGAAACCATTTCTCTTGGCAAAACTTCACTATTAAGTCCAGATATTTACAAATGTGAATATTGCAGAGCACCTCTCTTCGAAGAAGAAAAGGGCCGAAAACAATGGTGCTGTGGCGGAGGCGGTACATATAAAATAAAAAACTACGCTCCGCTCACTGAAGCTTTCTATAGTGATCCGTCTTTCCTTCAGAGATCGCGAGCCTACAATCATTTGTTCGCGTTTAGTGCTCTCGGAACCACGCACGGTTTTCAAAATCCCGATTCGGGTATTTCATTCGTGAAAGTGCAGGGCCGTATTTACCATCGCGTTTTCGATTTAAGTTACACCGGATCAACGAACCCTATCGGCCTGTACATCGAAGATAGTAGTGAGCGCGAAAGAATTGCCACCGGGCAAAGTCTCAACACGGATGTAGTGAGGTCGATCACACATTTCCTGCACGAAAATAATCCGTACATTGATTGTTTTAAAAGATTAAGTCAGGAGACATCAGAACAGGCCCATTTGATTTTTGACACGCGCGCGTCTCGTCCTCGCGACGGTAACATTTTAGGTGATCGACCTGTCGGTAATGAAGTAGCCGCCGTAATTAGTACCGAAACCGAACGATACATACCGCGTTGTATAGTGATTTGGAAAATCGGCGGCAGTAAACCTCATACAGTAGATTTAATGAACAAGCTGTACGAGAGTTTACAATATCCATTATTATATCCCCACGGAGAAACGGGATGGGAGATTAACACTAAAGATAATAATGGACGAAAATTAGCTCAACACAAGTACACGAGATGCCTTTTGCTATCAGAGCCGCGTTTTTCGCAACTGGGTCGTTTGTCAGAAGAGTGGCTGGTCGATATGTGGTGTAGAATTTTAGAAGAACGGTTGCGATACATTCACAATATGCAAACGCCACGAAGACATAGCGGAGGCCTAAGAGTGGCTCCGCTTGAAGAAGTACTTATGAGAGATGAGACCGTACAAGGCGAAGGCGGTATTGTACCAGGTCGCATATACTTACCGTACACATTTACGGGCTGTGAGCGTTACATGAAACATCATTATTTAGATGCAATTAGTTTGCTAAATAGATTGGGCGCACCTTCATTTTTTCTCACGATGACATGTAACCCGAAATGGCCGGAAATACAACAATCAACACCGGCAGGTTTGAATCCCACACCAATGGTATGTGCACGAGTATTTCAATTGAAACTTGCCCAGCTTTTAAGAGACCTTAAGTCTAAACAATACTTTGGTGGAATCGTGTACATCTTACACGTGATCGAGTTCCAAAAGAGAGGACTTCCTCATGCCCATATAGCTTTTAGAGTAGAGGGCGGCGGTCCAGTACAAAATGTCGACATCGACAGTTTTATACGGGCCGATATTCCTAGCCCGACAGAGGCTAACGGTAGACTCCGCGCTGCGGTTCTCAAACACATGATACACGGACCGTGCGGACCCAACTACCGTACAGATTTGCAATGCTGGGACAAGGAATTAAAGAAATGTACCCGTTATTTCCCTAAAAAGGAAACGGAAGTCACCTATTGCGACGATAGAGGCTTTACACATTTGCGCCGAGATAGTAAAAATGAAGCGACCATTAAATATCGCAATAGGGACGTTGTAGTTAACGATTTGTGGGTAGCTCCGTACAATGCCGCCTTACTGCTGAGGTATGATTGCCACATAAATTTAGAAGCAACTTCAGCGCGTTCAATGATTAAATACCTCTTCAAATATATAACAAAAGGCGTTGACATGGCTCGTGTTGCATTAGTACCGGAGGAATTGAAAAATAACGAGATCGAGACATATGTTACGAAACGTTACGTAGGTTCGTGCGACGCGGCGTGGAGAGTATTCGAATTCCATATCGTAGGCCGCGATCCAACAGTAGAACAGCTACCCGTGCATTTGAGCGACCGTCAGTCGGTCTTCTTTCACCCGGATAACGTAGCCGAGGCTGCGGAGCGATCAGGTTCACTCCTGCTCACTTATTTTGCGAGACCGCCGGGCGAAGAATTTGACCGTCTGACTTATATTGAATTCAATGAAAAATACATAGTCCATCCGAGCCGTCCAAATTTGAAGACCGCGCAAATTTACGAACTATCAAACGGTAAATTCGTTACGCCTAGACAGAGGGGACGAATTGTAGCACGCATGTTCTGGGTCGCTCCGAATCGAGGTGAACAATTTTATCTGCGCTTACTCTTGTCCGCGTATCCGTGCCGTAGTTATGATGACCTCATCAGTCTTGGTGGTGCGGGTTGCACCACATTCCAAGGAGCCGCGCAAGCGGTCGGATTGGCTGATGACGAATCAGAGTATCACAGAGCAATGCAGGAAGCTTCCACTTTTATGACTGCCTCGCGTTTACGCCACTTTTTTGTCATGCTAGCTGCGAACGGTGTCGCAGTCGCGTCATTGTGGGAGGGATTTAAAGATCAACTGAGCGAAGATTTCATCAAAAGGTTGGGATCCGATTTAGTGGATAGGGCCCGCGAGGAAAGCCTCGTAGTGATCAATAGGCTATTGCGCAAGCACGGTAGCAGCTTGCGTGATCAGGGACTGCCGGTGGTACACGATGATACCACCGAATTAGGCCGCGAATACGTCGATTACGATCAGGAACTCCTGAACGGATTCGTTCAGGAGTGGCTACCGAAATTGTCAGTTGATCAACGGGCCGTGTACGATTACGTGCACGAGTTCGTAACTAATAACGAATTCCGCGCTCAAAACAACAACGCAATCTTCGTGGATGGTCCGGCGGGTACCGGTAAGACGCTATTATTAAATCTAATAACATCTCACGTGCGCGGCGAATTGAAAGGTGTCGTTCTATGTACGGCTAGCTCGGGCATTGCCGCCCAAAACTATCCTAACGGCATGACGGCACACAGCATGTTCAAGTTCCCCATCGATCTGGTGGACGATCTTGGACACTGGAGCGTCACTAGACTTTCTCAGCGGGGGGAACTCATTCGCAATGCGGACGTCATCATCTACGATGAAGCCCCTATGGCTCACAAGTATTTGATCCACATGTTGGACAGGTCGCTCCGAGACCTCATGGACTCGGAAAAGATTTTTGGCGGTAAACTCATTATATTCGCCGGTGATTTCCGTCAGATTCCACCGGTAGTGACTAATGCGAAAACAGGTTCAGACGTAATCAACTGTTCGGTGAAATCATCACCTGTCTGGGAAAAGTTAAAAACCTTCTCTCTGACGACGTCCCAACGTCAGACGGATGATCCCGAATTTGGTGAATTTCTGTTAAGATTGGGATCAAATCAGCTCCTTTCGGAAAGGGTGCAAGTAGGGCGCAATTTTCAAAATTTAATTGACCTCTCCGACATTTCGTATGTAACGAGTCTGAGCGACCTCATAGATTTCGTTTTCCCATTAGTTGTCTTAGAGGAACCTGACATCTGCGCAGGTAGAGCAATCCTTTCCACCCACAACGCTGGCGTGAAAGAGATTAATAACGAGATGATGCGTCGATTGCCCCATGAGGAAATGCATTTTTTCTCCGTCGATAACGTCGTCAGTGAAGGCTCCGACGAGCTGTATTTCGGTACGGACGCATTAAACAGACTGCAACCGAACGGTGTCCCGGAGTACGATTTAGTGCTCAAAGTTGGGTGTGTATGTATGGTTACTCGTAATCTTAGTTTCGCGGATGGCTTAGTGAACGGGACCAAAGTCATAGTAGTTGCGGCCACACCTCGCCTCATCACAGTCCGCAAACGAAATCAACAAGAGGACTATTTAATTCCGCGCATTTCTTTCAAAGCCCCGATCGATCGCCGCAGTCCGATCGAGATGATGAGGCGACAGTTTCCGTTGCAGGTGTGCTACGCAATGTCGATTCATAAAAGTCAGGGCCAGACCATCAATCGCGTAGGTGTCGACTTGAGATCCGATGTCTTTAGTCACGGTCAACTGTACGTGGCGTTAGGTCGCGTTCAAAACAAAAGTGACATTAAAATATTGACTCACAGCAGTAGGATATCCAATAACAGGTCTATGGCAAATAATGTCGTTTATCCGCAGTTACTATAAAAGATAAGGGGCTTTCTCGAAAAATGCATTGTTAAATTGTTCACCACCGTCAGCAAGCTGGTTGTGTAAATATATTGTAAATTGTAAATATAAATCATATAATGTATACTTTAATCATGTCGAGGTGGCAACGCGTTGCGCGTTTTTTATTTATTTCTATATCATTTCATACACTCATTATCATCCCTTATCATGAATGACTGATATAGGAAAACTATATTGCATGAAGCCTGTACAATTTGTTAATACTTTCTATTTGAAAATAATCAACCGGTGTTTATTATGGATCCTTACAGAGCTCTTAACAGAGCAAAGTATGTCTTTAAATTTACCTTTGCAGCTTTTGGGTATCCTGACCTGATGTATATGTGTCTTTGAGGCCTGGGATATAATGTCATATCAATAAGGTCTTGCAGTAGAAGAGTCAAGTCACCACTATTGGGATTGACATATATATGTCGACCAACTGTTTAATAGAAAACGATTACGGACCAAGGATAAATCGCACAGAGTGGTAATCGGTAAGAAGAACGAAATGGCAACTCTGGATGTGACTGCGGTCTACGTATTGCGGCGAGTGGTTTCGAACGAAGGATTCGTAAGGGTGGCTGTTTATGCGTCGTACAACGCACAGGTCGACCGAGGGGCGCGAGGGGGCTGCCTTTTCTGCTGCTGGGCCCTTTTGCGAGCTACAATACAGAGGTACCAGTGTATGGCCAACGGTGAGTGTGTGTTTTTGTTGACGATCGTGTCCACTAACAATGCCATAACCAATGGGCACGTAGCGGGTTGAGAATTGACTGTTATAAGGGATTGAAATAAGCTCGGCCGGAATTTTTATTCATGGTCGCGCTTATCTCAATCCCTTATTTTATTTATTTTTTGTTTTTGTTTTGTTTTGTTTTTGTTTTTTTATACAACAGTTTACATATATATTTTTTTTCATCTCTCTTTTTTTACTACATATCCATACTTGTATAATTTTTTTTTACATACCCCTATCATTTACCGTATGTGACTCAATATTCATGACATTTTCGATTGTAACCAAATTTTTCTAAAGGATTTGCCCTATTTTACCCCTTTTTAAAAATCTTCCCATCATCTCATTTCAATACAAAGTGACATATAAAGTTTTATTATATAAAAGCTTCAATAGTAATTAAATATTTTAGTAATTTTATTAAATAAAACTGACATTTATATCGGATTGGTAACATAGATACCATCAACTTGCTAATATCCAACCAGTTCAGACTGAAGAACCTAAACCAAAACTTTGATTCTAAATTGCTATTTTTAAATTTTTGTTTGAATAAAGCGTTATTTTACGTAATATTACTAAATTATTTCTTCGCTTATACTTAATTAAGAATGTCAACGTGAAATGCAGCATTTAAAAATAGTTTCTACAAACATTTATTTTTTGTTTCATTTATGTACCAATTAAATTGAATACCTACTTCAATTTTTAAATTGTACCTATTAGTTTTTTTTAATACCTAAACAATTGTCGCTAGGTTATAGGGGAGCTCTTATATTAATTATATCTTAATAAAAACATAGTTTCCGCGCATTTTTGAAAACGCACCACTTTTGTTTTGTTAGAAGACAAATATGATACATTATTACACTTTTCACTATCGTATCGCAGACATGGAAAAAGTAAATTGACTTTGTAAAAAGAAAGGAGGTCTAATTGACCAAATGACTTATTGTTTGCCATTATTTCATGGTCGTTTTACCTATTCTGCCGTCCTATGTCTAAAACCAAACTAACCCACAAATTATAGTTTTGAGATATGAGCAAAAAACGTTAAAATAAAAATTTCTAGGAAATGTGTATATTTATTCCAGATTTCTTTTACGTAAAAATTAAAACTAAATTTATACTTGCTTTTTTATTGCATTACTCCGTAAAAGAATGAATATTTATTTTGATAATAAGGTTTTTGTGTTTTACTGTTGCAAATAATTACTAAACTACCAACGATATTACACTTAAAACACCGTTAAGTATACCTTAGCCGTTCTTTAGCATTGCATAACAAACAGA
Organism: Epiblema foenella; assembly: GCA_963556455.1. Classification (NCBI taxonomy): domain Eukaryota; kingdom Metazoa; phylum Arthropoda; class Insecta; order Lepidoptera; family Tortricidae; genus Epiblema; species Epiblema foenella. Next base: position 10,162,747 of record OY747097.1, on the reverse strand, counting down.
ACATAGCTAAATAACGGCTAAGTCACTTAACAATTTTATAGTATTTGTAGTTGTGAGCAGATTACACTGAAAAACTTTAAACAAGCACGTTATTGGACTGTAACCGTTTTGTAGCTTTGCAATAACTGCAAATATTCAAGCAAGTTGTATGCGTTCCTAATTTAAAAACACGTTAGATAACGAACCATCGCCTCTAACTGGGTTTTAGTCGTGTAATCTTGTGGAAAAAAGATTTAGTTTTTTGGCAAAACCACGTTAATCCACACTGTTATAGAACTAAGTTTTAAAAATAATTCAATGTTTCATAGCCAGCTTTATCGGAATATACAATCTCGTTTAGTAGATACGAAATTTATTTGTCTCCGTCGTTGTCTTAGTTATGTTTAATATATATATCGGTATCCTTCATAGATCTAACTCATGGGTAACTAGGCTATTGAAGCACACTGTGCTACAGTCATGTCTTCGGCCTAGTCTCAATTTAAGTTTTAGATCTCGTGCTTTTTTTCAAAATTTTTTATTTAAGTGAAGTAAAACCAACAGCCTTAAAAACAATATCGGGAAATATATAAGTGAAAGCTTTCATTGGAGAGCTTTCGAAGTCTAAAGTTGTTTTATTGGGATTTCAATCCGACCTTTGTGATTTTATTACACTCAGCAAAATTTCATACGTTTTTATGTTCTTGTTATGCAAAAATGCATAAATCAATAGAGTTATACCTACGTTATGTTTGTTCATTTAAGCCGTGCAAACTGTAAATTTGTGAAAATGGAGGAGGACAAGACTTGAAAGTACCATCCGCAGTGAAGTGGTGTATTTTGTTTATCTGGATTTTACAATCACTTTAAGCAAACACCAATAATACCGTTTTTCCATCGCAGTTGTCATCAACGAGTAGGAAATCGGCAAATTGCCTTAGTATTTGACATTCTTCGGGCGTACAACATTTTAATTTTAATTCTTCTAGAGTACCTAGTCAATCGACAAGAGTAATTATAGTCAACTCTTAAATAAAAAAGTAGACTTCTAGATTCTTTTTTCTCTGTCGATATGCCGAAGATTTATCAATATTGAATTTTGGAAGTTAATAGTGAAGATGAATGTTTTTTTTCTGAAGATCATATCATTTAAGTATGCTGCGTCTGGATTGGTTCGTAATTATTTGCAAATCTTTTTTAAAACCAGCAATCTCTTTTCATTACTACTTCTTTTGTCTTTTGTTATATTTGTTATGCATTACGTTACATGGTATTTGCTTTTTATAATACCTTTCCAGCCGGAGTCCTGTGTAACATTTCCCTTGCACGCTGGTGTACTACCACATATCCACAAAGATTGGGAGTATTTTTTGTACACTTTTTTTCAGTAATATTTACGGCCATTGATTAACAGTATTTATGCTCCTCTTTTAGAAGGAATAAGCTGTAATTTGTTTAAATCATCTTCTAACACGCTTGATGAAGTAGGCGGCTCACAATATTCATATGAATAATGCATTGTTATAGTGTTCTCAGCAATCAACTCAAATAAGCAGTGAAAATTAGAATATCAATATCCAATCTAAAACTTCTGATGATATGATAGCAAGACAGCGTTGAAAAATCATATCTACTGCATTTTTTTCCTATTTTATTGCGATGCATTCAAATAGGTTCAATTACTATAGAGAAAACCGTCGATTATGTTCGGCGATAGGACCAGAGGGTCCACGACAAATTGTAACGTATAGTAATGAAATGTATACATATCAAATAAACACATTTATTTTTTGTGTGATCAGCATAAATATTTCGACTACTCTTTGGCAAAATAGCATAGGTAAATTTTAACTAACAGTACTTTTAACCAGATAATCTTGTATATTAGATACCCAGCTATCTCAAAAACAGGGCTAACGATTTTGATAAAATTTGGTATTTAGAGTTTTACCTCCTAAATTCATCTAAACAAGTCTAGAATCTGACCTGAGTTCTGAGGTCCTATCTGAGTTTTGAATTTGAAAAGTTACAATTTTCAGTGGGTACAAAATCGACGATCTCCTTTACCACTTACCGTTCCGTATCCAGCTACTAAACAGGATTTTAAATTCCCATACGGTTGCTGGCTACAAAATGGTAAAGAAAGTCTCGTTTCGTATCTACCTACTAAACGGGATTTTATATTTCCATATGGTAGCTGGCTATGAAACGGTTTGAAGGATGGTTTCCTGACATTTTGTGACGATAATTAATATCATCACTCACTACACAACTAGACACAATGTCCTGCGCACGCGCCGCTCGGCTGACTGGCCGTATGCCGTAAAATCGGAGGGATAATATTTTGCGTATAGCTAGGTTTTAGCGTAGCATTGCTGGTTAGCCGGGTGTAAGAGTTGCATTATTATGTTTTTTAATGTAGGTAGTCACGGATTAGTTACAGTTACTAGGTTTTAGTGTTGTATTTGCAATAGGAATCGCAAGCAAAGTCTTACAAATACAGGGCTAAGGGTGTTTTGCCGTGTATAAGCGTAGTAACTGTTTTTTTGTGTAGTATTTGATAAGAAATTATATGTATAAAAGAAGGTAAGAAAAAGGTAAAAGGACTTTAACGACGCTTTATGAAGTTTTTGTCTAATAACGGTTTTTTAGCTGTGAATCATGCTAGTGATTTATTAAATTAAACAACAGCTAGGGGCTTTTAGAGTACTTATAGTGTAGTAATGTTGGTTTGCGATTATATAGTATTGTAAAGTCTCAAACTATCATGCACTTAGCGTGGTAGGTCGACTCAGTATCTTCGCAACTACAAATGATAAAAATATGATTCCAAGACCATTCGATAGAGCTTTTCTTTCTCTTTTAGCCCATGTAAACTACAGAAAACTGCTATAAAGCAGCTTTGATCAGTTTTAGACATAGGACGGCAGTATTATCATTATCATCTTAACTATTTTTATTCACGTCACGATATCATACAAGCATATAATACTGTGTGTCAAATGGTTATCATAACCCAAAATTTATACATACCCTTCCAAGTTCTGAGAAATCACATAAACGTTGCCGATATTTTGTAGCTATGAAGAATTTGCTGTATATAAAGAATACTCGAGTAACGTTATGATATTATAAAGTTTTTGTTTTTTCATGAGATATAATCTTAAGTTGGCTCCAATTTTACGAAACCTACATTTTAACAATGTGAATAATTAGTTACATGTACTGTAGATATGACATTTTTTTAAATATAATTACATATAGAGCAAAAATAATGTTTTGTTGTATTCATTTATGCAACAAAAATTCACTTATACTATCTGGTTAAATTAAACTGATGGTCAATCACACAAACGAATTTACAATGGATCTTTTCAAATATGAATTTAATGTATCATGCGTATATCAACAAGATTTCGTTAAAATTATTAACACATTAATTACTCTTCTCATAGTGCATATTAGAAATTGCACTAAATAACATAGTATTATTTAAACTCTCTTTTTATTAGATACAATTAAAACGTAATAAATGAATTGCTTATCTCCACATATTCTTATAGAAACATTACTGATTTTACTAACACATCATTTTACTCTTACTTCTGATTACCGGTTAGTTTGTATCGCGACATGTGATTCCATTGTAACAGGCCGCTCGCTTGATTATTGGTATGTATTCTACACGGGATTTGACCAATCCAAACAAAAATAATGTACGATGGAGAACAATAGCTCCTCTGCAACCTTTGCCTTGCCAAAGGTAACTTTGTTTGGATTACTAATCTGATAATACAAATTTAAATAGTGATATATGCATATATAAATTAAGCAAGCTTCATGTTATGATCAAATTACATGACTAATGACTACGTTTATCGAAAAGTTAGTATCGCCACGAAACTGCTTGCTTGGTCAATATATGAATAATATCGTACATATAAATATATATCTGTCTGACTTGACCAATCCAGACAAAATTAATGTATGATGGAACACATTTGTTCCTCTGCAACCTTTGTTTAGTCAAAGGTACCTTTGTATGGATTACTCAGTCATAAATACATAGGTACATTAACAGTAATTATTTTAACTGAGCAAACCGTCTCTCGCGATCGAATCGCGTGACAAATAACTCCGACTGTCAGTTAGTTTGCACCGCGACGCGTGCTTCGACCGTAACAGACCGCTCGCTTGATTAGTATATGACTAATCCAAAAGAAACTAATATATAATGGAGCACATTATTTCTCTGGAACCTGTGCCTTAGCAAAGATGCCTCTTTTTACCGACTTCCAAAAAGGAGAAGGTACTGTGTTCGTCCGGTGTATAGACTTATAATATTTCATAAGTTAGGTAATTGTGGCCCAATTTTGGTAATTCGTTTTTTTTAGATTACCCAATTAATTACTTAGATATAAATTGAATAAGCCGCCTGTTATGATTGAATTGCATGACAAATGACTTGAAACGTGACGAGGAATTCGATCATAATAGGCCGCTCACTTAATCAGTATATAACTAAGGCATCACCATCATATATTTAAGAGCCTTAGGCCAGCTCTTGTCGGTGGAGTAATCGCCATTCTGTTTCGTTCTCTGCCAAGGCTTTGAGCTCCTGATACGACATTACATTGACCTTCTCTTTTGTTTGATCTATAAACGCACGTTTCGGTCTTCCCCTGCCTCTCCTCCTCTCTATCTTTCCTTCCATTATGGTTTTTATAGGGTGTCTATTATTTTATCGAAATATCTTACATCGATTTTCATTTCACCGAAAACTGTTCGACGAATTTCATTAGGCTGTTTTTTCTAATCACATAATCATCAATTCATTGTATTTTATATGATCGAACCACTTTTCATAGTTAATCGTTTCGAATCCGTCTCTAATCATAGCGTAACGGTACATGAATTTACCTTTCATAGAAATATTCGTTATTCATAGTATTAATTTAACGAAACATGACTTACAGATAGTACGTTCCATATAGTATTCTTTCCACGAACAATGTTTCATAGCAGTAACGTTTCATCGTACGATTCAAGGCGCATAACCTATCCGCATTGCAGTCGGTTTTGTCCTAACAGGTCTTTCTTGGCTTATATAAAAAATAACCTCGAAGATTAAGACGGGAGCATCTTCTAACCTATCCGCATTGCAGTCGGTTTTGCCCTAACAGGTCTTTCAAGGCTTATATAAAAAGAGTAACCTCAAAGATTAAGGCGGGAGCATCTTCTAACCTATCCGCATTGCAGTCGGTTTTGGCCTAACAGGTCTTTCTTGGCTTATATAAAAAATAACCTCGAAGATTAAGACGGAAGCATCTTCTAACCTATCCGCATTGCAGTCGGTTTTTTCCTAACAGGTCTTTCTTGGCTTAAATAAAAAATAACCTCGAAGATTAAGACGGGATCATCTTCTAACCTATCCGCATTGCAGTCAGTTTTGCCCTAACAGGTCTTTCAAGGCTTATATAAAAAGAGTAACCTCAAAGATTAAGGCGGGAGCATCTTCTAACCTATCCGCATTGCAGTCGGTTTTGTCCTAACAGGTCTTTCTTGGCTTAAATAAAAAATAACCTCGAAGAATAAGACGGGAGCATATTCTAACCTATCCTGCAGTCGGTTTTGTCCTAACAGGTCTTTCTTGGCTTATATAAAAAATAACCTCGAAGATTAAGACGGAAGCATCTTCTAACCTATCCGCATTGCAGTCGGTTTTTTCCTAACAGGTCTTTCTTGGCTTAAATAAAAAATAACCTCGAAGATTAAGACGGGAGCATCTTCTAACCTATCCGCATTGCAGTCGGTTTTGTCCTAACAGGTCTTTCTTGGCTTAAATAAAAAATAACCTCGAAGAATAAGACGGGAGCATCTTCTAACCTATCCTGCAGTCGGTTTTGTCCTAACAGGTCTTTCTTGGCTTAAATAAAAAATAACCTCGAAGATTAAGACGGGAGCATCTTTTAACCTATCCGCATTGCAGTCGGTTTTGTCCTAACAGGTCTTTCTTGGCTTATATAAAAAATAACCTCGAAGATTAAGACGGAAGCATCTTCTAACCTATCCGCATTGCAGTCGGTTTTTTCGTAACAGGTCTTTCTTGGCTTAAATAAAAAATAACCTCGAAGATTAAGACGGGAGCATCTTCTAACCTATTCGCATTGCAATCGGTTTTGCTCTAACAGGTCTTTCTGGGCTTATATAAAAATTAATAACCTCGAAGATTAAGACGGGAGCATCTTCTAACCTATCCGCATTGCAGTCGGTTTTTCCTAACAGGTCTTTCTTGGCTTAAATAAAAAATAACCTCGAAGATTAAGACGGGAGCATCTTCTAACCTATCCGCATTGCAGTCGGTTTTGTCCTAACAGGTTTTTCTTGGCTTAAATAAAAAATAACCTCGAAGATTAAGACGGGAGCATCTTCTAACCTATCCGCATTGCAGTCGGTTTTGCCCTAACAGGTCTTTCAAGGCTTATATAAAAAGAGTAACCTCAAAGATTAAGGCGGGAGCATCTTCTAACCTATCCGCATTGCAGTCGGTTTTGTCCTAACAGGTCTTTCTTGGCTTATATAAAAAATAACCTCGAAGATTAAGACGGAAGCATCTTCTAACCTATCCGCATTGCAGTCGGTTTTTTCCTAACAGGTCTTTCTTGGCTTAAATAAAAAATTACCTCGAAGATTAAGACGGGATCATCTTCTAACCTATCCGCATTGCAGTCAGTTTTGCCCTAACAGGTCTTTCAAGGCTTATATAAAAAGAGTAACCTCAAAGATTAAGGCGGGAGCATCTTCTAACCTATCCGCATTGCAGTCGGTTTTGTCCTAACAGGTCTTTCTTGGCTTAAATAAAAAATAACCTCGAAGAATAAGACGGGAGCATCTTCTAACCTATCCTGCAGTCGGTTTTGTCCTAACAGGTCTTTCTTGGCTTAAATAAAAAATAACCTCGAAGATTAAGACGGGAGCATCTTTTAACCTATCCGCATTGCAGTCGGTTTTGTCCTAACAGGTCTTTCTTGGCTTATATAAAAAATAACCTCGAAGATTAAAACGGGAGCATTTTCTAACCTATCCGCATTGCAGTCGGTTTTGCCCTAACAGGTCTTTCAAGGCTTATATAAAAAGAGTAACCTCAAAGATTAAGGCGGGAGCATCTTCTAACCTATCCGCATTGCAGTCGGTTTTGTCCTAACAGGTCTTTCTTGGCTTATATAAAAAATAACCTCGAAGATTAAGACGGAAGCATCTTCTAACCTATCCGCATTGCAGTCGGTTTTGTCCTAACAGGTCTTTCAAGGCTTATATAAAAAGAGTAACCTCAAAGATTAAGGCGGGAGCATCTTCTAACCTATCCGCATTGCAGTCGGTTTTGTCCTAACAGGTCTTTCTTGGCTTATATAAAAAATAACCTCTAAGATTAAAACGGGAGCATTTACTAAACCTATCCGCATTGCAGTCGGTTTTGCCCTAACAGGTCTTTCAAGGCTTATATAAAAAGAGTAACCTCAAAGATTAAGGCGGGAGCATCTTCTAACCTATCCGCATTGCAGTCGGTTTTGTCCTAACAGGTCATTCTTGGCTTATATAAAAAATAACCTCGAAGATTAAGACGGAAGCATCTTCTAACCTATCCGCATTGCAGTCGGTTTTGTCCTAACAGGTCATTCTTGGCTTATATAAAAAATAACCTCGAAGAATAAGACGGGAGCATCTTCTAATAGGTTAGAAGATGCTCCCGTCTTATTCTTCGAGGTTTTTTGCAGGATAGGTCCTGCAGTCGGTTTTGTCCTAACAGGTCTTTCTTGGCTTATATAAAAAATAACCTCGAAGATTAAGACGGAAGCATCTTCTAACCTATCCGCATTGCAGTCGGTTTTTTCCTAACAGGTCTTTCTTGGCTTAAATAAAAAATAACCTCGAAGATTAAGACGGGATCATCTTCTAACCTATCCGCATTGCAGTCAGTTTTGCCCTAACAGGTCTTTCAAGGCTTATATAAAAAGAGTAACCTCAAAGATTAAGGCGGGAGCATCTTCTAACCTATCCGCATTGCAGTCGGTTTTGTCCTAACAGGTCTTTCTTGGCTTAAATAAAAAATAACCTCGAAGAATAAGACGGGAGCATCTTCTAACCTATCCTGCAGTCGGTTTTGTCCTAACAGGTCTTTCTTGGCTTAAATAAAAAATAACCTCGAAGATTAAGACGGAAGCATCTTTTAACCTATCCGCATTGCAGTCGGTTTTGTCCTAACAGGTCTTTCTTGGCTTATATAAAAAATAACCTCGAAGATTAAGACGGAAGCATCTTCTAACCTATCCGCATTGCAGTCGGTTTTGTCCTAACAGGTCTTTCTTGGTTTAATTAAAAAATAACCTCGAAGATTAAGACGGGATCATCTTCTAACCTTTCCGCATTGCAGTCGGTTTTGTCCTAACAGGTCTTTCTTGGCTTATATAAAAAATAACCTGTAAGATTAAGACGGGAGCATTTTCTAACCTATCCGCATTGCAGTCGGTTTTGCCCTAACAGGTCTTTCAAGGCTTATATAAAAAGAGTAACCTCAAAGATTAAGGCGGGAGCATCTTCTAACCTATCCGCATTGCAGTCGGTTTTGTCCTAACAGGTCTTTCTTGGCTTATATAAAAAATAACCTCGAAGATTAAGACGGAAGCATCTTCTAACCTATCCGCATTGCAGTCGGTTTTGTCCTAACAGGTCTTTCTTGGTTTAATTAAAAAATAACCTCGAAGATTAAGACGGGATCATCTTCTAACCTTTCCGCATTGCAGTCGGTTTTGTCCTAACAGGTCTTTCTTGGCTTATATAAAAAATAACCTCTAAGATTAAAACGGGAGCATTTTCTAACCTATCCGCATTGCAGTCGGTTTTGCCCTAACAGGTCTTTCAAGGCTTATATAAAAAGAGTAACCTCAAAGATTAAGGCGGGAGCATCTTCTAACCTATCCGCATTGCAGTCGGTTTTGTCCTAACAGGTCATTCTTGGCTTATATAAAAAATAACCTCGAAGATTAAGACGGAAGCATCTTCTAACCTATCCGCATTGCAGTCGGTTTTTCCTAACAGGTCTTTCTTGGCTTAAATAAAAAATAACCTCGAAGATTAAGACGGGATCATCTTCTAACCTATCCGCATTGCAGTCAGTTTTGCCCTAACAGGTCTTTCAAGGCTTATATAAAAAGAGTAACCTCAAAGATTAAGGCGGGAGCATCTTCTAACCTATCCGCATTGCAGTCGGTTTTGTCCTAACAGGTCTTTCTTGGCTTAAATAAAAAATAACCTCGAAGAATAAGACGGGAGCATCTTCTAACCTATCCTGCAGTTGGTTTTGTCCTAACAGGTCTTTCTTGGCTTAAATAAAAAATAACCTCGAAGATTAAGACGGGAGCATCTTTTAACCTATCCGCATTGCAGTCGGTTTTGTCCTAACAGGTCTTTCTTGGCTTATATAAAAAATAACCTCGAAGATTAAGACGGAAGCATCTTCTAACCTATCCGCATTGCAGTCGGTTTTTTCCTAACAGGTCTTTCTTGGCTTAAGTAAAAAAATAACCTCGAAGAATAAGACGGGAGCATCTTCTAACCTATCCTGCAGTTGGTTTTGTCCTAACAGGTCTTTCTTGGCTTAAATAAAAAATAACCTCGAAGATTAAGACGGGAGCATCTTTTAACCTATCCGCATTGCAGTCGGTTTTGTCCTAACAGGTCTTTCTTGGCTTATATAAAATATAACCTCGAAGATTAAGACGGAAGCATCTTCTAACCTATCCGCATTGCAGTCGGTTTTTTCCTAACAGGTCTTTCTTGGCTTAAGTAAAAAAATAACCTCGAAGATTAAGACGGGAGCATCTTCTAACCTATTCGCATTGCAATCGGTTTTGCCCTAACAGGTCTTTCTGGGCTTATATAAAAATTAATAACCTCGAAGATTAAGACGGGAGCATCTTCGAACCTATCCGCATTGCAGTCGGTTTTTCCTAACAGGTCTTTCTTGGCTTAAATAAAAAATAACCTCGAAGATTAAGACGGGAGCATCTTCTAACCTATCCGCATTGCAGTCGGTTTTGTCCTAACAGGTCTTTCTTGGCTTAAATAAAAAATAACCTCGAAGATTAAGACGGGAGCATCTTCTAACCTATCCGCATTGCAGTCGGTTTTTTCCTAACAGGTCTTTCTTGGCTTAAATAAAAAATTACCTCGAAGATTAAGACGGGAGCATCTTTTAACCTATCCGCATTGCAGTCGGTTTTGTCCTAACAGGTCTTTCTTGGCTTATATAAAAAATAACCTCGAAGATTAAGACGGAAGCATCTTCTAACCTATCCGCATTGCAGTCGGTTTTTTCCTAACAGGTCTTTCTTGGCTTAAATAAAAAATAACCTCGAAGATTAAAACGGGAGCATCTTCTAACCTATCCGCATTGCAGTCGGTTTTGCCCTAACAGGTTTTTCTGGGCTTATATAAAAAAAATAACCTCGAAGATTAAGACGGGAGCATTTTCTAACCTATCCGCATTGCAGTCGGTTTTGCCCTAACAGGTTGTTTTGTACATTTTAGGTTTTGGGTATTTATGTTTTTGAGTACTTTTACACAGTACACCAAGAATCTAGGAAAATTTTAATTTTAGACGTATAATAATAGTAAACAGTGTTGAAATGATGTTCTAAGTAATAAGAATTTTGGGAACTGATACCTTCGTTAAACCGAAATTATACTAAAGGCCATTCGATGAACGCCTACTTCGATGAACGACTACGTCGATGAACAAATAAAATACTGAATTAAAATTCGATGAGTTGATTCTTGTGTAAACGGTAATTCGAGCAAATGTTTGAGCGATCTAACGAAGTTCGATGAATGATTCCTAAGTGATAATAAATTTCTGCGAATAGTCTTATAGGAAACGATAATCGATATAACGATTTTCGGTAAAATAATGGATTCCCGCTTTTATGTAATTTTCATGTCGTATCCAGGTGCCCCAGCATGTTTCCTCTTTTATTCTCGAACTTATTAATGCATGACTATTCCAAAAGAAAATAATACATGATGGAGCACACATACTCACTCTTTAACCTTTACCTCGCCAAAGGCACCTTTGTTTCGACCATTCCACTAATAAAACATATTTAAATAGTTTTATATTAACTGAGCAAGCCGCCTGTCGCGATCGAATCACGTAACAAATTACTGTAATTATTGGTTAGTTTGTACCACGACGCGTGATTCGATCCTAACAAACAAAAATATCAAACTTGACAATTTCAAATTGTATGAAATGAAACACTGACTTATAATAAAAAAAAACACGTTCTATACAGTATGAAATAATCGAAAAAAAAAACTCGCAATATGTCAAGCCTTAATAATATTGTACCTACCTATTAAGAATTAAAGAAATAGTGTATTGTAATTTTTTCTATTTTCATTACTATTTTTAGTTAATTTCTTGACTGTAAAGCGATAAATTTGCCGTTTTCATCTGTGAAAAATGAAACCCTGAATCACATCTTGAAGATCTACAATGTACGTGAATTCCAATTTTAGACGAAAACATTGAAATTTTATCTGATACAGCCAGCAATCCATCAGAGAATATTATTTTTCATCACCAAATTTGTGTAAAACAAGCATGCCATGATGTTTGATTGCAAAATTGATATTGAGACCATGCTATAACTGAACACTTACAACTTCATCAGTAGGTATATTACATAAGTGTTACTGATAATTTAACACTATTTATATGAAGATAAGCTGCGATGTTAATTCATGAATGATATTCATCGTAATTTGCACCTGAAGAAAACTTTGTATAAGGAAAGTATCTTCTTTTTCGTCGTTATACTCGTGACAGAGTCGTCGTGGCCGTCATGCTTTGGGTGGCGATCTTTACCATCCGGCGACATTCTTCTCACAGCTCCACGCCTGGCGCTTTCGTCCAACGAACAGTTTAATGTGGCCTTATCCACCTCATGGGGAACCTACTACGTGGTTTCGTGCCCTCAACTCTGCACTGTACCACAAGTCGTTCAATCGACAGATCTTCACGTCGTGACACATCACCGAAGAATGTCAGAACCTTTGACTATACCGCAGTGGAAAAACGCTGTTTTATTTGGAGCTCTTGAAAAATGAGAAAGTCGTCTATCGTTTTATCAGACTTGCATGGATTTCATTGTACCAACTTACTGCAATCAACATCAATGTTGGAATCATCTGTTAATTGAATAAATATAATTTAAATCAAGACCAATTAACATGCCTGAATACAAGTGTAAGTCTTTTCTACGGGACCTTCATTCATTAAATGAACAAGAAACAAGAAAATAAAAACGAAGTCAGATGTAAAACGGCAAATGTACGAATTCATTGTTATTATTAGATATAATTTTAATCAGAATTATGTTTACTGTCTACGTTGTGATAATTAAATTACAATATAAATATAGGTATTCTTTATTATTGTATGCACAATGCTAACTGATATTAATGAAAATGTATCGCAAAAACTGCTAACTACGTTTGAGAAGAAAGAAGAAACCACATCTCACCAATTCCAACATCTTAAACACAAGCATACACCAAGAAAGTTCGACTGAAAACTCAATGAAAAAATTAAAGCAATACTAACCCAACATAAAAAAAACAGAAACGTAAAAAAAGAAATACGTTTATATACGCTAAAAAAAAAGATGCGTTAATCATTAAAAAAACATTTATAAAACGCAAAAAGAATAGTGCGTAAAACGCAAAAAAAATGATGCGTTCATCGCAAAAAAAGCAATGCGAATTATGATGATATCATTATTAGTTAAGTTTATCACATGGTATATTAAACATGCATATTCTAACTTGACATATTCCGAGATATATATAGTAGGTTCATTAACTTTTTCAACTGAGTAATTATTTAAACAAATATTGAAATACCGTTTAGGTACAGACTTGGTTTGTCATTTTATTAGACCGCCCTATATTGCATATTCTTAATTAAATAGTACCTATTTCGCCCGTGAGCAAAATATATGTACTGATTAATGCAGTATTATGCATCGCGACTTGTAAATCATTTCATTATAAGATGAATATTTGTCTTTACTAATAACATTCCATATGATGTACACAATGTTAAACTATTACCAACAGATATTGGTAATAGGTATTTTTCAAGTAATATATATACAACTTTAAAGTTGGTGATCTATAGCCAAATAGTATTTTAAAACAAATTTTAACAAAGTATCAAAAATTCATTATGGATTAAACATCTCTTAATAAGAGTTTTTAAGAAATACTACACCATTAGTTCCATTTCAAAACAAGCGATTTGATAAGAACAATTATCTTAACAATTTTAACGACATCTTAGTGATATATGCACAATACACATATATGAATAATAAAATTGTATTCGTTCGTAATCTTCATCATCAGTTTTATTTTACAAAATGATAACATCCGAGAGTTATGATTTAAATGAATACAGGAAATATAAAGTTGCTATATATGTAAAAAAAATATTAAAGTATATAAAATATGCATATAATGCTTATAGGTTTTATAAAATTTAATCCAACTTAATATTTATATTCATTACCATTCAACTAACCTATCACGAACCAAACAACCAACCAACGAACGTATAATTTGTTTATTTTTTTTACAAAGTCAATTAATAGTATTAATTAAGAAACTGTCTACCTATCCGTTAAGTTCGATTCTAATTATGTGAAGTTAATCTCTCGCTCGTCCGAAGATTTGGAAGATTCGAAGACTACATTAGTTATCTTAAAGTCAATAACTAATATTTTGAACATTATAATGTAAAATTTTAATTAATTAATAAATTAATTAAGTAATAAATAAATTGTAATTTAACGAAACAAAAGTGATGTGCTTACTGAAATTATTGCTTTGTGTTGTCTGCCCTCATTTTATTTGTTATATATTTAAAAACGTACAATTGAAAAAACGAGCCGCATTATAAAATACGCGCACAGTACGCGCACAGTTGCGCCCTACGTTTATTGCAAGTCAGGACATACTAAGTGCAAGTAAGTGCATTGCAACTCGTGGAAATAGTTTTAAAAGGAAATCAATTTGTTTAGCCAGTAAATATAAGATAAAAAAAATATCATAAAGGTCGTATTTTTATCGCATTTTAAATTACCTATCTATGAACATTAACAACCTTTAAATTTTGCCTATTGTTCTAATTTCAATGAGAAGCTCCCCTATTTTTTCAAATAATATATACAGATTAACGTACTGCTGCATTCACACAGTCAATAACAATAATATTGAAATTGATACATTAAACGCAAATTTTTAAAATAACTTTCACATTTCTACTTTATTGTCACGCGTTCCGTCTTTTACCCGAAAATTGAATATCTTTTACATTTTTTTTTTACATATTCTGTTATATTACATATATATTTTAAGTTAATTCTCAATCTTCTACGTGTTTATTGTTTTGGTAGTGTTGGTGGAAGCGATCGTCAACAATCTAACAGCACTCCCCGTTGGCTATACATTGGAACCTCTTGTATTCGTGTGGCTCGCAAAAGGGTCGAGCAGCGGCAAAGTCGGCCAACTCGCACCCCTCGGTCGACCTGTGTGCTGTGCGGCGTGTAGCACTCGCCTTTGCGAATCCCTCCTTCGGAGTCACTCTTCCCGTGGTACGTCGGCTGCACTTGCATTCGGTGTTGACATTTCATTCCTCTTCCGACAGCCACACGTGTGTTCTATCCTCGGTCTTACGATCGAATTTTCTATTAAACGGATCATCTATCATCTTAAAAAATCATGCGGCTTTTGCTGCATTATCTCTTAGGATGATGACCGTCGCATTAATCTCAATTCATATAGTAACCGACTGCTCTCTTTCAATGTCGGATATATTATTGAGCGATATGTGTCTCTAGGCCACACTGTCCACATTGCCAGTTCAGGTATTTATAAGTTGTAATTGGTTAGATATATTGATAATACTTATATATCTGTAGATTTCCATATATTCACTGCGAGCGTTATTCTCCCATAGCAATTATAAGTGGATTGTCAGGAGCAGTGTTTTTTTTTTATTTCAGTCATTCGGGCGGAGGCGAGTCCAAGGCAATACAGATTTGCAACCGGTTGCGAATTGCATTGGGTTTGCATCTATTTTAACTACTAGGACGTTATAACATTCTGGTAGTTAATTTGGCGAATGGCTTTGAGGAGTAGTTCACAGTTGCAATGATCCCTCAAGCAAGACTGATTGATTTACCTTCCCGTGGTTGCCGCCTGTTACCTACATGTTTCCATATCGAATTGAAAACATGTTAGAACTAAAACAATCAGTCGTTCTTTCATCTCTAATAACCTTTTAGTTTTTAGATAATCTCTTGGATAGATTGAATTTTACATTTAGCGACAGATATCCATTGGCATCACACAACCACGGCCGTTGCGTCCGTTCCAGTCTGCAAAAAGATCACGCCCAACCCCGCAGCTTTTTATACGTGCTCGGAAATATCATTAAATATGTAAGTAGATTAAAATGTTTCTATTCTGTTACATATATATTCCTCTTTTTGTAAAGTAATGTTATTGCAAATAATAATCAGTAACTTTTTTATTACTATACATACAACTATAACCACGACGACCGACATCGCACACCAAACAATATCGACTTCGACAGACATCAATGCATGACATCATCTAATATTACTTCTTAAAAAAAAACTTTGGAAGTACGTATACTTAAATATGTGTATTATTTTTTACAATTAGCATCATAACTATTTAGGTGGATCAAAAGAAATGCTCCAACCTTTAATTGTTCCTAATAAAGTTATCGCTCACCCGAGAGCCGCTCTCGTGTTCGAGTAGGTGGGTCAGAAACCATGTCTCAAGCTTAAATGGGCCTTGTACAAATTAACGCTCACCCGAGAGCCCAACGACTTCGCGTGGTTCAATTGGACCACATAAAGACACGATGCACTCTAATGGAACGCTTCGAACCTTCGGCCCTATTAGACTTGTGAGTCTAAAGAATCACGGACGTGTTGCCGACTCTTTATTGTCTTGGAGATTCGTTGTACCTGTAGACAGTTTGGGACATATGCAAAACCCTATTATTTTTACAGAAACGCTGAGCAAACTACAAATTTACTGCATTCCTCGCGATCGACTCCTTATTACGCCGAGAACAGAATCAACCTGTAGCAACGTATTTTTTTGTAAGTAATGTAAAATGTTTGTTTTTATTAGTTTTTATAAGAAATATATTTCAGTGCTTATCAAAAAAATAAGGGATTTTGATGTGCAATTTAGTATTTTAGTTGTAGAAATCAGCTCACCATTTCTTTGTAAATCTAATACAAAGTCTGTCGATATTAATTGCTTACAGCTATTATATTTTTATTATGTTACAATTACAGAATATCACAAATACGATCGCGCCACCGGTTTCCGCGAACAACACGCTTCGCCTTGCTGCTGCTTACTCTATGTATGAACCCAAGAACAAAAATAAATAACAGGTATGTAAATAAAAAACCGGCCGAGTGCGAGTCGGCCTCACACATTATCTATAAAAACGGCAAAAAAATCAAGTTTGTTGTATGGGTGCCCCCTTAAATATTTATTTTATTCTTTTTTTAATATTTGTTGTTATAGCGGCAACAGATATACATCAACTGTCATAAAAAAATTAAGTTGTAATCATCATAATCTTCGAGGTTATTTTTTTTTTTCAAAAGCCCAGAAAAACCTTCTGTGGCAAAAACGACTCTAACACGGATAGGTTAGAAGATTAAGACGGGAGCTGAAGCGTAGCGAAGCTCCCGTCCTAATCTTCGAGGTTATTTTTTTTTATAAAAGCCCAGAAAGACGTGTTGGGGCAAAATCGACTCTAACGCGGATAGGTTAGAAGGTTAAGACGGGAGCTGAAGCGAAGTAAAATACAGTCGTTCCTAAGATACTGATGTAGCGTAAATTAAAATGGAATCATTTTGAATGTATAGGCATTGCACTGCAAACTAATAATTATAATTTTATTTTGACAGGAATGCCTGACGCCTGCCTCAACGACGTTCGCACATCAAACAGAATCAACCTCTACAAGCATCACCTAATGCTAATCTACATTGTAAGTGCCAAATCAGAACTATATATTTTTTACCTACATATTTTTTATTAGAATTATAGAAAATTATTAAGCAGAAGATTTAACAATAGACTCTAAAAGAATCACAAGCGCGTTACCAACCCTTTATTGACTTGGACATTCGTTATACCTATTGACATCCAGCCTGTGACATATTGATATCACGCACTCGCAACAAAGCGTATGCATTTTCGAGAGTTCTGTCGACCTTAATCACACTACTGGGAACACAACACCACAACTTTTATTATGGCTGTGCGGTCTTCTTTAGGCGGAGGTACTTTCGCAGACGATGTGCTCTAAGGCGGTTGTCGCACTGATGCGGTTTTCACACGACGATGCGGTGTGCGAGCGAGACATCGCTATGCATATCTATAACGGTCTGCACACGGCACCGCCGTCCAGATACCGGATCAGTGTGACAACCAACTAAATAGAACCGACAGAACTCCATTGGCATTGCACAACCATGCCCGCTTTACGTTCTTCTCAGTCATTGAAAAGAACACGCCCAGCTTCGCAAATTGCTGGAAGTGCTCAAAAACATCATTTAATAAATAAAATGTTTCTACTCTATTGCATATTCCTCTCGTATGTAGCATTTACGAATAATGATCATTAATTAACTTTATTTTTACAGAAACGCCGCGCTATCAACTGTAACCACGACGCCCGACATCGACATCGCACACCAGACAAAATCGACTTCTACAAGCGTAAATGAAATCATCTATAATCTCACACAGCATATCTTCAAAGTACGTAGACTTAAATAATTGTACAGTTCTGCACAATAAATATATTTACGATTTTCGACCTCAATTCTAAGAAATAAACTCAATATTGTATACATGTTTATGATGCCGAGTGAGTGGCATAACATACTTGAAAAGAATCACAGGCGCGTTGCCAACCCTTCATTAACTTGGAGATTCATTGTACCTATTAACAGCTAGGGACATGTGCAAATCCCACACTCTTAACACGGCGCATTCTCGAGAGCTTTCGCGAGCTTGCTCACCACCAGGAACACAACACCACATACTTGTATTATAGCTGCGGTTATCTTTAAAAACGGCGGAGGTACTTGTCCAATTGTAAAGTGCTCCAAATACAACATCTCTCTCATTGCAAGTAATATTCTATAAACGATACATAACACTCTTTTCACAGGAGTAGTGGCTATAGGCAATAAACACTTGTTGTATGATATTTAAGCATTACTTAATTTTTACAGAGACGATAAACATTCAACTACAAAATATACCGCATGCGAGACACCTCACGGCGACGCCGAGAGCAGAATCAACCGCTTCAAACATAAGAAAAACCAATCAAGACCTAAAGCAACGTATTTTGTAAGTAATCATATAAAATATAGATATACATTTTATTATATTATACCTAAACACCGAGATATACGCCGCCCCCGACCATCGTTATCAATGGACCCTTGCAACAATTAAATTTACCCTAAAATGCAAATTTCTCAATTTTTTTTATAACGACAGTGACAAACAAGTATACGGGTCCACCTAACGGTGGACATATCGCAGCCTAGAGGTCTGCAAGGAAACATGTGCACGTTGTCGACCCTTTATACTATTTGAGGATGCAACGTAAATTTGCTTAAGAGCTTTTAGCATCATTAAAAAGTACTCTTGAATTGATTTTTACTTCACTTCAACTATTTATAATACTCGGGTAAATAAGAGGATGTACAGCTACTCTATTCTGTCACCACATAGGGAGTTCCAATAACATGAAATGTACATACTGAATCATATCAGAATTCACATATTAAAGGACTAGGGGGTGGTGCATTCAATAAATTACCTGTTTTTTTCTTTTCAGAATGAACAGCAATTTGGATCGACTGCCGCGCAGCCTTCACTTCACTAACCTGTGAACTCGGCCAGCCTCACCATCATTTACCCAATTTTACTAATTCAATTTATACTTGATAAATATTTTATCCGTTTATCGTTTTGTTTAATAAATATGTATGCAATTAATCGTTTTCATTTGTTACTTATTGATATTTATGTAAACATGATTATACATACCGAATAATGACTAATTTTGGTATATATAAACGTATTTACACAAATCTCAACTGCTTACATAAACAAATAATAGGCTTTTAGTAAAATCCACCTCGCCACGTTCAAGCATTTGTTTCAGGATACAATATAATACAGGTTTATTTTACTAACGGGCTTTTTGTACACTTCATATATTATAAAACTCTAGCACTCCACCTAACACCATAAGTTTTAAGTGTGTTTTTAAAGCAATATAATTTCATAAAACACTCACTGCGCACCAATAAATACTAATATCCGCAAAACAAATGTTAATTGCATATCACAGTTGCTCACTTTGACATGAAATTAATATTTTACCCTGCAAATAAGCAGGTTTAGGTTGTTAGGTTTTTTTTTTTTATATGCCTTTAAATAGAAGCTGTTTTTAAAACAAAACGTTTTACCAGACACGACCATGAAATCTATTATACTAACTACGCAATGCCATCAATAATCAACAAGCATGATTGCATTTTGGTAGCCAAGCATTATTAGCTAAAACCAAAAAAATAATCCTTATTTGTATTGACAACCGATGTAACAGTATCTATTAACTGAGAGCGACACAGTCTTCTATCAATTACAGGGCTGCTGCCCATATTAGGTTAGTCATAGTTTTGTGCATCTCGAATATAAGATGACATATGCTCTGGTCTCCTATAAACGCCATCGGCGGCTTACAGTGTCACGTCGTACGCTGCGTCACAATGCATACTAAAGAGATATATGTACTGTTATGGTCTGTCAGAGCCTAACAGTACAGCTCTATAGTAAGCATTATGACTCAGCGTGCGGCGTTAACGCTGTAAGCGGCCGATGGCGTTTATAGGTGACCAGGGCCATGGCTAATTTTGCTCATTGATTTAATACAATATTATGTTAGGCACCTACCACCAAGCTGATCTCATGATGAAGACAGGTGGGATGTGAGCGATAATCTTCACAAGACCCATTATTGCTTGGGGCATTATTACAGATCCACCTACGCTAATTTTTACAGTACATATTAAAACTTTCAAATTTAACCATGTAAAAACTATAACATGCAACTCCTAGAATCGTTTTCCTTTTTTTTCTTCTTTTATGACTGCAGCTTCTAGGGCTGCCTGGCTCTCAAGGGGTTAGAGGGGTGGGCTTGGGGCAGCCAACCAGATGATAAAATGTCATTTGTAAGAGGGTGAGAACAAAGTGAGTTGATAAATTTCGGCTCAACGAGCTCCGCGTAGGGCCGAAGGCCCGAAGCGTCCCATTAGAGCAATATAATTTCATAAAACACTCACTGCGCACCAATAAATACTAATATCCGCAAAACAAATGTTAATTGCATATCACAGTTGCTCACTTTGACATGAAATTAATATTTTACCCTGCAAATAAGCAGGTTTAGGTTGTTAGGTTTTTTTTTATATGCCTTTAAATAGAAGCTGTTTTTAAAACAAAACGTTTTACCAGACACGACCACGAAATCTATTATACTAACTACGCAAAGCCATCAATAATCAACAAGCATGATTGCATTATTGGTAGCCAAGCATTATTAGCTAAAACCAAAAAAATAATCTTTATTTGTATTGACAACCGATATAACAGTATCTATTAACTTAGAGCGACACAGTCTTCTATCAATTACAGGGCTGCTGCGCATATTAGGTTAGTCATAGTTTTGTGCATCTCGAATATAAGATGACATATGCTCTGGTCTCCTATAAACGCCATCGGCGGCTTACAGTGTCACGTCGTACGCTGCGTCACAATGCATACTAAAGAGATATATGTACTGTTATGGTCTGTCAGAGCCTAACAGTACAGCTCTATAGTAAGCATTATGACTCAGCGTGCGGCGTTAACGCTGTAAGCGGCCGATGGCGTTTATAGGTGACCAGGGCCATAGCTAATTTTGCTCATTGATTTAATACAATATTATGTTAGGCACCTACCACCGAGCTGATCTCATGATGAAAACAGATGGGATGATATGGAAATGGCAAGCTAATAACGCTAATAGCAAACTCTTAAATTACACATGATAAAAAAGCATCGTGTTTAGGCTGATTATTCAATTCATTTATAATGTAGGTGTTACAATAACCATGTTTATTGTGCGAAAGATGTTAAAATGTAATAATAAGTTATTAATTAATTTCATTTATGTTTCCATTTCTGTGTATAGATGGCGCTAAATTTAATATAATCACTTATGTTTCAATATTACCTGTCGAGATGGTCCTTTTAATATAAACACTGAAGAAGGTAGTCTTCTCTTCTCTTCTTCATCTTTTCTCTAACATTATAAAGACATAGCTACATTGAAGCTATACCTACTTATTACACAATTCATAGATGGAAGAAATAAATTCCGTCGCTTAAGGAATTAATTCCAGTCAAGAATTGAGCAGCGAATTTTAATAATGTTGAATTTTACGCTATTCATTGATCGTAAACGTCGCTATTTATAATGCCATTAGCTTGAAATTGTTATAGCAATGTATGGTAGGTATTTTGTTTTCTAGGCAATACTTGCAACTGAATTTTAGCACCGTTATCCTCAACCTACTGAACTGATATTTAGAATATATAATATTAGGGTGTCATGGAACTGTTCTGATGATGAAAACAGAAAAGGTGACCATAGCAACTCCTTAATTATACAAGATAAACCCATCGTGTTTGGACTCATTGGAACCGCCTTTTAACGCCCATACGGTCATCCCCCCACCCCCACACTTTCACAAGAAAGACAGAGTGCAACTCCCGCCTCGCAAATCTCTCTCCCGCTCTCCGCTTCCCATTGCAGATTTTTAAATCTCCAAACTCCCTCCTCTCTCCATGACAAACTCGCCCCTCCCCTCCCCCTCCCCTCTCAGACGTTAAGTCCAAGTACGAGCAAAAAACAAAACAGAAAACAAGAGAGCACAGAGTACCGCGGGGCGCTCGCGCCCCGCGCACCACGCGAAAAACTAGTTAATACTATATAAAGCTGCAATACCACTGATTTCTCACGTATAGAATTGTTCTCCCAGAAGGAGTATCCTGAGACCTTGATGATGTAGGGATAAAGTGTGCGGTCTACCTCAGTGACCCCCAGAAAATTCTGACATTCGAGCTACGTGGGAAAACTAAAAAGTTGGAGACCTGCCTGCGAAAACGGTGCCAGTTGGGTGGGGGGTGCTCGACCAAATGTCATAGGGAACCGCCAGCGATTTGGTGAGGTGACATTTTTTTTGCCAAAAAATGACTTTTTTTTTGGCCAAATTTTCAAAATGGTCGGAGAGAGCTGCAAGTCGGTGGGTGGAGTGATATCGGTCCCCGGATTCCAATAAAAGTTTTTTTTTTTTCTAGCGCCAAAAAAAAATTTGTATGGAAAACCGAAACGGAGCGAGATAGGTATGAGGTGCTCGACCAAATGTCATAGGGAACTGCCGGGCGAAAAAAACTGCATTAAAATTTTTGCCAAAAAATGAAATTTTTTTTTTGGCCAAAATTCAAAATGGTCGGATCGCGCTGAGATTTTGCATGCGGGGAGATACCGGTCCCCTGATTCCAAAAGTAGAAAAAATTTTTTCGTAGCTCGAAAAAAAATTTGTATGGGAAATTGTTTGGCCCCCCCTAAAAGCCAAACGATGAGAGATGGGTGGGAAGTGCTGGACCAAATGTCATAGGTAATTGCCTAATGAAAAAAACTGCATTAAAATTTTTGCCAAAAAATAAAATTTTTTTTTTGGCCAAAATTCAAAATAGTCCGGGCGCGTTGAGATTTGGCATGCGGATAGATACCGGTCCCCTGATTCCAAAAATGTCAAAAATTTTTTTGTAGCTTGAAAAAAAATTTGTATAGGAAATTGTTTGGCCCCCCATAAAAGCCAAACGGTGGGAGATGGGTGGGAGGTGCTCGACCAAATGTCATAGGGAATTGCCAAACGAAAAAAACTGCATTAAAATTTTTGCTAAAAAATTAAATTTTTTTTTTTGGACAAAATTCATAATCATCGGGGGGCCCAAGAATATGTGCAAGAAAAAAAAATTTGGAAAAATCCAAAATGGCGGACTCCAGGGGCAAAACCATTTCCGAGTAGTTTTTGCGAGCCCGAAGGGCGAGCTTCAGGCTGCGAGGCCGCAAGTCGAGCCCGGCGGAGGGCCGAAGGCCCGGAGCCTCCATAAGAGTACCCAGGCACGTCCCCCCCCCAAATTTTTGGCGAGGCCGAAGGCCGAGCTGCGGGAGCCCCGAACAAAGGAGAATCCTATATAAGTACAAGGTTTCGCGAGCCAGAAGGGCGAGCTTCAGGCCGCGAGGCCGCAGGCCGAGCTCGGCGGAGGGCCGTAGGCCCGGAGCCTCACCCCGAGCGTCCAAGCGAGTCCCCCCCAAGCAATTTCGCGAGGCCGAAGGCCGAGCTGCTAGAGGAAGGGGTTGCTCAACTATTCCTGTGCCCCGTGTAACTTACAAGCGAACCTGAGGGCCGCTTGCGGCCCTTAGGTGAGCGGCGAGGCCAAGCGAGGCCGAAGGCCGAGCTCCGCGTAAGGCCGAAGGCCCGAAGCGTCCCATCAGAGCGCGCTCTCCGCGCGAGCCCGAGGGCCGCTTGCGGCCCGAAGGGCGAGCCCACGCGGACACTCGCCACTCCCGTCACTCTTACAAGCGAAACCTGAGGGCCGAAGGCGCGGCGAGGCCAAGCGAGGCCGAAGGCCGAGCTCCGCGTAGGGCCGAAGGCCCGAAGTGTCCCATTAGAGCGCGTTTTGTCCCTGTGTGGCCCAACACGCGAACTCGAGAGCCGAAGGCTCTCGGGTGAGCGATAATCTTTCCAATGCCGATCATGGCTTGGGGCAGATCTTCAGACCCATTTACGCGAACTCGAGAGCCGAAGGCTCTCGGGTGAGCGATAATCTTTACAAGGCCGATTAATGCTTGGAGCAGATTTGGAGACCCATTTACGCGAACTCGAGAGCCGAAGGCTCTCGGGTGAGCGATAATCTTCACAAGACCCATTATTGCTTGGGGCAGGCATTATTATGAGCGATAATCTTTACAATGCCGATTATGGCTTGGGGCAGATCTTCAGACCCATTTACGCGAACTCGAGAGCCGAAGGCTCTCGGGTGAGCGATAATCTTTACAAGGCCGATTAAGGCTTGGAGCAGATCTGCAGACCCATTTACGCGAACTCGAGAGCCGAAGGCTCCCGGGTGAGCGATAATTTTTACAAGGCCGATTAAGACCTGGGGCAGATCCTCATACCATTTACGCGAACTCGAGAGCCGAAGGCTCTCGGGTGAGCGATAATCTTTACAAGGGCGATTAAGGCTTGGAGCAGATCTGCAGACCAATTTACGCGAACTCGAGAGCCGAAGGCTCTCGGGTGAGCGATAATCTTCACAGGACCCGTTATTGCTTGGGGCAGGCATTATTATGAGCGATAATCTTTACAATACCGATTATGGCTTAGGGCAGATCTTCAGACCCATTTACGCGAACTCGAGAGCCGAAGGCTCTCGGGTGAGCGATAATCTTTACAAGGTCGATTAAGGCTTGGAGTAGATCTGCAGACCCATATACGCGAAATCGAGAGCCGAAGGCTCTCGGGTGAGCGATAATCTTCACAAGACCCGTTATTGCTTGGGGCGGGCATTATTATGAGCGATAATCTTTACAAGGCCGATTAAGGCTTGGAGCAGATCTGCAGACCCATTTACGCGAACTCGAGAGCCGAAGGCTCTCGGGTGAGCGATAATCTTTACAATGCCGATTATGCCTTGGGGCAGATCTTCAGACCCATTTATGCGAACTCGAGAACCGAAGGCTCTCGGGTGAGCGATAATCTTTACAAGGCCGATTAAGGCTTGGAGCAGATCTGCAGACCCATTTACGCGAACTCGAGAGCCGAAGGCTCTCGGGTGAGCGATAATCTTTACAATGCCGATTATGCCTTGGGGCAGATCTTCAGACCCATTTACGCGAACTCGAGAGCCGAAGGCTCTCGGGTGAGCGATAATCTTTACAAGGCCGATTAAGGCTTGGAGCAGATTTGGAGACCCATTTACGCGAACTCGAGAGCCGAAGGCTCTCGGGTGAGCGATAATCTTCACAAAACCCATTATTGCTTGGGGCAGGCATTATTATGAGCGATAATCTTTACAATGCCGATTATGGCTTGGGGCAGATCTTCAGACCCATTTACGCGAACTCGAGAGCCGAAGGCTCTCGGGTGAGCGATAATCTTTACAAGGCCGATTAAGGCTTGGAGCAGATCTGCAGACCCATTTACGCGAACTCGAGAGCCGAAGGCTCTCGGGTGAGCGATAATCTTCACAGGACCCGTTATTACTTGGGGCAGGCATTATTATGAGCGATAATCTTTACAATACCGATTATGGCTTAGGGCAGATCTTCAGACCCATTTACGCGAACTCGAGAGCCGAAGGCTCTCGGGTGAGCGATAATCTTTACAAGGTCGATTAAGGCTTGGAGTAGATCTGCAGACCCATATACGCGAAATCGAGAGCCGAAGGCTCTCGGGTGAGCGATAATCTTCACAAGACCCGTTATTGCTTGGGGCGGGCATTATTATGAGCGATAATCTTTACAAGGCCGATTAAGGCTTGGAGCAGATCTGCAGACCCATTTACGCGAACTCGAGAGCCGAAGGCTCTCGGGTGAGCGATAATTTTTACAATGCCGATTATGCCTTGGGGCAGATCTTCAGACCCATTTACGCGAACTCGAGAGCCGAAGGCTCTCGGGTGAGCGATAATCTTTACAAGGCCGATTAAGGCTTGGAGCAGATCTGCAGACCCATTTACGCGAACTCGAGAGCCGAAGGCTCTCGGGTGAGCGATAATCTTTACAATGCCGATTATGCCTTGGGGCAGATCTTCAGACCCATTTACGCGAACTCGAGAGCCGAAGGCTCTCGGGTGAGCGATAATCTTTACAAGGTCGATTAAGGCTTGGAGCAGATCTGCAGACCCATTTACGCGAACTCGAGAGCCGAAGGCTCTCGGGTGAGCGATAATCTTCACAAGACCCGTTATTGCTTGGGGCGGGCATTATTATGAGCGATAATCTTTACAAGGCCGATTAAGGCTTGGAGCAGATCTGCAGACCCATTTACGCGAACTCGAGAGCCGAAGGCTCTCGGGTGAGCGATAATCTTTACAATGCCGATTATGGCTTGGGGCAGATCTTCAGACCCATTTACGCGAACTCAAGAGCCGAAGGCTCTCGGGTGAGCGATAATCTTTACAAGGCCGATTAAGGCTTGGAGCAGATCTGCAGACCGATTTACGCGAACTCGAGAGCCCAAGGCTCTCGGGTGAGCGATAATCTTCACAAGACCCGTTATTGCTTGGGGCGGGCATTATTATGAGCGATAATCTTTACAAGGCCGATTAAGGCTTGGAGCAGATCTGCAGACCCATTTACGCGAACTCGAGAGCCGAAGGCTCTCGGGTGAGCGATAATCTTTACAATGCCGATTATGCCTTGGGGCAGATCTTCAGACCCATTTACGCGAACTCGAGAGCCGAAGGCTCTCGGGTGAGCGATAATCTTTACAAGGTCGATTAAGGCTTGGAGCAGATCTGCAGACCCATTTACGCGAACTCGAGAGCCGAAGGCTCTCGGGTGAGCGATAATCTTTACAAGGCCGATTAAGGCTTGGGGCAGATCTTCAGACCCATTTACGCGAACTCGAGAGCCGAAGGCTCTCGGGTGAGCGATAATCTTTACAAGGTCGATTAAGTCTTGGAGCAGATCTGCAGACTCATTTACGCGAACTCGAGAGCCGAAGGCTCTCGGGTGAGCGATAATCTTCATAAGACCCGTTATTGCTTGGGGCAGGCATTATTATGAGCGATAATCTTTACAAGGTCGATTAAGGCTTGGAGCAGATCTGCAGACTCATTTACGCGAACTCGAGAGCCGAAGGCTCTCGGGTGAGCGATAATCTTTACAATGCCGATTATGCCTTGGGGCAGATCTTCAGACCCATTTACGCGAACTCGAGAGCCGAAGGCTCTCGGGTGAGCGATAATCTTTACAAGGTCGATTAAGGCTTGGAGCAGATCTGCAGACCCATTTACGCGAACTCGAGAGCCGAAGGCTCTCGGGTGAGCGATAATCTTTACAATGCCGATTATGGCTTGGGGCAGATCTTCAGACCCATTTACGCGAACTCAAGAGCCGAAGGCTCTCGGGTGAGCGATAATCTTTACAAGGCCGATTAAGGCTTGGAGCAGATCTGCAGACCGATTTACGCGAACTCGAGAGCCGAAGGCTCTCGGGTGAGCGATAATCTTTACAAGGCCGATTAAGGCTTGGGGCAGATCTTCAGACCCATTTACGCGAACTCGAGAGCCGAAGGCTCTCGGGTGAGCGATAATTTTTACAAGGTCGATTAAGTCTTGGAGCAGATCTGCAGACTCATTTACGCGAACTCGAGAGCCGAAGGCTCTCGGGTGAGCGATAATCTTCATAAGACCCGTTATTGCTTGGGGCGGGCATTATTATGAGCGATAATTTTTACAAGGCCGATTAAGGCTTGGAGCAGATCTGCAGACCCATTTACGCGAACTCGAGAGCCGAAGGCTCTCGGGTGAGCGATAATCTTTACAATGCCGATTATGGCTTGGGGCAGATCTTCAGACCCATTTACGCGAACTCAAGAGCCGAAGGCTCTCGGGTGAGCGATAATCTTTACAAGGCCGATTTAGGCTTGGAGCAGATCTGCAGACCGGTTTACGCGAACTCGAGAGCCGAAGGCTCTCGGGTGAGCGATAATCTTCACAAGACCCGTTATTGCTTGGGGCGGGCATTATTATGAGCGATAATCTTTACAAGGCCGATTAAGGCTTGGAGCAGATCTGCAGACCCATTTACGCGAACTCGAGAGCCGAAGGCTCTCGGGTGAGCGATAATCTTTACAATGCCGATTATGCCTTGGGGCAGATCTTCAGACCCATTTACGCGAACTCGAGAGCCGAAGGCTCTCGGGTGAGCGATAATCTTTACAAGGTCGATTAAGGCTTGGAGCAGATCTGCAGACCCATTTACGCGAACTCGAGAGCCGAAGGCTCTCGGGTGAGCGATAATCTTTACAAGGCCGATTAAGGCTTGGGGCAGATCTTCAGACCCATTTACGCGAACTCGAGAGCCGAAGGCTCTCGGGTGAGCGATAATCTTTACAAGGTCGATTAAGTCTTGGAGCAGATCTGCAGACTCATTTACGCGAACTCGAGAGCCGAAGGCTCTCGGGTGAGCGATAATCTTCATAAGACCCGTTATTGCTTGGGGCAGGCATTATTATGAGCGATAATCTTTACAAGGTCGATTAAGGCTTGGAGCAGATCTGCAGACTCATTTACGCGAACTCGAGAGCCGAGGGCTCTCGGGTGAGCGATAATCTTTACAAGGCCGATTAAGGCTTGGGGCAGATCTTTAGACCCATTTACGCGAACTCGAGAGCCGAAGGCTCTCGGGTGAGCGATAATCTTTACAAGGTCGATTAAGGCTTGGAGCAGATCTGCAGACCCATTTACGCGAACCCGAGAGCCGAAGGCTCTCGGGTGAGCGATAATCTTCACAGGACTCGTTATTGCTTGGGGCAGGCATTATTATGAGCGATAATCTTTACAATGCCGATTATGGCTTGGGGCAGATCTTCAGACCCATTTACGCGAACTCGAGAGCCGAAGGCTCTCGGGTGAGCGATAATCTTTACAAGGCCGATTAAGGCTTGGAGCAGATCTGCAGACCCATTTCCGCGAACTCGAGAGCCGAAGGCTCTCGGGTGAGCGATGATCTTTACAAGACCGATTAAGGCTTGGAGCAGATCTGCAGACCCATTTACGCGAACTCGAGAGCCGAAGGCTCTCGGGTGAGCGATAATCTTTACAAGGCCGATTAAGGCTTGGAGCAGATCTGCAGACCCATTTACGCGAACTCGAGAGCCAAAGGCTCTCGGGTGAGCGATAATCTTTACAAGACCCATTATTGCTTGGGGCATTTTTACAGATCCACCTACGCTAATTTTTATAGTACATATTAAATCTTTCAAATTTAACTATGTAAAAACTATAACATGCAACTCCTAGAATCGTTTTCCTTTTTTTCTTCTTTTATGGCTGCAGCTTCTAGGGCTGCCTGGCTCTCAAGGGGTTAGAGGGGTGGGCTTGGGGCAGCCAACCAGATGATAAAATATCATTTGTAAGAGGGTGAGAACAAAGTGAGTTGATAAATTTCGGCTCAACGAGTTCCGCGTAGGGCCGAAGGCCCGAAGTGTCCCATTAGAGCAATGTAATTTCATAAAACACTCACTGCGCACCAATAAATACTAATATCCGCAAAACAAATGTTAATTGCATATCACAGTTGCTCACTTTGACATGAAATTAATATTTTACCCTGCAAATAAGCAGGTTTAGGTTGTTAGGTTTTTTTTTTATATGCCTTTAAATAGAAGCTGTTTTTGAAACAAAACGTTTTACAAAAAACGACCATGAAATCTATTATACTAACTACGCAATGCCATCAATAATCAACAAGCATGATTGCATTATTGGTAGCCAAGCATTATTAGCTAAAACCAAAAAATAATCTTTATTTGTATTGACAACCGATATAACAGTATCTATTAACTTAGAGCGACACAGTCTTCTATCAATTACAGGGCTGCTGCGCATATTAGGTTAGTCATAGTTTTTTGCAGCTCGAATATAAGATGACATATGCTCTGGTCTCCTATAAACGCCATCGGCGGCTTACAGTGTCACGTCGTACGCTGCGTCACAATGCATACTAAAGAGATATATGTACTGTTATGGTCTGTCAGGGCCTAACAGTACAGCTCTATAGTAAGCATTATGACTCAGCGTGCGGCGTTAACGCTGTAAGCGGCCGATGGCGTTTATAGGTGACCAGGGCCATAGCTAATTTTGCTCATTGATTTAATACAATATTATGTTAGGCACCTACCACCGAGCTGATCTCATGATGAAGACAGATGGGATGGTATGGAAATGGCAAGCTAATAACGCTATTAGCAAACTCTTAAATTACACATGATAAAAAGGCATTGTGTTTAGGCTGATTATTCAATTCATTTATAATGTAGGTGTTACAATAACCATGTTTATTGTACGAAAGATGTTAAAATGTAATAATGAGTTATTAATTAATTTCATTTATGTTTCCATTTCTGTGTATAGATGGCGCTAAATTTAATATAATCACTTATGTTTCAATATTACGTGTCGAGATGGCCCTTTTAATATAAACACTGAAGAAGGTAGTCTTCTCTTCTCTTCTTCATCTTTTCTCTAACATTATAAAGACATAGCTACATTGAAGCTATACCTACCTATTACACAATTCATAGATGGAAGAAATACATTCCATCGCTTAAGGAATTAATTCCAGTCAAGAATTGAGCAGCGAATTTTAATAATGTTGAATTTTACGCTATTCATTGATCGTAAACGTCGCTATTTATAATGCCATTAGCTTGTAATTGTTATAGCAATGTATGGTAGGTATTTTGTTTTCTAGGCAATACTTGCAACTGAATTTTAGCACCGTTATCCTCAACCTACTGAGCTGATATTTAGAATATTTGTACAAATTAGATGAAGATGCAATATTAGGGTGTCATGGAACTGTTCTGATGATGAAAACAGAAAAGGTGACCATAGCAACTCCTTAATTATACAAGATAAACCCATCGTGTTTGGACTCATTGGAACCGCCTTTTAACGCCCATACGGTCATCCCCCCACCCCCACACTTTCACAAGAAAGACAGAGTGCAACTCCCGCCTCGCAAATCTCTCTCCCGCTCTCCGCTTCCCATTGCAGATTTTTAAATCTCCAAACTCCCTCCTCTCTCCATGACAAACTCGCCCCTCCCCTCCCCCTCCCCTCTCAGACGTTAAGTCCAAGTACGAGCGAAAAACAAAACAGAAAAGAAGAGAGCACAGAGTACCGCGGGGCGCTCGCGCCCCGCGCACCACGCGAAAAACTAGTTAATTAATACTATATAAAGCTGCAATACGACTGATTTCTCACGTATAGAATTGTTCTCCCAGAAGGAGCACTCCTGGGTACAGATGATGTATGGAAAAAGTGTGCGGTCTACCTCCGTGACCTCCAGAAAAATCTGACTTTCGAGCTACGTGGGAAAACTAAAAAGTTGGAGACCTGCCTGCGAAAACGGTGCCAGATGGGTGGGGGGTGATCGACCAAATGTCATAGGGAACCGCCAGCGATTTGGTGGGGTGACATTTTTTTTGCCAAAAAATGACTTTTTTTTTTGGCCAAATTTTCAAAATGGTCGGAGAGAGCTCAAAGTCGATATACAAGTAGATATGGATCCCCGGATCCCAAAAAAAAGTTTTTTTTTTTTCTAGCGCCAAAAAAAAATTTGTATGGAAAACCGAAACGGTGCGAGATAGGTATGAGGTGCTCGACCAAATGTCATAGGGAACTGCCGGGCGAAAAAAACTGCATTAAAATTTTTGCCAAAAAATGAAATTTTTTTTTTGGCAAAAATTCAAAATGGTCGGAGCGCGCTGAGATTTTGCATGCGGAGAGATACCGGTCCCCTGATTCCAAAAGTGGAAAAACTTTTTTCGTAGCTCGAAAAAAAATTTGTATGGGAAATTGTTTGGCCCCCCCTAAAAGCCAAACGGTGAGAGATGGGTGGAAGGTGCTCGACCAAATGTCGTAGGGAATTGCCGGGTAAAAAAAACTGCATTAAAATTTTTGCCAAAAAATGAAATTTTTTTTTTGGCCAAAATTCAAAATGGTTGGAGCGCGCTGAGATTTTGCATGCGGAGAGATACCGGTCCCCTGATTCCAAAAATGTAAAAATTTTTTTCGTAGCTCGAAAAAAAATTTGTATGGGAAATTGTTTGGTCCCCCCTAAAAGCCAAACGTTGAGAGATGGGTGGGAGGTGCTCGACCAAATGTCATAGGGAATTGCCAAATGAAAAAAACTGCATTAAAATTTTTGCCAAAAAATGAAATTTTTTTTTGGCCAAAATTCAAAATGGTCCGGGCGCGTTGAGATTTGGCACGCGGGGACTCGGGGGGCCCAAGAATATTTTAAAGAAAAAAAAATTTGGAAAAATCCAAAATGGCGGCCTCCAGGGGCAAAACCATTTCCGAGTAGTTTTTGCGAGCCCGAAAGGCGAGCTTCAGGCCGCGAGGCCGCAGGCCGAGCCCGGCGGAGGGCCGAAGGCCCGAAGCCTCCATAAGAGTACCCGGGCACGTCCCCCCCCTCAAATTTTTGGCGAGGCCGACAGGGCCGTAGCCAGAGTTGAATTTAAGATAGGGCAGCGGTAATTACAGGTAGGGCACAACTGGTGCAGGAAAAAAATTAATTCAAAATGAACTTGGTCTGATCTGGTGAATCGATTTTCGAGTTTGAGGCAGTTCTTAATTGTTGGGCCCCGGAGCAAGGAATGAATAAAATCATTTATGTTGATGCCTAGCCTTTTCCAGTCCAGATTCTTGAAAACATCCTCCAGTGCAGCGGCGAACAGTTTAGGAGAAATAACGTCTCCCTGCCTAACTCCCCGCTGCAGCGGAATACCTAGGCTTCGAGTTCCGGTCCTGGAGTCGGACTGACATAGTGGCGTTCTCGTACAAACACTTCAGCACTTCGATATAGCGGTAGTCTACTTAGCACCTCTGTAGAGATTGTAATACCGCCCAGGTTTCGATCGCATCGAAGGCTTTCCCATAATCCACAAACGCTAAACAGAAGGGCAGGTTATACTCTTCAGTCTTCTGTATAACCTGACGATGCGTATGTATGTGGTCTATGGTACTAAAGCCTCTTCGGAAACCGGCTTGTTCGGGAGGCTGGAAGTCATCTAGTCTGCGTGCGAGACGAGTCGTAATGACTCTTGAAAACAGCTTGTAGACATGGCTCAGAAGCGTGATGGGTGGATAGTTCTTCAG
Organism: Epiblema foenella; assembly: GCA_963556455.1. Lineage (NCBI taxonomy): Eukaryota > Metazoa > Arthropoda > Insecta > Lepidoptera > Tortricidae > Epiblema > Epiblema foenella. Next base: position 10,129,543 of record OY747097.1, on the reverse strand, counting down.
AAGAGTGGTGTCACCCTTCTTGAAGAACAGCACCACCACGCCTGTGTTCCATGCCATTTGGCGTTCTCCCTTCCAGTACGACGGAATCGAACAACTTCTGAAGGGCCAAAAGGTTGGTTTTCCACCCGCCTTCAGGAGTTCGGCTGTAATTCCGTCTTCACCGGGTGCCCTGTTGTTTTTGAGCTGTTTAAGAGTCATTCTAATCTCGTACAGGCTGATGTTCGGGATGTCATCGGTATAGTGCCGAGTTAGTCTAGCTCTTGAATACTAGACCAACTTCGGGTCTGCTATTTGACTTGTATAGCTGACCATAGAAGTGCTCTATCTCGCTCAGAAGCTTAGGTCTGGATGAGACAGATCTACCATCCTCTGGTTTTAACTCGGCGAGCTGGCTCTGTCCAATAGACAGATCTCTTGTGAAAACTTTTAAGCCCTTGTTTTACTCGACGGCCTCTTTAATACGTTTCGAATTGAATTGGCGCAGATCACAGGTCAGAGATTTGGAGATTCGTCTATTGAGCTGCCGATATAATGTCGCATCGACTGAAGACTGTAGAACCGTCCTACTCCTTTCCTCAAAGAGCCTCTGAGTGGAGTTAGAGAGCCTATTGGTTCTGTTGCTCCGTTGGACCTTAAAGAACTTAGACCCTGTGGTATGGACAGCTTCCACAAACCCGTCGTTGAATTCGTCCACATCGCCAATTAGGCAATCGAAACGGTTCTGGAGTTTCGACTGAAAGCTGTCGGGGTTTTGGAGTTGGGCTGCTACTGGTCGGAGTGTAGACTTCATCAGACGCCCACCCAGCACCCACCAACCCAAGAGACACATTCAAATATCGAAATTTACGTCAGTTTTCATGTCGACTATACATTTGACTATGCGGCTAATATATATCAGTTAAAACTTTTCGTAAACGATACTTTGCTAAAACCTGGTCGAGGTAAGTTTGTACCGCGTTTCATGCGACATCATCGATACAAGGTTCTCACTTGTCTAAACCGTTCAATAGCATCCAGTAAAGAAACTGTTTTTTTCTTTGCTTACCCATGCTACTTAAATCTGATAATTTAGATGTCGATACATTGCCTACCCTAATATGTCTCAATTTGGTACGCCAATTATAAACAAACAGTTTTCTAGATATCATATGTGATAGGTTAAGGTAGGGCAATAGTATTTTAAGGTAGGGCATTGCCCCATAATGCCCCCCCCTAGCTACGGCCCTGAAGGCCGAAGGCCGAGCTGCGGGAGCCCCGAACAAAGGAAGATCCTATATGAGTACAAGGTTTCGCGAGCCCGAAGGGCGAGCTTCAGGCCGCGAGGCCGCAGGCCGAGCTCGGCGGAGGGCCGCAGGCCCGGGGCCTCACTCCGAGCGTCCAAGCGAGTCCCCTCCAAGTAATTTTGCGAGGCCGAAGGCCGAGCTGCGAGAGGAAGGGTTTGCTCAACTATTCATATGCCCCGTGTAACTTACAAGCGAGGCCGAAGGCCGAGCTCCGCGTAGGGCCGAAGGCCCGAAGCGTCCCATCAGAGCGCGCTCTCCGCGCGAGCCCGAGGGCCGCTTGCGGCCCGAAGGGCGAGCCCACGCGGACACTCGCCACTCCCGTCACTCTTACAAGCGAAACCTGAGGGCCGAAGGCGCGGCGAGGCCAAGCGAGGCCGAAGGCCGAGCTCCGCGTAGGGCCGAAGGCCCGAAGCGTCCCATTAGAGCGCGTTTCGGCTCTGTGTGGCCCAACACGCGAACTCGAGAGCCGAAGGCTCTCGGGTGAGCGATAATCTTTACAATGCCGATTATGGCTTGGGGCAGATCTTCAGACCAATTCACGCGAACTCGAGAGCCAAAGGCTCTCGGGTAAGCGATAATCTTTACAATGCCGATTATGGCTTGGGGCAGATCTTCAGACCCATTTACGCGAACTCGAGAGCCGAAGGCTCTCGGGTGAGCGATAATCTTTACAAGGTCGATTAAGGCTTGGAGCAGATCTGCAGACTCATTTACGCGAACTCGAGAGCCGAAGGCTCTCGGGTGAGCGATAATCTTCACAAGACCCGTTATTGCTTGGGGCAGGCATTATTATGAGCGATAATCTTTACAATGCCGATTATGGCTTGGGGCAGATCCTCAGACCCATTTACGCGAACTCGAGAGCCGAAAGCTCTCGGGTGAGCGATAATCTTTACAAGGTCGATTAAGGCTTGGAGCAGATCTGCAGACCCATTTACGCGAACTCGAGAGCCGAAGGCTCTCGGGTGAGCGATAATCTTTACAAAGTCGATTAAGGCTTTGAGCAGATCTGCAGACCCATTTACGCGAACTCGAGAGCCGAAGGCTCTCGGGTGAGCGATAATCTTCACAAGACCCGTTATTGCTTGGGGCAGGTATTATTATCTTTACAATGCCGATTATGGCTTGGGGCTGATCTTCAGACCCATTTACGCGAACTCGAGAGCCGAAGGCTCTCGGGTGAGCGATAATCTTTACAAGGTCGATTAAGGCTTGGAGCAGATCTGCAGACCCATTTACGCGAACTCGAGAGCCGGAGGCTCTCGGGTGAGCGATAATCTTTACAAGGTCGATTAAGGCTTGGAGCAGATCTGCAGACCCATTTACGCGAACTCGAGAGCCGAAGGCTCTCGGGTGAGCGATAATCTTTACAAGGCCGATTAAGGCTTGGAGCAGATCTGCAGACCCATTTACGCGAACTCGAGAGCCGAAGGCTCTCGGGTGAGCGATAATCTTCACAAGACCCGTTATTGCTTGGGGCAGGCATTATTATGAGCGATAATCTTTACAATGCCGATTATGGCTTGGGGCAGATCTTCAGACCCATTTACGCGAACTCGAGAGCCGAAGGCTCTCGGGTGAGCGATAATCTTTACAAGGCCGGTAATGGCTTGGAGCAGATCTGCAGACCCATTTACGCTAACTCGAGAGCCGAAGGCTCTCGGGTGAGCGATAATCTTTACAAGGCCGATTAAGGCTTGGGGCAGATCTTCAGACCCATTTACGCGAACTCGAGAGCCGAAGGCTCTCGGGTGAGCGATAATCTTCATAAGACCCGTTATTGCTTGGGGCAGGCATTATTATGAGCGATAATCTTTACAAGGTCGATTAAGGCTTGGAGCAGATCTGCAGACCCATTTACGCGAACTCGAGAGCCGAAGGCTCTCGGGTGAGCCATAATCTTCACAGGACCCGTTATTGCTTGAGGCAGGCATTATTATGAGCGATAATCTTTACAATGCCGATTATGGCTTGGGGCAGATCTTCAGACCCATTTACGCGAACTCGAGAGCCGAAGGCTCTCGGGTGAGCGATAATCTTTACAAGGCCGGTAATGGCTTGGAGCAGATCTGCAGACCCATTTACGCTAACTCGAGAGCCGAAGGCTCTCGGGTGAGCGATAATCTTTACAAGGCCGATTAAGGCTTGGGGCAGATCTTCAGACCCATTTACGCGAACTCGAGAGCCGAAGGCTCTCGGGTGAGCGATAATCTTCATAAGACTCGTTATTGCTTGGGGCAGGCATTATTATGAGCGATAATCTTTACAAGGTCGATTATGGCTTGGAGCAGATCTGCAGACCCATTTACGCTAACTCGAGAGCCGAAGGCTCTCGGGTGAGCGATAATCTTTACAAGGCCGATTAAGGCTTGGGGCAGATCTTCAGACCCATTTACGCGAACTCGAGAGCCGAAGGCTCTCGGGTGAGCGATAATCTTCATAAGACCCGTTATTGCTTGGGGCAGGCATTATTATGAGCGATAATCTTTACAAGGTCGATTAAGGCTTGGAGCAGATCTGCAGACCCATTTACGCGAACTCGAGAGCCGAAGGCTCTCGGGTGAGCCATAATCTTCACAGGACCCGTTATTGCTTGAGGCAGGCATTATTATGAGCGATAATCTTTACAATGCCGATTATGGCTTGGGGCAGATCTTCAGACCCATTTACGCGATAATCATTACAAGGCCGAATAAGGCTTGGAGCAGATCTGCAGACCCATTTACGCGAACTCGAGAGCCGAAGGCTCTCGGGTGAGCGATAATCTTTACAAGGCCGATTAAGTTTTGGAGCAGATCTGCAGACCCATTTACGCGAACTCGAGAGCCGAAGGCTCTCGGGTGAGCGATAATCTTTACAAGGTCGATTAAGGCTTGGAGCAGATCTGCAGACCCATCTACGCGAACTCGAGAGCCGAAGGCTCTCGGGTGAGCGATAATCTTCACAAGACCCGTTATTGCTTGAGGCAGGCATTATTATGAGCGATAATCTTTACAATGCCGATTATGGCTTGGGGCAGATCTTCAGACCCATTTACGCGATAATCATTACAAGGCCGAATAAGGCTTGGAGCAGATCTTCAGACCCATTTAAGCGATAATCATTACAAGGCCGAATAAGGCTTGGAGCAGATCTGCAGACCCATTTACGCGAACTCGAGAGCCGAAGGCTCTCGGGTGAGCGATAATCTTTACAAGGCCGATTAAGTTTTGGAGCAGATCTGCAGACCCATTTACGCGAACTCGAGAGCCGAAGGCTCTCGGGTGAGCGATAATCTTTACAAGGTCGATTAAGGCTTGGAGCAGATCTGCAGACCCATCTACGCGAACTCGAGAGCCGAAGGCTCTCGGGTGAGCGATAATCTTCACAAGACCCGTTATTGCTTGGGGCAGGCATTATTATGAGCGATAATCTTTACAATGCCGATTATGGCTTGGGGCAGATCTTCAGACCCATTTACGCGAACACGAGAGCCGAAGGCTCTCGGGTGAGCGATAATCTTTACAAGGCCGGTTATGGCTTGGAGCAGATCTGCAGACCCATTTACGCTAACTCAAGAGCCGAAGGCTCTCGGGTGAGCGATAATCTTTACAAGGCCGATTAAGGCTTGGGGCAGATCTTCAGACCCATTTACGCGAACTCGAGAGCCGAAGGCTCTCGGGTGAGCGATAATCTTCATAAGACCCGTTATTGCTTGGGGCAGGCATTATTATGAGCGATAATCTTTACAAGGTCGATTAAGGCTTGGAGCAGATCTGCAGACCCATTTACGCGAACTCGAGAGCCGAAGGCTCTCGGGTGAGCCATAATCTTCACAGGACCCGTTATTGCTTGAGGCAGGCATTATTATGAGCGATAATCTTTACAATGCCGATTATGGCTTGGGGCAGATCTTCAGACCCATTTACGCGAGCCGAAGGCTCTCGGGTGAGCGATAATCTTCACAAGACTCATTATTGCTTGGGGCATTATTACAGATCCACCTACGCTAATTTTTACAGTACATATTAAATCTTTCAAATTTAACTATGAAAAAACTATAACATGCAACTCCTAGAATCGTTTTCCTTTTTTTCTTCTTTTATGGCTGCAGCTTCTAGGGCTGCCTGGCTCTCAAGGGGTTAGAGGGGTGGGCTTGGGGCAGCCAACCAGATGATAAAATGTCATTTGTAAGAGGGTGTGAACAAAGTGAGTTGATAAATTTCGGCTCAACGAGCTCCGCGTAGGGCCGAAGGCCCGAAGCGTTCCATCAGAGCAATATAATTTCATAAAACACTCACTGCGCACCAATAAATACTAATATCCGCAAAACAAATGTTAATTGCATATCACAGTTGCTCACTTTGACATGAAATTAACATTTTACCCTGCAAATAAGCAGGTTTAGGTTGTTAGGTTTTTTTTTTTTATATGCCTTTGAATAGAAGCTGTTTTTAAAACAAAACGTTTTACCAGACACTATCATGAAATCTATTATACTAACTACGCAATGCCATCAATAATCAACAAGCATGATTGCATTATTAGTAGCCAAGCATTATTAGCTAAAACCAAAAAAATAATCTTTATTTGTATTGACAACCGATGTAACAGTATCTATTAACTTAGAGCGACACAGTCTTCTATCAATTACAGGGCTGCTGCGCCCTATATTAGGTTAGTCATAGTTTTGTGCATCTCGAATATAAGATGACATATGCTCTGGTCTCCTATAAACGCCATCGGCGGCTTACAGTGTCACGTCGTACGCTGCGTCACAATGCATACTAAAGAGATGTATGTACTGTTATGGTCTGTCAGGGCCTAACAGTACAGCTCTATAGTAAGCATTATGACTCAGCGTGCGGCGTTAACGCTGTAAGCGGCCGATGGCGTTTATAGGTGGCCAGGGCCATAGCTAATTTTGCTCATTGATTTAATACGATATTATGTTAGGCACCTACCACCGAGCTGATCTCATGATGAAGACAGATGGGATGGTATGGAAATGGCAAGCTAATAACGCTATTAGCAAACTCTTAAATTACACATGATAAAAAAGCATCGTGTTTAGGCTGATTATTCAATTCATTTATAATGTAGGTGTTACAATAACCATGTTTATTGTACGAAAGATGTTAAAATGTAATAATAAGTTATTAATTAATTTCATTTATGTTTCCATTTCTGTGTATAGATGGCGCTAAATTTAATATAATCACTGTAGGTATTTCATTTATGTTTCAATATTACGTGTCGAGATGGTCCTTTTAATATAAACACTGAAGAAGGTAGTCTTCTCTTCTCTTCTTCATCTTTTCTCTAACATTATAAAGACATAGCTACATTGAAGCTATACCTACCTATTACACAATTCATAGATGGAAGAAATACATTCCATCGCTTAAGGAATTAATTCCAGTCAAGAATTGAGCAGCGAATTTTAATAATGTTGAATTGTACGCTATTCATTGATCGTAAACGTCGCTATTTTTAATGCCATTAGCTTGTAATTGTTATAGCAATGTATGGTAGGTATTTTGTTTTACTGGTATTTTGTTTCCTAGGCAATACTTGCAACTGAATTTTAACACCGTTATCCTCAACCTACTGAACTGATATTTAGAATATTTGTACAAATTAGATGAAGATGCAATATTAGGGTGTCATCGAGCTGTTCTGATGATGAAAACAGAAAAGGTGACCATAGCAACTCCTTAATTATACAAGATAAACCCATCGTGTTTGGACTCATTGGAACCGCCTTTTAACGCCCATACGGTCATCCCCCCACCCCCACACTTTCACAAGAAAGACAGAGTGCAACTCCCGCAAATCTCTCTCCCGCTCTCCGCTTCCCATTGCAGATTTTTAAATCTCCAAACTCCCTCCTCTCTCCATGACAAACTTGCCCCTCCCCTCCCCCTCCCCTCTCAGACGTTAAGTCCAAGTACGAGCAAATAACAAAACAGAAAATAAGAGAGCACAGAGTACCGCGGGGCGCTCGCGCCCCGCGCACCACGCGAAAAACTAGTTTATATTATATAAAGCTGCAATCCGACTCATTTCTATTGACATAATTGTTCTCCCAAAAGGAGCACTCCTGGATACAGATGATGTATGGAAGAAGTGTGCGGTCTACCTCCGTGACCTCTAGAAAAATCTGATTTTCGAGCTACCGCGCACAGGCACGAAATCGAGTGACGGCCCGCCGAAACGGTGCCAGATGGGTGGGGGGTGCTTGACCGAATGTCATAGGGAACCGCGAGCGATTTGGTGGGGTGACATTTTTTTTGCCAAAAAATGACTTTTTTTTTTGGCCAAATTTTCAAAATGGTCGGAGAGAGCTGCAAGTCGGTGGGTGGAGTGATATCGGTCCCCGGATTCCAAAAAAAGTTTTTTTTTTTTTCTAGCGCCAAAAAAAAATTTGTATGGAAAACCGAAACGGAGCGAGATAGGTATGAGGTGCTCGACCAAATGTCATAGGGAACTGCCGGGCGAAAAAAACTGCATTAAAATTTTTGCCAAAAAATGAAATTTTTTTTTTGGCCAAAATTCAAAATGGTCGGATCGCGCTGAGATTTTGCATGCGGGGAGATACCGGTCCCCTGATTCCAAAAGTAGAAAAAATTTTTTCGTAGCTCGAAAAAAAATTTGTATGGGAAATTGTTTGGCCCCCCCTAAAAGCCAAACGATGAGAGATGGGTGGGAGGTGCTGGACCAAATGTCATAGGTAATTGCCTAATGAAAAAAACTGCATTAAAATTTTTGCCAAAAAATAAAATTTTTTTTTTGGCCAAAATTCAAAATGGTCCGGGCGCGTTGAGATTTGGCATGCGGAGAGATACCGGTCCCCTGATTCCAAAAATGTAAAAAATTTTTTTGTAGCTCGAAAAAAAATTTGTATAGGAAATTGTTTGGCCCCCCATAAAAGCCAAACGGTGGGAGATGGGTGGAAGGTGCTCGACCAAATGTCATAGGGAATTGCCAAACGAAAAAAACTGCATTAAGATTTTTGCTAAAAAATTAAATTTTTTTTTTGGACAAAATTCATAATGGTCCGAGCGCGTTGAGATTTGGCACGCGGAGACTCGGGGGGCCCAAGAATATGTGCAAGAAAAAAAAATTTGGAAAAATCCAAAATGGCGGACTCCAGGGGCAAAACCATTTCCGAGTAGTTTTTGCGAGCCCGAAGGGCGAGCTTCAGGCTGCGAGGCCGCAAGTCGAGCCCGGCGGAGGGCCAAAGGCCCGGAGCCTCCATAAGAGTACCCAGGCACGTCCCCCCCCTCAAATTTTTGGCGAGGCCGAAGGCCGAGCTGCGGGAGCCCCGAACAAAGGAGAATCCTATATAAGTACAAGGTTTCGCGAGCCAGAAGGGCGAGCTTCAGGCCGCGAGGCCGCAGGCCGAGCTCGGCGGAGGGCCGTAGGCCCGGAGCCTCACCCCGAGCGTCCAAGCGAGTACCCCCAAGCAATTTCGCGAGGCCGAAGGCCGAGCTGCTAGAGGAAGGGGTTGCTCAACTATTCCTGTGCCCCGTGTAACTTACAAGCGAACCTGAGGGCCGCTTGCGGCCCTTAGGTGAGCGGCGAGGCCAAGCGAGGCCGAAGGCCGAGCTCCGCGTAGGGCCGAAGGCCCGAAGCGTCCCATCAGAGCGCGCTCTCCGCGCGAGCCCGAGGGCCGCTTGCGGCCCGAAGGGCGAGCCCACGCGGACACTCGCCACTCCCGTCACTCTTACAAGCGAAACCTGAGGGCCGAAGGCGCGGCGAGGCCAAGCGAGGCCGAAGGCCGAGCTCCGCGTAGGGCCGAAGGCCCGAAGTGTCCCATTAGAGCTCGTTTTGTCCCTGTGTGGCCCAACACGCGAACTCGAGAGCCGAAGGCTCTCGGGTGAGCGATAATCTTTACAATGCCGATCATGGCTTGGGGCAGATCTTCAGACCCATTTACGCGAACTCGAGAGCCGAAGGCTCTCGGGTGAGCGATAATCTTTACAAGGCCGATTAAGGCTTGGAGCAGATTTGGAGACCCATTTACGCGAACTCGAGAGCCGAAGGCTCTCGGGTGAGCGATAATCTTCACAAAACCCATTATTGCTTGGGGCAGGCATTATTATGAGCGATAATCTTTACAATGCCGATTATGGCTTGGGGCAGATCTTCAGACCCATTTACGCGAACTCGAGAGCCGAAGGCTCTCGGGTGAGCGATAATCTTTACAAGGCCGATTAAGGCTTGGAGCAGATCTGCAGACCCATTTACGCGAACTCGAGAGCCGAAGGCTCTCGGGTGAGCGATAATTTTTACAAGGCCGATTAAGACCTGGGGCAGATCCTCATACCATTTACGCGAACTCGAGAGCCGAAGGCTCTCGGGTGAGCGATAATCTTTACAAGGTCGATTAAGGCTTGGAGCAGATCTGCAGACCAATTTACGCGAACTCGAGAGCCGAAGGCTCTCGGGTGAGCGATAATCTTCACAGGACCCGTTATTGCTTGGGGCAGGCATTATTATGAGCGATAATCTTTACAATACCGATTATGGCTTAGGGCAGATCTTCAGACCCATTTACGCGAACTCGAGAGCCGAAGGCTCTCGGGTGAGCGATAATCTTTACAAGGTCGATTAAGGCTTGGAGTAGATCTGCAGACCCATATACGCGAAATCGAGAGCCGAAGGCTCTCGGGTGAGCGATAATCTTCACAAGACCCGTTATTGCTTGGGGCGGGCATTATTATGAGCGATAATCTTTACAAGGCCGATTAAGGCTTGGAGCAGATCTGCAGACCCATTTACGCGAACTCGAGTAATTTTGCGAGGCCGAAGGCCGAGCTGCGGGAGGAAGGGGTTGCTCAACTTTTCATATGCCCCGTGTAACTTACAAGCGAACCTGAGGGCCGCAAGCGTAGAGGCCAAGCGAGGCCGAAGGCCGAGCTCCACGCAGGGCCGAAGGCCCGAAGCGTCCCATCACAGCGCGCTCTCCGCGCGAGCCCGAGGGCCGCTTGCGGCCCGAAGGGCGAGCCCACGCGGACACTCGCCACTCCCGTCATTCTTACAAGCGAAACCTGAGGGCCGAAGGCGCGGCGAGGCCAAGCGAGGCCGAAGGCCGAGCTCCGCGTAGGGCCGAAGGCCCGAAGTGTCCCATTAGAGCGCGTTTTGTCCCTGTGTGGCCCAACACGCGAACTCGAGAGCCGAAGGCTCTCGGGTGAGCGATAATCTTTACAATGCCGATCATGGCTTGGGGCAGATGTTCAGACCCATTTACGCGAACTCGAGAGCCGAAGGCTCTCGGGTGAGCGATAATCTTTACAAGGCCGATTAAGGCTTGGAGCAGATTTGGAGACCCATTTACGCGAACTCGAGAGCCGAAGGCTCTCGGGTGAGCGATAATCTTCACAAGACCCATTATTGCTTGGGGCAGGCATTATTATGAGCGATAATCTTTACAATGCCGATTATGGCTTGGGGCAGATCTTCAGACCCATTTACGCGAACTCGAGAGCCGAAGGCTCTCGGGTGAGCGATAATCTTTACAAGGCCGATTAAGGCTTGGAGCAGATCTGCAGACCCATTTACGCGAACTCGAGAGCCGAAGGCTCTCGGGTGAGCGATAATTTTTACAAGGCCGATTAAGACCTGGGGCAGATCCTCATACCATTTACGCGAACTCGAGAGCCGAAGGCTCTCGGGTGAGCGATAATCTTTACAAGGGCGATTAAGGCTTGGAGCAGATCTGCAGACCAATTTACGCGAACTCGAGAGCCGAAGGCTCTCGGGTGAGCGATAATCTTCACAGGACCCGTTATTGCTTGGGGCAGGCATTATTATGAGCGATAATCTTTACAATACCGATTATGGCTTAGGGCAGATCTTCAGACCCATTTACGCGAACTCGAGAGCCGAAGGCTCTCGGGTGAGCGATAATCTTTACAAGGTCGATTAAGGCTTGGAGTAGATCTGCAGACCCATATACGCGAAATCGAGAGCCGAAGGCACTCGGGTGAGCGATAATCTTCACAAGACCCGTTATTGCTTGGGGCGGGCATTATTATGAGCGATAATCTTTACAAGGCCGATTAAGGCTTGGAGCAGATCTGCAGACCCATTTACGCGAACTCGAGAGCCGAAGGCTCTCGGGTGAGCGATAATCTTTACAATGCCGATTATGCCTTGGGGCAGATCTTCAGACCCATTTACGCGAACTCGAGAGCCGAAGGCTCTCGGGTGAGCGATAATCTTTACAAGGTCGATTAAGGCTTGGAGCAGATCTGCAGACCCATTTACGCGAACTCGAGAGCCGAAGGCTCTCGGGTGAGCGATAATCTTTACAATGCCGATTATGGCTTGGGGCAGATCTTCAGACCCATTTACGCGAACTCAAGAGCCGAAGGCTCTCGGGTGAGCGATAATCTTTACAAGGCCGATTAAGGCTTGGAGCAGATCTGCAGACCGATTTACGCGAACTCGAGAGCCGAAGGCTCTCGGGTGAGCGATAATCTTCACAAGACCCGTTATTGCTTGGGGCGGGCATTATTATGAGCGATAATCTTTACAAGGCCGATTAAGGCTTGGAGCAGATCTGCAGACCCATTTACGCGAACTCGAGAGCCGAAGGCTCTCGGGTGAGCGATAATCTTTACAATGCCGATTATGGCTTGGGGCAGATCTTCAGACCCATTTACGCGAACTCAAGAGCCGAAGGCTCTCGGGTGAGCGATAATCTTTACAAGGCCGATTAAGGCTTGGAGCAGATCTGCAGACCGATTTACGCGAACTCGAGAGCCGAAGGCTCTCGGGTGAGCGATAATCTTCACAAGACCCGTTATTGCTTGGGGCGGGCATTATTATGAGCGATAATCTTTACAAGGCCGATTAAGGCTTGGAGCAGATCTGCAGACCCATTTACGCGAACTCGAGAGCCGAAGGCTCTCGGGTGAGCGACAATCTTTACAATGCCGATTATGCCTTGGGGCAGATCTTCAGACCCATTTACGCGAACTCGAGAGCCGAAGGCTCTCGGGTGAGAGATAATCTTTACAAGGTCGATTAAGGCTTGGAGCAGATCTGCAGACCCATTTACGCGAACTCGAGAGCCGAAGGCTCTCGGGTGAGCGATAATCTTTACAAGGCCGATTAAGGCTTGGGGCAGATCTTCAGACCCATTTACGCGAACTCGAGAGCCGAAGGCTCTCGGGTGAGCGATAATCTTTACAAGGTCGATTAAGTCTTGGAGCAGATCTGCAGACTCATTTACGCGAACTCGAGAGCCGAAGGCTCTCGGGTGAGCGATAATCTTCATAAGACCCGTTATTGCTTGGGGCAGGCATTATTATGAGCGATAATCTTTACAAGGTCGATTAAGGCTTGGAGCAGATCTGCAGACTCATTTACGCGAACTCGAGAGCCGAGGGCTCTCGGGTGAGCGATAATCTTTACAAGGCCGATTAAGGCTTGGGGCAGATCTTTAGACCCATTTACGCGAACTCGAGAGCCGAAGGCTCTCGGGTGAGCGATAATCTTTACAAGGTCGATTAAGGCTTGGAGCAGATCTGCAGACCCATTTACGCGAACTCGAGAGCCGAAGGCTCTCGGGTGAGCGATAATCTTTACAAGGCCGATTAAGGCTTGGAGCAGATCTGCAGACCCATTTACGCGAACTCGAGAGCCGAAGGCTCTCGGGTGAGCGATAATCTTTACAAGACCCATTATTGCTTGGGGCATTATTACAGATCCACCTACGCTAATTTTTACAGTACATATTAAATCTTTCAAATTTAACTATGTAAAAACTATAACATGCAACTCCTAGAATCGTTTTCCTTTTTTTCTTCTTTTATGGCTGCAGCTTCTAGGGCTGCCTGGCTCTCAAGGGGTTAGAGGGGTGGGCTTGGGGCAGCCAACCAGATGATAAAATATCATTTGTAAGAGGGTGAGAACAAAGTGAGTTGATAAATTTCGGCTCAACGAGTTCCGCGTAGGGCCGAAGGCCCGAAGTGTCCCATTAGAGCAATGTAATTTCATAAAACACTCACTGCGCACCAATAAATACTAATATCCGCAAAACAAATGTTAATTGCATATCACAGTTGCTCACTTTGACATGAAATTAATATTTTACCCTGCAAATAAGCAGGTTTAGGTTGTTAGGTTTTTTTTTTGATATGCCTTTAAATAGAAGCTGTTTTTAAAACAAAACGTTTTACCAAAAACGACCATGAAAGCTATTATACTAACTACGCAATGCCATCAATAATCAACAAGCATGATTGCATTATTGGTAGCCAAGCATTATTAGCTAAAACCAAAAAATAATCTTTATTTGTATTGACAACCGATATAACAGTATCTATTAACTTAGAGCGACACAGTCTTCTATCAATTACAGGGCTGCTGCGCATATTAGGTTAGTCATAGTTTTTTGCAGCTCGAATATAAGATGACATATGCTCTGGTCTCCTATAAACGCCATCGGCGGCTTACAGTGTCACGTCGTACGCTGCGTCACAATGCATACTAAAGAGATATATGTACTGTTATGGTCTGTCAGGGCCTAACAGTACAGCTCTATAGTAAGCATTATGACTCAGCGTGCGGCGTTAACGCTGTAAGCGGCCGATGGCGTTTATAGGTGACCAGGGCCATAGCTAATTTTGCTCATTGATTTAATACAATATTATGTTAGGCACCTACCACCGAGCTGATCTCATGATGAAGACAGATGGGATGGTATGGAAATGGCAAGCTAATAACGCTATTAGCAAACTCTTAAATTACACATGATAAAAAGGCATTGTGTTTAGGCTGATTATTCAATTCATTTATAATGTAGGTGTTACAATAACCATGTTTATTGTACGAAAGATGTTAAAATGTAATAATGAGTTATTAATTAATTTCATTTATGTTTCCATTTCTGTGTATAGATGGCGCTAAATTTAATATAATCACTTATGTTTCAATATTACGTGTCGAGATGGCCCTTTTAATATAAACACTGAAGAAGGTAGTCTTCTCTTCTCTTCTTCATCTTTTCTCTAACATTATAAAGACATAGCTACATTGAAGCTATACCTACCTATTACACAATTCATAGATGGAAGAAATACATTCCATCGCTTAAGGAATTAATTCCAGTCAAGAATTGAGCAGCGAATTTTAATAATGTTGAATTTTACGCTATTCATTGATCGTAAACGTCGCTATTTATAATGCCATTAGCTTGTAATTGTTATAGCAATGTATGGTAGGTATTTTGTTTTCTAGGCAATACTTGCAACTGAATTTTAGCACCGTTATCCTCAACCTACTGAGCTGATATTTAGAATATTTGTACAAATTAGATGAAGATGCAATATTAGGGTGTCATGGAACTGTTCTGATGATGAAAACAGAAAAGGTGACCATAGCAACTCCTTAATTATACAAGATAAACCCATCGTGTTTGGACTCATTGGAACCGCCTTTTAACGCCCATACGGTCATCCCCCCACCCCCACACTTTCACAAGAAAGACAGAGTGCAACTCCCGCCTCGCAAATCTCTCTCCCGCTCTCCGCTTCCCATTGCAGATTTTTAAATCTCCAAACTCCCTCCTCTCTCCATGACAAACTCGCCCCTCCCCTCCCCCTCCCCTCTCAGACGTTAAGTCCAAGTACGAGCGAAAAACAAAACAGAAAAGAAGAGAGCACAGAGTACCGCGGGGCGCTCGCGCCCCGCGCACCACGCGAAAAACTAGTTAATACTATATAAAGCTGCAATACGACTCATTTCTCACGTATAGAATTGTTCTCCCAGACGGAGGTCGAATCCTATATAGAAATGTAGGGGAGAAGTAGAGAGGGTGCCGACGTCACCCCCAAAAAAATCTGACTTTCGAGCTACGTGGGAAAACTAAAAAGTTGAAGACCTGCCCGCAAAAACGGTGCGAGATGGGTGGGGGGTGCTCGACCAAATGTCATAGGGAACCGCGAGCGATTTGGTGTGGTGACATTTTTTTTTGCCAAAAAATGACTTTTTTTTTTGGCAAAAATTTCAAAATAGTCGGAGAGAGCTAAAAGTCGAAATACAAGTAGATATGGGTCCCCGGATCCCAAAAAAAGTTTTTTTTTTTCTCTAGCGCCAAAAAAAAATTTGTATGGAAAACCGAAACGGTGTGAGATAGGTGTAAGGTGCTCGACCAAATGTCATAGGAAACTGCGGGGCGAAAAAAACTGCATTAAAATTTTTGCCACAAAATGAATTTTTTTTTTTTGCCAAAATTCAAAATGGTCGGAGCGCGCTGAGATTTTGCATGCGGAGAGATACCAGTCCCCTGATTCCAAAAATGTAAACATTTTTTTCGTTGCTCGAAAAAAAATTTGTATGGGAAATTGTTTGGCCCCCCCTAAAGGCCAAACGGTGAGAGATGGGTGGAAGGTGCTCTGTAGTGATAGACCACCCAAAGCGCCAGCTGATCAGCTGAGCTAAAATAATAAATGATTTTCTATTTTATAACTTCCGAGAACAGCGCCATTAACCTTGACATTCCAATACTGGATGGAAAATAATAACACTTTCCTTTGTTCACTATTGCGCAATACGCATTCCTTGCATTCCAATCTTTCCTATAAAAGCAATGTATTTTATTTAATAAATCAGTTCGTTGAGTTCGTCAGTATCGTCTCGAGTTTCGACTTGTCATTTGTAAGTCCCCACGTCGCCACTTCATGGCGACCCTGCCAGTCGGGCTGCTCAAGGCAGCCTCAGCATAATCACCTACTGCGAACCATCTACATAGGGTCGTACTCTTCATGGCGACCCTTCCAGTTGGGCTGCACCAGGCAGCCCTGATCCTGATATAATCACCTGGCATACTCCGCTGCAAGAATCAACGTATAGTCTCCAGCCAGCTCCACTGCGCCAGCCAGCCAACCAACCAGCCAGCCAGCTCCACTAAAGCCCAACTAAATTATGGGAGGTCAGTGCACAAAAGAACAAAAAGAAGAAGAAGTAATTATTGCACAGAATGGAGCCTCCAACAACGCCAACACGAAGCAGGTAGACAGCAACACAGCTGCATTATACATCACAACAGCTGTGTTCATAATCATCTGCATCATTTTTGCCTACGCCATATGGAAGAAGGTACATAAATGCCTAACAAGAAAAATCGAGCGACAAGCAGTAACGACGATGATGCGCAACACCAACAAAGCAGAACAGCGTATCTAGCAAGATCACCTACAGCGCGTCACCAGCACCAGCCCGCCGCCGCCGCAACCCATCGAGCCCTCCCGCCCCGCATATGCGAGCCCAGCCGCCGCCTCCGCCTAGCACCCGCCGCTAGAAACTATTATAAGCAACAGCCACGAAGAAGACAATGATTTAAGGTACTTTTAAAAATGTATCCTTTAATGTAGTTACGTAGTATAAAAAGGTAGCTATTATATTAGTAAAGTAATTTGTGAATTAATTTTATAATGCTTTAAGTAAATAAGTAACAATGCCGCTTGATGACGAGGCAATAACATACGTAATTTAAAACAAAAATAGAATTTTTAAATTACGCTGCATAAAATAAATAAAAATAAAACCAGATTTAAACCATGGAAAACAGAGCAATAAATATTTTAACAAAAAATAATATTCTATAAAATCATACGTATATCAAAATAAAAAAAAATGCATAAAACTAACATTACGCCGATTTCAACATTTATAACTATAAAAGGGAAAATAAATGTGAAATAACGTTAAAATTAATAGTAGCGACTATTTAAAATTATTATAAAAAATATAACACGGTATATTTCAAGTACAAATCAATAGCCAACTTTAAAAAACTAATTTAAATCCAGAAAACTGATTCATAAAAGTATTTTACTGGACGATTAGCCTGATCACCTAAAAGTTGATGAAATTCTTATATGTTGAAGAATTCAGGATATGTAACCCAAAAAAAAAAAACAGAAAAAATCTTACGAATACATAGGGACGTAAAATTAAAAAATACAATATTAAGATGCAAACAATAAAAATATATATATAAATGCAAGTATAAATTATAACTTGTGATGAGCGAGTAAATACAAAATTATTAACAAGCTAGACAGAAAAACCTTGGACTATGGGATGCATAAATGTATTCTTGGAACCAGATTACGATTCGGTCGAGCATCAATCGTAAGGGGACTTTGGACGCATAGTGTCTCCGATTTAAAAAAAAAATGTTAAAAGAACTGTCTAAACGATAAATAATTACCTATAAATGGTATTAGCAAGGTACACCAGGATTACAAGGTAGGCAGGAAATCCTTGAAACTTGACCATGATTCGATCGAGCATCACTCGTGGAGGTCCTTGGACACCTAATATATTACTATCTGATAGTATATAAGTTGTTAAAAGAACTGCCTGAAAGGTATATACCAACCTTAACATGGTATTTATGCGCGCGTTTTTATATACGTTTTTATATACGTTTATGTATAAAATCCTTGTAACCTGAGTAATAATTGAGGGTCGGCCGGCCATAAAATAATGCATACCGTGTACCTTTGCAACAAGTGATGCGCACTTGATGTCACAAGTAAAGTAAGTACTGTGACAAACCCAAATGACAGTAGATGACGTCAAAATAAATTTAATATAAAAAAAAAGCTTGTAAGTCTCAATGAGTATTGTTAAATAAAAATAAGTATAAAAGTTAATAGCAAAAATACATAACCGTACGTAAACTAAAAAAAAAAAATAATAACAGAAATTACCTAGCAAGTAAATAAATAACATACATTATACGTAGAAATTTACCACTAGCTATCACGTGAAACTAAAAAACCAAAATAATTATTTTATAAAAATAAAATTTAAAAAAGCGTCGTCATCAAAGCTTGCATTCAATTCCACGTTATAATTATTTTGTTAGTACAATATTTTATTTAATTTAATAAAATAAAAAGAATAATTTATAATTTTAATATATAAATAATAATGCTTAAAGGCTATTCCAAATAACATATATTTTTTAATGAAAACTCACTACTTACGAGGATTATGTGTAATAATCTATATTTAGACCAAAAAAAGACATAAAAAATATAAATAAATATATATATATATAAATATATATATTTAAATTGTTTTAATAACATAGAAATTGTATATATCAACCAATAACTATTTGCTATATTCTTAAGCCAAAAATTTTATCTACTAAGTTTTGTCTCAACAAGAAAAAAAAAACTCGTTAAAGAAGACATTGTGCATAAAAATAGAACATAACCTTATTACGAATAAACAAATCATAAAACTTAGCATCGTAAAGTAATAAGAAACCTATAACAAATCCATCTGATCGCATACCACCATCCATATAAGGAACGTAATGTAAACATTCGAAGTAGCATCAAGATAGATTAAGAAACCATGTATACCATAGACTTAAGTTAATAAATTTATTTTAAGAAACCATGTAAACAATAGACATAAATAATTTAAATTTAAGTAAGCCAAAAATAGTACATGTAATTACTATTTTTGTCTCAAAAAAAACGGGAAAGCTGTAGTGATAGACCACCCAAAGCGCCAGCTGATCAGCTGAGCTAAAATAATAAATGATTTTCTATTTTATAACTTCCGAGAACAGCGCCATTAACCTTGACATTCCAATACTGGATGGAAAATAATAACACTTTCCTTTGTTCACTATTGCGCAATACGCATTCCTTGCATTCCAATCTTTCCTATAAAAGCAATGTATTTTTCACTTCTCATGCTCGAAAAGTGTGTCATATTAGACTTGTCAAGCGGGGCTAAAGTAGTACATTTAACCCCTAGGGAAAATATGAATACATATTTATGATTTACAAAATATTTTAATTTGACCAATCAAAATACTTCACCTATTAAATCCACCAATCACAGAACACTAATTTAACTCTTAAAAAAATATTTGGTATTGGGTATTAACCAACCAGAATACAGCTTTACTAAAATCGACCAATCAGGAAACATAATTAATTTTTCTAAAGAGTCTAAAGATTAAGTTTGTAGTAGTCCCTATTTCACAATAATTAAAAAAGTGGTTAAATCGTTCGAGCAACACTTTGAAGCGCACAATAGAAGGTCAGTTAGCTTTTTTCGCGCGTGAATGTTGCGCGCGAACCGCAGTCTCTATGTTTTGTGTGTCAAAGGAGTATAGAAAAAAAAATCATGCTGCAAAAGTATATATCTTCGCCGTGGAATCTATTGTTAATTTTGGGTGGGTTAACCTTTGTTTATTTATTTTCTCGCAATCGAAGTGAAAAGTAGAGTGTATAACTCTGGTCTAAAAGCCATATTACCCCTCGAACTATTTTCCCTCACTTCGTTCGGGAAAATAACTATCTCGTGGTAATATGGCTCGTTTTAGACCCTTGTCATACAATCTACTATTATTTAATAAATCAGTTCGTTGAGTTCGTCAGTATCGTCTCGAGTTTCGACTTGTCATTTATTATTCCCTACTCCGCACACTTCAGCTCGACCAAATGTCATAGGGAATTGCCAAATGAAAGAAACTGCATTAAAATTTTTGCCAAAAATTGAAATTTTTTTTTTGGCCAAAATTCAAAATTGTTTGAGCGCGTTGAGATTTGGCACGCGGGGACTCAGGGGGCCCAAAAATATGTGCAAGAAAAAAAATTTTGGAAAAATCCAAAATGGCGGCCTCCAGGGGCAAAACCATTTCCGAGTAGTTTTTGCGAGCCCGAAGGGCGAGCTTCAGGCCGCGAGGCCGCAGGCCGAGCCCGGCGGAGGGCCGAAGGCCTGGAGCCTCCACAAGAGTGCCCGAGCATGTCCCTCCCCTCAAATTTTTGGCGAGGCCGAAGGCCGAGTTGCGGGAGCCCCGAACAAAGGAAAGTCCTAAATAAATACAAGCTTTCGCGAGCCCGAAGGGCGAGCTCCAGGCCGCGAGGCCGGAGGCCGAGCTCGGCGGAGGGCCGTAGGCCCGGAGCCTCACCCCGAGCGTCCAAGCGAGTCCCCCCCAAGTAATTTTGCGAGGCCGAAGGCCGAGCTGCGGGAGGAAGGGTTTGCTCAACTATTCATATGCCCCATGTAACTTACAAGCGAACCTGAGGGCCGCTTGCGGCCCTCAGGTGAGCGGCGAGGCATGCGAGGCCGAAGGCCGAGCTCCGCGTAGGGCCGAAGGCCCGAAGCGTCCCATCAGAGCGCGCTCTCCACGCGAGCCTGAGGGCCGCTTGCGGCCCGAAGGGCGAGCCCACGCGGACACTCGCTACTCCCGTCACTGTTACAAGCGAAACCTGAGGGCCGAAGGCCCTCAGGTGAGCGGCTAGGCCAAGGGAGGCCGAAGGCCGAGCTCCGCGTAGGGCCGAAGGCCCGAAGCGTCCCATTAGAGCGCGCTCTTCGTCATTATGAGATTCTAACGAAACGCGAAACGGCGAGCGTCAGTTTTTACGAGACTACAGCTTTAAAATCTATAAAATGACAATTGCTCCAACGCGAACTCGAGGGCCGGAGGCCCTCGGGTTAGCATAAGCCTTTGCGAAATCTATGGGTATTGTTTATTTATTTATAGCAGTTTCTTCAACCAACTTTTTATGAGAATACAGGTTAACAAATTATGAGAATTGTGTCAACTAAAAAACGCGAACTCGAGGGCCGGAGGCCCTCGGGTGAGCGTCAGTCTTTACGAGACTACAGCTTTAAAATGTATGATGACAATTGCTTCAACCACATTATAAGAACTTGAAGGCCGATGGCGTTCTTTTGAGCTAATTCATTCCATTTTTTTTCATGTAAAATAAAGGAGGTTTCAGGACGCTACCCTGGGGAACACTGATTGCGATAAATTGAAATAATTGCGAACATTTCCTATAATGTTAATACTGTACGATATCATTACATGGTTTAGGTGCAAATTTCGGAAGATAATAGACAGGAAACAATGATTAGATCGTTATTACAATATGGTATTACTTACGAACTTAAAATAATGGAACATACATTTTAACTGACTTGACCAGCAGTTCCATGGTGTGATTGGTGTGAGAACCAATGACACTTAACCTGGTATTAATAAATTTAATATATTATTTTCTGCAACCTACTACAAAAACCGGCACAATTAACTATGATTCACAGTAGTTTCCTTGTACTGTGACTAAGTAATTTCGCCATTTCGTTGGTGTCGGCCGAATGTCTTGGGAGCATCCCATTTTCCTATCCTCCTTGCGATTTCGAATCTAGCAAGAAACATCTTATCGAAGTGTAAATCTAAGCCCTATAATATAACTGATTTGATGATAGTATATAAATAGCTACGTAAGTATAACATGAATAATCTGGCTCGAGTAAGACGATGTATATGATGATGAGTATATCGACACTGCACAATCACGGTACAAACCTTGGGGCGGCCGGTACTATACATTGGTACATGTATTTCAATTCAATATATGTTTAATCCAGTCACATACTATGATTAATGTTTGTTGATTATGGTGTATGTACATCCTATAGATTGTTGTCACACGAATATCTATATACATTTTCTAAAAGAAAGAATGTTTTACATACCCATATTTTGTCTACTATGTCATTTCTTTTTTGGATAAGTATTTGATTGGATTAAGTAGTTTAATTACATTTGAACTGGTATGAAATGCACTTTGAAATTGTTTAAGCTAATAAAGAAAAAACTTGAATACAAAGATTTTTATTAAAATCCACAATATTTTTATCACCATATAACAGAGGTATATCTTATTATTAATATAGTTTTCGACATGTAATATGAAAAATATATTCGAACATTCAATAATTGGTATTGTTATAAATGAATAATTTTTCATCAACACTCAAAAATCCTTGGCGGTGAAATATTTCCACATGAATAATACTTTTTAACACTCCTGATCAACATAAGATGAATGCGAGTGAGGCAGTGGCGCAAGCATAACAAGTGAAAAATACTACATGTGAATCCTGTCCTATCAAATAAGATAATATATTTAAATATTTGATTAAATATAAAAACGTATTCCTAATTACATCAGGATTTTATTATAATAGGTACTATTGCTAAGGGTGCATTGTAATTACATAGTTCAGTCATGTTTTCAATTGGATAGTTGTGCCCTCGAATAATTTGTACGAGCTAACGTAACGGCGACTGATGAATTGAACATAGGAATACAGCGCGTTTTATTTCACACCGTGGCGACGAAACTATTTCGCGCGCCCAACAAAATTCTTGAACTCAGTAATATCACCGGCCACTTGGCTTCCATTTCTTGGAAATGTATTTATTGGACAGTAATCGACGTATATTCATTTATTTCTCATGTTTCGTTTCAATAGACATTAATTTTTCTCTGAAAAATAAAAAAGCAATAGTCAATTAGGATTAGGTTATATGTATTACACAGTATTGCTTAGTTATAATAATAATCACTACGTACATGATTAGTATATATAATAGTACGTACGTATTCAATTCTATTTACATTCATTAAAATATAATTACAGACTTGTTTTATTTCAATAACTTTAGTTTCCAGCGAAAACTTTTGTTTTGACATATGGGTATGATTAGTTGCCAGTGTAATAAGTTTTAATGAAACAAAAATTGCAAATTTGATTATGTATAAAAATCCCATGAATTCACTAATTATAAATGGGATGATTCCGTTCATTTCAAATCAAATAACCATATGAATGTAATTAAAGTGCAACAAAATATACAGAAATATACAGATCTTGAATAAAGATTCAAACTTTTTTTATATCGGCAACACCACCCAGTGCAAATAAAGCATGCCGCAAACGATTACACGTCAACTTTTAATACTGTACAATGGGGGCTATCGTTTTTGTGCTCACCATTTGGCACCACTGTCGAGTAAGGTCCAGCTGTCAAAAATTGTTATTGGTTATTATGGACATGAGAACGAAGTTTACATTTAAATCATATTCAATACATTAAAACCGTACCGTAAACATATCAAATATACCGCATTGTAGCGCAGTCCCGTTTTGTTCGAAAAAAAGGAGGAAATAAGTTTCCGAAAGACAAAATTGTCTCACAGCCATTGACCCCTAACCAGGGACCGGAAAATCCGTTCATTCGCTTAACCCGTTCGAAAGGGTAACCCTTTCATATGATAACCCAATCGTTCGGGTTACCCGTTCATCGGCTTACCCGCTAATAATGATAACCCGTATTATTCGGGTTAACCTAATCGTAACAAGAGGTTACCGCTTACATCAACTTATTTGGTTTAGGTTTTTCGTGTACTAACCGCTTACCTTTCGGCTTAGGGATACCCTTATTCCTTCTCCCTTGTCCTTGGCCCAAGGCCATCGTCGCTTCATGTGACACGCGGTGCGTGGCCGGCCGTACTTAATGTTTGTACTTTTCATTTGGCTTTGCTTTCGTTCGGGCGGGAACGGGTTCAAACAAGACACGTTTTTAATTTTTTCGACGTAGCAACTAATACTCATCCAATTTTTTTAATTGGAATTAATAATGACGTACCGATTGTGTCGGATTGGGGCATGTTCTTTTTGATGTCTTATGTACTTACCACTACACCTGGTTTCGAGGGTCTGATGATGCAGCCGGAAGAGGCACTGGAACTGCCTATCGAAAAGTGCTAAGGCAGTCGAGTTTGGGCTTGTTCGTTTTGATGTCTTGAGCACTTACCATTACACCTGGTTTCGAGGGTCTGATGATGCAGCCGGAAGAGAAGCACTGGAAATGCCTAGCGAAAAGTGCTAAGGCAGTCGAGTTTGGGCTTATTCGTTTTGTTTTTTTGAGTACTTACCACTACACCTAGTTTCGAGGGTCTGATGACGCAGCCAGAAGAGAGGCACTGGAACTGCCTAACGGAAAATGCTAAGGTAGTCGAGATTGGGCTTCTTTGTTTTGTTGTCTTGAGTACTTACAACTACACCTGATGTCGAGGGTCTGATGATGCAGTCGGAAGAGAGGCACTGGAACTGCCTAACGAAAGGTGCTAAGGTAGTCGAGTTTGGGCTTGTTCGTTTTGATGTCTTGTGTACTTACCACTACACCTGGTTTCGAGGGTCTGATGATGCAGCCGGAAGAGAGGCACTGGAACTGCCTAACGGAAAATGCTAAGGTAGTCGAGATTGGGCTTGTTTGTTTTGTTGTCTTGAGTACTTACAACTACGCCTGATGTCGAGGGTCTGATGATGCAGCCGGAAGAGAGGCACTGGAACTGCCTAACGGAAAATGCTAAGGTAGTTGAGATTGGGCTTGTTTGTTTTGTTGTCTTGAGTACTTACAACTACACCTGATGTCGAGGGTCTAATGATGCAGCCGGAAGAGAGGCACTGGAACTGCCTAACGAAAGGTGCTAAGGTAGTCGAGTTTGGGCTTGTTCTTTTTGATGTCTTGTGTACTTACCGCTACACCTGGTTTCGAGGGTCTGATGATGCAGCCGGAAGAGAGGCACTGGAACTGCCTAACGGAAAATGCTAAGGTAGTCGAGATTGGGCTTGTTTGTTTTGTTGTCTTGAGTACTTACAACTACGCCTGATGTCGAGGATCTGATGATGCAGCCGGACGAGAGGCACTGGAACTGCCTAACGAAAGGTGCTAAGGTAGTCGAGTTTGGGCTTGTTTGTTTTGTTGTCTTAAGTACTTACAACTACATTTGATGTCGAGGGTCTGATGATGCAGCCGGAAGAGAGGCACTGGAACTGCCTAACGGAAAGTGCTAAGGCAGTCGAGTTTGGGCTTATTCGTTTTGTTTTCTTGAGTACTTACCACTACACCTGGTTTCGAGGGTCTGATGACGCAACCAGAAGATAGGCACTGGAACTACCTAACGGAAAATGCTAAGGTAGTCGAGATTGGGCTTCTTTGTTTTGTTGTCTTGAGTACTTATAACTACACCTGATGTGGAGGGTCTGATGACGCAGCCGGAAGAGGCACTGGAACTGCCTAACGAAAGGTGCTAAGGTAGTAGAGATTGGGCTTGTTTATTTTGTTATACTGAGTACTTGCAATGCAATATAGACCGACAGGGTCTATAAATACCTACAATATTAAAAAAAATATACTTCAGTTCCTAACAGTTAAGAAGTTCTACCTTCCATCACCAGCTCATGAACAGAATATCATGACTAAGCTACTCGCGGAACTTAATCACTTTTCGCGTGCCGCCGGCTCGGCTCGGCTCGGCTGTGTGGCGTGGGAAGCGGCAATGCCGCGTGAGCCTTACACTCCTTATCGCCCGCACTCTTTGTCGGTGCCGTGCCACCGTTGCGGCGCGCAGTCGCACGAAACCACAACCTCGCATACACGTGTAGGAGCCTTTATAAAGAACCGGTATTTTATCTATACTGGTTCTCTGGAACCGAAACGAAGGGTACCTTTAAATACCGGTATTCCACCATCAGACCCTCGCAGTCATTTACAGTGTACCGGGCTTACCGAGACATTTAAAATGAGCCCAAACTTGAGGGGGTTACTGGTAATCACTGAAGAGTTCCACCCGCACATTCCGATTTCACCATCAGACCCTCGTAGTCATGTGCAATGTAGCGGGCTTATCGAGACATTTAAAATGAACCCAAACTCGAGGTGGTTACTGGTAATCACTGAAGAGTTCCACTCACACTTTCCGATTCCACCATCAGACCCTCGCATTCATGTGCAGTGTAGCGGGCTTACTGAGACATTTAAAATGAGCCCAAACTCGAGGGGGTTACCGGTAATCACTGAAGAGTTCCACTCGCACCTTCCGATTCCACCATCAGACCCTCGCAGTCATGTGCAGTGTAGCGGGCTTACCGAGACATTTAAAATGAGCCCAAACTCGAGGGGGTTACCGGTAATCACTGAAGGTTCCACTCGCACCTTCCGATTTCACCATCAGACCCTCGTAGTCATGTGCAATGTAGCGGGCTTACCGAGACATTTAAAATGAGCCCAAACTCGAGGGGGTTGCCGGTAATCACTGAAGAGTTCCACTCGCACCTTTCGATTCCACCATCAGACCCTCGCAGTCATGTGCAGTGTAGCGGGCTTACTGAGACATTTAAAATGAGCCCAAACTCGAGGGGGTTACCGGTAATCACTGAAGAGTTCCACTCGCACCTTCCGATTTCACCATCAAACCCTTGCAGTCATGTGCAGTGTAGCAGACCACACCCTTCTAATTTAGATACGGTAACGTATAAAGTGACTATTTAATCGAAGTACTATAGACAGTACATTGGTTTCTGTAGTGCTTACTTTTAGCTTGTTTTTGCAGAGCAGGCATGTACTTTTTTATTGGAGGCCTGTTCATACTTGAAGTGTCGATGAGCAGCGTCCCATTTTGACTGAGGCATACCTATTACTTCTTGTAAACATCAACTTCACGTGAATTATTTATTATAGAACACTACACGGCTAAGTATAACAATTAATGAATATGAATACTTATTAAAACAATGTACTTTTTCGGGTTCCGCAGCCAAAATGGCAAAAACGGAACCCTTATATATTCGTCATGTCTGCCCGCCCGTCCATCCGTATGTCACAGCCGATTTACTCGGAAGACTATAAGCACTACAATTATGAAATTTGGTAGAAAGGTGTATTATATGAACCGCTACACAAAAGTGATGTGAAGTTACAAAAAAAATATTAAATTAGGGGGGGCACTCCATACAACCGGTGGATGAAAAAAAAATTTAAACGAAGGCGTGTGGGGTATCGATGGATAGGCCTTCATAATGATATAGAGGTTTCTAAAAAACTTGTCTATTTGACAACTGTTGGTGAGATATTAGCTGTCAGTCAGAAAGTGTCCCTCTAATTTCCAAACTATAAGGTTTAAAATTCTGAAAAATATTGGGGTGGTGTGCATTAAGTAAATACTTTCAACGAGTTTGGGTTTAAACAATATAGATTTAACGGTTTTTGAGTCTTCGCTTAAAAACTGTCTTGCCCAAACAAAACGTCATAAGTGCCGTGAGTTCCCTATGAAGATACGACTTTTTTAGATTCAATGTATTGGATAGTGATTTTAAATGTGGACTAGTAGGTGTTGGTACGGAACCCTTCATTGTGCGTGCTCCGACACGCACTTGGCCGGTTTTTATACGAGAGATGCGCACAGTCAGCGATAAAGAAAAAGAAAGTGACGAATAAATAGGTAAAGAGCAATTTGCCGAAATCACCCCGACGCTGCTGATAAATCTGTTATGAAGTCTATGTTATTAACTTAACGTCTAATTTCCATTAAATTAGCAATTATATGTCGGCGAATCACAAAGCCTTTGACAAATACCGCCGTGCGAGGGGAACGCGCGCGCGCGCATGCCGCTAAGCTTCGCATTGGGCACTGTGATAATAGATCATACGTAAGTTACGTAAAAGCGAAAATAGCTTGGCCGTATTCAATCAGCGCTTCAAACGCTTACCGCTTCTTGGGTTTTGGATACGGGTAAGCGGAAACCCGAATTAATTCTAACGTAAGGATTAGTTTGTTAACCGGTAAGCCAATGAAAAGCTTATCGTAATGAAAGGGTTTTTAATAATCAGCTTTATAAAAACCCGGGTTTTTGAACGGGTTAGGGTAAGCGGGTCCGGTCCCTGCCCCTAACTCATATATGCCATAATCAAGCTCAGGTATTGCAAAATAGTCACCATATTGTTCCAATTAGATATTAACCCGCGTAGCGCAACCACAAAGAGTGACATTTGACGTTTCGGAGACCCCACGCTACACTAGCGCCACAAGCGACGAATTCATACGCGATAGCTCTCATTGTGACAAATAAGTATCTCGACGGTATAAAGGAATAACCCTTGAAGCGACATTTTTTGAATTTTACAGGAGAGCGTATTAAAGTGTATTTTTTGACAAAAATAATTTTATTTCTTTTACTATTGATTTTAGAAAGTTGAGTTCTATACACAAGTTTTCTCAAATTTTAATAGCTATATTTTAAAAATATTATCAAACTTGAAATCTTACAGGATTCTGAAATAAATGTCGCTTAAGTGAATAGGCCCCCGAAACGATCCCGGAAGAACCATTGAAGCGACACCTTCGTGCTATAACCAGGGCCCTAAAAAATCCAATGAACCTGCACCAATATATCTAATTTGATCTCGGGAATTAATTTAAGCGACAGTAGTGTATTTGCATAAATAAAAATAACTTGTCCGTCGTTTTAAATAAGCAAGGGATGTGATGAATTTATTGTTGTTTATTTTATTCGAAAGTATTGGAATTTTCATTTAAGTATAATAGAAGAAAATACCTACACTTATAAAGGAAACACAATAGGAAAAATCAAATTGTTGTTTTATTGGTTGGCTTAAGCCATAACATCAAGATAGACAAGTTCACTCATTATCACAATAGAGTTCAACTTATTAAATAACGTAGTATAAAAATCAGGTTATTTGGTATCGTTTAATTCAAGATTATTTATTACAATGCAATACAAATACTCTTTATCCAACACCACACATAAATGAATCAGTTACATACATTCATACTACCTACATAAAGAATAACCAATATTCTAAAGAAATGTAATAAGTAGTATTAGATTAGGTAAATACTTTAATTTTAGTATTATTAAGTGATAACCTAAATAATTTTGGGCACAGGTAAGCCGTTTAAGTAATACTTTTACAAACGGCATACAAGTGCCGAAATAAATAGTTTATCACTATTATTAACACTATATATATACTAAATATCACTATTCATACATATTAACATCTAAAACATTAAAAATTTCACTATTTGAACATGAACTAGCATACGTACCTAGTTAATTCCGTCAGCGAACGGCAAAACAACCACCCCCTCCTAGTGTTTGTCGGTGACTGAAGCGACCGACGGCGTTACACTGCGTTTATAAGAGTCCCTTTCGCGCGTAATTCATACAAAAAATTATACACTTAAACGCCATACTATAAATTTGGGCGATACTTCAAACGCCATCACACCTCTTGCAATTTTCATTTAACCAACGTATTGCTGTTTTTAAAAAATACTTGAAGCGACAATTTTGGCCAGGGCCAAGCATGTCGCTTAAAGTAATGAAATATTAGGTACATTTTTTTAACATTCACTTAAGCGACAACAGTTAATTTTAACACTTTTGAAGAACCACTTAAGCGCCGTAACCTATGTAAAATGTACTTGGAATAAACATGTAAGTGACATCGCATGGATGTTTTTTTTTTTCCGTCTACCCGCTCGAGGAGGAAACATCACCAAGTTGTTTCTCCGTAGCATTTTATTATGGAAAATAAATATTACGAGTTTATAGCTTCGATTTGCGTGTGACTGTGTTCCAAACTTCACAATTATTGGCTACAAGTGTTATCTCGTTGTGAGAACCTCCGGTTTCGCGACTATGGGTGCGGTTGTATAACCCTGGAGATATTTGCGCGAATCAGTGACATTGCGATGAAGGATGCAGTGTTTCTTATGTTGTGCATTGAAGTCAACTGCCCGTGAGTACATTTGGTGGTGTTTATAATGTTACCGGAGAAATACGAGAAGAGTGTTTGGTTATGAAGGTGGAAAGCAATCGCAATCGGTTGGATTTTTGTGAGAGGCTGCTACAGAGCCTTTATTTCATGCAAGTACGTGAGAGTCGCCGTGGCCCAGTGGTTTAATGCGTTCGGGAAGCGATAGTGCTTGGAAAACTGCTTCGGGTTCAAATCTTAGACTTGGCAAATTTGTGTTTATTTTTTTTTTTATTTTTAGTTTTTTTTTTTAATGTACATGTTAATTATATGTTCTGTGCATGTTGTTTTTGACATGATGTACATGCGTTTTATTAAAATATTTTTGGAATGTTGTTTTTTTAATATTTGAATACACTTGACACGGCTACTTATTGACTGTTAAATTATAACTTAATTCATTTGTTGACATGCTTTGTGATCTGTATGTGGAGGAGAAATTGTATTGGCCTGATTATTTTCTATTTGACCTTGCGTAACGATTTAATTTTCCTTTTTTTTTTTAAGAACAACCAAAACATTTGTTTAATTGTTTGTGCACTATTATTTTTTGCAATGGTAAATTCGTATAATTAGAGTTACTTAATTTGTTTTTTTTTTCATACTTTGATTATTTTTTGCGCTTAGAGCTTAGGGACCGATTTAAGTTAAAATTAGACATTGTGAATTTTTAATGATGTGTGTGTTTATTTTTGTAATTGTTTTTATTGTTATTTCGCCCCAATTCTTTTGTTCTTTCTGTTTCTTTTGAGGCCAGTAATTTTTAAAATGAGCAGCCCCGCCAAAGTAGCCTGTCCGTACTGTCCAGGTTTGTCAAAATTGTACGTAGCTCCAAGGGGTCTTAATGTGCATATCAGTCGGGTGCATAAGGACAATGTCGCGGCTTCAGGGTCCAGTTCCGCTATTGGGTTACGTTCAGATATGTCCCGGATGACAGGGGATGTGGGGCTTCATACATTGCCAACTTTGAAGGAAAATATCCGTGTGCTGAAACATATTCCCAAGGGGGCAAGGAATCTTGCTGCTGGCAAATTAAAAAACTTGGTTGAAGCGTGTTTACGATCTAATGAGGTTGGTGATTGGTTTGCGCTGCTCTCGTTTTCTTTTACTGCGTTGAGAGTCCCAGAGGGTGGCGCGGGCAGATCTTTGACGACAAAAGTTAAGCAGAATATTGACAATTTGAACTTGTATTTTCCTGATAATTGCGATCACAAGCCTCGTTCGTTGTACCGTGCAATTGAAAGCAAAGTCCATGATGGGGATTTGAGGGGGGCCGTTTGCCTCCTGTTGTCAGATTCTTCTCTTGCCCCTTCTGGTGACGATACGTTAGAGGCTTTGAGGGCGAAGCATCCAGAGCCTTCTAGACAGCTTGCTTTCCCATCGGAACCTGACCTATCGAGTCCTTTCCTCACGGTGTCAGTTTCAGATGTGGCTGGCGCGATAGGGTCTTTCTACAATGGCTCTGCTGCTGGTTTGGACGGCCTCCGTCCTCAGCATTTGAAGGAGCTCATTTCGCCGAGTGCAGGAGATAACGGATCCAAGCTTCTTGATTCGATTACTAAGCTGTGTAATTTTCTTCTACGGGGCATGCTTAACCCTCAAGTCTGTCCCTATTTGTATGAAGCGACATTATGTGCATTGGAGAAGAAGGATGGAGGCATAAGGCCAATTGCAATTGGTACAACCATACGGCGTCTAGTTGCTAAGTTAGGGTGCCGTTCAGTAAGGGAGGATATGGCAGCTTTTTTTCACCCACGTCAGGTTGGGTTTGGTACCCCGTTGGGTTGTGAAGCGGCAATTCATGCGACAAGGCATTTTGCGATGTCTCGTCAAGACAGTGACACTGTTATATTAAAGTTAGATATTAGGAACGCTTTCAATTCAATTCAGGAGAGTTCAGCGCGCGCGCACTCCGCGTACGGACGCTATCTGTCGCTATTGATAGGTATTTACTCGTATCGCTGTGTACGTAAACACGATGGTTCAGTGCAAAAAATGCAAGCTTTTTGTGGCAACGGACAAAGGCGATGTGGTGAAGTGTAGAGGTGCCTGTGAAGGGGTCTACCACAAAAAATGTGTCAACATGAAGCAGTTCCAGATAAAAAATGAACTATGTGAAGGCTGCTCTCAAGCTCTAAGCAGCCCGACCTCTGACACCGTCTTGGGGGAAATCAATAGCAAACTAGAAATTCTGTACGAAATGAAAAAAGAAATTCAAGACCTAACTAAAGCCGTAGAATTTTATGCGGAACAGTATCAAGAGTTATTTAAGTTCAAGGAAACCGCCGAGAAGAAAATCAGTACATTAGAAAATAAAAATATATACCTGCAGAAAATAAATGAGGCGCTAGAAGAGAGAGTGGTACAGCTTGAACTCAAAGAAATCGAAAAAAAGGTAGAAATAAGTGGCTTAGATGAGAAGGTAAACGAAAACACAACAGAATTAGTTAAAAATATTGCCCAAAAGCTCGATTTAAATCCCAGTCACATCGAAGAAGTAAAGAGGGTAGGCAGGGAAAAAAAAGATGCGAGCAAACAACGCCCGGTTGTGATCTCGCTGCGATCTAAAGCAGCTAGAGATGAATGGATCTCGAAAAGAAAAAATCAAATTACTAACGCGGACGTTTTTGAGAACGAAAACGAAAACCGAATCTATATAAATGAATGTATACCTCAGCATATGAGGCAGTTATTGTGGTATGCCAAAACATTACTTAAAGGGAAATATAAGTATATTTGGGTGCAGAACTTACGAATTCTCGTAAGACGATCAGAAAACTCGAAAATCATGAACATTCGTTCCGAGTCAGATATAAACAAACTCAGCGTAACAGCTGACGAGCAAGCCGCACTGTGAAATAGTGCGCGAATACACTACACGATTCCATTTTTTAGCAAAATTCAACGATTCTACATCCAGCATTGACTGTGATTTGGATTATCAAAAATTTATTGAACTAGATAAATGGGTTAAATACATACTGGATACAAAACACGAACTACAAATAATTCATTTAAATATAAGATCATTGAGAAAAAACTACAGCGAGTTACTTATACTTTTAAAAAGCAGTAAGCACAATATTGATATTATAATTCTTAGTGAAATAAATATTAAGCAACAGGAATTGACATTTTATAATCTGGACGGATACGAGATGTATGCATGCACTAGAGAAACGAGACGGGGAGGAGGTCTACTAATGTATGTTAAAACCAATTTATGTCCGGAATTTATCAGCCCTCAGCTTAGTGCGATGGAAGTAATACACTGTCAAATTAAAAATTTCAGTCGAACAAAAAAAACAACTGGGATGATTCACGTCTTCGCTATATACAGGCCACCTAATACTAATAAAGTAACTTTTATAGAAGAACTAAATACGATGTTGAAAAAAGTTCCGGACCAACATGACAGTGTACTTATTGGAGACACAAATATAAACATACTGGATTCATGTAGCATTGTAGAGAGTTACAAAAACACCCTGTGTGGACACGGCCTGCAGTGCGCTAGCAACGAGTGTACGCGAGAAGAGATGGTCGCCGGTGTGCTGACTAAGTCCTGCATAGATCATGTGTGGGTGCGCGGCCGCATGCGCGCCGCGGCACACATGCTCACTTGTAAGATATCAGACCACTACATGGTGGGGGTGAACCTCACGGACAGCAAGTCTAGTTTAGTGCGCGGTGCGAAGAATTATAATAATGAGGTGTGTGTGTACAATAATAAAGCGATAAGGTCAAAACTAAGCGAAATTGACTGGAATGAGTTACTTTTATTAGACTGTCCGTTGTTACTGTATGATAAAATGCATACCATTTTTTATAATATATATAAAATATGCAAGATTGACATACTTCATAACAAACGTGAAACACAACCTTGGGTGAATAATACACTTAGGCTAATGATGAATCGTAGGGATGAGTTATTTAGAAAATGGAAGGCCTGTCCGAAAAGTGCGAGTTTAAGACTTGAATATACGCGGCATAGAAATAAAACTAATACATTAATAAATAAGGCTAGAAATAAATATCGAAAAAAGGAAATTTTGGATTGTATGGGGGATTATAGGAAGATATGGTCAACAATAAATGGATGGCTGGGTTGTAAAAAAGAAAATTTAGATAATGTAATTTTGAAGTACCTAGGTAAAACAGATACCGTGCGTAATGTATGCACAAACTTCGCCAAAACATTTACAGGAGAAATAGATAAGATAAAACATCACTGTAGCAAAACATTTTTAGATCGGTCAACATATGTAACACAAAGTAACGCATCCATTCGTTTTCAAAAAGCTTCAGTTACGGAAATTGAGAAAACAATAGATAAATTAAACTGTCGTAAATCGCCGGGATGTGATGGAATTAGGGTCCAGGATCTTAAATATATAAAAAAAGAAATTAGTCCGGTTCTGGCGAAGTTTGTGAATATGTGCGTCGAGAAGGGGGTTTACCCGGATAAACTAAAGAAATCTATTATTCGTCCTATTTATAAGCAAGGCAGCCACCTGGATTATTCTAACTATAGGCCTATAGCTATTTTATCTGTAGTAAATAAAATAACGGAAAAAGTAATAATTAAAAGAATTCATTCATTCCTCGAGAAGCACGACATTATATCTCAATCACAGCATGGCTTTAGGAAAATGCGGAGTACGTCGACCGCACTAGTGGAGTTCGCTGATGACATTAACAATAAGATAGATAACCGAATGTTTGTAGTAGTCTTATTTCTAGATTTCAAAAAAGCATTTGATACACTGGACCACGAAGTGCTACTTCTTGCGATGCAAGAGTGTGGGGTCCGTGGTCCGCTGAATCAGTGGTTTCGTAGCTACTTGAAAAATAGAACATTGCATACTATGGTAAATGGGGTGACGGGAGAGGAAGCGAACGTGGTGTATGGAGTGCCAACCGGCTCGGTGTATGGACCTGTCGGGTACATCATGCACGTGAACAGCATCAGTAACGTGGTGGAGCACAGCTCCACGTATATGTACGCGGACGACACGTGCCTGGTGTGCGCCGACAGGGACCTCACCGTTATACAACACAAACTACAAGCAGATTTTAACAATCTTCTAAAGTGGGCTCACGATAATGGCATTCTTCTCAATGTATCAAAAACAAAATGTATGCTTATAAACTCTCCACATATGACAACACCAAAAGAAAGTGTTACAATCATTGGACACACATATGAGTGCCTGCATAACGGTTTAGTATTGTGTCACTGTAACCCTATAGAATTCGTAAATAGCTATAGGTATCTAGGACTGACCATAGACCGCAACTTCAACTGGAAACTCCATATCGATGTTTTGTGTAGTAAACTCAGAGCCATACTATGTAAATTTACTAATTTAAAACACATAATTAATAAGGCGGTATTACATACTTTATACCACGCTCTGGCAGATTCAGTCATAAGTTACGGACTTGTTGCCTACGGGCGCACTTTCAAAACATATTTAAACAGAATCTATAACTTACAACTTAGATTAATTAAAAATATTGTAGATAAAAAAACAAGGCAAAACTGCAAAGGAAAGTACCATATCTTGTTTAAAAAATGTAATGTGTTACCAGTACATGCCAAGTTTAAGTTTTTATTAGCTGTGGACCAGTATAAATGCACAACATATAAGATAGGTAAAATTTATAATCGTAATCTTAGAAAAACATCGCCACGAAAAATGTTTGTTGAACCGAGATCACTTAATAATTACTACGGACAAAGAACAAGAGGGTACCTGATACCGCGCATTTACAATAGAATCGTGTCAGAGAACGAGTGTAAAACAAAAAATATATTTAAATCTAAAGTAAAGGCGTGTTTGATGGATACTTTCATTAAAGAAAGTGAAAAGAGTTAAGTCGCACAAATACCTAGTGTTTATATCTATCTTTCTTAATGGAATTAAGGTAAATGACCCAATGCCTGACATTGCTTCTTTCAGTGACACTCAATTGTCTGTCACTTGTGTTATCAGTGCGAATTAAAACATCTGTTTATGCGGTGGGAGGCAGTGGGCCATTTATCGCGAGTAGGTGTAAGATGTTAGTTTTTAATATAATAGCCTAGTTTGAACGGTCAAATGTAAAAATGAGTGCTAGCTTCGCCAACAAACTGTTTTGCAGTTTGGCGAAAATATTTGAAGTGTTTTGTTATTGTATCTTGTGGTTTAAATAAAAAAAAAAAAAAAAAAAAAAAATTCTGTAGAGAGGGATATAATTTTGGAGCAGGTGAAGTCTCGTGCTCCTACTTTATATCCCTTTCTCTTTCAGTGTTATTCTGCTCCGAGTAACTTGTTCTTTGGTGATGGCATAATCTCTTCTCAGGTAGGGGCTCAGCAGGGGGATCCGTTGGGTCCTCTAGTGTTTTGCCTCGCGATGCAGGATTGTATAACTTCCTTGCAGTCACCATTGAATGTGTGGTATTTGGATGATGGCACCATTGGGGGGAGTTCCGATGTTGTTCTGGATGATGTCAGCAAGCTTTTGCCGGCTTTGAGGGCTATTGGTTTGGAGATTAATTCCTCGAAGTGCGAGCTATATCCGTGTGGCGCCTTGGCTATGGATTCCGTGCCCAATTTTGAGTCGGTATTGCCAGGTATTAGGTTGCTCAACGAGTCTTCGTTCTCTCTTCTTGGGGCGCCCATTTTTCCAGAAGGAGTGAGTTCCGCGGTTCAGGGTAAAATTCGAGTGTTGGAGTCTGCTTTTTTGCATTTAGGGCAGTTGTCGGCGCACGTCTCACTCGTATTATTGCGCAACTGTTTTGCTATGCCCCGGGTGACCTATGTACTTAGGACAGCGCCTATTTGGATGTTTAGAGGGGATGTGGAAGTTTTTGATGGCATCCTTCGGAAGGGCCTTGAGAATATTTTAAACGTCAGTTTCAATGAAACACAGTGGCGCCAGGCATCTCTTCCTGTTCGTTATGGGGGGTTGGGCATCCGTTGTATGTATGACGTCGGTGCAGTGGCTTTCCTAGCATCTTCCCATGCTGTGTCTGATCTTGTCACTAACATCCTTTCATCAAACGGTGGCAATATCAGTATTACATTTTTACAGGAAGCCCTATCCGAATGGTCAACCCGCTTTACGGGAGTTGAACGGCCAGACAACCCCTCATCGCAAAGGTTGTGGGATGACATCTTGTGCCGGGATATATATAAGAGCCTGCTGGATAGTGCTGTTGGAAGTGACGTAGCCCGACTGAAGGCTGTCAGGGAACCCGAGTCTGGGGCGTGGTTGCATGCTTTGCCGTCACCACAGTTAGGAACCTTTTTGGATAATGACACGCTGCGTGTGGCTGTAGCGCTGAGAATTGGCGGTAAGGTCTGTGAGCCTCACCGGTGTGGCTGTGGGATAATGGTCGAGGCGGATGGGCATCACGGTCTGAGTTGCGTGCGGTGTGCTGGCAGGATACCAAGGCATTGTGCTATTAACGAATTGATAAGGCGCGCTTTGGTGTCTGCCAGCGTACCGTGTGTCTTGGAACCCCAGGGTTTGAGTCGTACGGACGGTAAGAGGCCGGACGGTCTCACACTAGTGCCGTGGGCGAAAGGTCGTAGCTTGCTGTGGGATGCCACATGTGTCAGTACTTTCGCACCCACGCATCTCGCTCACACTATTAACAAGGCAGGCGCAGCGGCTGAGAGTGCGGCCAGGTTTAAACACGGCAAATACGGGAACCTTGAGCCGGTGTATGACTTTGTCCCGGTTGCTGTGGAGACGGCTGGACCTTGGTGTGCGGAGGCTAAGAATTTTATTAGGGACATAGGGCGGCGCTTGAGGGATAGGGGCTGCGACCCTCGCTCTGGTTCTTACCTGGTCCAACAGATTTCGCTAGCCATTCAGCGGGGTAATGCCGCTAGTATCTTTGGCACGTTTGGTCTGGGTGAGTATCAGAGTGGGGTGTGATTTAATTAAATTAAATTTAGTATAAGGCTGACGAAACCTGTTGTGGATTTATACTATGTGCATTGTTTGACGAGGCCTGTTGCATGGAAAATGATCTATTTTTAAAAATCACTTATGCGACTATGATTATGCCTGTATATATGGTTAAGTGACTCAGGTAAGATTTTACTCAAATTATGTGTCGCATCAGGTAACGATTTTTAAATTTGGGCCTTATTTCTGTAACCCCTTAAGCGACATTTAAGTCATCGGATCGATGTGAAACCCGGCTCAAACGACGCAGAAAAAAACGCTGATTCCAACGATATATATAACTCGATTTTGACCAAAATGTCGCTTAAAGGGTTATTCCTTTACACCGTCGACTGATGAATTGCTTTTTTTGTTAATGTATAAGTGGACACACTACAATCAATAAATGCATTTATTATATGAGTTTTACTCATTCGTATAAATAGTTATTTATTTGCACATTTATATAAGTACATAAAGAAAGATATATTAAATAATTTTAAAAATCAAAGGAAAGTTTGGGAAATAATAAACAATATCTGTGGCAGAGTCTGTAAATCTGTTGATGATGTAATCTTAAAACACTTTAAAGGTGAAACCAAAAGGATCTGTAATACTTTTGCCTATGGCTTTGATAATAACGTCCAAAACATCTGTTCTACTTGCAATGTAAAGTTATTACCTAATAACCTATACCTAACTGAGTCAAATGTATCGATAAGGCTAAAAAAAGCAACGAACGATGTGATACAGAAAATAATTATACAAATGAATAAAAAAAAAAGCCCTGGCATTGATAATATACGCGTCAGGGACCTATTATGTATTAGTGCAGAGATTACACCAGTAATTACACACCTGATAAACGCATGTATCTCCACGTCTTTATATCCTGATCCGCTGAAAATAGGTATTATCAGGCCCATTCATAAAAAAGGGTCTTATAGTGACGTGAACAATTATAGACCCATTACTATTTTGCCAAGCATTGATAAGATAGTTGAGAGGTATTTCGAATCTGAGATAACGAATTTCCTAACGTCTAATAGCCTAATTAATGAAAAACAATATGGTTTCCAAAAAGGTAGAAATACCACTCAGCTACTGTCAACTTTCATCAATGAGGTCAACCAGCACTTGAATAATAGAAATCAGGTGCTGGTTGTCTTCATTGACTTCAGCAAGGCGTTCGATACACTAAATTATACCACGCTTTTTTCAAAATTAACACAGGTTGGAGTACGGGGCCCCCTGCTGGAGTGGTTCCGTAACTATCACACAAATCGTAACACCGTGGTACGCGTAAACGGAGAGGATAGCGACCCTGTCCCTACGCTACGAGGAACAGCCCAAGGGTCAATTTTGGGCCCAACCGAGTACTTAATTTACGTAAACGACATGTGTAACCTTTTCACAGAGGGCTCGGTATTTCAATTTGCAGACGATACTTGCTTGGTCACATGGGGTAAAAATGTAAACGAGGCTCAGGCGACGATGCAATGTAATTTCAATATTCTATGTAAATGGGCGCACGATGTGGGTCTGGTTATCAACGCAAATAAAACCAAAATTATGCATATACACTCCCCGTACATTAAAACGGATAGCCCTGTAATAATAGCACATACGCACACTTGCTTGCATGCCCGGCCCGAAACGTGCGCGTGCGCATCGCTCGAGTTTGTGGACCGCCATACCTACCTCGGTCTCGTGATCGACAAAAGTCTCAACTGGAAGCCTCATGTTGATTATATATGTAACAAGTTGAGATCACTACGCGCTCAAATGAACATATTAAAGTATAAAATACCTTATAATATATTGAGATTGCTATATTTATCCTTAGCCGATTCAATAATAAGCTATGGCTTAAGTAGTTATGGACGTACCTATAAAACCAACATGAGCTACATATACAAGTTACAATTGAGCATACTTAAAACTATTGTGCCAAGATACATGAAAAATAAACTTACTGACGAGGCCAGTGTATTTAAATACTGCAAAGTAATGTCAATTTTTGACAAGTTTGATATGTCAATAGTTCTAGAAAACTATGATAAGATAAAATTGTTAAAAACTCGATATAGACATAAACAATTACGTAACTTAGACTACCAAGCTAGATATATTCTACCTAACTATATAAATGTATATGGCAAGAGGACGTGGGAATACATGCTACCTAACATTCTAAATACAATACCAGAAGATATACACACAAGTGTCCTTGGAGACAAAAAGTCGTGCAAAATCGTATTAAAAAGATATTATCTAACGGGAACAGACAGCGAGGTGTGATTGCTGGAGCGTAAAACCTACATACTTTAATTGCCTACTTAGTATTATTTATTAATGTTATTGTGGTGAGCGGTGCGATACATTCGCGTCACGCATAAACCTTAAACAGGTTTCTGTGCGCGACTACTAAATATGTTTTGTAATTTTTTCTCTTTTAATATGAATAAATTAAAAAAAAATATATATATATATATTGAATGTGCGTAAACGAGAGATCATGTAGACACGAATCTCTCACTCTCGCATAGACGACTCACTGCAAATCAGCTATGCTTGATGGTTGTTCGTAACACCCTTTCTTAAGTTCTGGGATTCTCTCTAATGGGACTCTTGTAGACTTACAGTTACAAAACGCGTTCGCAAAATAATTGTTTTCCATGTTTTTTTGGGGACTGAGCAAAGCACCAATTACAATATTGAATAATTATTATATACATACACGCATACTACTTAAAGGCGAGACTAATAAAAGTTTTAATTTTTATTTTTAAATATACGATCAGATATTTGTGCCAAACACCTGTATTGCATTGTACAGCATACAACTGATTTAATTATTAATGAAAGACATTTTAGATTTATTTCATTGCAATAGATGTCACATATTAATAAAAATACATTAAAATGTTGTTTATTAAATATTTCAAACATCGAAAATTACATATTGTGTGTGGCCGGCTTAATTCAAACATTGCGTGCGTTAGAAAAAAAATACCCAAGCACTTTTCCCGCCTCCCGCTTGAAAAGGTAAGAGTTTGGTCTCACTTATAACATTAATTTAAATGATTAATAATGTTATATAAGTAAATTCATTATCACTTTTATATTAGAAAACTTTTAAAATGTCCTGTCGATAATAATCATGTTGATTAATCCAATAAATACTTTGTTAACTTAAAAAACGATTGATGAGAAAATTTTTCTATGGGACGCCATTTTGATTATGAGAAGCATCCAAAATCGCAAATCTTAATTCCATTAATTGAACTTATTATCTGTTGTTTTATAACCACCGCCGTGAGACGCTCCAAGCGACTCTGCTCATTAAATGCGCCTATGCCTGATAACTCAGGTAAGTCATTATTTATATATTCTTTACAAATTACAACACTTTGAAATAAAAATTGAATTTGCCCGCGTTCCCACCTGTCGAAGCGAAATGACGACAGCCCTCCAATCACAGCGCAAATCTATCTATCTATCTACCTACGTACCTGTAGTCAATATAAACAACGACTGAAACCGTCTGTGCTATGTGACTTTGATATAAAAGTATTTTATTTAAAAATGTAGTTCATGGAATATATACAGTTTTTTTGATCTCAAACATATGTACTGTGCTGTGTGTGTAATACTGTCGTAAATTTGGTAATGTTTTAATTAATAACGATATACAATCCCATACTAAAGCAAGTCGAAGTGTGTTCTACGTTTGTAAAATATCGTTTACCAGTTTTTATTTTAGTTCCACACCCTTTTTATCTATAATGTATATAAGAAACTCTTAGTGGCAAAACGTTTACAAAAAAACCGGTGAGTATATGATAATTTTCGCAAACATTAAGTAGGTAACTATTATTATTACGAAATGGAAGAATTTTTGAGCTTGGTAAATGAGTGGTTTACAATTTTACACGATTCGTTCCAATACAATTCAAGGATATTTTTGTTTTTTGTGATCTTATTGTAGTTAAATAATTGCAAAATCATTCAAAACTCTCGCATCATTCAACTTTCCACCTGATGGACGCGACATGACATGGGGTCAGAGGGGCTACTCCGAACTTTGTGTCGTGCCGTCGCTCTCACTCATATAGTGAATAACACGAGAGTGAAAGGGACGGCACGATACGAAGTCGGATTTCAAAGTTTGGAGTACAGGCTCAGCGTATTTCAATTCAACAATTATTTATTACCTATCAGTAATGTGTGTATCTTACATGCACTGCTTCCATACATACATTATCTTTGACATAATAATTTTACAAAACTTTATAATTTGATTTGTGATAGCGACATTTTTTTGTCCTTTCTTTTAAGTTTAACCTATATAAATAACTCGCCTATTCCTATGCTAAGTAGAATAAATGTATGTATGTAAAATTCTTTTCAACACACTTGCTCGTAAAGTGGGTCTTATTTAAGCGTATTTAGGGTCATAATACAGAAGATTATACATATCGTGCCTTTTACATTATATTATCGCACTCGTGTTTTTCCATTATATTTCTTTTTAAATATCAACAAGGAGTTTTTAAGTAAACTTTTTGAGCATAAATAATGTTATCTAGTATATTGACAACTTGGCTGTTTGGCGGCTTTGTCAGTGCCTTTGATGCATCTGCGCGCGCAAGTTAACACAGCGCGCGCGAAAAAATAAAATCGCTGCCGCCATCTTTCACATATTTTGTACATTGTCAACTGCTGCATTTTGTTTTGTTTGTTATTTTCTGAAAAATGTCGACTTTAAGCGATGAAGAGCTAAATAATATAGAGTGTACGCCGCCAGAAATTCTACTTGAAGCAAAAAATGCAAGTGACAGCTTGTTACCATTGAAATCTAAAGATAAATACATGCTAGCCTACGCAAATTTCATACAATGGAAAAACAGTAAAAATGCGAGCTCCTTCTCTGAAAATGTGTTCATGGCTTATTTCGGTGAACTGGCTAATAAATACAAGCCTAGTTCTCTTTGGTGCATATATTCCATGTTGAAAAGTACGGTGCAGACCAAAAATGGCATTGACATAAAATGTTACACCAATTTAACTGCGCTCTTGAAGAGACGCTCGGACGGCTATAGCAGTCGAAAATCCAAGGTTTTAACAGCCAATGAGGTTGAAAAGTTCATAAAAGAAGCCCCAGATAGTCAATATCTTGCGACAAAGGTCAGTTCAACTACTTATTTTATAAAATATTTCTAAGTACTTATTTTATGCGGTTACAATGTGTCGGTATAAAGTACTTATCGTATCTCTTTTCAGGTTGCATTAATATTCGGCATTACTGGTGCTTGTAGACGTCAGGAATTAAATAACATTACTACAAAGGATATTGAAAATCACGGCGAGATGTTACTAGTGAAGATCCCCAACACCAAAAATAAAATTCCACGATCATTCACCATTGACGGTCCGTTTTATAAAATAGTTAAAAAGTATGAGGGGCTACGTTCAAAAAAAGGAAAAACAGACCGTTTCTTTCAAAATTTCCAAAAAGGCAAATGTACGAGTCAGCCTATCGGAGTGAATAAATTTGGTTCGATGCCTAAAGAAATTGCCAAGTTTTTAGGGTTACCAGAGGCCGACTCGTACACAGGACATAGTTTCAGAAGAACTTCAGCTACACTGTTAGCTAATTCAGGAGCCGATATACTAACGTTAAAACGCCATGGGGGATGGCGATCTAATAATGTCGCTGAACCTTATATCGAGGACTCCATACAAAACAAAGCCAATATAGGTGCTAAGATAACACAGGCAATCAATTTGGAACCACAATCTAAGAAGTTTTGCCCAGAACCGCGTCCATCCACGTCATATGCCGATGATAATTTGGTATCTCCTATTTCTACTAATGAGGAAACACAATGCCCGTCCACGTCCCATAAGAATGTTCCATTATCTCCAACATTTACAATCTCTCAAGATCAAGGCAATGAAATTATTAATAATACCATAACACATACTGTACAAATGCCAGCTAAAACGGTAGCATATCATTTTAATAATTGTACTTTTACTAACTGCTTTAATAATTAAATTTTTTATTAATTCATTGAGACCGAACTTTTATTTATTTCTTATTTTTCCTCGCAAGTGTGTTGAAAAACGTCGTATGAAACACGTGAGCATTGGTAATTACAGTTCTCGGCTCCATTAAGCCTTCGCCTTCGGCTCAGGCTTAACACCCGCCTCGACTGTAATTACCAACTTAGCACACTCGTATCATAATGTACTATTATTGTACATGAGTAAAACATAACATAAATTACAAGAACAGTTGACATATATGTACAAAGGCGAGCTTATCCCTGTAAGGGATTTCTTCCAGCTAACCTTTGAGCAATTGAGTTGAGATTAAGATTAATAGGCAAACCGAGAAACATGTACAATTCGAACACAAAATTATCTATTAATATATATATAATATATTTATATTCATTTATTTACAGGCCATCAGCGGTCATCAGATGAATTTGGCTGCATATCTTCGGGTGAGTTTAATTATATATTATTGTGCATATTTTGCATTAAATTACAATTTTTTTTAAAGAAAGTGAACACTACTTTAATTACTTTTGTTTCTTAATAAACATAAATCCTGCATTTATTTAA
Organism: Epiblema foenella; assembly: GCA_963556455.1. Taxonomy (NCBI): domain Eukaryota; kingdom Metazoa; phylum Arthropoda; class Insecta; order Lepidoptera; family Tortricidae; genus Epiblema; species Epiblema foenella. The sequence goes on along the minus strand of OY747097.1, from coordinate 10,085,212 downwards.
TAATTCACAAACATATAAATATTTGGTGTACTTACATATGTAAACAATCAGCAACTGGTCTATTCATCAACTCCAAGTAGGTAAGATGGAGAAAGGTACAGTTAACAATAGTTTTTTTGCACTTAAAATGAAACTTATTTCAATTAATAATATCTGAAAATATTCATTGACTTGTAAATCTGATAGAATATAGACATGTACCTATTTAGTATAAAGCCAATTATTGTTTTGATAATAGTTAATGATCACCAACAATGAATAAAATTGTTCACCCCACTTTCATGTAAATACAATCTGCATTATTTTATTAATAATAAGAGCATAAATTGCAATAGACATAAAGAGTTAAATTTCTTTTTAGAAATAAATTTAATGAAATTGTGAAAATAAATGTATACAACAACTTTGGTGGCAAACAAGTGTACTGCTCACTTGACTGTGAATGATTACCACAGCATATGGATGTTTGCAACTTCAAGGGTGAGCGTTGCTGATCTTTCATGGCATGACGTTCTGTGCAATATTAATGCACATGCATTTATATAGGTATGGTTCAATTTTGCTTTTGAGTAAAACATATGTTGACATTCCCGTGATTTGTGTTTGATATGGTGTTAAAAAGGTTGGGAGTGTTTTAAAGAAAAATAGTGACAAAAGGAGTGTTTTATTATAATATAGTGTTGTGTCAAATGTGAACCAAATCATATTTTATGAACACTAAATATACCTAAATGGAACTACAAGTACAAGAAAGCGATACTACTGATGTTGGACATCGCGTCGTCGGGATAATTGACAAATATTACAGTTTGCTTGAGGATGTACCACTGAAAATGGAGTCGAAAAAAAAACGCCATGGCAGCTGGGCGAAACAATTTTTCAGATGATACCAATCGGCTTATAGCTACTTAAAGTGTAGTGAGCACGGAGCATCACGGTTTTGACGGGAACGAAGCAACGACACATTGACCTAACGGAATGACGCAGCTTGAATATTGTTATATGGAACTTTATGATTTATATAATCATGTGTATAACGACATGAATCAATAAATAAATAATATCAATTTTTAGTACGTTTTAATAAATATATTATGTATTAAACAAAATTGAATAAGTATAACCTTTGTTTACTTATATAAATACCACTAAAGTGGTCTATAGTCTTTAATGTTTTATGTGTTAGATATAAAAATTATGCCAGTTATATCAATACATATTATAAAATAGTTTTATGTCAGTTTTTTAGGGTCCCGTAGTAAACAAGGAACCCTTATAGTTTCGCCATGTCCGTCCGTCCGTCCCCCGCTTTTCTCAGTAATCGTTAGTACTAAAAAGCTGTAACTTGGGATGAGTATACATATCAATGACGCCGACAAAACGGTAGAATAAAATCATTAAAATTGTCCTCCCCCCCTACCAGCTAAACGGTGGCTACTAGGTATGAGAAAAAAATTATGGTAGTGGTATATACGATGAATTTAAAAGGAAAACTATCACAGTTAAAAGTAGACATTACCGTAAAGTGCAAAAATATGTATACAACACAACATCTCAAAAAAGTACATCATTCATCAGTACTAAGATCAGTAAAAACCTTTCTACGGGTCCGTAATCCCGCATATGACCGGTGATGTGATGGACGGGCAACTACGGAACCCTACACTGTGCGAGGCCCGACACGCACTTGGCCGGCTTTTTTTCTTTTAATTTGCTTTCAATCTGTCGGTTTCTTAACTTTGTTGAATCTTATTACATCTACTGCAATTATATTTAATGTAAAATCTATTCAAGGGACTACTCATCAGGGTGACACTGGCCGCTACCGAGGTAATAACGCGCAATGCGTTGCTATGTCGGCATGCGCTTGTATACATTCTTGTATTAGTGGTCGCGATGTTTTTGGTACCGCAGATATTGACATGATATTAAATTTTGGAGATCTCATCTATCTCCGTTTGCGCCAACCGGGCATTAGATATGAATCTCCGCATTGCTTTCCAGATGAGTTGTTGCAGCTTTCTGACGGATTACAAGTAGGGAACCATTTGGCCACAATATCCGTCGTTTGGAAAACTAATGGCTTGTATCCAAATTCTTCAAACACTGACGCGGAATTAAATAATTTAGAGTCAATCCTTAGGAACGACATATTCAATGCTGACCATTCTGACGCGACCGATTCTTATTTATTCACGGGGCTCGCGAACACTACATCGTTTTGGCGTCATAATGACGAGTATTATTATTTCAACAGTCACGAAGTTGACGAATATAATAATCATAGATACCATTCTGATTGGCGTGGCGAAGGTTTAGCGCGATTCTTTCGATGCTCATCCATCAAAGCTCTTGCTAAACTTTTGTTTAGATTGCTACCAGAAGGGTATTGTGCTCAATATTCGATTGATAAAATCACCTTAGTTTCATCGGAAATTAAGTTGTCACGTGAACCGATAGTTAGATTAGAGAGACTTTCGATTTCAAAATTGAACGAGGTCTTCGGCAAAGACCACACTTTAGACCCAAAATTCACTACTCTCAAACCGGTAGTAGTATTAGAGAAATTGCCGATGGCAGAATTGTTAGCCAAAGATATCGCGAAATACTCATCAGATTTAAAATTATCATATTTAAAACCTACCGTTGTTTTGGCACCATTCACAATTGACACTCCAACGATGGATAGCGAAATTGTAGATGGGAAACCGCGCGGACGGCCCAGAAAAGTAAAAAGGGGACGCAATGCTACTGTCACCAGGGCCAACTTTAAAGCTGGTCAAAAATACGCGAAAAAACACCCGGAAGTGAATAGGGAATCCGCGAAAAAGTATTACCGAGAAAACCGACAACAAAAGATCGCCGCAGTAACCCGGTACACCCGAGAAAACCCTGAGGTAAACAGAGACGCAGTAAACCTTTACTCGCAACAAAATCCCGAAGTGAATAGGACAGCGGTGGTTCGGTATGAAGATAATAATAGGAAAGTCGATAATAATTTACGCGGCTCGACTAAACTTATAGGCCAACGATGCGACGATGAGCTCAATCCCATAGAAACCATTTCTCTTAGCAAAACTTCACTATTAAGTCCAGATATTTACAAATGCGAATATTGCAGAGCACCTCTCTTCGAAGAAGAAAAGGGCCGAAAACAATGGTGCTGTGGCGGAGGCGGTACATATAAAATAAAAAACTACGCTCCGCTCACTGAAGATTTCTATAGTGATCCGTCTTTCCTTCAAAGGTCGCGAGCCTACAACCATTTGTTCGCGTTTAGTGTTCTCGGAACCACGCACGGTTTTCAAAATCCCGATTCGGGCATATCATTCGTGAAAGTGCAGGGCCGTATTTACCATCGCGTTTTCGATTTAAGTTGCACCGGGTCAACGAACCCTATCGGCCTGTACATCGAAGATAGTAGTGAGCGCGAAAGAATCGCCACCGGGCAAAGTCTCAACACGGACGTAGTTAGGTCGATCACACATTTCCTACACGAGAATAATCCGTACATTGATTGTTTTAAAAGATTAAGTCAGGACACGTCAGAACAGGCCCATTTGATTTTCGACACGCGCGCGTCTCGTCCTCGCGACGGTAACATTTTAGGTGATCGACCTGTCGGTAATGAAGTAGCCGTCGTAATTAGTACCGAAACCGAACGATACATACCGCGTTGTATAGTGATTTGGAAAATCGGCGGCAGTAAACCTCATACAGTAGATTTAATGAACAAACTGTACGAGAGTTTACAATATCCATTATTATATCCCCACGGAGAAACGGGATGGGAGATTAACACTAAAGATAATAATGGACGAAAATTAGCTCAACACAAGTACACGAGATGCCTTTTGCTATCAGAGCCGCGTTTTTCGCAACTGGGTCGTTTGTCAGAAGAGTGGCTGGTCGATATGTGGTGTAGAATTTTAGAAGAACGGTTGCGATACATTCACAATATGCAAACGCCACGAAGACATAGCGGAGGCCTAAGAGTGGCTCCGCTTGAAGAAGTACTTATGAGAGATGAGACCGTACAAGGCGAAGGCGGTATTGTACCAGGTCGCATATACTTACCGTACACATTTACGGGCTGTGAGCGTTACATGAAACATCATTATTTAGATGCAATTAGTTTGTTAAATAGATTGGGCGCACCTTCATTTTTTCTCACGATGACATGTAACCCGAAATGGCCGGAAATACAACAATCAACACCGGCGGGCCTGAATCCCACACCAATGGTATGTACACGAGTATTTCAATTGAAACTTGCCCAGCTTTTGAGAGACCTTAAGTCTAAACAATACTTTGGTGGAATCGTGTACATCTTACACGTGATCGAGTTCCAAAAGAGAGGACTTCCTCATGCTCATATAGCTTTTAGAGTAGAGGGCGGCGGTCCAGTACAAAATGTCGACATCGATAGTTTTATACGGGCCGATATTCCTAGCCCGACAGAGGCTAACGGTAGACTCCGCGCAGCGGTTCTCAAACACATGATACACGGACCGTGCGGACCTAACTACCGTACAGATTTGCAATGCTGGGACAAGGAATTAAAGAAATGTACCCGTTATTTCCCTAAAAAGGAAACGGAAGTCACCTATTGCGACGATAGAGGCTTTACACATTTGCGCCGAGATAGTAAAAATGAAGCGACCATTAAATATCGCAATAGGGACGTTGTAGTTAACGATTTGTGGGTAGCTCCGTACAATGCCGCCTTACTGCTGAGGTACGATTGCCACGTAAATTTAGAAGCAACTTCAGCGCGTTCGATGATTAAATACCTCTTCAAATATATAACAAAAGGCGTTGACATGGCTCGTGTTGCATTAGTCCCGGAGGAATTGAAAAATAACGAGATCGAGACATATGTTACGAAACGTTACGTAGGTTCGTGCGACGCGGCGTGGAGAGTATTCGAATTCCATATCGTAGGCCGCGATCCAACAGTAGAACAGCTACCCGTGCATTTGAGCGACCGTCAGTCGGTCTTCTTTCACCCGGATAACGTTGCCGAGGCTGCGGAGCGATCAGGTTAACTCCTGCTCACTTATTTTGCGAGACCGCCGGGCGAAGAATTTGACCGTCTGACTTATATTGAATTCAATGAAAAATACATAGTCCATCCGAGCCGTCCAAATTTGAAGACCGGGCAAATTTACAAACTATCAAACGGTAAATTCGTTACGCCTAGGCAGAGGGGACGAGTTGTAGCACGCAAATTATTGTAGAGCGGAAGTGAAAACAATTATTAGACTTTATGAAAATTATATTATGGGATTAAAGTTACAAAATTTCCCGACAAAAGCTTTTCGAGGAGCTTAACCGTTGCGAGATTAAGCTACACTGCTGGCGCGCGGGCACTCGCACTAGGGCATCACCCACACTCACTACGTATATCTATGTATACGTCAACACACACACATAACACCTCCCTTCTCAGACGAAAGCCTTTCCTTTACGGCTTCGTGAAGAAAGGCTGGGTCGATGACGCCGCTGAGGCTACTACTGGGGTTTCCACGGGACCTGCTGCTGCTACTGTAGTAGTTCGCTGCTCTGTATGACAACTTTTCCATTTTTTATACAGCATATAGAAACAGGAAACAATTATAATGCTGTAGACAGGTATCAACCAGTAGTTGAATGCTTTTGAGGCATCCTTGATATCTACATCTTCTAATACCGGAAGTTCTTCCTTCTCTATCAGGGATTCTAGCTCAAAAAGATAATCCAGTTTTACCTTGTCCAACTTCAAGGGTTTTAGACCATTGGCAATGGAGATATTTTCTAAATCGAAGGAAAGAAGTTTGATCGGATATCCTTGCAACTTGTTTTGGAGATTTCTAATGGTATTTTGTTGTGTTGACACACTGCTACGTTCAGGTATTTCAACCAGGTAAGTGCCTTGTACAGAATCATGACTTTCTTCATCGCAGGTAAGTCGAATTTTCGTAGGTTGTGTACAAGAGAGCAAATAGTGTTGATCGTCCATTTTCTGCCAGATTTCAGAAACCATTTTCACTGCAGTGTAACGGCATTCTTTTATAATATCATGTTTAAGTATAAGTTGATGGATGCAATCACTATAACCATTGGTAGTTAGTAAACTTGACTCTTCGCAGTAGTATACTTCTTTGAACTTCTTGCATTCTTGTTCAGTGTAGACATAGTGACTCCCGTCCATCGCCAGAAAAGGTTTAAGAGGAATAATAACGGTACTATTATATGTCGGGGTTGGATATAGGTGATAATAGGAATATTTATTCTTATTCATGATTGGGAGTTTCAGTACGAAAACAACTGTATTGTCCACGTAATAAGAACCTAATTCAATTAAATCGTAAATGTCTCTCAAGTCGGTGTGTGAGTTGATAAGGAGTTCATCGGACTCGTACAGTGTAGTTAAAGTTTCAGAGATGTATTGGACGTTGTTGGCTGAAATAACACTATGTTGTGTTATATGCAATCTAGAGAGCGCTATTGCGTTTTCTAAGGACGTAAGTAGATCGTAAATATTTAAACAATTAATTTGGAGTAGGTTATAAAGACTGGTCATTTTAATAAAGTCCGAAAGTCTGTAATTAGTCATGTTAATCTCTCTGGCAACTTCATTAATCTGTGTATATATTTTATATTGATTGTTTACAATTGTCGACATTGTCGAGTTGTAAGCATGGATTAAATGGGTATTTAATGATATTCCTTGTGCAAATGAACTTTGGAGACGTTCTTGATTTTTTTGTAGAATGGATATTGCCCGTGTATAAGTAACAGCGTCATCGTGGTCCAAGTTCCCTGTTATACTTTTTATAACGGAGCCCAGACCGTTTATTAGCCCTCTCTTATATCTTAAATTAAATGCACTTAAAGAATTATATTTTTTTACGATTAAAGTAAATTTATCCCCAAGTACTTCATTAGATACTAGAAAATTACGAAAATACTTAGGATCCGTGGTCCTCAGATAGTTACTAAACGCTAACAAGTTACTATTTAATGAATCTATACTATCCCTTATTTTATCTAATTCATAGTAATGTAAGAACGTATGCTCGTTCTTTTGAAGCTTAGCAATGCCTAAATAAAGGGTGTAATACCGGGATTATTGGACAGCCGGGGCATGGTTACTGCGGACTTGGGACGATCCAGGGCCTGGGTGCTCGTCAGGTGGTGTAGTTGTAGGAGTAGCATCCTGGAATGTAGGCGAGATTTTCTGTTTACAAAGGGGTCTACGCAAATTTTTTTTATTATATACTTGATCTCTTACATCTGACACTTTTAAGCCTAGGTCTTTACTAACTTTCCTCGTGACGTACCGAGGTGCAGTTTTTTGTCTTGCTGCTAATGGGTTTTTCGAATACATTTGCTCGTTTTTTAGGGTTCCGTAGCCAAAATGGCAAAAACGGAACCCTTATAGTTTCGTCATGTCCGTCTGTCCGTCTGTCCGTCTGTCCGTCTGTCCGTCTGTCCGTCTGTCACAGCCGATTTACTCGGAAACTATAAGTACTACAGTAATGAAATTTGATGGGAATATGTGTTGTATGAACCGCTACAAAATTATGACACTAAATAGTAAAAAAAAGAATTGGGGGTGGGGCCCCCCATACATGTAACTGAGGGATGAAAATTTTTTTTTCGATGTACATACCCGTGTGGGGTATCAATGGAAAGGTCTTTTAAAATGATATAAAGTTTTCTAAAAAACATTTTTCTTAAAGTGAACGGTTTTTGAGATATCAGCTCTCAAAGTCGTAAAAAGTATGTCCCCCCCCCTCTATTTTTATAACTACGGGGTATAAAATTCTAAAAAAAATAGAGGTGATGCATGCTAATTAACTCTTTCAACGATTTTTGGTTTGATCAAAGTATCTCTTATAGTTTTTGAGATAGGTTGATTTTTGCTGCTACGGAACCCTTTGTGCGCGAGCCCGACTCGCACTTGGCCGGTTTTTGAATAGTCTAATGGTGGTTCTTTATTTTTATTATGTTTTTCTAATATTTTCATATGTTTTTCTTGTAATTTTTCATTCAATTTAGAATATAATGTTTTAGTAACCTCTTTATGAGTCTGGACATAGTTTTGTAAGCACGTGGCTCCCAGATCTATATCAAACGGGTCCCTGTTATCTAGATGGCCATTAACAACCTCACTCGGTTTTTTATTTGTGACGGAATGAATGGAGTTATTATAACCTAGTACTGCGTATAACATGAGTTCACTAGTAGACAGACCAGGTTGAGTTTGACTTAGGATGCGTATGTGCTCGAGGATGGTAGAATGGAAACGTTCAATGGCACCATTCGACGCTGGATTACTAACACTTGTAAAGTGTAAGTTTATTTTGTGTAATCGAGCAAATTCCTTCAAAGGCAAGTTTTTGAATTGGTGCCACTATCCGCCGTCAGACACAGTGGTAATTTATGATGTGACATAAATATTGTTAAGGCATTTGACACACTTATACCCGTAACACTTTCTAGGGGGTACGCTTGCGCATATTTAGAAAAAGTATCAATAATTGTCAAAAATTTTTGAGATTTTACGGTGAATGTATCAATATGTACGACCTCAAAGGGTTTTTGCGGTATCGGAACATTCTGGAGTTCTTGTTTGTTAGGGTGACGTTCATATTTATTTGTTTGACATATTTCACAGTTGTTTATAAACTCTGTGATGAACTTAGTCAAGTTTGGCCAGTAATAACTTCTTTTTATACGTTGTTCTACTTCCTGAATACCGCGGTGGTTGGTTTTCCCGTCATGATAGTTTTTGACTATTATCATTTGTTGATCTTTATCGATGACGTCATTTAACTGTTGTTTGTAAAAAGTTAATTTGTACGTTAGATTTCTGAAAGTTCTTTATAATACTGCAGTTATTTTTGGGATTACCAGATATTCCGTGACGTAAAGGCCATACTTGATGTTGGGTTGAACGTGATCTCTAAACAATGCTATCACTTCGGTCTCTAGATTGTCCTGACTAATTTGAGCGTACAAACGTTTTTTTCCTGGAAATATTTCTTCCGTTACGGGGCTTCGTGGCGAGTGTAACACAATATCAATAAATATTTGATCGTTGCAGGTATTTATGGCGTTTTCGGAAATAGGAATTTCGAGAATAGGATGTTCCTCAGCAGTGTGAATTGTTTCATTCTCCTCTGGTATTTCCGTTCGGTTGTTTACAATCATCGATGAATGGTCGATGGAATTATTTTGAACAGTTATAGTATTTGTGTTATTATTTTGAATTTCAATTCTTGAAAGGGCATCAGCATTTCCATTAGATGTGCCTTTTTTGTATATAATCGGGTTGTAATCAAACTCAGCCAATTTCAATTTCCAGCGAATTAAACGGGAGTTGGGTTCTTTTAAGTTTGTCAAGTATTGGAGAGGTTTGTGGTCAGTTATTATATTAAATGTTCTTCCGAATAGGTATGGCCTGAAATATTTAGTTGCATTGACTATGGATAATAATTCTTTTTCTATAGTACTGTAATTAACCTCGCTGTCATTTAAAGTTCGAGACATGTAGGCTACCGGTTTATCAGCACCTATAGGGCCCTGCGACAAAACTGCACCGATTGCAAAGTTACTAGCATCCGTTCGGAGATTAAATTCTTTTGAGAAGTCGGGGTACTGCAGTATAGGGTCATTTGTCAAGATGTTTTGGCATAGTTTAAAACATTTAGTATATTCATCAGTAAGCTCTATTTTTGCGCCTTTTTTTAGACAAGCAGTGAAAGGTTTGGTCAGTTTTGCGAAATTTGGTATGAATTTGCGATAATAGCCCAGTAAGCCCAAAAAAGATTTTATTTCTTTTGTTGTTTTTGGGATCGGGTATTGTCTTATATCCTTAACTTTACTCGGATCCGTTTTTATGCCATCACAAGTGATGATGTGGCCCAAATATGGTGTTTCTTTTTTTAAAAATTCTGATTTCGAGGGTTGGATTTTGAAATTTGCTTCGCGGAGGCGTTTGAACACACTTTCTACGTTAAGTATGTGTTCTTGCAATGAAGTGCTGTATATGATAATGTCATCACAATAAACGATAACATTCGCCAATCCACGCAGTATGTTATCCATTACCCGTTGAAATGTTGACGGTGCGTTTTTTAGGCCAAAGGGCATTCTCAAATAAGAATAGTGCCCGTTATCTACGCTAAAAGCAGTCTTCGGTATATCATCTTTGTGCATCTCGATCTGATGGAAACCGCTATACAGATCAATCGTCGTAAAATATTGACTTCGCCCTAGCTTGTCTAAGATATCCGAAATATTTGGAATAGGATATCTATCGGGTATTGTTTTTTCATTGAGTTTCCTATAGTCAACAACTAAGCGCCATTTAGATTTACCGGAACCGTCAGGTTTTTTTGGGACGATCCAAATCGGAGAGGACCATGGACTATCTGAATGCTGTATTATTTTTTGTTTCAGCATTTTTTCGATCTGTGCCTGGACCTCAGCTTTGTGTATGTGTGGGTACCGGTAATTTCGAGTATATACAGGAATTTCATCAGTAGTCTTAATTTGGTGTTTTATTTGGTTGGTGAATGATAAAGGCTCTTTTTCGTTGTAAAATATATCTTTATAGCTTTGACACAATTTTAACAGATGTTGTTTTTCTTCCTCATTGAGGTGGTCAGTTCGAATAAACGATTCAACTTGGTCATGATGTTCAGTAAAAATCGATTCGAAGTTGTGAACTTCAAAATTTGGGCGCAGTGGATATACTGTCAACGGAGCTACGAGGCTTACAGTGATGTCATTATTGGTTGGGTTCGTTATTTCAACAAAAGCGTATCCATTCTTTGAGGAGGACGCGGTAGATGGAATGATGCATTTATTCACATTGGTTTCGGGTAAATAAAATTCCTCATTTTGTACAGAAACTGGAATTTTTGCGATTTTCGTTGATTTCGCTCGAACTAAGGCCTCGAAGAGATTTCGTATACCAGAATTCAATATTTGAATCGGTATCTGGGAATTAGGCGTCACTAGGACTTTTTTTCCAATATTAACATTTGCGTTAAGGTTTTCTAACGTTTGATAACCAATTAAACCGTCAAACACATTGTGAAATTTATACACATAGAATTTCAACTTGTTATTTTGATTGAACTCTCGAAAGGACGGTATCTCTATAGAGTGGTCATTGTGAGTTGTGCAATTTAAATTTGTCACAGCAAATGGTTCAAAATTCAAGGGGACATGGCCATAGAATTTAGCGACTGCTTCTGGTGAAAGAAATGACTGATTTGCCCCAGTATCAATAAGTAGTTTTAGAGGTGGATTTTGTATTTGTATATAAGGTAATTGACGTTTGAGATGGCTATTAATTTCTGTTAGGAATCGTGTTTTAATGTCTGACCCCTGCCGAAAATTTTCATTATAATCGCTATCGTTATACTCTTGGGACAATTGTGGGTAATTTATCTGCTCCATATAGTTCGAGTTCTCGGCGGGCGCGCTATCACCATGCGTGGGCGACGATAAGGTCCCGACGCCGTAGGTCTGTTCTGCGTAGTCAGCGTCTAGGCGTTCCTGCTCGGTATTATGTACCTCTTCGATAACAAAGTCATTGTTAGGGTTCTGTACGACCGGTTTAAAATAATTATTATTTTGGGGTCCGTTCGGGTTTATTGACGGACGAAGTGGAATTTGAGCAGAACGGTATGAGAGGCCGCTCATGGGTTGTGGGTTTTGTCTATATGAGTTAGACCGATTATTCACAAAAGGCCGTTGCATCCTGGATTGATTAGAGTTTGGTTAGAAATTTACTGGTCTCGGTTGGTTAGATTGATTAGGCCTGTGTGGGTATTGATTCGTCAGATTGGGTCTGAAAAAATTGTTTGGGATTCTGGCAAATTGGGATGGCTTATTAGCACCAAAATTGAATTTAGGCTGATTTGTTGCGGGTTTTGTCTGTTCAGTAGTCTTCTGCAATAGTTGAATATTTTCTTCTTCTTTTATGAACATGAGGGCGGTGGGCATATCCGTCGGTCGCATCGCTCGAATAGATGAGCCAAGGGGCTCTTTTAACCCAGCTAAAAATGTTTTTAGCGTTTGCGCCGTAAAAAAAGAGCGCTTGCAAATTTGGACATTTACGTCTTGCTCATGTAAAGAGATGTAATTGATAATTGTATTTAACAATTGCATGCAACGAGTGTAAAACTCCTGAGTGTTTTCATTTCCCTGTCTTAAACCAACTAAATCTCTTGTTAACACATTTTCGTCTCTTTGATCAGAAAAATGTTGCAATAATACTTGCTTTACATTTGACCATACTGTGCAACCATGTATATTTACTACTTCTTCTGCTTTTCCTTTTAGTTTACCAAGTATACTTTGCAAAACGAGTTGGTTTTGAAAGTTGTCGGGCTCTGCTTCTTGGTAAAACTGTGTCAGTACCGATTCGCTAGTCGAAATAAATCGAAACAATCGATTTGGGTTCCCGTCATAATCACGGATAACATTTACAGCTGTTTTAAATAAATTAACAACATCAATATCCATTTTACAAGTAAAATCAGTACTTTGTGTTCTTCTAAAAATGTAATTCAAGGTTATACACAGATTAATAGAATTAATACCTGAAGTGTAGGTATAAAAATGTCAACGTCGGTCGTTGTCAATAGATAACAAATAGTCAATTAGATAAAGGAGGAATGAAGGTAAGGATCTGGCTGGACTTACATTAATCTCAGCATTTTCTTAGTTTCTTCTTCAGACTCGTAGATTTGGCGAAAGTGGCAGCTCTTGATGTTTGAAGAACTTTAGCTTTCAGACCGGGAGACTGCGCCAATTATTGTAGAGCGGAAGTGAAAACAATTATTAGACTATGAAAATTATATTATGGGATTAAAGTTACAAAATTTCCCGACAAAAGCTTTTCGAGGAGCTTAACCGATGCGAGATTAAGCTACACTGCCGGCGCGCGGGCACTCGCACTAGGGCATCACCCACACTCACTACGTATATCTATGTATACGTCAACACACACACATAACACGCATGTTCTGGGTCGCTCCGAATCGAGGTGAACAATTTTATCTGCGCTTACTCTTGTCCGCGTATCCGTGCCGTAGTTATGATGACCCATCAGTCTTGGTGGTGCGGGTTGCACCACATTCCAAGGAGCCGCGCAAGCGGTCGGATTGGCTGATGACGAATCAGAGTATCACAGAGCAATGCAGGAAGCTTCCACTTTTATGACTGCCTCGCGTTTACGCCACTTTTTTGTCATGCTAGCTGCGAACGGTGTCGCAGTCGCGTCATTGTGGGAGGGATTTAAAGATCAACTGAGCGAAGATTTCATCAAAAGGTTGGGATCCGATTTAGTGGATAGGCCCGCGAGGAAAGCCTCATAGTGATCAATAGGCTATTGCGCAAGCACGGTAGCAGCTTGCGTGATCAGGGACTGCCGGTGGTACACGATGATACCACCGAATTAGGCCGCGAATACGTCGATTACGATCAGGAACTCCTGAACGGATTCGTTCAGGAGTGGCTACCGAAATTGTCAGTTGATCAACGGGCCGTGTACGATTACGTGCACGAGTTCGTAACTAATAACGAATTCCGCGCTCAAAACAACAACGCAATCTTCGTTGATGGTCCGGCGGGTACCGGTAAGACGCTACTATTAAATCTAATAACATCTCACGTGCGCGGCGAATTGAAAGGTGTCCTTCTATGTACGGCTAGCTCGGGCATTGCCGCCCAAAACTATCCTAACGGCATGACGGCACACAGCATGTTCAAGTTCCCCATCGATCTGGTGGACGATCTTGGACACTGGAGCGTCACTAGACGTTCTCAGCGGGGGGAACTCATTCGCAATGCGGACGTCATCATCTACGATGAAGCCCCTATGGCTCACAAGTATTTGATCCACATGTTGGACAGGTCGCTCCGAGACCTCATGGGCTCGGAAAAGATTTTTGGCGGTAAACTCATTATATTCGCCGGTGATTTCCGTCAGATTCCACCGGTAGCGACTAATGCGAAAACAGGTTCAGACGTAATCAACTGTTCGGTGAAATCATCACCTGTCTGGGAAAAGTTAAAAACCTTCTCTCTGACGACGTCCCAACGTCAGACGGATGATCCCGAATTTGGTGAATTTCTGTTAAGATTGGGATCAAATCAGCTTCCTTCGGAAAGGGTGCAAGTAGGGCGCAATTTTCAAAATTTAATTGACCTCTCCGACATTTCGTATGTAACGAGTCTGAGCGACCTCATAGATTTCGTTTTCCCATTAGCCGTCTTAGAGGAACCTGACATCTGCGCAGGTAGAGCAATCCTTTCCACACACAACGCTGGCGTGAAAGAGATTAATAACGAGATGATGCGTCGATTGCCCCATGAGGAAATGCATTTTTTCTCCGTCGATAACGTCGTCAGTGAAGGCTCCGACGAGCTGTATTTCGGTACGGACGCATTAAACAGACTTCAACCGAACGGTGTCCCGGAGTACGATTTAGTGCTCAAAGTTGGGTGTGTATGTATGGTTACTCGTAATCTTAGTTTCGCGGATGGCTTAGTGAACAGGACCAAAGTCATAGTCGTCGCGGCCACACCTCGCCTCGTCACAGTCCGCAAACGAAATCAACAAAAGGACTATTTGATTCCGCGCATTTCTTTCAAAGCCCCGATCGATCGCCGCAGTCCGATCGAGATGATGAGGCGACAGTTTCCGTTGCAGGTGTGCTACGCAATGTCGATTCATAAAAGTCAGGGCCAGACCATCAATCGCGTAGGTGTCGACTTGAGATCCGATGTCTTTAGTCACGGTCAACTGTACGTGGCGTTAGGTCGCGTTCAAAACAAAAGTGACATTAAAATATTGACTCACAGCAGTAGGATATCCAATAACAGGTCTATGGCAAATAATGTCATTTATCCGCAGTTACTATAACTGATAAGGGGCTTTCTCGAAAAATGCATTGTTAAATTGTTCACCACTATCGACCAGCTGGTTGTGTAAATATATTGTAAATTGTAAATATAAATCATATGATGTATACTTTAATCATGTCGAGCTGGCAACGCGTTGCGCGTTATTTATTTATTTCTATATCATTTCATACACTCATTATCATCCTTTATTCATGAATAACTGATATAGGAAAACTATATTGCATGGAGCCTGTACAATTTGTTAATACTTTCTAATTGAAAATAATCAACCGGTGTTCATTATGGATCCTTACAGAGCTTTTTACAGAGCAAAAGTAAAGTATGTCTTTAAATTTACCTTTGCAGCTTTTGGGTATCCTGACCTGATGTATATGTGTCTTTGTTGTTTGAAAGTAAATTACGCAAGAAAAAGCTTTTGCTGCATTTTCTCTTAGGATTATGACCGTTGTCTAAAGTATTTCAATTCATATAGCATACGATTGTTCTTTTCCAATGTCAGTTGCTGTTAGACTGTAAATGCATCTTAAGACCACATTGTCATAACGTTCTGTTCAGCTACTCTAATAGGTGTATTGGTCCGATTTAAGGATATATTTTTAACTGTAAAGTTTTATAAACGGGGTTTGTGCATTCTTCTCACTCGAAAATTAGCAACTTAATTGTACTTATACTCGCGCAACTCTTTTCTTATCTTAGTCATTATACACATTTGCTTTTTTCATATGGCTGTTTCCATATACTCACCTTCATTCATCTCATACCCCGGGGAGAAGTGGTCTCCCCTTTTGGGCGGAGGCGAGTCCAAGGCAATACAGATTTGCAACCGGTTGCGAATTGCATTGGGTTTGCATCTATTTTAACTACTGGGACGTTATAATATTCTGGTAGTTAATTTGGCGAATGGCTTTGAGGAGTAGCTCACAGTTGCAGTGATCCCTCAAGCAAGACTGATTGATTTACCTTCCCGTGGTTGCCGCCTGTTACCTACATGTTTCCATATCGAGTTGAAAACATGTTAGAACTAAAACAATCAGTCGTTTTTTCATCTCTAATATTTTTTCTTCTTTTAGTTCTTCTTTAGATGATCTCTTGGACAGATTGAATTTCACATTTAGCTACAGATATCCATGGGCATCACACAACCACAGCGGCCGTTGCGTCAGTCGCAGTCTGCGAAAAGAACACGCCCAACTCCGCAGCTTTCTGTACGTGCTCGGAAACATCATTCATTAAATATGTAAGTAGATTAAAATGTCTCTATTCTGCTATATATGTTCCACTCATTGTAAAGTAATGCTATTGCAAATAATAATCAGTAACTTTGTTTTCACTATACACACAACTATAACCGCGTCGGCCGACATCGCACACCAAACAGTATCGACTTCTACAAGCATCAATGAAATCATCTAATATTATTTCATAAAAAAAGAGCTTTGGAAATACGTATGCTTGAATATGTGTATTATTTAACAATTATTAGCATCATAACTATGTAGGTGGATCAAAAGAAATAATCCAACTTTTAATTGGCCTCAATAAAGTTATCGCTCACCCGATTGGGCCGCATATAAACACGATATGCTCTAATGGGACGCTTCGAGCTTTCGGCCCTACTAGACTTGAGAGTCTAGAAGAAACACGTACGCGTTGCCGACCCTTTATTTACTTGGAGATTCGTTGCAAATCCTTAAGTCTCAACACTCTGGCAACTATTATTAACTACCAGAACAACAAAACCGCATACTTCTACTATAGCTGCAGTCTATTTTACAGGTGGACGTACTTCCCCAATTAAAGTACTCTAAATATAACATCTCTCATTACAAATAATATTCTGTCAACGATACATAAGGCATCCATGCTATTTATCATGTTTTTAGCAAAGCTAGAATAAAAATGGTCACCATATATATACCAATGGACACTTGTAATCAAAATAATAATATAATATTCTGTTAATCATGAATTATTTTTGCAGAAACGTTGAGCAAACTACAAATTTGCCGCATACCTCGCGATCGACTCCTTACGCCAAGCACAGAATCAACCGCTTCAATTATAAGAAAAACGATTGAAACTGTAGCAACGTATTGTTTTGTAAGTAATGTAAAATGTTTGTTTTTATTAGCTGTGAAAATGAATACACCATTTATTCGTAAAGCTAATACAGAATCTGCCGATACTAATTGCTTGCAGCTATTATATTTTTATTATGTTACAATTATAGAATGTCACAAGTACGATCGCGCCACCAGTTTTCGAGAACAACGCGCTTCGCCTTGTTGCTGCTTACTCTATGTTTGAACTCGGGAACAAAAATAAATAACAGGTATGGAAATAAAAAACCGACCAAATGCGAGTCGGACTCACGCACGAAGGTTTCCGTACAATTATCTATAAAACTGCAAAAAAACACGTTTGTTGTATGGGTGCCCCCTTGAATATCTATTTTATTCTTTTTTAATATTTGTTGTTATGGCGGCAACAGATATAAATCAATTATCATAAAAAATGTAAGGTGTAATCATCATAATCTTAAAATGGAATCATCAGTGCAGACTGATAATTATAATTTTATTTTGACAGGAATGCCTGACGCCTGCCTCAAAGACGGCGCACACCAAACAGAATCAACCTCTACAAACATCAGCTAATATTAATCTACATTGTAAGTGCCAAATCAGAACAGTATATAACTTTTACTCATTTATTTAATATAATAACAATAAACACTTGCTGTATGATATTTAAGCATTACTCAATTTTTACAGAGACGATAAACATTCAACTACAAAATATACCGCATGCGAGACACCTAACGCCGACGCCGAGAGCAGAATCAACCGCTTCAAACATAAGAAAAACCAATCAAGACCTAAAGCAACGTATTTTGTAAGTAATCATATAAAATATAGATATACATTTTATTATATTATACCTAAACACCGAGATATACGCCGCCCCCGACCATTGTTATCAATGGACCCTTGCAACAATTAAATTTACCCTAAAATGCAAATTTCTCTATTTTTTTTATAACGACGGTGACTAACAAGTATACGGGTTCAACTAATGGTAAGCGGACACCGCAGCCTATAGACGTCCGCAAGGAAACACATGCGCGTTGCCGAACCATTATAATATTTGAGGATGCAATGTGATTTTGCTTAAGAGCTTTTAGCATCATTAAAAAGTACACTTTTGAATATATTTTTACTTCACGTCAACTACTCTTAACTATAACATCCTTGTAAATAAGAGGATGTACAGCTATTCTATTCTGATACCACATTGAGTATTCCAATAACATGAAACATACATACTGAATCATATCGAAATTAACATATTAACGGGGGGACTAGGGGGTGATGAATTTAATAAATAACCTATATGTTCTTATTCTTTTCAGAATGAACATCGATTGGCTCGACTGCCACGCAGCCTTCATTTCACTAACCTGTGAACTCGGCCAGCCTCACCATGAGTGAGCCATCTCCCCAAGATTTATTAATATCTAATTCAATTTGTACTTGAT
Organism: Epiblema foenella; assembly: GCA_963556455.1. NCBI lineage: Eukaryota > Metazoa > Arthropoda > Insecta > Lepidoptera > Tortricidae > Epiblema > Epiblema foenella. The sequence goes on along the minus strand of OY747097.1, from coordinate 10,066,737 downwards.
AAATATTTTACCCTTTTATCGTTTTGTTAAATAAATATGTATGCAAGTAATCCTTTTCATTTGTTACTTACTGATATTTATGTAAACATGATTATACATACCGAATAATGCCTGATTTTGGTATATATAAACGTATTTACACAAATCTCATTAACTGCTTTTATAAACAAATAGGCTTTTCAGTAAAATCCACCTCACCACCTTCAAGCATTTGTTTCATGATACAATATAATACTGGTTTATTTTACTAATAAGGGGCTTTTTGTACACTTCTTATATCATAAAACTCTAGCACTCCACCTAACACCATAGGTTTTATGTGAGTGTTTTTAAAGCAATATAATTTAAAAGCTTTTCATAAAACACTGACTGCGCACCAAAAAATACTAATATCCGCAAAACAAATGTTAATTGCATATCACAATTGCTCACTTTGATATGAAATTAATATTTTACCCTGCAAAGAAGCAGGTTTAGGTTGTTAGGTTTTTTTTTTATATGCCTTGAAATAGAAGCCGTTTTTAAAACAAAACGTTTTAGCAGACAGGACCATGAAATCTATTATACTAACTACGCAATGCCATCAATAATCAACAAGTATAATTGCATTCTTGGTAGCCAAGCATTATTAGCTAAAACCATAAATAAAATTAATATAACGGTACCTCTATTAACTTAGAGCGACACAGTCGTCTATCAAATACAGGGCTGCTGTGCATATTAGTCATGGTTTTGTGCATTTCGAATATAAGATGACATAGGCTCTGGTCTCCTATAAACGCCATCGGCGGCTTACAGTGTCACGTCGTACGCTGCGTCACAATGCATACTAAAGAGATATATGTACTGTTATGGTCTGTCAGGGCCTAACAGTACAGCTCTATAGTAAGCATTATGACTCAGCTTGCGGCGTTAACGCTGTAAGCGGCCGATGGCGTTTATAGGTGACCAGGGCCATAGCTAATTTTGCTCATTGATTTAATACGATATTATGTTAGGCACCTACCACCGAGCTGATCTCATGATGAAGACAGATGGGATGGTATGGAAATGGCAAGCTAATAATGCTATTAGCAAACTTAATTACACATGAAAAGAAACCATCGTGTTTAGGCTGATTATTCAATTCATTTATAATGTAGGTGTTACAATAACCATGTTTATTGTACGAAAGATGTTAAAATGTAATAATAAGTTATTAATTAATTTCATTTATGTTTCCATTTCTGTGTATAGATGGCGCTAAATTTAATATAATCACTGTAGGTATTTCATTTATGTTTCAATATTACGTGTCGAGATGGTTCTTTTAATATAAACACTGAAGAAGGTAGTCTTCTCTTCTCTTCTTCATCTTTTCTCTAACATTATAAAGATATAGCTACATTGAAGCTATACCTACTTATTACACAATTCATAGATGGAAGAAATAAATTCTATCGCTTAAGGAATTAATTCCAGTCAAGAATTGAGCAGCGAATTTTAATAATGTTGAATTTTACGCTATTCATTGATCGTAAACGTCGCTATTTATAATGCCATTAGCTTGAAATTGTTATAGCAATGTATGGTAGGTATTTTGTTTTCTAGGCAATACTTGCAACTGAAATTTAGCACCGTTATCCTCAACCTACTGAACTGATATTTAGAATATTTGTACAAATTAGATGAAGATGCAATATTAGGGTGTCATCGAACTGTTCTGATGATGAAAACAGAAAAGGTGACCATAGCAACTCCTTAATTATACAAGATAAACCCATCGTGTTTGGACTCATTGGAACCGCCTTTTAGCGCCCAATATGGTCATCCCCCCACCCCCGCACCCCGCACCCCGGCCCGGAGCCTCAGCCCGAGTGCCCAAGCGAGTCCCCTCCAAGTAATTTTGCGAGGCCGAAGGCCGAGCTGCGGGAGGAAGGGGTTGCTCAACTATTCATATGCCCCGTGTAACTTACAAGCGAACCTGAGGGCCGCTTGCCGAAGGCCGAGCTCCGCGTAGGGCCGAAGGCCCGAAGCGTCCCATCAGAGCGCGCTCTCCACGCGAGCCCGAGGGCCGCTTGCGGCCCGAAGGGCGAGCCCACGCGGACACTCCCTACCCCCGTCATTCTTACAAGCGAAACCTGAGGGTTAGAGTTATCTTTACAAGGCCGATTATGGCTTGGGGCAGATCTTCAGACCCATTTACGCGAACTCGAGAGCCGAAGGCTCTCGGGTGAGCGATAATCTTTACAAGGCCGATTAAGGCTTGGAGCAGATCTGCAAACCCATTTACGCGAACTCGAGAGCCGAAGGCTCTCGGGTGAGCGATAATCTTCACAGGACCCATTATTGCTTGGGGTATTATTACAGATCCACCTACGCTAATTTTTACAGTACATATTAAATCTTTCAAATTTAACTATGTAAAAAGTATAACATGCAACTCCTAGAATCGTTTTCCTTTTTTTCTTCTTTTATGGCTGCAGCTTCTAGGGCTGCCTGGCTCTCAAGGGGTTAGAGGGGTGGGCTTGGGGCAGCCAACCAGATGATAAAATGTCATTTTAAGAGGGTGAGAAACAACTGAGTGGATAAATTTAGTGTTTAGTATTGAAAAAAAAAAATGTTATGTATATTATTATTCTTTATAATGGCCAGATATGTTTAAATATTTTTCTTATACAAATAATAATTCCTGGTACAACAGTGACACTCATTTAGCCTTAACTTACTATTTACAGTTATAGCGGGCACCGTCAGATACTTTTTTAGATTTATAGCAATTACCGTCAGTTTCTCTTTACATGTTTTTCTATCAAAAAACATTAGAATAAGTTCAAATATTACATTTATTATTTTATTTCTCTGGTTTTCATTAGGCCAATAATGTAGAATAAATAACTAAGTACTTACAGCAATTGTGAAACAAAAGGGGCTATTGTTTAGTATAACATTGTTATATAAAATACTTTACCAAAATCAATGGAAGCCACATATATGGAATTATGCTAAAGATCAAATATTACACATGCTTTCAAAACATTTTATTATCTCATTAATTACATTTTCAGTTTTTGTAGACTTTTAACTCTGTTATATTTTATCACAGTCACACACTATAACTGATCTTTGTTGGCGTTCATGAAAGATATCACTTGCAACGATAAAAATTAAGTTTATGTAAACGCCGGCTTCGTCAGGTTCGTACAAAAAACAGGCAGCAGAATGGATTCATGGAGTTCTTTCAGAAACACTTCAGGTATTTTCTTGAAATCTTCGACTGTTCCTTAGTTAGACGTTTATATAAGTCTTTGATTGAAAGGGAATCTGAAAAGAATAAAAGGAAATGTTATCGTAAAGTTTATTTACAAGAAAAAGCAGGTAATACGTTATATGACCACATCATTAATTACTTACATTCATTTGTCCTTTGATTGAGCATAATCAAGCTAATGCAGCAAATCGTTGATATTTTCCCACGTCCTTTAAAATCACAATTAACGCAAATTTCATGTAAATATTTCTTAAATTATCTTATAAACACGACGACAACACGTAGTCTGAAAACAATAATATTAATTCTGCCACAGTTAAAGTACAAATACAAACGTCACTGTCAGTGCGTTTGCGCAAGGAGTATAGAGTATATAATAAAATTTGCTGCTTGATGTTGGCAATCCATGTTTACTATACAATTTTATTAGGAAATGAACGGAAACTCTCTATTTGAGATTTTTTTAATAATATACTAATAGTAACATTTTCGGTTCTAAATGGATTATTATCCCTTACCTAAAATTAATTCATTATTTAAAATAAATTTCATGTGTTTAAATAAGAGGGACAGGGATATTTTTTTTCTGATTCTATCTATTGTTGCATTATTTCTTTTAGAGGTCAGGTCACTACATAATTGTTGTAAAAATTATTGTTGTATTAATAAGAAAGATACTGCAATACTCTCAATATATTTGATTTCTTTTATTTGTAATTTCTAATAAGAATCTTATTTGATTTCCTACAAACAAAGATTTATATTTCCGATATGTTATGGGTTACCAGAAATTAGATAAATCAGGAATCGATACTAAAGTAATCGATGCGTGATAAAGTAAATCGATGCATTAGTGTAATTATTACGTTCGATACTTTTTCGATTCTTATGCCATTTTTTGTATCTTTTCGAAGCTATTAATGGTACACTTATTAGTCTTTTCCACAAATGTGGACATATTTATTAAATATCACACCACATGATATTTTAATACAATATATAATATAATATTCAAACAGTCGGATCAGTATTATAATTACAATTATTTCGTCACATTAGAAGCGATATCTGGATTGAGTTGCTTATTTCTTAATTAGGGGCCTGTTAACATGGTGTTTTATTATCAAAATACTGGAATATCAATAGTATCGTGATTTTCAAATTTCTTCGCCATTATACCATTTATGTCTTTAGAGGTTACTATAATTACATACCTCTCAATTTGTCACAATATACTACTATTACCCTATCGGCGGAGTGACCCAAAGAGGATCATGGCCTCCGAAACGAGAGCACGCCACCTTTCCCGATCATGCATCGCTTCCTGCAAGTCTTTAACCTGAAAATGACGTAAGTCCGCCTCCACACTGTCCTCCTGCATGACAATACCTGGGCCGGCCAACCGGGCGGCGACCACTCCTTTGACCCATGTGTGCTCTTTTGACGGCTCAATCCTCTCCCAACCTCAGTAGATGACCGAACCAGCGAAGCCAGTGTGCTTTTCTTTCGCCAATGATTATTAGGTTTGGCCACCAACTCTTCGATCTCGGTATTCTTCCTGATTCTCCAAGAGCCGATCTTTCTTGAAAGTTCCCAGGATCTTCCGATAAATCTTTCTTATGTAACCACCACCAGGAGTTAATTTTCCGCTTTTTTTGTGTTAGTGTCCAGGTTTCACAAATAAAACAACTCATGAAATAACCAATTTGAAAGTGAATGAGTTGATCGATTGCTGCCTTTTACCATCTTAGAGCTATAGAGTGACAAATTAATAATATGCGTGTATAAGAAGACTCCTTTAGACAGTAATATCAGCAATAAATTTGTAAACGCTACCGTGTTGTTGTCAATGAATTAGAACATTCGATTTAAATGTTGATTAGAATATGCAATGTTATCAAATCGTTAAACAAATATATCACACTAGCTTTTACCCGCGGCTTCGCCCGCGTAATAAAAGTAATTTTTAACCGTCTACAAAAAAGGAGGTTCTCAGTTTGATCCGTATGTTTGTATGTATGTATGTAGATACGTATGGATGTCATTTCCGTAATCGGCACCCCGTGGAACCATAAAGACGACACCTATATAATTTTATAAGAAAAATAAATGACCGTCATCTTGGTTTTGAAAATGCATGTCATTTTCGTAATCCGCACCCCGAGGAACCTCGGAGATGACACCCATATCGATTTTTAAGAAAAAAAAATGACCGTATATCCATCATATAACGTCATCATATTTGAAAATGGTTGTCATTTTCGTAATCGGCACCTCGAGGAACAACAAAAATACACCCGTATCGATTCTTAATAAAAAGAAATGTCCGCCATTTTGGATTTGAAAATTCATGCCATTTTCCTAATCGGCACCCCGAAGAACCTCGAATATGACACCCATATTACTGCTCCTCGCACAAACTTGAAACCCCTTTTTCACCCCTTTAGGGGAGCAATTCCGAAAAACGCTGAAACGTGTTTTGTTGTATTTAAACAGAGTCCATATACGAAGTTTTAAATCTCTCATTTCAAAAAGATTTGCTTCCCGTACAAATTTGGACCCCCTTTTCACCCCTTTAGGGAAGAAATTTCAAAAAACGCTGAAATACGGTTTGTTGTATTTTAACAGAGTCTATAATATATACGAAGTTTTAAATCTCTCACTTCAAAAAAGATGTGCTCCCCGTACAAACACCACATGGAACCACCTTTTCATACCTTTAGGGGAATAATTTCGAAAAATGCCGAGTAACTTTTTGTTGTATTTAAACAGAAAGTCTATATACGAAGTTTTAAATCTCTCACTTCAAAAAAGATTTGCACCCCGTACAAACTTGGAACCCCCGTTTCACCCCTTTAGGGGAGCAATTTAGAAACACGCTGAAATACGTTCTGTTGTATTTAAACAAAGATTCTATTTACGAAGTTTCAAATCTCTCACTTCAAAAAAGATTCGCTCCCCGTACAAACTTTGAACCCCCTTTTCATCCCTTTAGGGGAGCAATTTAGAAAAACGCTGAAATACGCCATTAATGTATTTAAACAGAGAGTCTTTATACAAAGTTTGAACGCTTTTTCCCGCGGCTTCGCCCGCGTACTAAGAGTAATTTTTAACCGTCTACAAAAAAGGAGGTTCTCAGTTTGACCTGAATGCAGATATGTATTGGATGTCATTTTCGTAATCGGCACCCCGAGGAACCACAAGTATGAAACCCATACCGATTTTTAAGAAAAATAAATGTCTGGCATCTTTGATTTGAAAATGCATGCCATTTTCGTAATCGGCACCACAAGAAACCTCGAAGACGACACCCATATCGATTTTTATACAAATAAATATCCGCCATCTTTGATCTGAAAATGAGTGTCATTTTCGTAATCGGCACCCAGAGGAACCTCGAAAATGACACCCATATTGATTTTTAAGAAAAATAAATGTCCACCATATTGGATTTGAAAATGGATGTCATTTTTGTAATTTGCACCCCGAGGAACCTCGAAGACGACACCCATATCGATTTTTATAAAAATAAATATCCGCCATCTTTGATCTGAAAATGAGTGTCATTTTCGTAATCGGCACCCAGAGGAACCTCAAAAATGACACCCATATTGATTTTTAAGAAAAATAAATGTCCACCATATTGGATTTGAAAATGGATGTCATTTTTGTAATTTGCACCCCGAGGAACCTCGAAGATGACACCCATATTAATTTTTAAGAAAAATAAATCTCCGCCATCTTTGATTTGCAAATGCATGCCATTTTCGTAATCGGCACCACGAGGAACCTCGAAGACGACACCCATATCGATTTTTAAGAAAAATAAATATCCGCCATCTTTGGGTTGAAAATGAGTGTCATTTTCGTAATCGGCACCCAGAGGAACCTCGAAAATGACACCCATATTGATTTTTAAGACAAATAAATGTCCGCCATCTTGGATTTGAAAATGGATGTCATTTTTGTAATTTGCACCCCGCGGAACCTCGAAGATGACACCCATATTGATATTTAAGAAAAATAAATGTCCACCATCTTTAATTTGAAAATGAATGTCATTTTCGTAATCGGCACCCAGAGGAACCTCGGAAATGACACCCATATAGATTTTTAAGAAAAATAAATGTCCGCCATCTTTAATTTGAAAATGAATGTCATTTTCGTAATCGGCACCCCGAGGAATCTCGAAAATGACACCCATATCGATTTTTAAGAAAAGGAAAAATTTGCTCCCCGCTCAAACTTCGAAACCTCTTTTCACCCCTTAAAGGGAGCAATTCCGAAAAACGCTGAAACATGTTTTGTTGTATTTAAACAAAGATCTATATACGAAGTTTTAAATCTCTCACTTCAAAAAAGATTTGCTCTCCGTACAAACTTGGAACCCCCTTTTGAACCCTTTAGGGGAGCAATTTCAAAAACGTTTAAATGTTTTGTTGTATTTAAACATAGAGTCTATGTACGAAGTTTTAAATCTCTCACTTCAAAAAAATTTGTTCTCCGTACAAACTTGGAACCCCCTTTTGAACCCTTTAGGGGAGCAATTTCGAGAAACGCTTATATATGTTTTGTTGTATTTAAACGTAGAATCTATGTACGAAGTTTTAAATCTCTCACTTCAAAAAAGATTTGCTCCCTGTACATACTTGAAACCCCCTTTTCACCCTTTTGGGGGAGCAATTTCGAATGATGCTTATATATGTTTTGTTGTATTTAAACATAGAATCTATGTACGAAGTTTTAAATCTCTCACTTCAAAAAAGATTTGCTCCCTGTACATACTTGAAACCCCCTTTTCACCCTTTTGGGGGAGCAATTTCGAAAGACGCTTATATATGTTTTGTTGTATTTAAACAGAGAGTCTATATACGAAGTTTCAAATATCTCACTTTGAAAAAGATTTTCTCCCCGTACAAATTTTGAACCCCCTTTTCACCCCTTTAGTGGAGCAATTTAGAAAAACGCTGAAATACGCCATTAATATATTTAAACACAGACTCTATATACAAAATTTCATGTCTCTCACTTTAATAAATACGGTTTTTCATACAAACTTTGGACCCCCGTTTCACCTCTTTAGGGGATGAATTTTGAAAAATCCTTTCTTAGTGCACCCCTAGACCTTATAAGGAACCTACCTGCCAAATTTGGAATCTCTAGAACCAGCGGTTTGGGCTGTGCGTTGATAGATCAGTCAGTCAGTCAGTCAGTCAGTCAGTCAGTCAGTCAGTCAGTCAGTCAGTCAATCAGTCAGTCAGTTTCTTCTTTTATATATTTAGATATAGTTTCCGAATATTGCGATCCGACTATTGGTTTATCGTATCTAAAAAAAATTGCTACCATTTTCAAACCAACCTTATGAAATGTTATATATATATCGCCGTGTTTGGTGTTATTCGATTAAAACAATTTCATACAGGAAATGGTTTTTAGACGCCGTCCGCCGTCGATTACACGGCATAATTTTCATGCAACAAATCGAGCCGTTTATGGTTCGCATTAGCTTTTTATATCTTTATTATTATTATCAGGTAAGATTATTGGTATAAAAACTATTCAATGTTAATAAATGAAATAATAAAAATAGAGTATGATTATTATTTTACGATTCATAGTCTGATCGAATCGTAAATCAATAAATAATCGATTATAGTGAACTACGCTGGCAATACTCAAAATTTTCACCTTTTGATTTTGAAAATCAAACCGATTCTATTCCTATTGCGTCTCGGCTCCCGTGACGTGCTGACGACATACTTATCGAAACAATTTCGAAAATTTTAATAACTTTGTTTGCCGTGTCCGTGCTAACTTTTTCTGTTACAGGTGAGTTGTATTTTATTGTTTCTAATGTCATTTAAATGGATATTTGTGTGAAACACACTTTTTTTTGTTAGTAATTAGTAAAGATTATTATTATTTTGTGTTAATAGTGAACAAAAGTTAATTTTTCGTATATTAGAACATTAAATAGGTATATTTTTCTTATTCAGTTACGTCTATTCAACGTGCAACGCTTCGATTTCAAGGTAAATGACCATAATTCACTTTTATAATTGTAAAAATAGTTTAGTTGCTGTGCGGGATTATTCAAGGTCAAGCAGAGCAAATGAATTCGTGGAATCGTTTTCGGCTTATTTGGCATGTAAGTAAGTATGTTAAGCTAAGAGAGTGTTATGTATAGAGATTTTTCATTTACTTCACATAAACTTGTCTCAAAGCCATGTCATTTGAAAGAAGCGCGATACGATTGCGGTAAGTATGCCTAAATGTATGGTAGGTATGCCGTCACGATGCGTAGGTACCTACTCCACGTCCGTTGCATCGCGCGCGCTTCGTATTCGTATTGTTATGTGAAGTTGCTACACTGCTGTAGTGTGTTAGGTATAAATTTGCGATCTCTGAACCGATCTATACGGGGAGCTTCGTGACCTTCAATCATGGAATTTCGATGAGTGCAGTAAATCATTTTGTTTGTACATTCATTTAAGAACTGTCTGTCTTTATACAGTTTATTATTATTAGTCCCTAACTTGTTTGACCTTGAATCATGAAACAGGGCCGATACAAATTTAAATAATTTGATGCTATTACATCTATTTATTAATTACTGACATTTACATGTAAAACACATATTAAATGGAGTATTAAAATCGATTCGTATTTTCAGATGGTGAAGAATACTGCGTCTGCAACGCTTCGGGACCGTCGGTCATCCAGGCTGTCGAAATCCTCTGTTCAATCTTTGCCAGGTTAGTTTAGTTTTTATATTATTCGTTAAAACTTGTTGTCATTTTGTTTTTCTCAAAATGGCCGTCGTGAAATTATGATTCCACTTATTTATGTAATTATGGTTAATGACATTAAGTAAAATAAAAATCTCAAGTGTTTTTGATATGCCACAAAACAATACAGTTTTTCAATTATTCACGCGCTATATATTCTGCAATTCGAGTAAACTATTTAAAAATAATGAATTTATTTGTATCACAGGTGAACACGAGGAAAACTTCGAATGCATCGCCGTGGGTAAGTTATTATTTTTTGTTTTCTTCTTATAATGTAGTCTTATTCAATCCAACAGTATATTTATGGCAAATGCCGTCTAAATTGGTCACTGTTAAATTGGTAACATTTATATGATCCGGTTTTAGAGATTTTTTTTTCATTAATATAGGTAGCTATCTTTCCGAAAATCATTTGTAATGATTATAATAACAGGTTATTACCTACATATCTCTTAGTTGCCGGTCCAGCACAACAAACGCACACCGCCTAATATTGATTATTATTTTAGATGGTTTACATTTTTCAGATTGTCAAATTTTAAATTTTGCTTAACATCTTGATACTTTTTTGATCTGACGACAACCCACACTCTCTTACGTTATCATAATATCTCTATGTTACGAGTATGATTCTGGTTGTAATATAAATTGAGATTATTACATTCGTTTGGTTGTTTTGTAACATGATAAACTGAGACCACTTTAGATGTCATTGTCATTCACAACAGTTTAAAATGTGTTTAATGATATCTGCGTTATGGGGAAAGAAATGTTTACTTATAAATAATACATATTGTACAGGTACATACTGATTTAATTTTACATTAAAACTCCGCGCCCATTCGAACAATCAACTGTGTTTACAATTATTACAAACATTACTTATTTCATTTTTCAACCTTTCTAAATCTGCACTAACATACTTAGTACAATTTTTTATGTCAACGAACATCTACTTACTGAATAGTGTTGCATGTAAAAGGTAATTTTTAATTATAATTTTTATATACATTTACGTTTTTTCTGTGTTTCAATGAAGTAACTGCTGAATGGATTTTAATATTTTAGGTGTCGTTACAACAATATTATCTTTAAATATATTTTGCAACATTCATCCCCTTCTTTAATGAAAGCAACAACTGGACCGGAAAATTGGTTACAGTTTGAACATGGGTAGTGAGAGAGGTGTAAAGTCGATATTCAATTTAGCATAGAGTAAAAGTTAGGTACCTTAACCTTACTTATCTAAGTATTTTGTAACGTAATTAATTCCATTGATTTATCAATAATAAACGTACTTCCTTGGAATTAATATTTTCTAAGTATATATTTGCAAATATAAATTCATAATAAAAGTGATATCATATTACGATATTGACTGGCCGATAACACTATAAATAAAGGCTTAAGTCTGTCCTTTGGAATGACACATTATTCTTTTTTGCAATAAAATCTGTATACATAAAAAATAATAATAAATTTTATATAAACAATTAATCAATTCAGACATTGGAAGTAAGGTCCTTTGTAATTTCTTAGTTCCGATATTTGAAACATTGCAATACTCAAGAACGTGAACGCGAATGACCCATTAAAATTATAAATGTAATCACGTAATAGTAGTATGGCTTTTCAAATCTCTATAAATATATGTAATGCAACAATGACTTTATTACCTATGCTCTCTATGTTGAATCTGCAACCGATTATCCGGCCCTTGCAAAAATCAAATTACCTTATGCCGTTTGTTACTTTGTCTAATGAAAGATATCAAATCAAAATAAAAGCTGTGTTCTTGCCGTTTTGTATGGGTCAAATAATAGGTATTTTATTTTTAACACATTTCTCCCGAGCTTGATGTTCAATAAGTTTTTTTAAATGTTTATTTACAGACATGTACAGGTAACGAGTGAACAATTAATAATATTTTTTACACGAAAATAGTACGCGATACAAAAGTTACTCAAAATTGATTTTGTAAAACATTTGTTTTTGAAGTAACATTCCACATCTAAGGTAGTTACCTACTTATCTTACTAACTTCATTACATAGTTATAAGGCTTTATGTTTTTTATAACGACTTTCATAATTTAACAATGCTATGTCTGTTTGATATTACGCGAACACCAATAACCTAAAATTATTTAAAAGCTTGCTACTGTAAAAGTATCATTATTTATTAGTAATAATTTTACCAAAACAATTTAATAAAACAATGAATTATATGTATTACAATTTAAATACCTTTTATCCACAATAAATCTCTTTGCACGTTTTTATCATATCATTTAACTATTGATTAAAGCAAGTTTTTCCGCTATTTCGTAACACCTGGCACTTATGAATTATATTAAAGACTATTAATTGCATGATTCAAAACAACTAATATTTGAATTATTCTCACATATTGGCATTGATCAATAATCAATCGTCTTTTTAACAATACTAACTAATTCGATACTAATCAATTATTCTGTTAGGATCTACGCACCAGGGCGATGTTCGCCTTTTTAAAGGTATTAATTCACAATGTGTTGCTATGTCAGCATGTGCAACTACATATTCTTGCATTAATAATCGCGCGCCAGTCACTACCGCGGAAATTGATTGTATTTTGAATAATGGTCATAGTCTTTATCTCGAAAAGCGCCCCGAGGCGACTTGGTACGACCGTAACGTTGAAAGGTATTTAGCTGTAGACGAATGACCTTCCGATATACGGGTAGGGAACCATTTGGCAACAACAACCACTAGCTGGCTAAACAATGGCTTGTATCCAACATCACCGCAAAATTATACCGCGCAACTAAGTCAACTTGAGGCAACTTTAGGGAACATCGTTTTTAATGCTGATCATTCCGATGTACGAGATAGTTACATTTTTACGGGATTTAACAACACAGTATCTTTTTGGCGGTATGATAATGCATTTTATTATTTTAACAGTCACGGTGTCGATGAATTCAACACACACCACCCCGACAGACGTGCACTGTATGCAGCCCGATTGTTTCGATGCCCGAGCATCAAAACACTCGCGAAGCTGTTGTTCACCATAATCTCGTATGGTAACAATCAGTACGAGATTAATAGAATTAGTTTAATCACTTCTCGCGTTCACTTGCCATCTCGTACTGCAGTAGTAGTTTTAGACAGACTTCCGGTTGACGAACCTGCTCCAGCAGTTGAAGGTTTAAAATTAATTTCTTGCGACCCGGTAGTAGTGTTAGAGAGAATACCAATTTCTGAACTGGCTCCGTACACCAAACAAATTTGCACTTTTGATCCCAAATTATCATCTCACCAACCAGATGTCGTTCTAGAGAGATTGCCTATAGCGGAATTGTCAGCCAATCAGATCGCGCAATATGCACCAGATTTAAAATTATCGTATTTAAAACCAACGGTAATTTTGGATCGATTGCCTTCAACTCCAGCGGTGGAATCCGAAATTGAGGGGCAAAAACCGCGGGGGCGACCCAAGAAACAGAAAAGGGGTAGAACGGGTAGCTTCACGAATGCCCATCTAAACGCTGCTTTAAAATACGCGAAAAAAAATGCAGAAACAATTAGGGAAACCGCGAAAACACATTATATACAAACCCGGGCATCGAAAATCGCCGCAGTAATCCGTTACAGTGAAGAAAACCCAATACTCATAGAGCCGCAGTAAACCGTTACACACAAAAGAACCCGGATGTTCACAGGGCTGCCGTACAGCGCTATGATCAATCCAACCGGAATGTTCCTGTTAGTTTACGCGATTCCTCTTTCTCGGATTATCGCCCCATCTCGATTTTACCTTTCCTCTCCAAAGTTCTTGAGCGCCTAGTACATCAGCAATTGAGTTCTTTTCTGAACAGATATGAGCTCATGAATCCATTCCAGTCCGGTTTCCGTCCTGGTCATAGTACGGCTACCGCTCTAGTAAAGATTTCCGATGACATCCGGGCAGGCATGGACAACCGTAAAGTAACAGTTTTGTCGCTGCTTGATTTCAGCAATGCATTTAACACGGTTGATTTTGAAATTCTACTTGGTTTATTGCGTTCTCTTAACATATCTCCTGCGGTGATTAACTGGTTTCGTAGTTATTTAACTGGTCGCAGACAGCGTGTTAAGGTTGATTCTTTCCGATCTTCATGGTGCAGCACATTGGCTGGCGTTCCGCAAGGTGGTGTGCTGTCTCCGCTCCTTTTCTCCATCTTTATTAATCATATTACTGACAAAATTTCCTCTTCATATCACCTTTACGCTGATGACTTCCAAATTTACTCTCAGGGGTCTGTTTCCGATTTGCCGCAGATTATCAGCTCCACAAATTCTGATCTTCAGTATATTTTTAATTGGAGCAGGCTGTATGGGCTTAAAGTTAATCCGATTAAAACGCAAGCTATAGTCATAGGAAGTCCAAAACTTATTTCTAGGATTGATTTTGCCAATTTACCAGCCATTGAATTTGATGGCGTTCAGATTCCCTTTTCCCACCAGGTGAAGAACCTTGGTGTTATTATGGACCGCACTCTCTCGTGGATACCTCATGTGAGCGAGGTGAGCAGGAGAATGTTTGCTGCAGTAGGTTCGCTTCGTCGACTCCGTAATTTCTTGCCACACGCCACTAAAATTGCGCTAGCCCAATCTCTACTTCTTCCGATATTAGATTATGCTGATATTTGCTTTCTTGATCTCACCGAGGACCAGCTAAATAAACTTGAACGTCTCCAAAACCTTTGTATCAGGTTCATATTTGGCTTGCGCAAGTATGACCACGTCTCTAACTTCCGTTCTCAACTCAAGTGGCTTCCTATTCGTTTTCGTCGCGACTCTCATATTCTCGCCCTTCTTTATGGCATACTTTTTAACCCAGCAACTCCTCAATATCTTAAGAAACGTTTTTCGCGTCTCTCTTCCGTAAGGTCCTCTCAAAATCATCTTCTTGCTCCACCACCATCCTCCTCTAAATTCTATAATAGATCATTTACCTTTCGTGCTGTTCGGCTATGGAATGCTTTGCCGTTGGATTTGAGGTGTGCGAAATCACTTCCTGTTTTTAAAAATGCTTTGAAACTTCATTTCTTGTCGCTCTCTTGATTGCCTTTGGATTTATATATGTATTTGTGTATAATATATATATGTATATATATATTTATATATGTATGTATCTATTGTATTTGTATATATATAATATAGTTATTAGTTGTATTAATTTATTATATAGTATAGATCATTGTATATCTATCTCTCTGCTAAATATGCACTACCTGTTAACTTTCTTTTTCTGAATTTCCTGCTACCCAAAGGTTGTCTGGAAGAGATCGCTTTTTAGCGATAAGACCGCCTGTTGTTTGCATTATTGTCAGAGTTAAAATTTGTTTTAACATTTCCATTTTGTATAGTGCACAATAAATTATATTATTATTATTCCTCTATCCTTATAGGTGAACGTAGCGGAGATGACTTGAATCCTATTCAAACTTTTAGTTTGAAAAAGTGTTCTTTATTGAGTTCCGACATTTACAAATGTCGTTATTGTCTCTCGCCCCTTTACGACGAAGAGTCGTCGCGTAAAATGTGGTGCTGTGGTGGTGACGGTGCCTACAAGGTACAGGACTTCCCTCCTCTTACCGAGGATTTTTACACGCATCCGTCTTTTCTTAGAAGTTCGAGAGCTTATAATAATTTATTCGCTTTTAGCGCCTTGGGAACTTCTCACGGTTTCCAATATCCCGAAACGGGCATTTCCTTTGTCAAAGTTCAGGGCCGGGTTTATCATAGAGTTTTCGATTTGAGTTATACTGACTCTACCAATCCGATCGGTCTTTACATTCAAGACGATGACGAGCGCGAGAGGATCGCTCTAGGTAGAAACTTCGATATGGAGGTGATCCGATCGATATCACACTTCATGCATGAAGTCAATCCCTACATCGATTGTTTTAAACGTTTAAGTCTGGAGACGTCAGAACACGCCCATTTCGTATTTGAATCCACGTCGCGAGCACGTCACGGTAACATTCTCGGGGATCGTCCCGTTGGTAACGAAGTAGCTGCAATCATTAGTACAGAACAAGAACGTTATATTCCGCGTTGCATTGCCATCTGGAGAGTCGGAGGAAAAAAACCACACACAGTCGACATCCAGCATCCGTTGTATGAAAGTTTTCAATATCCTTTGTTGTATCCCCATGGTAATCCAGGTTGGCATCCCGCTATGACAGATAAACATAATGCAAAATTAACGATTAACAAGTACGTCCGTTGCCTTTTACTTTCAGAGTCGCGTTTTTCGCATTTTGGTCGTTTGTCCTAGGAATGGATTGTAGATATGTACAGTAGAATTTTAGATGTCAGGTTACGTTTTATTCATAGCATGCAAACCGGTAGAAACCGGGATAGTGGAGGACTAAGAATAGCCCCACTAGATGAATTATTAGCTCATAATAATAGCAATAGTAATAATAATGTCGATAACGCCGATGTCCCTTTTCAAATTCGTAACGACGAAACCATACAGGGCGAAGGCGGCGTCGTTCCCGGTCGCGTATATCTACCGAGCAGTTTTACGGGTTCCGAGCGATACATGAAGCGTAAATACCTGGACGCCATTGCCTTGATGAATAGGCTGGGCCAGCCGTCCTTTTTCCTCACAATGACGTGTAATCCGAAATGGCCTGAGATAAAGGAGTCAACACCGCCGGGACAAAACCCTTCTCCAGTCTTGTGCTCGCGAGTCTTTCAGTTAAAACTCGCCCAGCTGTTGACTGACCTTCGGTCTGGCAAGTGGTTTGGCGAGCGCATGTACCTGATGCACGTAATTGAATTTCAAAAAAGAGGTCTTCCTCACGCCCACATCTGCTTTAGAGTGGAGAACGGTCCCGTGCAAAACATCGACATTGATCGTTTTGTAAGAGCTGACATCCCCAGTCCGACAGAAGCAAACGGTAGACTCCGCAAAGCGGTCCTGACTCATATGATTCACGGACCTTGCGGAATCGACTACCGAACAGACTTGCAGTGCTGGGATTCAGAATCCCAGAAATGCACACGTTATTTTCCCAAACGGGAAACTAACGTCACGTTCTGTGACGACAAAGGCTTTATTCATTTGCATCGCGACGGTAGCAACGAAGCAACTATTAAATATCGCGGTAGAGACGTGACCGTCAACGATTTATGGGTTGTACCCTACAACGCCGCCATGCTGTTGAAGTATGACTGTCATATGAATTTGGAGGTGACATCGGCGCGATCAGTTATTAAACATCTCTTCAAGTATATCACAAAAGGCACGGACGCTGCTCGTGTAGCGTTAATCCCGGAAGAGATCCGTAATAACGAGATAGAGATTTACGTAACTAAGCGATATATCGGGTCGTGCGACGCGGCGTGGAGGATATTAAATTACGATTTAACAGCTCTCGAACCGTCAGTCACCATGTTATCGGTACATTTGCCAACTAAACAGAATGTCGCTTTTCAGGCAGGCAATGTAATGAAAGCTATAGAAGGGTCAAGTAGCGACCTGCTCTCGTATTTCGCGAGACCGCAGGGCACCGAATTTGACAATCTGACATACTTAGACTTTTATGAACAATATATTGTTCATAATAAAAGGCCTAACATGAATGTTACGATTCACGAATTAACTAATGGTAAATTCGCCACGCGTAGACAAAGGGGTGAAACGGTAGCGCGTCTGTTCTGGGTCGCCCCAAATAGAGGTGAACAATTTTCCACATTCCATGATGCAGCGAGAGCAGTCGGAATTGCTGATGACGAGTCCGAGTACCGCAGAGCAATGGCGGAAGCATCTACTTTTATGACCGCGACGCGTTTACGCCACTTTTTTGTCATGTTAGCGGTCAACGGTGTCCCAGTCTCGCCTCTGTGGGAAACTTTCAAAGATCAACTGAGCGAAGATTTCATCAGAAGGGTTTCGGCGAGTCAAATAGATAGGGCATATGAGAAAAGTCTCATAGTTATCAATAGGTTACTCCTCAGGCACGGTAGCAACCTGATGGAGCAGGGATTTCCGGAGGTACAGGACGATACCACGGAATTAGGTCGCGAGCGCGTCGAATACGATAGGGAGCTACTCGATCGATTCGTAGGTGTTTGGTTACCCAAACTCTCAGTTGATCAGCGGGCCGTGTACGATTACGTACACGAACTGTTAACCGATAAAGAGTTTCGTGACAATCACGACACGGCAATATTTGTTGATGGTCCGGCGGGTACGGGGAAGCCGTTGTTATTAAATTTAATTACATCGCACGTGCGCGGCGATTTGAACGGTATCGTGTTGTGTACAGCTAGCTCGGGAATAGCTGCACAGAACTATCCGAACGGTATGACGGCTCATAGTATGTTTAAATTTCCAATCAGTCTCCCGGACGACCTTGGGTATTGGAACATGACTAACGGATCTCAACGCGCAGATTTAATCCGTAATTCTGACGTCATCATCTATGACGAGGCCCCTATGGCGCAAAAATATTTGATTCACATGCTCGATCGATCTCTTAGAGATTTAATGCAAACAAACTTGATATTTGGTGGTAAAGTCATTATTTTCGCTGGCGATTTTAGTCAGATTCCCCCCGTAGTGTCTAACGCACTGACAGACTCTGACGTTATTAATTGTTCGGTAAAATCATCGCCGGTCTGGCAAAAATTAAAAATTTTCTCACTGGTGACTTCCCAACGTCAAACTGATCCCGAATTCTCCAAATTCTTGCTGGACATAGGATCCAACCTTTTGCCGGCCGTGCGCCTCAAAGTAGGTAGAAATCTTCAAAACTTAATTGACCTCTCCGAAATCTCTCACGTAACGGAACTGAGCGATTTGATTGAATTTGTTTTTCCCTTTGCCGTCATGGCCGAGCCGAGTATATGCGCCGGAAGGGCTATACTTTCAACTCACAACGCGGGCGTCAAAGAGATTAACGACTCAATTCTATCACTCTTACCGTCAGAAGCGATGCATTTCTTTTCCGTTGACAGAAGCGTTAGTGATGATACCGACGAACTTTTTTTAGGGCCCGACGTCCTAAATAAATTTCAACCCAAGGGCGTTCCCGAACACGATTTAGTATTAAAAATTGGTTGCGTTTGTATGGTCACGCGCAATCTCAGCATTGCGGATGGCTTAGTGAACGGAACCAAAGTGATAGTGGAAGCAGCCACACCTCATCTCATTACAGTCACAAAACCTAATAAGCCAGAAGAGCATTTTTTGATCCCCCGTATTTCATTTAAAGCCGAAATAGAGAAAAATAGTCCCATTCAGATGTTAAGAAAACAGTTTCCGTTACAGGTGTGCTACGCGATGTCTATTCACAAGAGTCAGGGCCAGACCATCAACCGGGTAGGCGTCGATTTACGTTCCGATGTTTTTAGTCACGGCCAACTTTATGTTGCATTAGGCCGCGTGCAAAATAGAGATGATATTAAAATTTTAACGCTAGCTGATAGGGTCATTAATAACAGATGTATGGCAAATAATGTAGTATACCCGCAACTATTATAAATGTAAAAGTAGAGCTTCCCCTTAAACATTGTAGATTGTTCACCTCTATTCGAAAGGTAATTATTTTTTTCTTTTCTTCTTACTATATGCAATCATGTTGACATGGCAACTGTGAATTTTTTTTTAATTTTATTTCATACATTCATCACAACACTAATGAATGAGATGAAAAAAGATAATTGCTAGGAGTCTGTCACAGTTAACTGTTGTTCATTTTTTCGTGACTATAATCACATTCTTTTGTTTGCGGGTCTTTACGGATCGTAGTATGTCATTAAATTTACCATTGCATTTATTGTGAAGTTAAAACGAATTTGTGAGTTTGAGGCCTTGAGGTGCGACTTCGGTTTGATTAACAAATCACAGTGGAAGAGGCGGTCACAGCTATTAGGATTGATATATAGAGACGACCAACCGTTTAATAGGGAACGATTACGGTCCAAGGATAAATCACGCGTTGTGGTATTCGATAAGAAGGACGAAATGGCAGTACTGAATGTGACTGCAATCGACGTATTGCGGCGAGCGGTTTTGGACGGGAGGTTCGTAAGGGTGATTGTTATATGCTGTTCAACGCACAGGTCGACCGGACGGCGCGAGCGAGCCGACTTCTCCGCTGCTTGGCCTTTATGCGAGCTGCATTGTGGAGATTCCAGTGTACAGCGAACGGTGAGTGTGTCTCTGTTGACGATCTTTTCCACTGACAATGCCATCGACAATGGATGCGTAGCGAATTGAGAATTAACTGTCATAAGGGATTGAAATAAGCTCAGCCGGAATTGTTATTCATGGTGGAGCTTATCTCAATCCCTTATATTTATTTATTTATTTATGTATATATATATTTTTTATATTATTTTCCTACTTGTATATCATTCACGTAATCTATCTCCATTATAATCTGGCACAATATAAAAATAATTTGATATTACTTTGCGTATTTAATAGCTACCTATTTATCTCCCCATCGAACCGTTCTAAACCAAGGTGACATTTAAAACTATTTCAATATGATTATATACACTTACCACATCCTATAACAAATAGTTGAATATAATTGCCGTCTCAAATTTGAACCTATTACCCATTTTTCAACCAATTGAAATTCGAAAGTTTTACGTCTTTTACTTAAACTGTAAGTCAATCAATATCAGTTATAATTATTGTCATCGTGATTTGCGACTGTTGAAATTATTTAGGTACGTACACTTGGCATCAATATTTCAAGCATATCCTATAAAAAAAGTTTTTACACACTCTTGTGATCGCATCGCGTGGTTAACTACCGATTACTCGGACCGTTGGCACCGCGAATCACGATTCGATCACAACCACTCGCCGCTTGCTTAATTACCACTATTTGTGAATTCCAAACAAAAATTAATGTAAGATGGAGTATATAAACTCCTCTGCAGCCTTTGTTCCACCAAAGGCACCTTTGTTTAAAAATACCTAATTAAAGCATAAAAATAGCAAACATATTGATTGAATAAGCCGAACATTTGCATCGCGACTCGCGATTCAGTAATACAACGGGCAGTTTATGCAATTACATTAAATACCATATGCCTGAATTATAATATCCCATTTCAGAATTTCAACAAAAACTTAATGTAAGATACTATATTGACTTCTCTGCAACCTTTACTCCGTCAAAGGCACCTTTGAACAAAAAATAATGTAAGATGGAGTATATCAACTCCTCTACGGCCTCTGCTCTGCCAAAGGCACTTTTGTTTGAAGCACCTATCCAAGACACATAAACAGTAGTAGTAACATGTAAATTGAACAAGCCGCCCCTTGTAGCTGCATCGCGTGGCAAATAATGGATTTGCACCGCGACTCGCGATTCTGTTACAATAGGTTGCTCGCTATTACCTCACTAAATTGAATTATAAATTATCTTTTATGTATGTGTGTGTGTGTGTGTACATATTTTTTACGAAAATTTATTTAAAACAAACAAATAGTGCACAAACATAACATATTGATTAAGCGACTTTTCATTCATGATAATTTTATTGGACTTATCAATTAAAAAAAAAAAGATTATTCGATTAATAATAGTAAACACGAAAATAGTGATATGTTGATTGAGGAAGTCGCCTCTCGCGATCGAATTACGTGACAAATTATGCCGAATATCGGTTATTTTGTACCGTGACGCGTGAATTCGATCGCAATAGACCGCTCGCTTAATCAATACATGACTAACATTATACAACCTATCGGACTTGACCAATCCAGACAATGTATGATGGAGCAAATTTGCCCCTCTGCAACCTTTGCCTTTCATGATAATTTTATTGGACTTATCAATTTAAAAAAAATAGATTGTTCCATTAATAATAGTAAACACGAAAATAGTGATATGTTGATTGAGGTAGTCGCCTCTCGCGATCGAATTACGTAACAAATTATGCCGAATATCGGTTATTTTGTACCGTGACGCGTGAATTCGATCGCAATAGACGTCTCGCTTAATCAATACATGACTAACATTATACAACCTATCGGGCTTGACTAATCCAGACAATGTATGATGGAGCAAATTTGCCCCTCTGCAACCTTTGCCTTTCATGATAATTTTATTGGCCTTATCAATTTAAAAAAAAAATAGATTATTCCATTAATAATAGTAAACACGAAAATAGTGAAATGTTGATTGAGGAAGTCGCCTCTCGCGATCGAATTACGTGACAAATTATGCCGAATATCGGTTATTTTGTACCGTGACGCGTAAATTCGATCGCAATAGACCGCTCGCTTAATCAATACATGACTAACATTATACAACCTATCGGGCTTGACCAATCCAGACAATGTATGATGGAGCAAATTTGCCCCTCTGCAACCTTTGCCTTTCATGATAATTTTATTGGACTTATCAATTTAAAAAAAATAGATTGTTCCATTAATAATAGTAAACACGAAAATAGTGATATGTTGATTGAGGAAGTCGCCTCTCGCGATCGAATTACGTGACAAATTATGCCGAATATCGGTTATTTTGTACCGTGACGCGTGAATTCGATCGCAATAGACCGCTCGCTTAATCAATACATGACTAACATTATACAACCTATCGGGCTTGACTAATCCAGACAATGTATGATGGAGTAAATTTGCCCCTCTGCAACCTTTGCCTTTCATGATAATTTTATTGGCCTTATCAATTTAAAAAAAAAATAGATTATTTCATTAATAATAGTAAACACGAAAATAGTGATATGTTGATTGAGGAAGTCGCCTCTCGCGATCGAATTACGTGACAAATTATGCTGAATATCGGTTATTTTGTACCGTGACGCGTGAATTCGATCGCAATAGACCGCTCGCTTAATCAATACATGACTAACATTATACAACCTATCGGGCTTGACCAATCCAGACAATGTATGATGGAGCAAATTTGCCCCTCTGCAACCTTTGCCTTTCATGATAATTTTATTGGACTTATCAATTTAAAAAAAATAGATTGTTCCATTAATAATAGTAAACACGAAAATAGTGATATGTTGATTGAGGAAGTCGCCTCTCGCGATCGAATTACGTGACAAATTTTGCCGAATATCGGTTATTTTGTACCGTGACGCGTGAATTCGATTGCAATAGATCGCTCGCTTAATCAATACATGACTAACATTATACAACCTATTGGGCTTGACTAATCCAGACAATGTATGATGGAGCAAATTTGCCCCTCTGCAACCTTTGCCTTTCATGATAATTTTATTGGCCTTATCAATTAAAAAAAAAAATAGATTATTCCATTAATAATAGTAAACACGAAAATAGTGATATGTTGATTGAGGAAGTCGCCTCTCGCGATCGAATTACGTGACAAATTATGCCAAATATCGGTTATTTTGTACCGTGACGCGTAAATTCGATCGCAATAGACCGCTCGCTTAATCAATACATGACTAACATTATACAAATACTAATTGAATTTTACCACACCAGATAATGTATGATGAAGCACATTTGCTATTCGACTGCAACTCGCTCAATCAATATGTCTAGAGCCGTGGCCTCCCGGCGAAAAAAATAAACAATAGTATTCTTTTGTAATGAGCTCTGGGATCCCAGGGACCGGTAGGCAACAGGTTAAATAACCAAATTTTTTCCATTCTAAACTCTATAGAATTTTTATCATGAAACTTCTATCATGTAATTATAAATTAGTATGTGGCAAAATTTATTAATAACACTAAAATATTCCGTTTTAATACTAACCTTAGTCTTTTTATAACACTTTTAGTAACAAGTCTTGTAATATTATACACTAAAAATCTATAACGTTAAAATGAAATCTCGGAGTATGTTAAGATTAGGTTCATATTTTCAATATTTTGTTTTATTGAAGTATTCTAGGTACTTTAAATTAATGTAACAATGATACAACTTATCATTGTAAATAAGGTATAGCAAATTAAATTTCGTGGATTTGAAAATCACAATTTGCCCTTTTCATCTGTGAAGACCTGCCATCGCGTCATATTTTAAACACATTTAGAAGAAACCTTCGAAGCTGTAGTTTTTCATCGCAGACATCCAGCAATCATCAAACAATGGACGCTAAATGATTTCGATGATCAATTGATACTTTCAACTATATTAAGTATAACGAAATCATTACGAGAACTGGCCATGATGTTAATTTGAGAACGAATTACATAGTATTCAGGAGAAAATCGTCGCTGAGGTGAACACGGATCGAATAAAAGCCGCCGTCGATGGTCCCCTTCACGAATGTATCAGGAGGGCGACAGTTTGCGAAGCCTTGGTGTTGCATTGTGTAACTGGCGATGATCACGATCACTCTGGTGAGAGTGTAACGCATAAGAATTTTATTTTACTTAAAGGTAATGAAGAAAGTAAACTACGCAAGAAAAATTACCTATTTACAACAGTTTATCGCCTGACTCATCGATTGTGTTACACTTACAATTAATATGCGGGAAACGTCTCTTCTGCTCCACTATGTCACATTAGGAAAACTCGAGTTCTCGGAGTCGTCTCTTCAGTTCCACTATTCACATCGTGAAGATACAAGTTCGTTCTCTAAATCGTCCTTTCCATTCAACTATTCGCACATCGTGAAGCTCTGATAAACTAACATTGAAGAAAAGAAACAAGAAGATAATATGTCAAGAAGTCAGATGAAAATTGGCAAATACAAAGAACATTGTTATTAGGGTACTTAAATATCACAATAACTACCTGTAATTTCAAATACAAACTTTATTTTTTGCAAAATATTTTTGAAAGTAGTTTGGACATGCATTATATGTATTGAACTGGTGCAATTTTAACTTTATTTAATTATTTCATAATAAAACTTATTCTATAAAATATTTGTAATTAGCTGCTAAGTAACATAAAAAGGAAGATGCATCACAAAAATTGATGTCAAAAGTGTGAAGAAGAAAATCAACATCACCCAAGATACCATCAACTCACCAAGGTCAACAGTCTGGCTGAGATTATCACCCATCAAGAACATAAGTTATGGAGAAAAAAAAAACAATAAATACATACATCAACAAATCAAAGTGGTAAAAACCGGCCAAGGGCGAGTTGGACTCGCGCACGAAGGGTTCCGTACTAGTATCTATAAAACAGCAAAAATAACTTAACCAAAATTACAGTTAAATCAACCTATCTCAAAAACTATAAGAGATACTTTGATCAAACCAAAAATCGTTGAAAGAGTTAATTAGCATGCATCACCTCTATTTTTTTTAGAATTTTATACCCCGTAGTTATAAAAATAGAGGGGGGGGGACATACTTTTTACGACTTTGAGAGCTGATATCTCAAAAACCGTTCACTTTAAGAAAAATGTTTTTTAGAAAACTTTATATCATTTTAAAAGACCTTTCCATTGATACCCCACACGGGTATGTACATCGAAAAAAAAATTTTCATCCCTCAGTTACATGTATGGGGGGCCCCACCCCCAATTCTTTTTTTTACTATTTAGTGTCATAATTTTGTAGCGGTTCATACAACACATATTCCCATCAAATTTCATCACTGTAGTACTTATAGTTTCCGAGTAAATCGGCTGTGACAGACGGACAGACGGACAGACGGACAGACGGACAGACGGACAGACGGACATGACGAAACTATAAGGGTTCCGTTTTTGCCATTTTGGCTACGGAACCCTAAAAAGAAAGATACCTATTATAAACGCAAAAAAAGTATTGCGTTCAAAACAATGGAAACGTAAAAAGAGAGATACGTTTTATCAGCGCATAAAAAAAAATATTGCGCCAACCGCAAAAAAAAAATGCGGAGTATTATAATTTTGTTAGTAACGTTTATCACGCTATCTAGGGGACAATATTGTAACTTGACATATTCCGAGATTGCATTAATATACTTGTGTGTAATTATTAATAACTTACAAGATTGTATTGATATATATTTTTTAACCGATTGACATATTATTTGCCACATACTGACTAAATTGACTGCCTTATAAACCCGTCTTACATGGCATAATATCCAATTAATCAGTAAGTATCTACTTATTTAGCACCTGAGAAATATGTATTTACTGATTAATAGTTATTTGCATCGCGACTTGTAATGCTGGTATGTAAGGTGGTCTCTCATATCAATAGGTTAAATTTACAATTGACTAAACGAAATGGTTCCATGTGGCATTTACTTGATTAGGTAATTAATATTCTCGCAGAGTCGGAGTACATTTATGTATTGAAATGAGAAACACATACCTAAATTGGGTAAATGCATCGCGACTCATGGAAATCATTTTAAAAGGTGTTTAAAAAAAATAACAACACACATGCACGCACACACAATTTACATTACTTTAAATTTGCCCATTTCTTTGTATCAAAAAAAAATCCATTACGTTTTCAAATTATACCTACTCTCTGGCCGCAATCACTGACAATAATAATGACTGATATAAATCATAACTAAAATTTACATTTTTTATTTTATAATGTCACCTGTCATCTTATTAAACACCGTAAACAAATATCTTTTTTTTATTTATAAATATTATATATATGTATTATATTTTTAAGTTAATTCTCAATCCGCTACGCATCCATTGTCGACGGCATTGTCAGTGGAAACGATCGTCAACAGAGACTCACTCACCGTTTGCTGTACACTGGAACCTCTACTATATAGGCATTGTTTATATATAGGCGACACGATCGCGCACTGCCAGCCGACTGTGGCTTTCCACAGTCGACTGGCAGTGCGGGAATCGTGTCGCCTGTACATAATTAATGTCTTAGGCTCGCATAAAAGCCAAGCAGCGGCAAAGTCGGTTAACTCGCCCCTTCCGGTCGACCCGTGTGCTGCACAGTGTGTGACACTCACCTTTACGAATCTCTCCTCTGGAATCACTCCCCGCAGTACGTCGATTGCACTCACACTCAGTACCGCCATTTCGTTCTTCTGCCGTCTGCCACACGCGTGTTCTGTCCTTGGCCTTACTATCGCTTCTCTATTAAATGGATCACTTATCATCCTAAGAAATAATACAGCTTTTGCTGCATTTTCTCTTAGGATGATGACCGTTGTCTAAAGTATTTCAATTCATATAGCATACGATTGTTCTTTTCCAATGTCAGTTGTTGTTAGACTGTAAATGCATCTTAAGGCCACATTGTCATAACGTTCTTTTCAGCTACTCTAATAGGTGTATTGGTCCGATTTAAGGATATATTTTTAACTGTAAAGATTCTTAAACGGGGTTTGTGCATTCTTCTCACTCGAAAATTAGCAACTCAATTGTACTTATACTCGCGCAACTCTTTTCTTGTCTTAGTCATTATACACATTTGCTTTTTTCATATTGCTGTTTCCATATACTCACCTTCATTCATCTCATACCCCGGGGAGAAGTGGTCTCCCCTTTTGGGCGGAGGCGAGTCCAAGGCAATACAGATTTGCAACCGGTTGCGAATTGCATTGGGTTTGCATCTATTTTAACTACTGGGACGTTATAACATTCTGGTAGTTAATTTGGCGAATGGCTTTGAGGAGTAGCTCACAGTTGCAGTGATCCCTCAAGCAAGACTGATTGATTTACCTTCCTGTGGTTGCCGCCTGTTACCTACATGTTTCCATATCGAGTTGAAAACATGTTAGAACTAAAACAATCAGTCGTTTTTTCATCTCTAATAATTTTTTAGTTCTTCTTTAGATGATCTCTTGGACAGATTGAATTTCACATTTAGCTACAGATATCCATGGGCATCACACAACCACAGCGGCCGTTGCATCCGTCACAGTCTGCGAAAAGAACACGCCCAACTCCGCAGCTTTCTGTACGTGCTCGGAAACATCATTCATTAAATATGTAAGTAGATTAAAATGTCTCTATTCTGCTATATATGTTCCACTCATTGTAAAGTAATGCTATTGCAAATAATAATCAGTAACTTTGTTTTCACTATACACACAACTATAACCGCGTCGGCCGACATCGCACACCAAACAGTATCGACTTCTACAAGCATCAATGAAATCATCTAATATTACTTCATAAAAAAAAGCTTTGGAAATACGTATACTTAAATATGTGTATTATTTTATAATTAGCATCATAACTATGTAGGTGGATCAAAAGAAATGTTCCAACTCTTAATTGGCCTCAATAAAGTTACCGCTCACTCGATTGGGCCACATATAAACACGATATAATGGGACGCTGCGGGCTTTCGGCCCTACTAGACTTGAGAGTCTAAAAAAAACACGGACGTGTTGCCGACCCATTATTTACTTGGAGATTCGTTGCAAATCCTTAACTCTCAACACTCTGGCAATTATTATTAGCTACCAGAACAACAAAACCGCATACTTCTACTATAGCTGCAGTCTATTTTACAGGTGGACGTACTTCCCCAATTAAAGTACTCTAAATATAACATCTCTCATTGCAAATAATATTCTGTAAACGATACATACGGCATCCATACTACTTATCATGTTTTTAGCAAGGCCAGAATAAAAATGGTCACCATATATATACCAATGGACACTTGTAATCAAAATAATAATATAATATTCTGGTAATCATGAATTATTTTTGCAGAAATGTTGAGCAAACTACAAATTTGCCGCATACCTCGCGATCGACTCCTTACGCCAAGAACAGAATCAACCGCTTCAATTATAAGAAAAACGATTGAAACCTGTAGCAACGTATTGTTTTGTAAAATGTTTGTTTTTATTAGCTTTAAAAATGAGTACACCATTTATTCGTAAATCTAATACAAAATCTGTCGATACTAATTGCTTGCAGCGATTATATTTTTATTATGTTACAATTACAGAATGTCACAAGTACGATCGCGCCACCGGTTTTCGAGAACAATGCGCTTCGCCTTGCTGCTGCTTACTCTATGCTTGAACTCGGGAACAAAAATGAATAACAGGTATGCACGCACGAAGGTTTCACAAACACGTTTGTTGTATGGGTGTCCCCTTGAATATCTATTTTATTCTTTTTTAATATTTGTTGTTATGGCGGCAACAGATATAAATTAATTATTATAAAAAATTAAAGGTGTAATCATCATAATCTTCGAGGTTATTTTTTTTTATAAGAACCCAGAAAGACCTGTTGAGACAACATCGATTCTAACGCGAATAAGTTAGAAGATTAAGAGAGCTGAAGCTAAACGAAGTATAGTCGTTCCTAAAATACTGTAGCGTAAATTAAAATGGAATCACCACTGCAAACTGATAATTATAATTTTATTTTGACAGGAATGCCTGACGCCTGCCTCAAAGACGGCGCACACCAAACAGAATCAACCTCTACAAACATCAGCTAATGTTAATCTACATTGTAAGTGCCAAATCAGAACTGTATATAACTTTTATTCATTTATTTAATATAATAACAATAAACACTTGCTGTATGATATTTAAGCATTACCTAATTTTTACAGAGACGATAAACATTCAACTACAAACTATGTCGCATGCGAGACACCTCACGCCGACGTCGAGAGCAGAATCAACCGCTTCAAACATAAGAAAAACCAATCAAGACCTAAAGCAACATACTTTGTAAGTAATATTATATATATATATATATATATATATATATATATATATATCCCGCAATCAATCTGCCGTCCGCTGAAGGCGAAATTACATTTAAACTGGCGTCCACCGGCATAATGCATCCGTATACCGGACGCCACTTTTTTTACCGATGCCACGTAAGTCCTTTTGGCCTTGGCTATCTGTGGAGCAAAAATCGATGGACGTCAAAAAATCGTTCAGATGCCTGCAATTATATTCTGAAAAGTTCACGACAAAAACTCAGTCGACGTGTGGCGCTGCTGTAGCGCGGATATACGGCAAACGTATACTTCGATTATCTTCTAATGATGACACCGCGTATTTGGCGTCCCCAATGCGACGTTGCCAGCTCATTTACGCGGCATTAGATCGGGCGCAATATTGCAAACAAAACATAAACAAATATATAATAGTAGGTGGCGCACGGACATTGGTTTTTAAAAACGTATGTTGTTGTTTGTGATTTAAATACCTAAGTGTAAAAAAAATATGAAATAAAAAAATAAATTTACAAAACAAGCTTTTATATAAAAAAAACACTAAAATTAAAAAATATGTATAGGCTGTTCGTAGAAATATGCGTTAAATAATGCGTATAATTTCAAATTGTTATATAAAGATTATAAAAGCCTGAGACGCTAACTAATATATAAGGTACTTTGCTTCAGTGCCTTAAAATTTTATAAGATTATATTACAATTTGAAATGATATATCTTTATTACCAACGTTACTAGGCACTACTGTAGATTAAAATGTGGACGTCAAATAGGGGCGTAATAAATCTAAATATATAAAAGAAGAAACTGACTCACTGACTGACATATCAACGCACAGCCCAAACCCCTGGCTCTAGAGATTCCAAATTAATATAAGGTTATAAGGTCTAGGGGTGCAATATGAAAGGATTTTTCAAAATTCACCCCCTAAAGGAGTGAAACGGGGGACCAAAATTTGTATGAAAACACGTACTTATTGAAGTGAGAGATATGAAACTTTGTATATAGACTCTTTGTTTAAATATATTAATGATATATTTCAGCGTTTTTCTAAATTGATCCACTAAAGGGGTAAAAAGGGATTTCAAAGTTTGTACGGGGAGCAAATCTTTTTTTAAGTGCGATATTAAAAACTTCGTGAATAGACTCTCTGTTTAAAGAAAACAGTCTTTCAGCGTTTTTCGAAATTGGTCCCCTAAAGGGATGAAAAGGGGGTTCCAAGTTTGTACGGGGAGCAAATCTTTTCTGAAGTGAGAGATTTATAACTTCTTATATAGATTCTGTTAAAATACAACAAAACATTTAAGCGTTTTTCGAAATTGCTCTTCTAAAAGTGTGAAAAGGAGGTTTCAAGTTTGTACGGGGAGCAAATCTTTTTTGGAGTGAGGGATTTAAAACTTCGAATATAGACTGTTCAAATACAGGAAAAAACATTTAAGCGTTTCTCGAAATGGCTCCCCTTAAGGGGTGAAAAGAGGGTTCCAAAGTTACGGTGGAAAAATCAATATAGGTGTTATTTTCGAAGTTCCTCAGGGTGCCGATTACGAAAATGACAAGTATTTTCAAATCAAACATGGCGAACATTTATTTTTCTTAAAAATCGATATGAGTGTCATCTTCGAGGTTCCTCGGAGTTTCGATTACAGAAATGACATCCATTGTCAAATCCAAGGTGTCGGACATTTGTCTTACTTAAAATCGATATTGGTGTCATCTTCGAGGTTCCTCGCGGTGCCGATAACGAAAATGACATGCATTTGCAAATCCAAGATGGCGAACAATTATTTTTCTCAAAAATCCATATGAATACTTAAAAATCAATATGGCTGATATCTTTGTGATTCCTCGGGGTGCCGATTATGAAAATGACATACATTCCAACATTAAAAAACTGGATCCCCGATGCGAAGCCGGACCGCGTCGCTAGTAGTAGATAAAGCTAACTGACGTCCGTATACATTTTCAAAGCTGAGCGATACATATACGGACGTCGGTTTGACGCATACTTTTCAAACTGCACTATATTTGACGTCCATATATATGGAATCTATGACACTTTTTTTTAAACCTGACTGGATTTATAGGCGGGCCCAATAAAGCGATAAGAGTGCGTGATTGGAGAGTGGCCTAGGGAAAACCTTAAACACAACCGCACGGGCGGTAGTGCCGGAACGAATAGGGACTGTATGTCTGTGTTGTCGCGATCGCGTGGTGGCCGTCCCCGCCGGCGGGAATGCCTGAGTGTACGCGTCGTGTCTGAGTTGGACGCCGCAAGCGCAGCGTTCCATCTTTCGATGGATGCTTCGATTACGTCGTCCGGGTCCGTGAGTGTGTGCCTAGGATGCCGGACCGTGCGGCTCCTAATCAGTGATCGTCGAGTTACGACAGAAGGGAGGAGAGATGGGAACATAGTCGACAGCCTTCCTCACTAAAGGATTTTTATGATGTGGAGCGTTGTCAAAATAAGATCTGGCAGTCTGCTTAAAGAAACCATACATGGTGCTAATACCCACGTCGTGGTGCAGACTGTGGTTCGACTGGCACCACGGGGAACTAGTCGCCCTATGGAGAAAACGATTCTGAATGACCTGAAGCGGCCCGGGTGGGGTGTGGGTCCTATTACGTTCCCTCTAGTCTGTATCAAAAGCTTCGATTCCTGAGAAAATATCGTATGTTGAGTACGAGTCTGTCAGGCATACCGAGCTGATATAACTTGTATATCATCCCGTAATGCCAGACCTTGTCGAAGGCTTTCGATACATCGAGAAAGATCGAACCGGTCCTGAACCCCTGGAATCGCGAGAAAGCGTACAGCACGTGCTCCGTGACGCAGTGCACCTGTTGGATGCACGAGTGTGCGGATCTAAAGCCGAAGTGCTCGTCGATGATGCCGTTATTCTCAGCTGTAAATCTAGTGAGAAAAATTAGAGTAGAATCCTAGTGAGAGAGATCCGCTTATATAGCTTTCCTAGAGAGCTAAGTAAGCTGATCGGCCTACAAGAGGCAGGCGAGGTCTGGGGCTTTCCGGGCTTTGCAATCCCTATGACTGTTGCACCTTTCTACGCGGCTGGAAAATGAGTATTAATTAACGTGGCATTGAAGATACCTACCAAAATGCGGGTTTCAGGGAGAAGTCTCAGAATACGACTGGATACACCATCCGCACCCGGAGCCTTCCTAACACGAATACGCATTTCAAGGTCATTGACTTCCTTAACCGACACCGGTAAAATGGGTTAAGTTACGGGGAGACGCGATCTCCTGTTCACTTTGGAATCGACCCATCTAATATGGGCTTCGTCGGTGTGTAGGAGACTAGGCGAATATTGGGACTCTAAGCAACTCGCAAGGAATTCGGCTTACTCACTATCCTCGAAAGAAGGGGTAGGGTGTTCCGGCCGATCCAAGGGGGGTATGGTCCAACGGGAATCTGATCTTAGCCATCAGATTCCTGAACTAAATCTCCCGAAATTCGACAATACTCTGTTTGGACTCGTTACTAAGGATAAGGCTAGAGGAGCAAGTCCTGATTTCACGATTTTTGCTAGTCACTAACTTTCTCAATTCCCTAGTGAGACTTATGCAATGTAAGTTACGTTTATCGAAAATGGCTCATGCCATGCTGTAGAATAAAACATGGAGGTAAACAAAAACACATGGAAAACATGAAACGTAATCAATAATATATACAGCTAACTGGCGTCCGTATGCATTCCGAAAGCTGCGCGATACATATACGGATGTCGGATTGACGAATACTTTTCAAACTGCACGATATTTGACGTCTGTATACATAAACCTATAGCACTACTTTAGAAAATTAATCGGACGTCGAATATGGTGCGGCATGAATATTATATATCGTCAACTGACGTCCGTATACATTTCCAATGCTCCGCGATACATATGTATTATACGGATGTCGGATTGAAGCAGACTTTTCATACTGCACCATATTTAACGTCCGTATACATGAATCTATGGCACTACTGTAGAATAAAACATGAACGTCAAAGATGGTGCGTAGTGAATGACATATATAGCTAATTGACGTCTATTCTTCTACTTACTGGTATCTGAAGTACCTTGACAAACAAATTACCTTATATAGTCGTAAAATATTTTTACAAAAGCTTCTATTTAAAAAAGAAACTAATTATTACAAAAAAATATTTATAAGCTGTTAGTAGAAATATGCGTTCTAGTAACGTGGGTATGCTATATATTATTTCAATTTATCATTTAAATATTATAAAAGCGTTGGCACTATCTAATATATTTGTTACTTTACATCAGCTTTTATAAGATAATATTACAATATGAAATGATATACAAGCTGTTTGGCAGATCGTCTGCCAAAAGACTAGGGTGGGTTGGTAGGGTCAGTAGCAACACATTTAGTGCCAATTTACACTTGTTTTAAATACGGTATTTTGTTTATGATTTTTTAAAATTATATCTCGGCGTTTACCGAAAATTTACCAATCAGGTTTTTTTAAGCTGATAGCCCAAAAACTTCTGTATGGTTTAATCTCTAATTTATGCGTATCCTATAGAAAACTTATAATTTTTTTTATTTAAAAAAGTTATGAGCCGACATAGTAAAGGACAGAAAATAAAAATTTTCAAGCTCAACTACATGGCACAAAAAAAAGCTGGAACTCCTCAGATCTTCCAATATCACAAAAACTTCTCCATTTCATGGCTATTCTAACGGTATACCACATGTCTAGAATCAGTCACAAGTTTCCGGCAAAAAATGGTTTCTTTGAAACTACTTAAAAATAAGACAAACTTTATTAACTTGTTTTCTTTTTATTTTAGTACCCGTTTAAATTGGGTAATTTACCATGCAAAATTGTCTGGAAAAAATAAATTAGGATATTTTTGGTCGTAGCTTGCATATTGGATATGGATAAGGGATTAGAAAAATAAATTAATTACTAACTTTAGGGTTATTTATTATTTTATGCATATACGGATGTCGGTTTGATGCATGCTTTTCATACTGCCACTAAATTTGACGTCCGTATACATGAATCTATGGCACTACTTTAGAATAATAATCGGACGCCGAATATGGTGCGGCATGAATAGTATATACTGTCAACTGACGTCCGTATACATTTCCAAAGCTGCGCGGTACATATACGGATGTCGGATTGACACATACTTTTCATACTGCACGATATTTGCCGTCCGTATATATGAATCTATGGCACTACCGTAAAATAAAACATGGACGTCAAATATGGGACGTATCGAATAATATACACCGCTATCTGACGTCCATATACATTTCCAAAGCTGTGCTTACTTTAGAAAATTAATCGTACGCCGAATATGGTGCGACATGAATAGTATATACTGTCAACTGACGTCCGTATACATTTCCAAAGCTGCGCGATACATATACGGATGTCGGATTGACGCATACTTTTCGTACTGCACGATATTTGACGTCTGTATACATGAACCTATTAGACCTACTTTAGAAATATATTGGGACGTCGAATAGTCCCTATTCGTCCCGGTACCGCCGCACACCGGGTAGAGTCAGTCCGACCCAGGTCGGGCCTAGCTGAGTTTCTTGCTGGACTCTTCTCAGCTAGGCTAGGTTTAGTGAACCAGCGACAAAACTCCCAGTAGCTCGATTCCGCTCACACCTCAGATTCGGTTGAAACCGCTCAACCAATCTCACTGGAGCGCAAACTCTTAGAGTATTCCAGTGTTCCAAACCACACGCGTGGTCGTGCCGGAGGTTTTCCCCTGGATTTTCCCCAGGCTACTCTCCAACCGCGCACTCCTATCGCTTTATTGGGCCCGGCCTATAAAGCCACAGTCAGGTTCCAAAAAAAAAAAAAAAAAAAAAAAAAAAAAAAAAAAAAAAAAAAAAAAAAAAAAGGACGTCGAATATGGTGCGGTATGATTAGTATATACTGTCAACTGACGTCCGTATAAAAATGGTGTTAGAAACCCTTTCCTTAGTCTCGGTGATAAGTAGGTTATCATACCACCTGCTCGACAATGCCAAAGTGAATATCTTCTGGGTCTTATTGTTATATCCTTAAAGTCTAAATTCGTGAATTCCGCACGGCGACGTGGTCCGGGGCGCTCGCCCGCCGCCAGCGCAAGAAAACAAAAGACGGCACCGACCTTATCCGATTCCGATAACTTTCAAAATTGATATCTGAGCGCCCGCGAGGCCAGTTAGAACGAATTTTACGTCAGTTTTCTAAAAAGTGCCGGCCATTTTGATTTTGTTTATTTAAGATCGTATCACGTTCAAAATCGATATCTGAGCGTCCGAGAGGCCAGTTAGAACGAATCTGACGTGAGATTTTTTAAAAGTGGCGGCCATCATGATATTGTTTATTTAAGGTCCGATTACTTTCAAAACCGATCCGAGAGGTCACTGAGAAAGAATCTGACGTCAGATTTTTAAAAAGAGACGTCTATCTGATTTTCTTTATTTACAATCCGATTACGTTCAAAATCGATATCTAAGCTTCCGAGAGGCCCGTTACAACGAAACTGACGTCATATTTTAGAAAAGTGGCGGCCATATTAATATTGTCATGCCCTCCCATCTCCTACAACGAATAAATAATGCCAAAAAACAACAACCAGGTGGCGTTACAGGTATCGTGTGAAGCATCTGAGACAGTAATCTTGAGGATTGAGTCATTTTTACACCCTAATAAATTAAACACAGCCTATTTTTGTCACAAAAATTATTCTACATGCAAAAATAAGGTATAATTTTGAATTTTACTAAATTCAATAAAATTTTCAATAAATCATACCATACGTATGAGCTTCCAAGCTTGCTACAGTGTATTGTTGAGTACAATCACTAGATGGTGCTGCACCTCTGGGATATACTGCGCGGGTCATCGCCCCGGCCGGCTAATTATTAGGTACATAAATACCTATAATAGGTGAATATGCAGCGTGCAGCGTTTTTACTTAGGTTTTTTTTCGTCTCATTAAATATTATCAAAGGAGACGACGATCAGAGTCAACATTTGTAAAAAGTGTATACTGATATCATATCGGTTCCAAGATTTATTTGATCACAATGTTCTCGCCGGCTGTCCTAACTTTGTGCAGATAATAATGAGTTGACAATTACTGCATTTATTGACATGAAAAAGTAAATTTATTTTTTGGAACTGTAAAAAAAGGCGAGAAAATTTTAAATTCAATTTAATACAGTGAGTGATATAAAAAAAACGAACAAGAAGCTGATAAAAAAAAATATAAAAATACAAAAAAGTCTCTCACACAGGGATACGATCCCAGACCCATTGCGTAAGAATCCACCTGTGTACGCACTTAGCTACGCGGTCCTTCGTAAACGTTGTTAAAATTTCGTATGTGTAGTGCCCACGCAATGCTTTACTTCGTAACGTAATAACGACACAAGCGCCAACCTGCCAGGTGACAATGGCTCAGGTTGTCGCTTGGACACTCCGTTATTACGCATACTCATTTATTGATGAAATATGAAATTTTAGGTACATACATGTCAACGAAATAAAATATACAATATAACCTCGAGAGGCCCCGTGCAATATAGGAACTACATAAAAAACAATTGATTTTGAACTATATATGAATTGATTAAGGTTGTGTTTATTTAGTCGATTTTTGAAGGTCAAGCTTCAGGAGGTTAATAGGCGTACCAGTTGAAGTTATTTTTATTTCATTTGCTATTATACGAGTAGTTACTTGGCACTACACTTACTCGTATTTATCTGGTGTTGGGTTTACGTTTTACGTTTATTGTAAATTCTATGATTAGGTTTTAAGTTGTAATTAATAGTGGTAGCCATTATGGTGAAAGCGATTTTTCCGTCGCTATCACTATAATAGGTAAGATTTAATTTCTTTACTATGTATTCTTGTTTTATATAGTATATATATTATGATTTCGACTATTCTGCATGCTTGTGTATTATTCAGTTTGGTTTTTAGGACTTTGTAGGTATATATATATATATTAGTAGGTACCTACTATTTTTGAATGACGTTTGTCTAATTGTTTTGGTTAGGTTTATTCTTTATATTTGTACTTTGTACCTACAGTCCTGTATAGTTGCAGTTGTGTGGTCACCCTTCACTGCCCGTGGGCTCGATCTTCTCGTTCGGTTTAAAGACGCGGCCGGGGCGGCGGGGGCGTGGCCACGGTCACCTCACCACCGTCACCATGATCCGCGCGTGTTGGTCGCTCGTTAAGTTAGTATTAATATACTAACTTAACGAGCGACCATCACGCGCGGAACTTAAAACTAAACTTAATAGTTTAGTTTTAAGTTCTTGCATATTTTCGTTTCTAGTTATTGATGTATAGTATTTGGGCTAGGTGATTTGGTTCTTATTTACCATCCTCCTACGGCTTGACAAAAAAACCGGCCAAGTGCGTGTCGGACCACAATGAAGGGTTCCGTACCAACATCTTCCTACCAAATTTCATAATTGTAGTGCTTATAGTTTCCGAGTAAATTGGCTGTGACATACGGACGGACGGACAGACATAACGAATCTGTAACGTTTCCGTTTTTGCCATTTTGGCTACGGAACCCTAAAAATTGACAAAATATTCTAATCACAAGCTTACATGGATTAAGCCGTCCGTCCGTCCGTCCGTACGTCACAGCCGATTTACGCGGAGACTATAAGCACTACAATTATGAAATTTGGTAGGAAGGTGTATTCTATGAACCGCTACATAAAAGTGATGTAAAATTACAAAAAAATATTAAATTAGGGGTCATACATGTAACCGGTGGATGAAAAAAGAATTCATCACACAGTCGTGTAGGGTATCGATGGATAGGCCTTTAAAAATGTTATGGAGGTTTCTAAAAAAACTTGTCCATTTAAGTCAACCGTTGGTGAGATACCTATTAGCTGTCATAGTCATAGAAAGTGTCCCCCTCCCTCTAATTTCCAAACTATAAAGTTTAAAATTCTGAAAAAAATTGAGGTGGTATGCATTAGTAAATACTTTCAACTATTTTTGGTGTGAACAATATAGGTTTTACAGTTTTTGAGTTTTCGCTTAAAAACTGTCTAGCCCGAACAAAAGGTCGTAAGTGCCATGAGTTCCCTATGAAGATACAACTTTTTTAGATTCAATATATTGGATAGTGATTTTAAATGTGGACTAGTAGGTGTTGGTACGGAACCCTTCATTGAGCGTGGTCCGACACGCACTTGGCCGGTTTTTTGATCATTTAATTTGGATGTGGATATATCGCGAAACTTCCGAAATACGTAGGGTCGTTGCGCCGGTTACGCGACCAGCTTCTTTCGATTACAAGGTTTCGTCTATTAAAGTTATGGGCAAGTGAGAAAAAAAATCCTGTTTCCTACTGTACTACTAATTTTATAAGTGCAAATGTTTATATGTTTGAATATTTGTTAATGAAACTTGGCAGGAACACAGCGACTTTATAGCCTGGATTAACATTAACTTATAAGTAGCGGGCAAAAGCTAGTTCATAAATTACATTAAGCATTAAGCATTGGGCATTAAGTCCGCCTTTTGTACTTATATACTTTTTGTGCAATAAAGTATAAATAAATAAATGTTGCTCGTTCAATAATATAGGAGACCATGTTTTTCATGCAGACCTTTGTCTCTAATCAATCTAGTGATCGTAATATGCAACTTTTTTAGTACTCACTTAGTTT
Organism: Epiblema foenella; assembly: GCA_963556455.1. Lineage (NCBI taxonomy): Eukaryota > Metazoa > Arthropoda > Insecta > Lepidoptera > Tortricidae > Epiblema > Epiblema foenella. Next base: position 10,027,372 of record OY747097.1, on the reverse strand, counting down.
GTCGAGATATGCATAGTGTAGGGTTTCGTAGTTAGGTACCCGGCCGTCAAAAAATTTGTCAACTTGGTCGGCTGTTATTTGACTACAAAGATTTGCTGTTCAAAAATCTATTTTACACCACACACTGGGATATTTTATTAAAACGATTGAGTATATTATGTTTTAGTGTACGATTTTGTAAATTATTGATCTTTTGATGGTGAAAAATGCATAGTTAACATATATTTTTTTTATTTAGGAATCGCCCTTTGGCTATGGTGTCTGTGTACTATCAGGAAGGCCGTACGCTTCTTTGTTACCGTATTAGTATAGTATAAAAAATCCTACGGAACCCTATAATGAGACATTTCCCTTTCGGTTCATCAATTCATCTATTATTAACTGGCGCAACGACGGTTAGTGACACCGAAATAAAAGCTTACATTGTAGAAAAGATTAATGTTAAGTTTTACATGCAATATATGTAAAACTTTAATTTTGTCTTTTTAGTAACTTTCTTGTACATATTGCGTAGGTAATTTTTAAAAGTATTTGATAGGGATCAGATTAAATACTATTAAATTACCTACGCAGTAAGTACTTACTAAAAATGGACAAAATTTATAAAAAAAGATGCAAGTGAAATTAAAGCCTAAACGTAAATGAGTGTGTCGTCGTCGTCGTCCAATTATACTATACAGGATTCTAAAATTAAAACGCACGCGACCCTGCTAAGCCCCGTATTCAAGGTCACGCGCATCGACTAGATCGTGTCGTGCGTGTCATTGACCTAAGTACCTACACTTAGGTACTTATCAAGTGTAAGCAGATTCGTTACTGCCATCTAGTGTTATCTCGATGTACTAGTACAATTAACTATCGCGCAGTAGCTGTGTCAATTCAGTATGCTCGGTGCTGCGCTCTAATGGTGCAGCTAAAGTACTATAAAGAGGGAAGCTTTTTAAGAGTCTGGACGGTTCGTTTTTCTTGTATGGGATTGGGTATCTGTACTAGTATTATAAAATCTGTGATATTGTTTATTTAAGGTGCTATTATATCCAAAATCGATATTTGACCGTCCGAGAGGTTACTTAGAAAGAATCTGACGTAGGATTTTTAAAAAGAGGTGACTATCTCATTTTATTTATTTATTTATTTGGGAAACAAACAGGCAAAAATATTACATCAAGTTAATCATAATAAACATAACATTAGCCAAACAGTTTCCACTACTGACTATTACAAAATCTGTTGCTCAGACCAAAAAACGAAACTTCAAAATAACACAATATATATGCTAACTTACAGTCCGATTACGTTCAAAATCGATACCTGAGCGTCAGAGAGACCACTTAGAACGAATCTGACATCAGATTTTTAAAAAGTGGTGGCCATCTTGATTTTGTTTATTTAAGATACGATTACGCTCATAATCGATATCTAAACATCAGATTAATGACGTCATTGACCACGAGCGATATAGGAAATGACGATCGTTCCAATACAAAAGTGCGTTTTTCGGAAAAGGGACAGACTATGCCCCCTCTTAAAAATTTGAAGACATAATTATGTAATTATTTGTTCTTTTGAATTACTTTTTTCTCTATTTGATTAAGAATTTGATCCTTTTTCGAGAAAATTCTAACTTATTTATTTTCTTGTTTGGTGTCAACATCCGTATTAAGTGTAGTCCAAGTAAAAAAAAATAATCAGACGTCGAATATGGTGCAGCATGAATAATATATACCGACAACTGACGTCTGTATATAGCTTCAAAGCTGCGCGATATAAATACGGATGTCGGTTTGACACATACTTTTCATACTGCACGATATTTGCCGTCCGAATATATGAATCTATGGCACTACCGTAAAATAAAACATGGACGTCAAATATGGAGCGTAATGAATAATATACACAGCTATCTGAGGTCCATATACATTTCCAAAGCTATGGGTACTTTAGAAAATTAATCGTACGTCGAATATGGTGGAGCATGAATAGTATATACCGTCTACTGACGTCCGTATACATTTCCAATGCTGCGCGATACATATTATACAGATGTCGGATTGAAGCAGACATTTCATACTGCACGATATTTGACGTCCGTATACATGAATCTATGGCACTACTGTAGAATAAAACATGAACGTCAAAAATGGTGCGTAGTGAATGACATATATAGCTAATTGACGTCTTCTAATTACTGGTATCCGAAGTTCCTTGACAAATAAATTACCTTATAAAGTCCCAAGGATCAAGAGTAAAAAGTATTAAATAAAATAGTATATAACAAAATATTTTTACAAAAGCTTCTATTTAAAAAAAAATATTACAAAAAAATATTTATAAGCTGTTAGTAGAAATATGCTTTCTAGTAACGTGGGTATGCTATATATCATTTCAATTTGTCATATTAATATTATAAAAGCTTAGGTACTATCTAATATATATGTTATTTTACATCAGCTTTTATAAGATAATATTACAATTTGAAATGATATACAAGCTGTTTGGCAGATCGCCTGCCAAAAGACAAGGGTGGGCTTGTAGAGTCAGTAGCAACACACATTTTAAAAAAAGAGAAAAATACTGAGATTAATTTAAAAAATAAAATAAAAGAAAATACCGTGAGCAGGAACAGTGTTAATTGGCCCAAAATGTGTTGCAAGTGATCCTACCTACCCACCTTAGTCTTTTAGCAGACGATCTGCCATACACCCCGAATATAAAATACCCACGTTAATAGGACGCATCTTTCTACTAACAGCCTATAAATGATTACAGGCTTAAATGTTTTATTCAATATTTATTTAATCAAATACATGTGTGGTATTCCTACCAAGATAATAATAAATAAATATATATAATAATAACAGCATATTTACTTATATACATAATAGTATATAATAATCTATAAATAATAATTATTAATCAGTATATGTATGCATGAACATTTAATACCTATACTACACTGAACATAATTAAACATATAAATAAATAAACAATATAAATAAATATAATATATACTTTCACTATTAATACATAAATAAATACATACATAGAAACACAAAGACACTTACCAAAACTGCAGCCGTGTCGGAACCGGAGTGTCGGGACGTCGCGCCGAATGCCGTGGACAAGCCCGCGTGACGTCATACTAACGGGTGTCACGATGCGAATCGTGATAGTAATTTGTAGCTAGGTTGAGTAGATATTAGTTCAGAACGCTGCCGATAGATGGCGTTCTTTTACTCAACATTATTTAATTTATGTAATTAAGTTTATTTAACTATGGGGTTTTGTTAATAAATATTAGTTGTGTTATTAGATTATTTTATTAATATTTAATTAATTATTTATCTTGGTATTATACCATAGATCAAGACTTAATAGAAGCCGGAAGAAATCTTTAATCTGTGGTTAACTCATTGTTAACAGTCGTTATTATCCTGAGTTCAAAATCAGTATAAAAGCTCCAATAGGGGTGATTTTGGTCTTTTCCTGTTTCTTTATCTCAGACCACACACACGCTTGTGTAATGTTTCATATTTAAATTTGTGCCCGAATTTGGTGAGTCTTGCAATTATATCTAATTAGTCCTAACCTCAAAAGTGTATTTGCTTTTCAGTTTTAAATTATAAATTTACTTTCCTGCAGTTTCTACGGCTGTGAGGAATCACATTTCCACATGTCTAATTTATATAGGGTTCCGTTGGTAACGGTTTTTATTTGAATTTTCCTTTGCTTAGTAATGTAATTTTTAAAGTCATGGCCGTTACCTAGTTAACTATTCCTTATTCCGTTTTTGTAAATCTCTGTGCGATAGTAGCCTGTGCCGGCCAGCACTGTAACATTATAAGCCGGGTTCGACTCCCGAAGGGTATTCACCGGACTGGCCTGGCACAGCTACAGGATTTGGGCAGTGTCTCAAAAGCTGGTTGGGAATTGCAGGGCACCTCCGTACGGCTTGAGAAGCCGGATTTTTTTACTACCTCGTCCGCTGGGACGAGGGCTGGCGAGGGCGACGTCCGCTGGGACAGGAGGCCGAGGCAGCCTCAGCAGTCGCGCCGGCGAGAGCAACACACCACCCTCACGAGCTCCGAACAGCCACCCTGAACAGGCCTGCCATCCTCGCAGTCTGCAGCCAGCAACGAGCCTCAGGGGAGTCCCGGCCACTCGTTTCCATTCAACCAATCAACGATTCACGACCCTATATATTTTCTACGATCAGTGCGGGTTCCGAAACTATTCTAATATAAACCTAGTCTTGAATACGTTTTTAATTTATTACCCAGCTTAGGGACCAGCCTGACATTGGCGCTCAACGGGTTTGGTTGTGTTGGTTGGAACGAGTTGGTTACAGTGTTGTGTTGTGCATTTATTTGTTTTTTTATTGTGAGCGTTCGTACGTTTTCGCAGCAATTTGTTTTACGTTCGGCTCCCCGTGTGGTTGCCGGGTCAGAATAGTGCCACCCTCTTTTCTTCCTGAGGTGTCGTAGAAGTCGACTATAGGACTTGTGGCCGTTAATTCAAACTCTCGGTGCCACGACAGTTACGTCAGTCTACCTACACGTAAGTGTCCCGCCTTCAGCGGTCTATTACTGTGCAATATTTAAATTATAATCGTTATTTCGACCGTTGGAAGCTACCTATTTGAATATTTTTTTTTGACGGTCCAAATTTTTTTTTAAATTTTAACAGTTATTTTAAATTTCAACGGTTTTTTTTTTCCCACGCTAACGTGTTATACATATATTGCTGCCAGAACGTAAGTTGAATATTGTTACTAACTGTGAACGCGTAATTGTTTTATCTTGTAACGTACAGAGTTAGGTAGTTTATCTTAGCTTCGGTAATTGTTGGACTCACCAAGTTTCATTAATAATTTTCGGTTTTTTTTTTTTTAATATATTAGTAGCTTATATATTTATATTTAACTTAAGTGCTTACTTTTGCCTTGTGATATATCTGTAGCGGGTTATTTTCAAGCGGCATCATGGTCAAAACAATCAAATTTTTATCCTTACAAAAGGCTGAACTTAGTTATGAGGTTGCGATTAGAGGCGAGATTCCTGCGGATAATGTGGCTGGGTTACGTAATCAGATAGGTAAACTGGCATCAGCTGCGCCTTCTGAGGACATTTTAGAATCAGGTATCGACGCACAGGACGACATTAAGGGCTTTAAGGATAGCTTACTTAAGGCTCAGACTAATTTGACATCTCTTAGGTCGAGGTTTGATGACGCGTTATATGACCGCACGGATAACTTGGCAAATCACTTATATTTTCGGTTGAGGCGCATTACGTCGGAATCTGACGAGACCTTAACAGATTCCCTTGGAACATGCTCCAGGGCGTTGGATGTAGTTTTTAAGGACCTAAAATTGTTACTACCTAAACGTAACTTAGTCGAAGTTCGCACTGAATCTACTTCGGGGCCTGCCAGTGCCAGCGCTCAATCGGAACGGGGCCTTACGAACATTTCTGTTACTTGTGATCGTGGATCGTCTTCGGATTTGTCAAAACTTAGGTATAACGGTAAAACTTGTGTGCGCGCTTTTATTCAGAGGGTAGATGAGTTTCTGCTCGCGCGGTGTATGCCGTCCGATAAGGTGGTCGCTTACGCTACGGAAATATTTGAGGGTGACGCGCTGCATTGGTTTCGCGCTATAAGAGATAGCATTACGAGTTGGGAGCAATTAGCCGGTCGCCTTAGACAGGATTTCAGTCAGCATGATTATGATTATCGTCTATTATCGGAGATCCGTGCGCGTACACAGGGCGAGTCCGAGAATATCACTATTTATTTATCAATTATGGCGGGAATGTTTTCGCGGTTATCGAAGCCTATGTCGGAGGCGGATCGTTTAGAGATTCTACTACACAACATACGTCCGTGCTACGCGTCTATTTTAGCTACGGCCGGTGCAATAACGGAAATTGAGACCTTACGTTCTATGTGCTACAACCAGAGATGCGATTTATTTAAAATACTTCTATTTAAAATGCAAATACAAAATGCAAAATACCTATTTTGTATTTTGCATTTAAATGCCTTTTAGTAAAAAGCATTTTGTATTTTATTTGAAATACCTTTCGAGACGTATTTTGTATTTTTAATATTCATTTCAAAATGCAAAATACTTTGTGATTAAGTTTAGCCAACATTACCAGTCAAACAAAATGTAATGAACGAATGACGCTTGTATTGCTGAATTTGACCGATAGAGGCGCCTGCTAGCCATGCGTGCCCTTTTTTTCTTCTTTGGTCAGAGTACGCGCCTTATGTCCAACTAGTGTCAATGTCAAACGAAAACGACGAACATTATCTATGGCTATAAAAACGCAACGCCGCTGACGCCGACGATTCGATTTCACTGATTTAGGGTGGGTTGCACCAACCGTCTGTAATCGTAAGCGGTGTTCGTCAAAATCTGTTGAAAGTTTGACAAGTTTCTATGGGATGACAGTTGCCGGCGCCATATTTGACGATGACCGGCCTGTGATCGTATGTTGGTGCAACCGACCCTTATTGTTTGCTGGTGCTGGTCAAGTGCTTACTGATTTGATTTGATTACCTACTTTTATGATATTGAAGTATTGTTGTTATCGCTACAATACTGGAACGGGTATGTACTGTACTACAACAAGATAATTTAGATAATGTAAACAACTTATTAATAAAAGAAAAATGTAATAATAATAAAATAAGAACTAGATGCACAATCAACTGAAAAAAATGGCCATACAATTCACAAAATGGAGCCATAGCTATCTTTTCGTTAGTCTAGTTTATTACATTGTTTTAAGTTAGTATTATTATTCTCAATAAAATAACAGAATTTATTGATACGCGTACTGATAAAATATATGACCAAAATGTCTTGCATCAGGTGCCATTCGGCTCGTCACTGTATCTCTATTCTATTTCTCATGATAAATACCTAAAATAAATAAAAATATCATTCGATTTGGTCAAAAGGTATTTTATTTTGAAAAAGTATTTTGAAAATACCTATTTTGCATTTAGCATTTGAAATACAAAACTCAAAACTATTTGGTATTTTGCATTTGAAATAGTAAATCTGGAAAGTATTTTGCATTTTGTATTTAAATGCTTTTTTAAAACCATTTTGTACATCTCTGGCTACAACTATGAGCGTGTGCAGGCGCGGTTATCCCACTTTCACGAGCCACCTAAACTAGGCGCGGATACATTGGCTCCTGAGTTCGCGTATACGAGTAGGGGGTCTAATTTTCCGTATAAGCAGAATTCGGCGCCTAGATTTAACAATTATCAACAGAACAGGGGTAATAATAATATCGAGAGACCTAATAATCGGTATCCTGTCAGTGCGATTAATGCTAATGGGGCTGTTTTTACTTGTCCTAGGTGTCGGGTAAATTCTCACACTTTAAAGGATTGTCGCGCGCCGCGGGAGCCTGTTTGTTTTCGTTGTGGTTCCAAGGGCGTTATTTTTCCTAATTGTTCGCGTTGTCATAGGAAGTCATCTTCCGGTCCGTCATCGTCAACTTCAAAAAACTAGTTTGGAGGCAGGATAGGGGTTGTTCGGTAACATCTAATTTAGTTAATAATGAATGGTCTGAATGGTTATTATATGTTTCAAGTTTTTTCAATTCGTATAAAGTAGCTTCGATCCTGCCTACACAACCGGTTGTTGACACGCGTCCTTTTGTTACGGTTTCAATTGATGACTTGGAGGTTTCGTCGTTATTAGATAGCGGTTCTGGAGTGACCGTGGTGGGGGGGGACTTATATAAAACCTTATTAGGCTCAGGTCACTGCATGTTGACTGATGAGTCAATCACTATAGTTGCGGCCGGTGGACAGCAACTTAGGAGCTTAGGTTATTTTAACGTAAATATTACTTTCGAGGGAATTACTAATTTGATAAGGGCTTTTGTGGTGCCGGAAATCCAGACTTCGCATATCCTAGGTGTTGACTTTTGGCGCATTTTTAAGATTTGCCCGAAGTATTTGTATAGTATTAGGGTAAATGAATGTGTTACTAAGCACACGCAGGTCTCGGATCCACCTAATCTTCAATCCTATAATCACTTAACGGGGTCGCAGCGAGTACAAGCGGATCATATCATAGAACAATTTAAGGGGATTTCTTTTGAGGAGGTAGGCTTGGGCCGGACTTCGTTAATTAAACATAACATCAATACCGGGGATGCGTTACCGATTCGCCAACGATATTACCGCTTGTCTCCTGACAAGCTTCGAATTATTAATGAACAGGTAGATGAAATGTTGGAGTTGGACGTTATTGAACCTTGTGAAAGCGCGTGGTCATCTCCGGTCCTTGTGGTTAGTAAGAAGAATGGGAAGCCTAGGTTCTGTTTAGATAGCCGCAAGCTTAACTCGGTCACTATTAAGGACGCGTACAACTTACCTTACATTTCTGAGATTTTGGACAATTTGAGAGATGCCAAATATCTTACTAGCATCGATTTATCTAAGAGTTTTTGGCAAATACCTATTAATGAAGAGGACAAGATTAAAACTAGTTTTTATTTGCCGAATAGGGGTACCTTTTGTTTTAAAACAATGGCCTTTGGCCTTACTAATGCCCCAGCTACTCAGCAGCGTCTGGTGGATAGTTTGTTTGGCCCAGAATTCGAGCTGAAAGTGTTTTGTTACTTGGATGACATTATTTGTGTTAGTGATACCTTCGAGAGTCATGTAACATTGCTTCTTCGTGTGTTCAATAAACTCAAACAGGCCGGGCTGACTATTAACTTTGAGAAGTCGCAGTTTTTCAGGGACAGTCTCAAGTACTTGGGCTATGTTGTGGACACTCAGGGTTTGCGTACCGATCCCGACAAGGTGAAGGCGATACTGGATTACCCCAGGCCAACTTCGAAAAAGGAGGTGAAGAGATTTTTAGGAACTGCGTCTTGGTATCGTCGCTTTGTACCTAACTTTAGCACTTTGGCGGGGCCTCTGAATAAACTCACTTCAACTAAAAAGGGTGCGCCGCCTTTTGTTTGGACGGACGATGCGGAGCGGGCGTTTGTAGAACTTAAGAATTGTCTTGTTTCTAGTCCCGTGCTCTCGTGTCCTGATTTTAATCTTCCGTTTGAGGTCCACACGGACGCGAGTGATTTTGGGATTGGGGGTATGCTTTGTCAGACTATTAACAATGAGGAGAGGCCAGTAGCCTTTATGAGTAGGTCACTGTCCCCTAGTGAGAGGAATTATAGTGTTACTGAACGTGAGACACTTTCTGTTTTGGTGGCATTGGAGCATTGGCGCTGCTATTTAGAGGGGGGGAAGAAGTTTAAAGTTTTCACGGACCATTCCTCTTTAAAATGGTTTCTTACACTAAATAATCCGACGGGCCGTCTAGCTCGCTGGGGCGTTAGACTGTCGTGTTTTAACTTTGATATTCAACACCGCCGCGGGAAGGATAATGTGGTACCGGATGCACTTTCGCGGGCTGTACCAGTGGCCGCCATTACTATTTCGAATGCACATTTGAACTCTCAGGATAAGTGGTATGTTGATTTATATAATGGCTGTGTGAACGCACCTCAGGGTTATCCAAACTTTAGAATAGTTAATAACTCGCTGTACCGTTTATCTAAGCAGGGGAATAACTTTAATAAGGAGTTTATTTGGAAGGAGGTCGTTCCACAGGAATTAAGGCGGAAGGTTCTTGCGGAAAATCATTCGGAACCAACGGCTGGTCATTTGGGCGTCTTTAAAACTTACCACCGCGTAGCATTGAGATATTTCTGGCCTAACATGTATAGGGACATAGTTAACTTTGTGGCGTCTTGTGAGACTTGTATTGCTTTCAAACATCCTACACATGCGACTTTAGGTGAGCTGGGTCGTCCAAAGCAGTGTAGCAGGCCCTGGCAGATGGTTTCAATAGATTTTGTAGGGGCTCTTCCTGTCAGTAAAAAGGGGAATAGTTACCTGTTGGTTGTTACTTGTTGTTTCTCTAAATATTGTTTCCTGTTTCCCGTCAGAAGGGCTACAGCGGCTGCGGTAATTAAATGCTTGGAGGAGTCTATTTTCTTGGTGCACGGCGTGCCGCAGACCATTATTCTGGATAACGCTAGTCAGTTTATTAGTAGGGACTTGGGGGCATTTTTTAAGAGGTATGCGGTACCTAATGTTTTCTTTATACCTAAATATACCCCCCAAATTAATGTAACCGAGAGGTATAATAAGACCGTTTTATCGTGTATCTGCACCTTTATTAATGATGACCAGAGGTCATGGGATGTCAACTTACCAAAAATTCAATTCGCCATAAATAGTGCAGTAAATGAGACGACCGGTTATACACCTAATTTTCTTGTTTATGGCCGGGAGTTAATAACCTGCGGTTCTCATTACGTTGATTGCGATCTCGGGGATGAGATTGTTTTTCTTCCGCGGGATGAATACGCGGGGAATCTCGGACACCTTTCTAACATCTTTGACAAGGTCCAAAAGGCACTTTACGCCGCTCACCAGAAGAATAAGTCACGATATGACCTCAGACGCAAGCCGGCGGAGTTTAATGTGGGTGATATAGTGTGGAAAAGGACTTATTTTCTGAGTGATAAGGCTCAACATTTTAGTAAGAAACTTGCACCTAAATTCGTTAAATGCCGTGTCGTAGCTAAGCGATCACCTTTGGTTTACGTGTTGCAAGATATGTCGGGGAAAGATTTAGGCACTTGGCATATTAAGGATATTAAGTTAACTTCTCAAAGGTAATTATTATTAGTGTTCTCATAGTTTTTTTTTTTCTATTTTCGCGGGTTTATGTTAATATTTACCCGCGTGGTGCCGGGTTAGAATAGCACTTCCCCATTTCTTCCCGTGGGTGTCGTAAGAGTCGACTATGGGAACCGGGCTGAAAGATGTTGTGGGTGATAGGCTGGCAACCTATCACTGCAACAACACATTTTCCCGATCTTTTAATCTACGATTGCTAGGAGTAATTGAATTTCATGTACTCTGCCTACTCCTTTTGGGAGTACGGGCGCGAGTTATATATGTTAGTAGCTTAACGTTATCTCCGTTGTTTACTATTTTAGGAAATCCTTAATGTGTCAAGGGCATTTACTTACAATTCATTGTCTACTTTTGTTATATAATTGTCGTTTTATGATAACGTAGGGTTTAAAATTATCGGGCTTAATGAATTGTTTACATTGATGCACTCGTGGCCAATTCACTGCCAATCATAACACGTATGCGTCATTCCTCTACGCGCGATTTCCACTAGGAAGCGGGAATACGCTGCTACGCGCTACGGCGTAGCACACGTAGCGATCGCCGGCCGCGAATGGGTAAATGCATTCATCGGGCGTCCGCCTTATCTAGTGCGGTCAACCGGTTTCTTATTATCTAACTACAATTTCAAGGTTAACAGCTGCTGGTTGTTTACCTGGCGGAATTGGACGCTAAACGTCATTGCTATCTATACCTATTGTTAGTTTGCATGCAGCTATTTGAGTTGCTATGGGGTTAGTTATTTGTAAAGTTTCCTTGTTTTACCTCTCGTGCTAACGTAATTATGTCACCGGTGACACAATTTTTCTATCTAGTTGAACTACAAGCCTACACTCAAGCGGTTGATTACTTGTAAAATAAGCCCTATATCATTACTAGGTATATGTACACCGTGCGGTTGACAACACGTTAAATAAAGCCCTTCGTCATGTATATATACTGGTAAACTTTAATATGGATCGGGTGGTGAATCCATGGCTAGGTAGGAAATAGGTACTGATTACGTAGCTCGCCAGCGCCATCTAGCCATTGTTCTGTCGTAGGGTCAATTCTGTTGTTGAGAGTTGACCTACTTTTATTGCTGATGTCGTGTTTGGTATGTATGGATGAAAGTTTGATTGTCGATTATGAACGTGATGCGACAGGCTTTTCTAAGGCGGATTTTACTTTCAGGAAGCAAAATCCTTTTTCTGGGGAAAGAGAGGTATGTCACGATGCGAATCGTGATAGTAATTTGTAGCTAGGTTGAGTAGATATTAGTTCAGAACGCTGCCGATAGATGGCGTTCTTTTACTCAACATTATTTAATTTATGTAATTAAGTTTATTTAACTATGGGGTTTTGTTAATAAATATTAGTTGTGTTATTAGATTATTTTATTAATATTTAATTAATTATTTATCTTGGTATTATACCATAGATCAAGACTTAATAGAAGCCGGAAGAAATCTTTAATCTGTGGTTAACTCATTGTTAACAGTCGTTATTATCCTGAGTTCAAAATCAGTATAAAAGCTCCAATAGGGGTGATTTTGGTCTTTTCCTGTTTCTTTATCTCAGACCACACACACGCTTGTGTAATGTTTCATATTTAAATTTGTGCCCGAATTTGGTGAGTCTTGCAATTATATCTAATTAGTCCTAACCTCAAAAGTGTATTTGCTTTTCAGTTTTAAATTATAAATTTACTTTCCTGCAGTTTCTACGGCTGTGAGGAATCACATTTCCACATGTCTAATTTATATAGGGTTCCGTTGGTAACGGTTTTTATTTGAATTTTCCTTTGCTTAGTAATGTAATTTTTAAAGTCATGGCCGTTACCTAGTTAACTATTCCTTATTCCGTTTTTGTAAATCTCTGTGCGATAGTAGCCTGTGCCGGCCAGCACTGTAACATTATAAGCCGGGTTCGACTCCCGAAGGGTATTCACCGGACTGGCCTGGCACAGCTACAGGATTTGGGCAGTGTCTCAAAAGCTGGTTGGGAATTGCAGGGCACCTCCGTACGGCTTGAGAAGCCGGATTTTTTTACTACCTCGTCCGCTGGGACGAGGGCTGGCGAGGGCGACGTCCGCTGGGACAGGAGGCCGAGGCAGCCTCAGCAGTCGCGCCGGCGAGAGCAACACACCACCCTCACGAGCTCCGAACAGCCACCCTGAACAGGCCTGCCATCCTCGCAGTCTGCAGCCAGCAACGAGCCTCAGGGGAGTCCCGGCCACTCGTTTCCATTCAACCAACCAACGATTCACGACCCTATATATTTTCTACGATCAGTGCGGGTTCCGAAACTATTCTAATATAAACCTAGTCTTGAATACGTTTTTAATTTATTACCCAGCTTAGGGACCAGCCTGACACGGGACCGGCCCCGGCGCAGCGGACGCGCGCCCGCGCGCCGCACCGCCCGCCAGTCAGATGCACATCTCGACGCCAGACGCATGTCGCTTTGCTCCGCGCACTTATGCTTAACGCTTACGTATTATAACCGATAATATTACCTATCAGCTGCTTGTGCCAAACGCTGTTGTGTGCTTTGCATGAAATACATGGTGAAAGTGATTGGGTCGTTTTCTTCGGAATCATCGGGGTCGACTTCTTATCTTCTTATAATTTAGCTGTCGACTGCCGTAATAAGCGCCTGCTAGACATCACGACGTCACTCTCAACGGTGGCTACAGCAGCAACTTCAGCGGACACCGTGTTTTCAATCAAAACCCTCTACGGTGAGTCCAAGTACAATGACATCCTGAGAGATTACCCCGAAATAACAAGGCCTCCTGGTATCCACCGCGATATAAAACACAACACTGTGCATTATATAACAACAACGGAAGGACCGCCGATACACTGCACGCCGAGGAGGCTAGCACCAGATAAGCTAAAAATAGCCAAGCTGGAATTTGAGGCGATGCTCAAAAATGGAACAGCAAGGCCATCATCAAGCCCCTGGTCTTCACCACTTCACCTCGCTCCGAAAAAGGATAACGGCTGGAGACCCTGTGGAGACTACCGGCAGTTAAATGCGCGAACTGTCCCAGACCGATACCCACCTTTGCCCACCAGCTGGCCGGTTGTACGATCTTCTCCACCATAGATTTGGTAAAAGCGTACAATCAGATACCGGTGAACGCGGATGATATAGCAAAGACCGCCATAGCAACGCCGTTTGGACTATACGAGTTCCCCTATATGACTTTCGGCCTTAGGAACGCTGGGCAGACATTTCAGTGGTTCGTGGACGAGGTCACTAGGGGCATGGACTTCGTGTTCGCGTACTTAGACGACTTCCTCATCTTTTCCGAGAACGAAGAAGCTCACATAGAACATCTGAGGCAGCTGTTCAGTAAATTGAGGGACTACGGCATTGTCATAAACCCCTCAAAATGCGTCTTTGCTACATCAGAAGTAACGTTCCTAGGTTACCATATTTCTGCAGAAGGCACAAAACCCCTAGAGTCCAAGGTGGAAGCCATACAGTCATTTCCAGCACCGAAGAGCGTTAAGGAACTACGAAGATTCTTGGGCATGATCAATTTTTATCGCCGATTCATCCCTCAAGCAGCAGCGATCCAAGCTCCACTACACAACTTGCTGACTGGCTCGGTAAAAGGATCCCACCCCGTCGCAATAAAGGACGAGGCTCTGAAGGCTTTTAACGACTGCAAAAGAAGTCTCTGCGATGCAGCACTCCTAGCACACCCAGACAGTAACGCAGCACTGGCACTAGTAACAGATGCTTCAGACACGTCATTGGGGGCGGTGTTACAGCAGAAGAAAGGAGACGCATGGCAGCCGATCGCGTTTTACTCAAAGGAGCTGAGCCCCGCCCAACAAAAATATTCACCCTACGATCGGGAGCTGCTCGCAATCTACAGCGCAATAAAGTACTTTAGGCACATGCTGGAAGCACGAGTCTTCACGGTGTTTACTGATCACAAGGCATTGTGCTTTGCCTTTGCATCACACAAATCGAGCTGCTCACCAAGACAATTTCGCCACCTCGATCTAATCTCACAATTCACAACCGATATCCGACACATATCGGGCAAAAATAACGTTGTCGCCGATACATTGTTGAGGATAGAAGAATTGGAGAAACCAATCGACCTGGTACAGTTAGCAGAGGCACAAGGCAGAGATGCCGAGCTGAAACAGATTTTAGACGGTGACACAACCCAAACCATCAAATTGAAGAAGATGATGATACCTGGTTGCCATACCGAACTATACTGTGACAGCAGTACTTCCACCCTGAGACCCTACGTTACACCAGAACTTCGCCAGCAAGTCTTCAACAGCCTGCACTCGCTTAGTCACCCTGGAACCAAGGCAACAGCGAGACTCGTGGCTGAGCGGTTTGTTTGGCCGCACATGAACAGAGACTGTCGTAGATGGGCACGAGCGTGTACAGCCTGTCAGCGTGCTAAAATAACTAGACACGTTCAAGCGCCCTTGGGAACATACCAGCTACCTAAAGCCAGATTTGCGCATGTCCACATAGACATAATAGGACCCCTGCCACCGTCCCAAGGTTACCGTTACTGTCTAACAGCCATCGATTGATTCACACGCTGGCCAGAAGCAACTCCAATGATGGATATTACAGCCGAAACAGTGGCTAAAACCCTTCTGTCCTCCTGGATATCCCGATTTGGTTGTCCCGTGGACATAGTCACAGACCGAGGGAGACAGTTTGAATCAGCACTGTTCACTTTCTTGGCGAAAATAGCAGGATTCAAGCATAGATGTACTACAGCGTATCATCCTGCCTGTAACGGGATCATTGAAAGATTTCACAGGCAGTTGAAAGCAGCCATCGTCTGTCACGCGCAGGAAAACTGGACCGAATCCTTACCACTAGTTTTGCTAGGGATCAGGAGCGCGTTCAAAGAAGACCTGCAAACATCGTCCGCAGAGCTAGTGTACGGGGAAACGCTGAGACTGCCCGGAGAGTTCTTTCAGCCCTGCACTGTAACGACTACGGATGTCACCGACTTCACTGCCCGCTTGCGTAACATTACCCAGCAGCTGAACCCTGTGCCAACTTCAAGGCATGGATCTAAGAAAACATTCGTATTTAAAGACCTGAAGTCAGCCACTCACGTCTTTATAAGAGAAGATGCTGTACGTGGCGCATTAACGGCAGCATATACTGGGCCATACGCAGTAGTAGAACGTGGAGACAAAGTCTACAAAATTAAAATAAAGGGCAGAGAAACAACCGTATCAATCGATCGATTAAAACCGGCATATACGCTCGACGACAGCACAAATGACACCGGTAGCGAGTCGAGATTTAAGAATACTCACCCCCAGCAGACGACAGAGATGAGAAGAGACACGGCGAAAATGTATACCAGATCAGGCCGACAGGTGAAATTCCCTGATTATTATCGCCCGGAGACGGTCTCTGGAGGGGAGTGATGTGGTATTCCTACCAAGATAATAATAAATAAATATATATAATAATAACAGCATATTTACTTATATACATAATAGTATATAATAATCTATAAATAATAATTATTAATCAGTATATGTATGCATGAACATTTAATACCTATACTACACTGAACATAATTAAACATATAAATAAATATAATATATACTTTCACTATTAATACATAAATAAATACATACATAGAAACACAAAGACACTTACCAAAACTGCAGCCGTGTCGGAACCGGAGTGTCGGGACGTCGCGCCGAATGCCGTGGACAAGCCCGCGTGACGTCATACTAACGGGACCGGCCCCAGCGCAGCGGACGCGCGCCCGCGCGCCGCACCGCCCGCCAGTCAGATGCACATCTCGACGCCAGACGCATGTCGCTTTGCTCCGCGCACTTATGCTTAACGCTTACGTATTATAACCGATAATATTACCTATCAGCTGCTTGTGCCAAACGCTGTTGTGTGCTTTGCATGAAATACATGGTGAAAGTGATTGGGTCGTTTTCTTCGGACTACAACCTCAACGACCTAAACATGAAAATAAAATACTTACAAGTACATATTATTATAAGGCTACAAAATAAAAACATAATTAAAAACTAAACTAAATTTAAAAATGGCCTATCCGGCATTGTGCCGAAGACGCTGGCAGTATTTCCTCGCTGACTAGTAAGCCTAATTTTTTGTGCGAGGTAGCTGCCAGCCCCTTTTTTTACTTTTTAGTTAATTTTTCTTTTAAATAAAAACTTTTTAAATGTATTTTTTTAAATATTATTTAATTACCTTTTGGATACGTAACCCTACAAATGACATCGATGTAGGGCGTGTTAAGGTTGTGTAAAGTAACACGACATAGTAAGTAAACATCAGCAAAGAGTTTGCATTACTTCATGTATTGTCTATGTCCGTGGCTTGTCAACTATTATGTCTGTTATTATTGATTTGTATTTTTGACTGTCAATCTATAAAATGTTATCTCGATACAGCAATACAAAAGAAAACGAGTGTATAATTGTGTGGTGATGTTCAAGACCTTGTGAGGACTCAATCGTTTGTTGTTTATACAGTTATACTCTTGTAACACTTTAGAGTGTCCACTCCCCTTGTTATAGGTGAAACTTGTTAGTAAATTTTAAGTACAATTTTTGTCTGATAAAACAGTCACGTCTCAGTTGAAGAACGTGTTGTATCCTAGGCTAGGTCGTTAGTTGTATATGTATCGCCTTGCCATAGCCGAGTGAGGTCTCAAAATGTGTTCAAATATGAATAATCTTACCAACAAATATCAGTTCCATTCCGGTCCGATTTCATTCACATAACCGCTATTGCGCGGGCATTCTTTCTGTCGGAACGACACTCATTCCAATAAATTCACATATCCCACTTTTAACACTATCCATAAACCGGAATTACACGTACTATTAATAATATAATGTAATATAACAACTGTGTTTGGTTAGGAGCAAATATTTGACAATCAACAAAACGACGTTCCGTTGCATCGTTATGAAATCTTACTATAACAGAAGATGTCAGAACTTATTTGCATTAAAACAAATAACTACTAATAATCTCTAAGGATGTTAGACCAATTTTAAGTCAATCCGTAATTAAATTACCTTTAATTAATATTTTTACTTTGTTGTAAGTAATTAAGTAACATTTAAGCATTTGCGTCAAACGTTCGCACTAGTGGAACGGAACGCAAACCATAGATAAGTTTTGGTTCGACTCGTCGAATTGATTTTAGGATATCGATTTCTGTTGGAAATCTTCATTGTTTATTAGAAATAACTTACCAAAATGGTGTTATTGTTGTTTTAATTGGGTATTTCGCCTTAAGGGCTCTTTTCCAATAATGATTGTGTGATACGTCTTTATCAAGTTGCAACTCTGCCGAGATGCCGGGTTGCAAGCTTTAAAAAAAAAAAAGGAAGATTGACGATTCTACTCGGGTCGGAGGAGAGACCATTCTAGATCTTTCGCTATTGTCGCAGACATGATTGGATATTTTTGAAGGGATCCTTTGAGGTTCAGAAGTCGTCACGGGTGAGTTTTTCTTCAACGATTACACATTGCCTTGTCCAATGGTGCATTCAGCTAATTCGGGTTGTATAATTTCAGCGTAAAATTGCAAGATGGTGTTTTGAATACGCATTGATAGGCGTTGCCTCCATACTTTCTCCTATCGTGAATTGGTGAGTTCTATTGCTGCTATGAGCCAGTCTCGCCGCTAATTACTTAATACTGTTGTTTATTTACTAAAGTGAAATATATATTCTTCCAGTTTTCCGTTCACCTAAATGTGACGGTGGCGTTTGCCATGTGCCTTATGGCACTTCATAACCAAAAACCCAGTTAAACCTGGTAAGTTCTACCTGCTTTATATCAAGGAACCTCTGTTAGTGAAATTAGATAACCATTAAATAAAGAAATGAATTCCAAAATCACTAATTTAGGTAATTTCTGTATTTTCAGGGTTTTTATTTTTTATTGTAACTTGAACCTTGACCTAAGACCTCTGCGGGTGCTTTAGTCAAGGATTGATCACTCCAAATGGGGAGATACACCTAAGCTTGCTGTACGGGTGACCGTCCCGGTTACTTACTGGACTCCGTGTACCTGTGGAAGTGCACTCACCCTAAACTGTATGTAACTTCTACTTCTCTTATTCAGTGACTCACAGTGTTGAAGTAAAACAAAGACTTTAAGGCATAGAATATGTGAACTGTTCGCCGCTATCCGTGTAAAGTGACTTTGTAACTAAACTATTGTACCTCCGGGATGATACACTCTACGGTGGACCCCTCGGTGTGGTCGAGTGCTTATCTTTGGTGGTTCAAGTAAAACATTTAACCTGTAATAAATGAACTTCATTCTATCAATGGTTTGATCCCTATAAAACTTAATAATAGGCTTTTTGTTACTTTGCAAATATGCCCTCAAAAAGTTTATTCCTAAATTTAACCATATTTAAGTAAGATAAGTGCTAAAATAAGTTAAAACTATTTATTAAGGCATAACCTGGTCATATAGACTTAAATAGACTTTTGCCCTCCAAAAGTCTATTATAAAATTTACCTGTGGATTTTAATTTTAAAATTTATAATGGTATAGGAACGTTTTCGTCTATAAACGAATCCTTTTGGGTCACGCCTAGGGACCCATCCTGTGTTAAAACTGTAATAAACTATTCTGTAAACAAAAATTGTTTTCTTTTAAATATATCATTCGTTTGTCGGGGAATCGCCTGGCGCCCTCTTTAATAAGTATTGGTGATTCTCTGCTCCAAGGGTGGCCTTACCTAGCCCTGTTGTCGCTTGCTCACCCCTCACCTCACTAGCCAGGATCAAAATATTACACTCTTACTTCTGGTTTCCTGCTTAAATTCTGTAAGAACTGCGCTCTGTCAAACCCACCAGAACCAATAGGGCGGACTTTTTCCAAGAGACCTATCGAACTGCAATAAGTCGGTCAGAAAATTCATTGCTTAGGTATTACTGTAGAATGTGAATAACTTCAACCCGTACATTTCACATCTTTAGAAAAATACACGGCCGTCGACTATAGAACTGACGTCCCTATGTAGTTTCAATGCCGCGCGATACAAATACGGATGTCGGTTTGATATTTGACGGCCGTATACACTAGTGGCTCTGTTAGCTGTAGGCTGTAGACCTCGTGAGCCGTGAAAATAATATATATATTTGGATTTTCTAAAATGTGGCACGACGAAAAAATTCTATGTAATAATCGAAACTCCTCCAAAATTTCACGTAAATCGGTTGAGAAATGCAACCTGTACAGGAGAACAAGCGGACACACAACCGGACATACGAAAGCATTTTCGTCCAATATAAAACATATACCTTCGTTACATTCGGTCGATGAATGTATAGCACTGCTTTAGAAAAATACTTGGAAGTCTAATCTGGGGCGGCATGAATAGTATATACTGTTAACTGACATCCGTATATAGCTTCGAAGGTAGGCAACACATATATAGATGTCGGTTTGACCCATACTTTTCATTCTGTAAAATATTTGACGTCCGTATACATGAATCTATGGCAGTACTTTAGAAAAATATTCGGACGTCGAAAATGGGTCGGCATGAATAATATATACCGTCAACTGACGTCCGTATATAGTTTCAAAGCTGCGCGAAACATACACGGATGTCGGTTAGACTCATATTTTTCATACTGTACGATATTTGGCGTCCGTATACGAGAATGTATAGCACTACTTTTCGAGAAGTAGGGCACATCGGAAAGTCATCTCGCTCGTATTTTGAGTAGCCCCAGTGGAAAAGCACTTTCATCTCACAGTCCTTATAAAAGACCACAGCTATAATAACACCGCTACTTGCTTTGTAGGTATGTGGTGTTGTGTTCCTGATGGTGAGTAAGGTGACCAGATCACCAGAGGATGCGTTGTGTTGAGAGTAAGGGACCGGCATTAATCTTTAGCTGTCAACACAACGAGTACTCAAATTAATAAAGGGTCGGCAACGCGTTTGTTCTTCTTCTGGAATCACAGGCGTCCATAGGCTACGGTGTCTGCTTACCATCAGGCAGACGGTATGCTTGTTTGCCACCGCCGTAGTATTTAAAAAAAAACACTGGAAAAATAATGGGACGTCAAATATGATACGGCATGAATAGTATATACCGTCAACTGACGTCCGTATATAGCTTCAAAGCTGCACGAAACATATACGGATGTCGGTTTGCCCCACACTTACTTTTCGTACTGTACGATATTTGACGTCCGTATATGAGAATGTATAGCACTACTTTTCGAGAAGTAGGGCACATCGGAAAGTCATCTCGCTCGTATTTTGAGTAGCCCAACTGGGGAAGTAGTTTCACCTCACAGTCCTTACAAAAGACCACAGCCATAATAACACCACTACTTGCTTTTTAGGTATGTGGTGTTGTGTCCCTGGTGATGAGTAAGGTAACCAGATCTCCAGAGGATGCGTTGTGTTGAGAGTAAGGGACCGGCATTAGTCTTTAGCTGTCAACACAACGAGTACTCAAATTAATAAAAGGTCGGCAACGCGCTTGTTCTTCTGCAATCACAGGCGTCCATAGGCTACGGTATCTGCTTACCATCAGGCAGAAGGTATGCTTGTTTGCCACCGTCGTAGTATTTAAAAAAGGTTGTACACTGTTTTATAGACAACATTTTTAAAGAATTTCGTTTCACAGAAAATGTTTCTCATATTATCATTTCACAGAATAATCATTACGCCGAACACTTACTTTGTAGAAACTCAAATCAATGATTTTTGATATCAATATTTTTTAATATTTCGATATTCATATCATAGAACTACAAATGAAATATTAATTTTTCTTATATTATTTAGTTTACGTAAACATTATTACCAAGACAATAGTTTTATAGAATTTTGTTTCTCATAAAATAAATCTCATATTATCATTTCATAGAATAATCAGTTCGCAAAATAATCACTTTGAAATTTTTTTTATCGTAGATTTTTATTACAAAGAAAATGTCATGTTTCTATATTCATTACGATATAATTACAAATCATATATTCTTTGACCTTATGTTATTTAGTTAATATAAAACTTATTACTCAGAAAAACATGTTATTGAGTTGCAGTTTCTAAACATTCCAATTCATACCTTTGACAAAATGCATACCCTCCTATAAAATTACAACACTGCGTTCACAACAACAATGCGGTTAAAAATTCTAGTAAAACTGAACTGTCTTCATCTTCTAACCTGCCCGCCTTAGAGTCGATTTTGCCCTAACAGGTCTTTCTGGGCTTTTATAAAAAAATAACCTCGAAGATTAAGACGGGAGCTTCGCTTCGCTTCAGCTCCCGTGTTAATCTTCTAACCTATCCGCCTTAGAGTCGATTTTGCCTTAACAGGTCTTTCTGGGCTTTTATAAAAAAATAACCTCGAAGATTAAGACGGGAGCTTCGCTTCGCTTCAGCTCCCGTCTTATTAACAATGTTCGTTAAAACAGACTTCTACTGTTTAGTAAGTTTATTATTATTATACTGCATGGAGAAGCAGAATAGGGTAACGCACCTATAATAACATTTTTAGCACCTAGCTTTGACAGGGAGTCGAACCCAGCCTTTACATCAGAGTACCTAATATTCGACCCGTCACCTAACAATAATACAATTGTGGTCTGTTCATTTATATAAGTATTTTTAATATTATCTATGATTTTTAGGAACGAGGCATCTGGCATACAATTATTTAGTACACAGCTGTTTGGAATATTATGACATAAAAATTTTCCCAGGCCTCGTCCTATCCTATCCGAGAAAACTAGAGTTCTGCTTACATTATTACAGACTGGAGTTATTTTGTCCACTGACACCGACAGGCCACTGTCCGACACAGATGAGCAAACAGCATCTTCGGGCAAGGGTTGACCTTGCCGGAGCACGCACTCACACAATGACTGCTTGGTAAGCAGTGCTTCCAAACATTCCTCGTTGTGATGGCACAGCTCCAGCAGTTCATCCGCTGCCAGAATATGTTCACTGATTTGCTTTTGAGATATTAAATATTTACTTGTTAAATCTTTCAAAGAATTTTCTAATCTGTTCAGCTCGGCATGTAGTTTGTTTGTGTCAGTTTCATAAATATTTCTACTGTAGCATAATTGCTCTTGACAAGAATTTAATTCTTTTAATACAGAAAGATGATCTTTCCTTAATTGAGTTATTTTGTGAATATTAATATACTGTCTATACAGTCGTTTTGATTTCCTAATGAATCTATTTATCTTTACACACTTTTTGTATTTATTATGACTCTGAAAATTTATTGGTTTACCATTGAAAGAGTCCTCCGTCAAATCAATTATACTAGAAGGTCCAAATTTGCTGTGATGCACTGCATAGGTGTTAGGTGTCACAAGTTCTTCAAAGAGCCGCTGAGTGTTGTTGAGTCGCTGGCATTCTGCTTCCTCTTGCAATTGCCGGACCACCTTGTGGGCATCGGAGAGTTCATACTCCAGGTCAACCACACGTTGTAGTGTCCGCTCATGGATGTCACAGCACTCTTGAAGACTGTTCAATTTGTCCAGCAGATGGTCACGCTGTAACACAGTATCTGTATGCACGGCATCCAGGTTGGCTAGCTCACGTTTGAGTTCTGTATTTTTATGAATAATCTGCTTGACCTCCTCTTTGCTTTCATCGCGTTCCCGTAGTAGCTGGTCACACAAAGTCTTAGATTGCTTTAGTTCCTTGAGCGTTGCATTGAGTTTTTGCTCCAAATCACGTACTGTGGCCTTGCGTGTCACAATTGAGCTAGACATGTTGGGCTAGCTTGACACACAGCTCTCCACAGCACCTGAAATGTGACGGCAACGCGACTGAACACCAAGCAGAGAAAGCACAGTAGAGAGATAGCAGGACAGAATAGACATTAAGTGTGCAAGTAGAATATAGATATGAATATAGTAGGTAAAATTGAATCGTGAAAAGATTTATGGTAAGACTATTTAACAGAGTGGAATACTATAGTTACAAAAGTTAATGATCAACTGACCGAGTGCAATGTTATTTTCGAGTGAGGTTATGCGTATAATTATTCATTTATTACGGGAATTATTCAAGTAACTATTATTTAAATACAACCAAAGTATGACTACGATTATTTTATAATTATATGGACACAAATACTCCCCAGGTTTATCGTTGAAGTTTCAAACGATGATCCGTTACATTGACGTTTTCCGGTACTATGTTAAGAGTTCCTCTTTTGCACTTGCACTGTCTCTTGCCATTGATCTATACAATTAATACTATACTGGCACTAATTCACGCTTTTTACACATAAATACACTACTAATTATGGTCATTTAATAATTAATTTGATTATTTAATCAGCTGTGTGAAATTTGACGTCTGTGCTTGGCGGTGTTGCCAGCACTACCTTACCTACACTTTTCATTACGATTCGGGTACAGAGTGCTCACTGGTTAAAGAAAGCGTGGCTTCTAGATTTAGTGGAAAGCGTGAGCACAATGTTGTTAGTTTGAAGGGCATCAGTCAATCAAGTGTCTTAAGTACCGAGCAGATTCTGTGTGTTGTAGAAATTGACAATAATTTAATCGAAATTTTATTGCACGTTTTGCCTGACGTTTGTTTACGTAGTTACATTATGATAGATTTAGATTTTAGATTTTAGATTTTAGATTTATTTATTTCATAATATAACAATACAATATAAATTATCCTAAGTCAATTTATACGACTTTATATTATGATCGTCAAAAAAATTATGAAATGTCAAAAATGATAATAATAATAATAACATTAAATTATAAAACAATTATCAAAATTATTTAAATAATGATCATACTACTAAAATCACATCAATTATAACAATAAAAATCCGCGTCAATAATATAATGTCGAAAACTTAAATAATCATCAGTCACAATATATTAAAATTAAAATCAAACAAAACTATAATTTAAAAATTCAATGTCAAACAAATTTCATTTCCATGAAGTCATTTACAGAATAAAAAGAATTTTCCAATAAAAAGATTCTAAGTTGGCGTTTAAATGCTTCGTCAGATGTTTCATTTTTTAATTTGGTGGGTAGATGTTCGTAATACGTTGGTCCTATAACGCGTGGGTTTTTTTCCGAAAGTGCCATGCGACGCGGCACTGTTCTGAGTCTACCTGTGGATCGAATTACTTTTCCCGTTACCTCCACGCGTTTGAAAATCTGTATATTATTTCTCACGTAAATTAGTACCTCAAATAGGTAAAGGGAGTAGTGCGTCATTATATTATGAATTTTGAAAAGGTCTTTACAAGAGTGTCTTTGTTTCACTCCGGCCAATAACCGAAGTGCGCGGTTTTGGAGTATAAATACTCGCTTAGCATCTGTAGAATTCCCCCATAGAACCGTAGCATAAGACATTAAAGAATGAAAATGGGAAAAATACACTGATCTTAATGACGAATTAGACACTAATGGCTTTAATTTTTTTAAGGCAAATACAGCACTACTAAGTCTATTGCACAGACGGTCAACATGGCACTTCCAGTTGAGGCACGAGTCCAGTGTGAAGCCGAGAAATTTAGACTCATTGGATAATGGCATCGGGCTATTGGAAATACATGGAGGCAGTGTAGTATTTCGGCCTGAAAATACCATGACATTTGATTTTGACAAGTTCAGTAGGAGGCCATTCGACGAGAACCATTTATGCAGCTGTCTACATGCCGCATGGATTTTTTCAGACAGCTGGTCATATGTTTTTGCGCTCACTATGACTGTTGTATCATCTTCAAACAGCACAGATAGACCGCTAGTTACTGCCGATGGTAAATCGTTTATAAATAATAAAAATAACGAATTTCCAACCGCTGACCCCTGTGGAATACCTAATTTCACAAAACCAGCACTGGATGTATGGGCTTTGCCGTTTGTGGACATTTTCACAACCTGTTTACGGTTGGATAAAAAAGATTTGAACAATTTGTGGGCCGAATCATGTATGCCATATTGGCTCAGCTTCGACAGCAATAACTTGTGACAAATCACGTCGAAAGCCTTAGACAGGTCGCACATAATACCTGCCACCTTGTACTTGTCATCAATACCCGTTACAATGCAATCAATGATCTTGTGCGCTGCCGTAACTGTCGACTTTTTCTGTCTATAGGCGTATTGGTTGTTAGTAAGCAAGTCGTTTGATTCTAAGTGGGTCATTAGGCAAGATGATAAAATGGACTCCACTAGTTTTGATATAGTAGGTACAATGGTGATGGGTCTGTAATTGTTCAAATCTTCTCTATCCCCTTTACCTTTAAATACCGGACATACTCTAGTGGTTTTTAAAACGTCAGGATATATACCATTTTTGAACATATTATTAATTAAAATTATTAAAATGTCAGATATAATTGGCCAAATACTCAATATTATATTCAATGATATGTCAAATGCATCTACAGTTGTTCTGGTCTTTAACATGGATTTTATCGTTCTATCCATAAGCTCACGTGTAATAAAAGGTAGCGTGAACTTGGGAACATCAGAGTCGCCCAGGTGCCTACAAACGTACTGTCCGGATAATAATTCATCACTCTGTATTACATATTTTGAGGCGATACTTAGGAAATGGGAATTAAATGCATTGGGGACCTCTTCATAAGGTAAGTACGCATTTGTATCTTGGTCTTTTAAGAGGATATTTTGACTTTTCGCATTTGAGCCTATCTCGTCATTTATGACCTTCCAAAGTTCTTTTGAAGGATTTTTACTCTCTGCGAGTTTCAACTCAACGTATTTTCGACGAGCTCGAAGTGTCTCGGACTTAATTAGTTGAGAGTAGTGCTCAATGCAGTCAGTTAATATCTGGTTGTTAGGATATTGGCGTCGTATCTCATGGAGGTCCCTATGCTTTTGCATGTATTCAAACAGTTCGTCTGTGGCCCACGGGACTGTTGGTTTCTTTTTTAAACGTATCTGTTTAATAGGAAAATATAAATCTATATAATGTGTCAATATATTAAATAATTTATCAAACTTGTAGCCAATGTCAATACTGTCGTCATAAATAAAATTAAAGTTATAATTGGAAATGTCAGAAAACAAAAAACGCTGAAATAAACTTTGTTGTATTTAAACAGAGAGTCTAAATACGAAGTTTTACATTTCTCACTTCAAATAAGACTTGCTCCGCATACGAACTTGTGAACCCCTTTTCACCCCTTTGGGGAGCAATTTCAAAAAACGCTGAAATAAATTTTGTTGTATTTAAACAGAGAGTCTATCTATGAAGTTTCAAATCTCTTACTTCAAAAAAGATTTGCTCACCGTACAAACTTGGAACCCCCTTTTCATCCCTTTAGAGAAGCAATTTCAAAAAACGCTGAAATGCGTTTTGTTGTATTTAAACACAGAGTCTGTATACGAAGTTTTAAGTCTCTCACTTCAAAACAGATTTGCTCCCCATATAAACTTTGTACCCCTATTTTACCCTCTTAGGGTAAGAATTTAGCAAAACGCTGAAAACACTTTTTTTTGATTTAAATTTGTAACCTTTTTACGATTTTTTAAGTCTTCAGCTCAAAAAAAAATTTTTCTCCAATACAAACTTTGCACCCCTATTTGATCCCTTTAGGGGTAGAATTTCCAAAAATCTCGTCTTATCCCTTGCATACGTTATAAAAGTAAGCTCTGGACCAAATTTGAAGTTTCTAGTTTCAGTAGTTTCGGCTGTGCGTTGATGGTAGATCACCCCTTCTTCTTTTATATATATAGATAGATTAGACTTGTGAAAAGTATATTCTCTTTCATGATCGAAAACTATGTCATGACAGTATAATATTGTGTATTCCCGATGAAAATAAGTTTACCTATAAGTATTGAGGTTATGTGTAAATCTCTAACAACTTTTTGTCGTTGCTTACAGAGTGAAGAGCCATCTTGCACTGCTGTTAAGTGCTATTGGAGGAAATTCACTGTTGCTAAAATTGAATCTTCAATTAAAATATTACATATTATCTAAAGACATCACAAATAAAACTTAATACCACAAACGAAGTATTCCCTCTCTGTCTCACTTATGTGTGTTATGTACCATGTACCTATGCTTTACATAACTTTTCCACCTAGGTATATCACTAGTAATATCGTAAGTTCAATATATTGTAATAGAATAAAACCTCTAGGCATAAGATCACTTGTGTAACTTCAGCGTTCCAGCGACCGAGCCCAGCCAGACGCTACCTTGCATTTTCTGAACGATAAGCGACCCACCGCGGCGACATCCGCCCGGCCAGGCTCGACTGTGAGAGCGCCGATTCTATTTTTTAGTCCTAACATATTATTCGGTCAAGTAACATGTATTGAAGAACTTAATTAAATGTAGTTAAAAAGGACTCCTACATTTTTTTATTTAAATACACTACCGCAAGTGTATAACTGGCGCAGTCGGTAGTTTTCACTGAGCTGGACAACAGAAAATCGTGTTCAGTGTCCGTTTTAACGGTTTATGGTGCGAACTATTTTCCCGAAAGTGAACTTTTGTTATTTTTGTGGAAGCTGTGACGCCCTGGGGGACACAATTCGCCTTCGTGGGACTAATTACAATGATTGGTTTGCTGATAATACTGTGAGTACTCTTAGACAAATAAGATCAGTTCATAACTTATCCTATCCTTCTTTCCAATAATATCTTATTATTAAGTGAAGTGAAAAGTGAAGTGAACATTTGACTTTTAGATTTTAAATCGTCAATAAAATAAATATTATATTTTTGTTTATTGTTAAATTTCAAAACCATGGCACAGCAACAATTACAACTTTTTGATTTAGCGCTAAAAGTAGTGCCAGAATATGACGGTAATGTAAATTCATTGTACAGATTTATAAATGCTGTCAGTAACGTGGTAACGCAATATTATGATGCAGATAATGAAAATAATTTTCAAAATGTTATTATTATCAATGGCATAATCGGAAAATTGCGCGGAAAAGCTCTCAACTTGATTGATGTAAATTCCGCCAATACCTGGCCAAGAATTAAATCAGTTTTAATTGAAAATTTCTCCGACCAAAGGGACGAAAATTCCCTTAATCGCGACCTAGTAAATTTATACCAAGGCAATGAGAGCCCGCAGCAATTTTACGACAGATGCGTCAACCTGTTGACGACTGTAATAAATTATATTAATATACACAATGAAGACGAGAACCTTATTTCTTGCAAACGTGAATTTTTCACAGCTCAAGCCTTGAAAACGTTTTTGGCAGGCTTAAAAGAGCCCCTTGGCTCTACGATTCGCGCCATGCGACCCGAATCTCTTCCGGTAGCCCTTCAATATATTAAAGAAGAAGCTAATATAATGTACTTACAAAAACGTAACCAGCCGCAAAATCCGTCAAATCAAAATTATGGATTTAACCACCCGAGATTTCCTCCAACCCAGTTTCAACAAAGAAATAATTTTATGACCTTGAATGAAAACCGCCAATCAGGAAATAGAAACAATGCACAAAACTTTCAGACGCCAAGGCCAAATAACATTAACCAAATACAAGGCCAGCCAAACGGAACTAACTACTTTTATCAAGATCCAAATACAATTTCAAGACCAAGGCCTACCCCTATGAGCGGAATTTCGTATTCCAACGCGCCTAGGAATAATAATAATGCTACCCGTATGAGCGGGATTTCAAATCAGAACGCGTCTAAAAATAACGCCCCAAGGTTCATTTCGAACCCAAATTTCCGCCCACAACAGCCTAGTCCAAGGCAACCAAATTATTTCCAAAATGTAGGGCACTATCCTGATTTCGTTTTTGAAGAAATGAACTTGCACGAAATCGATAATACCGATTTATCTGGTCAGAATAACTCTAACGACTACCAACCACAACCTATCCCAACCACATACGAACAAACCTACGAATGCGATGCGTGGCCAGAAAATAATCAACAAGACCTACATGAGATCCCCAACGACCAAAATTTTCACCAGGCTACAGACTCAATCGACGAAACGTAATACAAGTTAATGTTCATTCTAAAAGACAGCTTCCTTACATCCAAATAAACAACCCCCCGCTCAACCTACTAATCGACACAGGTTCTAATCAATCATTCCTCTCTCCCGAAGCAGTTAAAAACTACTACCCAAATTTTAAAATGAACCACGAACCTTTCTCAGTTACTAATGTACATTGCACAACCGATCACAAATATACCATCAATCTGCCGCTATTCAGCGAATTCAATTCAGATACGGTTCACAAGTTTCACATTTATAAATTTCATAACGTTTTCGACGGTCTAATCGGGTTAGATCTATTGGAAACACTGAAAGCATGTGTCGACCTTTCAAAGAAGGAACTTCTTACCGAGCATGCAACAAATAAAATCCATATGATGGAAACCGGCGTTCGTAATTTATTTGAAGCCGTTGTCAAAGCCAAAAGCACTAATATTTTCAAAGTTCCCGTGAGCACAAAAGATGGAGATATATTTTTACCTGAGACGACCTTCAACCAGTGTAGCATGCCAGCATTAATAACACGATCAGAGAAAAGCTATGCCTACATCGAAATTAACAACCCAACCTGTAACGACGCTATCGTCAGCCTAACTGACCCTCTTACCTCTCAACCAATGAAGAAAAACTTTGAATGTCACAGCATAGAAACTCCTCTTCCAAAATCTACAAATATTGAAGATCATCTTAGAACCGACCACATGAATCCTGAAGAAAGACAAAAACTCATAAAATTATGCCAAGAATACAGTGACGTGTTTTACAATGAAGATTGTCCGCTGACATTTACTAATACGGTAAAACACAAGATTCGAACTACTGATGAAATTCCAGTATATACAAAGTCGTACAGATACCCACATATCCATAAAGAAGAAGTTAAATCCCAAATCGACAAAATGCTTCAACAAAAAATAATACAACCCTCTGAGTCACCATGGTCCTCTCCCATATGGATAGTTTCAAAAAAGAAAGACGCAACAGGGAAACAAAAGTGGCGTCTCGTTGTTGACTACCGAAAATTAAATAAAAAAACCATCAGCGACCGATATCCCATTCCGAATATCTCAGACATCCTAGACAAATTAGGCCGTTGTCAATATTTTACAACACTCGATTTGGCTAGCGGTTTTCACCAAATCGAAATGGATCCGAACGACATTCAAAAAACAGCATTCACAGTGAACAATGGACACTACGAGTACTGTCGTATGCCATTTGGACTGAAAAACGCTCCTTCAACCTTTCAAAGAGCCATGGAAAACGTTCTTCGCGGCCTCATCAACGAAATATGTGTAGTATACATGGATGACATCATAATTTTCTCGACGTCTCTTCAAGAACATATCGCGAACATCGAAAAGGTCTTCCAACGTCTTAGAGAAGCAAACTTCAAAATTCAGCTTAACAAGTCCGAATTCATGAAACGAGATACCGCTTATTTGGGACACATTGTCACCCCTGACGGTATTAAACCCAACCCAGATAAAGTTTACGCCATTAAAAATTTCCTGATTCCCAAAACAACTAAGGAAATAAAATGTTTTCTAGGTCTCCTCGGCTATTACCGTAAATTTATTCCCAATTTTTCCAAATTAACTAAACCCTTCACATCGTGCCTCAAAAAAGGCGCCCCAAAAATTGATATAAAAAACCCAAAATACATTAACACGTTTAAAATTTGCCAAGAAATTCTAATGAATGATCCGATACTTAGCTACCCCGATTTTGAAAAAGACTTTATTATCACTACGGATTCTTCCAAATACGCAATTGGTGCCGTGCTGTCTCAAGGGCCTATTGGTTCAGATAAACCGATAGCATATGCGTCCAGGACGCTAAATGACAGCGAAGTAAATTACAGTGTTACCGAGAAAGAACTGCTTGCCATAATTTATGCGACTAAATACTTTCGACCATACATATATGGCCGAAGGTTCAAAATTGTAACCGATCACAAACCCCTTGAATGGCTTATGTCACTAAAAGAGCCTAACTCTCGCCTGGTTAGATGGAGGCTCAAACTAGAAGAATTTGAATATGACGTTATCTACAAGAAAGGAAAAGCAAACACAAATGCAGATGCGCTGTCCAGAGTTATAATAAATAACAACGAGACAGAATCACTCACATTTACCGACCCAGAAGCCCGCTATTCCCCTATACCTCCTGATGATGATACCTCGTCACTCTACAACAACGCTTCCGAAACACCCGAAGAAGAAAATCTGGACTCAGGCACACAACAATGTGAAACCATCCACACTAACCAAGAACAACCCATTTTCGAAATTCCAATAGTGGAAAAACCAATCAATAGTCAAAAGAATCAAGTGTTTATTAAGGTTGTGCTACATACTCCCTCTAGGACAAGTACCAAAGAAATTTTTCCAGGGAAAACTCGAACAATGGCTCAGATTGGCTTAAACAATTTTCAAGCGGAAGTAACTGACTTCTTCAAAAACTTTATTCGACCAGGCATCCGATACGGTATTTGGCTTTCAGATTTTAGCTACTTACCTCTCCTTACTAAGACGTTGCAGAAAAAATTTAAACACTCAGCATACGACCTTATATTCTGCAAAGAAAATTTATATGATGTTACGGACGCAGATGAACAATACCGCCTGGCGAAGGCACATCATGAAGGCAAATCAAATCACAGAGGAATTCAGGAAACCGAAAAGCAAATAAAACGAAATTACTATTGGCCTAATATGACAACAGTCGTTACAGAAGTTATTAATAACTGCCCAACCTGTCAAATTAATAAATACGAGAGACACCCGAATAAACAAGAACTCCAGATAACCCCAGTGCCTACAAAACCATTCGAAATCGTTCACATGGATACATTCCAAATAAAGGGTCAAAAATTTCTCACGATAATAGACACATTTTCGAAATACGCTCAGGCATATCCCTTAGAGAGTGTGACAGGAATTAGCGTCATTAATTCACTCACTATCTGGATGACACATCACAACTTACCTATCAACATCACGGTCGATCAAGGCACAGAGTTTAAAAACCTTCCCCTGAAAGAATATGCCGCTCTGCATAAAATTAATCTGCATTTTACCAGTGTCAACAACCCTCAGTCTAATGGAGCAATCGAAAGATTCCACTCAACCATCACGGAGCACATTCGCTTACTCCAGGAAAAACATAAACAATCGACGATCACAGAATTAATGCTTTTTGCCGTATTAGCGTATAATAGCTCGATTCATTCAGCCACAGATAAAAAACCGTTCGAAATCATAAATGGTCATTTGGATAACAGAGACCCCTTCGACCTTAATTTAGAAAAGCAGTGCATACAAAATTACATTAATAGACATAAAGAAATATCAACCGAACTATATGCAAAAATTAATGAACGTCTTAATTCTAGACAAACAACCACTATTAATAAGCGTAACGAAAAATTAGAAACCCCTTTAGAATACCAAGCAGGACATGCATTTTATTCCACAAACCCCCTTGCTGCTCGACATAAAGAACAACCGCGTTACGTAACAAGGAATGTCAGTAGAAACGACAGACTAAAAGTCACCGATGTCAAAGAAAACGACATTAATAAACGAAATATACGCAGACCTCTTAAAATGCAACACTCATTGTTACAGAACGATGGCGGCCAACCTGGCTCAAGCCAACGAAGCAATCCTGGCACCAATAGGAAATAACCCCGGAATATTACCGTTCAAATTGGGTCCAGCCAAATTCCGACAATCCGACCATGTGTTCCTGCACCTTATCGATCTTGAACCTATGAAAGATAACATAAAAACAGTTGAAAACCAAATTGCCACCATGGACACATTAGTCAAAGACCTAAATAATGAGTTCAAACTGAAATTTCTGACTCTTCATAATTATATAACCGAGAAATATCATACTATTATGGAGAAATACAATTCTTTAAGTAAAAACCGATTGAAGAGAGGCCTTATTGACGGATTGGGAACTATAATTCACAGCATCACAGGCAACCTGGATCAAGACGATGCAAGACGATACGACCACGCAATAAATACCTTGCAGAAAAATCAAAATGAAATCATTCACCACACAAACAAAGCAATAATGTTAAATAAAATATTTTTAGAAAATTACAATGCTACACTATCAGCTATTGTATTCAATCAAGACCAACTTAACTCTAAAATTTCTGAAATTATAAGACAAGTAAATATATCAGAGAAGGAATTCATTGGCTTCGTGAAACTAGACAGCGCATACAAGTTATTAGAAATTAACGTACAAACCTTATTCGATACCTTGTCAGACTTTGAAACCGCCGCGTCTCTCTCTACTAAGCATATAGCCTACCGGAATTTGATATCGTTTTCAATTCTTGAACACTTTATTTCCATTCTTCGGAAATATTACAGTCCTGAGCAGCTGATAACTTCCGACGTGTCTGAAACACGCATGTTTTATAATTTCTTAGATGTAAGTTCTTATTTTAGCGACAATAGGTTAGTATTTGTAGTTAAGATACCAATATTCTTTAAAAGCATTTTTACTTACTACAATTTGTTCCCGATCCCCACATCCAATAACACCATCATTATTCCTAATAAACCCTACCTAGTTATGAACGAAAATGAGTACCAGTATATCGAAAATGAATGTAATAAAGTCGGAAATACTTACTTCTGCCAAGAGGAAGCATCGATACAAGATCCAAAGCGAAACCCTGATTGCGTATACACATTGATCAGAACCCAGCAGTTGTCACCGCAATGTCAATATCACCAAATCAAAATAGACCACGACATATTTGAACAAATAAACGACGAATATTACATCTTAATCAGTCCCCAGTCTACAAGACTCCACATACAATGCACCCACGACGAATACCTAAAAATAAACGGCGCACATTTACTGAAGCTTCCTGAAAATTGCAGCGCAGCTACCGAAAAGGTCACTTTTACGAACATCCACAATCGCATTTATGGGACACCTGTTAAGCTCTTTACCTTTAACATATACGAAACAAACGTCTCAAACAGACTTCATCCTCTGAAACTTGAAAACGTGAACCTGAAAGAACTTCATAAAACAGTTGGACTCATCGAACGAGAACAACAACCCATCCGGCTGGAGAATATAACTCACCAAGAGCACATATATTGGACTACACCGCTCTACATCATAGTATTTCTGGTCGTAACCTACCTTATATATATCAAAGCAAAGAAATTAAACCAAACAACAGACACAGAGACTGGCGCCGCCACAACTGCAACTGAAATGGAACCGCCGATACAAATAGAAAACCTTCCTCGGTCCTTCTTGAGCTAATCTAAAGAAAGACCTCAGTTTGGATGGGGAGGTGTTATGTACCATGTACCTATGCTTTACATAACTTTTCCACCTAGGTATATCACTAGTAATATCGTAAGTTCAATATATTGTAATAGAATAAAACCTCTAGGCATAAGATCACTTGTGTAACTTCAGCGTTCCAGCGACCGAGCCCAGCCAGACGCTACCTTGCATTTTCTGAACGATAAGCGACCCACCGCGGCGACATCCGCCCGGCCAGGCTCGACTGTGAGAGCGCCGATTCTATTTTTTAGTCCTAACATATTATTCGGTCAAGTAACATGTATTGAAGAACTTAATTAAATGTAGTTAAAAAGGACTCCTACATTTTTTTATTTAAATACACTACCGCAAGTGTATAACTTGTGCAAACTTGCAAGTGCGACAGAGAGGGAAAACTTTGTTTGCTGTTCGCGGTAGCACGCACCCCTGCAACAACAATTGATACTTAATTATAAAAGTGTCCTGCAAGATTTTGTTACTCAATGTAAAAGGATAAAAATAAGCTCATGCCAGCTACTTAAATATGAAGTAGATTATACAGAAAGTAACATGCTTTCTTTGCATTATTTAATTTGTAAGTTTAATAAAGGATTATTACACATATTGGAACATCTTAACTCACATCACTGATGACTGTTTTGTGATATTAACATTAAAAATGTAGAGAAGGAGACTAGGGATCAGTGCAAAACAGGATTGTAGTATGAGCTACGGTACAGAAGGATTACTGCCTCAAAATGTTATGAAGTGAGTAGGTCAATCACTCCGCCAACAACAGCCATGAGAAGAGGACAAGTTTTAGAAGAAAATGTAAGCAAAGCAGTAGAGAATAAACTAGGCCACAAAATTGAAAAATATGGTCTTTTAATTTCAGAAGTGATTCTTATGATCGCGGGCTCACCAGATAGCAAATACACACAATGTATTTTGGTTGAAATCAAATGCCCAACAAGTGTAAAAGCTTCTAAAAATTATGTTAAAGATGGTGCTATAACCATTAATAAAGACTACATTAAGGTTAGCTGGAAGAAATCGCTTAAAAGGATAAGCTCACCTTTGTACATGTCAACTGTCCTTGTAATGTATGTTTTATTATTCCTCAGGTACTATAAAGAATGTTTACATACATATAATAATGATGAGTACCTACTTTGTTTCATTTGAACCTTTGTTCTGATAAAAAGTAGTGTGCGATTTTTGTGTGTGCCAATGCCAGCATAGCATGATAAAATTAACCATAACTTTCTTTAAACTTCAATAATATGTAGAATAGCCTATTACACTTGCTTAGGTTCTACAATAGAGTACTCATATAGGTAAGAAAGTAATATTACAAATAATATTATAAATATAGTATTACATTTATACTTATTAACTAGTAAATCGCATTCATCCATCTATTCATGGTTAACACATTAGCTGCCTGCCTGCCGAAATTGTATGGATGTGAACCCACATATGAGTTGCCGGCAGTGAATTAAACCAGTGAACCAATAGTCAAAATTAGTTATGGAGATAGTTTGAATCCTGGGCAATAGCTTATGCTAGTTTTATCTTGTAAACATTATTTAAGGGGGTGAAATAGGGGCAGTTTATATTCAAATTCTATAATTGAGTTTCATGTGCACATAGAGAAAGCATGTTTATCATAATTTTGTTCTAATATTCAGGTGGATGTAATAAAACACATATGGGTATTATTATAGTTGCTAGAAAAAACTATCAAACCACCATAGAATGTTGTCCTTGGGGAAAACCACCATGAGTGATATGGGATATAAGGCTAGACTACTAGTTTTTGCAAAAGCGACTGCCATACTTGTATCTGCACTTTGAAACTAGAAGAGTCACAAGTCACAAGCACATTGCAGACTGTAATATTGATTTGTTGTGTCAACAGCTAGGCAAATTCAGTTTCCTCACTCAACAGAGCACATCTTTGGGACATGCAGAGCTAGTAATGCGAAACATGTTTGCCAATAACTAAATATTTAACCTGTTTTGATATAAGTATATTTGGTATTGGTTTGCAACTGCCAGCCTAAGAAAGTGTTTGCCTAGAAGTTATCTAATTTGCCTAGAATGTGCATTTATAAAATAAAACACAAACTATAAATATTGCATTTTTATTATATTACCCTGGTAATTAAATAAAAGCACATGCTCTTAAAACAACTTTGTTGACATATTTTAAGGTAGTTTTATCTCACGAGCGCGGATGGTGGTTTTATGTTGAGCTATACATGCCCACTGTCTATGTGTGCGGCAGCGTAGGTACATGGATTATAACCGGTGAGGCTTCAAAAACGCGAATTCTCTCAATCTCATTATCACACGTTCCATGTCAAGCTCACGGTGACTTTGGTTTGAATCACCTCCATTTTGGCCGCTGTTTGCTTTGATGAACCACTTGAGGCCGAAGAAGTTTCACGTGTCTGTGTGTTAGATTTTTTGTAGGTAATAACTTCATGTCCGTTAGTTCTTTCGAAGGTCTGAATCCATTATATCGCAGGCCAAAATTACACATAAGGGTCACCGTGAAAGCCCGAAAACGTTATCCAAGAAGCAAGCATGTCAGGCACCTGTTGTTGAAAGTATTAGATTAAAATCGGTGTCCAAATGTCGTGAAGAAATGCGGTAATATCGAGTCTGAAGTTTGTGCCGACGTCGCTGAAAGTATGCCTTCCCTAAAAACACTCTGATTACGCATAAATCGCAAGAAACAGTATCATAATCGTTGGAATTATTTTAATTACTTATCGCAATTCAATTCAACTATTTCGTGTTACAGTTGACATAGTTTTTTTTTTCTATTTTTTGAAGTACTAACTGTACTAAGACAATATAGCTTGTCAGCCGTTAAAACGGACAAATGCCATCTCGACCACTTAAAAAATCATTTCTAAAAAATTACAGGGAGTAAAAATTTAAGAGCTGCAGTTTCTCAGTCTTTAAGACGAGGACTATTAAATAAAAAAATAGTTTGCACCTGTTCAAAAAACTTTACTTACCCAATTTACTGGATCGGAATTTCGGAGACTTATGAAGACATACAATGTCCCTAGGATACATTACGGACCACGGTACAGTGCACAGCAGAATACTGTTGAGAGATACAATAAGACTGCTCTCACTATGATATCGTCCTACGTGAAAGAAGATCATAGAGCTTGGGACAGCAATATTTATAAAATACAATTTGCAATGAATAGCGCGGTGAATGAAACTACAGGTTTTTCACCATATTTCTTGGTCCATGGTAGAGAACTGATCATCAACGGCTCCTTTTATAAAGACACAGAGAAGAATATGCTGAGAATTTGGGACACTTGAAGAAATTTACCGTAAAGTTCGGGAGAATCTAGAAAAAGTACATGAAACGAATGCCAGATATTACAATCTGCGTAGGAGGGACGTGAAATTGCGTGAAGGCCAAGAGGTCTGGAGGAAAACCTACATTCAAAGCGATGCAGATAAATTTAAACCATATAAGTTAACGCCCAAATACCAGAAGTGTATAGTAAAAAAGGTTCTATCGCCGTTAGTGTATGAACTAGTAGGTTACGACGGTAATCAGCTAGGCCAATGGCATATTAAGGATATTAAGATATAATATCCAGAACAAGAAACGCTTGCTGTTACGAGCTGAGATTGGGTTCTCATTTACCGTAGGACGTGTTTCACGTGTTAGGGGTGACATTCTCACACTAACGACGTCAAGGTAGTGTTAGCTTAGATCTAAGTATAGGTTAGCTTAAAGAGTAGCGTTATAAAGTAAAATGCATACTCAACTTGGGGATTTAATTTGAGCTACACTGAGATTACAGGAGCAACTCGGGACTTGTGTGCTTGTAGGCAGCGAATTGCAGATACATAGCAATCGCTTCATAACGGATAAGGAAGTATGAAAGAGATTTTTGAAATGGTGGGGATAAACGTGATATAGATAGTAGTCTTAACTTTCGTTAGCAATGATATAGGTCGTGTAGCTTTGGAAAACGCTGAGGGCAGCGTAGTTTTTCTCTTCGTTCAAAACTTTTCCTAAGGGAGGGGGTATTGTCACATTGCAAATCTCGCATTTTCCAGCCATTTAGACAAATAAAATATTATTATGTGAAGGCATGTTCGACACACCGAGAAAATCGCGCTGCGCTTATGATAAACGCCATCGTATGCATGAACCAGAACGGCCCCAAGTAAAG
This sequence comes from Epiblema foenella, assembly GCA_963556455.1. Lineage (NCBI taxonomy): Eukaryota > Metazoa > Arthropoda > Insecta > Lepidoptera > Tortricidae > Epiblema > Epiblema foenella. The sequence continues at coordinate 9,988,069 of OY747097.1, read as the reverse complement.
ACACTTGAATATCTGTCAGATTCCATGAAAATGGAAGGCGACGTGGACTTAAGACGGAGTACAGCATCCCAAATCGAAAGCCATCCGTGACAGGAGCGGCCCGGATGAGCACAATATATGGGGACTGACGACATATGGTAAATATAGAGGAAGATCTAAAAGGATTTCGAAGAAAATATTTTAAGAGCACATTATAACCTATTCGGTTGTTTTTCTGGACTACATGGACACCTATATTTGTTTTGAATTGTAACATATGTAGGTAGACTTGTCCGTTAGACAATTGAAGGTAGTTTTAAGTATTCTTTGTCGCTCATTAAACGGAATACGAAACGGACGTGTTTTCTGTGATATCCTCATATCCTGGATTCCCTGGCCTATAAGCAGCATATTTCTCAGTGGCGACGAGGACAATTGGACGCTAGTGCATTTGTAACGTTTTGGATTCGTAAACGTATCGTTTAGTGTGCGAAATGTCGGTGGGAAAGATAGGACCGTTTGACCTTGCCAAGGACAATTGGGAAATGTACGTGGATCGTTTGGAATAATATTTCGTGGCAAACGAGATGAAAAGTGAAGTGAAAGTAGCTACTTTAATAACAGTCCTAGGCAGTGAGGCTTACGAGCTGATGGTGAATCTATATACACCCGATAAACCGGCAACAAAAACGTATGACCAGTTGGTAACGCTGATGAAAGGTCATTTCCCAATCAAAAAAGGCCAATCCCAAGCCGAGTGTACTTGCAGAACGTTTTAAATTCCGACAGCGGGTGCAAAACCGTAACGAAAATATCGCAAGCTTCGTTACAGACCTTAAAAAGTTGAGCAAAGACTGTGGTTTTACAGGGAAAACTTTAAAGGAAAATTTGAGGGATCAATTTGTGTGCGGTCTGTTGAACGATAATATCGGACAAAAGTTGTTCACGGAGGCCGACTCGATCACGTTCGACCGGGCGTACAAGCTCGCAATGTCCATGGAGGCGGCCGAGTCAAACGCGGCGCTGGTAGATGACTGTGCGCGGAATCGAACCGGCGACAGTTTACCGGCGAGTGTGTCGACATGCGTGCATCAGTTGGGCCGGGCGGGCCGGGGCAGAGCATCAGCGGTGGCGAGTCGCGGTAGGATAGCAGCAGGCGGGGGCCCAAGCGCCATAAGCGGAGCGGGAAACGGGAAGTTTCGCGGTTTAGGACGAAATAATGTAGCATACTCGAAGGTTGAATGTAAAGTATGTGGAGCGAATCATGATGACGAAAGATGTAAATTTAAAAGCTATGTGTGGAGAGTATGTAACCAGGAAGGACACTTAAAGAGAATGTGTCCCAAACTGCGTGGAAGGTTATCGTTGTACAACGTTAATGAAGAGCAGGTTATAGATAATGACGATTGCGGAAGTGATGAAAGTGACGAGGTAAACAATTTTTCTTTAAATAGCAGCGATTCTATTTCCTTTGCACCATACACCATAGATGTTTATATTGAGGGAACTTTGTTAACAATGGAGATCAACACTGGGAGCTGTATTTCATGTATTAGTTTGGAATGGTATAAAAAGTTGTTTAGAGTCTGACTAGCGAAACGTGATACTGAATATTACCGCGAAATTCAAAAAATATAAGTGTGGTAACCCTGTATATACAAGGATTAAACGATTTTGATCGTTTTAGAATTAAGTAAGTAAATATACTTTATTAAATTTAAATCACAAAGTGAAAACTGTACAAGGAAAATAAAACTAGGCAACAACACGATGTCTTGTCGCTAAAAAGCAATCTCTTCCAGACAACCTTTGCATAGTAGGTAATTTATACCTTACAGTTAACAATTAGTGCGTGATTTGGATGGGAATAGCGAAAGAGATCCAGGATTCTAAAATGACATTTCGTTTATAGATAGAGGATCTTATCAAATGATCTACTATTGTTATCTGTAATTTCAGGTTCTCGGATTATAAAAACAGATCATACTTAGTTGTTAATACTTGCATTGATTGATTAAATAACTGAAAAAGAATAGATCTTTCTTTTAACTTATGGAGCTTTGGACAGCAAACTTACAGACTGTTAGACAATGCAATTAGGTATACCATACCAATACTTAACACAAAAAGAAACAACACTTCTGTCTGTTTAGTACCCATTATTTATTTAAAATAGTTAAAAATCATAACCTGAACTAAACTTAATTTAATTAACTATCGTAGTCAAAATCAGATTCCAAAAATTCGATTGGTTCCTCAGAATCACTACTCGAGTCCCTGTCACTGGTTACATTTATAATAAATGGCTCTAATGTTGTGATGATTCCATCTCGTTCTATGTATTTCTGTTCCACATGAAGAACATGATCAGTGCATTTTTTCCAGTCATTTGAAGTTACGGACCCAAATTCCTCAGAAATCGCTTTTTCTACATCTTTTACGGTTAGACCCATATTTTTGCTGCCGACCTTTCGTTTAGCTAAGCTCCATATTTGTTCGATGGCGTTAAGATCGCAATGGTATGGGGGCAACCGTAAAACGTCATGACCATTTTCTTTTAATATTTCATCGACCTCATACTTTGGGTCGGGCTTGTATCTGTGCACCAGACACATCAACTCTTCCTTCGACATATAATTTTCATATGCGATTCCATTTAAAGTGAGCCAATCTTGAATTAATGCCTTTCTATCATTCATCGTAGGCGGTTTATTTACCTGAGTCGAATGATAACTTGCATTATCCATTACTATTACACTTGGTTCCATAATATTAGGGATCAATTTCTCTTGTAACCATTTTAAAAAGTTTTGTCGGTTCATGTCATGGTGATAGTCGGCTGACAAAGATTTTGTGCTAAAAACCAAGAGGGCATTGGGCACAAATCCTTTTTCGGACCCCGCATGCACAATAATGAAACGCTTCCCTGGGGAAACTTTTTCAACCATGCCACTAGTAGATGGACCTTGCCATGATTTTTTTGGCCTATAATTTTGATGAATATATGTTTCATCCAAATAAATTAGTGGTTTTCCTTGCCGACGATATTCACTAATTGCTCTCAAAAATCTATGCCTCCATGCTGCAATGTCATATCTCTCCATAATTATACTACGCTCATTTATATTCTTTTTGAATTCAAAGCCATTAGATAATAATATCTTACGCAGTGTTTCCCGGCCACCTCTAAATTGAATGCTTTCCCTTAATTTTATCAATAGGGTACGTAAAGTAGGCACCTGTTTCTTCACTGTGTAGAATTCATTGATCTTCTGCCTGATCGCATTAATATCAAAACTGTCCAAATTAGCAACTGTTGGTTTATGTGGACGCTTTTTCCCAGGAGTATTCCAAACACCTGCATTTGCTTGACCTTCTTTTTTTATTATTTTGATAGTGGCGATACTTACATCTGAAAATTAAAAAAAAAATGTTGAATATGATGGTCTCCGGCAGAGTCAATCAATAATATCCAACCTATAATTAAGTATAAAACATTTTATAACTTAGAAAAACACCTTTATATGGTAAATTGACAAATTACTAACACTACATGACCAATAGACCGGTGCGGTTAATAAATTCCATTAGCCAATATCGGAATCGATCAAAGTGAAACTTATTTAGTATCCTATAACCTACCTTTTATAATATTATTTGAAATCTATGTCATCTTAGGATTTATCCTAGTTGTATTTTTGTAGCCATATGTCTGCTAGTAATATTATAATGTGATTTAATTGTTATGTATATATTATGATAGATATTATTTTGGATTTCAATACACTTAAGAAAATTAATTTATTGTCAGAATATTTTACCTGTCATCGCAGAGATTTCTTGCACAAATTGAATTTCTGTTTTGAGCTGACTATTCTCCTCTAGTTGTCGTAAACTCTTCACAGCATTAGCAATATCATTTAAGCTGCTGTCATCGGGATTCTCCCTCATTCTCTCTGTAATTAAAAACACACGCAAACTGTATAATTTTCTCTTTTTCAATACAATCGGAACATAACCTATATACGTAGGAAAAAACCTGTTTTTCTGACGTACGTTAAAAATTAAAGATAAATTACGAATAGTCTACTTACGTCTAGAAGAAATATGACCAAATAACCATGGATTGTACCAACTATTCACCCAATATCAACATCATTAGAGTGTACTAACCTGAGGCAGCTATTATTTCATGGAAATATCGTTCTTTCTCACGAAAAACAGAAGCTCGTTCTTCCTGTTTCGCTTTAAATTTACACATCATTGTATGAATTAAGTCCCTCGCAGAACTTTTGATAGGTTTCGACATAATAATACGAGATAACCGTTTATTATTCCGAAAAATGAGACAACGTGACAGCTAACGTACTGCGGTTTGACAAGTGTTGCGTATTGCCATATAAAGAATTCTGTTTCAAGGTCGATATTACGTTTCGCTGGTCAGACTCTACCAATTGCGAGTTACAAACGAGTAATTTAGTGTTGCGATATTATACAGGTGAAAATATCAAACCTATAGGCAAAAAAAAATTGAAAATACCCCCGACGGATGTTCTCAATTGAAAAATAATTAAATAATGCATTTGAAAATCCCCTGACTCTATAGGAAATAATTACATATAGATAAAATCATTTTTTTTCTAAACGGTTAACTGGTTGCGAAGTATATTTACAAGCCCAGAAAAAATCGTCGGGGGTTGCCATTGCCATGTCAATTCTCATTCGGTTGTGCCCTACCGATGTTTTCCTAAGGAGCTACAAAAATAAGTAAGTGCCAAGTGGCCACTTTCTATCCCCGAATGCGCCACAAGTAAACCTGAGCGCCGGAGGCCCGAAGCTAAGAGGCGAAATACAAAAGGTCAGAAGCTGTACCGCGTAAGGCCGAAGGCCCGTAGCTTCTCCTTGGAGCACGTTTGCTATACGAGCCCGAGGACCGAAGACCCGAGGGGTGAGCCCTAGTCGTCAATTTCGAGCCCCAAGTGTCTTACAAATGAATCTGAGGGCCGAGGCATAAGAGGTCAAAAGCCGTTCCGCGTAGAGCCGAAATCCCGAAGCTTCTCTTCGGAGCACGCTCGCTCGCCCGCGACACGAGCCCGAGGGCCGAAGGCCCGAAAAACGAGCCCAAATCGGCAATTTCTAGCTTCGAATGTCACCTCAGGGCCGAAAGCCCGAAGGTGAGGAGCGAAGTATATGACGTCAGAAACTGTTCAGCGAAAGGCCGAAGGCCCGAAGCTTCTCCTTGGAGCGTGCTCGTCAAGTCGACACTTCCAGCCCCGACTGTCTTACAAGTAAACCTGAGGGACAAAGGCCCGGTAGTGAGTGGCGAGGCACACGAGGTCAAAAGGCGTTCCGCGTGAGGCCGAAAACCCGACGAGCGAGCCCACGTGGACGCACATTCTCTGTCATTTATCTTTTCCCTTCTGCTGCTCACAGCTGCCACGGATTTGTACCTACACTTTTTCCAACTAGTCCCAAAGCTTAAATAAATAAATACCCTGGGTTCATTTTCGCAACGGCTCCTGAAATCGGATGACGCAATTTAAAGTACGAGTATACCTTATTTCGTTTACACAATTAAGGTAAACCTCCCAGTAAGCGACACCTTAGTGGCCAATAGATTACAGTAATTAATCACCAAACCACAGTATAGGGCCAGTGTCGAGTACAGGGACGTTTACCTTGCCAACATATTTAGAACCAAGGAAGTTTATATGTTATTTCAGGAAACATAATTTATAGGAGCTACCATGGCAACCCTAGCCATGTAAACATTGCGAAAGGAGCTCTTAAACTGTTTTAAAGATTAAATATAAAAAAAACATCGATTAGGAAGATAAGTTTGTGTCTACGAAGTGCACCATAGTACTTACTACAGATTGCTGCCACCAAAAAACGCAACTCGCACAATATGGACACTTAATTGAACGGTGAGAAATCTATTTTGACCGTTTTATCTTAGTTTTGAAATATAAACATTATTTTAACACCTCGAATAACGACTGTTCGTAAAAACTAACGGGACTACTCAATAGCTGATTGGATGTCATAGTTGACAGCTGACGCAACCAAGTGACAGTGTTGCTAGCATTAAATTTAAGTAAAGGAGCGTTTAAGAAGACCGCCCGAGTTTCAATAAAGTTCCAATAGCACCCACTTGTGGTCACTACTATCTCTCTATTCTGTGGCGTGTAAGTCAAACCGCAAAGAGGCGATTTAGCGATTGCAAGGATCTACAAATATGACACCCACCTCAATAAAAATTTAATGCGCAAAATGTACAAAGGAAATTAAATCTAGACAATTTTTAAAGTGTTCGAATTGTGCAAAATACTTTGAAGTGAAATGTACCGCAAATGTGACTTTAGATCGATTTTTTCTAATGACCTATGTAAATAGAACCGACTGGAAGTGTCTTACTTGCGCTTGCCCCGCTTCCAAAAATCTGCAGCACCCTGCTGAGCATGACAAACCAAGTACATCTCGCAGTTCACTAGATAATGTAACAAAAAGGAAACGTAAACCGGTACTGCAAAAAAGTGTTAGTTTATCTCCCGTTAACATCATAGACAGTACAGAAGACCAGCCTTTCTGTAGTTCACCAGAACCGGAAACAATAGCGGAAGCCAGTGTCCAAAGCCTGCCTAACTTTACAGAGAGTTCGCAAATTTTCGAACTGAAGGATGAAATTGCAGTGCTTACCACACAGCTAAATAGTGCACACGACGAAATAGAAGTCTTAAACACTGAAATAACAAGACTAACTAAGGGTCACGCGGATTTAGAACGCCAAATTTCAATACTTAAGAAATTAATTGATGATGGAATTTCCGGTACGCCAGGTCAGGTTACACCTAAAACTGGAAAAAAGAAGAGAATCAAGAAAAAAACACTGGGCACCCCTGACACTCAGCGTTTTCCGACGACACCGAATACTGAAAATATGAGCAAGACGATTAAGATGCCAACGTCTGTACCCTCCTACCTCTCCACCCCGCCTACGAGCAATAATACACCTCCAGAATCAGATGTCTCGGCCGACAGACTACGCTCTTGCGCGGCAAAAAATACAGCTAATATACGTGTATCGGACGAAGAGGAAACGCCTGTGCCTACTTACGTCAAGCATAAGCACAGCGTTTTAGTGCATGATGATGTAAATAATAATTACAAAGCATTCCAAAACATTTTAAAAAATATCTAAATATATAAAAGAAGAAACTGACTGACTGATTGACTGATTGACTGACTGACTGACTGACTGACTGACATATCAACGCACAGCCCAAACCGCTGGTTCTAGAGATTCCAAATTTGGCACGTAGGTTCCTTATAAGGTCTAGGGGTGCACTAAGAAAGGATTTTTCAAAATTCACCCCCTAAGGGGGTGAAACGGGGGTCCAAAGTTTGTATGAAAAACCGTATTTATTAAAGTGAGAGACATGAAATTTTGTATATAGAGTCTGTGTTTAAATATAGTAATGGCGTATTTCAACGTTTTTCTAAATTGCTCCTCTAAAGGGGTGAAAAGGGGGTTCAAAGTTTGTACGGGGAGAAAATCTTTTTTAAAGTGAGATATTTGAAACTTCGTATATAGACTCTCTGTTTAAATACAACAAAACATATATAAGCGTCTTTCGAAATTGCTCCCCTAAAAGGGTGAAAAGGGGGTTTCAAGTATGTACGGGGAGCAAATCTTTTTTGAAGCGAGAGATTTAAAACTTCGTACATAGACTCTATGTTTAAATACAACAAAACGTATTTAAGCGTTTTTTGAAATTGCTCCCCTAAAGGGTTCAAAAGGGGGTTCCAAGTTTGTACGGAGAGCAAATCTTTTTTGAAGTGAGAGATTTAAAACTTCGTCTATAGACTCTTTGTTTAAATACAACAAAACATGTTTCAGCGTTTTTCGGAATTGCTCCCTTTAAGGGGTGAAAAGAGGGTTCCAAGTTTGAGCGGGGAGCAAATTTTTCCTTTTCTTAAAAATCGATATGGGTGTCATTTTCGAGATTCCTCGGGGTGCCGATTACGAAAATGACATTCATTTTCAAATTAAAGATGGCGGACATTTATTTTTCTTAAAAATCAATATGGGTGTCATTTTCGAGGTTCCTCGGGGTGCAAATTACAAAAATGACATCCATTTTCAAATCCAAGATGGCGGGCATTTATTTTTCTTAAATATCAATATGGGTGTCATTTTCGAGGTTCCTCGGGGTGCAGATTACAAAAATGACATCCATTTTCATATCCAAGATGGCGGACATTTATTTATCTTAAAGATCGAAATGGGTGTCGTCTTCGAGGTTCCTCGTGGTGCCGATTACGAAAATGACACTCATTTTCAGATCAAATATGGCGAACATTTATTTTTTTTAAATCAATATGGTTGTCATCTGCGAGGTTCCTCGGGGTGCAAATTACAAAAATGACATCAATTTTCAAATCCAAGATGGCGGACATTTATTTTTCTTAAAAATCAATATGGGTATCATTTTCGAGGTTCCTCTGGGTGCCGATTACGAAAATGACATTCATTTTCAAATTAAAGATGGCGGACATTTATTTTTCTTAAAAATCAATATGGGTGTCATCTTCGAGGTTCCCCTCGGGGTGCAAATTACAAAAATGACATCCATTTTCAAATCCAAGATGGCGGACATTTATTTTTCTTAAAAATCAATATGGGTGTCATTTTCGAGGTTCTTCGGGGTGCCGATTACGAAAATGGCATGCATTTTCAAATCCAAGATGGCGGACATTTCTTTTTCTTAAAAATCGATATGGGTGTCATTTTTGTTGTTCATCGAGGTGCCAATTACGAAAATAACAACCATTTTCAAATCCAAGATGGCGGAAATTAATTTATCTTAAAAATTTATATAGGTGTCGTCTTTATGGTTCCACGGGGTGCCGATTACGGAAATGACATCCATACGTATCTACATACATACATACAAACTACGGATCAAACTGAGAACCGCCTTTTTTGTAGACGTTTAAAAATTACTTTTATTACGCGGGCGAAGCCGCGGGTAAAAGCTAGTACTAAATAAAATAATTCCTCTAAAACGCATAAAAATCAAAACATCAAAAAATAAAACATGGCTGACTAAGGGCTTGCGAACTTCGTGTAAAAACAAAAGGTTTCTCCGGATACACATTAATAACATTAAAATAGAAGGAAATTATGTACTTCAGACATACTACAAATCTTATAACAGAACTTTAAAAAAATGCATAAATTATTGTAAAAAAACTAATTATAATGGAAAAATCCACAAATAAAATTAAAACTATGTGGCGAGTCATCAATGAAGCAAATGGGAAGACATCTAATAAACTAATAACAAAAAATATAAAAATTCGCAAGAAGTCGTAAATGTCCTCAATAACTATTTTGCTAATGTCTTTGAGGAAGCGTCAAATAGTAAAATTATGAGTACTACCCCTTTTTTTTTTTTTTTTTTGACTCAGAGAAATGCATGGAATTGCATACCACTACGTAACCTAAGGCTCCGGGGGAGAACCAGAAATTACGCATTGGTTATGTGGGGCTCTCCAGTCCAGAAAGAAGGGACTAGCCTACCCACTAAAACTCTGGGATGCTACCCTCACGTGCCTTGGTGGTGATGCCATGGGATCGCAAACATTCTACCACGACGTCACCGGCACCTTCGCCCTAGGGCGAACCCTCTCCGAAAAAGCACACTGCAGCATGAACAGTGTGCTTTCCCTCACCTGGTTCCCTAAACCCCCGGGGAACCTGGGACCGGCACCAGACACACGGTGTCCCGGTCCCACCCTCACGGCACCGGGAGGGCAAATACCCCTACCCCGGTGCACCACCGCTACGGGAGGACAAACGCCCCTACCCCGTAGCACACCTCGACAGGCCGCGGGAGGACAAATGCCCCTACCCCGCAACCACGCCGCATCCGATCCGGTTCTAGGCCCTCTGCCAACCGGAATCGGAGCGGCCACCTCGCAACGGCACAGGTCCCTAGTTACCCTGTCCGCAGTGCCCCCCAAACAGGCAACGGGAGGACAAACGCCCCTACCCCGCCTCCTGACCCTCACCGCCGCATCTGGGGAGCCTTGCGACTCCCTGATGCGGAACCCCCCATCCCCCCCTGTCAGGTTATTGGTAGCATCGGCAGGTGATCACTTAGGGTCCACTAAATGATCACCTGCCGTTGCCTCCAGGGCGCACCGGCCTGGACTCTTCCCTTTACCGCGGATCAACCGGATCAAGGGGAATTGGAAGAGCCCAGACACTCGAGGAGGTTACCTGACATAGCGCCCCATGAGTACTACCCCTGACACAACTATTACAAAAAAGCATTTTCCAAAAACCTACGATGTAGTAGATAGATCAATGTTTCTACATCCTGTCAGCGAGAGAGAAATTTCCAAAATAATTAACAAATCAAAAAGTAAACCCAGTTCAGGAATCGACGAAATCCCGTCTATTTTATTAAAAACATGCGTAACGGAACTAACCCCGCCAATCACTAGACTTATAAATCAATCGTTTGCTCAGGGACTATTTCCAGATGACTTAAAGATTTCCTTAATAAAACCAGTGTTCAAAAAGGGTGATGATATGGACCCTTGTAGTTACCGACCGATTGCTTTGCTACTAGATTTATCAAAAGCGTACGATAGGGTATGCCACAAAATCCTACTTAACAAGATGTACTACTCAGGGGGTAGGGGTATCGTGCATGACTGGTTTAAGTCTTACCTACAAAACCGTACCCAACATGTTCAGATCACCTACCACAACCCGACCACAAATGAGATAGTGCAAAAATGATCAGAAAGAAGAGATTTAAAAGGCTCGATACCTCAAGGCAGTGTTCTAGGGTGCGTGTTGTTTTTGATTTATATCAACGACCTTCCAAAAACGGTCGACACATACAACATCTTATTTGCAGACGATATTTCATTATTATTTGAAATTAGTAAAGGTGAATACCAAAATGAAATCATAAAAAGTACTCTCTGTAAAATTAATAACTGGCTAAACATGCAAAATCTACAAATTAATCTTACAAAAACTAAATTAATACAATTTTACCATAAACAGAATAACCCATTAAATTTAGACATCATAATGAATAATACCGAAATAGAAGAGGTAGATAATTTTAACCTGCTAGGAATAACTGTAGACAACAATATAAATTGGAAGAAACACATAGAAATTACTAAAACAAAAATTTCTAGTTTTCTATACGCACTTTACAACCTGCGCAAAACAACAGACCTAAAAACTACACTATCAGCCTATCACGCGTTTGCACACTCACGGCTCAGCTACGGTATCATGCTTTGGGGAAACAGCACAAATGCCCACGACCTGTTTGTGATGCAAAAAAAGTGTATAAGGATCATGGTTCATATTCAATGCCCCGAAAGTTGCAAACCTCACTTCAAAAACCTAAGAATTTTACCACTACCGTGCCAGTATATCTTGACGTTGGCCCTATACGCATGGAAAAACAAGCACTTATTTAAAGAACCCCAAAGTGTCAGAAACAAATATCAGCTTATTCTCCCACCCGCTAAATTTTTTTTTAAATTTTTTTTTTTCCTTTTATATCTGCGATCAGTCGCAAGACTATGAGCAGGTTGGTTGTTTTTGGTCGACATTGGGAGTGTTGGGACCACTGTCCTAACTCTCATGTACTACCCACCCGCTAAAATAAAAATGTTATCCAATAGCCCACAATATACTGCAGTCAAGATATATAATAAATTACCTAACAGTTTTAAAGCACTTGACAAATATAATGATTATTATAAGAAACTAAAGCTATTTTTACTGCATAAATGCTATTATTGCTTGAATGAGTTTTGGACTGACAATCTTAAAGAAATTAAATAATTTTAATCCAGATATTTATTATTATTATTATTTTAATTTATCCATACGTAAAAAATATAAATTACAGATCAATATGCGCTGAAGAATAGTAATGAAATAATGTATAAGTAATATAAGAAAATAAACAAAATAATGTATTTCTATCTTTGAATGTTTAGTATGGTATTTATATGCTCACAACATTACTATAATGTAATTATAGTTAGTTGTAGACTTTAGTTGTTGAAACAAATTGTATTTGAACACCAATGTAAACACATGTATATGCAATAAATAATATGAATAAGTCTACCCCAAAATCGCATTTATCGGAGAAGATTGCCCCCCCGAAAACAACGTGGAAAAATATTCGTGTTTGGTGGTGAGCAATGCACCGGAATAACCTCAATGCTTCTTCGCTTGCGACATGGTAACGACTATAAGAAGTACGATGTTAGATCATTTATTAAGCCAGGTGCAAATACAGAAACTATTGTGGATTCCATGAGATACCAGGAGTTTTCTGAAGGTGAAAAAATTATATTGTCACTTGGTGAACATGACTCTAACCCAATGAAGATCCTCACCTGCTTAAATAATGTCTTAAACTGTATAGAACAATGCAATGTTTTTATACTAGCTATTAGAGAAACTAGAGATATTGATGTAAATATATTAAACTATATGCTTTGTCAAAGTTGCGTGAAGACTAATAATCTTAGATATGTTGGGGATTCGAAACTCAGGATTAGACATAACAATAAATTCGTGTATCTTAAGGGTATCTGCAAGAAATTAAACTCTATCCTTGATCAAATGGATTATAAAGAGTCATTACAATTTCAAAAAGGAAGATGTTGTTGCAACTGCACCTGTATGTCAAAATTCAAATCAGAATTCAAATCCAAACCTTGAAGAAATAAATAAAGAAGTACTCAGCCCAAACTACAAAACATTAAATTCACGGGAATCACTTCCAGTAAAAGGCACGATTCCTTATTATTTTTTTCGTAAAAGAGAATAAACAATTCTCAGATTCATGCCAAAACCAATGTAGGCCAGTTTCTGTAGGTACTAATGTAAGTAACCTAAGCATTTTTCATCAAAATGTTCAGGGGTTAAAATCAAAAATGAGTCAAATTGAAATTCTAACATCTCATCTCATACAAATACCAACATTGATATCCTCTGTTTGACAGAAATATTTCTTAAAAATTATGAAACCTCTATCTTGGAAATTGATAATTATAAAATAGCTTCTCACTTTTGTAGATCCCGTAAGTCTCGTGGCGGTGTTTGCATATACATAAAAAAGACCTTAAATTGCCAAAATATAAAATGGATCTACATTTTGAATCTTGCGGTATACAAATCCCCGAAATAAACCTGATAGTGTTGTGTGTGTATAGGAAGCCTGACAGCGACTACGATATCTTTTTAACCAAATTTGAAGTCCTTTTAAATAAACTAACGCTTCGTTCGCGTAATTTAAAACGTAAAATAGTCATAGTTGGAGATTTCAACATAAATATATTAAATAAAGATAAAACAACAAATACTTTCCTATCAACTCTTGCTAAATACAATCTTACCCATACCATCAACGAACCTACTAGAATAACCGCAAATTCACAAACTTGTATCGACAATATATTAACTAACTGCTCCCAATATATTTCTAAGGTAATGAACCTAGGAATATCAGACCATACGGGACAAATCATTGAACTGCCAACAACTCTTAGTTATAACGAAAAATACCGGTATGTGGAGAGACGTAAAATTGATGATTACTTGGAAATTTTCAAAAAGTATATAGCTCAAATAAATTTTGAGGACGTATTCAAGGAATCGAATGCAAATGCAGCATATAATGCATTTATAAATATTTTCTCTTTGATTTTCAATCTTTGTATACCATTAGAAAAAATGAAAATTACGTATATTAGAAAAACAAATTGGAAATCAAAGGGTATTTTGAAATCTTGCAACATAAAAAGAAAGATGCATTTATTAAATCAAAAAAGAAAGAATAATAAATTAAAACTAGTACAATACAAAAAATATTGCAGAATTCTAAGAAACGTAATTAGGTCATCAAAAACCATATCAAATGATAGGTTTATAAAAAACAGCACAAATAAATCGAAAGCTACTTGGGGTCTAATAAAAATGAATACAAGTTTAACAAATTCAATACCAAATCCAATTAGTAAGGTAGATGATAATGGAACCAGCTATTCAAATGCGTGTGATATTGCTGAAGCATTCAACAAATATTACATTAATCAAAATACTGCATTCAGGCTTGAGGAATATAAAACTAACTCGGAAACTATCTGCAGTAGTATTTTTCTGGCTCCAGTCGATGTTCACGAAGTAAAAAAGATCGTGACATCGTTAAAAAACAAGAAGTCCTCAGGTCATGATGAGATACCAATACAAGTAATAAATGCATGTATAGACACCGTTGCTGAACCCCTTGTGTACATTATAAATTTAACCTTGGAAAATGGAATATTTCATGAGGAATTAAAAAAGGCCTTGATAAAGCCACTGCATAAAAAAGGGAGTAAAACTGACATGGGCAATTTTAGACCCATTGCCTTGTTACCAAGTTTCTCTAAAATCTTTGAGAGGGTTATTCATAACAGGCTTGCGCAGTTTCTAAATAAAAATAATATTCTGAGCCCTTTTCAATTTGGTTTTCAAAAGGGAAAATCCACGTCGTTAGCCATCTTTAGTATGTTAAATATCATATGGGATAACCTAAATAATAAAATACCTTGTGTTTCTCTTTTGATTGATATGTCAAAGGCCTTTGATTGTGTGAGCCATGACATTATACTGAAGCAGCTAGAACATATTGGAATAAGAGGAAATGCGCTTGAATTATTTTGCAGTTACTTATGTAATAGAAAACAAGCAGTGCAAATCGAGAGATATAATTCTCAAAATAAAACAGTGGAGCAGGTAAAATCTCGCTTCGCAAACGTACTATTAGGAGTCCCCCAAGGAAGTATCCTTGGACCGCTCTTGTTCTTGATCTATTTAAACGAACTTCCCAATATAGTTAATGAACCATGTATATTATTCGCTGATGATGTTACTATGCTATTTTCAAGTAATGGATCAAATGTGAACTTAGAACAAAATATAAATTGTGTACTTGTAAAAATTAAAAAAATGGCTTAGCACTCTAAATCTCCATGTGAACTTAAATAAAACTAAAACTATTCAATTTAGAAACTATAAAACGACCCAAATGCCTCTTGCTGTGTCAGACACAGGTACTGTGGTAGAGGAAGTCAGTAGCGCTAATTTCCTTGGAGTCACAATAGACACACACCTCAATTGGAAGGCTCATATAGATCAAATAAATAAAAAGATTTCCAGCAGATGTTACGCTTTATCAGTTCTATCTGAAACATGTTCAGAATACATAACTATAAATGCATACTACGGGACTGTCTATCCCTTACTAACCTATGGCGTCATCTACTGGGGAAATTCCGTTGATGTGCAAAAGACGTTTATACTATAGAAGCGGTGTTTAAGGACTATATATCGCGTGCGCACCGAGGAATCTCTTCGAGACATTTTTCGAAAAAAACACTTCTTAACTCTGACATGCATATACATCCTGGAGTTATGTTTGTTTGTTAGAAATCAACCAGAACACTTTCCAAAGAGATCTTGTAAATTTAATGTACGATCTCAATATAAATATGATCTTAAACTTCCCGAGATCAATAACTCATTATTTAAAAAAAGTACTTTAATATCAGCCATTCGTGTATTTAATCATCTTCCCGCTGATATAAAAAAGTATAAATGATAACTCTTTTAAACGAACACTAAAAAAATGGCTATGAGATAAAGCCTATTATAACTTAAACGAATTTTATGCAAGTAAATTGTGAATTATTTGTAAGATCATTAAACATTGTATGCCCGCAAGGGTAACTGTTGAAACATGTACTAAAACATCTTCACCATCTATGTACTTACACAGTTTATACAATAAAGTTTTCTATTCTATTCTATTCTATTCTATAGTAGTCACTAGGGCGGGTCATAAAGTAATAGCACATGTAGATGGAAACGTGAGCGCAGCGAGTGCGAAATTTGTTACACATTATGATGCAGTGCGGAAAATACTTCATACTTTTCGGTCTTCGGTTATAAAGTCATATTTATTCAGTAACATACAGTCTTAAATATATACAGGGCAATTAGCTAATAGCTATACAATAACAATATAACAAGACCTACAGTTTATGTATTAGTACATATATTTTTCACTAATTACATGTAACTAAATCACTAACGACTGTTAGCAAATATCATACTTAGCAACATTTTTAGCCAATATATTTATTATTATTATTATCTTTATTTGCCGTAAAATATGGTGTTGGTTATTACAAATTCCTGTACTATTACATATTTTGCTACATATTAGCATGCACTGAGAGGCAAAAGTAAGCTACCCTCCGTACTAGTTTACACTATATTACGGCAAGGTATCCCCTTCCCTTCTCCCCGCGTTTAATCGCTTGCTCGTTATGGACGGTAAATAGTATTATATTTCACGGCGTCTACGGTACAATGCATAGTTGATACATACTAGCTTGAAAATACATTATACAACATATCTGTTTGTTTAGATTTTATATAATAGTAGGTATTTATTGGGCACGCTGCCCCAAACTACGGTCGACAAGCTCGCTGCGCTCGCGTGCTCCCTTCGTAGGGCAGCGTGCCCAATAAATACGAATGTTTGGGTGTTGTAGTTGTCGTATCCCTCAACATGATGTATCGGGATTATCGGATTTATGTAGCGAAACCGGGTTCAATAATTCGTGTTGTGGACGCTGCCCCACGTCACTCGTGACGCTCGCTGCGCTCGCTCTCGCTCCATAGTGCGCGTTCCCAATAAATATGAATGATTAGAATCTCAGAACTATTTCATATATACTCTCAAGCTCATAAAACATACTATTCACATATTTAGTTTCAAGTTTGTTGCACGTGCCTATTGGTAGCATGAAATTCGTAAAACAACCTCAAAAATTGCATTTGGATGTCGTTTGTTCTTCGCACAATAAACGCTATTACCGACATGGTTTTCTTTTACCTGATACTATTCGTTGTATAATATGTGGTCCGTCTAACTGTGGAAAAACTAATTTGATTGTTGGTCTACTGTTATATGAACAAGGCCTACGCTTCCAAAATGTTTATATATATTCTAAAACCTTGTTTCAACCTATGTATATATATTTAGATCAAGTTTTAAATCTGGTGCCGGCAGTGTCATTTCAAAAATATAGTGAAAATGATGAAGTACTAAGTCCTCACACGGCTGATATTAATTCAATCATGATATTTGATGATGTCGCATGTGAAAATCAAAATAATATACGAGATTATTTTGCAATGGGAAGGCATAAAAACATAGATAGCTTCTATCTGAACCAAACGTATAGTAGAATACCTAAGCAATTGATAAGAGACAATGCTAACTTAATCGTTCTTTTTAAACAAGATGATGTTAATTTACGACATCAGTAGGGCCTCGATAATCCGAACTTCAAAGAAACAACTACTGTTCGGACTCACGGAGCGTTCGAATTATAGTATGTTGGAATGAAATTAACATTAGGTAATTTTCTGTTCCTTTTTCATCAGATCAGAAATTGTAGCTTTTCCAATATCATACTTTTGAGAAAACGAAGTAGCAGACACGCCATCTTTCAAGCTGTCTAATATGGCACAATTCTCAGCAATGCTCAAAATTTTGTGTTTACGTTTTGGTGTAGGAACCATATCATATTTCAAATGTAGGAACCTTATCATAAAACACGTGGTGTGCAGTACAGCATAGAGCAATTTCGTATCCTTGAAAGAACTAAAAACCGGATGGTTTAAACAAAGTCAGGTGTTACGGCGGAGGAGAAACGGGTCACTCGGCAGTTCGGATTACTGCGACGTTCGGATTAGCCTGTGTACGGATTATCAAGGCCCTACTGTATTTATGATGAATACGTAGGAAGTGATATGTCATGGACCCAGTTTCGCGAAATGTGCGGACAAGTATGGAACGAACCTTTTAATTACGTAGTTATAATTAAAGATTGTAATAGAAATTCTGGACGTTATAGGAAAGGCTTTGATACATTTATCATGCTAGATTATCCGTATACATAAACAACAGTGTTAACGTATAGAACTTATTCCTTAATATGAAATCATCTAGATAGGACATGAATCCTAAAATGAACGAGGAGAAAATATTTAAAGAAAAAGTACTCCGATCTGCTTGTAATGGCAACATAGACATGCTATAGGTATGCGTGATAGTAGGCATTATTATATATTAAGAATAGCAAAAGCCCAACCATTACAAATTAAGGCCTTTGACAAGGAAGTAATAACCTTTAAGAATTACTTTTAGTACTTAGAAGTGGCAAAGGGAAAGGCGAAACTTATGTCTGTGACTTAAATTGCCGTTATTGATTAGACAATATGGTGAAGTGGAGACAAAAGGCGCATAGAAGAGGTTTGGCCATTTAGGGAACCTTAAGTATTGCATTTCGAAGAACACTTCTACAAAAATCTGTTATTTTGAACAACCAAGCAAAGAAACCCCGACTTTCGCCATACTTGGCATAGAGCACATTTTACTATGCAAATGCTTTGCAAAGTTTTGTTTCAATTCCAGAGTTGCGCAAACATGTGGTCATCAGACGGATGTATTTTGAGAGGTTCCCACTATCACACTGAGAGAGCGAGACGGCGCTGTACTTCCTGCACTAAGGAGCAGGACCGAAAAAGGAGGCGTTTGCGCAAATTGGTGGAGTGGAGGGGCAGACCAGGAACGATTGCCGACGAGGAGGCTTTATTGTATTGTAATTAAGACGAAAATAATTATAAGAGATGTTACAAATAAAGTTGTTATGTTAGTTAAGTTTAGGTAATAAAGAAATTAAAGACGGAAGGGACTCGATCTTGAACCTTGGAGGTGAGAAGTTTGGAACAGAGCGCGGTATATATAATATCGTACAGTTTATTAGAGATACATATTCTGGAGTACGAGATAAGTCAGCGCAGGAGAGCAGTTGGGGGCCTGCCGGTTGAACCAAGTTAAGTAATTACTATATTTTGACCCTAGACTTTCTCATTCGGAACAGGTGTATTCTTTCTTTTTATTTAAGATATTATTTTCCCCCCTAAAGGTTGAAGAAAGCTAAATGGAAATTTCATTAATTCCAAACAAATATTGAACCGAATGATTAAGCTGAGTCATCAGCTTTGCTTTAATTGTGATTATGGATTTTTGTTTATATTTTATAAATAAACCATGGAATCAATTTCCATCCCATCTTAGTTTTCTGTGGACTTTATTGGCAAGAGATCGTCACAAATTAAAATGAGTTGGCTACCTAATAAATAACAAGTAGCCACACTGTTAGCTATGTGGTCACATTGCGCAGTATATAACCAAGTGAATATTTGTTGAAGACAGAACAAGGGATCTGATCCCATCGTTTTAGCGATGATGCTTCATCCCTGACTCATATTATTGGATTAGACGATTCCATTAACTAAACGTCGACTGTGCCAATAACTTGAAATATACAAATATTGTTCATTTAATATTATGGGATGCAGATTGTGTGTCATATTTGATTCGTGACTGATTGACTAAATACATTGAGAATGTTATGCTGTTTGTATACAATAGCGGTTGACGAGTTCGAACCTCGTGTCAGTAGAAGTTGAGACCATAAATTGTGTGGTCTGGTAATTTATATCAAGGTTCGAACCCTTGGTCGGAATTAATTTGTGCAAGTACTTATAAAGAAGCTACTTGTAAATACCATACTCGTCTTATTGTGTGTAAACTTATACTTTATTCACTAATTTCCCTTTTAGTGCGCATTATTCACTAATTTCCCTTATTAGTGCGTATAATGTCTTGTGAGTTTGATACCGTTCAGCATTGTAAAGTTTTATTCAGTTTGGTATAATTGATTCAGGTAGATTAATGGACATATTTCATTGGGTGTATTTATGTTTTGTGTATCAGTAATATATTCTATTTTGTAGTCTAAGCGTTTTGTGTACCAATAGTCACGCTAGTGAGCCTAAGGTTATAATTTATTGTTCACTTACTCGTGTAGTTAACTATTTTGTGTATTTAGGATACAGGTAAGAGGATTTTTCGTTGTGTCTACTAGCTTTTCCCTCTAAATTTGGCCTAGGTCAAGCAAAGTAGACACCGAATAAGGCTACCACTAGTCATATTTGGTTAAATAATAAAGAGATTCGATTAAATTCCATATAATATCAATTAATAAATTTACGTTGACTTAAACTCTAACTCTTTGTTTACTTTACACACCCTTCCCAATAGCTCGGACTTTTATTTCACTCAGCTAATTACATTTCAGTTATTAACCTATTCATCCAGTATGGTAAGCGACCTAGGCACACTCTAGTGGCGCCGTCCAATACCGTTTCATGCTGAAGCAGTAAGAAAAAAAGTCAAGGTTCTTCGTGATGTTAAATCTAACAATAACATGATGTTAGAATCAATGATAAAGCCAGTCACAGATCCCCTTAATGAAATGGTGAAAAAAAAAGATATCAACCTAAGTATTAGCGACACTGATTTTGATAACAATGGATTTAAATGGAATAAGTCGGTAAAAACATTAAAATATAGTCCTTCTGAATATGAAAAGAAATAAAGCTTAGCTAATAAAACACTATTGAGAAAATCATCGGAATCTGATTTAGATAATAGCGAATATGAATTTAATGACGACGATTTTAGTCAAGATGAATCTATATCACATGAAAGTACCATCCAAAATGATTCTGATTCAATAAATAATGCTTCATTTAAAACTTCAGATTCGTATGCTTCTCCTCGTAAAGATCCTACGTGGCAAAAACAATATTTACACGTGAACGTTGCTTTTGGCGTACGAATGATTTAGATTTAGATTAGATTTAGATTTATTTATTTCATAATATAACAATATAATATAAATTATCCTAAATCAATTTATACGACTTTATATTATGATCGTCAAAAAAAATTTATGAAATGTCAAAAATAATAATAATAATAATAACATTAAATTGTAAAACAATTATCAAAATTATTTAAATAATGATCATACTACTAAAATCACATCATTTGTAATAATAAAAATCCGCGTCAATAATATAATGTCGAAAACTTAAATAATCATCAGTCACAATACATTAAAATTAAAATAATGCATTAATATTAATGGTGCGTGGTAAGCTAATGCTAGGATCTTTTCCGATTTCTGCGAATGATAAAGAACTCATAATAGATGGAGAAAGGTATTGTTTAACGCGAGGAGTAAACGATTTATTGTTTAAAAAATACCTGATTTACAAATGGTAACTGAAGACGATAAGCGATTATATAAAACATTATTACTAAAAGTAAATGCACATAGACGTGACTTTGATCCAAATAAGCCTATAAAAAGCAACAAGGGCATGAAATATTTAAACATAATAAAGCCACTTTTCAAATTAACTAAACAACGTTCAGTAAGCAAAGAAGTACATGTAACTGGCGATGGTTTACCGGTAATGAAAAAAGTCAAAAGAGCCATCTCTTATGTGTATTAGGATAACCCGAATGAACTAGTAGAAAGATTGAAACTGCTTATAGCATCGCGTGATGCTGGCAATACTGGATTAGATAACGAAATCATATCTATTATTGAAGAACTACATGAAGCAGGCTTAGTAAATGATATATAAAAGTAAAATAATCCAAAAATTTTATCAGTTGTAGTTTGACTCACAAGTCACAACAATACAAAATGAATATTGACAAATTCGGTCACCATGTTCATAAGCGCTTGCGTGCTAATGAGGTTTCTGATCTCAACTACTAGGCTTTGCTTCGAACAAACGGTGCATGTTTTGAAGGAAGTTTACAATTAAAGGGAGTTGCTGAACCTTCGTCACCCGATGATGCAGTAAACAAGCAGTACGTTGATCAATATATTCAAAACATGTACGACAAGAAGTATAAAGATTCTTTGGTTAATACTATAAATAATCAAATTCATCAGCTTTCGTCTCAATTAAAAATAAACTTTTATACAAAGAAGGAGACAGATGATATCTTGAAAAATATAAAAAATGGAAAAGCAACAAATAGTGAACGAGATCCATCGATCGGCAAGAAAAAACTTTAAGCGTCGATCGGTTGTACTAAAAGGAATTGACGATTTATGGCAAGCTGATTTGATCGATTTACAGAAACTTTACAAGATTAACAAAGGATTTAAATATATATTAACTGTTATTGATTCATTTTCGAAGTATGCGTGGTGTATACCTATTAAGTCTAAAACTAAAACGTCAGTCAAAAATGCATTCGAACTAATTATGAAAACAACTAAACGCAGACCTAGAAACTTACAGACGAACTTGGGAAAATAATTTTATAATAATGAATTTGATTGCGATTTAAAATTCATGAAAATAAATCATTATTCAACATATTCAATTAAAAAGGCATCTATTGTTGAAAGCCTGATAAAAACACTGAAAATCAAACACTACAAATATTTTAGTTTCATTGGTAACTATAAATGGGTTGGTAAACCGTTAGACGATATAGTGAAAGCATATAATTACACTGTACATCGTACAACAAAATTTAAACCTATTGATGTGGATTCAAATAATGAAAAAGAGGTAAAAAAGAACATCAAAAACTCACAATCCAATATGTATAATAGTAAGTTAAATAAATTTAATATCGGTGACCGTGTGCGTATAAGCAAATATAAAAGTAACTTTTCTAAGGGTTATACACCTAATTGGTCTACAGAACTTTTTACAATTAAACATGTGAATTTCACTCCACCTGTGACATATCATATTGAAGACCAACGAAAAACCATAATACTGGGTACCTTTTATGAAGAAGAACTTCAAAAAACTAAGTATCCAGATATTTATTTAATAGAAAAGGTGATAAAAAAAACAGGGTAATAAGCTGTTTGTTAAGTGGTTAGGGCTAAGTGATAGTGAAATCCATTGTGTAATGTATTTAATAAATTCACTTTCATCAAATGAAATTTGTCATTATCTTACCTGATATGAAAGGGAGAGGTCTATTAAATAGTGTTATTAATAATTTACCAATTGAATTACACTTACCCGGCTACAATTTTTGCGATCCAGGCACAAAATTACATAAAAGGTTACAAAGAGGTGACAAAGGAATTAATGCGCTAGATGACGCGTGTATGAAACACGACATAGTTTATGATAAATATCCTGATTTAGCTGATAGACATCGCGCTGATTTTGAACTTTACAAAATGGCAAAACAAAGAACGAAGTCGAAAGATGCTGGAATAGGAGAAAAAATAGGCTCATGGTTAGTGAGCAAAGTTATGAAATCTAAACTAAAGGCTGGTGCAGGTATAAAATCATTCAAAAGCTTTGTGTCCAAGATACGCACTGAGTTAAAAAAGAACTCTAAAATAAAAGGTAATAATATCATGGATCGTGCGATTGTTGCCGCTAAAAAAGTTTTTGCTAACAACACTCAGATACGGTTACCTCGTTTAATACCGATTCCAAAAACGGGAGGTCTGTTACCTTTGATACTTATTTTTGCTGGACTTTCTGCGTTAGGATCGTTAGCGGGAGGAGCTGCCGGAATCGCAAAAGCTGTAGGTTATTATAAAGCAGCAAAAAAGAACTTAGCTGAATCAGAACGTCATAATAAAATGATGGAATCTATTGCATTAGGAAAAGGATTACATATTAAACCATATAAAAATGGTAGAGGTTTATGTATAAAAACTTCAAAAAACTAAATGACAGGTTACCCAGACGTGCTCTTTCAAATATTGACATCTTAAAACACTCTACTGAGATTCCACATTTTCGTGGAGTTTATATGAGAGGCCGTTTACCAAAGCGTCCTAAAAGAGTAGAATGTGGAATTGTTAACTTGGACAGTTCTAAAAACAATGGAGCTCACTGGGTAGCCTACGTCAAAGACAACAGTTATTGTGAATATTTTAATAGTTATGGTGACCTTCCACCCCCGTTAGAGCTAAAGAAGTATTTAAATAACAACGATATTTACTATAATTATAACACGTACCAAAAGTTTGACACAGTAAATGTGGGCATTTATATCTTAAATACTTAAAACAATATTGGTATGAGCGTTTAAATACCTACGAACAATAAACAAATTATCATTCTCACGATGTCGTTCACTTTGTCTATAACTGGATCTTCTTCAACACTGATAACAAACCATTCGCCAGCTCTGCAACTGGATGGAGAATACGAGTGTGGTCTGATGTATATATCAACATTTAATTCAATACCTAATATAGACTACAGAAATAATAAATTCTATTACGGAAAAAACAAAGCAATTGAAATTCCTGAAGGATCATATGAAGTTCAAGATATCGCTGATTACCTTAAGGAACACCTTCAAGGATGCTCGTTTTCACTAACATGTAATAATAATACCTTAAAACATCTATTTTATGTTCTCAAAATATTTATTTCGAAAAAGAGAGATCTATCGGTAGATTACTTGGTTTTGGATCAGAAGCTATTCAAGCTAATATATTAACAGAATCTCCTTATCCTGTTTCCATTCTGTCTACAACCATAGTCCGCATTGAATGTGACATAGTGTGCGGTTCATTTGTAAATGGAAAACCTAGTCATATAATTCACGAGTTTGTGCCTAATGTACCGCCTGGTTATCGACTTATAGAATCACCGAAAAACGTAATTTATTTTCCTGTTACTCAAAACAGTTTAAGTTCAATTACAGTAAGAATATTAGACGTTAACAATAATTTGGTTAATTTACGCGGTGAAGAGATCCAGATATATTTACACCTTAGAAAAAAATGATAGACTTCAATAGAACTTCACTCCCATTGAAAATCAGTGCTAGTACTCATCAAGCAATCAAGAAAAAAAGACCTAAAGTGCAACTCACAAAACAAAACCAAACAATGCCTCCAAAGCATAGATCTAATAAAATGAGTATATTAAATTTAACAGAATCTTTCACCTTAGACAACTCAATAGAGAGCTTCGGATATCATTTGTATAAGCCGTACGTAACAAGTTTTAATTTCAATGATGAAATACGTATACCTATTAATCAGCAAGATCTTTACTTTACTTAAAAACGTTATTTTTTTAAGTCACAATGCGGTTCATAAAATACTTAGTCCCACACAAACTTTTTAGTTATAAAATTTCAAGTCTCAATTTAAAAAAAAAACTTGCTCTTTGTACAAACTTTTAACCCCTACGATTTTCAAGTCTCTCATGAAAAAAATCACTTAAAAGCCGACCACGCTAACTGCACTGAAATAATTTGGCAACACTACCTTAAACGTCACATTTTCATGCAAAGGTTCAAAAAAATATTTGTTTCTTAAACCGCTGAAATTGGTCTGTTGTATTTAAACGGGGACTCTATATACGAAACTTAAAGTCTCTCACTTTAAAAACAAATTTGCTCTACACACAAAATTTTAACTCTTTTTTAACACCTCCGGGGGATGAGTTTCAAAGACGATGAAGTCAGTTTTACAGTACTTATACAGAGATTCTATAGGTAGAAAGTTTCGAGTATCTTTAAAAAGATTTGCTCCCCATGCAAACATTCAACCTTCTTTTAACCCATGTAGCTGAAATTTATTTTATTGCATTTAACCAGAGAGTCTTCTTAATAAGAGATTTGAAGTATTTTACTTTAAAAAAAACTTGTCCCACTTACAAATTTTGAACCCTTTATTAACCCCTCCAGGGGACGAATTTCAATAAAACGATGATATGGGTTTTTTGCATTTATACGGAGAGTTAAAACACAAATTAATCTCTCGATTAAAAACAAAAACTCCCGACAAATTTGCATTAAATGCCCGAAATTTCTAAAAATCCCTATGTCCCTTATTTAAATTGTAAATTTCAAATTTACAATGTAACTTGGCTACTACCGGCATTTCCGACTGTACGGTGACGAATTAGTCAGGATATCAAATTTACGTATATATGAAATACACGTATGTAATGTGTATACCTATATATATATAAATTGATAATCTATGTTATAGATAATTGTAATTACAAAAACATACATACAAGATTTTTTTAAGTCAGCCCGCTTTAACGGCATTGCAGTGTCCGTAATTGGTGTCATCAAACTACGATTCATTTCAAAACTAGGTTATATATTGCTTAAAACAAATTTCGCAAAAAAAAAATATGCCTGCGTGCCGAACCCAGTTATATCAATTATTCTTGTCCCTAATCCCTAATACATGTGTTGTCACGAATTAGAGTAATATAGTATAATTATATATAGGTAGAGAATCATACTTCTTATGAATGAAATTAAGTGAAAATAAAATCAAGTAGTAAGCATATGCGTATATACACTGTGCGTGCGCACAGCCTTAGCCAGGCCTTCGTGATAGGTCGGCAACGCGCCGCACATATCCCTCGCCTGCGCGCTGGCGATTTACTCTTTTAAATGGCGGAGATAACTCATAAAGTAATAGAAATTACAGCTATTGATGAATTAGTTAGAATTTACATTTATGGATTCTTCTGATAGAACTGAGATAAATACACATTACTTGAATATTAGGAGATTTCTTTCATGTTCAGGAGAACGGTTTAAAATTGAATTCTTCATATAAAAAAAAGCTATTGATTAAATCTATTAGAATTTACACCTGTCAATTCTTTTGATGGGTTTGAATACATTTTAGAAGGAATTGATGACTTGTATATTTTTTTCAGAGATATACATATATTTTACACTTTTCCGCTTTTGCTGGCGCAATCTATTGACAAAACTGTTAAAAAATGATATTTGACATACGAATAGCTAAATGCGGTGTCTCATGAAAGAAAAACATGTACTTAAATAATCTTTTGAAAGTTTTATACGTATATCTTACAAAACCACAAATTATACACAACGCAACGTTAGAATTCATTAGTAAGTATTTTCCCCATATTCAGTGTATACTACGAGATAAAAAAAAGAAATCGGACATTAGAATTATGTTAGTTACAAGGCACATTTCAACCTTTGCGTATCGTAGTAATATAGCTATTTTGGTATTGAATATTAACTAGCGGTAGCAAAAATGGATCTTACAAAAATATACTATCACTCTTTGCTAAAAGACGAACTGATTTATGAAATAAGCATTCGATCTGAGACTCCAGGGACCACGGTTCAGGAAATGAGGCAACAACTCAAAAAGTTGAGCTGTGAATTTCTACCGGAGGAGGTGCTTGGTGATGATTTGCAGGTCGCGAGTGAATTAGCTATAATATCGGAGAAATTAAAGGAACTACAGAGTAAAATAGGTACAATGGAGAAAACGAGAGGCCGTCACCTATTGGTACGCGCGAAAGCGTTGTACGTGCACTTATTTTATAGAATGTTCAGATTAGGATCTATGAACACACAAGCCGACAAAGATACGTACACTGAGTTAAGGTCACAGATAAAACAATGCGGATCAACATTAAATGCGCTTTTACCGAGCCAGAGCAACGAAAAGGAGCCAGCAAGCAGTCCAATGGAGGAGCCTAAGGAGTCATCAAGTTTAAATGTACTCAAATATATAAACAATAAATTCAACGGACTCAAAAGCGTACACACTTTCCTAGAAGACGTCAAAGAGAGGGCTCAAGCATTCGGCATTACACACGAGCAACTATTTAACGCGGCTTGTTGTCTGTTCACTGACCAAGGTCTCTTGTGGTATAGGGGAAATTGGCATAGGTTTAACACTTGGAATTAGGAATTCTGTTGAAACAGGAATTTGCACCTATTGATTTCGATTATCGTTTGATGAGTGAAATTCATGCACGCACACAAGGGGTAGATGAACCTGCCCATATATATTTTGCGGTGATGAGCGGAATGTTCTCCCACCTATTAAACCCTTTAAACGACAAGCAACAATTGGAAATATTACTACATAATATCAGACCATCGTTCTTCAAGCAATTAGCGTTGCAAGAAATCGACACGGTAGAATCTTTACGGTAACACACAAGGTAAATTATTTACGGAACCACCTAAACAATCTTCCTTAAATCCGGATTTTGCATATAACGGAAAACGTAATAAATCAGAGGTAGCCGTTGTCTCGGGTAATTTTCAACGACAGGACAATCATTACTCAATGACGCCGAAACATAAACCATTTCAGCAATTCGTGCCACGCCAGCAACAGAGACAGCACGGATCGGCTCAACGTTTTCGGCAGTATGGACAACACGCGCCTCAATATTTTCAATCACCACAACAAAGAAATACAGTTTATTGTTATAAGTGTAAAACAAATACACACGATACTAAAGCTTGCAGGGATAAGCGGATTGTTTGTTTCAAATGTGGTGAACCGGGTTATACCTCGCGGTCATGACCAAAATGTAAAAATATGGCTCAGTCAAAAAACTAGGCAAAGAGAGCCGTAGCTATTATCCGGCAGAAGAGGCTGTAGACGCCGATAATAGTTATTGGTTAGATTTAGTGACAAAATATTTTAAAAACAACTCAGTCACCACGGTTTTCTTCAAACCAGACGACCATAATGTACGGCCATATTTAAATGTAAACATACTGGATGTGACAATATGTGCATTGTTAGATTCTGGCGCCGCGGTTTCTATTATTGGAGCTGGCACGCACGAACGTTTTTTGAACTTAGGATACACAATTTCAACAGAGGACAATTCAGTCACAATCGCAGACGGACCAACATGTAGAACCGTCGGTACCATGTTGTTACCGATATCATTTAAGGGTATCACTAAAGTTATAAAATTTTACGTCAAATGTAATACTAGGAGTAGATTTTTGGAAAGAATTTTCTTTAATGCCAGAGATATTTGAAAACATAAAATATATACAAAAACCAAGACACTTTATAAGTAATTCAAGTATAGACAGTCAAGCAAATAATATATTCTCATATGATAATTTAACCTCTGAGCAAAAACAATTAGCAGAAATAGTGACGGATCAATTTAAAGAAATATCATTTGAACATAAAGGCTTGAACATAAAGGTAGAACTCACCTTATAGAACATAAAATAGACACAGGAGATTCTCCACCGATTAAGTGTAGACCATACCCCATGTCACCGGAAAAGCAATAGGAACTTCATAAGGAAATGGATAAAATGTTGGATTTAGATGTCATCACACCAAGTGAAAGCCCTTGGAATAATCCAGTCCTTATGGTCCCCAAGCCCGACGGGTCATGGAGATTTTGTTTGGATTGCCGTAAATTAAATGCAGTCAGTAAAGGTGACGCTCTGACGCTTACGCAATACCACATATCCCTCAGATTTTAGATAGCCTTAGAAACGCGAAATTTATTAGTTCGATCGATTTTAAATCGAGTTTTTGGCAGATACCTCTTGATGAGGCGTCGCAAGAAAAAACAAGTTTTACCGTGGCCGGTAAAGGTCAGTTCATGTTTAAGGTTATGGCTTTCGGATTAACCGGAGCTCCTGCGCGGCAACAAAGGTTAATGGATAGGATTTTTGGAACACCATTTTGTAGCGAAATCGATAAAGGTTTAGTATTTTGTTACATTGATGGATATAATAATAGTATCCGAAGACTACGAGACTCACCTAATTTTACTTAAAAAGCTTCACCAGAGAATAAGGGAAGCGAATTTAACGATAAATTTGGAGAAGAGTAAATTTTTTAGGAAGTCCCTTAAATATTTAGGATACATTGTAGACGAGTGTGGGTTACGCACAGATCCAAGCAAAGTTCGTGCCGTAATAGACTTTCCAGTACTCAAAAACGCGAAGGAGTTAAAGATGTTCCTAGGCACTTGCTCTTGGTACAGGAGGTTTATTCGCAACTTTTCGTCCATAGCTGCACCACTAAATGCTTTAACCTCCTCGAAAACAAAGTTTGTTTGGACTTCAGGTGCTGAAGAAGCCTTTAAAAATTAAAAAAACCGACTTGTATCAGCACCAGTTTTAATATGCCCAGACTTTGAAAAACCATTTAAGGTACACTGCGATGCGTCAAGTTATGGAATAGGTGGGGTTCTCACACAGGAAGTGGAAGGTCACGACCATCCTATTGCTTACATTAGTAGGTCCTTAAATAAAAATGAAAGGAATTATAGTGCGACAGAGAGGGAAGCTCTTGCGGTTGTCTATGCTGTCGAGAAATTTGAGCCATATCTAGGTACTAGGCCGTTTACTGTCGTCACTGATCACGCATCATTAATAACATGAGGTGTATAGATGTAAGTATAATATAAGTAGATATACGTTGTGTTAGCATATTAATTGTGTTGTTTAGTATTAAAGCTTCTCTTGAACCGTACGCTCGTCTTTCGTTTATCGCCCCCTCTCGCCACCTCACCTCATGGCGACCCTGCCGAACGGCGCCGGTGCGCCGGGACCGGGCGCCGCTCGCGCATCGGATAACCGCTGACGAGACCTTTTTGGTCACGTAGACCACTGCACTTGCACCGTGTTATTTATTAATTTACAAAGTTATAACCTTGAGTTGGACTTACGACGATATGGCTACTGTACCGCCAGAACTTAGTGTGCCGTCGCTGAGAAAATACGACATCGTAGCCGAACGCGCAGCCGTGTTAACTTCTATTGGACTTGCAGTGTTGTTCCTGCTAATATTTGTATTTGTGTGTGGACGTTTTCTCTGCAAACTCAAAAATGGGCTCTCCATATTTTAAAACGGAAGACAAAGAAGTGATCATTGCTCAAACGGCGGGCGCAGGCAGGAATTCCGCAACAGACTATGAATCGGAAAGTCATGGTATAGGGCTGGCAAGCGGAAGCAGAGGAGGAGCACGCTTGAAGTTTACACCAGTTCCCGCGTAGTGGTGAAGTGTTTATTCTTATAAAAAGGTAAAGTCAGTGATGTGTCGTCTCCAAGCGTCGCGTATTTTGCTAGTTATTATTATGTTTCATGTTTAATTAAGTTCTAAAAAAGTGATAAAATAAGTAAGTAAGGTATTTTAAAATATGTGTCCTTAAGACTAAATGGAACTAGAATTATTACTTTCCGAGCTTACCAATATTCAAGTTTATTTAAGGAAACTTGGCCCTTCTAAAAGGAAGAAAAGTAAAGATTTAGTGTATAAGAAAATAATTTTAGCTGATGAATATTATAATAGTTTCCAAAGTATTATCAAAGGACATAAGTTTTCAGATGTATCTTCTGAATTGTCTGGTTATATAGCGGAGCTCGTAATTGAAAAGATTAAAAGTGTTTATAAAAAGATTAAGAGTTATTCGAATTGTGAGGTAGGTAAAATGACAGAATCAACAATGGATAAGTTTGACATTAAAACGGCTACAAGCTTGGTAATGGTTATGGACGGTACACAGGAAACAACAGAAAAAATTATCGATGGAATCGACATGTATAGTACTTATTTAAAGGATAAGGGTTGCAAAGATATGCTGATATCTTTTGTTTTCAAAACAAGGTTAACTAAAAACGCAAAATTAAAATTAAATAGCACTTACGCTAACTGTGAAGATTTAATAAAAGACATGAAGGAACGGTTGCTTACGCGAAAATCAGCAAATTCCTTGTTATCCCAACTAAACAGTATATCACAAAAAGAAATGACTATCTCAGAGTATGCAAGTAAAATTGAAGAATTATTCGTGGACCTTACGATCTCGCAAGCCGGAACAGATAACCAGGCTTACAAGATTTTAAAGCCCATAAATGAAAGCCTTGCAATAAAAAGATTTTCAGATGGACTAAGGAACCGACGGTTGAGTACAATTATCTCAGCACGTAATTACACCGACTTAAAGGACGCTGCACGCGCTGCTGAGGATGAGGAGCTTTCACAGCCGTCATCTTCCAACGTCGTCCTCAACATGCGAGGTAAGTCATATAGGGGTAACAAGCCACAGCGAGATCAATCATTCAATAGGGGTCAATCTTATAGGGGAAGTTTCCATCAAACTCGTGGTTATAGGGGTAACCATGCGTACCCTCCTCTGAGAAATTACACGACGTACTCCAATCAGAACAGAGGATTTTTCAGAGGGTTCGGTTCGAGGTCAAATCGCTATAACAACCGTTATCAAAGAGGCAGTCACCAACGTCATGCCTTTACTGCGCAGCAGCAGCCAGGCATAATTACGCCTGAACCCGAACCAGCGGCGAGAACCAACACTGATAGGAGTCAGTTTTTTCGTGAATAAATGTAAAAATTACATATTGACATGTGACAACACAGTGAAATACCTGTCACTAAATCTTGGAAATAAAAAATGCTCATTTTTATTAGATACGGGAGCATCCTTATGTGCTATAAGTAGACGTGTATTATTGTCACAGTACACATCATTGTATCATGATAAGATCGTAATTAATGGAATAGGAGGTAAAATATACTCTGAAGGTTATGTTATTTTAACAGTAACTACGAAAGAAAAAGTAACATTCGAACAAAAGTATAATATTTGACTATTTGCCTTGCAAAGCTGACGAAATTATTAGACTGGACTTTTTGAATTTTTATAATGCTAAAATAGACCTTGAAAATTCTTGCGTGACATTGGATGACAAAAACAGACAGTCTCAAGTTATTATACCATTATTCGGTCAACCAAGTATATGTATTGATCATCTGATACTACCCCCGCGATGTGAATCTATCCATTATGTTCAGATCGATAAAAATATTACAGAAGATTGTGTAATTTTCCCGAAGCAATTAAGTGAAAACGTTTTCCTTGCTAGTATAATAGTGACACCCTTAAATAATATTATTCCTATAAAAGTATTGAATACAAGCGAACAAACAATTACAATACCTATTTTTAAACCCGATATTTTTCCCTTGAAAGAATATGATATGTGTACATTTAATAAATGTAACTTGAGTGTTGACCGAGCAAAAACATTACTATCAGTTTTGAAACTCGATCACTTGCATTCCCAAGAACGAAACACAATAGGGTCTATATGTGCAAAATATGCTGATATATTCTACCTCCCGGGTGACAAGCTAACAACTACTAACGTGTATGAACAATCAATTCAATTGAAACCAAATGCAAATGTTTACGTAAAACCTTATAGATTGCCGCAAAGTTTAAAACCCGAAATAGACAAACAGGTTCGACAGATGTTACGGGATGACATAATTGAAGAGTAATGAATGGTCGAGCCCAATACTTTTAATACCTAAAAAGGCAGATCAGACGGGTAATAAGGGGTGGCGTTTAGTGATAGATTACCGAAAATTAAATGAAACAATGCAAGAGGATCGGTTTCTCTTACCCAATATATGTGATATATTAGACTCACTAGCAGGATCCGTTTACTTTACACATTTAGATTTAAGCCAGTCTTATTACGAAGTTGCTCTAACTCCAGAATCACGTAAAGTAACTGCGTTTACCACCAATTCAGGACAATATATGACGAAAAGATTACCCATGGGACTAAAGACTAGTCCTAGCGCATTTTCGCGTGTAATGACAGTCGTTATGTCAGGTTTAACATATGAAAAGTGCTTTGTGTACCTTGACGATCTAGTAGTATTTGGTCAAAATTTAGAAACACACAATAAGAATTTAATTGACGTGTTTGAACGAATGAGAAAAGTAAACCTAAAATTGAATCCGAATAAGTGTCAATTCTTGAAAACCGAATTATTGTACTTGGGTCATGTAGTATCATCGGATGGCATTTTACCCGACCCAGAAAAAATTGCAGCTATTAAAAATTATCCTGTACTCAAAAACACAGATGTACTCCGCAGATTTGTAGCATTTTGCAATTATTACCGTAAATTTATCCCGAAATTTGCAAATGTAACCTTACCATTAAATAAATTATGTAGAAAAAATGTAATTTTCGAATGGACTACTGAATGTGAAGAATCATTTCAGTTTTTAAAGACTGCTATCATGACTCCACCAATTCTGCAATTCCCTAATTTTTTAAGTGATAACGAGTTTATAATCCAAACGGACGCCTCAAGTGTTGCAGTAGGAGCAGTTTTAAGTAACAGTGACATGCGACCAATAGCATATGCGAGTAGACCCTTAAATAAAGCAGAAAGAAATTACCCAACCATCCAGAAAGAGTTAGTAGGAATAGTATGGGCAATAAAATATTTTAGGCCATATCTTTTTGGACGTTATTTCACTATAATGACAGATCATAAACCTCTTGTATACTTATTCGGAATGAAGGATCCTTCAAGCAGACTATTAAAGTTCAGATTAACTTTAGAAGAATATGACTTTAGAATAACATATATCTAAGGAAAGGATAATGTAGTAGCTGACGCTCTGTCAAGAATATATATAACATCAGATGAATTAAAAGAAATGAATCAAAATATAATTACGGTTATGACGAGAGCGCAAAAGAAACGATTAGATCAAGCAAGTGAGAAGGAAGACTCACGTATCTCTAATAAACCCACAGACAATTGGTCTGATCAAACAAGAGTCGTGGAGATATTACGGATTCCGTGTGGTTCAGTTGAGATGAAATTTAGTAAAGGCGATACTATTAAAAAGTTTAGAAAAGAAGGAAAGGTCACAATGGAAACTGAATGTTTTACATTTGTGTCAAAGTATAATACAGTTTATATTAACCTTGATTTCAAATCACAATTTACTCGAGCAGAATTTGTGACGAAATTAGGTGAATTTTGTAATAAAATAAATGTCGACAAAATATGTATTATTAAAAATAATGAGAACGCGTTAATTATAAAAGAGATCATAAGCAAAGTAAGGAGTATGGTCACATGGTCCGGAACATGTTGTCCACGTATATGTATTTTTAAGAGGAGTTACAAGAATTCATGACAAAGACGAGAAAAAACTAATTCTTAATGATTATCATTTACAGCCAACCACAGGGCATGCCGGTATTCGTAGAATGGTGAATAATATTAAGAGACATTTTTACTGGCCAGAACTCGAACATGACGTAAAAGACTTTATGTCTAGCTGCGAGAAATGTCAAAAAATGAAATACTCCCATAATGTAGTACAACCAATGGTGATCACACCAACGGCATCTAATGCTTTTGAAAAGATTTTTATAGATATAGTTGGTCCTATAGATAGAGATATAGATAATAACTTTTATATTTTAACAATCCAGTGTGATTTAAGTAAGTTTATTGAAGCATATCCACTTCAAAATAAGGATACGGTAAGTGTAGCTAAGGCATTTGTAAATAATTGTATCCTAAGATACGGGATCCCTAAATTTCTCGTGTCGGATAGAGGTACTGAATTTATGTCACGTACTATGGTAGAAATATGTAAGTTGCTAGATATAGAGGAAATAAACTCAACATCCTATCACCATCAATCCATAGGTGCTTTAGAAAATGTTCACAAGCATCTGGGCGTTTTTTTGCGTATTCAGTGTGAAAACCACCCAGAAGCTTGGAGTCATTGGTTGCCTTTCTGGTGTTTCACATACAATAATACCGTACATTCTATTACCAAGTACACACCGTTTGAATTGGTATTCGGTAGACCGAGCAATATTCCGTGTAGGGTTAGCAGTGACGTAGAGCCGTTGTATAATCCTGATAATTACCATTTAGAACTTAAGTATAGATTGCAATTGGCTTGTAAGGATGCAAGAGATAACCTAATTAAATGTAAAACTATTCGAAAAGAAATGTATGACTAATCAATGCATCCAATTACCTATAAAAAAGGTGATAAAATATTGGTCAAAAATGAAAATATAAACAAATTAAGTCCAGTGTATCATGGTCCATTTATTGTCATAGAAGATTTAGAACCAAATGTAAAGATATACAAGAACAACAAAGAAGTCATTGTTCACAAAAATCGAACAAAATTGTTTACTAGCACGATATGAACATGTTTGTAAAAAAAAAAATATTAATTACATTTTTTTTTCTATCTCCCCCGGAGATGAGGTGTAAAGATGTAAGTATAATATAAGTAGATATACGTTGTGTTAGCATATTAATTGTGTTGTTTAGTATTAAAGCTTCTCTTGAACCGTATGCTCGTCTTTCGTTTATCGCCCCCTCTCGCCACCTCACCTCAAATGGTTTATGAACTTGGAAAACCCAACAGGTCGTCTTGCTCGTTGGGGTTGTTGTTTATCTCAATATACCTTCGATATTGAACATAGTAGAGGGAAAAATAACGTCATTCCAGATGCTCTCTCGCGGTTGATAAAGGTGGAGGCTGTTAGCACGACACCGGCACCAATCGCTAATGATGCATGGTATAATAGAGTTTACTCAGGTTGTAAATATTACCCAAGAAATTACCCAAACTACAAAATAGAGAATAATGTTTTATAAAGGTATAGTAAGGGTAAATATTCACTAACCGACGAGTTTGACTGGAAAGAGGTCGTAGCTGAGTCAAATCGAACAAATATCATTTCTGAGAACCATGAACCTCCGACTTCAGGTCACCAGGGAGTGTTCAAAACACATAGAAGGTTAAGTTTGAGATATTTTTGGCCAGGAATGTACCGCGACGTACTCAACTTTATAAAACGATGTGAAGTATGCTCAGCCTACAAACATAGAACGACTCTAACTCCAGGGCAAATGGGGAAACCAAAACAATGTTACAAACCATGGCAAGTCATAAGTATGGATCTGGTTAGACCCTTGCCAAGATCACGGTCTGGTTATGCGCATCTTTTAGTCGTGACGTGTTGCTTTTCGAAGTATACAATGATATTCCCGTTAAGACGCGCTACAAGCGCCAACGTGGCGAAAAATATTGAAAATTACGTTTTCTTAGCTCACGGTGTTCCTGAGACAGTGGTTACCGACAATGGGGTTCAATTTTTAGAAATGATTTTTTAAGTGGTCGAGATGGCATTTGTCCGTTTTAACGGCTGACAAGCTATATTGTCTTAGTACAGTTAGTACTTCAAGAAATAGAAAAAAAAATACTTAGAAAAAAAACTTGACAACTGTAACACGAAATAGTTGAATTGAATTGCGATAAGTAATTAAAATAATTCCAACGATTATGATACTGTTTCTTGTGATTTATGCGTAATCAGAGTGTTTTTAGGCAAGGCATGCTTTCAGCGACGTCGGCACAAACTTCAGACTCGATATTACCGCATTTCTTCACGACATTTGGACACCGATTTTAATCTAATACTTTCAACAAAAGGTGCCTGACGTACTTGCTTCTTGGATAACGTTTTCGGGCTTTCACGGTGACCCTTACGTGTAATTTTGGCCTGCGATATAATGGATTCAGATCTTCGAAAGAACTAACGGACATGAAGTTATTACCTACAAAAAATGTAACACACAGAAACGTGAAACTTCTTCGGCCTCAAGTGGTTCATCAAAGCAAACAGCGGCCAAAATGGAGGTGAGGTCAAACCAAAGTCACCATGAGCTTGACGCGTTTTTGAAGCCTCACTCGGTTATAATCCACGTACCTACGCTGCCGCACACATAGACAGTGGGCATGTATAGCTCAACATAAAACCACCATCCGCGCTCGTGAGATAAAAGTACCTTAAGATATGTCAACAAAGTTGTTTTAAGAGCATGTGCTTTTATTTAATTACCAGGGTAATATAATAAAAATGCAATATTTATAGTTTGTGTTTTATTTTATAAATGCACATTCTAGGCAAATTAGATAACTTCTAGGCAAACACTTTCTTAGGCTGGCAGTTGCAAACCAATACCAAATATACTTATATCAAAACAGGTTAAATATTTATTTATTGGCAAACATGTTTCGCATTACTAGCTCTGCATGTCCCAAAGATGTGCTCTGTTGAGTGAGGAAACTGAATTTGCCTAGCTGTTGACACAACAAATCAATATTACAGTCTGCAATGTGCTTGTGACTTGTGACTCTTCTAGTTTCAAAGTGCAGATACAAGTATGGCAGTCGCTTTTGCAAAAACTAGTAGTCTAGCCTTATATCCCATATCACTAATGGTGGTTTTCCCCAAGGACAACATTCTATGGTGGTTTGATAGTTTTTTCTAGCAACTATAATAACACCCATATGTGTTTTATTACATCCACCTGAATATTAGAACAAAATTATGATAAACATGCTTTCTCTATATGCACATGAAACTCAATTATAGAATTTGAATATAAACTGCCCCTATTTCACCCCCTTAAATAATGTTTACAGGATAAAACTAGTTTTAGCATTGAAAAACATAAAATCGATAAATAATAAAATGTAATCGCTGTTTCTACAAACATACAAACTGCATTAAATTAACAATTTATGGACACAGAGCAACATTATACGCGTCTAACCAATTTTAGCAACAACTGTCAAATCTACCGTTTCCCGCGCGAACTGACAGCGGTTG
This sequence comes from Epiblema foenella, assembly GCA_963556455.1. Lineage (NCBI taxonomy): Eukaryota > Metazoa > Arthropoda > Insecta > Lepidoptera > Tortricidae > Epiblema > Epiblema foenella. Next base: position 9,949,735 of record OY747097.1, on the reverse strand, counting down.
TCAGTCGGTATATTTGAGGCTTTGTTAAAAACTCATCGAATCCAATACTAGCATAAGCCATTGCCCAGGATTCAAACTATCTCCATAACTAATTTTGACTTAATTGGTTCACAGGTTTAATTCACTGCCGGCAACTCATATGTGGGTTCACATCCATACAATTTATATTCGTGCTCATCACACAAATAAATGCCCTGACCGGGATTCGAACCCGGGACCTCCAGCTTCGTAGGCAGGGTCACTACCAACCAGGCTAAAGCGGTCGTCAAATGAATGAATGATGAATGTGATTTACTAGTTAATAAGTATAAATGTAATAAATGAAATAAATGAACTTTATTCTGCAAGTAGGCCGCAAAGGCACTTTTACAAGTCAAAAACTACTAGCGTTTCTCATGAGACCACTACCGAGAAGAAACGCCGAAAAAAACTCGACAGTCAGTCATTTTCTCCAAAATATGCTTATTACAATGATACTACTTAATCTACTTAAGTAAATGTAAGTGGTAAAAAACAAAAGAGAATTGAAAGAAAAACGAGGAAAAAATAACAATAGGTATTTACAATGTGTAGTTACACAAGAAAACAAAACATGTCGAATCGTTTGATATGCTTTCCTGCAAGAACTGTGTCAACTAGATACAATGAAAATATTAGACTCTTTTCGCTATTTAGGTATTTGGTTTGGGCCATGCATTTCTGTCTGTTAGATAGTCCTCAACCCTATAATAAGCTTTTGACATCAATGTTTTTTTAGGTAATTTTTAAGAGCTAATACTATATTTATAATATTATTTGTAATATTACTTTCTTACCTATATGAGTACTCTATTGTAGAACCTAAGCAAGTGTAAAGGTAATAATTAATTTTATCATGCTATGCTGGCATTGGCACACACAAAAATCTCACACTACTTTTTAAGAACAAAACAAAGGTTCAAATGAAACAAAGTAGGTACTCATACGCTATTATTATATGTATGTAAACATTCTTTATAGTACCTGAGGAATAATACACCATACATTACAAGGACAGTTGACATGTACTAAGGCGAGCTTTTCCCTGTAAGCGATTTGTTCCAGCTAACCTTAATGTAGCCTTTATTTTTGGTTATCGCACCATCTTTAACATAATTTTTAGAAGCTTTTACACTTATTGGGCATTTGATTTCACCAAAATACATTATGTGTATTTGCCATCTGGTGAGCCCGCGATCTCTTCTGAAATTAAAAGGCCACATTTTTCTATTTTGTGGCCTAGTTTCTTCTCCACTGCTTTGCTTACATTTTCTTCTAAAACTTGTCCTCTTCTCATGGCTGTAGTTGGCGGAGTGCTTTCCCCAAGAATAGCAGCTACCAAGGTTCCATCAACCGTTTTACACCTACTTTCTTCATAACATTTTGAGGCAGTAATCCTTCTGTACCATAGTTCATAGCACAATCCTGTTTTATACTGATCCCAAGTCTCCATCTCAACATTTTCATTTTAATATGAATATCACTAAACAGTCAGTCGAATGCCACTGTTAACATTTCATTTATTTAAACAAAAATGGTACACCAATGGGTATTTTCATCCGTCAAATGTAGTTTTTAAATAGATTTCACCATAATAAATACGAATGTACTATTTTATATTATAATAAAAACATGCACACATGCACACATGCATGCATGGCGGGAATAAGTTGACAACTCGAGATGTTTTTTTGTCGAACTTTGAACTTGGACTACATTGCAATAAGGTTCAAATTTCTTCCATTTTTCACTTCGACTTATCAGCTTATTCCCGCCATGCACGGAAATTTAAACATTAATATCGTAGTTTTCTTATCTGTAGGGGAAAGTCGGTACGATTCGTACACATTTTTAAGCGTTTAAAACAGTAACCAGTTACTGTATACGAACAATGTTAATGCTGCTGAATAGCCCATTCAACTATAATAATAGTACAGTTTCGTGTTCAAAACATAACAAAGCAATGGCGATTTTCCTAAAAAGTGGAAATCGTACGAAAGTACCCTACCTGTGGGGTGGCTACGTACAATACTACTTTTATTGCAGGATTAATAGTACGTCGGGTGAGAAGCAAAACTCACTATCAAATCTGTCACTACTCTCCGAAACCTCGTATCTCAGTACTGAAACTATGCCGATATATGAGTTTCATCGTAAGTATTTGTTACTTAGCTTTTTTTTGTAACCCGACGAGTGTCTCTCCTGGGGCCTATACTACATAACTTTACAACCGTACAATTTGAGAAAATTGTATCATTTTCCATACAAAAAGTTGTCAAAAATGTCAAATTATATTCTTGTAAAATTTTGTGATATAGGCCCCTGTACTAACCCCATTTTATTATACGTACATTTGTAACATAGTTCTGTAATAATTATATATCGACGAATAAATTCCCTAAAGTGAGGCGGGGAGCATTTGTACAAAATGATGCTACATATAATACTAACTGTACGAAGGTACCACAACCAAAAAAAAAAGATTTAGTAAAATAAAAATAACGGATTAGGCAATTTTGAAAATAAAAATGTATATAATATTCTTGAACAGTTACTCATGAATTATAATTAATTCATTGTACAAATTAGTAAAACTTATTAGAAATAACTGCAGTCAATGGGTGGGTAGAAAAATTACTTTGATGTGGCAAAAACACATTTCACTGTGTAATAGATCGACATCCGTCATTCGTGTGCAAAGTTCATGAAAGCTTCTAAGCTTCGGAAAAACTTTAGATGTGCTTCTAAGCTTCAGTATAGCTTCTTAACTTCAGAGGAAGGCTTCTGGGAAGCTTCTCAGCTTCGGGAAAGCTTCTAAGCTTTCAGGAACGCTTCTCGGCTTCGTAAAAGCTGATTTATATATTTTAAATGTTCATCATCAATGAAGCCTCTTATTGTAAACAGATGGTGTTTAAATTAAGTCTAAAGAAGTTCGATTATTTATAATGAATATCACAATCTTTTGAATTTCAAGTTACTTTCATTTTCTTTTAGAAAAGTACTTCTTTTATAATTTGAATAAGCTTGGACAACGGATTCCTGCTTTATATTATTAGCATTTCTCAAGTTGCAAAGGTCAAGTATAGACACCTGGTGTCGAGGATTTGAACTGTTAGTAAATAATCCGTTCGCGTAGAAAGGTTGTCGTTATATCTATATAGTAGCGAAATAAGTAGCCATCTGAAATTGCACGGTTAGTGTGAAACAGGGCTGTCATTCACAACGTTGAAACTAACTTGAACACCAAGTCACCTTAATGAACCAGTGTAGGATGGGTCTCTAGTTGTGTAATGCTAGTACGGCTCTCGACGTCAAGATACACTAGACGTGAGCGTTGAGTCTAGTTGACGCAAGTGGATAATTGTAATGCAGTAGCTGCATCGCTGCCTTTGGCGGGTATTTGAAAAAATGTTATGCGCGTGGCTACCCTACTAAAATGAGAGATATTGAAGGACGAAACAATCTTGTTTGTGTAGGTGTCTATTTATTTTAGTCAGGCTTTAATGGGATAGACATCGGAGAGACATCTGGTGTTGAGTAGGAGATCGGAAAGTTATTCTAGACGAATGAGAAGCCAGATTTAGCTAGTTGACCAATCGATGGTTTTGCTCCAGAATTATGGAACAGCAGTTGATCGCGTGATGTTAGGGGTTCTCATGATAACGAGGTGAGGTAATATAAGGAGATACACAATGGTTTCGAGACTTTTTTCCCTTTGGACTTCTCTTGCGGGTAGACCTCACGAGAGCGACGTGCAACGCGGTGAACCTTTAGGAACGCTTATGTGAGTTTTAAAGTTTATTTGTTGTGTTAGATAGGAATTACGTAGGGATTCATCATGTTAGGATAAAATAGGGTGTTGTGTATTTAATCCTTTCTGTTCACAGGATTTATGAAGACGGAGTGTTTAAATTCCATATAGCAAACGATAGTGATTTCTTTTTCATAGTGTATTATGCGAGCGCGTTACGCTGCTTATATAGGTACAATTACCTTGTCGTTGCCTATAGTGTTCAGTATCAAGTTTAAATTAGATTGACAAGACCTTTGCTTAATTTGAATAACCTGCTTAAGGTAAAACCTACGTTAACAATATCGATGTGGGGTGGCGTATCTCCTTTTATATAATTATGGCTTTAAAATGCATTTAAGTACGTTAATCGTTTAATTCATTGTTACGGATATAGTTTTACCATTAGTACAACAGATATTTAATTGATAATGTTTGCTAAATGGAATATATTCTAGGCATATCTGCGTCGTTGTGTAATAGTGCTACTACGTGATTTAATAAATACATTGTGTTTTATTATGCCCATACTTATTGTGCATGTTAGTTATTAAGATTTATGGTGGTGTTTTGTGCATGCTATGTGAATTCGTGTCTATTTTTGATACTATTTAGTATTATTGAGATTTTCATGAATAATGGGGGTAGGCGCTGTTCATACAAGCTGGATTTAATATTTGAGTCTTACTTTATTTGACTATTGATTTCAATTAGTTTTAAATGACTATCTGACTTTAATGACTTTATTTATTAGTAGACAAATCGTTAAAGGGTTGTAATTTTACTATTACAGTAACAGTAATTGAATTAATCTTTTGCTAATGTAGATAGTCATTATATTCGTACACTTACTATTTAACGCATTAATTATTTCATTTTCATTAGGTTTGTTATGTTTCGTTGGTATTTTAAATATGTTCTTATTGATTTAATACAGTGTTGTAGGTGATAATAGTTACTTTAGGTTATTAAATGAGAATGTTTTATTTATGAATATATCTAAAGATTACAATGCCATAGTTTGGGTATTTGGAGGGTTTTGCGAAATCAAACCTTTATAAGAGAAGGATAGACGACATCAAATGACGTATCATCGCACTGGTGTCAAGAAGATGACCATGTCAGCGCCTCCGCGCAATCACACTATCAACGACGATATGCCTTCCACCTATCGTTTGGACCCAGGACATTTCTACGGGACGTGTACCTGCCAGCACTTTCGTACATGTGGGCAATTGACGACCAGAGCCAGGCCATCCTCAATCCAACGCTGTGCCATGACAATATGAGACCCTTCATTGGCTGATCCTGCCAAGCTGATCACAGTTCCGGCGTTTGGACAACGAGGCTGTTCCTGCATGATGACCTCATAGCCTACCACTGTACACACGCAGATGAAGAGATCCTTAAATGGTTTTCTAAGTTTCGCAAAACTTTCTGACTGCGTTAACTATGGTACTTATTCACGTTCCCGTTCTATGTAAATGTCATACATAATGTTACCTTTTAATAGGCCGAAATGCTATCGTTGTGTTGTGTGACCTGACATGGTTATTGCACTCTTTATTCGAAGTGATCTTGGCTTATTTACCCCTTTATGGAACTTTGGTTCCTATTACAATACCTAATAGTCTGTTAACTACGTAATTAATATTACGTCAAAACCTTCATATCTTCGCCTGCGCGATAATTATATTTATTTTATTGGACGAGTAAATACTATTCCAGTATTTCACATGAATGTACCAACTCATACATTTACTGATCTATTGTAGTTGTTGGGACTGGCCGCAGTGGATTTTTATTATTCGTGACTGTTCCAGCAATGAGGTAATGTCACAGGTTGGACTGCCAAACGTTTTATTACGATTTTGTATGGTATGTTCCAGCCTATGACGAAAGGTTTTGGTAGTACAATGTAGTACCCAAATATACCAAATATGCCTAATAACTATTACTGTTGCTATGCAATGGTTTTACTCCAGATCGATGAAATACGTTCATAAATGGGGTTTAGGGCCAGTCTCACAGATTCTTAACGACAGGCTTTCGTCTTTAGTCTCGATCCCAAGACGAGCTTTGAAAAGGGCTGCGGTCTTGTTTAGGCACGCGGTGCGCCTTTAGCTGCTTGTCGGAATCTTTGATTCATACAAGACACTATAGACCCGCAGAGACGAGAAATCTGTATTGCCGTTTGCTGAAATTGAACATTAAAGACCCCAAACTATATATGGGCGAGATGGAATGTGAAAGTTCAATGGCGATATAGGTTGATTGACGACTCGAGTAAAACTCCTTGCTGTCGTGAGAACGCTGGTCAATGCTGAGGTTTTGCGGTTGCATGGCTCAGTAGTGATATTCGCTAATGGGATGACCATATGACTCGATTTGGGCATTAAACCTGAATGGCAACAACTTGTTTTGGTTGCACAGTATTTGGGTACGAGGTAACTAACTCGTATTTAAGTCTACTTCAAAGTAGATACATCACACGTGTATTATAATATACATATATATATATATAAACAAGATCCTATTCCAACTGGCTTTTAAATAAGTTCAGTATTATTTACTTTTGCTGTATGCAATAAAATGGCTGGTCTCATAATATTATGGGCTACGCTCTTATTATTACCATGTATATGTTTATTCGTCAGGCGCTATTGTCACATATCACTTATAGTCTCGGCCCTGTGCCACCTGCAAGGATACTCTGTTTGCTCGTGTTAGGTGTTAGGTAGGGATATACCCAATGGGTTAGCATCAGGTATTCCTTCGCGAGACTGCTGCCTCGACATAGTCGCCTCATCATGTCCAGAAATGACTTGGTGTTTTATGACTTATGCATGGTACTTTTATGAGGTACTGTGGCTTTATGGTTGCTTGCAATCAGCTATTTTATTCTCACATCTTTTAGATTGAGAATTTTATTATATTATGTAATAAGCCAGATATTACACGACCTAGTCCTATCCTACCTTGTAGGAAATACGATACGACGTATCGATATCTCGACATACCAAACACTAGTTTTAAGGTTTTATAAATATATATTTTATTCAGGGTTTGTCCATGACTATACGCCTCATTAACCGACAACTATAACCATTTCTAAGCACTTACATTCTTCTGAATCAAATTATGGAGTAATTATCTACTCCGTATCATATTACGTCATTATACGCTTACTCCTTTTAAACTATAAACAGCTTATTTATGCTATGGCTTATCACACAGCCAACGACGGTAATTTCTGGTAAATTAGGTTCTAGGTGCTTAATATTGTGTTCACGTTTAGTTATCCATTATAAATAAGATGCTGTAGGAAATTGCTATGTTTATTTCTTTAGGTAGACTTATTTTAAGTTGTAATTACTTAGTTTTACATTTCATAACTAGGTCTTTAAATTGCCACTACTCGATCACGCCATTAGTATTTTATTTATTTAGTCTTGGTTTATGTTTAATATTCTCCGATTGTGTAATTACCCTTTTCACTTGAATTAATTTCATTTCATTATAAATTGTAATAGGTTAAGTTGGCAGCAAGGGTTTTTGTTGAGTCCGCCTTGTTTTCCCTTGCTTAGGTCTTGGCCTAGGAATCAACGCGGATGTCTAATAAAGTTCTCACCGGACTTTATTAGATAAAATAGTCAAAGTTTCGAGTAAAATCACTTTTATGAAATAAATGTATTGTTCCGTTTATTTTCTTTCTCAAAATCTTTTGTTTGATTTATTTTCTTTCCCTGTAGTTATTCCCATATCATCTAGATCTGCTGAACTTGATAGCTTTAGTAATGCTTTAGGAAAACGTTAGAAACTTTACGAAAGTCCTGGTTTTCAGACTTTCAGATGGTGTAAGTATTTGTAGTTAAAGCTTAGGTAGGCTTTAGGGTTCCATTTTCCGCTTTCCATTTAGACTACACTAGGGAGGATGTTACAACTGATTTCCCAAGAAGCCAGCAGCCGCACTCCCACTCATATGTAGGTGATATGACTAAGAGTTAGGCATATAAATATGTACCGACATATCAACGCATTAGATAGTGGAGATCGGCCACTATATGAATTCTCCCGGTGTACGAATCCCACCCACTTTCCTCTATGTCACTTGACCAAAAACGCCATTTTGTGACGTCAGGACAGCGTTGCTACATACCCCGCTTTTCCGCTTTTTTCCCCACATTTTTGGCACTGACCCCGCTATCCGTGTTAAGCCAACGCGCATCCACTTTTTTGAAATGTTAGCGTTTGCCCAGTGAAAAGGCGGTAAAATATTAACAAAGAATGTATTCCGGGTTTTCATTGAGAAATCCGAATTTTTAAAGTGCACTTTCCGCTTTTTGTATTTCGGCATCTGGCAACACTGCGTCAGGATTACAATAGTTCACCCGTCGCCGCTTAATCAACTACTAAAACACATCGAAACTTACAAAACCATATTCAAATACATTAAGAATACAGTGCAAACCATATAAAAATGAACTTTCAAAATTTGTGATGTGACTTAGCAAATGAAGACGTGGCTTAAAGGTCTCTGCAACCAGCCCATAAAATCCCAAAAAAAAAACAAGAAGTTCACAGACTACTTAGAAAATACTATAGTAGATTGTATGACAACGGTCTAAAATGAACCATATTACCACGAGATAGTTATTTTCCCGAACAAAGTGAGGGAAAATAGTTCGAGGGGTAATATGGCTTTTAGGCCAGAGTTATATACTCTACTTTTCACTTCGATTGCGAAAAAATAAATAAACAAAGGTTAGCCATCCAAAATTAACAATTAATTCCACGGCGAACTTATATGTAATTTGGCAGCATGTTTTTTTTTCTAAACTGCTTTCATGCTTTGACACACAAAATAGATACCGCGGTTCGCGCGCAACATTCACGCGCAAAAAAGCTAACTCGCCTTCCATTGAGCGCTTCAAAGCGTTGCTCGAACGAACTAATCACTTTTTTAATTATTGTGGAATAGGGACTACTACAAACTTAATCTTTAGACTCTTTAGAGAAATGAATTCTGTTTTGTGATTGGTCGATTTTAGTAAAGCTGCATTCTGGTTTGTTAATACCCAATACCAAATATTTTTTAAAGAGTTAAATTAGTGTTTTGTGATTGGTGGATTTAATAGGTGAAGTATTATTATTGGTCTAAATGGAATGTTTTGTAAATCATAAATATGTATTCATATTTTCCCTAGGGGTTAAATGTACTACTTTAGCCCCGCTTGACAAGTCTAATATGACATACTTTTCGTTAACTGCCGTCGAAACGAGTGATAATCGTTCTTGGCAAGACGCATTAGGAGAAGTTCAACTTGCGATTAACTGTACCATTAATCGTACGACGAAAGCAAGCCCATTGGAGCTTTTCATTGGTAAGGTGGCACGTCCATTAGCTATGATGATTTGCGAGGATGTAGACATGGAGGTAGATCTAGATAGAGTTAGGGACGAGGCAGTTTGTAGTATTGAGAGTGCAGCATCTTACGAAAATCAAAGATTTGATTGAATTAAGGCAAAACTCAATAACTTTTCGGTCGGAGACTTTGTTTTGCTTAAGAATGAAGAGCGAAACCAAACTAAGCTAGATCCTAAGTTTAAAGGTCCATTTCAGGTTATAGAGGTATTAGATGGGGATCGCTATAACCTGAAATCATTGAACTCGAGATATACTTACAAATACGCTCACGATAGATTGAGAAAGATGCCAGGAGATCAGAGCTTAACTGACGAAATTGAGGTTGATTTAGAAGTTGGTTCAGACAACGAGGAATCTGACAATTAAGTTTACATGATGATGGAGACCGTACCAGAGGTTGATGTGTAGCCGTAGCTCGGTAGAAATCGGTATCTGCTTGCTGCAGTAAGTAGTCCGTGAGTAAGCGGTAGGCCATCAACTCTGGTGGAGGTCGGGTTTCATGAGAAACCATGGAGTCTGGGGCAAGACTCGGCAGTCCCTAGGGGACGCGCATACAGTGAGTGCAACTGTTAGTTGCTGGGCTATATGTAGCCAGATCACATGTAGAACTTAATCGTTGTTGTGCGTTGGATACATATTAAATCCATATTTAAAGATGTAGATTAGTAGTCAGTAAAGCTCTGAGGTCAAAATCTTGTATGACTATAATATTAAATCTAGTTAGTAAGCGTCACTGTGTATGGGTAACTGAATGTAAATTTGTGTGGATTATACTCAATTAAAATCAGTTTCTATGAAGTTTAATTTACGAGACCCCATATGGTGGGTCAGGAGTGACCGAGCTTTGTGATACTGTGCTTGAAACATTTGTTACAGGTTAAACACACAGGGACGTGTGTCGCGCAGGATGGCCGTGTCAGGAAGTCATTAGTACGGGACATTAATTGACAACGAAACGCAAGCGCAGTGTTGGCGCGCTTCTACTGAGTCTGGCCTGAAGTTCGTGCACGACCGGGGGTGGGGCGGTATAAAACCAGTTTCACCCGACCGGAGTGGTCATTATTGGCTTCGATTAGCTGGCGTGCGGACGTATCAGGCCAGGAACAGTATTACGTTTCGTACCTCATATAGAAATATAAATTAAATTGATTATGTCTTGAGTGTTTCATCTTGCCCGCACCTACCTTATACGCTCACTATGTCTGACAACGAGTCCAATTTGCCTCATTGTCTGTCATATATATTTATTTTTGAGATCTGAGAGGGGTCTATTAGGACATTTTATATAGAATGAATTATTGTTTAGTATATCAATGGACGGACGAGAATTCCAAGACATTGTACAACTGACTTATCGTCGAATTTGAGTTTGTGTGTGCATTGACTAGTTTTTTTTGCATATAATACTTGTGTATTGTGAGATCCGTCATAGCCGTCTACTGTTACTTAATTTTATTCAATAGGAATTTTATTGTTTTGAACATAGGAAAGTTAGCCTTTGGTGAGAGAATTATGTATTGATTATAGGTACTTAGCTTTAGCTACCAAGACGTGATAGATTACTGGTAGGGTGATTAGATGAGTTAAGTGAACGTGTTAGATTGTTGACATTGTTAGGTAATTGCGTACAGTTCGTTTTACGGGTCATCCTAGAAATCTCACTCAGCAATCGTCAGTAGAGCTAGATCAAGGTATCAAAGCACAGGAAATAATACATAATGACAGTGAGGCTGATGTTAATGTTTTTTCAACATCCATTGAAACGCTTCGTAGGCCTTATTTTTATGGTAGGGCAGATGCTAAGTTGCACAGGTATATATCGGTTAAAATGCATACAATAGAGCAATCATTATCACATTAGCCTATTTCGCAGGTATACCCTGTACAATAATGTAAGTTCTCAAGTAAACTCCGGAGATTTACTATTAGAACAAACAACATCCAGAAGGGTTAAATACAAATTGGTAACTAGTTTTATTATGGTGTGATAGGCAAACGCTCTAATACACACGTACCTCACGTAAGTGTATATTAAGCGATTATAACGATTAAAACCAGATAAATGCCGTACCACCCGATAAGGGATTTCCTCTTCTAAACACGTAACCAATTAATATATAAACACTAGAAAGTATGTCATATGAGTAGTTGTATACCAGAGGTTGAGATAAACTGTGTTCAAGTACTCTCAGTGTCTCTCTAAGTCTACCCTCTCTTCCCTCCTACCCCACCTGCATACTACATGGCGACCGTGACGGAAGAAGAAGAAGACGAAGATGAAGAAGATTGTAACGTGAGGAGATCGTGACCTGAGACCTGAGGCGACCGAGGAGACCTAAGGAACCTAAGGAAGGAGGTGACATACACGAACTGCCTAGCTGAAGGGTAATAGTTTTTTTACCTAAGTGATAAATTGAGATGGAGCCAATGAGTTAGATGGGGGGTCAGCAGTCGAAAGATAACAATTGTTCCTGATGATAACACTGCTTGACTGGGCCCCCTGCTTTGGTGTTAAAAAGGAGTTGTACAGCGGCTGCGAGCGGCAAGCGGCACGACGGGCCATTCGTGGTGAAAACGTTTGAAAAATGTTTGTGTGAATATTTATTAACTAGAGTTTTGTGATGCAACTATTGTTATTAATTAATCTTATGGTTTTTTTTTTTTTTTTTTGCATGGCTAGCCTTACTGACTTATTAGAGGAGTTGTGTATTTTGAGGAACAGTATAGTTAAGTTAAGTAAGGACAAACGGGCGACTGTGCAAGGTAGGAATAAGTTGTTATTAGCACAGGGAATTAAGGTTAGGTTTGATTTATTAGTTGATGAAATTTGTAAAAAAGAAATTGAGGCTGTGGATCTTAAGCTTGCGTTAGGAACTCTAGAACAATTTGAACGTTTATTCAGGGGTTAGTAAGCTCCGAAACGATGGCAAAAATGGCAGATTTTTATTCAGATTGTGGTTTTGACTATTTTCAATTTTCGAGGCAACCTTATAGGCACTATAATAGGGTTTTAACTCGTGATAACAGGCAACAGTATTTCAGTCAGCGGCCGTTCCAGGCTAAAAATAGTAATATTCCCATGCACTCGCATTACAAACACAATGTGAGTCAGCAAGGTCGGAGACGGGTGTATTTCTCGAGTGGGCAAAAATCGAGCAACTTTGCTAGGTCAAGTAGGCAGCGTGATGTCAATGTCATAGAGTCAGCATCTTCAGAGCGTGACTCAGATAAACAGCGTAGTGAACTAGAATTTTTTCGCGACTAACGGAGGTTATGTAGATATTTTGTCGTATAATACGAGGAATCACGTAGTTATAACACGTTTTAATAAGGAATTAACGCTATTGGCAGATACAGGGGCCAGTGTGTCGATTATTAAATATAGTTAAGAGATTTGGGTTACATATAGTTACGGATAGGTTAAAGATACGAGGAGTATGTGGGAATTTGGTTTCATTAGGGTATGTTCAGCTGGAAGTATGGATGGGAGGTTGCAGTTTTAACCACAGATTCCATGTGTTTGAAGGCATTACATGTAGCAGCGATGGTATTTTAGGGGAGGATTTCTTTTATAAATATAGGTGTAGTATTGATTATGAGAAAGGGGTTTTCAGAGCGCAGCATATGTCAGGGGATGGAGTAGTGCTAAAATTGGGTCTAGGAGCAGCGCACTCGGTAATTCTTCCTGGCAGGTGTGAGGTAGTTAAGTATGTCTCCACCAATGTGCAGGGTGAGAGTATTATTGTTCCCCACGAGGTTACTCCTGGTGTTTTCGTAGCAGGTGCAGTTGCATCTCCGAAGGATGGGGTAATTCCAGTACGGGTTTCGAATACATGGGAGAACGAAGTGAAGTTGGGAAATTATCGGCCGAAGTTTAGCAGGTTATCGGATTACTTTGTTTGTGCATTTGACTCACAGGAGGGGCAGTCCGTAGATAGAGTTCAAAAACTTTTGAGTTATTGAAACTCCGATCTTATCTAGACGACGATGCGAAATCGTGCGATCGAGGGAATTTGCGCGAAATACGCAGATATATTTCATATGCCGGGTGATAAGCTACCGGTTTCTAATTTATTTGATTGTGGAGGAATATGATTTCGGAATTGAGTATATTAAAGGTTCAGAGAATGTTACGGCAGATGCCTTATCGAGAATTGTCATTACGTCGGAGAAGTAAATCATTGAACTCGGGATATGTTGGAGTAGTTACTCGTTCAATGACTCGTTCATCAAAGGGTATAGTGAAGACACGAGACCGGGGTACTACGTCTTTAGGGCCTGGCCAGCCTAAAGTAGTAGATATCATAAAAGGGACCCAAGGAGATACAGAATTAATTATTTGTTCGAGTAGAGAGTTCAGGGAGAAGACAGGATTGAAAGATCCAAAGGGATCCACTGCTAATGTTGCTTACGTGAACTCCACGATTTATATGAATCAGGATACTCTATTAACGAAGGCACGCTTAGACGTATCGTTACGAGACTTGATTTTGTTATGCAAGAAACTAAATATAGTGGAGGTTGTAATTATTAAAAATGACCTCAATCAAAAATATATTAATATGCTAGCAAATGTCTTTCGCGCGGGACAAGACGAATTACCTAGATTATGTATTGTACAAGGGAAAACGAAAATTACCGATCGAGAAATGATTCGAATTATACTTAATGACTACCATTTGTTGCCAACTAGTGGACATGCAGGTAGTACAAGAATGATTAACAGTATCCAAAAGAAGTACTATTGGCGAAACATGCGTAGAGATGTAGACGATTACGTGAGGCGATGTAAAGATTGTCAAAAACAGAAGTTTAATAGTAGACAAACGCGAGATAATATGGTTATAACTACCACAGCCACAACATCTTTTGAGAAAGTATTTTTACACTTAGTCGGACTATTGGACTTGGATTTATGAATGTAAGTCTAACATTATGAATTACAAAGTGGGAGATCTTGTATTAATTAAGAATGAAAATTATAATAAGACCAATGAATTATATTTAGGTCCATATAGAATAAAGGCCATTATAGGTCTAAACTTAAAAATAATTAAGAATGGGAAAAACTACTTAGTACATAAGAACAGAACTAAATTGTATCACGAATAGTTTCTTTTCAGGGGAGGGAACCCCTTACCTTTTCAGGGGAGGTGTGATAGGCAAACGCTCTAATACACACGTACCTCACGTAAGTGTATATTAAGCGATTATAACGATTAAAACCAGATAAATGCCGTACCACCCGATAAGGGATTTCCTCTTCTAAACACGTAACCAATTAATATATAAACACTAGAAAGTATGTCATATGAGTAGTTGTATACCAGAGGTTGAGATAAACTGTGTTCAAGTACTCTCAGTGTCTCTCTAAGTCTACCCTCTCTTCCCTCCTACCCCACCTGCATACTACAATGGTTCCCGTGGTAATTTAAATATGTTCGAGCTTTATGTAGATACAATTAGAGGACAGGGCGTTAGTAAATAATATAATGAGATATATTGGGCACGTGTGCAATAGCCGCGATCCGCTAGTTATAGGCTAGAAGGTGTAATGTTGCTACTACATTTGAAGTTTTATCAAAATAAATGATAATGTCTCACACGCACTTCAAGACAATTTTATAACCGCAACGTATGTGTCGATAGTGGCACCTACCTATGAAAGGGCAAAGAGAGATTTTGGGTTAACGAGTAGTAATTCAAAGGAGGTACAGGCGCACTTCTCGGAGGCCTAAGTGTCCAAAAGGCACTGGCTTAAGCGTTATGGTTACTTACTTAGTTAATAACCGAGCTCGTACTTCAATTAGTCAGTAAACAAGTGAGGCTCAAGCAAGCGCAGATTCAGGAATAGCATAGTTTATTGTAGTGTAGTGTAACGTAGTATGTGTGTATTTTGTTAAACATCCAATTTACTTAGGAGAGCTTTTGTCTAGGAGTGCCTATTATTACTCTAATAGTGGTCGCATTATTAATCCATGTGTTATTTAAATAATGAAGTAGATTTTTAGTCGTTAAAGTATTCGCTTCATAAAACTTGAGTTGTCCCATAAGTCTCAGTCTAATAATTTAATTTACATGCGCATTGCTACTATTGAGGTTATGGCCAGTAATATACTAACCCATAATTATTGCAGCAAGTTAGTTTTGTTTGGCTTACTCGCGAAAGCAGAGTCAGATTTCACAAAAGTAAAATAGATTATCATTATTAATTTCAGTGAATGAAAATTGGCTACTTTGAATATGTGGAAGTACTTACTATACATTTTATGAATAATAAACATTTGTTTAGATGTTTTATCATATACCAAAGGGCGGAATAACATTTACATAAAACTTTGTTATCATTGGTGTGTTTGGTAAAGACCTCTTGACTTAATGACCCCACAGTTTAGACGTTCAGAATGGAGTCTAGCTTTAGATGTGATTATTATTTATCCGTAGATGATAAATGATTTAGAAGTGTAATGAATAAATTACTTTATGTCTGATGAACTGTAGCTATGAAAATATAAACAAAAAATTGCTTCAGATATGAAAGGAAAATCTCTGGCCAGAGTATATTGTGTGGTATTTTGAAAGACGATGAATGATTCACGTGATGTGTGGATATTGGAGACGACAAATACGTTAAGAGGTTCTATTGTAATAATAAAACAAAATTTACGATACCGGCTTAATTGCCCCTTGTACAACATGATAAAGCAATAAATGAATTATGAATTGGCAAATAAAATTATTAATCAGTTGCAGCGAAAACATATTTCAAATTTTGGGTTTTATTAACCTATCTTAAAACTTCCACAATATTCAGTGCTGTCAAATTTATTTTATATTAGGAAAAAAGGGTAAATATTTTCCTTTTACACAAAAAAAACCCAGACAGCAAATTTGCTATTGTGCTTGAACAGATGAGGATTAACTTTAGGATTTTACTTTTAGTCGAACGTAGAGCATCTAGCCATTTAATAGACAACCAGAGTTGGGTCAGGTAGGAAAGCCTTCGGCTCTTTCGGTAGTTTTGACGTGATCTTAGAGAGGATCTTACCTGCCTGGAGAAAATCTTTAAGACCACAAGGTTTCATTCTACATATAACATTGACTACCAAATAATTTTGCTTAGTCATCATACTCTAACTTCTTTTCCATTTTAGTAAAGTGTCATGATTCATTCATATCGTGTTACGTCGTTATTATAATTTAGGGGATTGATGAATTGCCGAAAGACGAGAAGCGTTATACGACCTGCAGTGGATTGGGTGTCCATTACATGTGCGCACGAGGTTTGACATTAGAGTGGCCACTCTCAAACAAAAGCGAGGCTATATTACTTACATAAACAAAGAATGCATTCTTCAACAATGAGCCAATAAAAACTATACCTATCACCGAATCATAAACTGCATCTGCACATGCACCATTAGCGCTATGCGCCTAGTCAGCCCTCCTACTCAGACATTTATGGTGATCCCAGCAATAGGCTGCGGATAAGACCGCTACGTAGCAATTTAGTTCATGGGCACCTCCTTCCCCGTACGTGGGTAGCAAACGCACCAACTCTGGAAGTTTTGGCGTACCAGAAGCACAGGCTAGCCCTGTTATTTGTAACATTTACACTTAGGAGGGGAATGTTTTGCGCCTCACCTAAGCTGGACGCAGCTTAGCTCGAGAATTAACAACTCTTTCTTCCACGAGACGAAGACTACGATAGTTATAGTGAAACAAACTCGCTCCGTGAGGAAATGACTCTGGGAACGTGTGGCTAAGACGTTGTCTGTTCAAGATAATTTAAATAGCTCAATAATAATAGTCAACATCATAGTTTTCATTACACATGCAATAAGCTCAGGCTTAAGCTGAGGTCTAGTTAAATTGTTTATAACAATAGATTATTAACACCATCGGCTGTTGTTCTTTTGTTATAGTCGGACTATTAATAGAGGCGGACTCGGAAAACAACAGATCAGCGCCGACACTTAGGTTGTTCTATTTCCCTCTACGGTTAAGGTGACAGAAGTAACACAAGTTAGGTAGGTCAGTGTAGGAGTAGGCCTAGTTAGGTTAAGAATGAATGAGCCAACAACAGGGAAAGTGATAATTAATAAATTGAATAACAGTAAAACAAAAAACTAACTTACACTGAGAAAGGTCGTAAGCAGCTGCCAAGTTAGGTAGAAGGAGCACAATACGAGTAGGCAGCGCCGGCGCCTAGTAATAAAGGAGTTTTATTTCCTCACTTAGGATTAGACAATACTTAGTTGAGTAGGACAATTAATGCTTTGGGCTTGGAGAATACGTCGGATATTTTTATTTTATGTCCTTAGGCTACATGCGTAATTTTAGATGGTTAAGTTAGTTACCAGAAAGGTGTATGTAGGATATTTTTATTTTAATGTTGTTAGGCTATATCCGTATATTTTGTTGGTTATGTTAGTTGAAAAGGTGTAGAAAGCGAAAATGTATGTATATTTTAGCTATTTACAGAGAGGGGGATGTGATGGCAACATAGACATGCTATAGGTATACGTGATCACAGGTATTATTATACATTTAAAATAGAAAAAGCCATTACAACTAAAATCCTTTGACAATGAAGTAATAAACTTTGAGAATTATTTTTAATACTTAGAAGTGGCAAAGGGAAAGGCAAATTGGCCCTAAATAAACAACTACAACTTAGGTCTGTGACTTAAATTGCCATTATTGTTTAGACAATATGGTGAAGTGGAGACAAAAGGCGCTTAGAAAAGGTTTGGCCATTTAGTAAACCTTAAGTACCGCATTTCGAAGAACACTTCTACAAAAATCTGTTATTTTGAACAACCAAGCAAAGAAACCACGACTTTCGCCACACTTGGCATAGAGCACATTTTACTGTACAAATGCTACGCGAAGTTTTGTTTCACTTCCAGAGTTGCGCAAACATGTGGTCATCAGGCGGATGTATTGTGAGAGGTTCCCACTATCACACTGAGAGAGCGAGACGGCGCTGTACTTCCTGCACTAAGGAGCAGGTCCGAAAAAGGAGGCGTTTGCGCAAATTGGTGGAGTGGAGGGGCAGACCAGGAACGATTGCCGACGAGGAGTCTTTATTGTATTGTAATTAAGACGAAAATAATTATAAGAGATGTTACAAATAAAGTTGTTATGTTAGTTAAGTTTAGGTAATAAAGAAATTAAAGACGGAAGGGACTCGATCTTGAACCTTGGAGGTGAGAAGTTTGGAACAGAGCGCGGAGGTTGGAATATCGTACAGTTTATTAGAGATACATATTCTGGAGTACGAGATAAGTCAGCGCAGGAGAGCAGTTGGGGGCCTGCCTGTTGAACCAAGTTAAGTAATTACTATATTTTGACCCTAGACTTTCTCATTCGGAACAAGTGTATTCTTTCTTTTTATTTAAGATATTATTTTCCCTCCTAAAGGTTGAAGAAAGCTAAATGGAAATTTCATTAATTCCAAACAAATATTGAACCGAATGATTAAGCTGAGTCATCAACTGTGCTTTAATTATGATTATGGATTTTTGTTTATATTTTATAAAGATACCATGGAATCAATTTCCATCCCATTTTAGTTTTCTGTGGACTTTATTAGCAAGAGATCGTCACAAGTTAAAATGAGTCGGCTACCTAATAAATAACAAGTAGCCACACTGTTACCTATGTGGTCACATTGCGCAGTATATAACCAAGTGAATATTTATTGAAGGCAGAACAAAGGATCTGATCTCATGGTTTTAGCGATGATGCTTCATCCCTGACTCATATTATTCGATTAGACGATTCCATTAACTAAACGTCGTGTAACCGCAAAGGTTCCAGTACCCGATTATTGTCCTATATAGGTATTTAATTTTTTTAATACGTATGCCTAAAAATATTCCCACAACACGCTTTCCTTGAAATCTAATCAGCGTAAGCACTGCGGTAATAAATTTCGAAATGACGTTTTTAAATGTGAAGTGCTAATAGTTCTAAAGTTGCACGTCTAAGCATAGATTGTTTAAGTGGATTTATGGTCACACTTGACAAAAACTCCAGGGATTAAAATACAAAAGAGCGTATATTGTTCATAATAATATAACACTTGCGCTCATTAGTTAAATTATTAATAATTTGAAACTAAAAATGACGTATCTTAGTACAAATATAAGAAAATTACTTCATTTAAATACTGCGTGTAAACTCATGTGAGAAATTGTTTTAAAAAATGCAGGACAGTCGGGATTTTGGGCTCCTAACGAAAGGTCGATTTAGTCCTTTAGAAATTTGTCTTAAATTACTTACTTAATTGATTTCTATTTAATATCTTGTGTGCGCGTTCGCGAATCTTAGTTTTATAATAGTGTTTCAATAATTCAGTATTTACGTGTTATTTATATAGACATTTTTAGTGAATAGTTAAGTGAATTAAGAGCAGTGAGATAGTTGTAGTGACAATTGACAATGAACTATATGTGTAAAGACTTTAAGTGATTTGTATTTATTCAAAAGTGTAAAATGAAATTATTAGAATCAGTGAAACAGGAAGTACTATTATAATGTATATGTAATTATAAAGATAGATATTTAGGTTTATTGTCTTTATTCCCTTAGGTCATCACGCCGGGTATTTAGCTGGTTCTAAGTTCAGCGTGCAGTTATAAAATCGTCAGTGGGACGATCTGTCGTTGTAGCATTTCATAGCACCATACATTTTAGGGTATGCTAGGTTATTTCTGCATTTTATTCAACTTGATGGAGTGTTCCAGAGAAGATTTATTAGGGGCCACTAGGGCCATCATTAATGCTATTTTTATAATTATATTTTAGTAGGTACGAATTGGAATGAAAGGATTTAAAATATTTAGTTGTTATTTTGATATACATTATTTTAAATTAAAACTGCATAAATTAAATGTTGACATTGCAAAGTAATTGATTTTTAGGAGAGAGTTATTAATATCACACACTTCTAATATCTTTATTAGCTCTTTCCAACATTTCAGACAAATTGCAGTGTCACGCATTTGATTGCTTTTTGATTCTATTATTTGTGACAAGATAGTGAACTTAAAACAAAAAACTATTACACACAAACATTGTATTTCATGGCATAGCCTGATGGCAATGAACACACACTCTCGTATACACCACACACACACTCACACACACTAGCTGACACACCACACGTTTAGTCCATTTGCTATACACACACTTAGGTACACTCAACAGAAGGTAACTTGGCTGACATTAGGTCCTGGGTTGCTGGAGTTGAATCAGGCTCTTACCTAAGGTATCTGACGGGTCAGTTCCTTAGAAGTTAGGAGCCGTTACACTACACGTTAGGCAAGGCCTGAGTTGTTTATATGTTTTGGAACATAATCTCTGCTTATCCTGGGGCGCAACCACTCGATAAAGCTAACCCCTGACGTCTGATGTCGTGTGTGAAGGCAGAGTGCTCTCCGTCCAAGTTAAGGGGTTTGCAGTACAGAGTGTGTTTTGGCATATAAATGATATTCAGAGTACCTTGTACATAATCGACAACAATCACTAACTTTGTCACAAGTACCGCGGCTGCATGACGAGTTAGGGAAGCGTAAATCCAGCAGCGCGTAAGCTTTAGCGTAACTTTAAATAAAAATAAATAAATTAGTTATTTGGCATTCTGCGTAAAGTATTATTTTTTTAAGTATGAGAGATTGTTGAGGAATGAGTAGGTGAGATGGTTTGAATTGAGTAGGTCATAAGGGTTGATAGGTTGTTCATGACGGTTTTGTTGGATGGAGGGGTGTGTAGGGTGCAGGTGAGCCCCCTTAATATCAAAGATGTAAAATAGGTTTAGGTCCCCCTTTTAAGACTTAAGGTCTGAATTCCTAAGGTCTCTTTGTAGTCTGGTTTTACAGGTCGTTGTTATTATGCGTCGTGTTGGAGCTTATATTTTAGAATAACTTTAGTTAGTTTTAAGTGGAACATGTTTGTATTAGTATTAATTAATAATAATTCAAATATTGTAATTAATTAATTAAATCAATTATCTTTGTTCGAGCTGTTGCTGAATCGGGTGAGTCGCATGTTCACTTATGTAGTTAGACTTATTTTTTGAATTTGATTTCTCATGTTTATATTATTGCGGATAAAAATAATCATTGCGGTTTATTACGATTATTTTTTATCACTTGATTTTATTTGCGGACAATTGGATTTTATCTCGGTCATGATTTTACGGCTATTTATTAATTGAGTTTATTGTGTTTTTATTTATTTATTACAAGCACAATTTGGAAATTATTATCTTACACGTTTTATTATACATTATCAATTTTAACACAACGTAGAGGGTCCTAACCATATTATTTGAACTAGACGATCACAACATTTATTTACGGCCAGTATTTTTGTCAATTTATTAATAAATAATTTATTTAGGTAGGGTCAGGACGGCTTTTTACAGTCGACTGTGCCAATAACCTGAAATATACAAATATTGTTCATTTAATATTATGGGATGCAGATTGTGTGTCATATTTGATTCGTGACTGATTGACTAAATACATTGAGAATGTTATGCTGGTTGTATACAATAGCGGTTGACGAGTTCGAACCTCGTGTCAGTAGAAGTTGAGACCACAAATTGTGTGGGCTGGTAATTTATATCAAGGTTCGAACCCTTGGTCGGAATTAATTTGTGCAAGTACTTATAAGGAAGCTACTTGTAAATACCATACTCGTCTTATTGTGTGTAAACTTATACTTTATTCACTAATTTCCTTTTAGTGCGTATTATTCACTAATTTCCCTTTTTAGTGCGTATAATGTCTTGTGAGTTTGATTCCGTTCAGCATTGTAAACCCTTATCCAGTTTGATATAATTGATTCAGGTAGATTAATGGACATATATATTTCCTTGGGTGTATTTATGTTTTGTGTATCAGAAATATGTTATGTTTTGTAGTATAAACGTTTTGTGTACCAATAGTAACGCTAGTGAGCCTAATGTTATAATTTATTGTTCACTTACTCGTGTAGTTAATTATTTTGTGTATTTAGGATAAAGGCAAGAGGGTTTTTCGTTGTGTCTACTAGCTTTTCCCTCTAAATTTGGCCTAGGTCAAGCAAAGTAGATACCAAATAAGGCTACCACTAGTCATATTCGGTTAAATAATCAAGAACTTCGATTAAATTCCAAATCATATCAATCAATAAATTTACTTTGACTTAAGGGTCGGCTTCGGAGCCGCGCCGCGCGAAGTTTAGGTTTTTAGCGCTACTCACACAACGATCGAGGCTCGCGCGCCGCACACGCACACAAGTACGTACGCACAGTGGTTTGACTCGACAACTAAATTGTAACTTTGGATTTAGTAACCAAATATTTAAATTGTTATGTCAAATGTGTACAAAAATGCCTACTAACTGCTGCCCAAGACTTTGTTTACGTGGACACGTTTTCCCATGAGAATCAGGTGGGAATAGTTTATTTTCCAATTCGATTCCAGATTATATGTACCTATTTTTTTTATACCAAAATTTGTATCTGTTTAGCCGTTAAAGCGTGAAAGAATAATCATCCAAACTGGCGCATTTACAATAAGTTATTGTAGGTATAATAAGTTCAACTATCACCGGTCACCTAGACAATTTTCTCTTGCATTTATAAAACAAAAAGGAAACATAAATCGTTTTGTTTGATAAATTATCATAGGTACCCTATTAGTATGAAGTATGATGTCAGTACTGACATCACAGTGTACCTAACTACTCATTTTATGCAAATAAGATTTATTTATATGTATCTACTAGCTTTTACCCGCGGCTTCGCCCGCGTAATAAAAGTAATTCTTAACCGTCTACAAAAAAGGAGGTTCTCAGTTTGATCCGTATGTTTGTATGTAGATATGTATGGATGTCATTTCCGTAATCGGCACCCCGTGGAACCATAAAGACGACACCTATATAAAGTTTTAAGATAAATTAATTTCCGCCATCTTGGATTTGAAAATGGATGTCATTTTCATAGTTGGCACCCCGAGGAACCTCTAAGATGACAACCATATCGATTTATAAGAAAAATAAATGTCCGCCATCTGGGATTTGAAAATGCATGTCATTTTCGTAATCCGCACCCCGAGGAACCTCGGAGATGACACCCATATCGATTTTTAGGAAAAAAAAAATTACCGTATATCCATCATAAAACGTCATCATATTTGAAAATGGTTGTCATTTTCGTAATCGGCACCTCGAGGAACAACAAAAATGACACCCATATCGATTTTTAAGAAAAAGAAATGTCCGCCATCTTGGATTTGAAAATGCATGCCATTTTCGTAATCGGCACCCCGAAGAACCTCGAATATGACACCCATATTACTGCTCCCCGCACAAACTTGAAACCCCTTTTTCACCCCTTTAGGGGAGCAATTCCGAAAAACGCTGAATCGTGTTTTGTTGTATTAAAACAGTGTCCATATACGAAGTTTTAAATCTCTCATTTCAAAAAGATTTGCTTCCCGTACAAATTTAGACCCCCTTTTCACCCCTTTAGGGAAGAAATTTCAAAAAACGCTGTAATTTAGTGTTGTATTTTAACAGAGTCTATAATATATACGAAGTTTTAAATCTCTCACTTCAAAAAAGATGTGCTCCCGTACAAACACCACATGGAACCACCTTTTCATACCTTTAGGGGAGTAATTTCGAAAAATGCCGAGTAATTTTTTGTTGTATTTAAACAGAAAGTCTAAATACGAAGTTTTAAATCTCTCACTTCAAAAAATATTTGCTCCCCGTACAAACTTGGAACCCCCTTTTCACCCCTTTAGGGGAGCAATTTAGAAACACGCTGAAATATGTTCTGTTGTATTCAAACAAAGATTCTATTTACGAAGTTTCAAATCTCTCACTTCAAAAGAGATTCGCTCCCCGTACAAACTTTGAACCCCCTTTTCATCCCTTTAGGGGAGCAATTTAGAAAAATGCTGAAATACGCCATTAATGTATTTAAACAGATCGTCTTTATACAAAGTTTCAACGCTTTTTCCCGCGGCTTCGCCCACGTACTAAGAGTAATTTTTAACCGTCTACAAAAAAGGAGGTTCTCAGTTTGACCTGCATGCAGATATGTATTGGATGTCATTTTCGTAATCGACACCACGACAAACCTCGAAGACGACACCCATATCGATTTAAAAAAAAAAAATGTCCGCCATCTTGGATTTGAAAATGGATGTTATTTTTGTAATCTGCACCCCGAGGAACCTCGAAGATGACACCCATATTGATTTTTAAGAAAAATAAATATCCGCCATCTTTGATCTGAAAATGAGTATCATTTTCGTAATCGGCACCACGAGGAACCTCGAAGACGACACCCATATCGATTTTTATAAAAATAAATATCCGCCATCTTTGATCTGAAAATGAGTGTCATTTTCGTAATCGGCACTCAGAGGAACCTCGAAAATGACACCCATATTGATTTTTAAGAAAAATAAATGTCCGCCATCTTGGATTTGAAAATGGATGTCATTTTTGTAATTTTCACCCCGAGGGGAACCTCGAAGATGACACCCATATTGATTTTTAAGAAAAATAAATGTCCGCCATCTTTAATTTGAAAATGAGGGTCAATCAACTTTTTCTTGTTGTTATTCTGTCCCGTCAGCGAAGAGACAATAGTAACCGAGTTTCTTAGAAAAATGATTATAATATGAACTTCAAGCATGCTCAATAGATGACCCATGTCCAAATGGATTTATGCTCATCGATAAAACTCATGTTTGGTAGATTTATACCCTATAAAATCACGGTTTTAAAGGGTTACTCAGGAGACGTAACCATGGTAACTAGCAACAAACAATAGTTGATCCACCCAAGAATGTCATTTTCGTAATCGGCACCCAGAGGAACCTCGAAAATGACACCCATATTGATTTTTAAGAAAAATAAATGTCCGCCATCTTGAGAAAGAAAAAATAGTTTATAATAATGCGAGGACCCCACCTTGCACACGGAGCACAGCGCGCATCACGCGACGCGTGCAGGCGGCGCGCGCGAGCGGCGGGGATCGCGGGCCAGCCACACGCACGCACCGAAGCCGACGGCTATATAAGGACGCGAGCGCGGCCGCGGTCGATCAGTCTTTGTTTCGGCTCCGTAGCAGGAACAAGGGCTGACCAAGCCTAGAGCGCGGTGTGGTCTCTTCCCGCGTCGTGCCTAGGTACCCATAGGAACCTCAGTGGCCGCGTGTCGGTCTGCCTACGGGTGGACATCGCGTAGTTAGTCCTGAGGTTCAATCCTTCCTTCCCCTTCTCCCGATCACCCCTGTCCAGCTGCGGTTTGGTCTCCACCGGATGCGCACTGCAGGGTCCCTCGTTCCCCGGGGAACGATCCGCCATCCATTCCAGTAGCTTTCCCTCATCGGCATAACGTCCTACGGGACCCGGGTTTTCCGCGCATTAGTTTATAGGCTCAACGCTCGCTATTCAATAAGGTTTCTTTAATTGTTAATAAAAGGGCGTAAGACCCATATTTGTTATAAGATTAATCGGTGTTTTCCGTTCTACCCCGTGCCATTCCCTTCAAACCCTGAGCTAGCTAAGAAACCTTCACCACGCCCTTCTGGCGGAAGGATATGTGTGGCTCGCCCTCGGCGTCAACCATCACATTTGGCGCCCAACTGAAAAACTCACATTTTACTAGCTCGGAAGGGATACACGGGAGAATATCACTTTTGCCATAGTTTCATATAACCACTAGAGAGGGATACAAGCGTCCGCGACGCATTCCACCCACCCTAATAGAAGGGGAGGGTATTAGACATCGCATTTCACCATTTATGTGCATGATTATAACCGTTTAACCCCATTTAGTCCCCCGTCCACCGCCTGTCAGCACGAGCAACATCACTGAGACCAGGTTTGCTACATCTAGCGTACGCCAACCAGCACCAGCTCCTCAGTAAGTAAATATACAACTTCCTTAGTTCCGCCCCAAGCCCAGTGCGTCGCTTCCACGCCGGAAAACAAAGCTCACCGCCCCACTAATGCCGACAACTTGGATATACCACCTGAAGAAACCCGAATTAGTCAAAGAGGCCGAGGAGAGAGGTTTGCCAACAGAAGGGCTAACCGTAGAAGAAATTAGGAGGATTCTAGTGGAAACCGTAAGAAACACAGAGGAAACCAAGGCAGACGAATTTAAAACTCCAGAGAAAAAACACCCCGCAGAAATGGCCAACAACAAAAACAACCAAAAGGTAAAAAACATAAATAAACTTATAAAGGAATGGAATTTAACATTCACAACCAGGGACAGTGCAGTGGAGTTCATAGAGAGACTAGAAGAGCTAGTGTCAGCTAGCGGCGTCAGCAGGGATGAGGTACTGCCGACCCTGCCGCAAGTCCTGCAAGGTAAAGCCTTGTTATGGTACCGCAACAACGCAAAGTCGTGGAAAACGTGGGACGAATTCCTAAAATTATTTAAGCTGTACTACTATCCGAGCAATTACGAGGAGGACCTCATCGTCACCATTGTGGCAAGGAAGCAAAGGTTCGGGGAGATAAGATAAGATAAGATAAGATAATTTATTTGCAAAATGTAGTGAGTACAGCTGGAATTGTCATTTTAAGAACTTACATTTTACTTAAAGAAGCATGCAAATATTTACTTACAATCTATGAGTTATTATTTAATACATTGGGCATTATTATTACATTACTAATTAAATATTATACATGTCATTCACTATCAAAACATTAATACAATTATTTAGCTACTATAATATTAGTCATTATTCAAAATTATTTATCTTTTATTGGTGTCAAATAATCATTAATTCTATAATAACACTTATCTAAGCAAAATTTATGTAATTTGTATTTAAATTCGGGCATGTCAGAGTTCTTTATTTCTACAGGTAAATTGTTATATATTTTTATCGTCATACATAATATGTTTTTTCCGAAGAAAGCTGTCTTAGAGAGTAAAGGATAGCATAGATCAGTACCGTTTCTAGACTGATAATTTGTGGTTGAGCGCTTCACGGATTACCTAACCGACTTGCAAACCTTAATGAGGAGGTACAACAGACTTTCAGCAGACGAACAGCTACACCGCATACACGAGAACATGCAAAGGGAATACAAGTTGTATATTAAGAAACAGGATTACAACGACTTACCGGAACTCCTGAAACTCGCAGCAGAATACGAGAACATAACCGCAAGGTCGTACAGAAACCGCTACGCAGATTACCCAGAAACAACCGCCAACTACGGGAGACCGCAACCGCAGGGACAATGGACCCAATACCAGACAGCTAGACACGGAATAGGCATGGGACAAACCCATAGACAACGCCAAGAGGGTGCGGGGACGGAAAGCGGTCCTACGAAGATACACCCCGGGTACGATCCAAAAATGTGCTGCTGGTCATGCGGTAAACCTGGACACGATGCGAGAGAGTGCAGGTCCAGGCAACGCATCTTTTGCAGCGCCTGCGGGAAAACGGGCGTATTAAGCAAGAACTGCTGCAAAACAGAAACACGCCAAAAAAGAGAATACCTAGGCGAGGCAAACTACCAGAACCGAGAAGATAACAGAATTTATACCGAAACCACAATAATGGGCAAAACATACAAGTGCTTAGTAGATACAGGATCCACAAATACCTATGTGAACGAACAGGTATATAACGATTGCAAAGGACAAGGCGCTTTAGAAAAGCACACCCAGAAAAGAATCGTACTAGCCGACGGGACAAGGACACAAATCGCAAAGAGTCTGTTAGTAAACATACAGATGAAAGGCGCAAGCATCAAACACTGGGTACGACTGCTACCCACAGCAGCGCACACGATCATCGGCATGGACGTACTAAGGCGAGTCGGAATGGCGATGACGTGGGCAGGTGACACACCGGAACCGATCGAGACGACCACAACGGCGCACCAGATACTTGATCCACAAACGCTACCCACAGAGCAGCCCGAAACCACGGGGAACGAAGGCGAAGTGCAGACAAACAACGACCCACACTCCCCACCCAGTCCACTTCTAACGGAACCACAAAGTAAGGAACTCGCAGACAAGTTGCAAAACGAGATCGAACTATCCGAAAACAGTCCTAAAGGCAACACGTGGACTGAACACAGAATTAAGTTGAAACATACAGAACCCATAAAACAGCTATATTACCCGAGGAACCCGAAACAACAACAAATCATAGACACTCACGTAAAAGAGATACCCGAAGAACAAAATAAAATAGCCGATGAGCTATCCCGACGTCCCGTGTGCGCTTTTACCGATCACGAATGGTACGAGACAATACGTACACAAGTAGAAAACGGGACAGAACCGACCCACGAGTACCGGATAGAGGGCGAGAAGTTATATTGGAGAGCACCTCACCTTATACGCAACAGACATACAGACCCCGATACCGAATGGAAAATATGCGTACCTAAAACCGAAACACAACAAGTAATAAGCCAGAATCACGATTCACCGAGCGCCGGTCACCTGGGAATAGCGAAAACAATTAAACGTATAGCACAAAGATATTACTGGCCCAGAATGAAAACAGAAATAATAAAATATGTAAGAAAATGTCATGCCTGCCAAAAACATAAGGTTACACAACAAAGAAAAGAACGGACTCCCGCACATAATAACGCAAAGCATATCCCGGCCTCCCTATTATACAGAAGGGAGCTAAGGAACCCCATGGATCAAAACGCATTGCCCACTCCCCGAATCAAAGATCACAATACATTACAAGAAGTTTATGACCAAGTAAGATACGATCAGAACAAAGCGTCGAGACTACAGAAAACATATTACGGTCAACAAAGAAAACACTGGAAACCAAAGGTGGGCGATCTAGTGATGAAAAAGAACTACGTGCTATCTAACGCAGATAAAAACTTCTGCGCGAAATTAGCCCCTAAATACATAGGCCCGTTTACAATAAAAGAACAAAAGTCACCGGTAATATATACATTAAAAAATACAGAACGACACGGTAAAATCCTTACAGCGCATATAAAAGTCCTAAACCAATATAGGCACTAAAAACATTCGCAAATCAATAAAAAAACCACATCCGATAAAATGAACGCACGCCCAGAACAACAAGTCAACAGCGCGCAGACCCAGCCCACCGAGAAAACGGGCGGCAACCGGGCTTTACAAAAGCGACGTTAACCCGAAGGATACAAGGTCGACGTTCGGGTGCACACCTCAACTAGTAATTCGGACTCATTACAATTAGTTATCAAGTACACTCTAAATCATTACTATGTACCAAAACTGACAACCGTACAGTCCGCTCGAGGATCTCACAGTCTGGAATAATTGCCATAAATAAGAAATGAATAACAATATACCGAGTGACATCGCAAACCACCCGAAAACCCGCCTTACCGCTCAAACAATAAGGCTCACATTCTAATAACATTTATACGATTAATTTAATTTATAATAGAATATCGGTCAAGAAAAATCATAACTAACGTAAGTAGTTTATCGACGCGACCGAGCCTTACCCCGACTCATATCAAAAGTGGGTGGCAAAAAGAAAAGGGTAAGGTACCCGAGAATAGAACCGGACCACACCCGGGGGCGGTACCGAGTTAAAACAAAACAGTACGGTACGTCAGAACCCCCAGACCGACTCAGGGATCACCGAAATAAATAAACAAACAAACGAATAACTAACTAATTAATCATACAAAGTATAAACGCGCATGACAAAACTCGACGGAAAAATATAATAAAAGGGGTACCTGGAAATCGACAGAAGGAAAATTACCCTCAAGATAGAAAATACAGAAGACACTCCCTATATAGAGCCGGAAGGAAGGCCAAGGAGAACAAACACTGATAAGGAACCCAGGCGAAATGAGAGTAACCATCCCAAGACTGCCGACGACCAACCGCCCGGTCACGCCACCCCAGGACCTGCCACTCAGGAGATGGGATCAGGGCCGACCCATCATACATGAAACGGCAGGAAGGCTCTACATTTCAAAGACCCATAACATAATATGGCATGACGCGGCCGGACGAACCGCAACCAGGACCAGCCCGTCGGAGGAAGCGCAGATCCGGCCGGAAGCGGAACGGCGGACACAGGCGAGGACTCGTGCGCCTGCCGCGCACGAAACAAAACCCCACCGGGCAGGCGCTGACCACGCGGCGCGTGGCA
Organism: Epiblema foenella; assembly: GCA_963556455.1. Classification (NCBI taxonomy): domain Eukaryota; kingdom Metazoa; phylum Arthropoda; class Insecta; order Lepidoptera; family Tortricidae; genus Epiblema; species Epiblema foenella. The sequence continues at coordinate 9,919,303 of OY747097.1, read as the reverse complement.
ATCCGCCGTAGTAGTAGTTAATTTTATTTAGTTTGTTATTATAAAGTTAGAATTATACATATTGTTACCGGATAAATAACTGTTTTAATAAACCAATAGCCAACAGACGAGGGAATAAACCGACATTAAACAATTACTAAACAAAATAAAAGTCAGTATAACCAACCGAAACATTAGCGAACATACAAGTAGGTTATACTAAGACACCTAAGCGGCCGCTTCATCTAGGTAAGAATTATAACGCCACGCACTAGCAAAACCTAGGGAGAAACTAAATGCCTATTTCCTCTCTTAACGGTGATTTTTCCCCAGGTAAAAATCTCCTCGGGGAGGGAGGCAATGCGAGGACCCCACCTCGCACACGGAGCACAGCGCGCATCACGCGACGCGTGCAGGCGGCGCGCGCGAGCGGCGGGGATCGCGGGCCAGCCACACGCACGCACCGAAGCCGACGGCTATATAAGGACGCGAGCGCGGCCGCGGTCTATCAGTCTTTGTTTCGGCTCCGTAGCAGGAACAAGGGCTGACCAAGCCTAGAGCGCGGTGTGGTCTCTTCCCGCGTCGTGCCTAGGTACCCATAGGAACTTCAGTGGCTGCGTGTCGGTCTGCCTACGGGTGGACATCGCGTAGTTAGTCCTGAGGTTCAATCCTTCCTTCCCCTTCTCGCGATCACCCCTGTCCAGCTGCGGTTTGGTCCCTCGTTCCCCGGGGAACGATCCGCCATCCATTCCAGTAGCTTTCCCTCATCGGCATAACGTCCTACGGGACCCGGGTTTTCCGCGCATTAGTTTATAGGCTCAACGCTCGCTATTCAATAAGGTTTCTTTAATTGTTAATAAAAGGGCGTAAGACCCATATTTGTTATAAGATTAATTGGTGTTTTCCGTTCTACCCCGTGACATTCCCTTCAAACCCTGAGCTAGCTAGGAAACCTTCACCACGCCCTTCTGGCGGAAGGATATGTGTGGTTCGCCCTCGGCGACAACCATCACAATAAAATTACGTCTGCTTTTTATCAACATATAGCGCCCAGTCAGCATGGTTTTTGCCAAGGTCGTAGTGTTGACACTAATCTTCTTACTTTCTCGGACTTTATTTTAAATAAGTTATCTTCGGGCTGCCAGGTGGATGCTGTGTATACCGATTTCTCAAAATGTTTTGATAAAATTAACCATAATATTTTAATCCAGAAACTTTTTGAGCTCGGTATTCACGGCGACCTCCTGAGATGGATAGAATCATACCTATCCAATCGTAGTCAGGCCGTGACATCACGTTTTCTCCCTATCCCCTCTGGGGTACCTCAAGGATCACACGTTGGTCCCTTATTTTTTATCTTATTTGTGAATGACATGGCGGACTGTTTCCGTTGCTCTGAACATCTCATATATGCAGATGATACAAAGATCTTTAAAGCTATATCTTTGGTAGCGGATTGCCAGTCTTTGCAAAAGGATTTAGATAATTTCTCCCTATATTGCTCAAAAAATCACCTGTTCTTAAATACTGAAAAATGTTTTGTGATTAGTTTTAATCGCAAACGCAATCCGATAACTTTCAATTATACTTTATTTGGTCATAACATAGCGCGGGTATCTTCCATTAGGGACCTGGGTGTTATCATGGACTCACAACTAAACTTTAATGAGCATATTGATCATGTGTCTAAGCGCGCTTATAAAAACTTAGGTATGCTCCTTCGTGTTGGCCAGCCGTTCAATCGGCCCCATACTTATAAACGTTTATTTTATTCTTTTGTTAGAAGCATCCTAGAGTTTAGTTGTATAGTCTGGACACCACAGTACTAAGTCCACATTGACCGTTTAGAGAGGATACAAAAAATATTCCTAAAATCATTGTGTTATAGAACGGGTAACTATTTCGAAAAGTCCGCATTAGCGGCAAAGCACTTTGGTGTCCCTTCCCTACTTAGCCGTAGAAAATACTTAGATGTTATGTTTCTGTTTAAAGTTCTTAAAGGTGTTATTCATTGTCCAGATCTGCTAGAATTAGTTACATTCAGTTGTCCGCATCACCCCTTACGTGCTAGATCGCTTTTTCATATTAGCTTTTCTCGTAAGAATTATTCTAGGCATACATTTTTCAGACGAGTACCCAGTTATTATAACAAGCATTTATGTGATATTGATCCCTTTCATAATTCTATATCTAGTCTAAAATTACTAGTTAAACGTAAGTTGTTTTAGTACAGCAGTTATAGTTAAAGTTAGATATCATACCTAATTGTCGACTGAGATTTTTTTGTTCCTATATATTATAATAGTTTTTTACTTTTCTTTAATTACCAAGTTAACATTTATGTGTTGTTTAAAAAATATATAATAATGTAGTTAACACTATGTGAAAAGATGAACCTCCAGGTCTATTGTTTTCTTTTGTATAGGTACATTTTATGTACTGTCAATTTGGATACATCTATGTGACTGTTTGTGTTCTAAATGACGACCGGTTTAGCCTAGTGGGTAGTGCACCTGCCTGTGAAGCTGACGGTCCTGGGTTCGAATCCCGGTCAGGGCAAATATTTGTGTGATGAGCATGAATATTTGTTTCTGAGTCTTGGATGTTTTCTATGTATTTAAGTATTTATATCTATTAAATATATCGTCGTCTAGTACCCATAACACAAGCCTTCTTGAGCTTACTGTGGGGCTAGTTCGATTTGTGTAAGATTGTCCTCTAATATTTATTTATTTATTTATTTAAATAAATTAAAAAAAATATATATATATTAAAATAAATAGGCGGATTTTATGTGATTCACCAAAGTCTATAGAAATGCACATTTTTAGTGACGCGTCTCAGTTAGCTCTAGGAGCATGTATTTACATGAAGTCTGTTGCTGAAAATGATGACGTCATTGTAAGGCTTTTGTACGCCAAATCTAAAGTGGCCCCTTTGAAGCCAACTACGATGCCGCGACAGGAGTTGGGAGCTGCTCTCCTCGCTGCCAAGCTCAGTAGCGCAGTTCTAGACTCGCTGAGATATAAACCGGATCGTGTGGTTCATTGGTGCGACTCGAGCATCGTACTGGGTTGGATTCACAATAAAACTGCCAAACTAAAGCCATTTGTAGCCAATCGTATAAATGAAATTCTAGAAAAGACTAAGGAATCATCATGAAGGTATGTGCCTACCGCTATAAATCCAGCCGATTTAATTTCGCGCGGGGTGGATGCTAACCAGCTTCCCAAGCTGGATCTGTGGTGGTATGGGCTTACTTTTTTAACTGAGTAAGAAAATAACTGGCCTATTTTAAATAATTCTAAAGTTGACTTACCCGAAGTAAAATCAAATTTTATAAACGTAACGTCCCCATTAATTGGTTTCGAAAAATACTCTACACTAAATAGACTGCAGAGATCGTTTGCATATGTTAAAAGGATGATTTTTAATCTGAAAAACCCTAAAAATAAGCGTATGGGAATTTTGACAGTGGACGAGTTAACTGAATCATTTAATTTTATTTGTGTATGTGACGGCGGGTGAGTCGGGGTACGTGTGTGCTTTCAATGACGGCGGCTCGAAAAACTGGCGGCCGGCGCGGGCGCGTCGGTCCAGGGTGCGAGTGACAGAGAGCGCACTAATGTGTGAGGGAGTGCATCGTCGCGCGTTTGGCGCGAACATCCTGGGGGGGCCGGGGTGGATCCTCTTCCTGAGCTGAGTTCAATGGCAGCCTGGCTATCTTGAACACAGGTCTGCGTAGTTGTCCATGAGCGGTGTCCAGATCCACCACTCGAATCACTCCATCCTTGCCAGGTATTGTGCGGATAATCCGACCCAGTCTCCATTGCAGCGGTGGTAAGCCATCTTCCTTGATGAGTACTAGTTCGCCCACATGAGGGGGGGATGAAGAGGAGAGCCACTTAGAGCGGATTTGAAGTGTATGGAGGTAAGATTTGGACCACTGAGTCCAAAAGCGTTGTGACAGAGCTTATATGAGCTGGAAGCGTTTAAGAGCAGAAAGGGGCCTATCGTCAAAGGATAGTTCGGGCAGAGCAGTGAGTGAACGGCCTGTAATGAAATGGCCAGCAGTCAATGGTTCAATATCCGATGGATCGGAAGAGAGTGGGCAGAGAGGTCTTGAGTTGAGAACAGCCTCGATTCGTGTGAGAAGTGTGGAGAATTCTTCAAAAGTGAGGTGCTGTTCCCCAATTACGCGATAGAGCAGTTGTTTTGTAGATTTAATATTAATCTCGTGCAGAGCACCGAACCAGGGTCCCTTGGGAGGGTTCAGCAGCCAAGTTACCTGCTGGTTGGCAAGTTTGTGTGTGATTGCGTCATTATTAGCAGAGAGGAAGTTTTGGACTTCTGTGAGCTGATTTCTAGCACCTACATAATTTGTGCCGCAATCTGATCTAATGAGAGCTGGTGTGCCACGTCGTGAGACAAATCTTTGTAATGCCGCGAGAAAGGCTTCTGTGGTAAGTGCAGAGACGGCCTCCAAATGAACCGCCTTTGTTGAGAGACATACAAATATGCACAAGTATGCCTTTAAGAGCTTAGCGTTCCGTAACGTGCTGGATTTAACGAGAAATGGGCCGGCAAAGTCAGTCGTGACTTGGCTAAATACAGGTTGTGGGGTGACTCTGTCCGCGGGAAGGTCAGCCATATACGGGGCCGTAGGTTGAGCGCGGCATCTAAAACACCTAATACATTTGAACACCCGAAAACGGACCACGCGGCGAGCGGATAGTATCCAGAATTGCTGACGTAGAATGGCGTGTAAAGTGTCCGCACCAGGATGGCAGTATACTTTATGGTAATGATCAATGATGAGATCTACGAGTGGGCTAGAGCTGGGCAGGATGAGCGGGTGTTGAGCGTCGTACCTGATTGACGCGTGAGAGAGACGGCCGCCGACTCTCAAGAGACCGTCTTTTAGAAATGGCGCGAGCCGTTGGAGTCGGTTCGTGCAAAGTTTATTGGTTTGCAGACATTGAATGTCTTCTGCGAACTCATTCTGCTGAACAGAGCGGACCCAGAATAACAGAGCGTCCCTACGTTCACCGGCCGTTATAGGTCCGGAGCGTCGTTCGTCTGGGCTGTTTTTACAATTAAATATGAAGCGCCTGATACAAGACGTCACTCCGATGAGTTTGTCAAAGGAGCTGAAACGAGTGAGCAGATCGTGGTCCACATCAGGAATTGCTATGTGAGCTAAAACCTTTTTTGGCTTAAGGCCAGGTAAACCGTGATGACCCAAAGCGGATGGCATTTGGGGCCAGGTGGAGGGAGGCTCCTTGAGCCAACTGGGAGACCACCAGAGGTCATGGGTTGAAAGAGATTGAGCTGACATTCCCCTGCTTGCACAGTCGGCAGGGTTGAGGTTCGTGGGAACATGTCTCCACGTAGAGCTGGTGGGGCTAGACATGATTTTAGCCACTCGGTTGGCTTCAAATGTTTGAAGACGATGAGGGGAAGTGTTGAGCCATGCTAGCACTATAGTGCTATCGGACCAACAAGTATGTTGGTCTATGACAATGTGAACTGACAGTTGGGCTGACACTCGAATCATGAGCTGTGATAAGAGAGCTGCAGCTGAGAGCTCCAGCTTGGGGATTGAGAGACGATTCTTGATAGGCGCGACCTTTGACTTGGCAATGACCAGGTGTACATTGACATGTCCGTTTGCATCGAGCTCACGTAGATAAACTGCAGCGCCAAAACCGGCCTCTGAGGCGTCTGCGAATCCGTTGAGAGAGTACGTGGACGTGGGTTTATATTTGCAAATGTGCCGAGGTAAGCGTATATTTGAGAGTTGACCTCCCCGTCCTGGGAAATGTGTTGCCACTCTGTGTGGACTTCATCGGGAGTTGGCTCGTCCCATCCCAGTTTTAAGAGCCATAACTTCTGTAAGAGGAGCTTTGCGCGGAATATTACGGGAGTTACCCAACCGTTAGGGTCGTAAAGAGAGGCTACTGTGCTGAGAATGGAACGCTTTGTCACTTGAGTCGGTGAGGGGAGAGAGATGCGGTATGTGAACTCATCCGTTTGAGGGATCCATTGTATACCCAATACTTTAATGGAATTCGAATCTGGGCTTGTGTCAAAGTCTTTCGGCATGTCACATTGGTCATCCGAGAACCGATCGAGGAGCTGGGAAGAGTTGGAGGTCCATTTACTGAGCTGAAAGCCACCTAGGGCAAGCAAACTGATCAGTTCGGTTTGAAGTGCCTGAGCAGACTCCACCGAGTCATGACCACAGAGTATATCATCTACGAAGATTGAGTGGCGTAGGACTTGAGCAGCTTGTGGCTAGCGATGACCTTCGTCATCAGCCAATTGGAGTAGAGTGCGGATTGAATGGAAGGGGCTAGATCGTAAACCGTATGTGACGGTATTGAGGGCGTAAGTGAGCAGAGGCTGGTCAGGTGAAGACCGCCAGAGAATGAGCTGGTACTGTCGCTGATCGGGATGAATGAGTATGTTTCTGAACATCATTTTGATGTCAGTGCTGAAAACTACGGGGTGCATTCTAAAGGACATGATGATGTCAACAATATCTTGCTGAAGAGCTGGACCTGTGTGCAGGCAGTCATTTAGGCTGACGCCATTTGAGCTTCGGCTGCTCCCATCAAATACCGTGCGTATCTTCTCGGATCCCGATTTGAAGATACTATGGTGTGGGATGTAGAAGTGGGGCTTATTTGCGAAGGTACTTGGGTGACAGGGTGACATATGTCTTAGATTAAGATAGTCGGTCATGAAGTCGACATATTTTGAGCGGAGTATCGGGTTTGTCTGGAGCTTCTTCTCGAGGTTAAGAAACCTACGTAGTGCGATGGCATGGGTCTTGCCTAAGGTCGGCGCATCTGGGAGAAAGGGCAATGTTACCATGTAGCGGCCTGAGGGATTTCGAGTAGTGGTGGTGTGGAATATTTCTTCGCACTGTTCGTGTAATGGGCTAGTATGTACATGAGGCTGGGGCTCCTCCGTTTCCCAGAACCTCTCAATACTCTTATAAATATCATGAGTGGATTCCTCAGATTCCGGTTGTGAGCTGATAATATGAGCTGAGTTGGATTGCTTCGCTGGTGTCGCACATAAGTCCTCGATGGGTCCTATCAGTGCGAAGTCAAAAATCGTGCCGAAGGCTATGGGCTTCCCCCGGCCTAGCGAGACCTTAGTCCCGTCCAGAACTTGGCCTAGAACGTCTGAACCTAACAAAAGGTCAATCGGAGCTGGAGTATTATATTCGTGATCAGCTAAGGGAATCGGCGGTTGACCCCTCGCAGGTGCAATGTGGGAGACCTTTTGTAAAGGCAAATAACCGGTAACGTTGTGCAATATATGCGCTGTAGCCGTAATCGTTGGTGCGTCACAATGTGTTGGTCTACATACTATTGTAATGGATGCCTTTGAGTCTTATGTGTGGTGATTGCCCACCCCTGCGATTTTTAGTGATGTTGAGTTTAGCGGTAAATTTAAAATTTGAGCCATGCGCTGAGTTATAAGTGTAAACATACTACCGCAATCTAGTAGGGCTCGTGCTGTGTGAAAGTGACCATTTACGTCTGCTATTTTTAGCAAGACGGTGGGCAATAATATGGGCTGATTTGGTACCTGTTCTTTTTGCTCTGGGTAATTACACGCGGTATGATTTGCTGTTGGAGTTGATCTCGCAGAGTGGGCTTGGGATGTCTGAGTCTGAGCTGAGCGTGTGTGTTGTGTGTGTAAATGTGTGTGCTGATTGTCGTCTTGTTCGTTATGTTCCGTTATGGTCGATAGTCATTGCTGACCACCTTGTCGCGATCTACTGGGCGAGCGTGAGTGAGTGGATGATTCGTTTTGCGGCGTGGGTTTCGGCTGTGAAGCGTGAGCCGATAAATGTTGTGGCTCATGAGCTGGACGCGATCTGGGTTGTTCTCTCAAATGCTGGGGTAGGAGATGAGCGGATGAGCGAGTTGGAGAAGTAGCACCGGGGCGATGAAGGGATGTGTGATGCTTGAAATTACCACACTCTTTGCAAGCGTTCTTGGACTTGCACTCATTTTCATAGTGGGGACCTAGGCAGCGTCGGCAGCGGTTGCGAGCCTGAATGAAGTCCCACCGGCCTTGTATTGGTTGGTCGTTGTACCGAGGGCAGGCGATGAGTTTGTGCCCTCTCTCTGAGCAGTATGGGCAGGGCATATTGTTGGTGGTGGGGGTGTTGCTGGAGACTGCGGTTTGAGTTGACGGATGAGCTGAGTATACCGGCCTGTGATAAGCTGGATAGTCTGACCGGCTGGTAACCTGTGTCATGGGGAGTAGTGTATTATTGAGCGTTTCAAAACAATTCTTGTTTTGAAAAGCTCAATCGTATCTGGGATCACAGTATCGTTTCTTGTTTTGAAACGCTCAATCGTATCTGGGTCAATATCCCAGGCATGAATTTTAAATGGCGCGGCTGATAACGGGGGTGCTCTTTGGTCATACATATTCGTGATATTTTTTTTTAAATAGCAGGGTTGTTCTTCTATCTGGGGAAAATAATGCTATTGTATTAAAATTAATATTAATCATATGGGGACCTAGGCGGTTTTGTTTGAAGAGAAACGAGCGGCGATCGGTAATTTTATAACATTTATTTAAATATCCTACATCTTATATACTATTTAGGACAAATACAAAAACAGATACAACGGGTAGTTGGGAATGGTGAGATTTCGATTCACCCTACAAGAAAAAGAGTCGCGCGTAAGCAGCGCGCGATATCCTGCGTCTCGCTCCAACACCGACGTAAATATCGACGCAGCGCCGGCGCGCGCTCAGTCGTATCCAGCCGCCGATGAGTGTGCACGTACTGCATGTCCCATATCACCCCCCTTCAAGCGAAGCGAATCCGTTTCGTCACTCTGCCCGATCTTGTGATGTATGTTTGGCTATTCGGGCTTGACATGGGTTCAACGTCGCTTGTGATTTGCTCGTTGTAGATATAGGCTGGTTTCAAACGCTCAATAGTGACGACAGCTGTTCTTCGTGGCATTTGTATCTTGAAATACTTGTCGTAGCGTTTGAGAACTTCGTATGGGCCATCATACGGCGGTGTCAACGGGGGTCGCACGGTGTCATTGCGCACGAATACATGTGTGCACGAAGATAGGTTCTTATGTACGAAAGGACGTAACTGCGTAGCGTGCGTCTGGGTAGTAGGCCTAAGTGACGTCATTACTTCCGTCAAACGGCGTACCAATTCTGCATCTTCAATTTTAGGCTTTGCAGGAACGAAGAAATCAGCTGGCATGCGCAGAGGGGTTCCGTATGTCATCAATGCGGGGCTCAGGTTGTTGTCAGAGCGTAACGCAGCTCGGAGTCCAAACAGAACTGTAGGCAGGTCGTCAGACCATTTTGAGCTCTCGCCCCTTGCTATAAGAGCGGCTTTTAACGTACGATGAAATCTTTCAACTTGAGAATTTGCCTGTGGGTGGTATGCAGTAGTACGAATTCTAGTAGTCCCAAGTTTCTTCAGCAGGGCGTTGAAAAGGTTGGATTCGAACGAACGCCCTTGGTCGGTTGTGATTCGAAGTGGGCATCCAAATCTTGTAATCCAGTGATCGTATAGTACTTTAGCCACTACTTCAGCTGTTATGTCGCGTACTGGCACGGCCTCGGGCCATTTCGTGCAGCGGTCGATCATTGTGATGCATTATCGATAATCGCTCGATAATTTTAAGGGACCGACGATGTCGATATGTAGATGTTCAAAGCGTTGTGACTGGGGGAACTCGCCAATGGACGGAATAACGTGCCGATGAACTTTAGCACGTTGACATCCAATGCATGCTCGAGTCCAGAGTGCGATATCTCTGTTCATCGCCGGCCAGAAATATTTAGATGCCATTTGTTTTCTAGTGGCGCGTACTCCTGAGTGACATATATCGTGTTGCGCTTTGTAGGCAGCGTAACGATAAGCATTAGGGAGGTACGGGCGTGGTGTCTTCGTCGAGTTCTCGCACGTGATTGGTTGACGTAGGCCTGGCAGTGTGACCTCTATAAACTTGAGGTTTTCTTGTGACTTCAAGTTCTTCAGTTCTTCATCGATGTTCTGGTCGTTGGCAAGTTTATTAAAATCGATAATCGAGGGACATTCAATCTCTTCGATCCTGGATAAGGCGTCCGCGATACTGTTTCTTTCCCCGGGAATGTACCGGATGTCCGCACAAAATTGACTTATAAAGTGCAGTTGTCGCTCTCGTCTCGGAGTATCGCTGCTACTTGGTGAGCGTGTAAGTGCTTGCGTGAGCGGCTTGTGATCCGTGTAGATGATGACGTCATGGCCCTCAATAAGTCGACGAAAATGTTTTACAGATGTGTATATCGCTAAAAGTTCACGATCGTACACACTGTAGCGGCGTTGAGTTGTACTCATTGTTTTTGAGAAAAATGCCAGAGGCTTCCAACTATTGCCAACTTTCTGTTGAACGACCGCGCCCAAGCTGTGGTCTGAGGCATCACTCATGATGCATAGTGGAGCACCGTGGACAGGATGTGACAGCGTAGTTGCTTCCAAAATGCTTTGGCGGCATGTATTGAAAGCTTGATCCGCTTCCGAGTTCCATTCAATCGGCGTCTTGTCATTTTTTTTTTTGGAGTTATGCAGATATTTGTTAAGCTCTGCTTGGAGTTCCGCTTGATGAGGTAGGCAGTCGCGATAAAAATTTAACATGCCTAGAAATCTTCTTAGCTCGCAGACAGTCTTCGGTTTCGGATAGTTAGAAATCACTTGAATTCGCTCTTGAGTGGGACTGATGCCTTCGTGTGAGACTTCGTAACCAAGGAAGTTGATTTTTTTCTGACCAAATTCACATTTGTCGACGTTGAGCGTGACGCCGTACTTGTCAAGGCGTTCTAGGACTTGTCGAAGCAGTATTTTGTGGTCTTCTTCACTGTCAGAGGATAACAGTAGGTCGTCGACGAAGCAAAAACATCCTTCGATACCTCGCAAAACTTCGTGCATAAATCTTTGAAAGGTTTGGCTTGAATTTCGGAGTCCAAATGTCATGACCTTGAATTCAAACAGGCCAAATGGAGTTATAATGGCCGTTTTCTGCGCGTCGTCTTTATTCATGGGAATCCAGTAATATGCCATTTTCAAATCCAACTTTGAAAATATCTTCTTGTTATGTAGCTGGTATGTGAAATCTTGCATTCGAGGTAATAGGTATCGATCAGGTTGTGTGACGGCGTTGAGACGTCTATAGTCGCCGCATACTCGGAGTGTACCGTCCTTCTTCTTTACAACATGAAGTGGGCTCGCCCAAGGGCTCTTTGACGGTTGACAAATGCCCATTTCCATCATGCGCTCGAATTCATCCTTGGCCGCCTTATATTTGTCGGGTGGCAGGGGGCGTGGCCTAGCGAAGAGTGGGGGGCCCGTCGTCTCGATGAATGCTGTGTATTGTGTTTGGTAGGCGACTTCAATGACATCGGTCTTAGTACGTCCGGATATAATTTAAGAATGTCGTGGTATATTTGATTGCTGCTGACCATATGGACGGTTTCTTCCATTGAGATGACTTCTACAGCATTAATTTGCAGTTCTGTTGTCTTATCAATGAGTCTCTTCTTATGCAGGTCGACGAGGAGTTTATAGTGACGAAGAAAGTCTGCTCCGAGGATTGAGGTCTTCACATCAACGACGATGAAAGTCCAACGTAAGTCGCGTCGTAATCCTAAATTGAGTGTGATTGTTTTTTCCCCGTAGGTCTTGATAGTCGTGTTATTCGCAGCATATAATTTGTAGGAGCTTGCTGTGATATTTTTTTTATGATGCGACGACAGCACAGAGATGTCGGCGCCTGTGTCCACGAGGTACCGCTCTCGAGTATTGCGATCGAAGACACATAGGCGGTTACTTGCTGTGTGAACACCGACGCCCGCCAGAGTCGGTGTTGACGTTAGTTTCCCGACGTCTGGATTCTTTTGCAGCACGGTGATTCGCATCTTCGTGCTCTGTCTCCGAATCTGAAGTGGTATCGGCACTGCCATTCAGCATCCCCAGGTCTGCGTGAGGTTCTGAATCTTGACTTGGAACGTGATCTTGAATGATTGTGAGTGCGAAAAGGACGGCGATAGCGTTGTCGGCCGCCGGTTCGAAGTGCTGCGATTTCTAAAGATAAGTTTTCGAGTTGTTTGGATAGTTTATCGAGTTGTGAGTTTCCAGTACTTTGTGTTGCGTGAGGTTCTGTAATCCGGGATACTGCAGCGACGGTGATCGGCTCGGTGTGCTCCAACATCTTGTCCGCCATGGCCGCTAGGATGTCCAAAGATGACTCGGTGTTGATAGAGAGAACTGCGCGTACTTGTATAGGCAGTTGGTTCATCCACATGACTTTTAAACCGTCGTCTGGTACCATGTTGTTCCCTAACTCTCGCATCCGCCTCAGCAACTGCGATGGCTTCTGGTCCCCTAGTTCAAGACCGCTGATGAGCTTCTGAAATTGCCGGGCTTCGGATTCTTCGTAGACGGAGAGGAGACGAGTTTTGAGTGCGGTGTACTTGCCGGTGGGCGGAGGTCGCAATATTATGTCGCTGACTTGTTGAATATCAGTAGCTTGCAACACCCCGAGGACATATCGAAATTTCTGGTCATCGCCTGTTTTTAACGGATCAACGAGGGCTTCGGATTGCGCAAACCATAGGCGAGGTTGCTCTCGCCAAAATGGTAGTATTTTAGATTGGATAGAAATCCCTTCGAGAGCATAACTTGTTGATATCTGTGGTGGGTTTATTGCTGGACTCGTCTCTCCTGGCGTGAGTTTTCGTGGCGTAGGCGAGGGCACGCCGTACTCTTCTTGTTCTGATATGTTCTGCAATTTCTCGATGCGTCGACAGGTCACCAGTTATGGGGACCTAGGCGGTTTTGTTTGAAGAGAAACGAGCGGCGATCGGTAATTTTATAACATTTATTTAAATATCCTACGTCTTATATACTATTTAGGACAAATACAAAAACAGATACAACGGGTAGTTGGGAATGGTGAGATTTTGATTCACCCTACAAGAAAAAGAGTCGCGCGTAAGCAGCGCGCGATATCCTGCGTCTCGCTCCAACACCGACGTAAATATCGACGCAGCGCCGGCGCGCGCTCAGTCGTATCCAGCCGCCGATGAGTGTGCACGTACTACATGTCCCATAATCACTTTAAAAAAATAATTAAGCGCCGATTTATCATCACAGTGACCTGTCCCCCGTACTTTTTTTATGGAAAATTCCTTCATGACACAAATATGGATAGGTATTTACGTTAACTGAGACATTTATTATCAAAAATCAAAAATCAAAAAAAATCAAAAATGTTTTATTGGTGTAAACATAGGTATTATAACAGTACGAGGTCGGGGTCTCCTTTTAAGTAAACAATGATACTTGTGTCAGGAGATCCCGCTCTTCCATTGACAGGAGGTGTTATTGTTAGACCAATTTTACATTTTAAGAGACCTTACAGGTCTGTATAGTTTTACAATTTTTACAAATTTCATGAAACTATCTAATCTTAATTAATTATGTGTGCGTGTGCGTGTGCGTGTGCGTGTGTGTGTGTGTGTGTGTGTGTGTGTGTGTGTGTGTGCGTTCGTGTGTGTGTGTATGTGGTTTTTTTTTATGATGTTGTACATTATAACTATTATAGTCTTATGTTAACAATGCTTCAGTTTCTTCATAACTTAACAATTTTAACCATTTTATTACTTCTTTCTTACAGTCGATTCCTTTTAACGGGTACATATTAAGTTTTCCATTAGCAATATTATACAATCTAGCTGATTGTATTACAAACTGTCTTTTAGCAAACTTAGATTTACTGGTGGGTATAGGCACCACTTTCTTATTTCTTCTTCTTGTATTTGAGTGTGGCTCGTACTTTAGGGTCTTGTGAAGCTTTAATATGGTGTTAGATATGTATAGTTTTCTTATTGATAGCAGATCACACTCTTTATACAACTCCGACGTGGGAAACCTATAAGGTTTCGAGAACATAAGCTTTAGCAGACATCGTTGAGCTCTTTCCACCTCAATGACTTTGGTTTTATTAGCTCCGCCCCATATTGGGATGCAGTATGTCATTATAGATTGAGCGAGTGCTATATATATTTGTTTTAATAGGTGTGAAGAGGCAACGTGTTTCAGTGTCTTGAAGATCCATATAAGTTTCCTTATTCTACCGTTTAGGTACTCAACATGGTTATGCCAGGAGAGGCGTTGATCTAGTATTAACCCTAGGTATTTGGTTGATGATACCTTATCTATAACTGTGCAATTGCAGTCCATTTGATCGATCTTGCTGCAGTTGTGGATTTTGAGACTTAGATCTTTAGGAGGTTGCGTGTTCTCATATTTCGAAAAGCACATATAGTTGGTCTTAGTGTTATTTAGAGTTAGCAGGTTTTGTCTGAGCCATATAGCCATCTTCTGCAGACCCGTTTCTGCTTTCGCGTGTACCGCATCCCACGAGGTATCGTTGAAGACCACTACTGTGTCATCCGCATATGAGAACACGCGACCGCCATCAAGGGGGATACTCAAAAGATCGTTGATATACGTGAGAAATAATGTGGGGCCAAGTATACTCCCCTGTGGGACGCCAAATGAGACATGCTTTTCGCTGCTTATATAATTTCCCATTTTTACCTTTTGCGTTCGATCGTTTAAGTAGTCAGTAAACAGTTCGAGGGGTTTCCCTCGAATACCAAGGCATTCCAGTTTGTGCAGAAGAATGGGCAGAGACACCGTGTCAAATGCTTTCCGTAGGTCTAGAAACACTGCTAGGCATTTTCTGCCTCTATCTGTCTGAGTTGTGATTTCTGTGGTAAGTGCTAGAATAGCATCTTCCGTTGATTTTCCTTGACGGAATCCAAATTGGGAGCTGGAGAGTATGTTAAACTTATTAAGATAATTTATTAATCTAAGGTTAAGTAACTTTTCAATTATTTTGGATAAAGCTGGTAGAACAGATATTGGCCGGTAGTTGTTAACATCATCTCTCGCTCCACTCTTATGCACCGGTGTTACCAGGGCCTGTTTAAGTGGCTTTGGGAAAATCCCCTGAGAGAAGCAGAGGTTTGATAGTTTACATATGATCGGTGTTACTATGGTCCTGGCAAGCCTCAAAAATTTAGGTGGTATACCGTCCCAGCCTGGAGCACTATTGTTTTTGAGACTCATCATGACTCGATCAACTTCCTGTGGATCCGTATCAAGAAGAACAAAGGATTGCGGATTAGTAGCCAGTGTGCATAATGTGTTAATTTTAAGAGATAAGATTATAATCTAGGATAGTTGCATTATCGATGTGAGATATAGGGGATTACTAAAATACCCTGTATATGTTTTGGTCAGAGTATATGTATCTGTCCTGCACGACGACATCATATCGGTGAACAAAGTTTCGATGCGTGTAGTTGCTAAGTAACGCCTTGTGGACGCACTGCTTCAATCAAAGGTTATTCGGCCAGTCCCGTGCTAACGTCCGGCGCAAGCGCACGTGTTGAGACCAGCTGCGTTTTCGAGTTATACACATAAGTTTATCAATTCGGTGATGTGGGGACAAAAAAGTTTTCATTTCGGTTACTGGTATATTTTGATAACAGTGCATATGTTTTGTTTGTTATTCGGATATTATATGTAAGTCAACATTTTATTACATATTCTACGTTTAATTTTTATATTCCTACGCGACATTTTCGATAATTCGAGTTAAACCTCAATGTTCTTCATTTCAGTGATCTCATTTCGGTTAATTCGGTGAACAATTTGCTCCTATCACCTCACCGAATTCAAAAATATCACCGAAGATGAAATAATTTTTATCTGGTTGAAGGGTTCCGTACATAATAAAAGTAACTGATTAGAAGTTGTGAATTGTTTTTTTACAACTTTTTTGTTATGAAATATATAAAATAAAATATGTTTATTTCTATTAGCATCATCTTGACATTACTGAGAAATTCTAATCTGCTATGCAGGCTTCGTCAGGTGGGTACAACTATGAATCAGCAATAGGCGTCGTCACATATAAATATCCACACAACAATAAAACAATTCGCAACAGGCTTCGTCAATTAATATCAACTAAATAGGCCTCAAACTGCACCGCGCTG
This sequence comes from Epiblema foenella, assembly GCA_963556455.1. Lineage (NCBI taxonomy): Eukaryota > Metazoa > Arthropoda > Insecta > Lepidoptera > Tortricidae > Epiblema > Epiblema foenella. The sequence goes on along the minus strand of OY747097.1, from coordinate 9,903,205 downwards.
GCAAAATTTTCATTGCATTTGCAGCATTACCGCGCTGTATAACCAACGAAATCTGTTGAACCAGATACGATTCGGAGCGCAGATTACTGCCCTATCCCTAGGCCGGCGACCCAATTCCTTAACAAATGTTTTAGCCTCCACCTCCACCGCCCCAAGATCCCGCAGTCTCCACTGCAATCGGCACGAAATCGTACAACGGTTCCAGGGCAGTGTACTTGGAGTGTTTAAATATGGCTGCATACTCAGCGGCCGACCCCGCAGACCTGACCCCCCGTAAGGTGAAGGTGGGACGGGGCAAACGTACTGACGCACGTAGTGTCCCACAAGAGACACCGACCCTTTTGCCACGGAATCAATGTGAGGCCATTTGGCTTTTTGCTATCCGTGCGATACAATCCTGGAAGCCTCCAGCCCCTAGACTTGGAGCCCTAAGCCATAGGGGATGTTGGCCGACACCAAAGCTTGACAAACTGCATCATTGATTGCGTGATGCCTTGAAAATAGCTACGCGTACCTCTGACAGCTAAGGCTGGCCGTCCTCCTCAACCATGATCCCACAAATTCACCGATGCGGATGACAAACCTTACACTCCAAACACAAACCACAAACGGTATTTCGGTATCATCGCGATTATAACACACGATGCGAGCGCCGAATCCCAATGTCCCGTGAGCGGTGGCAAGAAACGCCACTACACCGACTTTCCGACAACGACGTATACCCAGTCTCCCATGGCGAACCGGAAGAGAAGCCTGGTACTACTGTGCCCCGTTTAGATAAACATTCAAAATGGTCTCAAAGATCTCGAAGCGTATCGTCCAACCTTAACACGTCGTCCCCAAACAACCAGATGGGGAAAGTTCTTAAAATATACAATATGCGAAGCATCGTTAAACAGGTCCTTAGCAGGGTAAGCGATGCATGTACTGACAAATTTCTCAAATGTTCTTGAGCCCCAACTAACACCACCCTTTTTTCCTCAAAAGCAAAAGTAACCCCCTCCGGAAATATGGGAGCACCCAGCAAGCATAAGGACGACTGATTCAGTAGTCGAACCCTGGCAACAACAACCTAAATGCCAACTGCAGCCATTATCATCCATAGGATCACAACAAAACAGCTCAAATTTGGATGGGTTAACCTCCAGACCGATTGCCTTTAGACTTGGCAAAAGCTGTCTCAAATCCTGCAACACTACAGGCCTACCAGCTAACGTTCCATCGTCTAAATAGCACACATTTAGCCTATAATTAAGCGAAGAAATAACCTTTTGTATGTCCAAACAAAATATTAAGGGCTCTAAAGTATCACCCTACTGAGCTCCGACTTGCGAAGTTATTGATATGTCGTTATAAAATAAATTGCTAGACGTGTGCCAACATTGATGGAGAAACAGATTAAGAGATGGCACTCGATCCAAAACTTCCTCGAGAATTGTCTCCTTCTCAACGCTATTGAAGGCATTTTTAATTTCAATCTTGAGAATAACGGAACCCGTATCTCCATTCCGTGACGTGAGTGAGAGGCGTGTATGGCCGCGTTACAACCTTGCACAATTCCGAAACCTATCTGAAGTGGTTGTAGGTAATTCGCCATTGCCTCTCTAACTACCCAGTAGCCCAGTTTAGCCGACAGGCGACGCAGAGTGTAGCCTATGGCGATCGGCCAAATGGCGATCGAGCTCTTTATTGAGAGAGCACAGAGTGAACCTACGTATAAGTAGGGGCAAACCATGGGATTGAGAGAAACTTTTTAAAGGAAATTACAGAGTTTCGCTATACAATCGACTAACCGAGGACCATTGTTGCCAGCCGAGGGCGAGGTTAGCTCTTTGAGATGTTGTGGCCGCAAACCATCCAAACAAAACTCGGACGATATATGCATATTTAAATACATATTTTTAATAATTATTGTATAATATTAATTACAAATAATAGGTTCCTTTAAAGTTGTTGTTCTCTTATAATTTGAATAAATATAACGGACTTAAATATACCTATGTATAATTGATTATGGCGACTGACCCTTTTCTTAAATTTCCAAAATGCTTAAAAAAGTTTTCCAATGGTCGATTTATATAAATAATTTTACAGAATTGTATTTGCTGTATTTTTTATATACATTATATATATTAAGAAATGAAAGGATAGGCAACATTCATTACATATCAAGTAAAATCAGCAAACAGCTGACACATACAACCATGCGTCATTCGCTTATATTAGGGTTCCGTAGATGCTATTTGAACCATTTTTTATTTTGGTCTTCTATTTTATGACTATTGTGAAACGACATAATTTATTTTTGATATCAAAGGGGCAATGAAACCATTATATTTATTTATAAAACCTTTTTATGTTAATTTTAGTTTCATTTCGGTGACTGTTATATCACATCGGTGAGACTTTATATCATTTCGGTTATCGTAATATCATCACGGTGACTATTTATTTCATCTCAGTGACGTTATTATCACATCGGTGACTGCATTTATTTATTTCGGTGACAGCTATTCATTTCGATGAATTAAAAAAAGATTGTCTAATATCTCCGTAACTATTTATCGTATGACAGGGCCGTTAACATATATTAACTACAGTAGTTAAATCTTTCGGTTGCTGTTAAAAAATCGATGAAAGACTTCAATTTGAAGAAAATCACCGATGTGAAAAAAAATATTGGTTTGTTGAAATTGACCCATCTGGGATCATAGTATCGTTTCTTGTTTTGAAACGCTCAATCGTATCTGGGATCATATTGTTTCGTTTCTTGTTTTGAAACGCTCAATCGTATCTGGGATCATATTGTTTCGTTTCTTGTTTTGAAACGCTCAATCGTATCTGGGATCACAGTATCGTTTCTTGTTTTGAAACGCTCAATCGTATCTAGACGTCGTCCTGGTTTTTTACACGGTCAAATACTCGCATAACACCACTGATCATCATTTTTATGCTACTTAAACATTTAAGTAACCAAAAGCAAAAAGCTTAAACACAACATTCATTCCGAGGCGGCCAACTCTCGGTTTGAATGCCAGAGTCCCAGAAAGTTCATTCCTGGCATAGACCCTCATAGCGTGCCAAGTTCTCGGACTCGGGTGACTATGGCGTTTCCGCACAACACATCTGACAAGTTGATCAAGTTTGCCAGATATGATTCGCAACCCCCAGAAAGTTCATTCCTGGCATAAGGCTGCGGTTTGAGGTGCTTCAAAGTTTACCCCCTTCGGGTATGGGACTCTATACGCTATCGACCGCGTAGGTATAGGAGTACCCTAGAATCGCATTATCACAGTCAACACTACACACATTCCGAGTGGCCAGTCCGAAATGCATGATTTACGTGAAGGGGTCGTTCGGTCGTACACTTCCCAGCAAATCTTAGCACAGAAATTGTATTTATACAAACGAAAGAAAAAACTTCATAAGCGCGATGCAGAACGGTCACGGTGATTGGCTATTACACGTGACGTACGCTTTCGTCATGTTATAAAGATGTTTAAAATTAACATTTCCACGATTTTGAATATAAAATGTAAAACAACCTATCTATTTTAGATTAGTTTTTACAAATTAGAGGCTATAACCAGAGGCCAAACAAGACCATGTTGAACGTAGGCTAGGTCAGACCACAAATCCCTCTAAGGAGATCTGGAAAGTGGTAAATGAGGAGATAGGCGCCAAAACAACGTTTCAAGATATCTACCTAAATGATTCCAACCAAACTACGATACCACCCAGCGAAGTTCCCAATACGTTCAATTCGCATTTTTTGAATATTGGTCTCAAACATGCCATACAAACGGATTCCACTTTAAGCAGGCGTTATCTTTATAATTATCTACATGACCTTGACGTACCGACTATGACCTTGCCGACAGTCACAAACGACTTGCTGAATAAGGTAATCCGGAAAATGCTAAAGACACGCGCAACTGTTGACATTTATGACATTTCTCCAAATATTTTATTATCTATATGGCCAATTATTTCTGACATTTTAATTATACTTATTAATATTATTTTTAAAACAGGTGTGTATCCAGAAGTGCTTAAGAGTACCAGAGTGAGTCCAGTATATAAGGGGAAAGGTGACAAGAGTGATGTTAACAACTATAGGCCAATAACAATAGTCCCCACAATTTCCAAAATTGTAGAGTCCATTCTCTCGTCACATATAATGGCCCACCTAGAAACCAATGACTTACTGACTGACCGACAATTCGCTTATCGGCAAAATATGTCCACAACCACAGCAGCGCTGAAAATATTTGACTGCATTGTTTCCGGACTGGATGATAAATGCAAGATGGCAGGTGTATTTTGTGACTTGTCCAAGGCATTTGATGTGATTAATCACGAACTGCTTTTGGACAAGTTACATCATTACGGGATACGAGACATGGGCCACAAATTGATTACATCATTTTTGTCCGGCCGGAAACAAGTCGTCAAATTATCCAAGAGCGGTAAACGACTTAAGTCTTGTGCTGGCAGCGTGAATATAGGCATCCCTCAAGGTTCAGCGTTAGGAAATACCCTTTTCCTAACGTTTATGAACGATCTTCCCGCTGCCATCACGGCTGGTCTCTCAATCTTATTTGCGGATGATACCACGGTAGTAGTTAGTGCGAGTACATTTGAACAGCTTGGAGAGAAGATCCATGACGGGTGTGATCAACTGCAGAGGTGGTTCTCTACCAATGGTTTAGTATTGAATGTAGATAAATCCAACGTTATGGTATTCTCGGGCCGCAAAATTACAATTCCTCCGTGTGTAGCAAACAGCCCGATGCCGATAAGTGATACATGTAGATTTCTTGGCTTCACTCTGGACTCTAATCTAAACTGGAAGTGCCATGTCGACAAATTATGCGACAGATTGAGCAGTGCAGTCTTTGCTTTACGTAAGCTAAAGCCAATTATATCAGACGATGCCTTGAAGCAGGTTTACTTTGCCCATTTTCATTCACTGATGTCGTATGGCACACTCATTTGGGGAAACTCAACGGATGCCAACAGAGTGCTGCTCATGCAGAAACGTGCTGTGCGTGCGATGATCGGGGCAAAGCAGAGAACTTCGTGCAGAGACCATTTTTTGAGACAAGGCATTTTAACGCACTACTCACTCTACGTCTTCGAAATTATTATGTTCGTAAGAAACAACCTTTCTGACTTTAACACAGTAAATGCAATTGGCAAGACACTCCGCCATACTGGGCGTTTGAGAACAGTTCCCCGTCGCATGGCACTTGCAGGTAAGAACCCACGTGTCATTGGGCCCACCTATTACGAGCGACTGCCCGCTGATCTTAGACTTGAACCATCTGACGAAGCATTTCGACGCCGCCTGAAACGCCTCTTATTGGAAAATCCATTATACTCGGTTAAAGAGTATATGGATCTTAGCTTACTGACATGTAAATAATTATAACTCAATTTGAATTCAACTGATTTGTATTTTGTAATGGACATTATTATTATTTATCTGACTGACGATTCCGAATGGAAGATGCATTTATTTTTCTGTTTACTTTTTATCGTGTTTTGTATTACTCTAGTTGACATTATGTTATTTTTATTTTTCCTGTTATGACGATCATGATAACAATTCTTGTAATTTTGACATGTGTGCAAATTTATAATGTAATTCCTTATCATGAAATAAATAATCTAATCTAATCTAATCTAATCTATAATAAAGAAGTAAGATTGAAATTAGAATTGAACACTCGGATCATATTGCGTTATACAACGTAGCAAAGTTGATCGACGTAATTAAGTTGCCGTCGAGCGCTTTATTGAAATATGAGCCATTCTATCTGGTACTTACTCATTGTTTGCGTTTATCGCATAGGTATGAGTAGGTAATCATTAAGAAAAAATACGAATTATGAACATAAAATGTATCAAACAATTTCTATTCCGGCATACACCAAAATGTATAATGGCGTAACGAACGAAACGAGCGACTCAATGTAGGTAATTTGGGAGGTTTCGTTCTCTAAGCAACATGTACAGTCGCGTGCGTTAATTTGGGACCCCCCTTAAGGTTAGCAGTCCTGTCAAACCGTATAGATACCAAAGAAAAATTTTGCGAAATGGGTCACAAATTAACGCGCGTGACCGTACCTATATAAAAAACAAATTTACAATTAACTATTTATTGAATTAGATATTTATTAGACATACATAACTTAAAAATAATTAAACTACATCAGTAAAACAACGATATAAGGGTGAAATGCAGAATAGATGTACCGTAACGAAATTGTTACTAAACTGAAATAGTAACAAAACTGAGAGATTATAACGAAACTGACAATGTTAGGGTGAGATCACAAGTGTGAATATAAATGTTTTTCTTTAGGTTCATAAAAAAGGTCAATTCGAATTCAAATTTATTTCGTTTAATCGTTTTAAATCAACTTAAATAATTACTTTATTACTAATCTAAATAATGAACAGTTTTTTGACAAAATAGTTTTTTATTTAAATATATATTATATATATTATTGGTTTATAACCAATATTAAATTATATATTATTTTTAAGTAATATTTTGTTACTTTTTTAGTTTAAAAATATACTTATACTATTTTACCAAAAATTTGTTCTCTCATGCATCTATTACTTTTTATTTGTCTTTGTAATGTGCCTGTTAGCTCCGAAATTTGTTCCTGCATCTTACGTGTTTTTTGTCTAAATTTTTTTTGCATCTTTTTTATTTTTTTATCTTCTTCATTTGTGGGGACATCAACCACGTCTTTTTGTTTTTTGTAATATCTAGCTGAATATTGCCTCCACTTATCTCTTCTCCTTTCTTGTTCATTTTCACTGACCTCTGAATTTTTTTTTTACTTTCTCGAGATGTGCCTTTCTTTTCTCTTCATATTTAGTGGGATTGTTTGCTTTTAATTTTTCTCTATACCTTTTTTGACGCTCCGCATTAGATATCGGTGCCATACCTGTAAATTTATGTAATTTTATTTTACAATAAAAAAAAAGAAGAACTTGAAACGACTTATCATATTTTCTTCATCGTGAACTAAGCCTTAGAGTAACTCAGTTTCGTTATGTAACGAAATGTTACGAAACTGATAATAAATCCTGAGAAAACATAACCTAATTTTTTTATTGTCTAGGTATTTCTAAATATTTGACAATAATTAGTATTCCACTGCACATATAACGAATGACCAATGATAATTAACGAAACAATTAGCAAATTAAACTTACCGGCCTCTTGAAAAGCACGTTATTAACCTGATAATTTTTTTAATCATAAGCTCCGACGCCACGTTGCACCGACTTCACTCCGAGAACAAGATGGCTGCTGACTGAGCTATGTTTTGACAGGTCGTGTTACAGTGTTGCCAGTTAATCCCGATAGCAGTTATTGCTCTTTGCGTTTCGTTCATACGCTTAAACGTCGTTACTAACACTGAGTTACGAAATTTTGAAAAACGGGGACAGATATTAAAGGTACGGGAATATAACACAATAGATAGCTCTTTTTGAATAAAAACTTTTTTACACCATAAAGTAGAGTATAAATAATGTTCTTGTAAACAAATTATCCTGTTATAGGTAAGAAAAGTTGTATTTTTTTAAACGTTAAGTTACCAAACCGCCGCGAGACATTTTAAATTTGTATGAAAATAAATTTCGTAATTTACAAAAAAATGTTTTTACGGTCATTAATAGCATGTATCAAAGAAAATAAAGAAAAGGCGTATAACTTAGAATAAATACACTATTTTTATTTTGGGTATACAGTTCAAATTATAAAAAAACATTAGAGTAAGTTCGTAAAAACCTCTGAGACAACTAGTATGAGAATGATGTACAATCATTCTGCATTCCACCCATAAAAATAAAACTTATAGCGGATCATAATTGAAACCACCGCGCGTAGTGATAATGCGCGCCCCTAGCTGTAGTTAGTGACGTACAACGGGCATAACCCTTGCGCCCGCGCGCTCACAAGCCCCGCGGTCGCCTGCGCGTTTGCCTATATAAGCCGCAGACGGCCGCCGCTCCGCCAGTTGGTCTCGCGCAGTGCGCCGCTCTCAATGACTTGGGACGGTATAACTGACTCGACTAACGCAAGCATCGCGACCGCCCGGTATTGCTTTCGTAGCACGGAACGTGCCGGTCAGCCGCGACGTAATTCTATCTGTTAGGCAGTACACTTTGTACTTAGGTGTAGCTGTGCTGAGTGATACATCCGTAATACGGGATATCAAAAGTGCACTACGTTCGCGTATGTTATTTTATTATACGTTCTATGTATTTAGTCGCGCCCGCTATTATTGTATTTACTTAGATTCTGTTACTAATGTTAGGTATTAAGCTATTTCCTTAGTTCTATGCTTTTAGCACTTGCTTACATATAAAAAATAGTAGTTTGCTATGTACACTGTTTTGTATAATCTTTAATTCATAAATTTCCATATTGCCTTGTTTTTTTTTGCATAAGTATTTACTATCCGCACACACACTTGTTTGCAGTTACGCTTGTTATTGTTGTTAGTAAACTTAACTATTGTGCTTTGCTTCGCCTTAAGTAAATAATAGCTTCTGCTTAAATATATTGTTTAACGTTAATGTTTGGTTTTAATCACTGCATTGTGTTAAATTTACATTTGTTGTTGCTGGTTAGTTTAGTTTTTGTTGAAACTTAGCTAGCGCTTAACTTACTGTTTTGAAACTGTTTACTATGGTGTGATTTTTTTGTCAATATAAGTCTTAAACTATTCCGTGGTGGTTTCAATTAAAGAACCTGCATTATAAACTTAAGTAATGAAAATAAAATATTCCTAATTTCTAATACCTAATTAACATTGCTTAAATCTTTTAACAATTTTATCAACTAATTCTTCCGTGGCATTCAACATTTCATCAAAATCACGTTCCACGACATATTGCACAGCAATTTCTTTAGACTCGTTGTCCAGTTCAAGATTTGATATGCTTATTTTTATGATTCGCTTGCCTGTTTTAATTTTTTTTATTATGTAAGAATTCAATCCATTGTCGGAGGTTTTATTTTTCCCATTTTCCTTTTTCCTCGAAGTTTCCTTTGATCGCTTCGAAGCCGTTGGTAAAGAAACATCTCGATTTAAACATTCATCTTGATACTTCAAATAACCGTTTAAATCTTGGGAGCAGTAACGCAACGGATCATCAAATATAGCTTGAGAGTAAAAATTTGATATAGTCGGCTCAGCAGCATCGTTGGAGATATTAATCGGCGGTGAACTGGATGTATTCTGTAAATAATGAAATAATTTTATTATTTTTTTACTAAACACTTATTAATATATATTAATATTGAATTATGTATCTAATTTAAAGTAGGTGAGGACTTACCATTTTACTAGTCTCAATAAATTAAAACTCTAGCGGTCACGATGGCGGCGTGTGTTCGTCTAAAGATTTACAGTAGGAATGGTTTACTACAAACACATTTATTAGTTAGCTATGTAACCCGATAAATTATCACGTGGATGCAATCAACACAAGTTACAACATGATTTTATGTTAATGACAGCATACATAAAACACGTGTAGACACCATAGGTACTTTCAATAGATACAGGTTATGACAAGATTTCAAGAAAACAAAACAAAAATGTTAGCGCCTTTACAAATCATCGCATTCAGTTTAGTCAATCTTAATATAATTCCATTGACAGGGTTATTATCGTACGAGTACGTGTTTGATAATGTCGATAATCGTTTCTTCTAACTCCTGCTCAAGCGAAATTGTATATGTTTGAGCGAGACGGAAGTTAGTATTCGATATATGACATGAATGTAGCGTATGTGGCGTCACCGTTTTCTCTGTAATAGAGCGGCACTTTGGCGGCGTATACTTTAACATGATACTTTTGTTTGTCACTTTGGCGGCGTATACTTTAACATGATACTTTTGTTTGTCACTTTGGCGGCGTATACTTTAACATGATACTTTTGTTTGTTACACATTTGCTTAATTAACAAAACGGCAGCTGAGGTATTAAACCTTTTAAAAACCTACTTTTTTCGTAGTTTGTAACAATGTTGCTATTGGATACTATATGTGATACATATTCAAAGGTTGAGAACTACTGCAAGTGATTTTACTCAGAACAGGTTTTTTTTCACGTTGGTACGTTCATTTCTATTACAACTTTCTACGGAGAAGCACCACAGCACTGCGTTTAAATCATGTTCGTAAGTTTGTATACATATGACTAAGTTTTCAATGTCACTTATACTATATGACTATTATTATTGTTCTTTTAACAGGTCTGATTCGGAGTCCTACTTTTGTAACGAGAAAATCATAAACTCTGGCTCAAATAAGGAGCTCGAGAACCCAACTTCAAGGTAAGTAAATACAGTTACGCTTTACTTCGTTTGTAATGGAAGATAATTTTCTTATTTTTTCCTCTTGCATTTTACAGGTCTAAAAAATCGAAGGTACTTAAGAAGAGAATTCCGCTTCCTGAATCAGAGGACGACACTTCTGTAGTGCGGTAAACATTATTTTTATTGAAATTTCTTACCAGTTTTAAATGAATATCCTTAATGTGCTTTACTAAATCTTATATTTTTGTCTTGTAGATCAAAGAAGCCTAGAGTGCCTAAAAAGAAAATCCAGCTTCCTGAATCAGAGGACGACACTTCTGTACCGAGGTAATTATATTTACCAATATACGAATGATATGGTAATAGGCTGTAAACTTTTAAATTTATAAGTTTTATAAATAATAGGCTGTAAAGTTTTAATTTTATAAGATTTATAAAAAACGTCTGTTCTATGGTTTGCAGGTCCAAAAAATCATCGCATCAAAATGAGCAAAGTAACGGCTCTTCGGGCTGGTTAATTGGCGGCGCTACTGAAGATGAATACTTCCGTTCTGCGTATCGCGAAAATAAGGCGGTGCTTCAGTCTGCGCTGACACGGCAAGTTCCTGGAGGCAAGGTGCGTCGAACTAGCCAGTTATCCGGGGACCTTTTTGTTGAATTAAAGTTATATAATGTTGCTGATATAAAATCCATAGCTCCGAAAAATAGATGGGAGAAAGCACTTGTTAATTTAAAAATTCAGCTAGACTCGAATTCGTCAGAGGTTTCGAATATAAATAATGCCTTGAAATTATGTAGAGAGCATTTTACCGAAGAAGGAGTATTCTATCGTGATTAAACCTTTATTTGTATTATTTGTCGCTAATTCTGTTTTCGTTTATTAATATCTGTACGTTCGAGTCTAGCTGAATTTTTTGGCCCTATAAATTCTCATATTGTTATATTCATTGCTCGTTTCACAGTATAGGATTTAATAATGAGTAGTAGATCAATATTTTGTTCCGTTTGCGAAACATCTGTTGCTAGTCGAGCATTTTCTGCGCATTTACGAAGTACCACTCACAAAAATAATAATAGTTTAGATAATGGTGACGGTATTCAAAAGATTGCTAGCGCTTTTCGTAGTAGAATAGCGTCTTATCGCGTGCGTGGGCGCGAAGTCGACCTTGACCATGCAATTCCACCTGCCGAGTTTATATGCAGTCTTCGCAAACGCGTCCATCAAATTCTGGATGCAAGGCAATCCGTTTTCAGTAGTATCAAAGTAAATTTTGAATTATTTGCGGAATTTTCTTTACTTAAAAACGATACATGCGAAATAAAATCATTTGCGACGCAAAATATAGTTATACATCCCAATTATGATTTCAATGAAATATTCTCAAATATTACACAAGTGATTTGTCGAAAAATTGATGATTTTCAAGATAGACATAGCGGTTGGGCTTTTTTGCGAAATTTATACTTAGAGGTAAACATCTGTAAGTATAATCCACTGAGAGCGTCGGGTTTCATAGATTTAACTAAGAATATAAAACTGAAACGAGCGTGTATAAATATACAAAACAATGACTCGTTTTGTTTTTTGTGGTGTGTAATGGCTTCTTTATTTCCCGCTAAAAATAATGTTCATAGGGTGTCGTCGTACCCTCACTATGAAAACGTTCTCAATATCGAGAACATGACTTTCCCTGTGGAATTAAATGACATCAAAATATTTGAAAAACAAAACCCAGTTATAAGTGTTAATGTGTATGCATTGAAAAATAAAATTGAAGTCGTTGGTCCATTGTATAAAACCGCTTGTCGCAAGAAACATCATGTTAATTTATTAATGTTAGAAAACGGTCGCCAAACTCATTATTGTCTTATTAAAAATTTAGGCCGCCTGCTTAAAAGCCAACTAACAAAACATAACGGATCATTGTTCCTTTGCGAGGAATGTATGATATTTTTTCATAGCGAAAAAAAATTAGAGGCTCATGTATGTGGAGGTGTAAAGACAATTTTACCCGATCAGAATGAACAAATAGAATTTAAAAACTATGAACGTCATGCAAGATATGCCTTTCGTGATATATTCAGATTTTGAATGTATATTGGTACGAAATACTGAAAAAAGTAGGTCACAGAGTACTTGTAAATTACAAGAACATGTGCCAGCTGCATTTGCGTACTACATCGTGTGCTCATATGATAGTTCACTTAATAAATTCGTTTCGTATCGTGGACAAGACTGCGTAGCTAAATTTCTCGAATACCTGCAAGGGGATATATGTGCAATAAGCAATATTTACTCAAACCCGAAGCCAATGGTGATTACAGAGAATGAAGAAAATGATTTTTTGAATGCTAAACATTGTTTTCTTTGTCGTAAGTTGTTGCTCGGTGACTCCGTAAGAGATCATTGCCATTTAACAGGACGTTATAGGGGAGCAGCCCATTCTTATTGCAATATTCGGTATAGCTTACCAGAATTTGTGCCCGTATTTTTTCATAACTTATCAGGATATGACAGTCATTTGTTTATACGTCAATTGGGGGAAATGCCAGGTCAAATCAAAGTCATTGCGAAAAATAAAGAAAATTATATATCATTTACTAAATATTTTATTAATAATCGAAATGAGTTTATGCCTGTTCGTTTTGTGGACTCATTCAAATTTTTAGGAGCTAGTTTGGAAGAACTTGTAAGCACATTAAACATGGAAGATTTTAAACACCTTTCGCATTTTTATTCGACAAAAGAGCATTTTAACCTACTGAAACGTAAGGGTGTCTATCCATATGAGTATATGAATAATTGGACTCGCTATGAAGAGCAATGTTTACCGGAACAACATTATTTTTACAACTCATTGACTGATAACATTATATCGAAATATGATTACGAGCATGCTGAACTTGTATGGAAATCATTCAAACTTAAGAATTTAGGGGAATACACTGATCTTTACCTTAAATCCGACGTACTGTTATTCAGATTCAGATTCAGATTCAGATTCAAACATTTATTCATGACAGACAAGTACATAATAATGGGACAGAATACAAAAACAGTCGTGTCACGAAATGGACCCAACTCAGCATAATGCCGGCATTACCGCCGGCGCTGGTCTTCCGTTGGACCCATTAGGTGTCGGCACGGTGGGTAACACACAATAATAATAAAAAATAATAATAATAAAAGGATTACACAAATAAGCTAAAGTTTTACAAATAAACAATAGAATTGAAAGAAAACCAAACAAAAGTATAAACACATAACAAAAATAACAAATAGTTTGCGCAAACGCACCGACAAGTGGTTCGTCTGTGCGGGCCTTAAAATTGCGTTGACCATGAACGCAGCCGTTTTCGCTGTTATTGGCTGACATATTCGAAAAGTTTCGTCAAACATGTAAAGTTAACTATAGACTAGACCCGGCTTTTTATCTCACCGCTCCAAGTTTGAGTTTTGATGCCATGTTACTTATAACCGAAGTAAAATTACAGCTTATTAATGACCTCGAAATAATTCGAATGATCCAAAAAGGTATTCGTGGGGGTGTGTGTTTATGTTCTACTCGATATGCTAGCGCAAATAATAAATACATGTCCAATTATGATCAAAAGGTTCCAAACAATTTTTTACTATACAATTAGTAATAATAATTTATACGGTTATGCCATGTGTGGTAGTTTACCTTATGCTGATTTTAAACTATTGCAACAGGATGAAATTAAAAAACTCGATATCCAATTAGTACCAGATAATTCGGATTATGGTTATATTTTGGAAGTGGATTTAGAGTATCCTGAATATTTGCATGACTTGCATAACGACATTCCATTCTGCCCGCAAAAATTCACACCTCCTGGTTCGAAGCAACCTAAACTTATCCCAAATTTATATGATAAATACGAGTACGTCATTCATTACGTTCATTTAAAAACATGCTTAAAACATGGTTTGGTACTTAAAAAAATTCATACAGTCATAAAATTTAAACAAAGTCAATTTTTAAAACAATACATAGATCTAAACACGCATTTAAGACAAAAAGCTACATCTTTATTTGAACAAAATTTGTGTAAACTATTTAATAATGCTATTTTTGGAAAGACGTTAGAAGACCCCGAGAAAAGGTTAAATATTATGTTGGTTAATGTATGGCATGATAATAAAAACAAAACGAAAAAGAAATACGGAGCAGAGTGTCTAATAGGCAGACTTAATTATCATAGTTCAACCATTTTTACTGAAAATTTCGTAGCAATACAAATGAAACCTGAATCCATAAAACTTGATCGACCGATTTATATCGGATTTACTGTTTTGGAAATATCCAAATTTCATATGTATGATTTTCATTATTTTTATATGAAACCTTTTTACGGCTCTAATTTAAGTTTATGTTATACTGATACAGACTCTTTTTTGTATTCCATAAATACGGAAGATTTATATGCAGATATTAAATTACATTTTCGGCCTTATTTTGATACCAGTAATTATTCTGTCAGTAACGCATATGGCATAACTCCTCAACACAAAAAAGTACCAGGCTTATTTAAAGATGAGCTCGGTGGCGAAATAATAAGCGAGTTTGTAGGCCTTAGATCTAAATTGTATTGTATCAAAACAGAAAATAAGCAATTGAAGAAAGCTAAGGGCACCAGAAAGCATGTACTGCGTCATTTAGATTATGAGAGTTATAAAAAAGTATTATTAAATAAAGAAAGGCTAAGAAAGACGAATATCGTATTTAAATCTTTGAAACATGTTATTTTTACACAATCTGTGAAAAAAGTAGCACTGTCGTCAAATGATGACAAACGCATTATACTAAAGAACCAAATTTCCACGATATCTTGGGGTCATAAATGTATGTTTTAATATATAAGGGATTTTATAATAAGTTAGATGTGTAATATTATATATATATATATATTTTTTTTTTTTGAATTGGTAAAAAGTAGCACTGTCGTCAAATGATGACAAACGCATTATACTAAGAACCAATTTTCCACGATATATTGGGGTGATAAATGTATGTTTTAATATCTAAGAGATTTTATAATAAGTTAGATGTAAGATGTGTAATATTATAAATAAAGGTATATACGTTAGATGTAAGATGTGTAATATTATTATTTTTATTTTTTAAATAAAGAATGTTTCCCTTAATGTAATGTTTTATTCATATTCCTGCATCATATATCTAAACCATCGACTGATAAGTTTTATGCGAATCTATGTCTAATTATTGAAGTATTCATTTTACATTTCAAGTATTCGCATTTACGCAATAAAAACAATAGATCGCATTAAAAACTTATCAGTAAAGTTATAAGGATAAACAAAAAAACGTTATTTTTTGAATTATATACATTTATTTAACACAGAAAAATTACAAATTAAATAGACTTTGGGTATTTATGTCAGTAATTAAATGTGAATACTTAATTAATTACCTAGCATAACATATTGTAATTTGCAATTTATATACAATACAAAAACTTAAGATTAAAAACAATAGGTATCTAAAACTAAATTAACTAACTTAAAACGAAATAAAATATATACACAAGAAAAATTATAATAATAAAAAGAAAACAGCTAATAGCTCTTTATTATATAATTAAATAGACTTGTTTTTGTCCTTATCTAAATACCATTTCTTAATACATATTACATTTTTTAAAGCACAATTTTTTTTATGATATACACAATTATAAGTACAATCCAGGAAACAATATTTTTTACATAGCTCTTTTAAATTCGGAGCACCTTTTTCGCTTAAATCTATAATTGTACAGTCCTCACACAAATTTTTAACCCATTGAATTTTTTCCGAACCTTTCACAAAAATCGTCTTATCTTTTATGTGGTTCACAATAAGTCTTTTAAATTCTCTGTAGTCAACAAAACCGTCATGCCACAAAATACCAAAATATTTTTCTAGCCACCTTGTCTGTCTTTTTTCACTTTCTGATAATTTACAAAATGTAAACGGGGGTTTTATTAAAAAAACTTGAGTATATTCCAATGTGCTATATGCAAATTCTTTAACAATAAATTGTAGCCCGGCATTATGAAATCTTTTTCGTAATACTACTCAGAGGCTTATATTCAAAAATACTATCATTTAAAATAAGACAATAAGCCGCGGTCTGGTTAGGTATATCTGATTCGCACTCTAATTCGACACGTACATCAACCGAACCTGTTTTCAAGGTTTCGTTTTGTCGAGAACAGTCGATGACAAATAGAGGTGCTTTATCTTTAAATTCTAGTGGGTTCAGCAAAGGTGCTTGAACGCGGTTATAATAAGACTGTTGAAATTTAGCATACTGTTCGTATAATATAGCAAACTTTTCAGCTGAAAAACTGACATCAAAATGTTCATACGGAAAATAGCTTGAGTTTAAAAACACCTTAACATCTCTCAAATTACAGTGATCAAAATGTGTCATGTCTTTATCAGCTACATTTTTACGCGCCGTTTTTAATCCAATTATAATGTAACGTCATAACATCTCAGATTGAAAAACCTTTCAATCTGAGATGAAGTTTTTATAGCCCAAGAATGTTTTGAAGTTTCGGGTAAAAGTGGATATTCATACAAATCCCAGTTTCTAAATGCTATCTGAATAGCATGATCTCTTTCCAAATATTTGAGTAAGTTTAATCTTTCTCGATCAGAAACCTTAACATGAGGCATACGCCATATTATTTTAGATATAGTAATGTTATCTATGTATTCATTCGCATTTAGCTTAACGCTATTTAAATTAGTATTGGATCGTAAAAGAATGAGTTCATGCTTG
Organism: Epiblema foenella; assembly: GCA_963556455.1. Classification (NCBI taxonomy): domain Eukaryota; kingdom Metazoa; phylum Arthropoda; class Insecta; order Lepidoptera; family Tortricidae; genus Epiblema; species Epiblema foenella. The sequence continues at coordinate 9,886,033 of OY747097.1, read as the reverse complement.
CAGTTAATAATAATTTTGTTATAATCCTCAGCAAATCCAAGAATCTTGTTTAAAGGGACGGACACAGAAAATGTTCCATGTGAATTCTTGGAGCCATCGACATTCCATCCCCATAACTTAGACATCGACGCTTCGAGTTCATTCATGGATACAAGAGATTTCATAGTTGTTGTAACTCCTGCATTTTTAATTTTATCTATTTGGATTCCGTTAAGTTCATATCGAATGTCTTGAAATAGATGAAGTATTGGGTTATTTGTTAAAATAACACTATTGACCTTTGCCTTCGTGTCTCTGTTGAATATGGTAATAGTACCCTCTATGTATAAAGTACTTGCTGATGGTAGTACGTAAAGATCTTGCTGATTAATAGGAATACGTATTTCATCGTTAAAATTAAAACTTGTTACGTATGGTTTATACGAATGATATTCGAAACTCTCGATGGCGTTGTCAAAGGTAAAAGGTTCTGTTAAATTTAATATACTCATTTTAATAGACCTAGGCTTTGGAGAAATTGCTTGTTTTGTTTTGTAAGTTTCCCTTTAGGTCTTCTTTTCTTGATAGCTTGATGAGTACTAGTACTGTTTTTATATGAGACAGAAGTTTTATTGAAGTCTATCATTTTTTTCTTAAGTGTAAATATATCTGAATTTCTTCACCGCGTAAATTAACCAAATTATTGTTTGCATCTAATATTCTTATTGTAATTGAACTTAAACTGTTTTGGGTAACAGGGAAATAGATAACGTTTTTGGGTGTTTCTATAATGCGATAACCAGGTGGCACATTAGGCACAAACTCGTGTATTATGTGACTAGGTTTTCCGTTAACAAATGATCCGCTCACAATGTCACATTCAATTCGGACTATGGTTGTAGATAGAATGGACACAGGATAGGGAGATTCTGTTAATATATTTGCCTGAATAGATTCAGCTCCGAAACCAAGTATACTCCCGATAGAACTTTCTTTATCAAAATAAATATTTTGAGAACACAAAATGGATGTTTTTAAGGTATTATTATTGCACGTCAGTGTGAGTGTACATCCTTGGAGGTGTTCTTTAAGGTAATCATCAATATCTTGAAGTTCATATGAGCCTTCAGGAATTTCAATTACTTCGTTTTTACCATAATAGAATTTATTATTTCTATAGTCTATATTGGGTATTGAATAAAAAGTCGATATATACAACAGCCCACATTCATATTCACCATCCAGTTGTAGAGCTGGTGAATGATTCGTTATCAGAGTAGCGGAGTTTCCAGTAATAGACAAAGTGAATGATGAGCTGTTTATTGATCGATGGTATTTAAACGGTTACGCCAATTTTTTTTTAAGTATTTTAAACATAAATGACCGCAATTTACAGTGTCAAACTTTTGGTACGTGTTATAATTATAGTAAATATCATAATTCTTTAAATACCTCTTAAATTCTACCGGGGGCGGAAGGTCGCCGTAACTATTAAAATATTCACAATAACTTTTGTCTTTGACATAGGCTACCCAGTGAGTTCCATTGTTTTCAGAACTATCTAAATTAACAATTCCGCATTCTACTCTTTTGGGACGCTTCGGTAAAGTGTCCCTCATAAAAACTCCACGAAAATGAGGAATATCAGATGAGTATTTTAAAATATCAATATTTGTAAGAGCGCGTCTGGGTAACCTCTGATTTAGTTTTTTGCAGTCTTTATACATAAACCTTTTCCATTTCTATATGGTTTGATATGTAACCCTTTTCCTAATGCAATAGATTCCATCATTTTGTTATGTCGTTCTGATTCAGCAAGGTTTTTTCTAGCAGCTTTGTAGTCACCGACAGCTTTAGCGATTCCAGCAGCTCCTCCTGCTAATGATCCTAACGCGGAAAGTCCAGCAAAAATAGGTATCAGCGGTAATAAACCTCCTGTTTTTGGAATCGGTATTAGACGAGGTACCCGTATCTTAGTGTTGTTACCAAACACTTTTTTTGCGGCAACAAGTGCACGATCAATAATATTATCTTTAGTTTTTTAATTTTTCTTATTTCAGTGCGTATCTTAGAGGCAAAACGTTTAAATGCTTTTATTCCCGCACCAGCTTTTATTTTAGATTTCATCACTTTACTAACTAACCATGAAGCAATTCTTTCTCCTCTCCCTGCATCTTTCGACTTTGTTCTTTGTTTAGCCATTTTATAAAGTTCTAAATCAGCACCGTGTCTATCAGCTAAATCGGAATATGTATCATAAGCTATGTCGTGATTCATACATGCATTATCTAACGCATTAATGCCTTTATCGCCTCTTTGTAACCGTTTGTGCAATTTTGTACCCGGTCCGCAATAGTTATAACCAGGTAAGTGTAATTCAAACGGTAAATGATTAATAGCACTGTTTAAAAGTCCTCTTCCTTTCATATTCCATACGATAATGAGAAATTCAGTTAGGAGAAAGTATATAAATATAATTATACAACAGCATTTCTATCAATCCAACTGTTTTCGCTATCACTAAGTCCTAACCACTTAACATACAGCTTTCTACCCTTTTTTAGGGTTCCGTAGCCAAAATGGCAAAAACGGAACCCTTATAGTTTCGTCATGTCCGTCTGTCCGTCTGTCCGTCTGTCCGTCTGTCCGTCTGTCACAGCCGATTTACTCGGAAACTATAAGTACTACAGTGATGAAATTTGATGGGAATATGTGTTGTATGAACCGCTACAAAATTATGACACTAAATAGTAAAAAAAAGAATTGGGGGTGGGGCCCCCCATACATGTAACTGAGGGATGAAAATTTTTTTTTCGATGTACATACCCGTGTGGGGTATCAATGGAAAGGTCTTTTAAAATGATATAAAGTTTTCTAAAAAACATTTTTCTTAAAGTGAACGGTTTTTGAGATATCAGCTCTCAAAGTCGTAAAAAGTATGTCCCCCCCCCCTCTATTTTTATAACTACGGGGTATAAAATTCTAAAAAAAATAGAGGTGATGCATGCTAATTAACTCTTTCAACGATTTTTGGTTTGATCAAAGTATCTCTTATAGTTTTTGAGATAGGTTGATTTAACTGTAATTTTGGTTAAGTTATTTTTGCTGTTTTATAGATACTAGTACGGAACCCTTCGTGCGCGAGTCCAACTCGCCCTTGGCCGGTTTTTTAATCACCTTTTCTACAAGATAAAGATCTGGATACTTAGTTTTCTGAAGTTCTTGTCCATAAAATGTACCGAGTATAGTGTTTTTTCGTTGGTCTTCAATATGATACGTAACAGGTTGCGTATGGTTCACATGTTTAATAGTAAAAAGTTCTGTTGACCAATTAGGTGTATAACCTTTATTAAAGGCGCTTTTATACTTGCTAATACGCACACAATCTCCTACGTTGAATTTATTCAATTTACAATGCGCATTGGTTTGTGAATTTTTTATGTTCTTTTTTATTTCGATTTCATTAACAAAATTTACATCAATAGGTCTAGATTTTGTCGTACGATGTATAGTATAATTATAAGATTTGATAATGTCATCTAACGGTTTTCCAACCCATTTATAGTTGCCGATCAAACTAAAATATTTGTAGAGTTTGAACTTAAGTGTCTTTATCAGCCTTTCAACGATAGATGCCTTCTTAATTGAAAACGGTGAATAATGATTTATCTTTAAAGATTTTAGATAGCTTACAAATTCATTATTGTAAAACTCTTTTCCAAAGTCTGTCTGTAAGTTTCTGGGTTTACGTTTAGTTAATTTTATAATTAGTTCAAAAGCATTTTTTACTTCCGTTTTAGTTTTTGATTTTATGGGAATACACCATGCGTACTTTGAAAAGGTATCAATGACGGTTAATATGTATTTATATCCTTTGTTAATCGTATGTAATTTCTGTAAATCGATTAAATCAGCTTGCCATAAATCATCAATTCCTTTAAGTACAACTGTTCGTCGTCTAAAATTCTCGCGCGCTGATCGATGGATCTCGTTCACTATTTGTTCTTTTATCATTTTTTATTTTTTTTTTCAAAATAATATCCATCTCCTTATTTGTATAAAAGTTCAGTTTTAACTGAGATGCTAGTTGTTGAATTTGACCATTTATAGTTTTAAATAAAGAGTCTATGTACTTCTTATCGTACATGTTTTGAATGTATCGGTCAACGTACTGCTTGTTTACTGCGTCGTCAGGTGATAATGGTTCCGCAACACCCTTTAATGGCAAAGATTGTAAATCAAAATGTCCTGCTTCTGTACGAAGCAAAGCCTTGTACTTGAGTTCAGAAATTTCACCAGCACGCAAGCGTTTGTGAACATGGTGACCGAATTTATCTATATTCATTTTATATTTTATAGTTGAAAGTCAAACTTCGACTGTTTTAAAAAATCTACTTTATTCATTTATATATTATTTACTAAGCCTGCTTCACGCAATTCTTCAATAATGGATATGATCTCGTTATCTAACCCTGTATTACCAGCGTCACGTGCCGCTATAAGCAGTTTTAATCTTTCTACTAACTCGTTCGGGTCATCCCAATATACATAAGAAATGTCTCTTTTTACTTTTTTCATCGATGGCAGGCCGTGCCCAGATGCCAATTGCTCGTCACTTACTGTAAGTTCTTTGGATAATTTGAAAAGAGGTCTTATGACGTATAAATATTTCATTCCCTTGTTGCTTTTTATGGGTTTATTTGGATCAAAGTCACGTTTGTGCACGTTTGTTTTCAATAACAATTTTTTATAAGACCGTATATCGTCTTCAGTTACCAAATCTAAATCGGGTAGTTTTTTAAACAATAAATCGTTTAATCCTGGTGTTAAACTATAACTTTCTCCACATATTTTGAGTTCCTTGTCATACACAGAAATCGGATATGATCCTAGCATAAGCCTACCATGTTCCATTCGTACACCAAAAGGAATGTTTATGCTAGAATATTGTTTTTGCCAAGCAGGGTTGTCGCGAGGAGAAGCATACGAATCAGACGTTCTAAACGAAGCGTTATTTGTTGTTTCGGAATCACTTGATTCAGTATAATTTAAATCAGCTTCGGATGGTATATTACCGAATGTTTCTTTCTTTTCATCTTCAGAATTAATACATTTCTTCAGCAATGTTTTATTATCGGAACTTTCTTTCTTTTCATCTTCATAAGGACTAAATTGTAATGTTTTTACTGACTTATCCCATTTAAATCCATCGTTATCAAAATCATCATCGTTAATATTAGAGTAGTCGTTAATATTATTATTATTATTACTGTTTTTTACCATTTCATTCAGAGGATCTGTTATGGGTTTCAACACAGTTTCCAATGTCATATTATCATTAATTTTAGCGTCACGAATAAGTTTAACTTTTTTCTTCACTGTTTCAGCAGATCGGAGCACTTTTTGTTTAAATAATTTTTCTTCCTTCATTTTAAGATTCATGTCCGATCTTGATGGTTTCATTTTAAGTAATAAGTTTACATACAAATACCATAGCTTATGTATAACAGTTAATCTAGCACAATAAATGTGTCGAAGCCTTTCCTATAACATCCAGAATTCCTATTACAATCCTTATTTAAAACTAAGTAACTGAAAGGCTTGTTCCATATTTTCCCACACATTTCACGAAACTGAGTATTGAAAAGGTTAGGGTATACAAGGATTTATCGTCAATTAAATACTGAATAACGGTTAGATTAATTTCATTTATTTTAATTTTATTTTTATACTTGGAAGCTAGAACACGTCTATCTACGAGTAAAGTCTTGATCAAAAGTGAGGCAAGGCGAAGGAGTGACTAAAAGATCTGAACAGAGAATGAATTGAACTAAACATTCACTCAATCAATCGGTCGTTCATTCCTTTAACAAAATAGTCAAATCAGTTACCTTTTATTTACAGGATATGTTAATTTTTGTATATTAAAATATAATAAAATCAACACGCCCCCTCAAAAATTAACAATTATTTGCAATAAATAAGCATCAGATCGTATTTAACTTCCAAGTATTGTCTGGGGAAATTACAATTTTATGACCCAACATTTGTTGCAAGGATTGGGAAAACCCAGAAAAACCCAATCAGGTCATCAAGATAATTATTACGCCATAAAAATAATCATCAAAAATGTACAATAATTATCTCAACAATACATTATTTAGTATGTACATTTCGATCGCATTATTGCAAAACCATTCAGACTGCATTGCTTTAAAGGCAGCTGTAGGCAACTGCTTTGTTAAAGCATCTGCTATTTGTTTACCTGTGGGAAGATAACATAATTTAATAACATATTTCTCAATTTGCTCCCTAGAGAAATGATACTTAATGTCGATGTGGTTTGACCTCTTGTGGTTAGTGGGATTGTTGGCAATACTAATACATCCGTTGTTATCCTCATAAATAACAATCGGCTGTGTGATATTTACATTAATGCTTTAACCATAACTTTAACCATAAAGCCATGTACTGGGCTTCAGTTTATGAAGCGGCAACTGACATTTGCCTCTTTGTACTCCATGTGATTGTACAATTATTGAATAACTTAAATAAATAACCTGTGGTACTCTTCCTATCACTTGAATCATGGCCACCCCAGTCTGAATCGACATAACCACATAGAATGTTATTAGAATCACATCGTTTGTAAGTTAATTTTAAATCTAATGTGCTTTTCAAATATCTCAGCACCCTTTTTAAAACATTGCCATAATTCTTTGTTGTTTTTATTTGTATACCTGCTTAAAATGTTATTGCTTGTACTTAAATCAGGACGAGTACATAGCATTATATACATTAAACAGGTTAGCTGGAAGCGATCCCTCATAGGGATAAGTTCGCCTTTGTACTCTAATCTTATGTGACATGTATATTGTTTTAACCTGTTATTGTGTACAATAAAGTGCTTACACACATACATGCATAAACAACCTATTACACTTCTGCAAGGGGCATCATACTTCTCTTCAGAGTTTAATGCTTCGTAATTTAGTTTTACTTCTCGTGGTGTGCTAATGGGGTTACAATCGTGCATTTTAAACTTACGCAAAACTTTTCAATATATGCACTTTGATTTAATGTGATTTCATTGTCCAGACCTATCAATTTTTATACCAAGAAATAATTTTATGTCTTGTAAGTCTTTCATTTGAAATTGACTCATTAAATACCTTTTGAAATTATTCATTGTTTGTATTTCACCACATGAAATAACTAAATCATCCACATACAAAATTACGTAAATGTTTTGTTGGACGCTTCCTCTATCAAGTATGTATATACATCTGTCAACCGATGAACTTATAAATCCTTTTTTTTTTTTCAACCAGTGCTTGCTTAAAAACCTGAAACCAGCATCTAGCAGCCTGTTTCAGTCCATACAATGCCTTATTTAATTTACATACATAATTTTTATCGCAATCTACTTCTTTCGGCACTTCCATAAAAATCTCTTCTAATTTACCATTTAAAAAGGCAGTTTTAACATCCATATGGTGGACGAGTAAGTTAAATTGATTTGCAAGACTAATAATGAACCGAAAACTAGCAATTCGGGCTACAGGTGCAAAGGTTTCATTAAAATCGACAAGGTATTCCTGACTAAACCCTTTGGCAACGAGACGGGCTTTATATCTTTGCGGTCTACCAAATTCATCATACTTGATAGAGAAAACCCATTTATTATCAACAACATTTTTATTCTGTGGTCTCGGCACTAAAGACCACGTGTTGTTTTCAGAAAGAGATTTTAACTCTTCTTCTATGGCAACTTGCCACTTAGATTTATCAGCTCGAGCCCTAATTTCTTCATAACTATTAGGTACATCATCTAATATAGACTGCGCACTCCAATATGCACTCATCATCATCAGTTTGATAATAATGAACAGGCGGCCGATTTTTAAGCCTATCACTCCTCCTTACGTCATCTGTGTTTTTATTTTTATTTTGATTTACCTGCGTACAATTATCAGAGGCATTGCCAGATGTGGGTTCAATAATGGTTTCATTTAATTATTAATTATTTTTAATAGGACGGCCGAGATCATCAGATTTAAATGCATCTGATTTTGAATTGTCAATAGGACGGCCGAGATCATCAGATTTAAATTCATCTGATTTTGAATTGTCAATAGGACGGCCGAGATCATCAGATTTAAATGCATCTGATTTTGAATTGTCAATAGGACGGCCGAGATCATCAGATTTAAATGCATCTGATTTTGAATTGTCAATAGGACGAGACTTGGATGACACTGATTTTGATATATTGTTGTTATCAGGTTTATCATGGCAATTTTCGGCAACTTCAGGCAATATTACTGGCCTGGATGTTAGAAAATTAGTCTCGTCGACTATAACGTCTCTAACAGTGACAAATTTAGCGCTTTCCGAGTTCCAAACTTTATATCCGTTTGGTTCATAACCTACCAGTATTCCCTTCCAAGATTTATCGTCAAATTTAGATTTACTGGTTTTATTATGTACATAAACCGTGGCACCAAAAACCTTCCAAACTTTATATCCGTTTGGTTCATAACCTACCAGTATTCCCTTCCAAGATTTATCGTCAAATTTAGATTTACTGGTTTTATTATGTACATAAACCGTGGCACCAAAAACCTTCAAGTATTTAAGTTGTGGTTTTTTTTTTATCATGCCACAATTCATATGGGGTTTTCGATTGCATAAGGGCTCTTGAAGGCGTTACATTTATTAATCGAACAGCAGTTAATACAGCTTTACCCCAAAATACTTTATTTAATTTGGAACCACTAAGCATAGATCGCGCTTTTTCTGTAATAGTCCTTACCTTACGTTCATACACTGTTTTGTTGCGGTGTTTTTGGAACTGTCAAATGGTAAGTTTTGCCCTTTTCAATACAATAAATTTTCATCTCGGCAGATAAATATTCGCCGCCGTTATCGCAGTATAAATTTACCATTTTCAAATGGAATTTTGCCTCACATTTAAGTCACTACGTCCGTACGTAGTCTTTAAAAGCAGTAAATACCTCTGACTTGTACGTTATCAAATACACAACACAGTAATGGGTATACTGGTCAATAAAAAAATACAAAATAATTTTTATTGTCTATCGTGGGAGGAGTGATTGAGCCACAAACATCAGAATGTACAACAAATAAAAGTCGTTTAATGTGATCTTTATTCTTAGTCAGATTAAATGGTAATCTGGCCTGTTTGCCGTTTATACAAGCTTCGCACATTTTATCATTTGGCTCAACAAACTGAATTTGATTAACATCTTCAATCATGTTCTTATTCTTTAATTGTATGAATTTATTTTTACTTACATGACCCAAACGCTGATGCCATAAATTGTAGTCATTATTATTAGCTTGGTATAGGCGGGAAACAGGAATAGCCATATTTACTGATACAGCAAAGTCTACTGCAATTTAATTGTTCAGAGACTTACCCTTCATGACAGTTGTGTCACCTTTACAAACTTGGGAGCCATGTTGGTTGAAGATGATCGTGTAGCCAGTTCGCTGCATCTTGGGCACCGACAGCAGGTTGTAAGGGGCATCTGGGCAGAACAGCACATCCTCCAGAAGTCCTTGCACGCCCAAGTCGCTCGTCACCCTCATTGTCCCTTTTTGTGTAGCTAAAATAAATTCCCTGTGCTTAGCAATCGATATATTCAAAGGTGGATTAAGAATTGTAAAATTAATGAAAAGATCCGACCTGTTTGTGACGTGATCCGATGCTCCCGAGTCCAAAATAAATCTCACTTTATCTTCTTGAACATCATCTTGACATTCTCCCGTCATAAAGGCGAAACCCGAGAAATCGTTAGCAGTTTCTTGATTCAATTCGACTTGTTGAACTGTTCGCGTCCTATTTGTTTCAGTCTGTTTTTCTTGCATCATTTGTTAAAGAAATAACAATCCTTTTTTTTTTTTGCGTGACCTTTTCGTCCGCAATGATGACATTTTAAAATGTGGGTATTTTTCCAAGTTTTGTTCTTGTAATGTCTACGGGTATTATTATGGTGGTTTGGCGGTTTAGCTGTATCGATTATTCTCTTCTTTAAATTATGGGGCTTATGCTCGACATGCAGTACTTTTGAGCTCGTATCTGCACTGTCGTTTCTCAGCTTAACCTCGTGGTCTAATAACCTTATTTTCACAAATGCCAAAGTTAAACTATTTTCAGATAACGTCTCAATTGCAGTGATTACGCCGTCGTAAGTTTTGATATTTCGTTTTGATTTTAGGTTATCCATTCATGCACGTGTTTCGAAAAATTTATCGTTAGAGTTTCAAAGTTTTAACGCGTGGCCTGGGCCCATAACCTATTGAAAAGGTTAGGGTATACAAGGATTTATCGTCAATTAAATACTGAATAACGGTTAGATTAATTTCATTTATTTTAATTTTATTTTTATACTTGGAAGCTAGAACACGTCTATCTACGAGTAAAGTCTTGATTAAAGTGAGGCAAGGCGAAGGAGTGACTAAAAGATCTGAACAGAGAATGAATTGAACTAAACATTCACTCAATCAATCGGTCGTTCATTCCTTTAACAAAGTAGTCAAATCAGTTACCTTTTATTTACAGGATATGTTAATTTTTATATTATACCATTTATTTTTAATTTAGGATCATTCATTGTGTGATTTGATCTGCCAGTTTCCACATTAATGACTTTCCATGTTGTTTTGATAATATCGGAGCTATTTTTTATTTTGTGGCTTAAATAAGTACGCTTAGCTATTTGACAATCTATTTTAAATTTTTTCGAATATTGTTTAACATGTTCTTTAAATTCATCACTCGCATTAAACCGCCGTTCCTCATATAAAGCATACAGTGCTTGTCTACGTTTATGTAAGTCCACAGTAGCCCATTCACTAAAAACTGATACACCACCAACCACGACCGATTTAGGAGTGAAAATTGCTTTATAATGTTTCATAAATGTGTGAAAAAATGAGTTGTACATGTCGTTAGGACTCATATCGGAAGATAAAAAGGGAAGCGCCTGGACTAGACTTTGCTTCATTCGTTCGACACGGTACGTGGTTACTGGTACAAAAGTTATTTGTTTCCTCAAAGTACTCCTTCTTTTTGTCTCAAATGTCATTAATTGGCCTAAGTGATCTGACTCTAATTTGCTGAATACACTTTGGGTAATAGGGATAATATTTGTAAAAATGTTATACGTTTTGTATATTAAAATATAATAAAATCAACACTGAGCCCATGGCATATTACCCCCTACGTGTTCGTCATAAACATGCCTCAAATTGATATCATCTTGTTTAAAAAGAATGATTAAATTAGCATTATCTCTTATCAATTGCTTAGGTATTTTACTATATGTCTGATTCATATAGAAGCTATCTATATTTTTATGTCTTCCCATAGCAAAGTAGTCTCGTATATTGTTTTGATTTTCACATGCCACATCATCAAATATAATGATGGAATTAATATTAGCCATATGAGGGGTTAGTACTTCATCATTTTCACTATATTTTTGAAATGTAACTGTAGGAACTAACATTAAAACTTGTTCTAAAAATTTATACATAGGTTGGAAAAGAGTTTTAGAATATACATAAACATTTTGGAAACGTAGACCTTGTTCATGTAGCAGCAAACCAACAATTAAATTAGTTTTTCCACAATTAGACGGACCGCAAATTATACAGCGAATGGTGTCAGGTAAAAGTATACCATGACGAAAATTGCGATTATTTCGAGCAGAACAAACGACATCCAATTGCAATCTCTGAGATTGTTTTACAAACTTCATTATTGTAAGTATAAATATTTGTCTCGTCTGTATAGTCCGACAAACTTTGACGATGTAAGCTTTGGAGCAGGTAAGTCTGTTTATAAAGTGATGTAAAATGAACGTTTTAAAGAACAGAAAACGAAACAATATGATCCTAGATACGATTGAGCGTTTCAAAACAAGAAACGAAACAACGATTGAGCGTTTCAAAACAAGAAACGATACTATGATCCCAGATACGATTGAGCTTTTCAAAACAAGAATTGTTTTGAAACCTTGGTACGCGGGCTGTCGAGATGAGCCTGGAAGAGAACTAACTGGGGACTGCCTGCGGTACTGGGTCGACTTTGGCGAGTGCTGAGTTACTTGAGCGGGGCCCGAGCTAGACCACTCGGTCTCTACACAACGCGCGTGCTCTTCTAAAAAGGCGATCAAGTTTTTGAGGGTGGGCAGAGTTTGGCGTGTGCCGTACTTGCGTTCGAAGAGGGTCCGGAGTTCACCCTGTAGTTTTCTAACGACTATCGACACGAAAACATAGTCGCTATCTTGCATGGGCAGATCTAGATTGTTGAGTGCGCATTGCGCGGAAATGAGCGGAGTTAAGAAAAGTGTGCGGATATCGGAGCGCACATGAATTTGGGGTAGGCCCAAGATGATATCCACAAAGCGGTCGATCTGAACGCGACGATTTTCATAGCGCCGGGTCAGAATATTAATGGCTACTACGAAGTTTTCATTTGTGAGCTGAAGGTGGGAAACCATACTGCGTGCCTCACCTGTTAGGCACGAGAGCAGGTAGTGAAGCTTTACAGCATCCGAAATAGTAGCCATGTCGTCAGTGAGGCTCCTGAAGATGGCAATGAAGGAAGGCCAGTCTTCAATTTTTGAGCTGAATTTTGGTAGCTCAATTTTGGGCAGCATGGTTGTTGGCGTGGCTGATGATGAGGGGTGTGAAGTCTCCGGAAGAGCTGAAGTTACGCTCAATTTCTCGAACGTGACTAGAATTTCATTATAGTCTGTAATAGCGTGGTCATAATTGTTTGTGTAGGTTGTCTCGGTCTCCTCAGTCAAAAATTCGTCGTCTAGTATGTCGTGGTAGACGTCCTCCAACTTGGTTTTGTACGTCTGCAGTTTTGTGTACCGAGCCGTGAAGTCCGACAGTGTATAGTTTGTTGTGTCTTTTGCCAGGACTGCCTTACCTATTTCTTTCAGTTGGCTAATTGCCTTTGATGCCTCGCGGAAAATGGCTGCTTGAGACTTGGACGGCGGCATTGAGTTATGTTTTTTTTTTTTTTTAAGGTTTTGTGTTGAAATTTATCCAAAATGGCGTGGTGTGAAACAATAATGTATTTAACACGAGTATTGAAATGGGCTGAGAATTTTTTATATTGAAGAAATAAGTGATGTGAATGAGTTATTTTATGACACCCTGTATAATATAAATTGTGTAGGCTTTGTTTGTGCGTATGCACTTGTGTGGGGCGAAGTTATTATATTCTATGTTTATTGTGATGAATATGGGTTTCGAAATAAATCACTCTGTATTACTGTATTTAAGGGCACACTGTATACCTAACTATTTTATCCGAACTTTTTACTTAAACTTATCTAAATAAATATTCTATGGAGCTGATTAATTAATACGATGTTGTGACACAAATCGTGTAAGTAGGTATCGTTTTACACGGTTAACGGTATCGTATTACAATGTTGTAAATGATGACGCAATCACACTACGTTCAGTTAAGCGGTAGGTTATTAGTTTTTACTTATCTATTATATTTTATCTATTCTGCACACTTTCTAATAAATATGATCGTATCGAGATTGTTTACTTATGGGGAATGAGTATTCGACTTTGTTTTAGTGAGAATTACCTTGACCAAGGATTGAATTTATTGAAGGCCACCGTGGAGTTTGAAATAAAATAATGGAGTGGTACGTATTTGAATTGTACCTTTATCGAAAATGAGCTCAATAATAGCGGGCGGCTTAATATTTTGAAATGTGGGTGGATTCTTATCGAAAATGGGTGTGGTTTTTGGGGCGAGAAAAATCAAGCAGGGGGCTGTTATTCACAGGGGTTCAGGAGGTTATGAAGGACCAGAAAATGTGACGTGACCTGGTGGCAGTCACATGCAACGATGAGAAACGAGAGAGAGAGTTGAGAATGTAATGCGAGCTGTGGGCGAACTTATTTTATTTATCTGGGCTTACTTGGTGAAGAGTAACTCTTGCATATGGGTGACGAGAACTGTAGCGGCTTGCCGTGGTCGTGGTGAGCTGAATGATGATGCCTTCTTCAGGGTTTGAGCTGATGAGATCCTTGCACTAATGTTTATGCACAGAGGTTTTCACTCGCGTGATAAGGCGCGGATAGTTCACTGTATGTCACCAGTAAGATTCACTCAATAAACCTAGGTATTGTCTAATATGAGATGTAGTTTAATGGTATCGAAAGCGCGTGAGCCGGGATAAGGTGTACGTGTGTGCTTCCAATGACGGCGGCTCGAAAACTGGCGGCCGGCGCGGGCGCGTCGGTCCAGGGTGCGAGTTGGAGAGCGCACTAATGTGTGAGGGAGTGCATCGTCGCGCGTTTGGCGCGAACAGTGTACTTGCCCAAAGGCAATCATTTTAAATTGAATACGAGATGCTAATAAAATCTAAACCGTTGAACTCTAGATCTAAAATATTAAAGCTGTCACCTTTCATAGATGAATATATGATGATTAGGGTTGGCGGGCGAATTGACGCGTCTGATTATCCTTATGAAAAGAAGCATCAAACATTGCTTCACGCTCATCGTTTAACTAAACTTATATTTATTAATGCTCATATCAAAAATATGCACGCACCTCCTCAATTGTTGCTGTCCATTGTTAAAGAAACTGTGTGGCCAATAAATGGAAGGCGTCTGGCTCAATGCACAGTCAACGCTTGTATGCGATGCCGGCGTGTTCGTGGTGACACTCTGACGCCTAAAATGGGTAACCTCCCTGCTCAGAGGATAACTCCAGACTTCCCCTTTGTGTCAGTTGGATTGGATTTTGCGGGCCCTTCTACATTTTAAATCGTAAAGGTCGAGGTGCTAAATTGATAAAATGCTATCTATGCTTCTTTGTTTGCTTGCGTTATAAGTGTTTGCATTTAGAAGCCGTTAGTGATCTAACCAAAAACTCCTTCATAATGACGCTCAGAAGATTTATCGCGCGAAGAGGCAAGCCAGCGGAAATATTTTGTGACAATGGCCGTAACTTTGTTGCTGCGGCTAAAGAATTAGGTCAATTTTTGAAAAATAATCAGGAATCTTTGTCCGAATTTGCAAGTCATGAGTATGTAAAATTTATATTTACCCCTACTTACGCACCTCACTTTGGTGGTATCTGGGAGGCCGGCATAAAGTCCGCCAAGCACCATATAAAAAGAGTAGTTGGAAATAGTCATTTAATATTTGAAGAGATTTGCACATTATTGGCGCAAGTGGAAGCTATACTTAATAGTCGTCCCTTGTGCCCTATATCCACATCCCCTGACGATCTCCTTTCCCTCTCTCCAGGGCATTTCTTAATCGGGAGACCGTTGACTGCACTCCCGTCAATACCACTGGAGAACCACAAAGAACAATCTCTCCAACGGTACGCCCGCATAGAGAAGATTTGCTAGCACTTTTGGCAAAGATGGCAGAGAGAATATATATCCGAACTCCAAGAGAGAATCAAGTGGAGAACCGACACTACCAAGCTAAACGTGGGCGATTTGGTTCTGCTTCATGAAGATCATGTGCCTCCGCTCTGCTGGCGTCTTGGAAGAGTTACGCGCTTGTTCCCGGGACCTGACAATATTACCAAGGTGGCAGACGTAACAACAACAAAGGGATCCGTGCGACGACCGCTCGTGCGCCTGTGCCCTTTACCATCTGCTGAGGACCTCCTACAGCTTTGAAAGGCGGTGCCTTTCAAGGAGGCGAGAAGATGTTCAGAGTCTTAAACGTCTGCGCGACACTTGATGCCGCTTTTTTTTGATAGGCGCTTCAAATTAGCTATAATATTTTCAAATGCCTACTCGGCACATTCACCTTTTATATAGAACTCTGTATAGACGCTCATCGTCATTAAAAATTGTAAAAAAAAGGAAATTCTTGGGTTTTAATTATAATAATTAAGGCTCCATTATGTACATTGATACACATTACTTTTTGCGGAAGCACATGCAGTCTGACTTTCATACCGAATACGAGATACTGGCCCTTATTGGGATCAGATATTATCAAATGAGTGAGCTATTATCACTATCAGAAGTTTTCACGTCACCCAAGGGCCTCATAATCAGCAAGTACTCACCCCATTTCGTTTCTTTGCGTACTAGTTTGTGATACAAGGCCTGGTCAGAAGTGCAAACTGACGAGCTTGCATAAGGAGATGTACCTATTTATTATGATCGATGCGAATTTGACATTCTCTGGTCTTTGCCCAATGGGATGTGTTTGTACAAGTACGCGGGGGGACGATGGGGTGCGCCTTCGTAGACGTAACCATGTGCAAGGAAATGAAATAAAATGAAAATAATTTATTCGTGGCATAGACACTAAAAGATAATACATTTATAACTAATAACTAATAAAATTGCCACGAAATGGTCCCGCCTCAGCATAATGCTGACTCACAAGCCAGCACTGGTCTTCCGGCGAGACCATTTTTTGTGGATCACGTTGCTCCGCTGTCCGACGCGGCCTTAACCTATTCTGAACGCACCCTTTACGCTTGCGTCAGACAGCGCCATCTGGCAGGCTGCTAATTGTCTAATTGTCAATAGGCAAGGCCGCACGGACATTCGTCAACATGGCTGCAAGTTATAGTAATAGTTCCTTTTCCAAAACATTTAGAAAGTGACATGAATGGGCATGAGTATGGTTGTGAAACAGTGTATACAAAGTGAAGTTTATAGTAATATCAAATAATTACAATTACACGAAAAATTACACTACCTACACATAACGTAAGAGAAAAACAAAGAACAACCTTGTGTGCATCGTCAATGCAAGGAAAATTATTTAGATGTTAACATTTCACCACACATGGGACATGAAATACAGGTAAGATTAATACAGTAAATAAATAAACGATATGCAGTTGAGATAGCTTACAATAAAGAATCGCATCATCAATATATACAAATAATACAAATTTTGATTTTGATTTCATCTCCAGGTTCCATATGGTTGCCATAAAAATTGCACATGACAATAACTCTTCGAGCACAACATATTATTGACAAGGGAATGCAAAGTACAATCTACGTTTGTTTGGGCGACTTCAGAAAACGGGACTCATTAATGGGACAGAAAACACAGGTATACAACTACACATACATAATATATATTGACATTTCAGTGTCTTATTTACTACTTTACGTCTCAATCTATACCTGCCAATGATTAATTCTATAAACAGCTTGTGTCCAGTGCCAATGTTTCCTGTCGCCGCTGGTGTTCCAAAACAAATTTTTTGACTGCCGTTTTAAAACTATAAATGTTTTCTAGGGTCCTGAAAGGTGGCGGGATTATGTTCCAGCACCTTGTCGCCACGTATCTGAAGCTGCCTCGGAAGGCCGCTGACGCATGTTGAGGCGTCATCAGTTGTATGCTGCATTGGCGTGTACCGTGTGCCCTCCGGGTCGATAAAAATGACAGTTTCTCGAATAGATATACTGGTGTTTTGTGCTTTATCACTCCAAAAAGAAGACATGCCAGATGAAGCTTGCGACGGTGCTCCATTTTGAGGATGTTGCTTTTATTTAAGAATGGGGTGACATGGGCCCTTGGTGGAATATCAAAGCAAAAACGAGCGCAAGCATTTTGTACCCGCTGGATGAGTCTCTTTGTTTTTGCTAGGATTCGGGGTCCGTATACTAAGTCCATGTAGTTTAATTTCGACAGAATGAGTGACTCAACTAACTGTATGCGCAAGTTTTCGTTAATAAAAGATCTTATGTTATGGGTCAATTTCAACAGTGCATGATTTTTGTATCATTCCGGTGTGATTCTTTGTTTGGGAGTTTTTCGTGGATTTTTTAATATCAAAAGACACTTCAGACTATATTATGAAAATCTTCTAAAAGGGATGTTGATATCTATAACAGTTTTTGAGATAACTGAGATTGAAAATGAAACTCACAACGGAATGATAAATATACACTGGAGATGATAATAACAGTCCACAGGAATGAAAATTAGAGCACATACATCGGAATTAAAAAAAAACTCCTCAAAATTATAAAATTATTTATTTTGTACTGCTAATACCTGAAAACAATCATTTTCACTACTCAAGACAGCTTTATAATAAATTGGTGGACCACTTCAATTTAATAATTATACTAATAAAAATAATCAGTCACTTTTTCTAAAAAAAAAAACGCATTGCAAGCAGCAATGCTACAAACAAGTAATAAAAACTAAAAAAAAAATCTTTCACGTAACCAGTAAAAACCTCTACTGACTGGCCTGTTAATACAACGGGACTTATGTTATTTGTGTTATGTGTTAAATATGAATAATAATAAATAATTGCTTCTTAGACTATAGTTTTATGATTTATAGAAAAAGGTATTAGGTGTATGATTTAAAAACACAAGCATTTTGTATATAAGTTAAAAATAGTGTAAATATCCAGAGGCTTGCATACTGTTTATAACACACTTCGTAACTAGTTGTAAATTTTGATAGAAAGAAAAAGAAAAATCATGGTTCATGTGGTTTGGAACCCTATACCTTTTTTTTCTAGAAAACACAAATCTGTAGTATAAGAAACATATTTCAGTAATGTTAAAATGATATTACGGAACTATCTTTTATTTTTGTGTTTTGAAATTTGTATTTTGTAATGGACAATATTATTATTTATCTGACTGACGATTCCGAATGGAAGATGCATTTATTTTTCTGTTTACTTTTTATCATGTTTTGTATTACTCTGGTCGACATTATGTTATTTTTATTTTTCCTGATATGACGATCATGATAACAATTCTTGTAATTTTGACATGTGTGCAAATTTATAATGTAATTCCTTATCATGAAATAAATTATCTAAATCAATCGTATAACTTTTTACACCAATTTTTTAAATATTTTTTTCATTAATAAACTTCATATTTAGCACTTCCAACCGACGCCTGTCTGTGTAATTATTACCATCTTTTACTTATAGTAAAATGCTTGATCCATTTCGGCAAAATCACGCTATAATTACGCTAATAATCTTGAGGAGAAGTACATTTAAAATTGATTTAATGTATTTTCTATATCTTAATGCGCGAATAATCAAGTAAATTGACAAAACACGATATAGTGAAACATATATTTAAATATAAATACTAGGTAATAGGCATATATGACATCAAATAAATATATTATACTCAGTAAAAATAATCATTAATTCCTACATATAGCAAAGTGAAGCTACATTTCTTATCATTCCGGTGTTATTTTCATTCCAGTGAGTTATAACGCCATTTAACTACACCGGAAACACCGGAATGAAAACGGCGGAATGATAAACACAGGATAAAGTTAATTAAAAAAAAAATATCAAGCCACTTATTCTTAAATTAACAAGGTTCTAGATATCACAAATATATATTACATGTTATGTATTAGTTTCAATCGAAACAGATAAAAAATAAAAAAGATATAGCAAACTCCGGAATGATATTATTTTTGTCCGCGTATCACGGCCACGATATACTCATGTGTATAGCAGGCCGACGAATTACCGCACCAGGTGTCCTCCCTCGCCGAACACAGCAGCGTAACTGATTCTCGAAGTGCGCAGGAGACGGGGGGCTTACCGAGTCAAACTTCGCAAATAAATCGTTGACAAGCTTGGTCCGCGGTGGTGCGCTGTAATGAAAAAGTTTCCCGGGACAAACATTTTCGCACATTATAAAATGGTTAGGTACACATGAGATTTAAAGGAAGCTATATTTATTGTTGCCTGTTTAGCTGGTCTTAAAATGAACCTAAAATATTTTTATTATCATACATAGTTTTCGAGTTAGGTGACATTATGCAAACAAAACCAGGTTAGGGACAACCCACCTTGATGAGAAATTGGTGCTTTATATATTTTTTTAAATTATTAAATACATTAATATTTAAGTTTTAGCTATTGCCCGGGATAGTTGACTGGGATGTGTTTCCGAAAAAAAATGGTTAATTATTATTTAAACTTTCTGCACCTGCGTTCTCAGTCTTGCCAACAATTTTTACTGCTTGGGATATTGACCCTTATATAGTGTTTTGAGCCTGTAGAAGCAATTTCTAACAGAGTCCGCAACATGCTTCTCAAATCTAAGTGCACTGTCCATAACAAGACCCAGACTTCGTGCCTCATGTACACGCTCTATGCATTCACCTAACAATTTGACACCTATAGTAGGTTTGATACTATTTATCTGGGAAATTGTGCCAAATATTATATACTGTGTTTTAGTAGGATTAAGCGTTAAACTATTGCTAGCAGCCCAAGACGCAATGTTGTCAAGGTCAGTATATAGTTTATGTATTGCATTGTCAATATCCGAAGGTTTACATGAAATGTATATTTGTACGTCATCTGCATATACATGATATCTGCAGTGTGTAATGCGAGTCCTGATGTCTGCTGTGTATAAAATAAAAAGGATAGAACCGAGGATTGAGCCCTGCGGGACACCTCTAGCTAGGCCCTTCGTGGCAGAAACTTTGGTTGAACCATTACTTAGGCTCAGTTTAACATACTGGGTTCGCTTATAAAGGTAGCTATGGAACCAGCACAGAGCATTGTTATCAAAACCATAGTAACTCAGCTTTGAGAGTAGCAAATTAATATTTATGCAATCAAATGCCCTGGAAAAGTCAAGTAGCACGAGCAGCGTGCACATACCCCTATCCTGAGCCCACAAAATGTTATCTGTGACATCGAGCAAGGCAGTCACTGTACTACGCCCCCTACGGAAGCTTGATTGTACATCTGGCAAGATGCCGTTGTTCTCGAGGTAATCAGTCATTTGGGCGCATACAGCCTTTTCAAGTACCTTGGATAGACAAGGTAGTATACTGATTGGCCTTAGGTCCTTTAGCTCGGTTGGGCTGGAATTTTTAGGAAGTGGGCGCACAACTGCTGTCTTCCAGAGGTCAGGAAAGGTGGCGGTTAAAATGAACGTGTTAATCACGTCTGTCAAAAAGTCTACAGTGTATGGAAAAGTCATAATTAGCATATTCAAATTAATTAAGTCGCTCCCTTCTGCATTTGATTTTAGACTTGAGACTATTTTTAGTAGTTTATCCGAGCTAATTGTTTCAATATGAAACGAAGACTCATTGAACCTATGGTACTCATAATAAGTTAATTGAGAAATAGTTACTTGTGATGCTGCAGGTAGGCTAAGAAAATGCTCATTTATGACTTCAGGGTCGTTGAAAAAATCGGGCAATTCTACATTTTTTTTAGGCAAAATAATTGTCTTAAGGTTTTTCCAAAGTTTTTTTGGGTTGTTGATATTATTATTTATGTTTTGGTTGAAATAAGCTGATTTTTCGTGATACACTGCTTTATTTATTGTGGATTTGAGATCCTTATAATATATTTTTTTACTTTCTGCTCCTGTTTTATGATAATCTGCGGCAGCCCGGTCACGGATTTGCATCATAAGTTTCACGGTGTCTGTAATCCAAGGGTGAGAAAGTCCCCTTATTATCGATGTTTTTATGGGTGCATGTAAGTCAAAAAGACAGATGATATGCCGGTTTAACACTTCAACTTTTTCATTAACATTCAGCAACGCAGACATCAGATCCCACCTTACACTCTGCAGGTCGGTATCAAAATTAGAATGAATGATATTATTAAAGGGCCTGTGTGTTATTGTATAAGGCTTTGGCTTTGTTCGCTTTAAATTGAACTCGCATACAACAAGGCAGTGTCCATAAAGTGAACCCACATGTACAGTATTTATTTTCCTGGCATTCATGTCTGTGCAAACCACATCAATCAGTGTTTGGCTAGTGTTTGTGAAGTGTGTGGGCTCAGCTACTAATTGTGCTAGGTTGAAACTGGTTAAAAAATGGTTAAACTTTGAGATTTTAGAGTCAGAAGTAGTCATTAAATTAATATTGAAGTCACCCAATAGAATTAAGTTATCGTAATTAGACATTGAACTAATAGTATCAGAAATGGCGTCTAGAAATAGGTCAACGTCCTGCCAGGGAGGGCGATACGCTGTACCTACTACTATTTTTTTCCCCTGAAAAGTCATATGTAACCACATTTGTTCTATCGACTTGTGCTGGGGATCGACCGGGTGTGATAAGTTACGAGCGCTAACGTTTCGCTTTCAGTAGAACCCTAACGCGAACGCGAACCCTGGGGTCGTGGATTGTGGCGAAGCCTACACCCTGGGAGTGTAGGTGTACGACCTTCATCCCCCCCTTTTAACCAAGTTTCATTAATGGCTAAAACATCCATATCCAGTCGAGTACAAGCCGCTATAAAGTTGTCATGATTCGTACCCAGAGATCCAGCATTAAACAAACCAACTCGCAGTTGTTTACTAGGCATAGTGCATGCAAGTAGATAAGCGGCAGCGAGACGGAACCGGTTTTGCTATCGAAACGCGTGCAGTGATCACAGGCGGTGTGGTTTTTACATCGATTTAAAATACCCTAGATGCACTATCCGCCTGTCAAAAGCGTCCGCGCTCAAGAGTGCTTAAATGCCTTTTAAGCACTCTTGCGCTCAGAGTCGCGCGCTAGCCATCGGCGAGTTAACATGCCCAAGTGCTTCGTAAAAAAAAGCAAAAACAACACGTTAACGACGTTAAAATAGGATGGAATTTCGTATTTTCGGTGAGTATTTATTTAAAGTTTCATTATTTAATTGATTTGTAGTTATATTAAGCTCTAACGCGCTTATAACAAATATTTTATCAAAATATCAGACACACGACCAGCTATGCTACTGTCTCTTTCCCTCACGTTGAGTGAGTCGTATATTAAAACGAAACGGGAGACCTATCAATCGGACTACAGTAAAATTTCGAAGGAATGGAGTCGCAGACTGACTAATTTTTTTATGAAAGTTTACAAGTATTGTTTGTTATTAGCACACACCTTTGGAGTGTGTATGTAGATATGTAAGTTGGTAAAAACTATAAATTAAAATATTAGCGTTTATCTAAAAGAAAGTGAATAAAAAGTATTAAATGATTTATGACTATTTGTAGAAAGATATGTTCTAGTAACGTGAGGGGTATGTTATCTATATATAATTTCAAAATGTAAAATAAAGATTTCAAAGCTTGAGATACTATCATGTATACAAGTTACTCTGATTCAGTGTAATTTTTGTAAATTAAACCTTGTTTTTAAAAATAATGTGTTACGGATAATAATATTCTATTTCTTCTTTCAAGTATAACTTATTCGATTAACTGCTTTAAATCTAGGACTGCTTTAATTTTATGGTAACATAACATGAAATTACAGTAGAACCATTTAAAGTGGCTTTGTCATAGTCGCTTGAGTATCTTGATCGAAATATCTTAGCGCCACACACAAACACTTTTGGATGGTCCCATCCATGGTCTTCGTCATCAGCTTCTGTTCTCCAAATGCTACTTTCTGAATGCAAATGCTCGATTTGTTACCGAAAAACTAAAATCGCTATATGTTTCCCCTGATTTTTTGAGGATTTCCCTCAATTCCTCATGGATACCATCATCAGAACTAATTTACGGCAACAACGGAACCAACATGCTTCAAGCATATGATTCCAAACAAAGAAAGAATTTTCCGAATCTGTTCATAAACTACGGAGTTCTAAAGTAACACACATTAAAATAATAAAAATTAAAAAACAACACAACATAATAAATCGATTTATCATTACTATTTATAATACTTGACGTCGTATGCTTGTTTACCACCTACCTATTTTAAACAAATCATTTTCGACTCCACGGTACACGATACCAACTCTGTTCCAATGTATGTCCAATGTTGCCAATACAATCAGTGGAAAATGTGCGTGAACAAAATTGAACTTAATGAACTGGGCTTACGGTGTACAATCTGTTAAAATAATGCGGTATTTTGTTGAAATTTTCCCCGACTTCATTCATGCAATTTGTAATGCTGTAATCGCCAAACGCTCTCATTTAAAATAAAACGTTACGCTGGTGACATAAGGCTCACTATTGAAAAAAAAATAAATTGATCCCAATTGACTTACGCTCGTTTAGCGTGTATCTAACACGCACACACTCACAATGTCGGCTCGGCCGGCTTGGACACTTTTTCGTCTTGAATTTGTAGGTGATAGTGTATCTAGGGTATTTTAAATCGATGGGTTTTTAGTTTAACTTTAGTGCGTATTGTGGCGTAAGTTAGAAAATAATTGGCGGAAATTGTGCTTATATATGAGTAATGTATATAAAACATAATAATTGAGAGATTAAGGTAACAAGCGATCGGTTCATATGAGTGTAGTGAGTGATTTTGCAGTGTTGTGTTAACAAGAACAAGAACAAACGGCGACAGTAACATCAACAAAAGTAAAAGTAGACAATTAATATTTAGTGAGAGTAAAGCTAGCTCAAACATTTCTTGGACCAAAAACACGATCTAAATCTGGCTCGGCGCGTATGCGGTGTCGAGGCGAATCCGAGCCCGCTTGCTGTCGCGCGAAGATCTTTACTCTCACTAAATATTAATTGTCTACTTTTACTTTTGTTGATGTTACTGTCGCCGTTTGTTCTTGTTCTTGTTAACACAACACTGCAAAATCACTCACTACACTCATATGAACCGATCGCTTGTTACCTTAATCTCTCAATTATTATGTTTTATATACATTACTCATATATAAGCACAATTTCCGCCAATTATTTTCTAACTTACGCCACAATACGCACTAAAGTTAAACTAAAAACCCATCGATTTAAAATACCCTAGATACACTATCACCTACAAATTCAAGACGAAAAAGTGTCCAAGCCGGCCGAGCCGACATTGTGAGTGTGTGCGTGTTAGATACACGCTAAACGAGCGTAAGTCAATTGGGATCAATTTATTTTTTTTTCAATAGTGAGCCTTATGTCACCAGCGTAACGTTTTATTTTAAATGAGAGCGTTTGGCGATTACAGCATTACAAATTGCATGAATGAAGTCGGGGAAAATTTCAACAAAATACCGCATTATTTTAACAGATTGTACACCGTAAGCCCAGTTCATTAAGTTCAATTTTGTTCACGCACATTTTCCACTGATTGTATTGGCAACATTGGACATACATTGGAACAGAGTTGGTATCGTGTACCGTGGAGTCGAAAATGATTTGTTTAAAATAGGTAGGTGGTAAACAAGCATACGACGTCAAGTATTATAAATAGTAATGATAAATCGATTTATTATGTTGTGTTGTTTTTTAATTTTTATTATTTTAATGTGTGTTACTTTAGAACTCCGTAGTTTATGAACAGATTCGGAAAATTCTTTCTTTGTTTGGAATCATATGCTTGAAGCATGTTGGTTCCGTTGTTGCCGTAAACTAGTTCTGATGATGGTATCCATGAGGAATTGAGGGAAATCCTCAAAAAATCAGGGGAAACATATAGCGATTTTAGTTTTTCGGTAACAAATCGAGCATTTGCATTCAGAAAGTAGCATTTGGAGAACAGAAGCTGATGACGAAGACCATGGATGGGACCATCCAAAAGTGTTTGTGTGTGGCGCTAAGATATTTCGATCAAGATACTCAAGCGACTATGACAAAGCCACTTTAAATGGTTCTACTGTAATTTCATGTTATGTTACCATAAAATTAAAGCAGTCCTAGATTTAAAGCAGTTAATCGAATAAGTTATACTTGAAAGAAGAAATAGAATATTATTATCCGTAACACATTATTTTTAAAAACAAGGTTTAATTTACAAAAATTACACTGAATCAGAGTAACTTGTATACATGATAGTATCTCAAGCTTTGAAATCTTTATTTTACATTTTGAAATTATATATAGATAACATACCCCTCACGTTACTAGAACATATCTTTCTACAAATAGTCATAAATCATTTAATACTTTTTATTCACTTTCTTTTAGATAAACGCTAATATTTTAATTTATAGTTTTTACCAACTTACATATTTACATACACACTCCAAAGGTGTGTGCTAATAACAAACAATACTTGTAAACTTTCATAAAAAAATTAGTCAGTCTGCGACTCCATTCCTTCGAAATTTTACTGTAGTCCGATTCATAGGTCTCCCGTTTCGTTTCGATATACGACTCACTCAACGTGAGGGAAAGAGACAGTAGCATAGCTGGTCGTGTGTCTGATATTTTGATAAAATAATTGTTATAAGCGCGTTAAAGCTTAATATAACTACAAATCAATTAAATAATGAAACTTTAAATAAATACTCACCGAAAATACGAAATTCCATCCTATTTTAACGTCGTTAACGTGTTGTTTTTGCTTTTTTTTACGAAGCACTTGGGCATGTTAACTCGCCGATGGCTAGCGCGCGACTCTGAGCGCAAGAGTGCTTAAAAGGCATTTAAGCACTCTTGAGCGCGGACGCTTTTGACAGGCGGATAGTGCATCTAGGGTATTTTAAATCGATGGGAAGAACACCATTTAAACTTTATAGCTTTAACCCTCTCGGGCGATCACATCCACTGTTTATTGTTTTTTATGGCAATTAATTACGGAGCGAAATGAAAGTACATATGTCAGTTCAGACGTCACGTGACCAATCCTATGTATGAATGTTTTCCGTCCCATGACGTATGTTGGTATTACAGAGCCGACCCACAACCTGCACTCGACTGCCAATTCCGCAACCTCGCATTTGGGCCACACGCTCATCACAACCATGTCTCTCCTCCAAGTGAGTAGCTTCGCCTGACTACAGAGAACAGGGAACAGAGGCCTAAACTGTGGGCGTTAACAGATGAGAACTACTGCTACTACACGAAAGCTGGCGCGAAAAATGTATAAAACTGTCATTAATTTCATAGACATTCCATGCCAGCTTTCATAAATCGACCTATACTATAAGTATTGTCGCAACCTATTTGACGTGGCGTGTAGATGTGATCGGATTGCTGTTACATTTGCGTCCCATTTTGGCAGTGCTGACAAAGTACTATTTCTATAAGTGGGTCAAGAGAGCTCTTTGCCAATTCCACCATGACATTACGCATGTGTAAAAAAGAAAGTCAGACATTTGCCTTGCCCTAGTCAGACTGTGAGATAATTACATATCGTTGGTATCGAACAGCACGCGGCTCGGCGATCCAATCCAAACAGAATAGTTACTACAATAATCCAGTAACCTTATCGCCTGAAAGTATGAGGTAGTTGGCGTCAAATCCAGTGGTCCTGATTTTTTTCAGACTTGTTGATGATGTTGGCCCAATGAATAACCCAAGTTTGTGACCTCGAGCGCCGAATACAACTTTGTCAATCGAAAAACCGATTATAACCCCAAAGGACTAGTTGCTGATAGTACCTTCTCACGATATTTTTGGAGAGGACTAAATTTGCGATAATACGAGACTAAAATTGTCTCTGTAGACCTAATAGTTTTCGCGATTAAGGCCTTTCAAGGCTTGCGAAGTTGGAAAAAATGATAAACGAGGCTCTATATCGGAAACTATTGGGTCTACACAAACAATTCTAGTCTCATATTATAGCAAATGTAGTCTGTTTTTAAAACGGTAATATCAAAAACTAGTGCATCAGGGTAATCAAAACCCTAAAAGACTAGTTTTTAACACTACCTTTTCAGGACGTTTTCAAGTTAGTTCGTTACAGTGACCTAATAAGAAATAAGAAATAAGAAATATTTATTCGAGACAAAGACAACAATTAATACAGCAAAAAATAGAATATAAAAATAAACAAAAAAGTTGTGTTATCTCGAAACGGTACCATCTCAGCATAATGCGGGCAATCGCCAGCGCTGGTCTTCCGATGGGACCGTCGAGTGAAATAGATGGCGCTATTTAATGCAAGCTTCACAAAAACATCATCAGCGCCATCTACTGTAACGTATAGTATACACTAAGTATTAGTCTGTAGTTATAACGTTTCTCAAGAGACCACTACCGACAAGAAACGCCGTAAGAAACAGTCAGTCATTTTCTCAAAAAATATGCTTGTAAAAATGATACTGCTTAACCTACTTATATAGCATACTATAAAATATTGAATATTTGTGAAAAATGTCTCAAAACTACGACTTTGAATGTTGGGGAATATACATAGATAAACCAAATATATTGATAGTTTGTATTTACAGGACACCATCATCCAACGTTCATGTTTTTATTGGATAAACTGAATAATAATATACTACTTGGCAAAATACACAATCAAAATAGAAGACATAAATAAAAAAAATAGAAGAATAATTTTATGTGGTGACTGGAACGGAACATTCACACACTTAAACCTGATTCAATAATAACACAAACCCTTAACAGTATGTTAGAAAGCCACAACTGTATATTACATATAAACACTCCGATAAGACTAAACACCTGTTAGACCAAGAAAATTAGCGAAACCTGGACATAATTAGATAACTGTAATTTTCTTTTTCTATGATATGAAGTATTGTTAGTTATAGTAAAATTAAAGTATTAAACATTTTAAGGCTCCGCGTCAATGTAAAAAAACCAAAAAACTAATTTTTAAACACATTTTGCTTTCATAAGTACAGCATAATAAATAACTTCGTAGATGTACCTCTATTATGATATGACACTTGCATTCCAGTTAAATAAATCAAAATTAAAAACTAATTAATCAATCGGTACTATCGTTAGAAAAGAGTATTCGGTAAATTACACATTTTCTGGCTTATCTTATCAGAAATTATATATAACTGCATTTCAACAATTTATTCTGAATAGTATATTATGTGTGTTGATAGATTACATATTAAAAATTCAACAAATTCTCTTTGCGGATCTCTAAAGTCACAAATATTGGTAATTTTTGGAGAACCAAAATACATGGCTACTTCAAAAGTATTTAATTTATACTATCAACATATTATTAGCACTACAAGAAACAAACAAAAAATATCCGCGATTATCAATAAATTGATATCTAATAAGGTTATAATTTTTTTGTTCATCAACTCACGGCCGTTCTGTCGCGGTCACGAGCGATTCTCGTGTGGTAGCCATCTCGTGCATTCATTTATTATATGCTTATAGTCAATGATTGTCAAACTTTTATAAACACGTGGGGTGCACCACGGTTTGGCTAGGGCGGAGATTTAATGAAATATTTTGTTTATTAAATCGATAATAATTAAATTGTTCAAAATGAGATATATGTTTTAGTGTTGGGTAGGACATGAAATTAAAATGAGTTTGAAGGAATACCTTATTTCCAAAAATGAGCTGGTTCAATCTTCTACTTCAAATGAGGTGAGGTGAGGTCCCAATATATACTTACTCTCTTCAATATATTCTTACTTCTGTTAGCATCAAAAAGAGGGCTTTTTGAGATGTGTATATGATAGTCACCAACCACTTTCATGCATCATATTTGTACTTAACTTCATATAAAAATGGTATTTATTGTAGGGGCTGTTTTATTTTAGAATGCCCAGTCAGGTAAATCAAAGCAGTAAGAAGTTAGACGGTTCTAAGTAATTCCTTTGATTGGCACAGCAGAAGGTTTGAGATACAGAGACTTACATAATATGACAACCCAATAGTAAACCTCAGAATTAAATAGCAACACGTAATATACTCGTAAGTACTCCAGCAACAAGCAGCAGCAAGAACTACAGCAGTATCGTTATATATTGTTCCAACTTGATAATTTGAGTATGCTTGGGTAATTTTAAAAAAATCGCGTAGATTAGACTCATACTATCACTACAAGATATTATCATTTGAACTGGCAGATAAATAATTAGCTTATCAATGATATAACATCAATGAGGTGGAATAAAAACAACGTTAAAATAATTCCCGCATCGTATGTCGCAGTCTAAAACACAAATCACATCAACAATACAAGTACAGCCACACTTCAAGGTACATACACAGATATTCATGTATCGGCAAAATGTTTCTACTGATCCTGATACAAATATAAATTAAATAAACAAACCTTACAAACAAACAAGCATCCCAAAGTGATAAAGCTTTGTCAGATTATCAATGTCAGATTCAGAACGTGTTTGACTGCTGTCAAAATTGAGTTGCGTTTCTTTTGCCCTTTCTTCACCACTTTGAAAAGTGTTTCGTTACCTGTGTAATCCGTTTCATAAGTATATAAAAAACAGTTAACAAATAACATCTTAAATATTTTTATTAAGTAACAACAACATGTTTGGGCTGTTCATTTTTCGACTTAGGCGAGTAAACTCCTTTCAATAATAATTTGTCACGTGAATCACGATTGAAACGGACCGTGACCCGTCATTCAATCATTAATTTCGACCAGTTCATGTTAAGGGTTCCGTAGCCAAAATGGCGAAAACGGAACCCTTATAGCTTCGTCATGTCTGTCCGTCCGTCCGTCCACATATCACAGCCGATTTACTCAGAAACTATAAGTACTACAATTATGAAATTTGGTAATAAGGTGTGTTCTACGAACCGCTGAGTAAATATGATGTGAAATTAGAAAAAAATATTTAATTAGAGGGGGCCCCCCCCTCTAATTAAATATTACTATATACAGTCTATACTTCATACAGGTAACCGGTGGATGAAAAACATTTTTTTAACGCACATAGTCGTATGGGGTATCCATGGAAAGGCCTTTAAAAATAATATGGAGGTTGTTTTAAAACTTTTCCGTTTTAAATCAACCCTTGGTGAGACATTAGCTGTCAATGTCATATAAAATGTCCCCCCCTTCTAATTTCCAAACTATGAAATTTAAAATTCTGAAAGAAATTGAGGTGGTGTGCATTAACAAACACTTTTAACGAATTTTGTTTTGATCAAGATAGATTTTACGGTTTTTGTGTTTTCGCGGAAAGTGTCTTGCCTTAACAAAAGGTCGTAAGTGACGTGAGTTCCCTATGAAGATACGACTTTTTCTTAGATTCACTGTATTGGATAGTGGTTTTAAATGTGGACTAGTAGGTATTGGTACGGAACCCTTCATTGTGTGTGATCCGACACGCACTTGGCCTGTTTTTGTTTTAATAATTCAACAGCCAACTTATTTTCGTAAAGACTGTATAGATTTTAATCTATTATTTATTAAATAATAACCGTATGATATATACGGATATTATTTAAGTGAGCGTGAGCGGGGGAGAGACGAGAGCCTAACATCAGCATCAGAATGATCAGAAGTTGAATCCATGTTAAGTGGGCGGAACAGCGGGTACAGTCACGCAAACGAGTTTCACACATTAATAGTAATAAATTAAGTCACAAGTCATAAAATGACAATTCAATGTCAATAAATCACAATCACACGAGGTGGAAATCAAATCAGAAAGTCTTACACACTAATAAACGGAAAACACGACAACAATTTTGTAACGTAAACGAATCCGTGGGTCAAGTGGTACTTCGCACGGCGCGGTCACATTAGGGAATACGTCCCATCTCAATCATAGATCCCATCAGAATGCCCGCTTGACATCCCAACCAAAGCTTTAGAACAAAGAACATGATATCAAATTTCATTCAATTCTCAGACCCACGGCTACGTTCGGCAATGTAATCTTATAAAAACAACTCACACATTGCCCCGTCTCAAAGAACAAAGACTTCCTCTGTGTCAAATAACAATCTTAATGCTGTTAACGCAAACATTGAACTAGGAATGCGTGTCACATGCGCGGGCCCCAGCTATCATGAAATTTTAACCAGCACCGCGCCGACATATATATCACACCACGGCAGCTGTTGGAATTTCAATTTGAAATCTTTATTGTCATATTATGAGTTACAGATTAAATTAAATAACAAGATTCGTAAACTTTCCGTTCGTTACAAAAATTTGACCGTGTGACGTAAACGCGAAAGATTTATGAAATCCTGCGGCGCTTACGTAAGCAGGTGGTAAAATTGTCCGCAAATGGTAAAACACTTGTGTCTGACACTGGTCGCTTAAGTTTAGGCATTCCACAAGGATCTGCGTTGGGAAATACCATGTTTTTTACATTTATAAACGACCTGACATCCGCCATTACAACCGGGTTGCCGGTGCTGTTTGCGGACGACACTACCGTCATAGTCAGCGCGCGAACATATGAGCAGCTCAGTGATAAAATCCATGAAACTTGCGGGCAATTGAAACACTGGTTCACGACAAACGGCTTGTTGCTAAATGTTGCCAAATCCAATGTCATGATTTTCGCTGGGTGGCACGTCCCACTTCCACCCTGCATAGTTAACGTCCCGATGCCGCTGTGCAGCGAGTGTAGGTTTCTCGGGTTTATTGTAGACTCAAACCTAAACTGGAAGTGCCATGTCGACAAACTGTGGAGAGAAAAAGTGATCGCCTTTTAGCTGTGAAGCTAGCTATGGACAAACAACCTGTCCTTAACATCGTCTCAGCCTACGCTCCGCAGGTGGGATGCTCTGCGACCGAAAAAGCCGCCTTCTGGGAAGACCTCGATGACGTTATTCTCAACATCCCACCAGAAGAACTCGTGCATATCGGAGCAGATCTAAATGGACATGTGGGATCTAAAAGCGATTTTTACGCGGCGACCCATGGAGGTTACGGATACGGAACAGTAAACCAGGAAGGAGTAGATATCCAAGACTTTGCAAGTAAATACAAATATAAAATTATTAACACTCACTTCAAGAAAAAAGATGAACACCTTATCACCTATGACGCAAATTGACTATATTATTGCTAAAGATTGTATGCTCAAAATGTATAAAGACTGCAATGTTATTCCCGGGGAGCCCATAACATCTCAACACAGACTACTCGTTGCCATCATGAATCTGCCTAAACCCATTAAAGTATGTATAGATAGTGTAAGCAGAATTGGCTGCTTTATTCAATGGATGGGTGGCTATTATCGATTTGCGCGTGCATGCTTATTCAGGGTAGGTGCAATTCAAATTAAACAAACATATTAATTGAATTACTTACTTGTTATATTGATATTCCTTCACTTTATCAACTCACCATTACATTTAGTAACTTAGACTAATTTGTAGCACACAGTGTATAACAGGGCAACAGCTTTATTATCAACTTCTTCTTCCACTTGCTAGAACAAGACTGACTGCCGCTACTTTCGGCAGGCTAGGTTTAGACTTTATGACAGTTATTTTTCCCACCATTAACTGTCGACCAATCAGAACGCTACAGGCAGATCTGATTGGACGACAGCGCCAAACTGTCAGTCTCGTCAGTCGTCAGTGTCGTTCTAGTCAAAACACATCCTTTTATTATAAATTAAAGCTATGTACGCTAATAATCATGCATATTTAAATATTTATTATATAATTGCTTACAGTCGGCCATCCAAAGCAGATGAAACGACCTCGTACATCTAGTAGTGGTTAACAAATAGTAGATTGTGTCTCAAGGGAGCAAAATTATATATTCTTAAAGATTCGAGAAAATTTTCTTAAAGATTCGTTCCAGCGCCGACGCAGCACTATTACAGTCGGATTTAATACGTCTCGATGAATACTGTCGAGTCAACAAACTAGACCTAAACCCATCCAAATGCTTTACAATTACTTTTTCAAGGCAGCGTAATTTGGTTCCAACTACTTATATATTAAAGAGTCAAGTACTACAAAGGACATTGTGCATGAGGGACCTTGGTGTTTTACACGACTCTAAACTCATTTTTGATAAGCATATTGAGAGCATGGTTAGTAGTGCCCTCAAAGCCTTGGGATTCATTATGCGAAACTCTGTTCATTTCACCCAAGCTAAAACTTTGAAAGTGTTGTATTGTTCATTTGTCCGGAGCAAGCTGGAATATGCTTCTCAAATCTGGAACCCCTGTTATAAAATATACATAGATAGAATTGAACGAGTACAGCAAAAGTTTATAAAATTTCTATGTTTTAAACTTAAACATCCCTATAATTCATCTAATTATTCTAACATTTGTAAAAAACACCACCTGATACCATTATTAAATCGTAGAGAAATAGCGGACATTCTTTATATTCTAAAGGTCACTAGTAACGTAGTTGACTGTCCTGAACTTCTTAGTAAGCTTTCGTTTAATACCCCCGTACGTTCCAAAAGACATTTTCCGCCTATATCACTTAAAAATACTTCATCAAACTACAGAAAAAACAGCTTTTTGAGACGCGCTAGTCATGGTCTAAATCGGATAACCAAGGAGTTAGATATAGATATATTTAATTGCAAGATTCCTTCTGTGAGGCGAGGCATGGAGGCGGCGTATTTTCCCTGAGTGCTTTGTAGCATACGCCATATATTCATTTAATATTCGTCACTTACAATTTAATTTATTCAAGTTAAACATTAGTTTAGAGTGGGCTTGGTTTGCTTGTTTTTTTTTTTTCTTTTTTCTATTTTAACATTCTTGTTCCAATAACGTTTGTAATTGTGTACGAGTGCGCACTTTAGTTCTGTATAATATACACTCTAGCGCTATCTGTGAGATCCTGTAATTGGCTCTGCTGTTAATATGCATGTTGTTACATTGTTTGTACTGCTGTTGGTTCTCCTAATATAAATAAATAAATAAATATTTACGGCGAGGGCGGTATATTGAATTCTGAGTGAAGCGAAAGATTCTACAATAGAATCCTGAGCGTAGCGAGGGATTCTAAAGTAGAATCTTGAGCGTAGCGAGGGATTCAAGTGTTTACGCCCAAGACGGAAATAATTTTGCTACCGTGTGACACATACTGCTTTTCACACCGTCTATGAGGCCCGCTGCTAAAAACATGAAATATCTTACAAATGATTTTACTACAGTGTCACATACTGCTTTTCACACCTTCTATAAGGAAAAGAGTCATTGTTGCCCTCAAATGAGGGAAGAAAAGTACAACTTTGATCCCTCATTCGAAGGCAACAATAACTCTTTTCTGAATAGCAGGTGTGAAAAAAATATATATATCTAGACCCACATGTAGCTAATTACATTTCAGACATGTTCACATTTAAATTGTTACATTGAACTAATTGATGAAATCATTAGTATGTTCATACATTGTTTACACATGTTAAAATAAATGCGTTTAGCAGTTATTTACATATATTCCATTTACATTATAAATAACAAAGTTAAATAAATCGCATTTAACGACAGGCCTCGTACAGGGTTCGTGGCCTGTATAAGTAAACACGTAATGTATGTATCAAATTTATGAACTAGCGGACATTATTTCAAGTTCTGAATTTATCTACAATCAGGCTTTATTTCATGGCCTGTATAAGCTAACAAATAATAAACATATATAATTATACAATTAATAGGCATTATTTCATGGCCAGGATATATTAGCAAACAGGCATTATTTCATGGCCCGTGTGCCTAACATAAGACACAGGCATTATTTCATGGCCTACATAATTTAAAGTAATAGGCATTATTTCATGGCCTAGACACACTGGTAAGCAGGCATTATTTCATGGCCTGGGTAATTTTAAAGAAACAGGCATTATTTCATGGCCTGTATAATTTAAAGTAATAGGCATTATTTCATGGCCTGTATCGACTGTAATAAATGGATTAAAATCATATTTAATACATATTGTTAGTAAAATCATTTATCCATTACTATAATGGTTAGTATATTTGATTGTAATAATTGAGTAGAAATAATATTTATAAATTGGTCGGTATTATATTATTCATAAAAATTAATCAGCCTTTCCATCAACTACATCGTCCTCTCCTGACGAGACGTCGTGGGGTCTAGCATAATTCAACCAGGGCTTGATTTTATCTACTGCTACTATAGTGGAATAGCGTTTATTGCCCTTTTTTGTCATAGGGGTATCCTCAATGTGATATCTATCGAAATCGTATATCTTAGTTATTCTATAAGGACCTTGGAATTTGGATATCAGTTTTTTACTATTTCCCGTTGCTGGAATTTGTCTCTCGACACGTACCAAGTCTCCTACCTCGTACTTATGAGAACTACAACGTCTTGAATCGTAGGATAATTTCTGAGCTTCTTGTGTAGCCTTGATGTGTGCATTTATACCTTCTCTAATTTCATCTACACTCTGACCATCCGTGCTAGTAATATCGTTAGCTAAGTCTGCGAGGATGCAACTTTCACTAGGTCCTATCAATCTAGTACCAAATAGCGCCTCCGAGGGCGTACGATTGATCCCTTTATTGAACGTATTATTCAACCCCCATTGTACATCGGGCAAGTGGTCGTCCCACTTGGTTTCAACTGTACCAATGCATTTAGCTGTCAAAGCGTCCAACAGGGTTCTGTTATAGCGTTCCACTTGCCCGTTGGCTCTAGGTGTGGACACAGCGTTAAGTACGTGTTTGATATTTCTATCGCTCAAAAAATTCCTAAAAGACTCGCTAGTGAAAGATGTACCACGATCGGTAATGATTCGCCGAGGGACGCCGAATATTCCAAAATATTCGCGGAATACATTAATCTACGTTTGGGTCTTCGTGTTTCTTACAGGCTTTAAATAAATATATTATATTTAGTATAAGAGTCTATTATGACCAGTATATAGACATTACCGCGCCGGCTCTTAACAAAAGGGCCAACGTGGTCGGCATGTATCGTATCAAATGGGGTATCCACCTTATCAATTGGGTGTAGATATCCAGGTTTCTTACCACCGCTTGATTTTGAGTAGGCACATTCTAAGCAGGAATTGACATACTTAGTGATAAATTTTCGCATTTTGGGAAACCAATAGGATGACTTAATCTTCTCCAGGGTCTTATCTACGCTAAAATGACCGATGTTATCGTGGTTCTGCTTTATTACCTGCCAACGAACGCCCTTTGGGACCACCCACCTGTCGCCATCGGGGGTTACTCGAAAAAGTTTGTTATTCTTTAATTTATAGTTGGACTTTATGTCGACAATATCGTCAAATTCGGGATTGTTCAAAATACCAATTATTCTTTGTACCTCACTATCTGCACTTTGGACAGTAATCAACCAGTCTAACTCAGAAACTACCAATACATTATGTGTATCTTGAGACGATTGCGACGAGTCAAATACAGGATTGCGGCTCAGTGCATCGACATGAGCCATTGTTTTACCTGGCCGATATTCTATACAAAAAGTATACTCCTGCATTTGCTCCCACCATCTAGCAACGCGAGGCAACATGTCTCTTTTTAAGAAAGTAGCTCTTAATGAGTTACAGTCAGTGACAATTTTAAAAATGATCCCTATCAAGTATACTCTAAATTTGTGTAACGAAGCCACAACGGCTAATGTTTCGAGGTCATAAGAGGAGTAATTTTGTTCCTCGGGAGTAGTCTGTCTAGTAAAATACGCGACAAGTTTAAGTATGCCCTCACCTCTGCAGCAAAATACCCGCTACTCCTATCTTGCACGCATCGGTGTGTAACTCAGTGGTTGCTCGAGGGTCATATAGAGCTAACGTCGGTTTTCGTGACAACTCGCATTGTAACGTCCTGAACGCCTGATTTTCCTGGTCAGCACCACAAAACCATTTAGCGTCCTTTTTCAATAGTTGGGTAAGAGGTTTAGCTATCACCGAAAAGTTCGGGACAAATCGCCGGAAAAAGCTGGCAAGTACTAAAAATTGGCGCACATTATGCTGATTCTCAGGAACTGGAAATTTTTCTACTGCTTCTATTTTTCTAGATCCTGGCCGTATTCCATCCTTGGAGACTTCGAACCCGAGGTAACCTACCGTTCAACCAAAGAAAAAGCACTTGGGAAGTTTAAGAGTAAGGCCAGCGCTACGAAATAAGTCCAACACAGCCTCTAACCTCGACATCCCCTTGGCAATATCTTTTGATGGTATAATAACATCGTCTAAATATGCCAACGCCTCCCTATGCCAAGCCGAACCCAAGACTTGGTTCATAATACGCTGGAATGTTGCAGGGGCATTAGCAAGCCCAAAAGGCATCCGGTTAAACTCGTAATGCCCATCGGGCGTTACGAATCCGGTCTTGTGCTTGTCTTCCTCGCGTATAGGTATTTGGTAATACCCCGATGCCAAGTCCAGGGTTGTATATAACTGATTACCCGCTAACACATCAAGCTGGTCGTCAATAAGAGGCATGGGATAGTTCTCCCTAATAGTCTTTTTATTAAGTGCTCTGAAATCGATACAGAGGCGGAGTTCCCCAGTTTTCTTCCTAACAACGACAACAGGGCTGGCATAAGGTGACGTCGAAGGACGTATGATGTTATTGTCCAACAGTTTCGAGACCATGTCCCTGACCTTTTCCTTTTCTGGGTCTGTAAGGTCTGTAAACGACAGGGTCATTATCCTGGAGCCTTATTGACATCTCTCCTACAGATGTACTGCCTAGTTCCGATAAATCAAAAGCAAAACATGCTCTGTATCTATTTAACAATTTTAAGAGTCTTTCTCTGTCTTGGGATGAAAGGTTATCGTCACACCTTAAATCAGCATCAACAATTCTAGAAATGTTCCTTTTATTCGGGAGAGAAACATTCATGACATTCAAATTACTCTGTTCCTGAGCTACACGACCTCGCGCAATCAAAGAGCCCTTCTTTAATAAACAAGGATTACAGGGAGAGCCAGTGACTGCAATATGTCCTACTCCACCAGCAGACATACGACATCCCCCAGCAACAACAGAATAACATACTCCATTTTGAGTTCTGAGTCCTCCATCAACAAAAACATCCCCTTCATAAATGGGGTTTGTACGTACTTCGATAAAGGTAGGGCCGGAGATTTCTAAGTCGCGATCGCAACGTAATTCAATCTTATTACTAACTGTCACCAATTGGCTAAGTTGGAATATATGCAAGTCACTACTTGTCTTCTGAATAACAATATGGGGTTGCTCTGTGTAGGTCTGCCCGATAAGCAATTTAAAACGCATAACCTCATCGGGTACAATTAACAGGTCTACTCTAGCTTCGACATCATCTATGATGATCTGCACTTCTCGTTTACCTATAGATTGCACTACTGAGTTACCAAACCCTCTGAGTACGGGTAAATCGCTATTAATATTTAATTCTGCACCTTTGTCCTTATCAAAGAGCCTCATAAACTCTGAAATCCTTATCATCGAGCATTCGCTGCCGAGATCAACCAAACAATCTATGGGCGTGCCATTCACAATGGCCGTTTTGAAATATTTGTCATTAGGGCTTTGAAAGGGGAGCTTAATCAGAGGCGGCTGGTTAGCAGGGCTGGAATCACTAAACGCCGCGACACGCATTGTCATCTTGTCATTAGGTAGTTTAGCATAACACTGTTCGGTATCGTGACCTATCCTTGAACATCTACCACACTTCCGTAATGGTTGCGTACATTGCGACGTAACATGTCCATCTTTCTTACAATTAGAGCAACGCATAGGCCTTGAATTTGTACGTGCCTGACCACTGTCCAAAGCTTTTGGTGGAAAGTTTTTAGAAATTTTACGTCCTGTATTTACCTTTATATTTCTAGCATTACGTAAATAAGGTAACAATTTGTTGGGATCGTCATATTGCGCCGCTTCCGCACCAAGCCTAACAGATAGATCATCGATTCCATGCAAAATACATTCTACTGCCCGTTTGCCAAATATACCACACCTATTTATCGTTGCCAACTTATCATAATAATATTCTTCTAGGGGATCGGAAAATCGAGCTCTTTTGGCTAGCATATCACTAAGCATGGTTCCGTAGTTCTCTTCAGATGGAAAAGCCGCTAAAAGTTTTTCCTGCCATTCGGTCCATGAAAAGAGGACAGATGGTAGCCCCTCGTACCACCTTTAAGCAACACCTTTTAATTTAGGCAACGCGAAGTGTACAATCTGTTTCTCGCTCCAGCCATAAATACTGGCACACTCGTTCACCTTATGCAACCACATGGTCATAGTCTGTTCTCTTTTACATGGATCGAATTCAGGTACGGTATTATTCATGGATCCTAATTTTCCTAAATTATTATGCTCATTTGTCAATACTCGCAAAGCCGATTCAAGGTCTGATATGTTATCATTATGAGATGGCTCACCGATGTCCTTGGTGCGGTGCGCGCTGCGGTTGCGCGTCCGATTTCCGTTCGGGTTGCTACGTCGAGGAGCGGAGCGGCGTGACTGGCGGCTGCATGACCGGCGTATCTGCGCCGGCAACGCCACTCGTTCGTGATGTGCCTCTTGGCTGCACGCCTGCTGGCTGCCCGCGTGGCTGCGCTGGCCGCCGGTGTCGCGGCTGCGCGCCCGCTGGCTGCCCGCGTGGCTGCGCTGGCCGCCGGTGTCGCGGCTGCGCGCCCGCTGGCTGCCCGCGTGGCTGCGCTGGCCGCCGGTGTCGCGGCTGCGCGCCCGCTGGCTGCCCGCGTGGCTGCGCTGGCCGCCGGTGTCGCGGCTGCGCGCCCGCTGGCTGCCCGCGTGGCTGCGCTGGCCGCCGGTGTCGCGGCTGCGCGCCCGCTGGCTGCCCGCGTGGCTGCGCTGGCCGCCGGTGTCGCGACTGCGCGCCCGCTGGCTGCGCGACCGTAGACTGCGCCTCTCGCTCCGCTGACGCTGGCCCTGGTTCGGAGAGCAGCGGCTGATGCGACCCCGAGATCGCCGACTGGAGCGACTGCGTGAGCGTCGAGGAGCCCGGCTGCTCGCCCGACGCCTGGCCGTGCTGCGAGATTGTCGGTGCCCTGATGCTTCCTTTGTAGGGCTCGTAGGGGTGTAAATTACCCGACCACGAGCTTCTTCTTCCATTGTCTCCTGAAACGTGCAATTTATTTGCGGAGACACTTGTAACATATGCATAAGTAATGTACGCGTCAGGGTGCAGGTTATTGCAAGCAAATACACGAAGCGAAATAAAGCTACAGTGTTATTGCATGTGTTACTGAATAGAAATAAATTCAAAACTTAACGGCCCCAATAAATTGTATTATTTATCATTAATCCATTTATTCAACAACGGTTACTCAAGTTACTGGTATTACCCTACTGTACGTACGTAAAGGAGCCAATCCTGTCAAATGCTTTGTGTACGTAGTCAGCAGGCAAGTTCGTACTTCAGCGACAAGCAATAATGAATCAAATTAATTAAATTTTAATGTGGTATGATACATTGCCATCATCGGCCACCTTATTATAATCCACACAGACAATTACCCGTGATTTAAACTAATAATCAAAAACTGTAAGTATGTGGCGTTCATTCAGTAAAATTATAAGTTATTTACTGCATTCCAGCCGTTGAAAAGTCTTGCGGCGGTGTTTAAGGTCGTAACTACCCTCCTTTGATAATATTTTATAATTCAATGCGTTAAATCTCTACTACTAATGTTCGTAGAAAAGATAAAAAAAAAAGGGTCATAACGCGCTTCAGAAAACAAGAAAAATGCTAATAAATCTAGCTAATTCAGGGCTTTTCTTATCCCACTTCTGAGATGTAAGCAGAATTGGCTGCTTTATTCAATGGATGGGTGGCTATTATCGATTTGCGCGTGCATGCTTATTCAGGGTAGGTGCAATTCAAATTAAACAAACATATTAATTGAATATATTGATATTCCTTCACTTTATCAACTCACCATTACATTTAGTAACTTACTGCCGCTACTTTCGGCAGGCTAGGTTTAGACTTTATGACAGTTATTTTTCCCACCATTAACTGTCGACCAATCAAAACGCTACAGGCAGATCTGATTGGTCGACAGCGCCAAACTGTCAGTCTCGTTTTAGTCAAAACACATCCTTTTATTATAAATTAAAGCTATGTACGCTAATAATCATGCTGTAATAGAACTAGAATAGGGGGGCTAATTAAACATTATTTTTATCAAAGTGAGATGCCTTTATAAGTAAATAATATGAGGGAGTGATTAATTTTCATTATGGGGATATAGATTACTAAAATGTATCGGGAATACATTAGTTCGTGAAACGAGGGTCTAGCAATCTTTCCTAAATACCTATATACCGGCTGACGTAGTGATCATTAAGACTGCATTGGGAACAAGATTTTCTTTAATTTTACTGGGGCAACATAACGTGCGTGGGATGAGTGCACATTCATAGTGATCTAATCTATAAAGTATTTGTTAGCTGATTAGCAAGATTCAGTCTTATTAACAATGGGGTAAAGTTAGTCCAAGTGAATGTCGTAAGATTTTTCTGTCGGTAGGAGGGGTTTTCGTTCGATCGCAAGATGGCGGAATGATGTATATAAATGATATAAGTTAATATATCGGAATGACATAGCCAATCATTGACTAATAGATTTTAGCCGCGCCCATTAAGGTTTTGATTGGTTGATGACATCACTTGGATAGTTTAGTCTATTAACTGCAACCTCTTTAATTTTTATGATAGCCTGGTAGTTGAACCTCACAAAGTGTGTCCGGGATGTCTGCGTTATCTGCGTTGTCTGCGTTGTCTGCACTGTCCGGATTGTCCGGATTGTCTACGTTTTTGAGGGGTATAAAAGGCTGAGTCGGAGCAGTTAGCTTCACTTCACTTTCGTCGGCGGACTGACACGGGACACTGGCTTATAGTATCGCGACTTTACTGGTGGGTTCTGTTACCTAGAAATTATGGTCGTATTTCCAATGCCGTGTGGAATATCTGCACCTGGCAAAAGGGGTTTCAATCATAATGCTTAACTTTTCTTTGTTTAATTAATTTTTCTCTTTGTGTTATTTTCTTTGGGGATGAACTTTATTAGTTATTTTTAAAAGCCAGCTCTCTGTCCAGGTTTACAGTATACCTGAGGAGTCATTCCCACCTAACGGTGTACAAACGGGCATGACAGAGTCCTTAGCTACCAGATCTATGGGTGGTCTGGCGTCGTCCTTTTTACCAACACAGGAGACGTTTAAATCCCATACGTTTTCTCAATGCCCAGCTGACAACGTAAACGAGGCTGCCATAGTTTGGGTCAGCACAGAGGGGTAATCCTCACTCGTTGAAATTGTGCAGTAGTTGAGAGGCGGCCTTGTTAAATATATTTATATATTATCTTATATACACGCTAGGGCATTTTACCTGCGCCACCTTGTCTTCGGACGCGCAGGGGGAAATAAATACACTGGCTGTTAGGTTGCAAAACATCGGAGTAGCCTGCCGAACTGTTACAGCTTAGTTTAGGGAATACGCATTCATTGAAACTAAATCCTAGGTAAGTGATTATTAGTTTCAACAGTTTAGTTCTAAATGGGGGTAGAATTAGGGTAAATTCACACACAATTATGAGGG
The DNA here is from genome assembly GCA_963556455.1 of Epiblema foenella. Taxonomy (NCBI): domain Eukaryota; kingdom Metazoa; phylum Arthropoda; class Insecta; order Lepidoptera; family Tortricidae; genus Epiblema; species Epiblema foenella. The sequence goes on along the minus strand of OY747097.1, from coordinate 9,842,898 downwards.
AAGTAGGAAAAATAGATTCTTACGCATTGGGTTAACTTGGTTTAAGAAAGGAATTACATTATAGGTCGCGAGAAATTCATACGGTAATATAATAAGTCGGGAATATTCGTCATAGGCAAATATAGACTCCAAATGATAGAGTAGGTACGGTAATCCAATCTTCAAACACCCGCGTAGGTAATCTAGATTCAGGCAAGCTAGCGATCTAGCTTAATAGCTATTCTCTTACTAGTCTTGGGTAGTAGTTAGGAGATTGGTAGTACATATTTCTGGGTTAGGATATTTGGCATGGGTTTTATTTAGGGTCAGATTCTGGCGTAGTAACGCTAGGATTTCGCCTGCTTCCATAGATGAGGTCTTGCAGTATTTCTCCTTATCTATTGGCGCGGATTTCGAAATACTAGTAGACTCAATTGTTATATTGTCTGATCACCTTTTTCTAGAACAAATTCTAAGCCCGAGAGTTACAAAGGGTTATTTGCTCGTTGCGTCCTGAGACAATGCGGTTGAATAATCCCAGCATAACTCTCCCACAGTACTAGTAATTTATGACATTGGTCTTACACTCCGAATAGTGTTAGAAAATATTGGAGGGGGCTTGTCCAAGTCTGGGTCGAGAGCCACTGGTCTCTGTTTAATAACGGAGAGAGATAGCAATCTCTCGGGCGGTCTGGAGGGGCCCGGCCTTTACCAAAAACAAAATAATTCTTAATCCCTACAATCCTGCTAAAAATTCTAATATGATAGGGTTAGCACATCTCTGTATACTAGGTTGAGACATATGTGCGTTAAGCCTGACATACTTATTTAGGCTAAAAACTTATTTAAATCCCATTAACCTATCTCAACAAAATCCTCTATTTTTACAACAACTTACTACAATTACTTCAAATCTAAAGTTCGTCTTAGGGACATTAGAGTAGATATTCATTGCGTACTGAGGGATGAGAGATTCAGGGTTCCGTCAATTATCATAGAGCTTTGGATTCTTACGGTTCACAACAATAAGGGGGTCCTACCACTAACGATCACGTTCTGGCCATTAGTTACGTCGCAAATAAAACTTCATAATTATTTTTATTATTTATTCTTATATTTTCGGGCGCAGGGGGTAAATTAGTATTAGAGGAGGGGAACGTTATATTACAGTTTGGTGGCGTGACCAGCGATATTCCGAAGCCCTAGGGCTCCGGTTCGGCAAGCGAAGTACTAGTTTAAGTTCAGTAGTCTCTTTGGAGGCTACAGTTTGTTGCAGTGCAAGCGATGTGATTTTGACGGGGTCTGGTTCTCTCATCCTTTAATCTTGCTAGGGACTCGTGCAGCTAGTTGTTGGAATCCGTATCCGTAAAATAATGAAACGTTTATTATTATTTAATAAGAAAATAAAAACTGGGGGCGAAAAAATTAAGTCATTTTTTTATTACTAAAACGGATAGACCTGCGAAAACTAGGGAACAGACGAGGTACTGTCAGACGCAATAGAAATAAATAAGTATGTGGTCGCAAAAACACAAAAATATATCAGCGTTAGTAACAAGTTTACATATTGTTAAGAGTTCATCGGTTGAATTTAAGAGCCCTTATCAGTTAAAAACGGTCGTCTATTTGGGCGATTTTCTGATTGAGTTGACGCGTGTCTTGACGTTTTCTCAATATTGTTATCTAGAACCGGGACTATTTCGATCTAGTATCATAACTTTTAAATGTATTTTTATGGATTTTCCATTAAGAAATATCGTTTCGAACATCACTTCAAATCTACGATTTTTAGGCTGAAAGCTGTGTTTTTCCTCTTGAATTCTGATACATGTAGTAGAATCGGAAAATGGCTATGTTACTGTCTGAAACTTTAATAAAATCACAATCATCAATCATGCTTTTGTCGTAATTTGAAATCAGTATCATTGAAAAACTTATAAGGCCTCTTAACAAAATGTTTTACACTTATTACGGTTGAATGCGAATAGACGCGAACATTATTATGATTTTGACTAGTTTTAGTAGAACACAAATTAAGATCGGTGGATTTATTTTGCTATGTAAATAGATGCTTCTACCAAGGTTCGAATACGGGACTTCAGGCTTGTGGGTGGGGTCGATACCAACAGGGCCGACAAGTGTTCATTAATAAAAATTTTTTTTTAGAACTTGGGGGCGAAAATATTAAAGGTTATTTTACTTTTAAGGTACTAAAATGAGTAGACCCGTGAGAACTAGGAAAATGACGGAGAAATTAAAAGAGGCAACTCGGCAAACTATGCAGAGTACTACCCCTAGAAACATACGAGAAAATGTTACACCGGTGACACGAGAGAATATTACACCGGTAACACGTGAAGTCATTACTAGACCGATACAACGAAGATATAGGAAAGTAACAAAAAAATCTGGTCCTGCACGAGGGCTATTTTTCCATTTATTAAAACGAACCGAACGAAGACTGGCGGAAGGGTTAGGACAAATACGGGAAGAATTACAAACCGCTATTAGTTCAACTCAGGAAGGTTTCCCGGAAGTACAGCCAGATCCTAATGAAGCTGGGGGCGAGGTCCTGCCTCAACAATCAGTAGAAAACGGTCCTACGCTCCAACCGGGAGTAGTAGGGGAAACCACGTCACAACATGAGTTAACTCCAGACGAAAGGAGAAATGTAATATATAACATCAAAAATGTAAATTACGAACGACCAAAGTTCGGAAAAACCCCGACTCACCCCGTCACGTTTTTAGAAGACTTAGACGTATATTTACGTAAGGTAGATGCCAAAGGACGCGAACTAGATACAATCATAGAATGTTTAGAAGGCAGCGCTCGTGATTGGGCTAGAATTTACAAGGATCGCTGGACCAGTGTAGCTGAATTTAAGACTGATTTCCTAAAATTCCACTGGGGGGATTTTGAACAAAACGAGTTACGAAGGAATATAGTATATGAACAGTGGGTTAGGGGTACAGAGCCTTCTATGCATAATTACTTCATAAAAATAGTTGGTCAAGCAAAAATGCTAAACTATACTGTGCCTGAGCAGCAACTTATATCCGACATTATGAGACATTTTCCTCGGTATAATATACAGCAGGCTTATGTTACGTCCAGGCCGACTACAATTTTAGAAACGGCTGAATTTTTGCGATCCATGGATGAAGTCAATAAACAAGAGCCTCGAGTGGATGCCAAGGCTAATACAACGACGGCAAAGCCCATAGAGAAAAAACGGAATAATCAACAATATCAGAATTGGCGACGGCCGGAGGGGAATGTATCAGCAATACAATGTATGGAAGTAGATGATTCGGAAAACTAATAGAAGCTGATAAAAATGCACCCGGGTCAGCTTTCTATGTAGGGGTCAAAACTTTAAATATGATGGCCAATATGGGCTGGGTCCCAGGGCAATTAATAGGGATAAATGGTAGGGGGTTGCGTGCACCCATAGAACAAACTCATACCATAATGAATATAGGGAAGGATTGGGGTATAGGCAAACTATAAGTTGGGAAGATGTTGAGTTACACCATATAGTCGATGTGTTAAAATATAAATGCGATCGTATGAGCTTAGAAGGGATTGAGAAAAACATTACGTCAGTCTTCGAAGAAGAAAATATATCACCATTACCGGATCAATATAAATCGGAAATTAAAATTGGGGTACGCGATTACGATATAATAGCATTAATAGATACTGGAAGTGATATTACGTGTTTGTCACTAGAGTTGTGGGAAACCTTAAGAGCGAAATATCCTGAGATACCTGTGATGCCAGTCAAACCTTTTCAGATTAGATCGGCATCTGGCCATAAGAGTAAGGAAATAAAATTTATGGTTTTATTGCCTGTAAAAATTCAGGATGTAACAATGAACATAGGTTTTCTAGTAATACCAGGGTTAAGTTTCCCTTTAATATTGGGGCTGGATTGGATGAGAATGAAAGAAGTTACGATTAAACTTGAAAGAAAGCAAGCGGGAATACATATATCTCATAATGACGAAAAAACATGGGTCCCGTTCCTTAGGCCAATTGATGAGTTAGAATTTTATGTGAAAGAAGAACAAGGAGCTACGAATAATGTGCAGGAACCGGCAGTCTGCGGTATCGTAATCACAGGGGTAAAATTGAGACAGGCGGAACAAAAAGCATTAGAAAACCTGTTAAAATGTTATGACCACTTGTTTGATTCTAAATTAGGAAGAGCGAATTGTTATCAGCATGTTATCAATATGGATAATTGGATAAACACTCACCTGTAGTAAAAAAAACGTATCCTGTGCCTTACGCTTATCGGGATAAAATAGAGCATAAGTTAAGGGAACTAGAGGAACAAGGGATAATAAGTCGTTCACAAACAGAGTACTGTAGCCCGTTAACGTTTACCCAAAAAAGGGATGGAACTATTAGAGTATTATTAGATGCCGGAGAGATCAATAAATACATGGTGGCAGAGACAGAAAAACCAACGTTTCAGTTAGATGTATTAAATTCATTTCACGGGGCTAATTATATTAGTGTAATTGATTTAAATAATGCATACTTTCAAATCCCAATTTTTGAGGAAAGTAAGAAATACACGGGGTTTAGCTTTAACGGAAAGTCTTATGTATACAATGTATTACCTCAAGGTCTCAAAACATCTGTCGGAAGTTTCAGTAGAGCCATGGATCAGATATTAGGGCACGACGTGCGTGATTTTTGTGTAAATTATCTAGATGATTTAGCCATCATTACTACTGGAACATTAGGTCAGCACCTGGAACACATAAATATAGTATTAGGAAGATTAGCGAAGGCCGGATTAACATGTAACTTAGATAAGTGTAAATTCATGTGTAAAGAAGTGAACATGCTAGGATACGTTATATCTACCGAGGGTATAAAAACTGATCCAGAAAAAATCCGATCCATACAAGATTTCCCAGTACCTAAGAAAATAAAACAACTCAGGGCTTTCTTAGGACTTTGTAATTTTTATAGAAGGTTTATTCCTGACTATAGTAAACTCACACGCCCTCTGAACGAGTTATTAAAAAAAAATGTAGTATGGAGGTGGGATGAAACGATACAACAGGCATTTGAAAATATTAAAGAAAATTTCATTCGAGCAGTAGAATTACAGCATCCCGACTTTAGTAAACCATATTACTTACAAACTGACAGTTCAGGTATAGGGTTAACCGGGGTGCTTTATCAGTTAGACGAGGCGGGTCAGATGAAAATATTAGGGTTCCACAGTAAGTCATTAAGAGGGCAACAATTGAATTACACAGTTACTGAAAAGGAATTTTATGCTGTAATTTCATGTTTAGAAAAGTTTGAGACTTATTTAAGAGGATCAAAGGTTGTTATATAAACGGATCATAAGGCTCTGTCATTTGTAAAAAACTGGAAATTATATCATGCTCGTGTCATTAGATGGGTTAATTATTTGGAACGATTTAATTATGAAGTTCGGCACATTAAGGGCAGAGAAAATATCGGGGCCGACGTGCTTTCTTGATATCCACCGCAAAGTGAGTTACTACAGGAGGATAAGGTGCGCCTACCTGAAATACTCTATACGGAGTCGGGCCCGAACAGGGAACTAATAAATAAGTTAAAAAACATAGCGATATTACAAAGAAGTGATCGTGAAATTCGTGAGATAATCCAACAATTAGAGGATAATGATTTTTCCGACAAAATGGGGAGGATCATACAGAAATGCTCGTTGCACGGCGGTATATTATATTTTACGCCTAACGAAGGCCGAGAAAAAGTAATTTATTTACCGAAACAATTAATAAATGATATCGTCAAACAAGTTCATTTCGAAATGGGACATCAAGGAGCGTATAAGGTAATTAAATATATAAGAGATCGGTTTTATTGGAGAGGCATGACTAAGGAAGTGAGAGGATTAATAAAAACTTGTCATGTTTGCCAATTGGCAAAAAGCGACAACAAAAGACAAGTCGGTCCGTGTAGATCTATTGTAACAAATGATATTAGCGATTTAGTCATGGCAGATTTGAATGGACCATTATCATCAGGACAGTTTGGGATGAATTATATCTTAGTGGTTCAGGATTCATTTAGTAAATTTGTAAAGTTTTATGCTCTTAGAAAAGCGACGGCCCGAGCTGTGGTCGGGAGAATGAGACAGTTTTTCAAGATTATACGTCGAAAAGCAATTATGACGGATAATGGGAGTCAGTTCATTTCGGCGTTATGGAATCAATGTATGGAAAGCGAAGGAATTAAGATTATACATACTACAGTACATTGTCCTAGAGCGAATATTTGTGAGCGAACCAATCGATGTCTGAATCGGTTATTTAGAACTTACTGTGAGAAAAAACATCAAAGCTGGGTGAAAATACTACCGAAATTAGAATTGCTATATAATAACACTTACCATGAAAGTACGGGATACACGCCATGCGAGATTATGTATGGGCAGCCTACTAAATTGTCATTTGACATAGATATTAAGTATATTGTGCAGAAAAACATAGATAACGTCCGAAGTAAAGTTAGGGAGAATTTACATAAAGCGGCTGAAACTAGACAGGCGGCATTTAATCGGAAGTTTAGGCTTGTACAGTATCAGATAGGTGATTGGGTGAAAATTAGGAAAATTAACAAATCAGATGCACAAAGAAAAATAACAAAAAAATTTGAATACTTATATGAGGGACCCTATGTGGTTGCCGCAACCCCCTATCAGAACGTGTATATATTAGTGGAACCATATACTAATGTTGTTAGGGGTAAATTTAATGCATACAATATGGCTAGGTATTACAAGGGTGAGACTGACTAGAAAACTGGCCCGGGGCAAAGGTGTGATTTGTTTTGTTATAGTGTAAACAATGTTAAATAAATAAGGGTAGAGATGGTCTTGTAACGATTAAGAATAAGTATTTTTACTTACTTTAAATTGAATAATTTAGTTTTGATTCAGCAAATTCTGTAATAGTAAGGCAGATGTCATTTTGATATTAGATTGGAAAAAAACGGGGAAAATATTGAAAGAGATAGTATTGGGTAAGAGTACTTACGTTAAAATTCGATCATAGATTTTTTAAGGAAAGAAAAGGAAGAACTCACGCAACTAGGAAGAAAAAAATATATAATAGAGAAAAAAAAAAATACAAGAGGGGGGGGAAATCTTCTTTTGATCGTTTAATCTGTAAAACAAATTAGAACATGTTAAATATTAGATTAGACAAATGAAAAGTAAAATCGTAAATCAATTAGATCTTATTACAATGAAGGTACTTACATTAAGAATCAGCAAAATCGTTTAAAAAAAAAAGGAAATATATATATGAAAATCTTTCATCAAATAGTGAATCTGTAAAGTAAATAATGATGTCATTAGGTAAAGCTGTTAAATGATAAACATGTAAAAGGGAAATAAAATGTAAAGTTGGTCATTTTTGTTTTTTTGGACCTGTAGGATGTTCAAAATAAAAGTAGGAATTTGATATTTAAGACCAGTAGGTAAAATGATACTAACCAACTCCCATTCGTTGGGGAAGTGAATTTGTTGTTCCAGCAATCTGAATGAAAAAAAAATATTCAGTTAAATATGGGCAGAATCGTGGTATACCCGAATAGAGGGGTCGAGGAACTAGAACACTGGGTTATACAGGGATAGATATTTGGGGGGGACTAGATTCTTGGCAACTAGTAACAAGAGTTGAAGTACAGGTTAAATATTGTTAGGACTAATTAGACGGTCAAGACGAAAAATAAGCTTACTGATTTAACTCTTCCTCCAGCAGCCTGTCCTGCAAACAGAAAAAAAGAGATAATAGAAAGGGATAAAGAATAATGAGATTATAAATATATAAAAGAAAATTTTCTCTTATTCGCACCATAGGGGAGGATGGGGCGGTAATGCGAGCGTTGTTGGGCTCGACAATCCCTATAGGCCCAGCAAAGGCGGGGCGGGCCATTAAAGGGCTGGTGATCTGAAAGATTTGATTAATAGCAAAGGGGGGTTATAGGTTTTGGGTTAATTAAAAAAAAAAGAAAAAAAAACATCAAGTCGGCCTTCAACTTACAACTCTTAGAGCAGGCCGTCCTTGGGGGTGGTTTAGCTGGGGTGGTAAAATAAAAAGGTTAATTATACAGAGGAAATGATTAGAGGTTGTTAGAACATGTTAATATACGTACCACTAGATCTAAGATATCCCTATCGGGAGAGCTGTCGATCTGCGAAAGGAAAATAATAGGAAAATGATATCAAGAAAGCTTCATATCAAAATACTAGTGGAAAATTATATAGTGTCCAGGGTTAAAATATAAAAACAGGGCGAGAGATTATAGTAAGGTTTAAGGATGTTGGGTTACCTGGATGACTTCGGGAGGGGGGGGTGCGTCCAACTCCCCATCCCGGTCTATAGGGGGAGGTGGGGGAACGCCCAACCCCTCTTCTAGATCTAGGATCTGGTCGAGCTAAGAAATAGATATAACTCATTAGAGCAAGGCTTAGGGAGAACAGAGAAAATGATTAAGAATTAGATTTAGCTATTATAGATAGGTTACAATTTTTTTTCTTCGAATAACAAGACCAAGGGTTAATTAATAAACATTCGGATTAATTACGAGCATTATAAATTTAGGTTTGAAGAATTATTTCAACGGCCTCTTTCTAAATAATGGTGAAGTAGCTTAATTAATTGAGTTCAGACAATGCGCTAAATAGTAGTTATTCTGCAATAGATGTCGCAAAAATTAAGTTTCAGATTTCCTAAAGGAATCATGTGGATTATGTTAAAAATGGAAGGATATATCAATAGGAGACAAATGTTTATATACATTTAGTGTCAAAGTTCAGGAATTACAATAAAATATTCTGAGAAAAAATGATTGAGCTAACGATTAGAAGGCGTTTGGTTACTTAATTGATACGCTATTTGACGCGAGATGGCATTATAGCGATCAAAGATAGAAGCGAGCGTAAATAAATAATAACGTACAATAGGATTATAAAAAAAAAATAACTAGGATTGTATCATGAAAAATGGAGACGATTTTCGTTGTCTTTTTACCAATTATCATTAGAATACAAAGTAGTCTTCAGTCATTTAGAGACGGGAGGTTCCACAGACAATGATAGATGGCGTTATGAGTAACTAAAGCAATATTAAATTCTTAGAGTATAAATACTATACACGGGCCACCAAGAGTGTCTGAAGGGGTCTTATGTAGATAGGTTGAGAATTGGTTTAAAATGGCTGTCGGTTTACCATATTTACTTCTTTAACTTTGACGGGTATTTGCTTGTGTGACGTATTTGGGCACAGGTATCATATAAAAAGTTGTACTCGGGAAAAAGAGGTGAGGCTGTGACAAAGACAACAGATGGTGTGTAGCTCTCTGTCGTTCTTATACAAAAATGTATATGGCTGTCTCGCTCGATTGTGGTGTTGTTATTTGCTTGTCGCGACTTGAGTAAATTCAATTAGTAGATAGAGGGGGATAGAAGTATTGTTATCTTTCTCTTTCAATGGACGCGCATTAAATTACATAAGGGAGGGATTACATCTTTAGAAAGTTAGAAAAAAGGGGAATCATAGACAATAAAGGTTGTTACAGAATATACGAGTAGTTTTGGAAACATCGACCAATTGCGGAGTGGGAAAAAATAAATAGAAAAATATTCAAATGAAATTAGAACTGTGCAATTCGACCGGTTTACACACTAATAGTTTTGCTTCACTATTTGGGAACAAGAATCTATAAACGGCCAAGTAAAAAGCTAAGGACGAAACGTTTCGCCTCTCTATTCTCTCTTATAACAATTACAATATAGCTGTCTCTTTTATCAAGACATTGCCAGCCTTGGCAATATGGTTTGTTTCGCGATTACGATGTATGTATCGTGAGTATTGTTGAGTACTGAAGTAAAAGTCCATATGGCTTAGAAGTATCGCGATAATATTATCACTACGGTATAGCGGGTAAGATCGCTGTGTAGGGGTACTTTAGAATGGCTTATGAACGGAACGCAACCTCGACACTCAGTTGACGTTTTGATAAATAATAAAGGCGGGCGTTTATTTTAACTAGTTCTTCGGAATTTCGGGAAATTTATAATAACACGGTGATTCAAATAGGAAATAATATAATTGTAGTGATGTGGGGTCAAGATCCAAGAGTGAATCAATATAATATTCGTAACAGTGCGTGTAATCATTGCAAAAGTGATAGATTAGTGTGTTTAATATTGGATTACCAAAGCGGGACTCCAGTCTTAAGGTAAAAGTTTCTCTTATTCATTGTTTCATAAGTTGTATTCGTTTGCGTAATAATTATTATATTTTGGGGTATACTGATGTGACGGCGGGATGTGGAATTTTGATAATATGTACGGGTACAAATGCGCGATTTATGACGTCAATAAAATCAATAACAATAACCCAGGGGTTATGTTATTTTTGGATACGATTTAAAGGCAAATGGGGGTTTATTGCATTGCAAGGTAAATAATGCGGTCAGTCAAATTATTTTCTTAAGGATTATATTACGGAGGCTTTGGCGGTCTGTAAAGGTCAAATAAACTAGCGATAGAGGAAGGGAAGGTGATATGATGAGAGACAGTATTAATATGAAGCGAAAAGGAGGGATGGCATGACGGGATGTTTTGAAGTGAGAAGAAATGTTATTTTTTTGTGAAAATGGACTGATACAGACTGACAATAGTTGCAGTATAATCCAAACTTGGATTGTTGGAATTTGTGGGGGAACGAGGCACAACTAGTCACTAAAGTTTTATTAGTAGGTTAAAACTGTAATGAACAGTTCGACCCATTGTAGAAGGGTAGATTTTGGTGACTAATACTGAACACATTCTATGGTTTTTACACACCTCATGTTTTGTGAAGTAAGTTGAATTATGGACTGGTTGAATAATTTTTACACAAGGTATGGGTTAAAAGGTATATAATTCAAAACACAAAAAGGTACTATCATTACAACATTATTATAACATTTGACTTACTTTGCAAACATGAAACATTCACCAAGAACCGGTGATTATGGGTGGACAAAACAACCTGAATGTGGCCAGAATTGAGTAATGAAGTATGAGAGCCTCGGTACCTGTTCCAAACACTTTTTTGTCTTGTGTGGGGAGCTTTTGGGGTATCGTGCGTCCGGGCAATGTGGACATGGATCGATAGATGCCCGGCCAGATCTAGACATCCAACATGATACTGCGAATTCGGGTTATTAGAACCTATCGGCCTCACAACCCGGTATCTCTGACAAGACGGAAAATCTTGGGGAAATGGCTATCATGATTCATGACTGAAATTCATGAGGTTGCATCGGGTGTTGTGGATATTGGTGATCACTTAGTATTGGATATACACACCACGAGATTAAAAGGGGTGGGAAATTTCCAACAAGACGAGGACCTATGATGAAGTTCCTTCATGAAATATTATAAGTATTTCATTGCGAAAACTTCATGGGGGCGAAATGTAATAGAACTAGAATAGGGGGGCTAATTAAACATTATTTTTATCAAAGTGAGATGCCTTTATAAGTAAATAATATGAGGGAGTGATCGATTTTCATTATGGGGATATAGATTACTAAAATGTATCGGGAATACATTAGTTCGTGAAACGAGGGTCTAGCAATCTTTCCTAAATACCTATATACCGGCTGACGTAGTGATCATTAAGACTGCATTGGGAACAAGATTTTCTTTAATTTTACTGGGGCAACATAACGTGCGTGGGATGAGTGCACATTCATAGTGATCTAATCTATAAAGTATTTGTTAGCTGATTAGCAAGATTCAGTCTTATTAACAATGGGGTAAAGTTAGTCCAAGTGAATGTCGTAAGATTTTTCTGTCGGTAGGAGGGGTTTTCGTTCGATCGCAAGATGGCGGAATGATGTATATAAATGATATAAGTTAATATATCGGAATGACATAGCCAATCATTGACTAATAGATTTTAGCCGCGCCCATTAAGGTTTTGATTGGTTGATGACATCACTTGGATAGTTTAGTCTATTAACTGCAACCTCTTTAATTTTTATGATAGCCTGGTAGTTGAACCTCACAAAGTGTGTCCGGGATGTCTGCGTTATCTGCGTTGTCTGCGTTGTCTGCACTGTCCGGATTGTCCGGATTGTCTACGTTTTTGAGGGGTATAAAAGGCTGAGTCGGAGCAGTTAGCTTCACTTCACTTTCGTCGGCGGACTGACACGGGACACTGGCTTATAGTATCGCGACTTTACTGGTGGGTTCTGTTACCTAGAAATTATGGTCGTATTTCCAATGCCGTGTGGAATATCTGCACCTGGCAAAAGGGGTTTCAATCATAATGCTTAACTTTTCTTTGTTTAATTAATTTTTCTCTTTGTGTTATTTTCTTTGGGGATGAACTTTATTAGTTATTTTTAAAAGCCAGCTCTCTGTCCAGGTTTACAGTATACCTGAGGAGTCATTCCCACCTAACGGTGTACAAACGGGCATGACAGAGTCCTTAGCTACCAGATCTATGGGTGGTCTGGCGTCGTCCTTTTTACCAACACAGGAGACGTTTAAATCCCATACGTTTTCTCAATGCCCAGCTGACAACGTAAACGAGGCTGCCATAGTTTGGGTCAGCACAGAGGGGTAATCCTCACTCGTTGAAATTGTGCAGTAGTTGAGAGGCGGCCTTGTTAAATATATTTATATATTATCTTATATACACGCTAGGGCATTTTACCTGCGCCACCTTGTCTTCGGACGCGCAGGGGGAAATAAATACACTGGCTGTTAGGTTGCAAAACATCGGAGTAGCCTGCCGAACTGTTACAGCTTAGTTTAGGGAATACGCATTCATTGAAACTAAATCCTAGGTAAGTGATTATTAGTTTCAACAGTTTAGTTCTAAATGGGGGTAGAATTAGGGTAAATTCACACACAATTATGAGGGAAGTAGGAAAAATAGATTCTTACGCATTGGGTTAACTTGGTTTAAGAAAGGAATTACATTATAGGTCGCGAGAAATTCATACGGTAATATAATAAGTCGGGAATATTCGTCATAGGCAAATATAGACTCCAAATGATAGAGTAGGTACGGTAATCCAATCTTCAAACACCCGCGTAGGTAATCTAGATTCAGGCAAGCTAGCGATCTAGCTTAATAGCTATTCTCTTACTAGTCTTGGGTAGTAGTTAGGAGATTGGTAGTACATATTTCTGGGTTAGGATATTTGGCATGGGTTTTATTTAGGGTCAGATTCTGGCGTAGTAACGCTAGGATTTCGCCTGCTTCCATAGATGAGGTCTTGCAGTATTTCTCCTTATCTATTGGCGCGGATTTCGAAATACTAGTAGACTCAATTGTTATATTGTCTGATCACCTTTTTCTAGAACAAATTCTAAGCCCGAGAGTTACAAAGGGTTATTTGCTCGTTGCGTCCTGAGACAATGCGGTTGAATAATCCCAGCATAACTCTCCCACAGTACTAGTAATTTATGACATTGGTCTTACACTCCGAATAGTGTTAGAAAATATTGGAGGGGGCTTGTCCAAGTCTGGGTCGAGAGCCACTGGTCTCTGTTTAATAACGGAGAGAGATAGCAATCTCTCGGGCGGTCTGGAGGGGCCCGGCCTTTACCAAAAACAAAATAATTCTTAATCCCTACAATCCTGCTAAAAATTCTAATATGATAGGGTTAGCACATCTCTGTATACTAGGTTGAGACATATGTGCGTTAAGCCTGACATACTTATTTAGGCTAAAAACTTATTTAAATCCCATTAACCTATCTCAACAAAATCCTCTATTTTTACAACAACTTACTACAATTACTTCAAATCTAAAGTTCGTCTTAGGGACATTAGAGTAGATATTCATTGCGTACTGAGGGATGAGAGATTCAGGGTTCCGTCAATTATCATAGAGCTTTGGATTCTTACGGTTCACAACAATAAGGGGGTCCTACCACTAACGATCACGTTCTGGCCATTAGTTACGTCGCAAATAAAACTTCATAATTATTTTTATTATTTATTCTTATATTTTCGGGCGCAGGGGGTAAATTAGTATTAGAGGAGGGGAACGTTATATTACAGTTTGGTGGCGTGACCAGCGATATTCCGAAGCCCTAGGGCTCCGGTTCGGCAAGCGAAGTACTAGTTTAAGTTCAGTAGTCTCTTTGGAGGCTACAGTTTGTTGCAGTGCAAGCGATGTGATTTTGACGGGGTCTGGTTCTCTCATCCTTTAATCTTGCTAGGGACTCGTGCAGCTAGTTGTTGGAATCCGTATCTGAAAATAATGAAACGTTTATTATTATTTAATAAGAAAATAAAAACTGGGGGCGAAAAAATTAAGTCATTTTTTTATTACTAAAACGGATAGACCTGCGAAAACTAGGGAACAGACGAGGTACTGTCAGACGCAATAGAAATAAATAAGTATGTGGTCGCAAAAACACAAAAATATATCAGCGTTAGTAACAAGTTTACATATTGTTAAGAGTTCATCGGTTGAATTTAAGAGCCCTTATCAGTTAAAAACGGTCGTCTATTTGGGCGATTTTCTGATTGAGTTGACGCGTGTCTTGACGTTTTCTCAATATTGTTATCTAGAACCGGGACTATTTCGATCTAGTATCATAACTTTTAAATGTATTTTTATGGATTTTCCATTAAGAAATATCGTTTCGAACATCACTTCAAATCTACGATTTTTAGGCTGAAAGCTGTGTTTTTCCTCTTGAATTCTGATACATGTAGTAGAATCGGAAAATGGCTATGTTACTGTCTGAAACTTTAATAAAATCACAATCATCAATCATGCTTTTGTCGTAATTTGAAATCAGTATCATTGAAAAACTTATAAGGCCTCTTAACAAAATGTTTTACACTTATTACGGTTGAATGCGAATAGACGCGAACATTATTATGATTTTGACTAGTTTTAGTAGAACACAAATTAAGATCGGTGGATTTATTTTGCTATGTAAATAGATGCTTCTACCAAGGTTCGAATACGGGACTTCAGGCTTGTGGGTGGGGTCGATACCAACAGGGCCGACAAGTGTTCATTAATAAAAATTTTTTTTTAGAACTTGGGGGCGAAAATATTAAAGGTTATTTTACTTTTAAGGTACTAAAATGAGTAGACCCGTGAGAACTAGGAAAATGACGGAGAAATTAAAAGAGGCAACTCGGCAAACTATGCAGAGTACTACCCCTAGAAACATACGAGAAAATGTTACACCGGTGACACGAGAGAATATTACACCGGTAACACGTGAAGTCATTACTAGACCGATACAACGAAGATATAGGAAAGTAACAAAAAAATCTGGTCCTGCACGAGGGCTATTTTTCCATTTATTAAAACGAACCGAACGAAGACTGGCGGAAGGGTTAGGACAAATACGGGAAGAATTACAAACCGCTATTAGTTCAACTCAGGAAGGTTTCCCGGAAGTACAGCCAGATCCTAATGAAGCTGGGGGCGAGGTCCTGCCTCAACAATCAGTAGAAAACGGTCCTACGCTCCAACCGGGAGTAGTAGGGGAAACCACGTCACAACATGAGTTAACTCCAGACGAAAGGAGAAATGTAATATATAACATCAAAAATGTAAATTACGAACGACCAAAGTTCGGAAAAACCCCGACTCACCCCGTCACGTTTTTAGAAGACTTAGACGTATATTTACGTAAGGTAGATGCCAAAGGACGCGAACTAGATACAATCATAGAATGTTTAGAAGGCAGCGCTCGTGATTGGGCTAGAATTTACAAGGATCGCTGGACCAGTGTAGCTGAATTTAAGACTGATTTCCTAAAATTCCACTGGGGGGATTTTGAACAAAACGAGTTACGAAGGAATATAGTATATGAACAGTGGGTTAGGGGTACAGAGCCTTCTATGCATAATTACTTCATAAAAATAGTTGGTCAAGCAAAAATGCTAAACTATACTGTGCCTGAGCAGCAACTTATATCCGACATTATGAGACATTTTCCTCGGTATAATATACAGCAGGCTTATGTTACGTCCAGGCCGACTACAATTTTAGAAACGGCTGAATTTTTGCGATCCATGGATGAAGTCAATAAACAAGAGCCTCGAGTGGATGCCAAGGCTAATACAACGACGGCAAAGCCCATAGAGAAAAAACGGAATAATCAACAATATCAGAATTGGCGACGGCCGGAGGGGAATGTATCAGCAATACAATGTATGGAAGTAGATGATTCGGAAAACTAATAGAAGCTGATAAAAATGCACCCGGGTCAGCTTTCTATGTAGGGGTCAAAACTTTAAATATGATGGCCAATATGGGCTGGGTCCCAGGGCAATTAATAGGGATAAATGGTAGGGGGTTGCGTGCACCCATAGAACAAACTCATACCATAATGAATATAGGGAAGGATTGGGGTATAGGCAAACTATAAGTTGGGAAGATGTTGAGTTACACCATATAGTCGATGTGTTAAAATATAAATGCGATCGTATGAGCTTAGAAGGGATTGAGAAAAACATTACGTCAGTCTTCGAAGAAGAAAATATATCACCATTACCGGATCAATATAAATCGGAAATTAAAATTGGGGTACGCGATTACGATATAATAGCATTAATAGATACTGGAAGTGATATTACGTGTTTGTCACTAGAGTTGTGGGAAACCTTAAGAGCGAAATATCCTGAGATACCTGTGATGCCAGTCAAACCTTTTCAGATTAGATCGGCATCTGGCCATAAGAGTAAGGAAATAAAATTTATGGTTTTATTGCCTGTAAAAATTCAGGATGTAACAATGAACATAGGTTTTCTAGTAATACCAGGGTTAAGTTTCCCTTTAATATTGGGGCTGGATTGGATGAGAATGAAAGAAGTTACGATTAAACTTGAAAGAAAGCAAGCGGGAATACATATATCTCATAATGACGAAAAAACATGGGTCCCGTTCCTTAGGCCAATTGATGAGTTAGAATTTTATGTGAAAGAAGAACAAGGAGCTACGAATAATGTGCAGGAACCGGCAGTCTGCGGTATCGTAATCACAGGGGTAAAATTGAGACAGGCGGAACAAAAAGCATTAGAAAACCTGTTAAAATGTTATGACCACTTGTTTGATTCTAAATTAGGAAGAGCGAATTGTTATCAGCATGTTATCAATATGGATAATTGGATAAACACTCACCTGTAGTAAAAAAAACGTATCCTGTGCCTTACGCTTATCGGGATAAAATAGAGCATAAGTTAAGGGAACTAGAGGAACAAGGGATAATAAGTCGTTCACAAACAGAGTACTGTAGCCCGTTAACGTTTACCCAAAAAAGGGATGGAACTATTAGAGTATTATTAGATGCCGGAGAGATCAATAAATACATGGTGGCAGAGACAGAAAAACCAACGTTTCAGTTAGATGTATTAAATTCATTTCACGGGGCTAATTATATTAGTGTAATTGATTTAAATAATGCATACTTTCAAATCCCAATTTTTGAGGAAAGTAAGAAATACACGGGGTTTAGCTTTAACGGAAAGTCTTATGTATACAATGTATTACCTCAAGGTCTCAAAACATCTGTCGGAAGTTTCAGTAGAGCCATGGATCAGATATTAGGGCACGACGTGCGTGATTTTTGTGTAAATTATCTAGATGATTTAGCCATCATTACTACTGGAACATTAGGTCAGCACCTGGAACACATAAATATAGTATTAGGAAGATTAGCGAAGGCCGGATTAACATGTAACTTAGATAAGTGTAAATTCATGTGTAAAGAAGTGAACATGCTAGGATACGTTATATCTACCGAGGGTATAAAAACTGATCCAGAAAAAATCCGATCCATACAAGATTTCCCAGTACCTAAGAAAATAAAACAACTCAGGGCTTTCTTAGGACTTTGTAATTTTTATAGAAGGTTTATTCCTGACTATAGTAAACTCACACGCCCTCTGAACGAGTTATTAAAAAAAAATGTAGTATGGAGGTGGGATGAAACGATACAACAGGCATTTGAAAATATTAAAGAAAATTTCATTCGAGCAGTAGAATTACAGCATCCCGACTTTAGTAAACCATATTACTTACAAACTGACAGTTCAGGTATAGGGTTAACCGGGGTGCTTTATCAGTTAGACGAGGCGGGTCAGATGAAAATATTAGGGTTCCACAGTAAGTCATTAAGAGGGCAACAATTGAATTACACAGTTACTGAAAAGGAATTTTATGCTGTAATTTCATGTTTAGAAAAGTTTGAGACTTATTTAAGAGGATCAAAGGTTGTTATATAAACGGATCATAAGGCTCTGTCATTTGTAAAAAACTGGAAATTATATCATGCTCGTGTCATTAGATGGGTTAATTATTTGGAACGATTTAATTATGAAGTTCGGCACATTAAGGGCAGAGAAAATATCGGGGCCGACGTGCTTTCTTGATATCCACCGCAAAGTGAGTTACTACAGGAGGATAAGGTGCGCCTACCTGAAATACTCTATACGGAGTCGGGCCCGAACAGGGAACTAATAAATAAGTTAAAAAACATAGCGATATTACAAAGAAGTGATCGTGAAATTCGTGAGATAATCCAACAATTAGAGGATAATGATTTTTCCGACAAAATGGGGAGGATCATACAGAAATGCTCGTTGCACGGCGGTATATTATATTTTACGCCTAACGAAGGCCGAGAAAAAGTAATTTATTTACCGAAACAATTAATAAATGATATCGTCAAACAAGTTCATTTCGAAATGGGACATCAAGGAGCGTATAAGGTAATTAAATATATAAGAGATCGGTTTTATTGGAGAGGCATGACTAAGGAAGTGAGAGGATTAATAAAAACTTGTCATGTTTGCCAATTGGCAAAAAGCGACAACAAAAGACAAGTCGGTCCGTGTAGATCTATTGTAACAAATGATATTAGCGATTTAGTCATGGCAGATTTGAATGGACCATTATCATCAGGACAGTTTGGGATGAATTATATCTTAGTGGTTCAGGATTCATTTAGTAAATTTGTAAAGTTTTATGCTCTTAGAAAAGCGACGGCCCGAGCTGTGGTCGGGAGAATGAGACAGTTTTTCAAGATTATACGTCGAAAAGCAATTATGACGGATAATGGGAGTCAGTTCATTTCGGCGTTATGGAATCAATGTATGGAAAGCGAAGGAATTAAGATTATACATACTACAGTACATTGTCCTAGAGCGAATATTTGTGAGCGAACCAATCGATGTCTGAATCGGTTATTTAGAACTTACTGTGAGAAAAAACATCAAAGCTGGGTGAAAATACTACCGAAATTAGAATTGCTATATAATAACACTTACCATGAAAGTACGGGATACACGCCATGCAAGATTATGTATGGGCAGCCTACTAAATTGTCATTTGACATAGATATTAAGTATATTGTGCAGAAAAACATAGATAACGTCCGAAGTAAAGTTAGGGAGAATTTACATAAAGCGGCTGAAACTAGACAGGCGGCATTTAATCGGAAGTTTAGGCTTGTACAGTATCAGATAGGTGATTGGGTGAAAATTAGGAAAATTAACAAATCAGATGCACAAAGAAAAATAACAAAAAAATTTGAATACTTATATGAGGGACCCTATGTGGTTGCCGCAACCCCCTATCAGAACGTGTATATATTAGTGGAACCATATACTAATGTTGTTAGGGGTAAATTTAATGCATACAATATGGCTAGGTATTACAAGGGTGAGACTGACTAGAAAACTGGCCCGGGGCAAAGGTGTGATTTGTTTTGTTATAGTGTAAACAATGTTAAATAAATAAGGGTAGAGATGGTCTTGTAACGATTAAGAATAAGTATTTTTACTTACTTTAAATTGAATAATTTAGTTTTGATTCAGCAAATTCTGTAATAGTAAGGCAGATGTCATTTTGATATTAGATTGGAAAAAAACGGGGAAAATATTGAAAGAGATAGTATTGGGTAAGAGTACTTACGTTAAAATTCGATCATAGATTTTTTAAGGAAAGAAAAGGAAGAACTCACGCAACTAGGAAGAAAAAAATATATAATAGAGAAAAAAAAAAATACAAGAGGGGGGGGAAATCTTCTTTTGATCGTTTAATCTGTAAAACAAATTAGAACATGTTAAATATTAGATTAGACAAATGAAAAGTAAAATCGTAAATCAATTAGATCTTATTACAATGAAGGTACTTACATTAAGAATCAGCAAAATCGTTTAAAAAAAAAAGGAAATATATATATGAAAATCTTTCATCAAATAGTGAATCTGTAAAGTAAATAATGATGTCATTAGGTAAAGCTGTTAAATGATAAACATGTAAAAGGGAAATAAAATGTAAAGTTGGTCATTTTTGTTTTTTTGGACCTGTAGGATGTTCAAAATAAAAGTAGGAATTTGATATTTAAGACCAGTAGGTAAAATGATACTAACCAACTCCCATTCGTTGGGGAAGTGAATTTGTTGTTCCAGCAATCTGAATGAAAAAAAAATATTCAGTTAAATATGGGCAGAATCGTGGTATACCCGAATAGAGGGGTCGAGGAACTAGAACACTGGGTTATACAGGGATAGATATTTGGGGGGGACTAGATTCTTGGCAACTAGTAACAAGAGTTGAAGTACAGGTTAAATATTGTTAGGACTAATTAGACGGTCAAGACGAAAAATAAGCTTACTGATTTAACTCTTCCTCCAGCAGCCTGTCCTGCAAACAGAAAAAAAGAGATAATAGAAAGGGATAAAGAATAATGAGATTATAAATATATAAAAGAAAATTTTCTCTTATTCGCACCATAGGGGAGGATGGGGCGGTAATGCGAGCGTTGTTGGGCTCGACAATCCCTATAGGCCCAGCAAAGGCGGGGCGGGCCATTAAAGGGCTGGTGATCTGAAAGATTTGATTAATAGCAGAGGGGGGTTATAGGTTTTGGGTTAATTAAAAAAAAAAGAAAAAAAAACATCAAGTCGGCCTTCAACTTACAACTCTTAGAGCAGGCCGTCCTTGGGGGTGGTTTAGCTGGGGTGGTAAAATAAAAAGGTTAATTATACAGAGGAAATGATTAGAGGTTGTTAGAACATGTTAATATACGTACCACTAGATCTAAGATATCCCTATCGGGAGAGCTGTCGATCTGCGAAAGGAAAATAATAGGAAAATGATATCAAGAAAGCTTCATATCAAAATACTAGTGGAAAATTATATAGTGTCCAGGGTTAAAATATAAAAACAGGGCGAGAGATTATAGTAAGGTTTAAGGATGTTGGGTTACCTGGATGACTTCGGGAGGGGGGGGTGCGTCCAACTCCCCATCCCGGTCTATAGGGGGAGGTGGGGGAACGCCCAACCCCTCTTCTAGATCTAGGATCTGGTCGAGCTAAGAAATAGATATAACTCATTAGAGCAAGGCTTAGGGAGAACAGAGAAAATGATTAAGAATTAGATTTAGCTATTATAGATAGGTTACAATTTTTTTTCTTCGAATAACAAGACCAAGGGTTAATTAATAAACATTCGGATTAATTACGAGCATTATAAATTTAGGTTTGAAGAATTATTTCAACGGCCTCTTTCTAAATAATGGTGAAGTAGCTTAATTAATTGAGTTCAGACAATGCGCTAAATAGTAGTTATTCTGCAATAGATGTCGCAAAAATTAAGTTTCAGATTTCCTAAAGGAATCATGTGGATTATGTTAAAAATGGAAGGATATATCAATAGGAGACAAATGTTTATATACATTTAGTGTCAAAGTTCAGGAATTACAATAAAATATTCTGAGAAAAAATGATTGAGCTAACGATTAGAAGGCGTTTGGTTACTTAATTGATACGCTATTTGACGCGAGATGGCATTATAGCGATCAAAGATAGAAGCGAGCGTAAATAAATAATAACGTACAATAGGATTATAAAAAAAAAATAACTAGGATTGTATCATGAAAAATGGAGACGATTTTCGTTGTCTTTTTACCAATTATCATTAGAATACAAAGTAGTCTTCAGTCATTTAGAGACGGGAGGTTCCACAGACAATGATAGATGGCGTTATGAGTAACTAAAGCAATATTAAATTCTTAGAGTATAAATACTATACACGGGCCACCAAGAGTGTCTGAAGGGGTCTTATGTAGATAGGTTGAGAATTGGTTTAAAATGGCTGTCGGTTTACCATATTTACTTCTTTAACTTTGACGGGTATTTGCTTGTGTGACGTATTTGGGCACAGGTATCATATAAAAAGTTGTACTCGGGAAAAAGAGGTGAGGCTGTGACAAAGACAACAGATGGTGTGTAGCTCTCTGTCGTTCTTATACAAAAATGTATATGGCTGTCTCGCTCGATTGTGGTGTTGTTATTTGCTTGTCGCGACTTGAGTAAATTCAATTAGTAGATAGAGGGGGATAGAAGTATTGTTATCTTTCTCTTTCAATGGACGCGCATTAAATTACATAAGGGAGGGATTACATCTTTAGAAAGTTAGAAAAAAGGGGAATCATAGACAATAAAGGTTGTTACAGAATATACGAGTAGTTTTGGAAACATCGACCAATTGCGGAGTGGGAAAAAATAAATAGAAAAATATTCAAATGAAATTAGAACTGTGCAATTCGACCGGTTTACACACTAATAGTTTTGCTTCACTATTTGGGAACAAGAATCTATAAACGGCCAAGTAAAAAGCTAAGGACGAAACGTTTCGCCTCTCTATTCTCTCTTATAACAATTACAATATAGCTGTCTCTTTTATCAAGACATTGCCAGCCTTGGCAATATGGTTTGTTTCGCGATTACGATGTATGTATCGTGAGTATTGTTGAGTACTGAAGTAAAAGTCCATATGGCTTAGAAGTATCGCGATAATATTATCACTACGGTATAGCGGGTAAGATCGCTGTGTAGGGGTACTTTAGAATGGCTTATGAACGGAACGCAACCTCGACACTCAGTTGACGTTTTGATAAATAATAAAGGCGGGCGTTTATTTTAACTAGTTCTTCGGAATTTCGGGAAATTTATAATAACACGGTGATTCAAATAGGAAATAATATAATTGTAGTGATGTGGGGTCAAGATCCAAGAGTGAATCAATATAATATTCGTAACAGTGCGTGTAATCATTGCAAAAGTGATAGATTAGTGTGTTTAATATTGGATTACCAAAGCGGGACTCCAGTCTTAAGGTAAAAGTTTCTCTTATTCATTGTTTCATAAGTTGTATTCGTTTGCGTAATAATTATTATATTTTGGGGTATACTGATGTGACGGCGGGATGTGGAATTTTGATAATATGTACGGGTACAAATGCGCGATTTATGACGTCAATAAAATCAATAACAATAACCCAGGGGTTATGTTATTTTTGGATACGATTTAAAGGCAAATGGGGGTTTATTGCATTGCAAGGTAAATAATGCGGTCAGTCAAATTATTTTCTTAAGGATTATATTACGGAGGCTTTGGCGGTCTGTAAAGGTCAAATAAACTAGCGATAGAGGAAGGGAAGGTGATATGATGAGAGACAGTATTAATATGAAGCGAAAAGGAGGGATGGCATGACGGGATGTTTTGAAGTGAGAAGAAATGTTATTTTTTTGTGAAAATGGACTGATACAGACTGACAATAGTTGCAGTATAATCCAAACTTGGATTGTTGGAATTTGTGGGGGAACGAGGCACAACTAGTCACTAAAGTTTTATTAGTAGGTTAAAACTGTAATGAACAGTTCGACCCATTGTAGAAGGGTAGATTTTGGTGACTAATACTGAACACATTCTATGGTTTTTACACACCTCATGTTTTGTGAAGTAAGTTGAATTATGGACTGGTTGAATAATTTTTACACAAGGTATGGGTTAAAAGGTATATAATTCAAAACACAAAAAGGTACTATCATTACAACATTATTATAACATTTGACTTACTTTGCAAACATGAAACATTCACCAAGAACCGGTGATTATGGGTGGACAAAACAACCTGAATGTGGCCAGAATTGAGTAATGAAGTATGAGAGCCTCGGTACCTGTTCCAAACACTTTTTTGTCTTGTGTGGGGAGCTTTTGGGGTATCGTGCGTCCGGGCAATGTGGACATGGATCGATAGATGCCCGGCCAGATCTAGACATCCAACATGATACTGCGAATTCGGGTTATTAGAACCTATCGGCCTCACAACCCGGTATCTCTGACAAGACGGAAAATCTTGGGGAAATGGCTATCATGATTCATGACTGAAATTCATGAGGTTGCATCGGGTGTTGTGGATATTGGTGATCACTTAGTATTGGATATACACACCACGAGATTAAAAGGGGTGGGAAATTTCCAACAAGACGAGGACCTATGATGAAGTTCCTTCATGAAATATTATAAGTATTTCATTGCGAAAACTTCATGGGGGCGAAATGTAATAGAACTAGAATAGGGGGGCTAATTAAACATTATTTTTATCAAAGTGAGATGCCTTTATAAGTAAATAATATGAGGGAGTGATCGATTTTCATTATGGGGATATAGATTACTAAAATGTATCGGGAATACATTAGTTCGTGAAACGAGGGTCTAGCAATCTTTCCTAAATACCTATATACCGGCTGACGTAGTGATCATTAAGACTGCATTGGGAACAAGATTTTCTTTAATTTTACTGGGGCAACATAACGTGCGTGGGATGAGTGCACATTCATAGTGATCTAATCTATAAAGTATTTGTTAGCTGATTAGCAAGATTCAGTCTTATTAACAATGGGGTAAAGTTAGTCCAAGTGAATGTCGTAAGATTTTTCTGTCGGTAGGAGGGGTTTTCGTTCGATCGCAAGATGGCGGAATGATGTATATAAATGATATAAGTTAATATATCGGAATGACATAGCCAATCATTGACTAATAGATTTTAGCCGCGCCCATTAAGGTTTTGATTGGTTGATGACATCACTTGGATAGTTTAGTCTATTAACTGCAACCTCTTTAATTTTTATGATAGCCTGGTAGTTGAACCTCACAAAGTGTGTCCGGGATGTCTGCGTTATCTGCGTTGTCTGCGTTGTCTGCACTGTCCGGATTGTCCGGATTGTCTACGTTTTTGAGGGGTATAAAAGGCTGAGTCGGAGCAGTTAGCTTCACTTCACTTTCGTCGGCGGACTGACACGGGACACTGGCTTATAGTATCGCGACTTTACTGGTGGGTTCTGTTACCTAGAAATTATGGTCGTATTTCCAATGCCGTGTGGAATATCTGCACCTGGCAAAAGGGGTTTCAATCATAATGCTTAACTTTTCTTTGTTTAATTAATTTTTCTCTTTGTGTTATTTTCTTTGGGGATGAACTTTATTAGTTATTTTTAAAAGCCAGCTCTCTGTCCAGGTTTACAGTATACCTGAGGAGTCATTCCCACCTAACGGTGTACAAACGGGCATGACAGAGTCCTTAGCTACCAGATCTATGGGTGGTCTGGCGTCGTCCTTTTTACCAACACAGGAGACGTTTAAATCCCATACGTTTTCTCAATGCCCAGCTGACAACGTAAACGAGGCTGCCATAGTTTGGGTCAGCACAGAGGGGTAATCCTCACTCGTTGAAATTGTGCAGTAGTTGAGAGGCGGCCTTGTTAAATATATTTATATATTATCTTATATACACGCTAGGGCATTTTACCTGCGCCACCTTGTCTTCGGACGCGCAGGGGGAAATAAATACACTGGCTGTTAGGTTGCAAAACATCGGAGTAGCCTGCCGAACTGTTACAGCTTAGTTTAGGGAATACGCATTCATTGAAACTAAATCCTAGGTAAGTGATTATTAGTTTCAACAGTTTAGTTCTAAATGGGGGTAGAATTAGGGTAAATTCACACACAATTATGAGGGAAGTAGGAAAAATAGATTCTTACGCATTGGGTTAACTTGGTTTAAGAAAGGAATTACATTATAGGTCGCGAGAAATTCATACGGTAATATAATAAGTCGGGAATATTCGTCATAGGCAAATATAGACTCCAAATGATAGAGTAGGTACGGTAATCCAATCTTCAAACACCCGCGTAGGTAATCTAGATTCAGGCAAGCTAGCGATCTAGCTTAATAGCTATTCTCTTACTAGTCTTGGGTAGTAGTTAGGAGATTGGTAGTACATATTTCTGGGTTAGGATATTTGGCATGGGTTTTATTTAGGGTCAGATTCTGGCGTAGTAACGCTAGGATTTCGCCTGCTTCCATAGATGAGGTCTTGCAGTATTTCTCCTTATCTATTGGCGCGGATTTCGAAATACTAGTAGACTCAATTGTTATATTGTCTGATCACCTTTTTCTAGAACAAATTCTAAGCCCGAGAGTTACAAAGGGTTATTTGCTCGTTGCGTCCTGAGACAATGCGGTTGAATAATCCCAGCATAACTCTCCCACAGTACTAGTAATTTATGACATTGGTCTTACACTCCGAATAGTGTTAGAAAATATTGGAGGGGGCTTGTCCAAGTCTGGGTCGAGAGCCACTGGTCTCTGTTTAATAACGGAGAGAGATAGCAATCTCTCGGGCGGTCTGGAGGGGCCCGGCCTTTACCAAAAACAAAATAATTCTTAATCCCTACAATCCTGCTAAAAATTCTAATATGATAGGGTTAGCACATCTCTGTATACTAGGTTGAGACATATGTGCGTTAAGCCTGACATACTTATTTAGGCTAAAAACTTATTTAAATCCCATTAACCTATCTCAACAAAATCCTCTATTTTTACAACAACTTACTACAATTACTTCAAATCTAAAGTTCGTCTTAGGGACATTAGAGTAGATATTCATTGCGTACTGAGGGATGAGAGATTCAGGGTTCCGTCAATTATCATAGAGCTTTGGATTCTTACGGTTCACAACAATAAGGGGGTCCTACCACTAACGATCACGTTCTGGCCATTAGTTACGTCGCAAATAAAACTTCATAATTATTTTTATTATTTATTCTTATATTTTCGGGCGCAGGGGGTAAATTAGTATTAGAGGAGGGGAGCGTTATTTTACAATGCATATTTAAGTATTTATTATACAATTGCTTACAATAGGACCGGACGCATAAAATGGAAGAAAATCCACAGCCATGAGGGAGCACCACTCCTGGATAGTATAAAGATTTACTTACAAGAAGACCTAAAAGTGAACAAATCAGCGGATGAAATGTGGCTAGATTTCGAATGTTTCTGCCAAAAGGAAGCCAAGCAAATGTTAGGCATAACCAAAGTCGACTTCCGACGGAGAAAGATACCACTTGGTGAAATAACAATATCAAAGAGATTATCAAGGCAAAGCGCGAAGCATTCAAACTCTGGCAGAAAACAAAGCTAGACGAAGACCACAACCAATATAAGGCTATAACTGCAGTTGTACAAACAAGAGTGCTGTCACGTCACAAATTCTATGAAAATTTGCAGAATGCCATGAAAACACAATCTAAAAAATTGCAAAACAACGCCACGGATCAACACTTGACGTAAAATCCAACAAATATATTAAAAACGACCGGGGGACCCTACTAACATCTAACGAGGCAATCAACAACAGATGGCGGGAATATTACATGAAACTTCTAAATGAAGAACTTCCCAGTAAAGACTTGCCACAACTACCTCTAACAGAAGGACCTCTTGACTACGTCAGCCCAACTGAAATAGTAACCGCTCTGAAGAAGATGGACTATCACAAGGCTCTGGGACCTGATAACGTACCAGCCGATGTATGGAAACTCATGAAAGATGATGCTATACCCTGGTTAACAGAGCTAATGAACAAAATTCTGTCTCAACGCAAGATCCCCCAGTCGTGGCGCTTAAGTTACCTCTGCCCCATTTATAAAAACAAAGGCGATGCCTCACTGTGAAACAATTATAGAGGCATTAAGCTTACCTCGCACATCCTAAAATTATGGGAAAGAATAAATAGGTGCACGATTAACAAAGCTAACCGCTATAACTGAGAACCAGCTCGGTTTTACAGCTGACAGAAGAACAACAGAAGCCATACAATCTATACGAGTTCTGATGGAAAAATGCCGTATCAATAACAAAAATCTGTATATAGTATCTATTGATTTAGAAAAGGCATTTGATAGGGTTCCTAGGAAACTAGTATGGCAGGCTCTGCGGGCACAAAAAATACCTGAGCACTACATCGCCCTTATCCAAGATATGTACCACGACGCCAAAACTCAAATTAAAAGCTCCGCAGGTATCAGCGACTTCTTTCAAGTTGGCGTAGACGTACACCAGGGATCTGCACTTAGTCCCCTAATATCTAAAAACCCAAAGCGTAGTGTTATCTTGCTATGGACTACAATACCAAAAGGTTGCAATGTGAAATACCCTGGTGTTTACTCTATGCGGACTATATAATTCTAATCGCGAAAAAGGCAGCGGATCTCCAGGCGACATTTAGCGAATGGGTGAATGAGCATTGCATGGTTTACGAGTCAGCCGCTCAAAAACAGAGTACATGGAATGTGACTTCGACGGCGCTGAAGAGATATGTTGCAATATCAGCATCGATAACACAACATTACCCCAAGTCACACATTTCAAGTACCTTGGCTCTGTGCTTACGACCGATGCCCGTGTTGACGCAGATGTTAGCCATAGAGTCAATACCGCCTGGCTAAAATAGCGATCTCTTACCGGAGTTCTCTGCGACACCAGGATGCCAGTACGAACTAAGGGAAAAATCTCCAAGACAGCTGTAAGACCTGCAATGCTATACGGAACGGAGTGCTGGACAGCGACTAAAAAGCAAGAACAGCAATTGCACACAGCTGAAATGAAGATGCTGCGCTGGGCAGGCGGCGTAACACCACTGGACAGAGTCCGTAGTGAATATGTAAGAGGTTCTTTGAAAGTGGCCCCTATAACAGACAAACTAAAAGAAACCAGGCTTAGATGGTACGGACACATAATGCGAAGAGACGATAGCTACTCCGTAAAAACTGTTTTAAGCATCCCCACAAAACCTCGGGGAAGAGGAAAACCTCCCGCCACATGGTGGTCCATATTGAGAGGGAGTTGAAAGCGCAGAACCTCACACCTACGACAACTCAGGACAGACTTTCCTGGCGCCGCTGTACAAGGAGACCCGACCCGAGATAGAACTGGAATTAAGGGAAGGAAGAAGAAGAAGAACCTTCTATTTGTGTCATCAGCATTTTCCTGAGTCTTTGTATATATATATTAAATATATCGGAGTCTCGTTTTGACAACGCAAGTCTTATTAAGCTTAATATGCTGATATTGTTTTAGTTATTTTTATAACGTTAAATGTCTAATGAAACTAAGCAGTACCATGTTTCACGCTGAGTTCACATCATGCGAATCGCATGTGGAACAAAAATGAATTGACCGCACGGCGGCGACGTCACACGCTCCTATCGTATTCGACCGGTTAAATCGATGCTCCTCTAGAAGGTCCTGGCCTGGGGCTCTTTAGGAGACAAAAACAAGGCCATCAATGAACATTCGTACCAAATTTCATTAAAGTTACCATCATTTCGAAGTTTTGCTTCCTCGACTGGGCTATTTAACC
This sequence comes from Epiblema foenella, assembly GCA_963556455.1. Classification (NCBI taxonomy): domain Eukaryota; kingdom Metazoa; phylum Arthropoda; class Insecta; order Lepidoptera; family Tortricidae; genus Epiblema; species Epiblema foenella. The sequence continues at coordinate 9,813,347 of OY747097.1, read as the reverse complement.
AAAATGGATCCCGGATTGGAACAGGCGCGGATCCAGGATTTTGTTCAGGGGGGGGGCACTTTCGAACTTTCCGAAAATAAAACTGACTTTTGATAACTGTTTTTATTGTCAGAACATATTTCCTACGTCAGAACATAGGCAATTGCCCTCCCCTGACACAGGCTTCAGGGGGGGGCAATTGCCCCTGTTGCCCCCCCCCCCCTGTATCCGCGCCTGGATTGGAAAAACGGTGTAATTCTTGTTTTATTTAGACCAATCAAATTAGCGAGACCTGGACATAATTCGATTACTCGTTGTTTTTATTATTTAATCGGATATTAATGTTAAGTATCAAATATTAATTAGATATATTAAGTAAAAAATCCGGGGTCGTAACATATTTTAAAAAATCGTGAGTTATCGTACACTACCTAACTTTTTTCTATAAGCAAAAAAGGTAATGAAATATCATGATAGTATAATTTTGAGGTGCATTCAAATGCGATCGAGTTTCTTCTCAAGGCAGAGGTTTATTTTATGAACTGTAGGTAGTTTCTTGACATTCATAAGTGCATGTAACATGCCTAAATTGAAGAATAAATGATTTCATTTCGATCACTGAATAGTAAAATTAACCTGAAACCGACTTCGCAAGTTCGTTTTCTTTTCACAGTTTCCATCTGATCTCAATATCTAGATAAGCCAAAATGGTAACTATGATGGTTGTATCTGTTTAAGCTATATTGTGTCTTTTTAGACATTTGAGACAAAAATTAAATATCAATTTTTAACAATAATGTATTTCTCAGTAGGTAAAAATCGTAATTGTGATTTTTTTGTTTATTAAAAGCTTTGTAGTATAATCATGTTTTCATCAATATTAAACACGTTAATGTCACGCTTGTAAAATTGAAAATACGTGCGGACTTGTCGTGGAGCGGGATGCATGCGGTGGGTGCGGGGTGGGGAGAGAGCGGAGCGCCAGCAGCGAGCGTGCGGCGGATCGGACCTGTCATAACAAGTGCGACATGAAGTACTCACCTCAATGCTCATGCGTTGACAAAAACGTCGTGAGCTCCGCAGGATTTCATACAGCTTACACGTTTACGTCACACGGTCAATAAAGAATTCAAATTCCAACTGCTGCCGTGGTGTGATATATATTATACGGTTATTATTTAATAAAAAATAGATTAAAATCTATACAATTTTTACGGTTGGCTGTTGAATTATTAAAATAAAAAATGGCCAAGTGCGTATCGGATCAAACACAATGAAGGGTTCCGTACTAATACCTACTAGTCCACATTTAAAACCACTATCCAATACAGTGAATCTAAGAAAGTCGTATCTTCATAGGGAACTCACGTCGCTTAAGACCTTTTGTTAAGGCAAGACACTTTTTCCGCGGAAACACTAAAACCGTAAAACCTATCTTGTGTCATGATTTTATTATTATGATTTAGGAAAATTAGCTTTTACATGGCAAACAGTGGTCAAAAGTGGGGTAAATGTATATATGTGGCAACATTATCATTAAACCGGTAGTACGTGGAAGGGGTATACGGATTATGGAGGGAAGAAATCCCGACCAGCTCACTTTGTTACGAGACGAGCTACTGAATGGACCAGTCATACCGCTGAGGTTCCACCCAAGAAGAAACCACAATATTTCAGAAGTGATAAGATCTTCACGCCCATAGCTGTTGGTCTACAAATGAAAAGTAAGTGACTTAAGACTTTGTTTCTTGGTTGATGATATCTAAAAACATATTCTCTAAGTATGTGCCTTACCTAGTACTAGGAGTATCATTGTAAAACAAACGTTTGACTGCAACAATTTAGAACGCAGCAGTTAATCCATGAATTCGTTAAATCGCTCTAGTCATTTTCCGAATACCCGAATTATCATAAAATTATTTATCATGATTGAGTAAATTGATATAAAGTGTATTAAATATTGTTCTTGCAAATACGAAACATAAGTTAAAGTATAAAAAGGAGGGTACTTAGTTTTTCCACTATACCTAATTACGTAATATGTAAGAATCGTTTTTATTGTGCTATTTACTCAGTTTTCTCTATAATTATGTATAGCTTTCTTATATTTACGGGTTAAGTATGCCGGGATTGAAGAGCCTGTAAAAAAAAAATGCCAGTTTTCTTAACCTATTAGATTGTAACTAGCATTACCAATAATTTGACTACACGCAAATACAATTTCATTTAGGAAATATGAACGTATTTGAAGCTTAGTATCTGTATATGGAGATAATACGCGAATACTCAAATACTCGAGCTTGTATCGTTTTGCTACATTAACGGATGTTGTAAAGAACACATTCGTAATGATTCGCTCGGGTAGTCGGAGAAAAATTTATCATGACTAATTCTTCTCAAATGGGAAATGGACTTCTCAATGTCGGAGTATAGGTACTATTCGTACTAACGCACAAAATATATATCACATTAATATTTGCGAAAACAAACATGTACCTACTCAGTTGAAACTATAGAAAAAAAAATGTTTAAGTCCATATTGTACTTTGGATCATTTATTAAGTTGAGGGCACATTTTAATATGCAGTAGATTCAAATTAACGAACTTATTTTTATTGCTTTATTTTTATTTTGACTTTAACATGAAGTATTGTTTGACGTGAGAGCGCGTCTATGAAGTTTTGTTTGACGTGAGAGTGCGTCTATGAAGTTTTGTTTGACGTGAGAGTGCGTCTATGAAGTTTTGTTTGACGTGAGAGTGCGTCTATGAAGTTTCGTTTGACGTGAGAGTGCGTCTATGAAGTTTTGTTTGACGTGAGAGTGCATCTATGAGGTTTTGTTTGACGTGAGAGTGCGTCTGAAGTTTTGTTTGACGTGAGAGTGCGTCTATGAAGTTTTGTTTGACGTGAGAGTGCGTCTATGAAGTTTTGTTTGACGTGAGAGTGCGTCTATGAAGTTTTATTTGACGTGAGAGTGCGTCTATGAAGTTTTGTTTGACGTGAGAGTGCGTCTATGAAGTTTTGTTTGACGTGAGAGTGCGTCTATGAAGTTTTGTTTGACGTGAGAGTGCGTCTATGAAGTTTTGTTTGACGTGAGAGTGCGTCTACGAAGTTTTGTTTGACGTAAGAGTACGTCTATGAAGTTTTGTATGACGTAAGAGTACGTCTATGAAGTTTTGTATGACGTGAGCGTGCTTCTATGAAGTTTTGACTTGAGAGCGCGTCTATGTAGTTTTATTTGGCGTGATAGTGCGTCTATGAAGCTTTGGTTGACGTAAGAATACGTCCATGTAGTATTTATTTTAACGTGAGGATGCGTGAAGTCTAGGAAGCTTTGTTTGAAGTTTTGTTCGTATGAGCGCATTGCTATGCAGTTTGTTTGACGTGAGCGTGCGTCTGTGCAATTTTTTTTAATATGAGTGAGAATTTAGTTGACTTTTGTTTGCTGTGGACATGCGTTGTAATTGGGTCGAAAGGACGTACAGCCATGATGTTCAATCTTTTAGCATTTTTAGACCAATCAAAAAAAAAAAAGGATCATTGTAATATCAGAGTTCTTTTTCTTTTGATATGTCGTTGGGGGCATGCTAAATAATGATTACCTAAAAAGTTAGACATTTTTAGCAGCGGCGTTCGGTAATACCGAAATATTTTTAAATTTTGCCAAAAACTATGTAAAAATAGAATTAGAGTTACCAAAACAGTGGCATGCTGGTAAACAAAAAATGCGTAAAGCTAGTTCTTGTGTAACTAAGTACCGGGCTATAAAAATAAAAATCTGCATTCTATATTTATAAACCCGTATTAAAAACCTACTTTTCGTCCTATTATACATACATGTTTGAAAACATGTCCTATACTATATATTTGTCTCTTTTCGCAAGTTAATATGGACTGATGCTTTTACTGCATATTCCTTGCATAATAAAGTAGAAGCCACGTAATAAATTTGATGTATATTAACATTTAGTAAGTGAAAATAAAAATATGTATTTACTCGAGGAACATGTTTTTATTTGGAGTGCGGAGGAGCGTGCATTTTAAAAACTTAACATTTGAGGCTTTTGATGAAGTGGTGAAAATATTAAACACGATGTTTAATGCTAGTTTAAATCAAAGATAAAGAATATAATTATTTATGATAATCAGTATCAGTAAACATTTTATTCATTGTTTTAGGACATGTCGGAAAAGAGTAGATCAAGCGGCCTTCGACTGGCTGTGGGGAAGAGAAGAATCTTAAGTGTGTCTTCGTCTGACGAAGACGAGCCACCCGTGATCCGTAAACGTGTTCAGAACGATGTTATAGAAGCCACCGCCAGCGACAGCATAACAACTGATAATCGGGGCCTGATTGATGCTGCAGATTTTATCAATGCACTAACGGGTCGAAGCAGGCCAATGTTTAGCACTCAACAGATGTTGAATGCAATTCCAGAATTTGATCCGGAAAGCCGTGCACAAAATATAGAAATCTGGTTGCGTAAAGTGAACGAGTGCGCGTTAATTTATGAGTGGAATGACCGTCAAACATCACACTGCGCCACTCAAAAGTTAACGGGCACTGCTAAAAGCTGATACCAGTCTTTACCCAGTTTAGATTTTTCATGGACGGAGTGGCAACAGAAACTTCGGCGAGTTTTTCCCGTTGATGATAATTTCGCCCTTTTATTGGAAGAGATGTTTAATAGGAAAACCGATCCCGAAGAAAGTTTGCGTTCATATTTTTACGACAAACTAATGTTATTAAACAGGTGCGGAATAACAGGTAAAAAAGCAGTTGACTGCCTCATTCATGGTATTACGAACACTTCCCTGAGGAACAGCGCCCAAGCCTTGAAGTGTGAAGAGCCGGAAGATCTTTTACAGTATTTCGTATTGCAGCAACCTCAAGGGGTCTCCATATCACTAACCCAAAAGAAACGGGGCTATACTAATAGATTTGACAAGCTTATTTCTCAGAAAAGAGTCGTTAAATGCTTCCATTGTGGTATGGAAAGTCACACAACGAATAGATGTTTCAAGCGCGATATTAAGCCCGTGTTAGATTATAAAAATAAGACTTGTTTCAATTGTGGCGAAGAGGGACATCTAATTGCGTACTGTTCAAAGCCTATAAAAAAATGCAATGTTTGTTTCAAAGTAGGACACACGGGTGACAGTTGTTATAGAAATCACTCTTCGCTTGACAATCGTAAACCGGAACATGTAATGAATGTCTCGAGTAGTAATACAAATAACGATAAATTTGTAAAAAAATGTGAAATTGATAATAAATCATATAAATCATACATTGACTTTGGTAGTGATTGTTCCTTAATACAGTGTAAATTAGCTGAAACATTACAACTGACAAAAACCTTTGTTGATTTGCCTGTTATAAAGGGTTTTGGAAATAGTCGAGTTAAACCACTGTATAAGTCGGAAGTAAACATTTGCATTGACGAGGTTGAAGCACTCATTTCAGTTTTTGCTGTAGACAACGATTATTTGCAATACCCTTTACTTATTGGTCAGAACTGTACAGAACTTCCTAATGTTTCGGTATTGAAGGACAGTAGCAAACTGATGTTTTATAAAAAGTCAGTACCAGATTTCAATGAATTACGACTTAAACTGGTTCTCTCGGAGGATGTTGTGTTGATGGGATCTCACTTGGTACCGATCATTAGCAATCAGCAATACACAGGTGACATATATGTTGAGGGACAGAGTAGAAACGAACCAGGAAAAGAATATTATGTGCATCAAGGTGCTTTTAGCCTCATTAATGGTAAGGGTAGTATCTTGGTATCAAATAACTCAAAAGAACATTTCATTCTCAAACAGAATACTTTGTTATCACGAGCTGTCATCTTCACTGAGGCTAATGAAATTAATGTGAGACGCATAAACGTTAACACATCCACGCAACCGATTAAAATCGAAGACGTCAAAGTAGGTCCTAACTTAAGTTCAAATGACTTAGAGAAATTGCACAATCTACTCCAAGATTATCGTGATTGTTTTGCGATGTCTCTAGATGAAATAGGATGTGTTGCACAAGACTTTGAAATGAAAATTAAGTTAACTGACGATAAACCAGTAGTTTATAGGCCATATCGTTTATCACATTCAGAGAGAGCAAAAGTCCGAGACATTGTTGCGGAATTAAAAGATAATAACATTATTCGCGATTCTAATTCAGACTATGCGAGTCCTATTCTAATGGTCAAGAAGAAAACCGGTGAACAAAGATTATGTGTCGATTATCGGGCTCTAAACACTAAAACTGTTAAAGATAGATATCCTCTCCCATTAATAGAGGATCAAATAACTAACCTGAGTGGTAATCAATATTTTACAACCCTCGACATGGCTTCAGGATACTACCAAATTCCTCTATTAGAGGAAACTAAATCTTTGACAGCATTTGTCACCCCAGACGGCCACTACAAGTTTAATAGAATGCCGTTTGGGCTGGCAAATGCACCTGCTGTTTTTCAAAGAGTTATTAATAAAATTTTAGGCCAGAAGAGGTTTGATTCGATTATGGCATACATGGATGACTTACTTATTCCATCTAAATCACTAGAAGAAGGTTTTGCAAAGCTAGAAGAACTGCTTAAATTAATTCGAGAACATGGTCTAACATTAAAACTATCCAAGTGTTGCTTTTTTGCAACTTCTATAGATTATTTAGGATATGAAGTCTCTGCACAGGGTATACAACCCAGTGAAAGAAAAATAATCGCTATTAAAGACTTCCCCGCACCCAAAACTGTTCATGAGGTTAGACAGTTTTTAGGGTTAGCAAGTTACTTCAGAAAGTTCGTGAAAGGTTTTGGCGAAATAGCTCGACCTTTAACGAATTTGCTTAAGAAAATGGGTAAATGGCAATGGACTGAAATTGAGGAAAAAGCATTTCATAGTTTGAAACAAACTCTCTGTACAAGACCTGTCTTAGCATTATATGATCCAGATTTAGAGACGGAATTACACACTGATGCAAGCTCATTAGGCATCGGTGGTATACTAATGCAATGGCAAAAAAATCCCAGAGTACTTAAACCGGTGGCTTACTTCAGCAGACAAACATCAAGGGATGAAAGATATTATCATTCTTATGAACTAGAAACTCTAGCAGTTGTGGGTTCTCTGAATAAATTCAGACCATATTTATTGGGAACCAACTTCAAAATTTTTACGGATTGCAAAGCCCTGCGCCTTACTTTCGAAAAGAAAGATTTATTGCCGAGAATTGCCCGATGGGTACTACAAATAGGAGAATACACCGAATGTGATATTGAGTATCGACCTGGACACCAAATGGCCCATGTCGATGCTCTTAGCCGTAATCCGGTTGAAGAATGTAATGACGATTGTGCAATTGAAAACGTTGTATTGGTACTTCATATCGAACAGAATGACTGGCTCTTAACTCTTCAACTGGGAGACCCTGAAATAAATAGAATATCAAAACTTTTGAAACCAGACATTGACGATGACTTTTCCGAAATTAAGAAACACTATGTATTTAAAAATAATAGGCTATATCGCAAAGTCAATGACAATGAATTACGTTTAGTCATACCAAAAGGTGCAAGATGGCATATTTGCCGATTAATCATGATGAAATAGGACATTTTGGTATCAATAAAACAATAGAACGCATTCAAAGTCAGTATTGGTTTCCGAAGATGACCAAGTTTATAAAAAAATATGTTACCTCTTGTGTGCAGTGCGCATTCAACAAAGATAACATTCCGACTAAACAGGGACACATTTATCCAATCGAAAAAACTAGTCAACCTTTTGAAACCATACATATTGATCACTTGGGACCATTTGTGAAAAGCAAACGAGGAAATGCCTACATCTTGACAATAGTCGATGGCTTTTCTAAGTATGTATTTATTAAACCTGTTAAGGATACAAAAAGTGCTTCTGTTGTTAAAGTACTCCAAAATATATTTCAAGACTTTGCAACACCACCGCGCATCATATCCGACAGGGGTACCGCTTTCACATCTAAAACCTTTGAGAAATTCTGTACTGAATTGAAAATTAAACACATCCTAAATTCAGTAGCATGCCCGCGAGCCAACGGACAAGTAGAGCGTTTTAATCAGACTGTGCTCAGAGCCTTAGCTACACAAAGCTCAAATAATGATGAAAAAAATTGGGATGCATGTATTCCAAAAATTCAGTTTGGAATTAACACAACAGTCAATACCTCGACAGGAAAAACTCCTTCACAAGTTGTTTTTGGCATTCGATTAAGGGGCGAATCGGATGTAGCTCTAAAAGAAGCATTGAGGGAAACAATTAATGATACCCAAACAGTTGATGATATTAGAACTCAAGCTCTGGACAACATAAAAGCAAGTCAAACAAAAATAAAAGATAGGCATAATTCAAGGGTAAAACCGGCTAGGCTTTACAATGTAAATGACCTAGTCAAAATTACTAAAGTCTCGTTTAACGAAAATTTAGGAAAAAGCAAGAAGTTGCTCCCTAAATTCATAGGGCCTTATAAGGTAACGAAAGTAATGGGAAATGACAGATATGAAATAGCCAACATTCCCGGGTTTATCAAAACAAAAAAATATCGCACAGTGGTAGCTGCCGATAGAATGAGACCGTGGATACATATTAAAGCGATGAACATCGCCAGCGATGATAGCGCTAGTACCGATACTGAGTCAGACACATCCACATAAACATAACCCGCCGAATGTCATGATTGATTTTGTTAGTATAGAATTTAATAATTAATATCTATTAATTATATTTTATAAGCAATTCATGTATAATAATTATATAAAAATTGTATATAATTATAATGATGTTCATACAATAAATCAATTGTATGCCCATGTCATTGTTTATTGGCTTTCACCTTATTCGAGTAGTACTTCATTTTATTTAGTGCGCGCGCCGGGTGACTGCGCGCAGGCGGATGGCCGAATATCATGATTTTATTATTATGATTTAGGAAAATTAGCTTTTACATGGCAAACAGTGGTCAAAAGTGGGGTAAATGTATATATGTGGCAACATTATCATTAAACCGGTAGTACGTGGAAGGGGTATACGGATTATGGAGGGAAGAAATCCCGACCAGCTCACTGTTACGAGACGAGCTACTGAATGGACCAGTCATACCGCTGAGGTTCCACCCAAGAAGAAACCACAATACTTGTTCAAAACAAAAATTGTTGAAAGTATTTATTAAAGCACACCACCTCAATTTTTTTCAGAATTTTAAACTTCATGAAATTAGAGGAGGGGACATACTTTTTATGACTTTGACAGTTAATGTCACACCAAAGGTTGATATAAATGGATAAGTTTTAAAGCAACCTCGATATCATTTCTAAAGGCCTATCTGTAGCGTATGCTACTTTGTACTTAAACAATAGGTTTCTATGATCAATATTAATAGAAGCACATTATTCTGATTTCCGCATCAGTCACGCTCGCGCCATCAGCGATAATGTCATCCAGACAGAACCCAGTGTTACCAGCGTCACCTAGCGCATTTATTAATACGCTACAACCTCTTCCTTTTTAACAAATTAAAGATTTAAACAGTAACAAATTAGACATGTGAAAGAAACAAACATAAAACGGAATAAGTAACTGCTTATGATAATTTACATAGGTAATAGTCTCTCTACTACATCACAAAACACAATCAACATTATCAATTCATGTACAACTATAGTAATTACAATTGAGAAACTATGGTATTTACATCCGAAACTGAACATTACGTGCACTTTCTTACTATTTTATCAATAGCCATATAGCACTGCATTAGTAATTAGTGCAGTCATACAAACCCGAATTAATTAGAGCATCAAACAACATATCAATAGACTTAACAGAGCCCGTAATACAGTAATGACAAATTTTCACCTATACTGATTTGTTACAAGTTATCTACTTATACCCCGAACAGGGATGTTTCCTGAACAATTAGAAATACAGACAGAACGTTGACCTGTGTAGGTATTGTGATGTATCTCCAATGGACCACCTTATCTGAATGTTATTTCTTTCTCTAACAGATGGTCGAGGGAGGCGATGGCTGAGATACGCGTCATACTCGTGATCGAGTGTTGTTTGTGGAGTCCGGTCTGTTCATGCTTGCTAGGACATAGTGACTACGTTAATACTAGTGTCTTTTTATAGGGGATTGACGAGAGACATCATCCTGTTGTGGATTCGTTTTTATTATCAGTGACTTAGAGACCATATACATCTCTAACAATATTAAATTAATTTTAATTTTGACGCTCAGAGACCATGTACATCTTTGGGATATTACATTAATTTCATTATACTCCTTGTTTAATCTTGAGACCTTATACATCTCTAACTTTACTGATGTTGTAATATTTGTAATAGATAACATTGCAAGGTTATCTTCACTGTATGACATTAATTTTGTTATAATTGTAAACTCGAAATTATTATTCCTTCTTGAACTGTAAATTAATATTTTGACATGAAAAATGTATTACTTATTATAGTCACTTTCTTAAATTGTAAATTAATATTTTGACATGTAAAAGTTCCCTTGTGGCCTATTTGCAGAATAAATGTTTGATTTTGATTTAGCTATTGTCCCCTTTTATTTTATTTTGTGTGTTATGGACTGGTTCTTACTGTGAGATCATTTCATACCTATGTAGGTACATACATTACCTATAGATACCTGCGTTGACCTCCAGCCATACACATTACATTATCCATACAAAATAATTTGTTATTAGGTACATAGGTTCTAAAATTTTTGAAAAAGTCCTTATACTCATAATTAACCAGACAGTGACAATTTGCATACTCTTATTCATTTGTTTGCACTAAATCATACTCATTACACGTCAAAAATAATGATAACATGTCAAAAGGTTTAAATATGATGTCAGTTTACAGTAAAATTACATAAGAAGTTAAACTTTCCAGTAATTAGATTGAATTTAATTAGATTACAATTGTAGGTAGTTTTCAATCTGTTAATTCCTTAATATTAATTTATTCTTTTATGTCACTTATTTATTATTAAATAAAGCTCATTTTCAGTAATTACAACGCATGAAAATATTGAGATGCTTAGTATATATAACTAAATATTTAAATTTCACAGTTCTGAAATATTCTAGGCGTTTTCACGACCCGTGATTTCATCTTGTTATAAAAGAGTGTCCGTTCAGCTATTTGGAATAGCGTTGTAAAGATATCAGAGCTAGCTATAAATGATGTAAGTACCCAGTGAAGTTTTTAAATACCAGCCATGTGAAGTTATGTTGATGACAGAGGCTAAATTAGTAACAATTATTATCAATCTGTACTATAATACGGAATTTGACAATTATACATTAATTATATTTAGATTAGGTAAGTACACAGCCAAAACTTATGAATATATTCATTAGGCACATCACACTCTTACTTACTTATTTGGATTGCAATACATGTTTGACTCGAAAAATGTAACGTCCTCACCGTTAGTCAATACCTACAGGGACCGTTACGCACCTTACAAGTTCTCAACCTACAGACACAGCTATAGGTAACTAGTAGAAATGAGATTCCACAATCATTCAATCAATTTGATTCCAACTGTCACTCAAGAGGTTCTAGATTAATAGGCCTAAGATTCACTACTCATTTTACGTCTGGTGCCATTCAGTAGGTGCCTTAAAGAAAATCAAATTTTCGTATAGATCAACTACAACTAGAGTAGAATCTGCAAAACAAAACGAACAATGCATAAACAGCATATTTTTTAGGCCATGCTGATCGACACTACCATGTGTATTCACACGGCAGTGTACAAACTAAATTTTGTACGAAAAAGAGGTAACTTGTAATTTTGGTTATTGGTAGAACGCAATTGATATGCAAATTTAGGATTATTGAGATATACCTACACATTTAGTCTTAGAAGTCTTAGGTATAACTCGAAGACTACAACAATATGTTTATCTGTTTATTGTGATAACTTTATGGTTTGATAACCATAGTGATTATGGTGAAAACCATGTAATTTGACAATATTGTAATAAATGGAATTGGTACCTAAATTGTTGAAATGTAGTATGGATGTTGCATATGAACAGCTACTCCAATTTGATTTCAACATTCATAATGATAAATCAATAGGTCTGTAGATCACTTGACACTGCATCAGAATTTGAAATCATGAAAATCAGACTGATAAGATCTCCCTGTAATTATAATAGCAAAGTACGTAAATTTTAAATATATTGTCCGAAAGTGGAATGTAATATCAAAATTTCAGTGCAATTATGACTGTTTATTTGAGTTATTAGGCTTGAAATTTGATTCATATCACTCAATTTGGTACTTAATTTTAATAAAACAATACATACTTGCTAAGACTACAGAAGTCTACATACTCGCTACAGGAATTTATGAACCATTATAATATAATAAGTAAAGCAATTTGTGTAGATTACCTATATAATATTATGTTGATTTTACGAATAGTTGGGTGACGTTATAATTTGTATAACTGAGTGTTGACTTAGTTTAAGTACTTACATAAAAATATGTAGCTACACCCTAGTAGGGTGCATGTCTGTACTGGTCAGCTTACAAGACAGTTAACCAAACACACATTAACCAAAAATAATTATGAATAGTGATCATTATGACATAAAATTGTATAAGATACATTTTCGGATGTACAATAGTCGGAATTGCAATTTTATATGAACTTTGGCGCACCCCTGTAAATACCATGTTTGCACAAATAAATTAATATTAAATGAATGATTCATTCATCATCTGGTACAGCAGCAAATTTTGGTTCTCAATTTCTCATTCGCTTTCCCTTTGCTGATTGTTACCACAAGTAGGAAATTGTGTTATAAATGCATCAATCTATTGAGTGTATTCTAGTACTAATTAGTAATTGCACTTTTATGTCCAATATATGACATGATCACATGATACACTCACTCAAAACCACATAAATTGCTGTATAACAGAAATAGATACTTTGTGAATAAATCACATGTGGTAAGGATTGATATATTACCTTCACTGAGAGGTAGGTCACTTCTTCGGACTACCATTAGTTAAATTTAGTCCTGGTGACAGGTTAAAGTTAAGATTGCTTAATCAGTTTATAAAAACGTTTGGTTTATCATAAGAAACCAAATTGGTCGTGCTACTAAATAAAATATTAACATTATTTAATTAATTGGAATAATATGTCAACCCATTTTATAAATATTTGCATGTCAGCAACTGCAAAACGTGTGAGACTACATTGCTATTTACTAAGTTATGCCATATTTGTAACCACCATGTTTTATGCAAATAAATGATTTATGATTTTATCAGTTACTAAGCACATACATTTAGTCACCACAATTTACTGAAAAAATTCAATCTGTAATTTTTTGATACACCTCAAAATCGATTTGTGATCTTGACAATATGACTTTATATCCTTTGTTATTTTTATGTTCTTTGTTGGGCATGTATTTTATTTTATGCCTAGGTGAACCCTAATAGTAAATTCCAATTAATGGTGTCTGTTTCAATTTATCTCTTGTATTTATGAAAGGTGTGCATTATGTATGAAAAGAAAACTATTAGATAAATTTAATTACATGAAATTCCCATTACAGACCTTGAATATACTGAGGACTGAGGGATATAAGACTGAAAATAATTACTATATGCCTTTGTGGGTCATTATCTACCTTGTGAAGGTTTTAGCCTGTAATGTAACCAAGTTAAATGAAACCCATTTAGACAATGCAACACTGGCTCCATGTCTAGAAAAGAATATAGGTATGACACTTCCGTGAACACTGCAACTTCCTATATATTCACTGAATTTGTGTTGCAATGATTCTTTGATGTATTTCTGACACTGGTCTCTGGAATGCTACACTTCAGAGATGTTTCTGCACTATTATTTCGGGCCATGCTTTTATTACCAATGACAGTATCTCCCACATCAATATGCTTATCCGGACCTTAGTAAATCAGAGCTTTCCAGTGATTGTCACCTGAAAATAGCCACTTGGAACATTGATTTATATATAAATACCTTACTTCCATATTAATCTCTCAGAACAACCATACTTTTTTTTGCCCTATTAAACATTTCCTGAAACATAAACATTGTGGATTTGTTTGAATTTGGAAATATTTGCTTTGTTTATTCTTAGATGTCAAAATCAGAAACATTAAAATCAGTACCCCTTCTTGGCACTTTGTTTTGTTTACATCCCATGAATGTCATTTAATGCTGTTATGATATTTCACATAAATACATATTGGTCATAATGTGGTTTTTTACTGTGATTACTTAGAAATTCAAACAAAAAAATTTAGATAGTAAACATTCGTGATTAGTTGGTTGATATCAATGGGTATTTGTTAGGTTACAATACCTTAAACTTTACATAACTGATACCAAATAGGTCATCATCATCTCTGTTGAACATAGGTCTCCCCCACGAGTACCACAATGACTAGCCCCGCATCCAGCGGCTCCTATGATTTTACTAGTCAAGCCCACCTTCTCTACCTGTGCTGCACCTTTAGTATGCGGTAGCTGTGGTAGCCACTCAAGAACCTTCCGTCCATTATATTATTATCATATTTTTGGTCAATTAAACCGTGATATACGGCTCTTAGTAATACATATGAAAACATGTGTATGGTACATGCATGTCCACAATTTTGTGACAAAATATAACTATGATTATATATGGACGTTTACTTGTACACATGAAAACGTATGTATGGTAGCGCGTATTCACTATGCTTTTGGTCATTTAGACCGCGATATATGCGCACTTAGTTGTACACAAGTTTTTGTTTAGGGAAATGCATAACCGCTTTTGTACACCTTTGTGTATCTATCGCCCTTGGTCAGTTTTAACCATCCGCGATATATGTCACTTAGTTGTACACAAGTTTTTGTGCATGGAAATGCATAACCACTTTTGTACATCTTTGTGTACCTATCTATCGCCCTTGGTCAGTTTTAACCATCCGCGATATATATCACTTGTTTATCACAATATCTTAGGTAACTTTTACCTGTTCACTGATATTACTGTACATGTTTGTGTATGGAACTATGGAATTTTATCCACTTATTTATCACATATTAGGTAAGTAACTTTACCTGATATGTGATATCATTTAGTATTTCCTTCTTTTGTTTTAAAATGGCTGCCTGCCCGTATTTGCACTTGCTGATATCTGGCGAAAGTCTTCGCGCTGGCCATCATATCAAGGTTATCCTCGTCGCCAAATGTAGCTTATGCTACTTTGTACTTAAACAATAGGTTTCTATGATCAATATTAATAGAAACACATTATTCTGATTTCCGCATCAGTCACGCTCGCGCCATCAGCGATAATGTCATCCAGACAGAACCCAGTGTTACCAGCGTCACCTAGCGCATTTATTAATACGCTACACTATCCATCAATACCGCATGTCGCCGTCTCTCTCTATCTTTCTCTCTCTCACACACAGTAACAACATTAGAGAGGACGGCGACAATATAAAATGGGGTGTACTCTGGGTGTATTTAATGTGAATGCATAGCATACTTTTTCATATCCGGGAAGGCGTGTCCTGCACGCTAGTAGGGGGCTCACCCGCAGTCTTTGGGTCTCATCTGGTCTGCTTCGCTGACTTTCCTCATAATGCTGAGTCACTCCTTAGTCTGTGGAGAGTAGCTCTTTCAACATGGTATTCTCACAACAATCAACCCTCACCTTCTCTACAGAAGTGTATACTATAAATTGAGAATCATCTTACCCGGCCAGAGGAAGGCCGGCCACGACCCAATAATAGCAAGCACCTCAAAAAAAGATGACGAGATCCCGATGGCCGAACCACCGTACCTCGCCATCCTACGAAGGCCTGGTTGTCCACACGCGTCTCAACCTCAGCACAACCAAGCCCTCAAACACTGGGCTCAGTCTAAACAAGACAATGACGGGATCCCAATGGCAGAACCATTACACCCCGGCATCCCAGCTAGAAGCGAACATGGGAGCCCCGACAGCCGAACCGTCGCCTCCCACGAACATAGGGGTGGAGGCCGCAGCCAAGCACCCCCAGAGGCGGACGACACCTTACCAAGAAAATGTCGAGATCCCGACAGCCGAAGCCATCGTACCTCGACACCTGACGAAGGCCCGGTCGCGCGGCGCACTCGGCGTAACGCTACCAGACCCTCTGGCGCAGGGGAAAGTCTAGACAAGACTATAGACGGGGTCCCAATGGCGAGGCCATTACACCCCGGCCATCCCGACGCCGGAAAAGGTCCGTACAATGCGATGACGGAGTCCCAATGGCAGAACCACTGTACCCCGGCATCTCTGAAGAGGCGCCTACTCTGCCTTACCTAAGATGAGCTCAGAAACCGCGAGTACGACGGTAGTCGCTTACAAGGAAAATTACATAGGCGTTAATTGGATAGAGAAACCACAAAAACCACTGTGAGCTAGACTAAGATATATAAGTATACTTAGCTTTCAATGCGTTTGGAAGTTCGCAGACTCTCTCTCGACACGTCCACTCTTCTTCAGTGATACTGGTACATTCATGGTTCGCGCCATCTTAGAACTGACTGGCTAACCGCCATGAGTTTAAGTTACTTACAGCTGCGTTCGCCCAGATGGCGCTGTTCGGTGTGGCCACAGAGAAAAAGGCGAGCTATCCGCCAGATTTCGCGTCAGTCGCGACACTCCCCACAAAAATGCCGAAGTACCGCTACCAGGTTGCTCGTCCATTCGCGAATCTTCTCGCGCGCTCTGAGGGCAGCAGCTCTCTTCGGTTGTGACTCAGTCGGTGTTTCTTGGAATTCGACCTCTACGGGGTCACTTACGTTAGGCTCAGTACAATCAAGTGGCTCAGTTTCGTTGACAGTTATATCCGGTTCAGTTTCCGGTGTGGACTTAGGCATATGGTTTGTTTCTGAAATAAGGGGCAATTCTTCTGGGTTGGATTCTTCAACATCCATTACTTGTACGGCTAGGATTTCGTCAAGAGAACGAGCGATGTCCCCAACTTGCGCATCCACCTTCGCCTCATCCCTACTGGACGGTGGTGGAAGCCCAGGCGGCGGCATAGGTTCTTCTATCGGACTTTCAGTATCATAAGTTTGATTACATCTTTCCTCTCCATCCTCAATCTCTAATGGATAGAGATGTGCGATGGACCTTGTCAGCTCTGTATCTCCTATCTTAACCTTAGCTACCCTATATTGGCCATCTATGCTCTTGATCAGAGAGACAATTTTTCCAACCTTCCAGTTTAGTTTTTGAGTCTCCCTTGATTTGCACGATTTGACCAATCGCCGGTGCTAAT
This sequence comes from Epiblema foenella, assembly GCA_963556455.1. NCBI lineage: Eukaryota > Metazoa > Arthropoda > Insecta > Lepidoptera > Tortricidae > Epiblema > Epiblema foenella. Next base: position 9,795,995 of record OY747097.1, on the reverse strand, counting down.
TTTGACGTCACCCTTGGCTCCTTAGGGCCGTGGGAGTATCTTTCTCTCAAGCTAAGGAGATACCTGTTCTCAAACATGACCTTGAACTCCTTCAAGATGACGCATGCTCTCTTCCATCCTTTAATCAAAGTTTCTTTAGTCACGGTCCCTTTCGAAGTTGTAGGATCCTTATTTGAATCTTCCATGATTATGCATTTTCCCATAATAAGAAAATCCGACGGTTTAAGTACGTGGTCTGGCTCGGAATCCACGCGTGTTAAGGGTCTGGTGTTAAGAACTGCTTCAATTTCCTTTACAACAGTTATCAGTTGGGTATCTTTCAACAGGTGTTTCTGTAACGTTTTCTTCAAGCTATTCTTAACAAGTCCGACCAGTCTCTCGTAGAAACCACCGTGCCATGGCGCTAATTGTGGTATGAATTTCCATCTTATTTCTTTCTCCACACAGTATGGATCTTGAAGAATCTCTGAAAGCAATTTGAAGTGCGTCGCATTGTCCGACGTGATCAAGTCAGGTACTCCCCTCGCGGACACCATTCTCCTTAGGGCGAGTAAGCCTTCTTCAGCTGTAAGGTCATTTACCACCTCCAGATGTATAGCTCTTACCGCTAGACATGTGTATAGGCATATCCATCTCTTACAGTTGCCGCTTCCGTTGTTAATTAATAGGGGGCCCATGTAGTCCACGTCTACGTACGTGAACGGAGAACTGTAGTTAACCCTTTCCTTTGGTAACGCTGGTGCCGCCGGTAATTTGTATGGACCTCCTTGATTTTTGATGCACTCCGGACATTTCATAAGAATACGTTGAACTTTGCTTCTACCTTGAGAAATCCAGTAGGTTTGTCGTATTCTGTCTAAGGTGTGGCTAGCGCCTACATGTTTAATTTCTTGATGAGTCTTTATTATGACTTTATTCGTAAATTCTGAATTCTTTGGAATAAGAATGGGATATCGTTTGTCAAACGACCAATCTGCATTCTTCATGCGACCTTTACACCTAAGTAGGTTATCTATATCTTTGAATATTCCTAAATTCCGGCTTAAACTCGTTACTTTCCCTTCTACTTCTAGAGGGAAGTATTCCGCTTGGATTTTCTTCAGCTTCTGAATTTTATCTTCTGGTGTACGATTAATTGTTGGAATTTCTTCCTCTTTGTCTCGTGTGTCTTCTTTCGTTTCCATTGGATCGACTTCTTGTACCTCTTGGGTATCGACCTCCATTTGTTCTTCGCTTTCTTGCTGTGCAAGACCCTCCCCAACCGAGAAAGAACCGGTCTGTCCACTGCCAGATGTTTTTGACCATGTAGAAGGCGACTCTGATATAAATTGTGAACCTTTCAGCCATCTCTCCTTGTCCTCTCTTGGGCAGGTGGGTCTCGTCCCCACGTCGGCTGGATTGAGCTCTGATGGAACGTGTTGAATTTTCAGGTCTTGGTTACTTTTGATCTCTTCAACCCGTCTGGCTACGAAAGGAGGCAGCAGTTTGCTGGATTTACACCATTCTATGACAATCTGACTGTCCGTCCATAGGAATTGTTTTTCTATTTTGTGTTGAAGAAACCTACTAACGAATTTCATCAGTCTACTTCCGATTAGGACTCCTAGAAGTTCAAGACGTGGTATCTTAAGGTTTTCTTGATCCTTGGTCGGTACAAGGCGAGACTTGGCGATGACAAAGCTTCTCTCCGAACCGCATACTAAATATACCGATGCCGCGTATGCCTGCAGAGAAGAGTCGGTGAAACAGTGTAAATGGTACCTTTTCTCCCCTGGTTTCGTCGTGTAACGTCTGTCCAACGACACCTCTCCGATGGCACACAGGTTCCTACGGATGTTCTCCCACTGTTCTGCGGGCTCGCCCGGCAACGGTGAGTCCCAATCCAGTTTTTCCTTCCAAAGCTGTTGTAAAAACAGTTTATACGGTGCTGCGTATCCGCACGGATCGTAGATTGATGCAATGGTCTTTAACACACCTCTCTTTTATAGTCCCTATTCGTCCCGGTACCGCCGCACACCGGGTAGAGTCAGTCCGACCCAGGTCGGGCCTAGCTGAGTTTCTTGCTGGACTCTTCTCAGCTAGGCTAGGTTTAGTGAACCAGCGACAAAACTCCCAGTAGCTCGATTCCACTCACACCTCAGATTCGGTTGAAACCTCTCAACCAATCTCACTGGAGTGCAAACTCTTAGAGTATTCCAGTGTTCCAAACCACACGCGTGGTCGTGCCGGAGGTTTTCCCCTGGATTTTCCCCAGGCTACTCTCCAACCGCGCACTCCTATCGCTTTATTGGGCCCGGCCTATAAAGCCATTCAATTCTTTGGAGTTTGAGCTCCAATCTCGGAGTGACATAGATATATCTTGAAAAGTCCCTTTAAGATTTCTGTAGAGTTCCATTGCTTCTCCTGTCGACTCGGCGCCCGAGATAAAGTTATCTACGTAGATGTCATTTGCTTTCTGCCTGACGTGTTGATCGTCTGCATTTGACAGGTGTTGTTTAATGGTGGCATTAAGCAAGAACGGCAAGGATATGACGCCAAATGGGACCCTACAGAATCTTAGGTGAAGTAAGTTGTCCCTGTAAACAGGTTTTGACGTATCTTTCACCCAGAGGAACCTGGTTACGTCACGATCCTTTTCATGCAACGCCATCTGCAAGAAAGCCTTCTCTATGTCGGAAGATAGACCTATCCGGTGAGTCCTACATTTTATAAGTAAGCCTGCTAGATCTTCGAGCATAAGAGGTCCTCGATACAAGCATTCGTTTAAGCTCTTGCTGTTCTTGCTAGGTTTCGAGCTGGCATCATAGACGATACGCGTAGGTTTTCCCGCATGGCGTACTCCATGAAATGGTAGGTAATGGACGATCTTTCCTGTATGTGAAGTCTCTGACTCAGGGACAATCTCAATTATACCCTTTTTCAATTGATCCTTGAAGGTGTCTTCATAAGTTTTCAACGTGTCTTGATCCATACGTTTTAACAAGCTTGTCAAACGACTATTATGTATTAATCTTCTGCGTTGTAGTATTGAAGTATTTGACGGCTTCTTCGTCTCTGTTCGCTTTAGGCGAATCATTAATGCTAATGCATTCTAGTTCCCACAGACCTTTTATGTCCTCATTGCATAGAGGTGGGTCAGGGTGGTTAAGTCTCATCTCCGTACTTGTTTGAGCGTACGTTACGACGTACGATTCGCTGAACGTTTTGGGTTCAACCCGACCGCTAATTATCCATCGAAATGTAGAATTGACCAGGAACAAATTCTTCTCCAATTGCATCCTTTCATCTTTAACTATGTTGAAGTAGTAGTCATTCTCGATCAGCAGGTTGACTTGTTCGTTTAGTGGTCCATCATCTGCAAGTAAGTATTTTTCTGGTATGTTTTCTAAATTAACACGAGGTATGCATCCTCTTGAAATATATTCTACGCAATTGGCGCGTATAATAATTTCTTCACCTGTTCGAGACAATATTTTTACAGAGACTATAGGACTGTGAATTTGTTGAGGATGTTCCGCTCCAAAGGTAAATATTGTAAGATGACTATCCTCTTCTATGGGAAGATTCAACTCCTTAGCAACCTGAAATGTGATGTATGAACGTTGAGATCCGGAATCCAAGAGACAGCGACATTCCTTACGTTTCTCTTTATCCTCCATGACCTAACTGTAACCTTGGCTGTCTGTAGGATTGTGAGCGTCCTTTCTTGAGCAGTCATGACTGTTTCTGATTCGACGGCTCCGAGGGAAAATTTCTAGGGCAAAGCGCTCTGTGGTGCATTTCCGTCGGCGGACAACGTGGACACCTCTTATCAGCCTTACAATCTCTTTTATGATGATCAAATTGGAAACAGATGTGGCATCGCTTCCCTAGATGGATGAACCTTCCTTTCAGGGTTGGAAATACTTCACATTTATCACTATAATGGCTGCCCTTGCAAAATGCGCATGCCAACTTAAAACTATTTCCTTGGGTCCGGGTTTCATTCTTGTTGGTTGCTTGATGAGGTTTGTTGAAAGCTCGCTGCCTTGGTCTATTATTTCCTCGTCGCTTATTGTTCCCGTTACAAGTCCTTTCTTCGCGAAAGTTTTTCTTGAATCCAGCATTATTGTTGGTTAGTCCCTTAGCGTTTCGGTCCTGGAAATGAGGTTGGTTCGCGTATCTTGCGCGTTTGGTCTGCACATGCAGCGTTTCCACTGTGCTACTTCCTGCTTCATGTGAGCGCTTCTTTCTTGTTATTCTTGCAGCATCTTCTTTAGCCGTTATAATTCTTTCCAGTTGTTTCCTAAGTTCTTGTATGGTGTCATCGACCACCTTCAGCCGTATTTCATAAACTAAGTCGATTGGGAATTTTTCCGTCAGCATGAAGCGTAGATGGTTGTGGTTAATGTTCTCTCCCAGAAATTCCAAAATCTTGAGATTCCTTTCGATCTCGTTCAGCGTCTTCCTGCAGTCTTCCCCTGCACTGGTTGCCGGTTTAATCTTGTAAAGCTGAGCGTAGTGTGCGTCTATAAGGTGAGAAGTCTTCCCGAACCTTTCCTTAAGTGTTGATACTGCTATGTCATAGTTCTTGTTCGTTGTGGATAAGCCATCAATAGCCTTCTTGGCTTCGCCGGACAGTGAGGCTTTCAGATACGCTAGCTTATCCACGTCCGACAAGTTTCTAGACCCCACGTTGCTCTGGAAAGAATCCCAAAATTCGCACCAGGTCAGCATATCCCCGTTGTACACCGGTAGGTTGAGCTTCGGAAGCCGACAGGAAGAATTAACTTCATAAGATTTTTCCTTGGTTGGGTTCTTGGACAGGATCCCATTGATTTTGAACTGTAACTCCGTTAAAACGTCTTCCGCCTCCAACTGCAGTCCGCTCATTAGACAGATCTCGTCCGAGGCAGGAGTCGCCTCCATCCTGAAGTACTCCATAAGGTCGGAGTTGAAACGTTTTACTGTTGACTCTAGTTTACCGTAAACCAGTTGCCCTTCCCTAACTGTTTCTTCATCTATGGTAATTGGTATTGTGCCTAAGTCCACTTTAATCTTGTCGTGCATGAGCCTAAGTCTTTTTAGCAGAACATGTTCCATCTTGGTTGTATTTGTCTAGTCCGGGATAATCGTCTATTCTGGGTATTGTGTCTAAGCTGTGGGTGTTGTCTCGTCCGGTATGGTGAAACGGCATTGGGCGGCGCCACTAGAGTGTGCCTAGCTCACTACTAGATGAATAGATTAATAACTGAAATGTAATTAGCTGATTGAAATAAAGGTCTGAGCTATTGGGAAGGGTGTGTAAAGTAAACAAATAGTTAGTCTAAGTCAATGTAAATGTATTAATTGAAATTATTTGGAATTTAATCGAAGCTCTTGATTATTTAACCGAATATGACTAGTGGTAGCCTTATTTGGTGTCTACTTTGCTTGACCTAGGCCAAATTTAGAGGGAAAAGCTAGTAGACACAACGAAAAACCCTCTTGCCTGTATCCTAAATACACAAAATAGTTAACTACATGAGTAAGTGAACAATAAATTACAACCTTAGGCTCACTAACGTAACTATTGGTACACAAAACGTTTGAACTACAAAACACAATATATTTCTGATACACAAAACATAAATACACCCAAGGAAATATATTCATTAGTCTACCTGAATCAATTATACCAAACTGCATAAGGGTTTACAATGCTGAACGGAATCAAACTCACAAGACATTATACGCACTAAAAGGGTAATTAGTGAATAATGCGCACTAAAAGGGAAATTAGTGAATAAAGTATAAGTTTACACACAATAAGACAAGTATGGTATTTACAAGTAGCTTCCTTATAAGTACTTGCACAAATTAATTCCGACCAAGGGTTCGAACCTTGATATAAATTACCAGACCACACAATTTATGGTCTCAACTTCTACTGACACGAGGTTCGAACTCGTCAACCGCTATTGTATACAACCAGCATAACAATATCAATATATTTAGTCAATCAGTCACGAATCAAATATGACACACAATCTGCATCCCATAATATTAAATGAACAATATTTGTATATTTCAAGTTATTGGCACAGTCGACGTTTAGTTAATGGAATCGAATAAAATGAGTCAAGGATGAAGCATCATCGCTAAAACCATGAGATCAGATCCCTTGTTCTGTCTTCAACAAATATTCACTTGGTTATATACTGCGCAATGTGACCACATAGGTAACAGTATGGCTACTTGTTATTTATTAGGTAGCCTACTCATTTTAACTTGTGACGATCTCTTGCCAATAAATTCCACAGAAAACTAAAATGGGATGGAAATTGATTCCATGGTATCTTTATAAAATATGAACAAAAATCCATAATCAAAATTAAAGCAAAGTTGATGACTCCGCTTAATCATTAGGTTCAATATTTGTTTGAAGTTAATGAAATTACCATTTAGCTTCTTCAACCTCTAGGAGGGAAAATAATATCTTAAATTAGAAGAAAGAATACACCTGTTCCGAATGAGAAAGTCTAGGGTCAAAATATAGTAATTACTTAACTTGGTTCAACCGGCAGGCTCCCAACTGCTCCCGGGGCGTACGCAGTGGAATGCCAAGAGCGATCTTGCGACGCCCCAATTTACGGCGGAGCCGGTCTTCGTTGGTGGTTTTAGACGGTAGTCCAAGGCTTCAGCCGCGGTTAGTCCGTCATACCCGTCCTGCCTCCCCGACAGGACGGGATGCGTAAATGCATTTCCCCAACGTTAAAAAAAAAAAAAAAAAAGGCTCCCACCTGCTCTCCTGCGCTGACTTATCTCGTACTACAGAATATGTATCTCTAATAAACTGTACGATATTCCAACCTCCGCGCTCCGTTCCAAACTTCTCACCTCCAAGGTTCAAGATCAAGTCCCTTCCGTCTTTAATTTCTTTATTACCTAAACTTAACTAACATAACAACTTTATTTGTAACATCTCTTATAATTATTTTCGTCTTAATTACAATACAATAAAGACTCCTCGTCGGCAATCATTCCTGGTCTGCCCCTCCATTCGACCAATTTGCGCAAACCCCTCCTTTTTCGGTCCTGCTCCTTAATTGAACGTCAAACGTCAGAGTTGTATCAGCTGTTTTAATTTTAAGAAATTAATATTTATTTCGTTAAAATAGTGAATTCGAATGTGGAAAAATAGTAAATAAGCAACGCCTGTGTCAGTACGGTGTATAACTTATTAGTTCAGTGCCCGGGCACTTGTATACTTAAAGCTGTCAACGGACGTTTGTACGTTGGAACCCGGATTTTAAACTGGGAAGTAGTTTCGTTACATTAATTTAAAATCTGTGTTCGTTTCGCGATCCTATCTGCTTGTTTTATTCACTACCTATTTAATACTCATTGTGTGTTTAACAAAGATCTTTGTGCAAGCGGCAGTGTAGGCATGGTGAAACGTCACTATTTCATGTAAGTACCTTATTTCGCTTGGCTTGAGTGAGCAGTTCCTTGTTTTGTTTTAGTTTATTTAAAAAGAAAATTAAAAATGCTAACTTGCAGAGCAACTGCAGCAGCGGCTCGCCAGCAGCAGAATGATAAACTCCAACTTACTCTGCTTGAACTGAAAACATCCAAGGAATTGTGTGCTCAATTGCTTGGTGAGAGAGAGGACAGTGAGAAGGAACTATTATTAGTACTTGATAGTAGAGACAAGTTAAAAAAGGAACTATGTTCTTTAGAAAGTGCTTATAATGATGTAAATTCCGAGCGGGCCCGGCTACAGGAGACGGTAGACCGGTTTACTGAGTGTGCTGCTGCATATGAGGAGGCCTTGAAGGACATTAACTCATTGGAGAAAGCGTTACATGACGCCCACGAGCAAATTTACAAGCTACAGGAGGCCAAAACTAATGCTGCAGAGGCTCAGTCTCAGAGCTTATTCGAGGAACTGGTTGGGCCCGACCAACAGTTGGTTACCGCTCCAATTGAAAATCCTGTGGTTACTATCGATTTAATCAATGATTACACCACATCAGGGCTAGTAAAGTGCAGCGGTAAAAAACTAAAGAAATATATTAGATTGAACAAATTCATAAAAAGAACACAAAAGTTATCAAATCAGCACAAATTATTTTTCAAGAAACTTAAATTCAGCAAAATCAATGTACATTTAGTGGATAAGTTGGATATGTATTCTACTTTGTTGCAAAATAGTACATCAAAATATGAGACTGACACACAGAAATTGAAATTTAAAATTCAGAGTTTGGAGGACCAACCCAAATCATTAGATAAAATGAATGAGAATTCAAAAAAAGTTATTAATGAATATTCCTTAGCCATGGATGATTTAATTGCACAAATTAATTATAATTCAGAGCGGTTTGAGTCACTGACCAATGGCCAGTCATGTCTATGTGAGCAAGTGAGTGGTCATTTGTCCAATGATGAAATAAACCATAACCTGTGTGCCAGTTTACCACCACAAGAACAAAATAATAATAGCTCCTTCCACACTATAGAAAAGAACACACCAAAACCCAATGTAATTATGTACTGTGATGAGATTGGAAGTAGTATGGGCACATTCCTAAATGATTACTTAACAGGACTAACAGTAATTAGCAACTGTCTGCCTTATAGTGACATTGACAATGTCTCAAAACAAATTTTGAGCGATACAAGTATTACTTCGCAGACAACTCTGCTTATACTTATGGGTAACAGGGGAAGTGTAAACAAAAATAATTTCATTAAATTTATTGAAAAATTGAACACACTTACTGTGAAAGAAATTATTATGTTCACATTTCCCTATTGTCCTCAAATGTCAAAGGCAGAAAATGACACTAGATATAATTTGAATATAGCCCTGTATAATTTTTGTACATATAGTAATAAGTTTAGCATAATTGACACCAACAATTATGTTGGTAAACACTATTTTTTACTAAAGGTAAGTTTTACCTTTCTAATTATTATAAAAAACAAATAGCTTTGTCGCTATCATATTTAATTGACATTTCTGCCAAGAATTTGGGAGCACATAACTCTGCTCCTATTGAACAGTCCGTTGTGGACCTCGAATTGGTTCCAGTTGTAACCAATCATTTAAATTAGATGTTCAGACAAAGGAGTACTCTTACTCTGGCAATTTAGTGTTTAATAAATTAAATGAAAAATGCTTGAAAAATGGAAATTATATGCATGTGGTTCATCAAAACATTCAGTGTATCAGAGGTAAAGACTTACAGATTGAACTCTTTTTGAATACTTATAATATTGATATTCTTTGTGTAACTGAACATTGGTTAAAAAATAATGAAATAATGCCTCAATTTAATAATCACCATGTGGGTAGTTCGTTCACCAGGTTTGGTTCCATACATGGTGGCTCATTAATTGTATTAAATAGTCAATTAAAATTTAAGGAACGTAAGGATGTTGTATCCTTGTCTGTTGAACGGACCATAGAACTAAGTGCAGTAGAATTAGAGCAATTTATTGTTGTTTGTGTGTACAGGCCGCCATTAAGTAATTTTGACCTCTTTGAAAATATAATGGAATCCGTGTTATTTAAAATATCGCTCTCTAGCAAAAAATTACTTATATGCGGAGACTTCAATGTAAATATTTTGGAAAATTCAACAATAAGTACTAGATTGTTGAATCTTTTCAAATCATGTAACCTCAACCACATATTTTCGGAGCCTACTAGAGTAACTGCTACTAGCGCCACCTGTATAGATAACATTTTTACAAATATTATCCCTATTACCCAAAGTGTATTCAGCAAATTAGAGTCAGATCACTTAGGCCAATTAATGACATTTGAGACAAAAAGAAGGAGTACTTTGAGGAAACAAATAACTTTTGTACCAGTAACCACGCACCGTGTCGAACGAATGAAGCAAAGTCTAGTCCAGGCGCTTCCCTTTTTATCTTCCGATATGAGTCCTAACGACATGTACAACTCATTTTTTCACACATTTATGAAACATTATAAAGCAATTTTCACTCCTAAATCGGTCGTGGTTGGTGGTGTATCAGTTTTTAGTGAATGGGCTACTGTGGACTTACATAAACGTAGACAAGCACTGTATGCTTTATATGAGGAACGGCGGTTTAATGCGAGTGATGAATTTAAAGAACATGTTAAACAATATTCGAAAAAATTTAAAATAGATTGTCAAATAGCTAAGCGTACTTATTTAAGCCACAAAATAAAAAATAGCTCCGATATTATCAAAACAACATGGAAAGTCATTAATGTGGAAACTGGCAGATCAAATCACACAATGAATGATCCTAAATTAAAAATAAATGGCAAAATTATAGATTCAAGTTTAGAAATAGCAACAGAATTCGAAAATTTTTTTAGTAAGATACCAGTATCCACAACACAGTATTTAAATTCATCACCTTCGTCTGCCGTTGTGTTATTAAAAGACAACGCCCCAGAATGTAGTAGAGATTTTCATTTTGTACATGTTAGTGCCTCAGACGTAGTAAAGGCATTTAAAACAATTAATGTCAAAAAAACTAGTGACCTCTGGGGAGTCTCTGTCCATTCTGTCAAATTTCTAATAGAAGTCATAGCGCCTGATTTAGTGGTTGTATTTAATAACAGTGTTGATTGTGGTGAGTTTCCTGATCTAATGAAACACAGTAAAATAACTCCTTTATTCAAGTCTGGTAGCACTTTTGACCCCAATAATTTTAGACCAATATCTGTGCTACCTACATTTAGCAAAATTTTTGAAAAACTAGTTTTGTCCCAATTAATAAAACATTTTAATGCTAACAATTTAATGCATCATAAGCAGTTTGGTTTTACACGGGGTCGCTCGACAACCGACGCTGCTGTCGAGCTAACAAAACACATATTCGATGCCTGGGAGGAGTCACACGATGCCTTAGGTATCTTTTGTGATTTGTCCAAGGCCTTCGACTGCGTATGTCATGAAACCTTGATCAGGAAACTACACTACTATGGAGTTCGAGGATCGGCACTGAATTTGCTAAAGTCTTACTTACATGATAGAATACAAAGAGTCGACGTAAATGGACAGCGATCGCCGGGTTCATTGGTCTCTATGGGTGTACCGCAGGGATCAATATTGGGACCTTTCCTATTCCTTATCTACATAAATGACTTGCCATACCTCGTAAAGACCCACCATGATATAGTATTGTTTGCTGACGATACCTCACTCATATTCAAAGTCACACGGCAACAACAAGCTTGTAATTATGTAAACAATGCCATTTCTAAAATAGTTAATTGGTTTAATGTCAATAATTTATTGTTAAATGAGAAAAAGACTAAATGTATTAAGTTCGTCACGAGTAATGTAAATCACAGTCAAACTAGTGTCAATGTGAAAGATGAGGAATTGGAACTAGTTGATAGTGCTGTTTTTCTTGGTTTGACATTAGATTCAAAACTCCAATGGGGTCCCCATATTGCTAATCTCTCGAATAAACTGAGTTCTGCAGCCTTTGCAGTGAGCAAGATCCGTCAATTAACAGACGTAAAGACAGCTCGATTAGTATATTGTAGTTACTTTCATAGTATTATGTCGTATGGTATTTTACTCTGGGGCAGTGCTGCAGAGATAAATACTGTCTTTATTCTGCAGAAGAGGGCTATTCGAGCAATATATAAGATGAAACATAGAGACTCACTTAGAGATAAGTTCAAGGACATTAATATAATGACAATGCATTGTCAATACATCTATGACAATATTGTGTATGTACACAAAAATATTGTAAATTTTAGACAGAACTGTGACATACATAATATAAATACTAGAAACAAATATAAGCTTGCGGTACCCTCCACTCGGCTCCAAAAAATAAGAAAATCATTCATGTGTAATTGTGTAAAGTTTTATAATAAACTACCTACAAACGTGACTAATTTATCTATTAATAAATTTAAGACTTATGTAAAGCGTAAACTCATATCGAAAGCATATTATAGCACAAAAGACTACATGAATGATAAAACACCGTGGGTATAATTGTGGTTGAAATACTAATTATATTTTAATAATTATGACATTACATCTTAATGACTATTTTCATAACTATGACATTAGTTGTTGACGTTAAATTTTCCTCTTGACATTCAGATTTTATTCTAGAAACTGTCTAGATTATACAATTTTTTATGTTTTTATTTTACATATTGACGATCTTTTTGTGAATTTATTATACTCTCTTTTGACATACATTAAAGTAATTCATGTATTTTTTTAAATTTCATATGCATCAATAAATTGCTCTGAATAATTAGATTCAATTTATGTAATATATAACTGACGATTCAAAAGTGCTTGTTGCTAGGCCTATTTGAATAAAGAATATTTTGAGTTTGAGTTTGAGTTTAATGCAGGAAGTACAGCGCCGTCTCGCTCTCTCAGTGTGATAGTGGGAACCTCTCACAATACATCCGCCTGATGACCACATGCTTGCGCAACTCTGGAATTGAAACAAAACTTTGCGTAGCATTTGTATAGTAAAATGTGCCCTATGACAAGTGTGGCAAAAGTCGTGGTTTCTTTGCTTGGTTGTTCAAAATAACAGATTTTTTTGTAGAAGTGTTCTTCGAAATGCGATACTTAAGGTTTACTAAATGGCCAAACCTTTTCTAAGCGCCTTTTGTCTCCACTTCACCATATTGTCTAATCAATAATGGCAATTTAAGTCACAGACATAAGTTGTAGTTGTTTATTTAGGGCCAATTTGCCTTTCCCTTTGCCACTTCTAAGTATTAAAAATAATTCTCAAAGTTTATTACTTCATTGTCAAAGGATTTTAGTTGTAATGACTTTTTCTATTTTAAATGTATAATAATACCTGTGATCACGTACACCTATAGCATGTCTATGTTGCCATCACAATGGTCGGAGGCGAATTCCTGATGGTACCTGTACAAAACGTGTATCTTGCTTCAGGAACTCTTGCTCGTAGGGATGATGGCCTCCGACAAATCTAACAGGGGTTCTCATTCATATGAACCGACCGAATTGGGGTTGCCCTCGTAGTTTTCGATTTTCGCTAGAATAGGTCGAAAAATAAAGGAACGAACAAATACTAACTCCTATTTCCTCGTGTTCTGATACGTCACCCTTCATTCACGTAATCTTCATCATCATCATCATTTCAGCCGAAAGACGTCCACTGCTGAACATAGGCCTCCCCCAAGGCTCGCCATTTAGACCGGTCCTGTGCCGTTCGTTTCCACCGGATTCCCGCGACCTTCACCAGGTCATCACTCCACCTTGTCGGAGGCCTACCGACAGCTCGTCTTCCGGTGCGTGGACGCCACTCAAGCAGTTTCTGGCCCCATCGACCGTCAGTCCTGCGAACAATGTGCCCTGCCCACTGCCACTTAAGTCTCGCAATTTTGAAGGCTATGTCGGTGACCCCAGTTCTACTACGGATAACTTCATTCCTAATTCTATCACGCAGAGAAACCCCGAGCATAGCTCTTTCCATTGCTCTTTGGGTGACCTTGAGCTTTCTTATGAGGCCCATCGTTAGCGTCCATGTCTCGGATCCATATGTCATCACTGGCAACACACACTGGTCGAAGACTTTTGACTTGAGGCACTGCGGTAAACTGGACGAGAATACACTGCGAAGCTTCCCGAACGCTGCCCAGCCGAGTCGGATTCGACGAGTGATCTCTTTCTCGAAGTTGGACCTACCTAACTGGACTGTTTGTCCCAGGTATACGTACTCGTCAACAACTTCGAGCGCCGAGCCGCCGATTATTACGGGAGTTGGTACGACATGGGCATTAGACATGACCTTCGTCTTGTCCATGTTCATTTTCAGACCAACTCGATCGGAAACTCTGCTGAGATCAACGAGCATTGTACTGAGGTCCTCCATGGTCTCAGCCATGACTACAATGTTGTCAGCAAATCGAAGGTGAGTGATGTACTCGCCATTTACGTTGATGCCTCGTCCTTCCCAGTCCAGAAATTTGAAAGCATCCTCCAGTGCAGCGGTGAAGAGCTTCGGAGAGATCACATCTCCTTGTCTGACTCCCCGCTGCAGTGGAACAGGCTTTGTTTTCTGGTCCTGTAGTCGGACGGACATGGTGGCGTTTTCGTACAGGCACTTCAGGACTTCGATATACCGGTAGTCAACTTGGCACCTCTGGAGAGACTGCAGTACAGCCCAAGTCTCGATCGAATCGAAGGCTTTCTCGTAGTCCACAAATGCTAAACAAAGTGGCAAGTTATACTCTTCGGTCTTCTGTATAACCTGCCGCAAGGCATGTATGTGGTCTACGGTACTGTAGCCTTTTCGGAATCCGGCTTGTTCGGGAGGCTGGAAGTCGTCAAACCTGCGCGCGAGACGGTTCGTGATGACTCTCGAAAACAGCTTGTAAACATGGCTCAGAAGTGAGATGGGTCTATAATTCTTCAGCAAAGTGTTATCGCCTTTTTTGAAGAAAAGCACCACCACACTTCTGTTCCATGCTTGCGGCGTTTTCCCCTCGTGAATTACAGAATTAAACAGCGTCTGAAGGGCTCTGAGGATAGGTTTACCGCCCGCCTTCAGGATTTCGGCTGTAATTCCGTCGTCACCCGGGGCTTTGCCGTTCTTCAACTGTTTGAGAGCCATACTAATCTCATACAGGCTGACGTCCGGGATATCTTCGGTATAGTGTCGGGTTAATCTAGCTCTAGGGTCTTTGGCTAGATCAACGACGGGTCTTCGGGTGGTTGTGTATAGCTGCCCATAGAACCTTTCAACTTCACGCAGAAGCTCAGGTTTGGAAGAAATGATCCTGCCATCGTCGGTCTTCAGCTTAGTCATCTGGCTCTGACCAACAGACAGATCTCTAGCGAAAACCTTAGAGCCTCTGTTGCGCTCAATAGCCTCTTCAACACAGTTAGTGTTAAATCGGCGTAAATCGCGCCTCAGGCACTTCGAGATCTGTCTGTTGAGCCGCCGAAAGCGAGATGCATCATCTGGAGACTGCAGGATCATCTCACGTCTTACATCCATGAGCTTCAGAGTGAAGTCAGAGATCTTCTGGACCTTTTTACGACGGGTCTTGAAGAACTTGGACCCGACCGTATGGACAGCTTCCACAAACCCATCGTTGTTTTCGTCCACGTCGCTCCCTAGGCATTCGAAACGGTTTTGCAATTCGAGTTGAAAGCTCTCGGGGTTTTGTAGTTGGGCTGGTGCCGGGCGGAGCGTAGACTTTATCAATCGACTTCTCTCTAGCTTGAACTGAATATTTAATGTGCCTCGTACCATACGGTGATCACTGCCCGTCTTGACCGCGTTGATCACAGAGACGTCATTAAATATATGCTTTTTCGTCGACATGATAAAGTCTATCTCATTCCTCGTTGCACCATCCGGGCTCATCCAGGTCCATTTCCTATGCTCACGTTTCCTGAAGAAGGAGTTCATCATGTAGAGTCCCTCCTTCTCCATGAAACTAGCCAGTAGATGTCCCCGGTGATTCCTTCGCCCACTCCAAATTGCCCCACTCTCAGCTCTTCACCGTCCCGTTTGCCCAGTTTAGCGTTGAAGTCCCCCATAACAACTGTGAAGTGGGTTTTGGAGCTATGAATGGCTCTGGAAATATCCTCGTACATAGCTTCCACCTCATCGTCGGAGTGCGTCGAGGTCGGTGCGTAAACCTGTATGACCTTCAACGAATACCGTTGGGTCATCCTTACTACAAGGCACGCTACCCTGGTCGACACACTCTCGATTTTCACCACGCTGTTTACGAGGGACTTGTGGACGATAAACCCGACACCTCCCTGGGACTGTTGGTCGCCCTCCCGGAAATAAAGCAAGTTACCGGACTTCAGGGTTATCGTATCCTCCCCCTCTCTACGGATTTCTGATAACCCTACGATTCCCCAACGTATCTTGCTCAATTCTTCCTCCAGTTCCAGCAGTTTCTCGTCGGTCCGCAGTGTTCGGCAGTTAAATGTTGCCAGGGCTAAGGGTCGTCGGTTTTGGTAGCCGGGTCTCTGCCGGGGATTCACTGTAGCACCCCCTGCCCCGCCGTTACCATGGCCGCTACCGGAGCCAGGAATAGCGGGGCCGCCGGGGACTAGGGGTCTTGGTTTAATTTTCCTGGGCATGTTTTTTATTTTTCCCTTGGGGGGGATTTGCCATAGTCGCCACGCTTGGCAAGCGGGTTGGCGACCGCAGTTTGATGGTGGTAATGATCGAAGGATGCTGCTGCCCACCCTCCGATTTTCCCTTATTCGCCTCCTACGAAACCCACGGGAAGAGATGGGGTGGCGCAATTCTTACCCGGCAACCACACGTAATCTTACTTAAGGTTAAATCCCTTAAAACTAATATTCACTTAAAATGTACAATGATCCCGTTTGAATACAATTTTCTTTATTTCCTATAAGAATCTTATTGGACTAGTTGGTTGACCTGTCATACGTTTATAATTAAAGTATGAACCATTCAATAGAGACGTACAACCTGATAACTTTAAATTATCCAAAATACATAATGTACAAAAGAAACTCAACAACTGTGATGAACTAAGAATTACTCACTGCATATTTTGTTGAAATCTTGGTTGGTATTATATTTCTATGACGATTTTCCACTGAAGAAGGTAATTCCTACTTCAGTTTAGTTATTTTCCTAATCCTGTAAGATTTCGCATAAATTGTAGATTTTCCGTTTTCTTCTCGCAGTATGGCAATATCGATAGATCGATGCAATCCTTTCGCTCCACTTTATCCCTTTTTCTGTTGGTACACTGTACTTGGCTTGTTTACCCTTAGAATTAAGTTAGTATTTCCACGTCGGTATGTATTTAAATAATCTTCTAAAATCACCTGATGATTAAATAATCGCACTCATAGCCTTTTACTATTCGGACATTAAAACGTGTTGATAATAAAGAAGACGGTTTGAGGAGAATCGTATAAGGCATCATTTGTTCCATTACGTTGGCAGTATGACATCCATGACTCCGACGAATCAAAGTATTCCTTATAAGAGGAAAAAATAACTCTAAATGCGTATCTCGTAAAACCAAATTAATAATATGTTTAATTAAAATAAACTTAACCATAATTATTGTTCTTACGGCAAAGAACTATTCCTTTAAACGATCCTTGATTTCATAAATTAGTGTCTGTTGAGACTGTTAGCGCCATCTATATTCCTTTCGGTACATTAACAAGTTCATAAAAACTCCACAGCTGTCGCCACTGTCTGAGCCTTAAGGTTTAAAGTATTAATTCATTAATTTCAACCAATATGCCCTTTTAATAAATCAAAATGCATTGCTTGTATGTCGGTTAATGAAACCATTTCAGATCAACCGATTGTTGATCCCAATTAACATTTTTGATGTGAATTTGTATGCTATGTCTTACTTCATGTTTAATATTCATGTGCCTTGGGTTCTTTGCTTAGTTATTTGTACTTTATCTTTCCATCAAATCCCAGTACTGCTTCACCATTTTATTGCTGTCTCTCTCTATCTCTCTCTCTCTCTCACATACAGAAACAACATTAGAGAGGACGGCTACAATATAAAATGGGGTGTACTCTGGGTGTATTTAATGTGAATGCATAGCATACCTTATCATATCCAGGAAGGCGTGTCCAGCACGCTAGTAGGGGGCTCACCCGCAGTCTTTGGGTCTCATCTGGTCGGCTTCGCTGACTTTCCTAGTAATGCTGAGTCACTCCTTAGTCTGTGGAGAGTAGCTCTTTCAACATGGTATTCTCACAACAATCAACCCTCACCTTCTCTACAGAAGTGTATACTATAAATTGAGAATCATCTTACCCGGCCAGAGGAAGGCCGGCCACGACCCAATAATAGCAAGCACCTCAAAAAAAGATGACGAGATCCCGATGGCCGAACCACCGTACCTCGCCATCCTACGAAGGCCTGGTTGTCCGCACGCGTCGCGACCTCAGCACAACCAAGCCCTCAAACACTGAGCTCAGTCTAAACAACACAATGACGGGATCCCAATGGCAGAACCATTACACCCCGGCATCCCAGCTAGTTACACCCCGGCCATCCCGACGCCGGAAAAGGTCCGTACAATGCGATGACGGAGTCCCAATGGCAGAACCACTGTACCCCGGCATCTCTGAAGAGGCGCCTACTCTGCCTTACCTAAGATGAGCTCAGAAACCGCGAGTACGACGGTAGTCGCTTACAAGGAAAATTACATAGGCGTTAATTGGATAGAGAAACCACAAAACCACTGTGAGCTAGACTAAGATATACAAGTATACTTAGCTTTCAATGCGTTTGGAAGTTCGCAGACTCTCTCTCGACACGTCCACTCTTCTTCACTGATACTGGTACATTCACGGTTCGCGCCATCTTAGAACTGACTGGCTAACAGCCATGAGTTTAAGTTACTTACAGCTGCGTTCGCCCAGATGGCGCTGTTCGGTGTGGCCACAGAGAAAAAGGCGAGCTATCCGCCAGAATTCGCGTCAGTCGCGATACCGCACACGGCTATTTGCGATACAATTTTTCATTCATCCACCGTTTACGTTTAAAGAGAACCAGGGGGGGTTTTTATGCTATTTTTTTTTTTTTGTCATTTCACATCATATTTATGTAGCGGTTCGTAGAACACACCTTCCTACCAAATTTCATAATTGTAGTGCTTATGGTTTCTGAGTAAATCGGCTGTGACATGCGGACGGACGGCCGGACAGACGTGGCAAAACTACAAGGGTTCCGTTTTCGTCATTTTGACTACGGAACCCTAAAAATGAAATGGTCGAAATTAATGATTGAATGACGGGTCATGGCCCGTCATTCAATCGAAAAAACGAACAGACCAAACCTGTTGTTGTGACTTAATAAAAATATTTAAGATGTTATTTGTTAACTGTTTTTATATACTTACGAAACGGACTACACAGGTAACGAAACACTTTTCAAAGTGATGAAGAAAGGGCAATAGAAACGCAACTCAATTTTGAAAGCAGTCAAACAAGTTCTGAATCTGACATTGACAATCTGAAAGGTTTGTTATTTAATTTATATTTGTATCAGGATCAGTAGAAACATTTTGCCGATACATAATACCTGTGTAACATGTGTATGTACCTTGTAGTGTGGCTGTACTTGTATTGTGGATGTGGTTTGTGTTTACTGCGACATACGATGTCTTGAATGAATTACTTTTGATGTTGTTTTTATTCCGCCTCATAGATGTTATATCATTGGTAAGCTAATTATTTATATGCCAGTTCAAATGATAACATCTTGTAGTGATAGTATGATTCTAATCTACGTGAATTTCTTAAAATTACCCAAGCATACTCAAATTGTCAAGTTGGAATAATAACTATACTGCTGTAGTTCCTGAGTACTTACGAGTATATTACGTGTTTAAGTAGATTTAATTATGAAGTTTACTATTGGGTTGTCATATTATGTAAGTCTTTGGATCTCAAACCTTCTGCTGTGCCAATCAAAGGAATTACTTTGAACCGTCTAACTTCTTATTGCTTTGGTTCACCTGACTGGGCATTCCAAAATAAAACAGCTTCTACAATAAATACCATTTTTGTATGAAGTTAAGTATAAATATGATTCATGAATGTAGTTGGTGACTATCATATACACTACATCTCAAAAAACCCTCTTTTTGCTGCTAACAGATAGTAAGTATTTGTTGGTATCTCACCTCACCTCATTTGAAGTAGGACATTGAACCACTTCATTTTTGGAAATAAGGTACTCCTTCAAACTCATTTTAATTTCATGTCCTACCCAACACTAAATCATATATCTCATTTTGAACAATTTAGTTCTTATCGATTTAATAAATACTATATCTCAATAAATCTCCGCCCTAGCGGAACCGTGGTGCACCCCACGTGTTTATAAAAGTTTGAAAATCATTGACTATAAAAGCCTATAATAAATGAATGCACGAGACGACTACCACACGAGAATCGCTCGCGACTCGCGACAGCACGGCCGTGAGTTGCGGAACAAAGAAATGACGACCTTATTCTACAAGACATAACGTTCATATTAAAACGCAAGTAAGAGAAGATATCAATTAATTGATAATCGTGGATATTTTTTGTTTAATTTGTTTCTTGTAGTGCTAATAATATGTTGATGGCATAAATTAAACACTTTTGAAGTAGTTACGTATTTTGGTTTTCCAAAAATTACCAATATTTGTGACTAGAGATCTGCAAAGAGAATTTGTTTAATTTTTAATATGTAATTTATCGACACATAATATACTATTCTGAATAAATTGTTGAATTACAGTTATTATCTGGTGCAACAGGTATCCATATCGGTGCAGAGAGGAAATGCTGCAGACATTATGGGTACCTTTGCGCCAGGTACGATGCGGGGTGGGTTGTTCTAGATTATGTACATTTATATTTTGTATTTCAATTTGTAATTTATAATTTTTACCGAAATACTTTTACTATTAAACAATAAAGACTTATAAATTACAGTTTTTTTTCCATTTATTTAGGTAAGCAAACAGCCACTACAAATAATACTTATTTATATTACTTATAGCTTAGTTAGTGTAGCGGTGAGTACATCAGTACAGCGTTTTTTATAAACGCTTAAGCTACAACTAAAAATGTCTACGTGGTTAAAATTATTATTATAAGTACTGACAAGTCTGCGCAGAGGAGCGCGCTCACCAGCGTGCAAAATCAAATCAAAATCAAAACATTTATTCTGCAAATAGGCCTCAAGGGCACTTTTACAAGTCAAAATCTATTTAGGTACATCAAATAAAAATAATACAATAATCAAAGTATCATTAATTAAATGGAGTGTTACATGTCAAAAATAAGAATAAGAAACTAATAACAATTGAGATTTGTTAGAGATGTATAAGGTCTCTAAGCGTCAAGATAAAATGTAATAAAGTAAGTACACTAATCATAATAAAATATGTTGAGCTATATCTATAACACGTCAACATGAAAATAATAAAATCTATTAAATAAATATCCTCAGAGATGTATAAGGTCTCTGAGCGTCAGTCTAAAAATAAAATCAAATGAGAACAGAGCGAAGTCTCTCATCATGTCAATTCCACTGAACACTAGTACGAAGTTACTAGTCCTTGCAAACATGAACAGACCGGACCCCACAAACGGCACCCGTTCACGAGTATGACGCGTATCTCAGCCATCGCCTCCCTCGACCATATGTTAGGGAAGGTTGCGACCCGATCAACGACGCCACCGTAAGCAAAGACCTTTAGGCGAGCATGACATATTCAAGCTGCAGGACATTTATAATCAAAGTAGTACTTAATAATAAAATATCGAATACAATGAGATACCTCATGATGTGCTCAAATGTATATGAAATGATTTTAGAACAGTAAAAATCCAGACTAAAATTGTAATTATACATGTCTACATTATAAACCATTACTAATTCTAGTAAATTAGACAACTGGCTTAAAAGCTTCTTGATCATTTAAAAAATCATTGCGTACGGCAACGGCCGGTAACGAACAGCTGATGGAGGCGCGCCTCGCGCTGTCTACAACGGGTGGGTATAACTAAGTTTGTTGTTCAGAGCAATACAATCAAAATTATTACTACAAATGTTGTATAATACTAGTGCTTCAAGTAATGAGCGCCTGGAGCCAAGGTCTAGCATGCAATATTTCTTTAAAAGTTCTGGAGAAGATAGTATACTGCGATAACATCTATAGTACATGGTATTTAGAATTTTTTTTTTGAACAGATACAAGAGCATCTTTATATTTACAGTACTAAGGGTTCCAAATTGATACATTGTGTTCTAGTTGAGAGCGGATTAGTGATTTGAAAAGGTGCAGATATGTACTCGGTTGGCAAAATTCGGTACTGAAACGCATCACAAAGTCATACATCTTGAACGCTTTATTGATAATAGTATTTACATGTTGATCGAGATGCAATTTTGAGTCAAATGTAATTCCTAGATCTTTTATTGAATGGACTATAACTAGTTTAGTGTTACACAAATGATATGAGACATCTAAGATTATTCGTTTTTTAGTAAATTTGATAAGTTTACATTTGTCCATATTGAGTTTCAATTTATTGACAGTACAATAGTCCGAGAAGCGATTTAGGTCCTGCTGAAATTTCACACAGTCATCGTTATTGCTAACAGTATGGTATATTTTGAGGTCATCTGGATAGAGTAATATATTACAATATTTAAAGCAGGAGTCAGGAGGAGGAGGAGGAGCACATCGTTTATATATATTGCAAATAGCACTGGTCCCAAAATGGATCCCTGTGGAGCACCGGAACTAATTGTGGTAGCATGTGACTCATGTCCGTTTATGGTAACTTTTTGAGTGCGGTTTGTGATGTAAGATTTAAACCAGCGCCATAAATTTCGGCGTATCCCATTGAAAGCTATCTTTTCTAGTAGCAGTTGGTGGTCAACTCTGTCAATGACCTTTCGAAACTAGGTATAAACGCTGTCTATCTGTATATTATTGTCCAAGTTTTCAAATAGGTATGTAGTATATACAAGAAGATTTGTTGCGGTTGAACGACGTTGAACAAAACCATGTTGATTTGAGATTAATTGATTATGAATAAGCGGGTAAATTTTTCTATGTACTAATTTTTCAAAGATCTTTGACAGAGTAGACAAGATTGATATCGGTCTGTAATTTTCAATGAGATGTTTGGAATCTCCTTTATGAACCGGCACAATGCTAGCGGTTTTCCATATAGTTGGAAATACACCTTCACTGAGACATTTGTTATAAAGTATTGTTAGCGGTACACTTATTGTTTTTGCAACTTTTTTAAGGAAAATAGGGGGAATATTGTCGGGGCCTTTACCTTTAGATACATCAAGTTGGTTTAATTCGTGGTTAATATCGCTTGTGGAGATATATATGTCGTGTATGTGAAAGGTCGGATTGTTTTCGGTAATGTCAAAATCTTGAGTTAGCGTAGAGGGTTCAAAAACTGAGAGAAAGAAAGCCGAGAACATATTGCAGGTTTCAACCAAGTCACTGGATTGTACATTTTGATATGACATATTAGTAGGTATATCTGAGGAATGGTTACGATTCGAAATGTAGGTCCAAAAGTATTTTATATTGCTTCGTATACTATTTTCTACAAAATTTAAATATTTATTATAACATTTTATTGATTCAGATTTAAATCTTGTGATCTTAGCTTAGAAAAGGTCTCATAATCAATGAAATTTTTGTATATTTTCCATTTTACCCATGCTCGATTTTTGTTTTTGTATATGTGTTTTAACGCAGGGAAAACCAACGCGGAAACTTACCAAAACGCATTTTATTATATGGAACGTGTCTTTTTACTATCTTATAAATATGTTCATAAAATAAAGTGACCGTGTGGGCAGCTGATAAGTTCTTGAAGAGACCGGCCCACGGAATTGACTCAAGTTTCTCATTAATAACTTTGTAGTCGGCTTTGTTAAAACAGTATTTATTTTTTGTCACCTGGGAAATGGTTTTAATGTCATTCTTTATTAAAAAATGCCTCTATTGAGCCTCTATTGAGGCTAAAACATAAAACGGAGGCTGATGGCCATCAGGAGACACGAATGTTATAGGAGCACAGTAGCAAACAGAGTTGCAATTATCAGTGAGGAATAAATCTAAAATCTTTTCGAATGTAGGGGACATTATAAAATTTATTAATCTGAGAAAGATTAAATAGCTCGATAAAATCTATAAGATACTTTTCACGAAGTGTTGGGTGGACATTTGACGAGATATTAGTAAATAAACGATTTTCTTGATTTTCCCAGGTAAGCGATGAGTAGTTATAATCACCCGCAATCCAATAACTACTTATGTTAGGCTCCGATAGCAGCTCTTTTAACTGTTCAAAATGAATTTCATAAGTCAAGGATGGTTGCTGGCGCAGCACGGCCACGAGCACACCGCTGCCGACACCCCGTCCGCTGCCCGTGCAGTCCCTATCACAACGGAACACTACATAACGTAAATCAATGAATTAATTATTAGCTGTGTTTGGGCATAACTAGGTTTCCGTTAAAATAATCATATCATAGTCATGAGAAAGGATGTTCTTATACAAGGTATTCAGTTTTGTACGTAGGCCCCGACAGTTTTGATAATACACAGAAAAATTACTATCCATTATAAATAAACCACAAAAAACTATAAATGATCTTATATCGCATTAAGGTTAAAGGAACCTTAATATACATGTTGTGCCCCGCGTACACTGGGTAGTACTTATATAATAGTCCACTCCGACTATTGAATAACGTAAACAAACAGTTTCTAAAAAATACACTTAAGATATTCTTTAGTAGACATGAGAAATTGACAACTACGCAGTAATTGTAATTAAGGATTTTCTTTAAGTTTCCGTAGCAACTAACACGTGCGGCGCCTTCCATTTGGTCAGGAACTCATAGTTGATATCTTAAGTAGGTCAAGGTCACTACGTATGGCGAGTACTGGAGATGTGTCGCCCTTTCGCACTAATATAGATGCATGTCTTACCCAGACGTACTTGTAGCTGTGTTTCAAGGCGGCCTCGTCAGACAGTCGTTTATTTTTTAGTGTTAAATGCTCGTTTAGGTATATTTTTTGCGAGGGGCAGCTAAGCGACAATAGTGTCGTGTTTGGTCCTTTGGTGGTGCGGAAGGCGGCCAGAATGTTATCACGTAACATAACTGACGTGAGACGTACTATAATGTTTTTTGGCAGATTAGATGTAGGGTTAGCATGCGGAACTAACAGTTATCTATAATTTCTGATAAGATAAGTCAGAAAATGTGTAACTTACCGAAACTTCTTTATTAATGCTAGTACCGGTGGATTAATTAGTTTAAGTTTGATTTATTTAACTGGGATGTAAGCGTCATATCATAATAGAGGTACTTTTACGAAGTTATTAATATGCTGTTTTTATGAAATCAAAATATGTTTAAAATTTAGTTTTTCGGTTTTTATACATTGACGCGGAGCATAAAATGTTTAATACTTTTTATTTTAGCTATAACTAACAATACTTCATGTCATAGAAAAAGAAAATTACAGTTATCGAATTATGTCCAGGTTTCGCTAATTTTCGTCGGTCTAAAAGGAGAAAACAAGATGACAGCTAATAAGGGCTCTAACCACCATTGAAGTTGGGCTTTAAAGTGTATTGTCTGCGCAGGCTTCTACGAAGTCGTCCTCGTGTACTCCGCGGGAGGCCGCGGTCCGGCGGGTGCAGTTCGACGCGGCCGCGCCGGCGCACGCCGCGCCGGATCCGCGCGCCGGCGAGAGCCGGGCGCGCCGCAAGCAGGGGACCGCCACTCACGATTAGAGTGAGACTCGAGGTGACAGTTTTCCTTACACTGAGGCCAAAGCATATTTAGCATAGCGTTAGTATGTACAGGACAGTTATTCCATTCCCAAATTAATCGCTGTTTTACATAATGTGATCGATCATCCCCCTAATAGCGTTATCCCAGTACAGTTGCATCCTGAATGATGGCTGGGATCCGCTACCCCAATAATCCCAAGATTTGGCGTAGGCACTAGTTTTTACGGAAGCGACTGCTATCTGATCTTCCAATCAAAGAGGAAACCAGACCTTTTTGGAATTAGGCTTGGCAAGTGAGTGGGCAACCTGACTGTTGTCAAGCCTCGCGAAGGCCTCTAACTTGGCTTAACGACTGCTACCATAGCCGGCAGCTGGGATCAATGGCTTAACGACCTTCCAAAGCACGGGAGCGCTCAGTTAATAACCACTCAAAGCGGTCACCCATGCAATAACTGACCTAGGCCGACGTCGCTTAACCTCGCATACCGCACGCGGTACGCGGGCGCCGTTGGGCCATAAACTATAATAAAGCATCTTCTGTTTTTTTATTATTTATTAAGATGCAAACGGTCATGTACCTACAGGAGAAAAGATATTATCTTATAAGATATACTAACCTACCTATACCTGTAGTTCCATTAATTGTTTATAACATTTGTAAAAATTATAATTAAAAAATTAAAACACGACAGCATGGATAAAAATTAACTTTTTATCTTTTTTGTTAACCGTAATCTAGTGCAGTCGTAATTTTAATTTTTAAATTATTAATTAAGTTTCATTTTAAAGAATGTTATGCGGTAAAATCGTGTATTTAATACACATTACATATTTTTTTGAAATCGCTTTTACAAATGCTTAATTTTGA
This sequence comes from Epiblema foenella, assembly GCA_963556455.1. Classification (NCBI taxonomy): domain Eukaryota; kingdom Metazoa; phylum Arthropoda; class Insecta; order Lepidoptera; family Tortricidae; genus Epiblema; species Epiblema foenella. The sequence continues at coordinate 9,769,804 of OY747097.1, read as the reverse complement.
TACCCCACTTGATAAGATCTGTTCCCACCCGGACGCGGCCGACATCGCCGGACATCACAGCATCGTTCAACTTCGTTGTAAAAACACGTTAAGGGCTCCACGCGCTATTCATCGATTTTTGAATTGATATAGCTCCGGCAAAACTACAGATACATTTATGACTTTATGACACAAACGGCTATCGATTTTTCAATCCTTTATCTACATTTGCATTATTTTATGATTTTTTCAAACATGGTCCAAAAAAATCTCTATGTTCGATATTAGGATATTGCTTATGCACTCATGTATATGAAATGTTCATAACTGTTCCTTATTGACGTCTCTAACAACACAAGAGAGATTTTTATTTTTAACACATTTTTACAAAAATTACTTCAAAAAAACTGGTTTTTTGGCGAAAATTGCCAAAGTTTGATGCCATACATCTCGAAGACAGTGAGTTTTAAAGTAAGGGGGGGTGAATATGGTATACTATTTCCTCTTTTTTTACGGTTTTCGGCAGAAGGGTGGTTGGAGTAAGTCCTGATTGCACGATTTTTACTAACACTCTCAATTCCCTAGGTACAGGTCGGTTTTGGATATCCTCCGCTGACACCTGCCTTGAGTTGAGGCCTCACTTCGAACAGTGTTGAGATAGCTGATGAAAGAATCAAGCGATCGGTCTGTTCAGTAGTAGTTATGCAGTCAGGGATGTCTCTAAGCAGGGAAGGATCTGTCTGTAAGAGACCTGATTGTACCTTATTCCAGTCCACGAGTGTTCTGTTACGAGGTGTATTATTAGGGTGAGGTACTAGTCTCAAAAGAACTGGCCTATGGTGCGAGTCAACTTCGTGTATCACTTCTATAGAACGCAGAGTTAACGCTACGTTCTTTAGGAGTTCTCTACGTTATGAGGGAAATGAGTCGGTCCTAAGGGAGCGAGGAGATCGAAAGTGAGGCTGTCAATCAAAAGGTGATGAAGCCAATCGGCTTGGCCGTTGGGATTGGTTGCTATGATTGTTAGTTAATATGCTACTTAAATTGCTTACTATTTATTTATTTATTCAATAATTGCAACCATAGTATTACAAGGTCTTATTTTTAAACATTGAGTAGGTACATCATGGACCCTGGTAGGGTGTAGCAATTTATATTAATCTAATCTAATGTAAGTATTCTAAGTTACGGTAGCTGTAGGTTATCAATTAAAATGAGTTAGATAAGATATTATGGTGAGAATAACATCGGTGTTCAAGTTTTAACACAATTATTTGCTTTGAATATTACAATTGAATGAATGAATTAATTAATTGCTCTTTTCTGATGATGCAATAGCCCCTACTAACTCTGACACCCTTTCAGCTCTACACAGCAAACATCCGCCTCCAGCTACCAACCTTATTCTACCTTCTCTCCCACAACCCAGCGATCTAAACCTTACCGCTACCACACAGGATGTGAATGATGATGAAGTTCCAGACGATATCAAGGACGTCCTGTATGGAGCCAATCTCTGTGCCTTAATGAAAAAGGATGGCGGCATTCGGCCCATCGCAGTTGGTACTACTCTCCGACGTCTTGCCGCCAAGATTGCCTTCCGCTCCATCCTTTCCCAGCTTAGCCCAGAACTTCAGCCCATTCAACTGGGGTTTGGTTCCAAGAGGGTTGCGAGGCTGCTGTGCATGCCGTGCGAACGTTTCTCGAGCATGACGCAAGAGAAATTCTGCTGAAGGTTGATGTTTGCAATGACGCTTAGAGACCTTATACATCTCTAACAAATCTCGATTGTTATTAGTTTCTTAGTCTTATTTTTGACATGTAACACTACATTTAATGAATGATACTTTGATTATTGTATTATTTTATTTGATGTACCTAGATAGATTTTGACTTGTAAAAGTGCCCTTGAGGCCTATTTGCAGAATAAATGTTTTGATTTTGATTTTGATTTTTTGAATGCTTTCAATTCTGTAAACAGAGGCGCCTTGTTGAGACAAATAAAAGAAAAAAATCCTTCGACATATAATTTGCTTTGGAAGTGCTATAGTTCTCCGTCCAAATTATTATAAAAAACCAGCGTTTTGACTTCTTCAGTAGGTTGTCAACAAGGTGACCCTCTCGGCCCCGCAATTTTCAGTCTCGCCATACATCCCATCATTAAGGAATTAAATTCAAAATTAAACGTGTGGTATCTGGATGACGGGACACTCGGCGGCGAAGCGATTTCCGTTCTCGAAGATTTTAAAAAGATAATCATAGATATGAAAACTCTCTAAATCTTGGTCTCTCTCTAAATTTTTCCAAATGCGAACTTTTTATTGCCGATTTCTGTCCAAATAAAAAAATTACGATAGACCTATTCAAACTCCTTGCTCCTGGCATAAAAATTATAAATAATGAATCGCTTCACCTCCTTGGTTGTTCCGTCTTGGACCAGGCTTTTGAAAATTTTGTTGAATCCAAAATTCAAAAATTTAAAACCACATCACATCGTTTGTCCAAAATTAACCTACACTCAGCCTATTCCATTATAAAACATTGTCTTTTTGTCCCATGCAAAATTCACATACAGAAAGTGGCTATGTTTGCGGTGTTTGGCGTCGACTATATAATGATCTGTCGAAGCGCCTAAATTACTCCAAGCTGCTCTCCAGCATTTCCACAAACCGAATGATGGAGTTCAGCGGGAGTACTCTAAATTCCTTTGGTTCAGGGTAACCCAAAGTCATTCATTCTTTGTCTGGCAAGGGCGTGACGTTCACACAGTAAGTGTTCCATTGTCTCGTCATCCTCGCCACACATCCTACATTCTGTGTCGTCTGCTAGTCCCATCTTGGCCAAGGTTCCTTTGACCCCGAAGTGACCTGTAAACACCCCAGTTATCATCCTGAGTTGCTTTCTGCTGTATTTCCAAAGTTTTTTGGTCCAGCCTGTATCCACTCCTTCCATGAAGAGCTTTGAGTGCTTTAAGCCCGCCTCATTCCTCCACTCATGTTGGTGCTTGGTTTTGGCGCATTCTTTCAAGGCTAGTGTTATGGTTCTCTGCGAGAGTTCCACAAACGGTTCCGGACCTACAAAATAGTTTGCTGATCCCCTTCTTGCAAGCTCATCAGCTTTTTCGTTACCAATGAAGCCCTCGTTCCCCGGTATCCATACCAGTTGCACTTTGTTGAGTCTCCCAAGCTTATGTAAAACTTGGATACCATTGTACACAAGTCTAGAGTCCACTTTCGGCGCTGTTAGCTCCTTAAGGGCCGCTTGACTGTCACTGAGTATATAGATATTCTTCCCTCTGGTTCGTCTATCTATATTCACCTGTGCACAGGCAATTACGGCGTATGTCTCCGCCTGGAAGACAGTCGCAAATTGCCCCATGCTTACACTACTACTATAGTCATTCGCATAAATGCCTGCACCCGTACCGGATCCCATTTTTGATCCGTCTGTGTACCAGATATCGTCTTTGTTGCCATCGCTCGGTCGTTCAAGACCTTCAGCCCATTCGGCCCTTGAGGGAACTTTTGTAGTGAAGTTCTTATTGAATTGTTGCATTTTGTCGCATCCCATGTTTGTTATTCTGTCTAGAAAACTATCTGTTTCCATGTTTGTGTGTTTAGTCTTAGGCTTACTGTCGCTCCACAGTCCAAGCACTCTCAGTCTGTAGAGCGACTTGCGCGCTTCCGACTTGATCACCAGGTGAAGCGGTGGTAGGTCCAGTAGTACTTCTAGCGCCGCCGTTGGCGTTGTACGAAACGCCCCTGTTATAGCCATGCATATCGTTCTTTGCACCTTTTTTAGGGCCTCTCTGCATGTACTCTTTAAAGTCCTTGGCCACCATACCAGGCTTCCGTACAATAGTATGGGTCTCACCATCATGGTGTTGATCCATTTCAGTACCTTTAGGTTCAACCCCCATGTTTTACCATACGCCGATCTGCACATTCCAAACACTCTCAGTGCCTTGGTTATGGAGAGATCTGTATGCTTTTTCCAATTCAGCTCCTTATCCAGTGTAACACCCAGATATTTCACTTCATTGGACAGTTCAATTACCCTTTCGTACAGTTTTAACTGCTGTATGCCTCGAAGGGTTCTTTTCCTAGTAAACGGTATTACTACAGTTTTGCCTGGATTGATGGACAATTGGTGGCTAATGCACCAGTTCTCCACCTTCTTCAGTGCTTTGTTCATGATTTCTGATACTGTATTTGGGAATTTCCCGTTAACAAGTATCACCAAATCATCAGCATATCCTACCGTTCGGATAGGCCCATTATTCAGTTCTCTCAGGAGTGAGTCCACCACCAGGCTCCATAGAGTTGGCGACAGTACTCCGCCCTGTGGACAACTCTTTGTGGCAGTAGCCGTTATCTCATCTCCTAGAAGACATGACTTTATTACTCTGCCGTTTAGCATGTTGCTTATCCATTTACAGATGGTGGGCTCTATGCCGTGTCTAGCAGCAGCTTCGCTGATAGCATTATACGTGGTGCGATCGAAAGCCCCTTCCACGTCTAAGAAAGCTGCCAAGCATAGTTCTTTGTTCTCTATGGCTTGTTCAGCTCTAGTTGTTACCAGATGTAGTGCTGTTTCTGTCGACTTCCCTGGCTGATAAGCACATTGTAGTTTGTGCAGTGGATGTCTCCTTAATGGGCCATCCCTTATGTGTCTATCTACCAACTTTTTCAATGTTTTCAGGAAAAATGAGGATAGACTTATTGGCCTGTATGATTTTGCTTCACTGTAATCCGCCTTACCTGGTTTGGGTAGGTAGGTTACTTGTACCATCCTCCACACGCGCGGTACGTGTGCGAAGGCTAAACACGCTCTGTACAATCTACTTAGGTGTGGAATTAGTACATTGGCGCCTTCTTGTAGTAGTATGGGGTAGATACCATCTGGCCCCGGGGCTTTAAAAGGCTGAAATGTTGACAGCGCCCACATGATCTTTTTGTGATCCACTACCTTTTTAGACGTGTCCCAATTGTGCCTTGTTGTGTGTGTGGTCTGTTCCAACGCACTAATCGTCGCATCGTCATTTGTGCTTTGGTGTATTACTGAGCCTGGAAAGTGTGCATTACACATTACTTTAAGGGTTTCTAATCCCGATGTCGTCATTCTTCCGTCACTGTCCCTAATGGTTGTGAGCGGAACCGACTTTGTTGTGGCTAGTGCCTTTGTTAGTCTCATTCCTTCTGGTATGGACTCAATTTGATCGCAGTGATTCCTCCATGCTCTCCTTTTCGCTTTCCTCACAGCCTTGCTGAATTCTGTGAGCTTTTGTGCATAGTACTCAAAGTCATTAGATGACTTTGCGTCATTAAATATTGCCCTAGTTTCTCTCCTGAGCTTCACTATCTCGTGGTTCCACCACGGTAATTTTTTCGCCAGGGTTTTCTTCTCCGGGCAGTTTTTTTTTTTTTTTTTTTTAATTTATTAAGGACAAAAAACAGTTACACACAAGGTTACATGCTTTAAGTGTAGAAGTTGTAAAATTACAGAGTGTGAAACCAACGACATTGTCCACAGATTAATAGATTAGTATGTAGCGCTAAGTACTTATAGATATCTTAAAATTAGAACAATTGATGGACATAGTAGTTATATACAACAATGCTAAATAGTGGGTACATTTAAGCATGTGAAACAGTAGGTGACAAACAACGCACGGATAGTTATTAAAAAACATAGGAATGAGAGAAACGGTACAAATGAAAACAAAAACCATGACTTAAATGTCATAAATGTCAAATGTCAGTTATTAGTATAGGCCGTATATACAGCTTGTACTATCTTGTCCGCTTCGAATTCTATGTCAATAATAGAGTTTAGCTTACCTTTTGGATCACCCAAGTCCACTTTCAGGTCCCTTCTAAAAGCCGACCAGTCAGTGTTCCTGGGATTCCGTTTACTGTAATTATTTGTGTTTTGGTTTGGTACCTAAAGCAAATGTATCTGTGGTCCGAAAGGGAAATATCATCAGACACATGCCATGAGTTGATGCTATTACAGGTGCTATTAGTAGCTAGCGTTATGTCAATTACCTCTCCCCGCCTAGAATTGACGAAGGTGGGTTCATTGCCTTTATTCAATAATTGTAAAGAAGAGCTCACCAGAAAATCCAGTACTTTCTCCTCTCTCCTGTTGATATCTGAGCTGCCCCAGATGACATGATGTGCGTTCGCATCGCAGCCGATGACCAGGTTGTTGTTCGCCCGGCTGCCGTATGCAACCAGATCCCGCAGCTGCTGAGTGATGGGATCCGTTGCCTCGTAGGGAAGGTAGGCTGATGAAAAGATGAGCTCCTTACCCTCCCCCTTGTTGTGGATCATCACCGTGGTGAGATCCCTGGAACAGAAAGCATACAATGGCATGGCATTGATGCCGTTTTTGACATAGATACATGTCCTCATGTTATTTTCTGGACACAGGTAAACAATTGTTCCCCCCGTGCCCCCTAGGCCTCTTATTTCATTTTTGTATATATACGGTTCTTGAATAAGAGCAATATCGAACTTGTCGCATTTTAACTGCCGTGCCAGAAGGGCAGTGGCTGCCTTATTGTGTTGTAGATTAATTTGTACACACCTTATACCCGCCATTGGCCTCGCTAGTTTTTATGGATGCTGAGGTCAGCAGCCACCTCCTGGACCGTCTCGTCACAGGACATCGGTGACATGGTGCTCTCCAGAAACAGGTCCGCCATGCCTCGTAAGTCCTCCGAGCCAATCGCCGATAGCGGTGATGACGCTCGGGCCATACGAGACTTGGCGCTCCCCTCACTGGAACGCAGCATGTCCCCGGCCTCCGACACCGACTGCCCCTCATCCGCTGTTGCCTCAGCCCCCTCGGCCTCATCGCCGCAGGTCGGTGGCGCCCCTACTTCCGGCGCCATACCCCCCTCGGCCTCCCCAGGCGTCTCTCCCCCCTCGCCCATCCCCGCACCGGTGCCAACCCCAGCTCCTCCAAGCCCCTTCTCCATATCCTCAAGAAGCTTGAACGAGCTGAGGTCGACTCCTGAATGCAGATGGTAGTCTGCCGCCTTGATGACATCGGCGGACACCCGGTCCATCAAAATGATGCGCCTGGTGCTCGTCGCCGACGCCACAGTGTCGACCACCTTCCACTCCTCCGTGTGCAGCGAAGGGTTGTACCTTTGCAGCACACGAAGGAGTAGTTTAATGTCTTGGGTGCCAACGATCTTCGTTTTCCACGCCATCTTGACGGGTTTCGGAAGATCCTTGGCATCCATGACCTTTAGGCGCAGCCCAGCAATCTCCACGCCTCCGATTGCTGACCTGAGCCATGCGGCGGACTCTCTCCCTTGGCAATTGAAGTGGAGAGCTCCCGCCACCACATTGCCGATGGTGACCCTGGGTAGGGGATCCGGGGCATCAGCCAAGAGCTCGAGGACGAGCCCCTGGATGGCCCCTAGATGCCCCATCCCGATCCTCTCGGCTGGAAAGGCCTCTGGGACGATGGCCATCTTCTCACTTGCAGAGACTTCAGTGAACGAAGTTGCGATTTTCGTTCGCTTGGAGTCGCCAGCAAGCAGAGACGAGTCGCCACTGGCTCCCAGTGGCCTCTTTTTCTGCACCCCGGGCCCCATAGTGGGTGCATCCTGCGTGGTGCCCTCGCTCGATCGTCGAGCTCTTTCTTTGGCGTTCTCTTGCCTCCTCTGCCTCCTGCTTTTAGCAATTCCTCCGCCGGACTGCGCGTCCATGCCCGGAGGCACGGATACGTTGTCAACGGCAACCGGTTCGGCTGCAGGAGTTGGGAGGGTTCCGGCCGGCCGGTTGCAGTCGGCCACAGTTCCGCGTCCCACCCCTCAGGCACCTGCGCCAGTCGGTCTCCTTGCGGGGACCTGTACCGCCGGTGCAGCATATGCGCTAAGCGCCTTGGCCTCATCCCTTGCGGGTACGGCTTCCTCTCCTTCCTTCTTCGATTTGTCTTTTTTAACTACTTCCATGAGATTCCCACGAGTAGCAAGGGAAAAACGGTCGCAGACAGCAGAGCCCCGCTTGCCGCCTGAAGGGCCGATTACTCCACGATTTGCCCCGGTTTCGTGGAGGGACCGTTTGCGACTGGGCACGCCCCCAGCCATGCATCCATCGGCACGGTACAGCACACCTTGGATTGGCGGAGTGGAAAGGGGATTGTAGGGACAGGGATAGGAATATGGGATGGAGGGTAGGAAATGGGGAGAGACGGGATTAGAGACGGGAAGTGACTGTTTGGAGCACGGGATAAGAGGTAGGGTTACGCCTGGACAGTGGGGTTTCCATCCAGGCGGCGTCCTCATACTTGGCTACTGGCTGATCCGGGGTAGATGGTAAAAGAAGTGCGACGCCCGTTCAGACCACCAGCATTTCCAGGGTGTACGACCTGCCCCTCTGTCGTCCCTGGGCTGCGTCGGCAGACCCAAGGACGACGGGGACGTGTATGATGGACTTGAGGGAGCAAGTCTACAGCTCAGCGCCGCACACCTGAGCGTACCCGCTACCCCCCTACACTCCAATGATACATGCTTTGCTATTAATAAGCTTTTGTGTACGCCGAATATACCTATTTATCCTAACATACTTTTTTAACTTTCTACTACTATCAAAGAACACAAGTTTATTAAAGTCATTAGGTTCATTGCCTACCAGCTCTTGGTACAGGTTCTGAAGCATTCTTGCATCGTAGTGTTCACGCTCTTTTCTGAATAAAATCAGCTCCTCATCGGCAGCACGAAGTTCTAATTTAAGACTCTCTATCTGCTTCAGCGCTACTTCATGAGTAGATGTACATTGGGTGAAGGAGTCCACTTGTCTCTGCAAATAATCCACTAAGTCTTTGGCTTCAGTTAGTTTTATTTCATACTCATCTAGCTCATTTTTCATTGCCGAGTTCTGCTTGAGTATCTTATGCAATTCCACTTCACTGTCATCTCTTTCCTGTAGCAACTGCTCGCATAAGGTCTTAGATTCCTGCAGTTCCTTCAGGTTCGCCTTCAGTTGCATGTCGCGTTGACGTGCAGTGATTTTGCGGGATGTCATGTTAGCAGCGCTATTCATTGTCGCTCAGTAACTCCACAAACACTGAAAGATACGATTTGTGAATTGTATGTTAATAGTAAATTATAAACAGTGAGAATAAGTGTGTAATAGCAAATAGAAACAATTTACTCCCCTGGTTTAAGTCCGGTTTCAAAACTTTGTCCGTTAAGGTGACGGCGTCTGGTTCAAATAAACAGTAACGCGATGTTGCTCAGTAGTATTTTGCACGAACACTATTAATTGTTCCTTGTCATGGGCACACTTATTTAATATAAGAAATAACAGTTATTACTATAAATTTACTAACAGAATAAAATAATTCATATCAGCTGATACAAATTTGATGTTGACAGTATACTCGTAGGTACATGCCCGCAGATTCGTGGCCAGTTGCGATCATGCGAATATAACCTTCTTTGGCTATTGGATAATCACACCATATACTTTTTAGACACGAGTCTCATCTTTTTCCCCTGCCTAGATGCTGGCCAAGATCAATGCCATTTTTAATAAAAAATAATCACAGCAAATATACATTATTCTTGTTATTTCTTTGTGGTTGTCAATAACCCACCATAATGAAAATATCAAAGCTTTTATTCCCGTCATTAAGGCTTTCGATCTCTACACTCTCAAAAGTTAGCTGGGAGGAATCTCTTACATGGATACGCTTGCCTTTGTACAGTTCTTGTAATTTGTTTTAATCATGTACGATAAATAATGTTACATACATAAATACACAAGGAAGCCGGTCATGACGCGGCTGCCGCATCGGTCACAGGTTTTTTTGAACCTGACTGTGGCTCTATAGGCCGAACCCAATAGAGCGATAGGAGGGCGTGGTCGGAGAGTGGCCTGGGGAAACCTCCGACACGACCACGCGGGCGGTTTAGGTTGCAGGTATTAGGTTGATTACACCAACTTTGACTGGTTAATGAGGTAATACCGGTCACATGTATTAGGTATTAACTCATTAACCAGTCGACGTTGGTACAATCAAGTGCAAACTCAATTTAATTAATCCTCTCATAAATGTCACCGATAACTAAATTCACCGACATAAGGGGAATACTACTGTAAACCGTACTGGTTTAACTCAGAAGTAAGGACCATGAATGCAAACACCTATTATAAGTTTGAAGATCAGATTTTTATTATGATCACAGTTACAGCAGCACAATTTAAATTAACTTAACTAACAGCACTTTGAAAACAAGTGATTATCACCGCTGCCAGGAAACTAATGACCAGCCTGCAACTGAACTGCCTGCCGATTAATTCTTATCCCCACTACTATGCCCGCTTGTGATTGGTCGTCGATAACTGTCAATATCTCGACTAATCACAAAAAGTCAATACAAGTACTTTTAATCTTGCAACTTTATATACAAATTATATGAATATTTAAAGGAATAATTTAAATATTTATAACACTACATTTTTGAACTGAGCTGTGTATACATGACAGCCGCCGCGCGACACACAACATATATCTATTTCAAACCAACTCCAAGCTCCCTCGCACTTCCTCGAAGTTCATCATCAGGCCCATCTTGTGACACTGGACCCAACTGCTCACCAAGAGGATTCTAAAAAGTCCACACAACATATCTTTAAACTACTACTATATAAGCGCTATAAATCGTACGAGTGGTGAGACGAGTCGCGAACAAGTGAGCAACATGAGAGGCTTCTTCTGTGACCAGTATACAATACACAAATACAGTTTAGTGCACACGTCACACTAATGGACCAAGTTATACAGAATCAAAACAGAAACATGTAAATGTAAAGGCGGTCTTCGGTCTGTTGCAGACAACCTTTGGGTAGCGGAGCTGAAATAAATGGATGTTGAACATGGCCCGAATCGCTTCGAGAAAAGGATCGTATAGCCGTGCCTCTTTGTTTTGCTCGACTTGTCGGGGGCATCGCCGTGCCCCCAGATAATAATGAAAATGGGAATAATTTTCCGGGTCTTAAAAACCGGCCAAGTGCGAGTCGGACTCGCGCACGAAGGTCCATTATCTAAAAAACGGTAAAAAAATCACGTTTGTTGTATGGGAGCCCCTTTAAATATTTATTTTATTCTGTTTTTTAGTATTTGTTGTTACAGCGGCAAAAGAAATACATCATCTGTGAAAATTTCAACTGTCTGACTATCACGGGTCATGAGATACAGCCTGGTGACAAACGGACAGACAGACGGACGGACGGGCGGACAGCAAAGGCTCAGTAAGGGTCCCATTTTACCCTTTGGGTACGGAATCCTAACAACGTTGTTTCTCTTGTAATGGGTTTAATTCAGAAGTAAAACTCCAGCAGGTTAATTCTAACGATGTAAATTTATGCAATAATTATTCAGCAAAATTAACAGCCTTAGGTTATAGGTTCGTCTAGACATCTGCACCTTTCGGTGGCTACTCCGATAATGCCTCTGAAACGATTCCTTCTACCAGCTCACCACCACTCCATCAATCGGCAATCGGCGTTAGGTGGGGAGCGCCCTGCTGCAAAATAATCAAAACAACGACTGTACTCATGACTTTCGTTTGCCAAGAGATAGAGTGGCTAATATAATAATATTATATTACTAGACTTAAATAATAATTAACAATATTAATATTAATCAAGCTAACAGCTCGGCCATCCTGTTGTAGCGAGTCCTCTCGCTATTGTTATAGGACAACAAAAATAAAAATAATAATTTTAAAATTGAATGGCATTCCCAACGCGAGAAGAATAACTATAATTGCTCAATAGCGTTGGCTAGCTTAGCATATAATCAATTGAAATCGCTTAAATAATACATAATGAATAAGTACATTCAATAGGAAAATATATACGTATTATTACAATCAATTAAAAACTACACCTTTAAATGTATTACATTAACTTTTAATTATCAATAGCATTACATTGTTTAACTATGCAAGACATTTGATTTTGGAATCACTTAAATAATACGTAATGAGTAAGTACATTTTATAGGGAAATATATACGCATTACAATCAATTGAAAAGTACATCTTCAAATGTATTGCATTAACTTTTCATTATCAATGGCATTAAATTGTTTATTATGCAAGACATTTTATTCATGTATTAAATTAAACATATTTTTACAAGTTACATAAATTGTTTACCGTCAATCACTCTTGATCACTACCGGAGCTCCCATTATCAACATCACTGTTGAGGTCTCTATCGAAATTCAACCAGGGTTGGATTTTGTCAAGTGCCACAACGTTTTCGTAGCGACGACCTTGCTTTCGAGTCAAGGGAGTATCTTCTATAAGATACCGATCATTAGGTAATATTTTCTTTATACGATAGGGGCCTTGGTACTTGTTTACAAGTTTCTGTGATTTTCCGTCGTGTGCCACTTGTCTTTCTACGCGGATTAAGTCTCCCTCTTTGTAAATAGTACCTGGTTTTCGGGTTTTGTTAAACCTTATCACGTCCTTCTCTTGTTGTTTGTTAATCTTCACACATGCCTGTTCCCTAACGTCATTTAAATTGTCCGAACTTACAACGTTCAGAGTATCGCTTATGATGGTGTTCAGTATCCCCTGTGAATTACTCGTAATGTTGAACCCAAACAGAAGTTCGGAAGGGGTCTTTTGAGTAGTCTTATGAGTAGTCGTGTTAAGGCCTATCTGAATTTCCGCAATGTGGTCGTCCCAGTTTCTTTCATCGTCTCCGTGGGAGGACGTAGCCAAGGCATTAAGTATTGTCCTGTTAAACCTTTCCACTTGGCCGTTAGCCTGCGGTGTTGACACGGCATTTTCAATATGTTTGATACCGTACGAGGTAACGAATTCCTTGAAAGTTTTGCTTGTGAAACTGGTACCTTTATCCGTGATCAGACGTGAAGGAACCCCAAAGTAGCTAATGTGTTCCTTAATGACTTTAACAGATGTGGTCGACTTTGTATTCTTGACAGGGGTTATATTCGCATATTTCGTGAAGCCATCTATAATGACAAGTAGATAACAATTACCTTTCTTGCTCTTTATGAAGGGGGCCAGATGGTCAGCATGGATGGTATAAAAAGGGACGCTGACCTTTTCTATTGGATGGAGCTCACCTTCACGCTTGCCTCCCGGTGTTTTGTGATGCGCACACTGTAAACATGAAGCAACATATTTTTTTACAAAGCGTCGCATTTTGGCGAACCAGTAATGTTTTTGTATTCGTTGAAGAGTCTTATCGAAACCACAGTGTCCGACATCGTCATGGTTTTTCTGGACTATTTGCCAACGAACACTTTTTGGTACTAACCATTTCAATTCATCGCCAACAATGCGGTAGACACGGCTATTTTTAAGTTTATAGTTATTGACAAGATCTACAACCTGTTCGGAATTTGGGTCGCTCAGAACATCTTTTATTCTTTTTATTTCCGCATCAGCGCTTTGAACAGTAGTAATCCAGTCTTGGTTAATCTCGTCAGCGGTAAGTACGTCTAAAACATGAGTTTCTGCTGTACGTTCGTCAATTGGGTTGCGACTTAGTGCATCTGCGTGCAACATTCGCGTACCCGGGCGATATTCAATGGTACAGTCATATTCTTGAATCTGTACCCACCATCGGGCAACCTTTGGTATAATGTCACGTTTGGTCAGAGTATATCTGAGGGCGTTACAGTCTGTATATATTTTAAACTCTATCCCCAAGAGATATACTCTGAAACGATTTAAGGACGCTACGACTGCAAGAGTCTCTTGCTCGTACGAATGGAGACTGCGTTCCTCAGGTGTAGTCTTGCGACTAAAGTAAGATACCGGTTGAAAAACTCCACTTACATTAGCCTGAAGTAATATTCCCGCAAGACCATCTTTGCAAGCATCAGTGTGCAGCTGCGTGTTGGCTGTTGGGTCGTATAATGCCAATAGTGGTCTCTGAGTTAGCAGAGTTTTTACTTTATCAAAAGCAAGTTGTTGAGCTTCCTCACATACCCATACAGAATTCTTTTGCAATAAACCCGACAGTGGAGCCACAATAACAGCGTAGCCCTTAATGAAACGCCGAAAAAACCCAGATAGTCCAAGAAACTGCCGTACCTCGTGTTGGTTGCTCGGTGTAGGGAATTTAGATACAGCGTCAACCTTTCTGGATCCAGGGCGAATACCCTCCGCGCTAACTTCGAACCCTAGGAAGTCAATATGAGTTTGAAAAAAATGGCACTTACTCAACTTTAACGTGAGACCTCCTTCTCTGAGTAACCTTAAGACCTCTTCCAGCCTTTGTAACCCTTCCGTGACATCTTTTGAAGGGATCAGAATATCATCCATGTAAACTATGGCATACTTGATTTTGGCGGCTTCAGACAGAATTTTGTTGATTGTTCTTTGAAACACTGAGGGTGCATTCACTAAGCCAAATGGCATTCTGTTGTATTCATACTGCCCGTCAGGAGTTACAAAGGCTGTTTTAGGTCGCGACTCCTCTGAGATAGGAATCTGGTAATATTCAGAAGCCAAATCTAAGGACGTGAATAATGTGTTTCCGGAAAGTCGGTCCAGCTGATCTTCGACTCTTGGGAGTGGATAATGATCCTTTTTTGTTTTGCGGTTTAAGGCCCTGTAGTCGACCGATAACCTTTTCTCGCCCGTTTTCTTTTGCACCAAGACGATAGGACTCGCGTAGGGCGAGGAAGACTCCCTCACTATTCCATTATCCAGCATCTCTTGTACCATATTCCTGACTAACGTTCTTTCAGAGTAAGACATGCGGTAAGGGCGATATACCACTGGTTGAGTATCTTCCAGTTCTATACGCATTTCTGTAACTTTCGTGGAACCAAGGTCACCGAGACCTTTAGAAAAACAATCTCCATATTTTGATAAACGTTGCTGGACCTGTAAGCGTTCCTCATTTGTAAGACTCTCTCCACAGTCTTTCATCAATCTCCTTTTTATCGAATGTCACACTATAACAGTCATATGTAGTAGCGCCGTCTTGTTTGAAAGTGGCTCGTGTCAACAGGAAGTCATCATTCAAAATTATTATTTCAACTGAAGTGTTTAGAACTAGCAATGTACTAACGCCGCGATTGATATCGTATTGTCCAGGCAGTAAGTAATATTCTTTACCTTCAGGGCCTCTTAGTGATCCATTAACTTGTATTGTGCCTGTAATAAGAGGTGTAGACTCTACGGGAACTGGCGTCAGAACTTTGCATGGTAAGGGGACTTCCCTACTCACCTTCAAATGTACCTTTTCGTTGGTAGTACGTTGATAGATCACTTCTTCCGGGGTTTTTGTTATAATGATGCCTGGCTTTTCCGTGAAAGAGTGAACTAGCAACATTGGCTGGTTGATCACAAAGTCTTCTACTACGAACATCTTGATTTCTTCGCTAATACCTTGAACCTCAACAGTACTATATATAACGCCCAAGGGAGCCGGGAGCCACCAGATTACCGCCTATCCCCCGCAATGCCGGTAGGTCCTGTGATTTTTGGATGTCGAGGTTCCATTCTCGAACCGTACTTATCTTCATAAGCGAACACTGGCTACCGAGATCAACATGGCATTTTACATCGGTACTATTGATCTTGACGTTCATTATATATTTACTATTTGCATCATCCATTTGCAATTCGGCTACCTGTTTTTCTTTTGTTTCTTTACGTTGTACCTTTTCTTCTTTCGAATCGTTTAATCGCTTAAAACAATGTTCTGCTAAGTGACCCGTTTTCTCGCAATAAGTACATTTTACCGGGGGTTTCGTACAGTTACTGCTACGATGACCAACCTCGTTACAATTGTAGCATTTTTGACTGACGTTCGCATTTTCTTTTGATATATTAGGTCGCGGCGATATGAACTTCCGGTCACTATACTAACGGTCATTAAAACGTGATCGTAGAGGGTCTTGATGGTCCTTGTTCCTGTTCTGTCCCACCTCCACAGTTTTAAAATATTTTAGTACCTGTTCGAGCTCCGAAAATTGGGCCGCTTGGGCACCGACCTTCACTGCGCGGTCATCTACGCCGTACAAAATACAATCAACTGCTTGCTTGCCGTGTATTTTGCACCTATTTAGCAGATTGACTTTTGCATAATAGTACTGCTCTAGTGATTCGCCGTATTTAACCCTTTTAGAGAGCATTTCAGTAAGAAACTTTGCATAATCCTCCCGACATGGAAATGATTCGATTAATTTTCTCTTCCACTCGGTCCATGTAAATAATACACTTGGTAGGCCTTGGTACCAAGACTTGGCAACGCCCGTGAGTTTGGGGAGGGCGTAATGAATTATTTTTCTGTCGTCCCACTGATAGATGGACGCGCATTCTTCCACTTTTGTGAGCCAAGTCAATACAGTCTGCTCTTTGGACAGGGGGTCAAACTCTGGGATAACGTTAGTATTAAATGTGAGTTTAGGTTTATTTGAACCCTACAAGGGTCTTTCAAAATGTCAAGAAATTTATTTAGAATAGTCGAATCATGATCTTTATGCGAGTCTGATAGTCGGGGTTGTTTATTACTGCCATGATAACACTCACCGGCGTACTCTGAACTGCTGCGTCGTCGTCTGCGCCAGTCGATACTTCGACGATCTTCGGATCGTGAATATCTATCTTCACGACACTGACTGGGCTCACGACGACGTTTACTACTGACATGGTGATATTTGCCGGAATCCTCCGACGAATTGCGTCGTCGACCTTGAATGATACCTTGTCGTTCCCTAGATCGTATACGTCTGCGGCGTTCCTGATAATGGTAGACCATATCGTGCTCCCGACCATTTTTCGAGCTATTGTAGTAGTCGTCATACTCACGATTCCGATCACGCGACACGGACGCTTCTGGAACACAATTTCCCGACCTGTAGAGACTTACGTCGTGATTGTCGAAACGCCGGCCCAAAGACCTGGACCTGGATGCTGCTGGGTCATAGTCGTCAAAACCTCGGCCCTGTGACCTGGGCTCTCCTGGATGGTAGTCATGAAATCCCTGGCCCTGTGACCTGGGCGCTCTTGGGTCGTGGTCGTCAAAACCTCGGCCCTGTGACCTGGGCTCTCCTGGGTGGTAGTTATGAAAACCCTGGCCCTGTGACCTGGGCGCTCCTGGGTCTTGGTCGTCAAAACCATAACCCTGTGACCTGGGCGTTCCTGAGTCGTAGTCATCAAAATCATGGCCCTGTGACCTGGGCGTTCCTGGGTGGTAGTCTTCAAGGCCCCGGCCCTGCGACCTGGGCGTTCCGGGGATGTGGTCTTCAAAACCCCGGCCCTGTGACCTGGGCGTTCCGGGGGTGTGGTCTACAAAACCCCGGCCCTGTGACCTGGGCGTTCCGGGGGTGTGGTCATCCATACCTGGAACTTTAAACTGTCGAGCTTAAACCAGGATACTGTTGTTATTGCAAAGCTACCAAAGAAAATTTTGAGGGTAGTAGCTGCGTACATTGGTGACTCTTACATTTAGACTACTATTTGACTACCTTTTAACTTCGTTTTGAATCAAACATGCCCATCTCCAGAGACTGCCCTGGCAAGATAACCATGAATGATTAACCATATAAACCTCCGGAATACCTCCGTTACGGTAAATACAGTTCAGGTCGTAAATAATTAGCAAATTACCGTCAAAAATGGCCATCTCCAGGGAGTGCCCTGGCAAGATAACCATAATTGATTAACCATATAAACCTCCGGAATACCTCCGTTACGGTAAATACAGTTCAGGTCGTAAATAATTAGCAATTACCGTCAAAAATGGCCATCTCCAGGGAGTGCCCTGGCAAGATAACCATAATTGATTTTAACCATATAAACCTCCGGAATACCTCCGTTACGGTAAATACAGTTCAGGTCGTAAATAATTAGCAATCACCGTCAAAAATGGCCATCTCCAGGGAGTGCCCTGGCAAGATAACCATATAAACCTCCGGAATACCTCCGTTACGGTAAATACAGTTCAGGTTGTAAATAATTAGCAATCACCGTCAAAAATGGCCATCTCCAGGGAGTGCCCTGGCAAGATAACCATAATTGATTAACCATATAAACCTCCGGAATACCTCCGTTACGGTAAATACAGTTTTATTCCTTACCTGTTAAAATCGAGTCTGTAAAAACTAAACTGTAGGTAGTTTATCAGTTCGTCTTAGATGATCATGGTTAGGGTAAAAAGCAGAAGAAAAGAAAAAAAATGTAAAGGAGAAAAATAACGCACTTACGTTTATGGGGCGTGGCAAAAATCCTATTGATTTCACTTCATCCCGTCTTCTGAGACTAATGGGTTTCAATAATTATTCAGCAAAATTAACAACCTTAGGTTATAGGTTCGTCTAGACATCTGCACCTTTCGGTGGCTACTCCGATAATGCCTCTGTGAAACGATTCCTTCTACCAGCTCACCACCACTCCATCAATCGGCAATCGGCGTTAGGTGAGGAGCGCCCTGCTGCAAAATAGTCAAAACAACGACTGTACTCATGACTTTCGTTTGCCAAGAGATAGAGTGGCTAATATAATAATATTGTATTACTAGACTTAAATAATAATTAACAATATTAATAATTAATCAAGCTAACACTTGTTTCCAACTTGACGAACCTAACCTAACTAACGTCAGTGAAGAGCCCCGGCATCCATCCCCCGGGATACTTATCGTGCTCGTTTACCAACATGTTTGAATGCTGTTACTTAGATTTTTTAATCAGGTTAAAACGCTGTTTTTCCCCAGCCGGCTTCACCACCGCCCGCCGATCCGGAAGTATTCCCTCCAGGAGGGCGCTGGGGGCGGAGCGGGCCGCGCCGAGCAGGCCGCGGCAAAGAGTATAATAAGTATGTTGGGAAAAGAGAGCTATCTCGCGAGTTAACTTGGAAACACGTCTACACCAGCGCCGCAAGCTTATCTTGTCCGTACTAATTTGGCGTATGTGTGCGTGCACACACACATGCACGTATGTATGCACTGTTCACCAGGCGAGTTCCGACCAAAACGAAGATCAAGTTGCCGGATTTGAGCAAGAATGGCAGTGTGTAGGCTTGTCCGGATCTCGTCGAATTGCTAGTAACAAGCCTACATACTGCCATTCTTACACCAAATCCGGCAACTTGATCTTCGTTTGGTCGGAACTCCCCTGGTGATGAGATATATTGAATCCCAGTGAATACAAAGATTCGAGAGTAATAAAAACAAGTTTTAAATGTTATTATTTATTTATTAGGTACATTATAAACTTCTATATGAATTACGTGAGATCTAAGCTCCTTACAAAAACAGAACGGTCGCCACTCTTATACATTATCTAGTAAAACTGTTAACATTGGCTGTTTTTTTAATGAAATAATATAATCATATTCTGCAAGTAGGATGCAATAGTTTTAAATGTTATTAATTATTTATTTGCTGCCATTTTCACCCTCATCTTTTTGATCTTTGCTAGAAGAATGCGTGCTTCTGTAATTTTGTGAAGACACCTGAAACACAAATAAAACCGTTGAATATCTCACAGCGTTTTATATGAAATTGGTATTAAATATCATGATTATGGTTGTAGAATTCTCTTACCAAGCACTATATACACATAAGTATAACTGCGTAACTACACGACACTCAGCTCGACAGTGCACCACCACTCCGGTTGCCGGTCGGACCACTACTGATCATCGTGACGTATGCGCACGAGATGAGGGTAGGACACTACATCCCTTTTTTGTTTTCATGAAAATAACTAATTATTCGTACTAGTCTCGCTGTAAAAATTAAATCACGTAGTTATTGAATCAGACTTACTTATACGGCATGTTTTAGTTTACCTATTACTCTAGCTAGGAGAATATGTTAGCACAATAAATTCACCCTATTATCGTAATCTATATAATCGAGAAAATGTTTTATACATCCACACATCCGTAACTTTTGCCCCTTTAATTTTTTTTTTTTTTTTTCTTTTGTAAATTGCACAAATTATTACGTAGATAGTAAAGAATCGATCCAATCGGTGGGTGCATTGTTTTACTAAACACTATTCTACAGAAAATAATGTACCGCGATCTAGAGTTATGCAACACTACGAGTATAGGTACAATGCAAAATCATGAGATTTACGTAAGTACCTATCGCAATATTTTACTGTCGATATTTATTTATATTATTTCAAGACCTTCAAGTTACATTTCATAAACTTTAAGTGGAAAGCACATAATATACTTATACAATAATACACTGCGCCAGGCATGGCAATCCGGTACATCGGTTAGTTGTGTGCGTAACACGACCCACGTCATCATCCTTGCTGCAGCCTATTGACGGCACGCGGACGCAAGTGTGTGTGTCGTCGACAGTGACGTAATGCGGTGTCACGACCCGGACTGTCAGACCTGGTTTTCTTGGACCATGACTTTGAGGTATTACCCATTATCAAATGTCACATAGGTAATGTGACATTATTCACGCTTCTAAGATCTTTCTATTCTCAATCGTTCTCGGTTCTTAATCGATAACCAACATGCCCGTATTAAGAAATCGATAACTCATTTACGCGAAAACAAAAGAACAGGGTAGGCACCGATATATAGGGTAGGAATCTGGACTTCGTTCCGTCATAACCCGCACAACCAGGCACACCCTCGAACTAAATTAATTATAAGTAACACGAAGGGCCTCCTCTTTATAGCGCAGACGAACAAAACGAAATTTCGTGGTAATAATTGCGTAAACTGATAAAAATGATTATTTCCAGTTCATAAGGAACTCAAGCAGCCACTCTCCTCCGTGTTTGTTGTACCTTTTGACCAACACTCACCACATGCACCATTTTCTTATTGAATACCATTTATAAAGCATGTATTCTACGGTACAACAGCGTAGTCGCAAGTGCAAAATCCTACCACCTGTACAACCCTTACCTATGTTTACGATTTAGTGATGAATACCTGTAAAACTAGTTGTAGGTACCATAATTTATTATTCAGTCTAAGACAAGTCAGTCAGACTATCCGAAACAACGAAAGCTACTTGCATTTTTCCCCACGTACACAACAATTGTACCCCCATTCAACGCATATTGGAATTAGGGCCACCGATAATGACATTATTCAAGGCACTTACTCAAATCACATATTGCAAACATTCATTAACATATTCAATAAATAAACATTCAGAATCTTAAAATTATGTTTTTTTATCAACTTTTTAAGAATAACCTGTATTTTAATTTAAGTCTAGGACCCACTACTAAAACTTAACCTAACCCTCTTGTGTAGTTATGTATTCCAGTTGAATAAAACTAGGCATTCCAATTAAATGGATTCAGGTTATCCAATTTAATATATTCAGGTTATTCAATTTAATGAATACAGGAGGTATACCAAATTTATCGGAGTCAGGTATTCCAATTCCCATTGAATGGATTCAGGTAATTCAATTGAATCTATTCATGTATCCCAATTTAATGCAGCTAAAAATTCCTATTTAATGGTTTCAAGTAAACCTGTAATCCATCCAGCTTAATGGATTCAGATGTCCTAATATAATGGGGCCCAGTAATCCAATCGGATGGATTCATTACCTATTTTAATAACACTAGGTTAACATTTTTATATAGTAATGATTGTTTTAAAATAATAAAGCAAATCGTAAGTAGTCCCATGTCTAGATACATTTCTTATATTTCATAAGAAACGGTAATTATTTAATACGCCCCACCAGTGGGCACGACCTCTACTATTGTTTGTGCTTATTAGTTATTAGACGGTTCTCCTTATAGGTCTATAACACCCTCGGCAGGCAACTCTTTTTTCCAAATATAAAAAGGCGTATATTAGGTTAGGTAGTTAGGTAAACTAACCTAACCCATAACTATGGGTACGTTTATTTCGTCATCACAGGTTAAAAACAATACAGTTGTTAAGTTGGTGAAATACAGTACGAAGACCATGATGAGCCCATTAGGCATACGAAAATACAATGCAACACAATACAAATTATCTTTATTGCATACCTCAATAATGAAAACAAAAGCACGTAGGTAACCTATAATATGGTTTTATGTTAGACGTTGCCATGCTTTGGGCAACCTGTAATCAATCCGTGTAATAATCAGATAGCGGTACAGCCGTCTGCTTTTATGTCAAATTAATGACCAGATAATTTTATCTGCTCGAAAGCTCTGTAGTTATGACAATTTAATGTCCAGATTAGGTAATCTGCTGCCTCCAAAATTAATAAATTTATGTCGATTTAATGACCAGATAATTTAATCTGCTATATGTCTAATTTATTAATAATGGGTAACCCAGAAATTAACTAACACAAACGACAATTTAATGCTCAGATTCAGTAATCTGCTTCTTTTAATGTACTGAACTGTACCTACATGTCAATTTAATGACCAGATAATTTTATCTGCTGTAATTTTATTTAATAATCAGGTTTAGTTTCACCATTCGTATACACAAGTGACAATTTAATGCCCAGATCCAGTGATCTGCTTCTTTTAATGTAATGAACACATGTCAATTTAATGACCAGATAATTTTATCTGCTGTAACTTTATTTAATAATCAGGTTTAGTTTCACCATTCGTATACACAAGTGACAATTTAATGCCCAGATCCAGTGATCTGCTTCTTTTAATGTAATGAACACATGTCAATTTAATGACCAGATAATTTTATCTGCTGTAACTTTATTTAATAATCAGGTTTAGTTTCACCATTCGTATACACAAGTGACAATTTAATGTGCAGATTCAATAATCTGCTCAGTTCAATCTAAAGAACGTACTTAGTTGCAAGTCAATTAAATGACCGGTGTTATACCGCTAATACTAAGTACCAATGACTATGGTTAAACTAATTCATTAGGTGGCAACATACTTCAAAAAATATTTTTAAGAGCTTGTAGTTATATTTTGACTTGTAAATAGTCGTGACTAAACCCTGGTCTTCCTCAAGACTTATTTACGCACTTGCAACCAGGTTACATAATTTAATGTCGGGACACATTCGAACAAAGACAGAACCAATGGTATATGTATTCATATAACGCGTTTGTTTAAATAATAACTAACAATGTTACCGCATAGAAATATCTCAAATCTACAGGTAAGTACGCGCTGACAAATTAGGTATGTACCTATCCGCATGTAGGTAGTTATCAAGTAACTTTTATTTATAATAAAAACTCACGAGTATTACAGGTATGTACATGAGCAAATTCGTACGCCGGGGTACCTTTGTTTTTTCAGTTTTGTTCAGGGCTTACCATTATTTAGTCCTTTAACTGCCCATACTAGGTTACTTGTAGGAACAAATCTTTGTATATTTAAACATTAGTTTTTGTTCCCAATTTGTTATAATGGTTAATTACTACTTAATTTCTTTACATGGGCACAACCCCTACAAGTTGCACGGCATATACGAGTACCTACGTGGAACATAAACAGTGTAAGACATACATTTTGGACATGTTTCTTAATCAATTGACAACAAATGTGTATTTTACGTACTTCCTATATCACCGGAATATTTTTCACCGGAAAATTTGTTAGGCCACAATATCTAGTAATATCATTAGGTATTTACCCATAATTATTTACTATTAGATCAACCAGACCGTGATATATGCCAACTAGATGTACACGTGGAAATATGAGCATATGGAACTACATGTTTACTGGTGTTTTGGTCAATTAGACCGTAGTTGTACACATGGAAACATATGCTCATACTCATACTCATTTATGAATAATACTATGGGAATATTGCATGCATGGTATAGACATGATTATTACGTCAGTTCCATTTAATTTAGTTCGTACAATATTTATTACAATATTTAAATGGCCATAAAGCGCGTGTTACAAACGCGCTCGATTGTTTTTCAACACCGCAGCATTCAAGTCATCTATCTGCCAATTGAATAGCCCACCACTTCTTATTTAGGTCGCTAAACATACACAGGATAAAAATGTTATCACGTTATCAATCAAATGACCAGTGCGTACACCACTGGTAGGTAAATAACTTTACTAATCTTGTCGATTAAATTACCAGGTAAGCTGTTAAGTTGACAAATAATTTTCCTGCTTTAGCCACACATTAATTATTCCGTCTCACTTAATTTTAGGTCCGCAAAAACAGGTTCTTACAGTACCTAAATGATGCAACCGTAAATTATTTTGTCGTAAATTATTATTACAACCCATTTGCTTTTAATACTCATTAATGTATCGTCTTACCTTCACCATGACCGAGTGACATACAAATGCATCCCCATAAACAATATAAGCTAATTAATCATTCGATAATGATATGATGAGCTTCACTTACGGTCCTTTCCACGATATGAATTTTACCCTCAAACAATGCATTGGGTTGAGACCAATGTTACGTAAATAACAATTTATGTTATCCTTTCAACAATAAAAGCATTTGATACTAGTACTTGTTTTTCTCAATTACGGATCATATTTAGTAATGTAATTTCCTTGCTGGTATTAGCAAAATCCTATCGGCTTGAGAAAATGTTTGACCGGTATAAGCAGCGGTTATAAGAATAGCATATATTTGTTTAGTACGGTATTGTAAAATAATTACTGCGTATGTAGGTACCCATACTAAACTGCATGGTAAGTCTCGATTATCCACGTTATAGCTATAACGGTTTTTTTTTCCATCTCATTGTACTTGAAGGTAGATTAGCTAGGTTATTATATTACCGGATGTTCCGCACAAACAATATAACCGTGTCAGTCCCAGTATGAACTTTATTGACACTATGCTATGATCGAAAATTCATTAAAGCAGTTGTTACATAAGAGTGCATAGAGTGCATGTCGAACTAATATCTATTTCACCCTTTTTTTTTGATATTTTTAGTACATACTTTTATCCTCGTCGCCACATGTAGAATTCTCTTACCAAGCACTATATACACATAAGTATAACTGCGTAACTACACGACACTCAGCTCGACAGTGCACCACCACTCCGGTTGCCGGTCGGACCACTACTGATCATCGTGACGTATGCGCACGAGATGAGGGTAGGACACTACAATGGTTAACAATATTATCCCGAATGAAATTAGTAGGTAAATGAATGATTTATGTTTTTAAGAAATGTACAAAAATTATAATATAAATATTACTTTTAACACGTTCAACGTCCGTGACCCTGATAAGGGTTACTGCAAGCCTCTTTTGCAAAGCCGTAAGGTTTACAATTCGGATTCGAACAATAAAAGTATTATTTTTATTAAAAAGATATGTTAAATAAAAACAAGGAGGTTCTCAATAGACAGCAGGGATCAACGGCTTAATGTGACTTCCAAAGGACGAGAGTGTTCAGTTTAAAACCACTCAAAGCGGTCACCCATCCAAGAACTGACTTCAGCCGACGTTGCTTAACCTCGCATACCTCACGCAGTACGCGGGCGCCGCTGGGCCACGAGCGCTCCAAACACAATTTTTTGTCAAGGCGTTAAAGAATTTTCAGATATATTTGAATACCCTTCGATGTTATGACTTATATGATGATGACGTATCGTTAAATCTTTATACATTTGGTAGAATCATCAAATCACTGAATAGTTAAGTTGTTTGTGAAATTTACTTACCTAAGTGATCGCACCCGATGACAAAACCTTTTTTTCCCGGAATACTAATTTTCACGAGTAACCACAACAACAAGAATGTCTAAAAAACTAGGTTATGAAAAGCGGTAACAGTTCTAATACAAAACAAGTTATATTAATTGTAACAAATAACAATAGCAAAAAACTAAAATAAGACAAACTAACGATAGCGAGAACAAACCTAATTAACAGAAATCATCGCAGTCGTAACAATAATATGAAATTTACGCTCGTACGAGTCTAGTAACACAAGAAAAGAAATTAAAATTACCCACACACACTCGTGACACAGGTACGCCAATTGAATAAACGTTTCTTTTCACGACGATAAATAATGTTAATCTTGTGGGAACGTGCCATTACCAAAAATAATTGTATTATAATTATATATTATCAATACATTAAAAATTAAAAAATAACAGTTGAGCCATGATTCAAGGACAATTTGAAATATTATGTGCTTGAAACGAAACGTTATATCAAATTGTTATTGTCGTGACAGCGAAATCCAGCGGTGGTAAGTATAATTAGCAAGCAAATAAGAAATATCGCACAGGATGTGAAAGATGTCGCTACCTTCCTTTTATATAATGGGTTCGTTCTAAGTTTCCGGCCCCTGGGCCGCGGGCGGGCCGGGCGCGGACCGGATGGACTGGAGGCACTCGCTTACGCCGGCGGACGAGCCGACGCTCCCGCAGGCGGACCGAGTCGACCTGGCCAGCCATCGCCACCACCTAATTCACCAGCCTAAGGTATCCCATCGCACACTTCTTTCCATACAGAATTTCACGTTTAAGTTTTAAATTGGTGGAAAGAAAAGTATGGCTATTTCATAGCGAATGCAGTGTCTAATAAATAGCTTATCGGTCTGCATGTTTAATTTACAGAATTTATAGGTTATGTTTATGACTCCTTTACGTTTCGATACTACATATCAACAGAGATGTACAAAATGGTTTTAAAAAAGCATTTAAATACAAAATGCAAAATACTTTTCAGATTTACTATTTCAAATGCAAAATACCAAATAGTTTTGCGTTTTGTATTTCAAATGCTAAATGCAAAATAGGTATTTTCAAAATACTTTTTCAAAATAAAATACCTTTTGACCAAATCGAATGATTTTTATTTGTTTTAGGTAGAGATACAATGCCGAGCCGAATGCCACCTTATGCATGACATTTTGGTCATATTTATCAGTACGCGTATCAATAAATTCTGTTATGTTATTAATAATAATATTACTCACTTAAAATAATGTAAAAAACTAGACTAACGAAAAGATAGCCATGGCTTCATTTTGTGAATTGTGTTGCCATTTATTTCGGTAGATTGTGCATCTAGTTCTTATTTTATTTTTATTACACTTGCCTTTTATTAATAAGTTGTTTACATTCTCTAAATTATCTTGTTGTAGTACAGTACATAGCCGTTCCAGTATTGTAGGGATAACAACAACACTTCAATATCATAAAAGTAGGTAATCAAATCAAATCAGTAACCACTTCACCAGCACCAGCACCAGCAAACAATAAATCCGTGAAATCGAATCGTCGGCGTCAGCGGCGTTGCGTTTTTATAGCCATAGATAATGTTCGTCGTTTTCGTTTGACATTGACACTAGTCAGACATAAGGAGCGCACTCTGACCAAAGAAGAAAAACGCACAGTGTACGGTTCCGTAGTTGCCCGTCCATCACATCACCGGTCATATGCGGAATGACGGACCCGTAAAAGGGTTTTTACTGATCTTAGTACTGATGATGTACTTTTTTGGGATGTTGTGTTGTATACATATTTTTGCCCTTACTACGGTAATATATTGCTTAGCTGAGATAAATTCATCGTATATACTACTATCATGATTTTTTTCACATGCCTAGTAGCCACCGTTTAGCCGGCAGGGGGGGACACTTGACCATAGCAAAAATTATCACTTCAAAGCTTAATTAATATCACGCCAACCGATTCTTGAATCAAAAAATGCTTTTAGAAACCTATATAATAATATTTTTGAAAGAGCTATCCAACAATACCCCACACGATGGGGATTGGAAGAAAAAATAATTGCACCACCACTTTACATGTAGGGGAGGTACCCTAAAAACATTTTTTTTTAATGATTTTTTTCTACCGTTTTGTCGGCATCATTGACTCATGCCAAATTACAGCTTTCTAGTACTAACGGTTACTGAGAAAAGCGGGAGACGGACGGACATGGCGAAACTATAAGGGTTCCTTGTTTACTACGGAACCCTAAAAAGGGCACACATGGCTAGCAGGCGCCTCTATCGGTCAAATTCGGCAATACAAGCGTCATTCGTTCATTTCATTTTGTTTGACTGGTAATCTGGCTAAACTTAATCACAAAGTATTTTGCATTTTGAAATGAATATTAAAAATGCAAAATACATCT
The DNA here is from genome assembly GCA_963556455.1 of Epiblema foenella. Taxonomy (NCBI): domain Eukaryota; kingdom Metazoa; phylum Arthropoda; class Insecta; order Lepidoptera; family Tortricidae; genus Epiblema; species Epiblema foenella. Next base: position 9,741,764 of record OY747097.1, on the reverse strand, counting down.
CGAAAGGTATTTCAAATAAATCGCATCTCTGCATATCAAGCGCCATCTATGATAAGTGAGCGGGACTTTTGAATTAATTTAGAATCGCTGTTATGATACAAAATCAAAGTGTCCTAAAACTTATTTGTACACCTAATAGGTACCTCGAAGGTCGTGCACAGGACGATAGTCATAATTTTACCACTTTTTACTATACAGGCTTGTAGTGTTGTTTTTATGTAGGTGAGCCAGGTTGCAAGGGCTCTCGAGGGTACGTTGTGTTGGGAGCGAGGGACCTAAATTTCTCCCTTCTGCTGTTAGCACAATGAATCCTCTAACCTATGAAGGTTCGGTAACGTGTACGTCACTTCTTTGGGGTTGCGGACGGCTGTGGGCTGCGGTGTCCGATTGTCATCAGGTGGACCATAAGCTTGTTTGCCACCGTTATTATAAAAAAAAAAGTTATTTAGTTATTCCAAAGGGTCCATATTGGCTCACATAACATTACTTGTCATATTATTTTTCATAATAACGCTTTTTGATCATAGTAATCATTTGTCATAATTTTTTTGCCTACAAATTTGTTGTATATACATTTGTATTACCAACATCATTACTCATAATTATATTTAGGCAGATTTTTTAACAACATAATGTCATTTCCAACTATTCATCACAACTCATAATGATTTTTAAAATAAACTTAATAATTATAAACTTATATTGCATAAGTATTTGAAAGCATAACATATAAAGTATGGGTGTATTGGATTATATCGGCTGTCAATGTATGCGCTGAATTACAACATGTAAATTTGATTGTCAATAAATCATCTATTATGTCGATTATCCCCGCAACTTTTTTATTTTTCATGTACCTAGCTTATTAAGCGATTTCAACCCGCCAAGGAGTCGACGGAGCCCCGCTTCGCGGGGCTCCTTTTTCCGCTCTGAGGAACAAAAAACACCTAACACTCCTCCTCGCTTCGCTCGTCGTCGTACCTATCCCGACTCTGGGACTGTATTTCTATTTTGATAGCAAGTTGAATGTGGTGTGGAAGATACCTGACAGTTTATAAATAAAACCAGGTAAAGTTTAAAATAAATATTATATAAATTTTTATTACTAATTTGTCGTTGTTAAAAAATAAATATGATTTAAAATTTTATTATTTAAAATCGTTATATTTTAAAAATAAATGAAAATTAACATTAGTATTACAGATATTTATTATGATTGACATTATTAACATGAATGATTCAGTGTTACGATAGTTATGCGCAAAGACAAGTTATAAGTAATGATCATTATGATATAAAATTATATAACAAACATTTTCGGATTTCCAATAATCGAGGTAGCAATTTTATGTGAACTTTGGCGCACCCATTCCAAATTTTAGGGTTACCTTAGATATTATCGTAAACAGGGATCCCTTATGGGTCAGCCATCGGTGATGCAGGGTAGCTATAACTTGACATGTTCTCTTATCTTAAGGCTATACTACCACAAATATTGTTGTGCACGGTTGTTATAAACGTCAGGACATTCTTATCTAAATGTACCAATTTGAATATTTTATTTTTAATCAAATAAGTAGGTAGGTATTCATCATACAAAATTAGTGTGAACGGACTATTTCCTTAGCTTATTTAGTATAGAATTGTAGTAATTGTAGCTATTTTATTGTAGTTATTGCAATTTAGAAACATAGATGATACGTATTTAGTTTTATTCGTATGGCAATTTGTCGCAAAAAATTAGTGATAATGATGACAAACATACTGGTGTATGTCAATGATGTATATTCTAATTATGTTGTCTTACTTTCTATTTTTAGTATTAATATGCTATTTTTAGTATAAACATATTAAAGTGAATCCACCTTGCCAAATAAAAAACTAAACTTGTATTTACTTTAACCTTTTGAACGCCAGCTATATCAACTTGCATGCAATTCTATAGGGTTGAACTTCGTGTTTGACATGGCTATTGTATTTTTAATGGCGTTGAAAAGGTTAATACTTCCGTACCACAAACATTGTTTCAAAATTCAGGTTAAAGACATTTAATTAAACATTTTCTCTGTCGAATAATTTAATAGTTGCATTTTATAATTGAATGATGAGTCGTTTATTTGTGTCAAAAGGGTAATATAGGTATAGTATACCTATAGTAAAGGTATAGTGTGTAAATTGATGTTACATGTTGTTTTTCCATCTTTATTTTGCCATGTTTATTTTGCGATGATACAGGGCGTCCAAATATTCTTAATTAAATATAAATTAGTCTAATGTTCTAAATTTATGTCTAATATAAATCGTTACTTAATAATTCTACTATCAACTATAAATTACATGTGGTCATAAACTCGACAATTGTATATAATAATAACTATTGTCTACCAGATGGTCCAATAGAGACTTCTTAAAATTTTTATCGGAAGAGCCTTAAAGTCGTCAGTAAAGGTCCTTATTAAAAAAATTAGTTGTCATGCAGTAAACGTTTTTCCTGCTCAGTGTTAAGTTATTTTTGGGTATAAATAAATTATGTCTATGCGCACTTTGCGACTTTGTGGTGACGGTTTTAAAACTAAACAGATGTTTTTTAACAAAAATACATATTTCGTAAATGTACATTCCAGGTAATGTCTTTTTTTTTTACGTTTGAATAAAGGTCGGCAGTGATCATCGTATTTCGATGGCAGTGATCTAGATATCTCGCTCCGCAAAGAACCCTAATACATTTTTGTTATGTTTTAATATTAATAAGTATGTACATCCACTGAATTTCTCCATATAATTGAGCCATATCTTAGTAGGGATGACACATACCCATGGTATGCCGAAAGAGCAGCTGCTTCCGAAACTACACTGCGAATGCGATAAAGAGCGTATACGAACCGATCCAACTTAGAGCGTAAAATTTCAATATGGCTTTTCCAGTTACACAAGTTGTCAATGTATATGCCAAGAAATTACTTACCAGAGCTTGTGCAGGGTAGACATGATATAGTTTTATTTGCAGATGACATTTCTCTAATTTTCAAAGTGGATAGAAAAGAGAAAAGCTTCGACTGTATTAATGATGTATTATCCAATATTGTAAATTGGTTTACAGCCAATAACCTGCTTTTAAATGCAAAGAAGACGAAGTGCATAAAATTTATTTTACCCAATGTTAAGCACATAAACAACTCAAGAATTAAAGATTCGAAGACAAGACTGTGTTTTTGGGAATAACCTTAGATTCAAAACTTCAGTGGCATGCACATATAGCCAAATTAGCAGGAAAACTAAGCTCCGCAGCCTATGCAGTGAGGCGAATCAGGCAGCTGACAAACGTCGAGACAGCAAAATTGGTGTACTACAGTTACTTCCACAGTGTTATGTCCTATGGAATCCTGCTGTGGGGGAAAGCGGCGGATATCCAGACTATCTTCGTACTACAAAAACGAGCAGTGCGTTCTATTTATGAACTAGGAGCTCGTGCCTCTCATCTCTCATTCTCACTGTAGCTTCTCAATACATTTTTGAGAACATTATGTATGTACGGAAAAATCTCCATGAATTCAAACTTAACAGCAAAATCCACGACTACAACACAAGAAGTAAAAACAAGCTCGCAGTGGCAGCCTGTCGTCTCCGTAAAGTTAGCACGTCCTTCGTGGGGAACTGTATACGCTTTTATAATAAAATACCCATGGTAGTGAATTTGCCCGTCAACAGATTTAAGTGTCACGTTAAAAGTCACTTGGTAAGCAAGGCGTATTATTCCGTCAATGATTTTTTAAACGATCAAGAAGCTTTTAAGTCAGTTGTCTAATTTACTAGAATTAGAAATGGTTTATAATGTAAACATGTATAACTACAATTTTAGTCTGGACTTTTACTGTTCTAAAATCATTTCATGTACATTTGAGCACATCATGAGGTATCTCATTGTATTTGATATTTTATTATTAAGTACTACTTTGATTATAAATGTCCTGCAGCTTGAATATGTCATGCTCGCCTAAAGGTCTTTGCTTACGGTGGCGTCGTTGATTGGGTCGCAACATTCCCTAACATATGGTCGAGGGAGGCGATGGCTGACATACGCGTCATACTCGTGAACGGGTGCTCTTTGTGGGGTCCGGTCTGTTTATGTTTGCAAGGACTAGTAACTTCGTACTAGTGTTCAGTGGAATTGACATGATGAGAGACTTCACTGTTCTCATTTGATTTAATTTTTTAGACTGACGCTCAGAGACCTTATACATCTCTGAGGATATTTATTTATTAGATTTTATTATCTTTAAGGTAACTAGCGACCCATTTCCATGATGGACCTCTTACTCCATATCGGTATAATTTATGTAGCAATATTTTTCATCATCTACAAAATCAAAAGCCTCGCTCATGTCTAGGAACACGGCTGCTATTGGAGTTTGTTTATCAAGGCTTTCGATCACTTCTCTTACTAAATGAACACATGCTAGAGATATTGAGCTATTTCTTCTGAATCCGAATGATTTTTAACTAAGATATCATTTATTGTTATACATTTTACACTCTCGAAAATTTTCGTAATGACAGGAATGAGGGTAATAGGCCTATAGTTATTCCTATCTGTATTTGGTCCCTTTTTAGGGTTCCGTAGCCAAAATGGCAAAAACGGAACCCTTATAGATTCATCATGTCTGTCCGTCCGTATATCACAACCGATTTACTCGGAGACTATAAGCACTATTACAATTATGAGGTAGGAAGGTGTATTCTATGAACCGCTAAATAAAAGTGATGTGAAATTACAAAAACATATTAAATTAGGGGGGGCACTCCATAGGTACATGTAACCGGTGGATGAAAAAAAAAATTTCAACGCACATAGTCGTGTGGGGTATCGATGGATAGGCCTTTAAAAATGATATGGAGGTTTCAAAAAACTTGTCCACTTAAGTCAACCGTTGGTGAGATATTAGCTGTCAAAGTCATAGAAAGTGTCCCTCCCCCCCTCTAATTTCCAAACTATTAAGTTTAAAATTCTGAAAAATGATAAATACTTTCAACGATTTTTGGTTTGAACAATATAGGTTTTACGGTTTTTGAGTTTTCGCTTAAAAACTGTCTTGCCCAAACAAAAGGTCGTAAGTGCCGTGAGTTCCCTATGAAGATACGACTTTTTTAGATTCAATGTATTGGATAGTGATTTTAAATGTGGACTAGTAGGTGTTGGTACGGAACCCTTCATTGTGCGTTGTCAGACACGTGCTTGGCCGGTTTTATGAATTGGCTTTTTAAAACAGGCGGTAATTTGTTATATAATTGTGCACCTTCATATGTAAACATTTTTTTTTCCTAGTTGAGTCCTTATTTTCGGCAATACCAGAAAACTTGCACGGCGGGTGTTTCGTTTCCTTATTTGCTTAAACTTCATAAAATGAAATGAATGAAATCAGTTATTCTTCAATTTAGGCATGTTACATGCACTTATGAATGTCAAAAAACTACCACCGGTTCATAAAATAAACCTCTGCCTCGAGAAGAACCGGCGTAAGAAACTCGGCGAGGTGTCATTTTTTCAAAACAATATACTATGTATATAAAATAACAGTAAAAATAGTACAAAATTCAAATGCTACCTACAATGCTATAAACATACATATATATTTTTTAATACTAAGGACAAAATATTTCTGTGTTAGATTACTTGTGCAGGACGCTATCACTGCCAAACATCCCTATCCATGATGTAATCGTTTATCTTATAATATGCTTTTGAAATAAGTGTCTGTTTCACAACAGATTTAAATTTAGAATCCGTAAGTTCAGTAATGTGTCTTGGAATTTTATTGTAGAATTTTATACAATTTCCCAAGAACGACTTTTTCGCCTTCACTAGTCTATAAAAAGTTATTTTGAGTTTCCCAGTGTTTCTTGTAGTTATTAACTTATCAGTATTCGTTGGGAAATTGTATAAATTCTTCCTAACATACATGATTATTTCAAATATGTACAGCGACGGCAGGGTTAGGATATCTATTTCCTTAAAGATTTCTCTCAATGACTCACGCGACCCCAAGTTATAAATTGCTCGTATAGCCCTTTTCTGTAATATAAATACAGTTTCGATATCTGCAGCCGATCCCCATAAGATAAGACCGTAACTAATTATACTATTAAAATAAGCGAAGTAAACTAACCGAGCCGTTGCCACATTGGTAAGCTGCCTTATTCTCCTGACTGCAAAAGCAGCAGAGCTCAACCTACTTCCTATAGCGGTTATGTGGGAACCCCACTGCAATTTTGAGTCCAGTGTAATACCTAAGAATACAGTTGTCTTAACAAATTCTAAAGTCTCACCGTTAAGTTTTATATTTGAATCTATATTGATATTTGAAGATGAGTTTGCAAGTGAGAATTTTATACATTTCGTTTTTTTCGGATTCAACACTAAGTTATTGGCAGTAAACCAGTCAGATATCATGGAGAGGGTATTATTTGGTTCAACGAGTTCAGTATCTTTCCTATTAACCTTGAACAGGAATGATGTGTCATCTGCGAACATTACAATGCCTGATCTTTGACTTACCATATATGGTAAATGTTCAGGCTTCACACCTATCAAAGCATTACAGTGCAGTGCATGTGTTGGTGAACGTTGCTATTACAAACGCTTAGGCGCATAAAGTGTTTCAATAGAAAAATGAATGTCATCTGCACTTGCATTACGACCTCTGTACGATCAACATTACTTTTCAATATAATTAATTTCTACCAGTCTACGAGCATTTTGATTTGCACTATTATATCCGCAAAAGATATAACATGGTGGACACATGAGGGGAAAATAAGAATCCGCGATATATCAAGCAAAGTACAAGAAAACATATGTGAGATAACGGCCGGCGCGACGAGCTAGCGGGATCTTCTACTGCATCAAATCTATAGTTCTTGCTGCTGTGGATATTGGAGTCTGCCAGGGGATGTCTAAAGTCACCAGGATTCCAATTTGAAAATCGCCAGACCAGGTTTCGACCAGTGAAACACCTAAAGTTCACATCGAGCCGTTACGAGTTCGTCCGCTAAGATAAGTGTCCATCCTACATCTAAATTCCATTAATCCTAATAAATAACAATTTAGCTATTCAGAATCAGCCATCATTTGTGTAAATCAAGTATTTTAAAAGTTATAATTACGTCCGTAAATCTTTAATTTGTGTAAAAGTAAATTGCATCATTTTGTTTACCTACCTTATATTGAAAAAAGTGAACAAAGAATTTAGTAATTTTCAATTATTTCGATTAAATACCTTTTAAAAGTCTACAAATATAACATAATTACCGGTTTTATAGCGTAATTAACCTTATAGATGCAATATTAAGTGGTTAAAAGTTAATACAATCGAAGTGAAATTTAAAAATATTTTACGTAACTTGTTATTTAGTTTGATTTTAGGTTCCGCGATTCCTAATCAACAAATATTTAGCGTACATTGCCGATTATTCCAGGCTAATAACTAACATCGCCGTGCTCCGCTCGCGCCGCTTGCACGTACAAGTATTGCGCGGTCCCCGTGACGCAGCACAGGCCGGGAGCGGCCTGCTGAGCGTGCGCAGCCGGCTTTCGTGTCACCGGCAAGTACCACCAGAACGAGGAACGTGAGCCATTTCCACTTAATTACATTTGCGAGTCGCATTGCTATTTAAATATAAGCAATTTCTTAAATTCTAGCAGTGGCTCACAATGTTGAGTGAACAGGAAAAGGAACTTATGCGTCAATTATGTACAAAAAGATCGTCCGTCAAAGGGCAAATTACAAAATTTACGCATTATTTAGATGCCATTGCTACTAAAACTGAACTGAACAATTTGCAATTAACGGAGTTAAATTTAAAGCTTAGTAAATTCGAAACATTATCCGTTAAGTTTGATGATCTGCAAAGTGAAATAGAGGTAGTAAATCATGAAAATATTTCGACTGAAATAGAGGAGCGTGACCACATTGAGCACGAAATAATACTTAACTTGGCCAAGGCTAAAACTTTAGTCGAAAGATTTTCTAAAAGGTTAGAATGCGAAAGAAGGCGCAGTTCCGCGCATAATACGTCATGCTGTGTGGATGATCCTAATTATCCTCAAGAAATAGGGTTGAAATTGCCTCAAATCCAGATAGCTAAATTTGACGGCGCATATTTTCGCTGGTTAGAATTCAGGGATACATTTGAGAATTTAATACATAAAAATGAGCGTATGTCGGATATTCATAAATTCCATTACCTCGTATCTTATTTAGAAGGTGACGCGGCTAGGATTATATCGAATTTGGAAGTGTCAACCAACAATTATGCTGAAGCTTGGAAGATGATTTGCAATAGATATGACAACAAAAGAATATTGATTAATCACCATTTAAATTTATTATTCAATATTAAACAGCTTCCACGAGAAACAGAGCGATCTTTGCGATTTTTAGTTGATCATGTGACCAAAAACTTGCGCGCCTTAGCCAGCCTAGGACAGCCCACTGACAAATGGGACGTATTGATCATTTTCATGCTGTCTTCCAAATTAGATAGTAATACATTGTTAAAATGGGAAGAATATCGCAATAATTTGGAAGGTGACGTACCCACTTTAGAGCAATTTTATAAATTCATAATTGACCGCGCTGATGTACTTGAGTCTTTAAATCGTAATAATCGATCGGATGTTACTAATATGTCAATGGCAAAGCCGCCTACAGGTCAGACACGTTCTGCACCTAGCTATAGTTTCAATCAAAGACAAAATCAAAATAATGTAATTAAGTCATTTGCTAGTACAAGCTACAATAACAATAACAACAAAAAATCTAATATATTCCTTTGTATCATTTGTAATGAGCGCCATAGGATTTATGATTTCCCAACATTTAAGGCGAAGGGGATTGAAGAGCGGATGATGGATGTGGCCAAATACAAATTATGTGTGAACTGCTTGAGACAAGGTCATCTTGAAAGCGAGTGCCGCATGGGTCCATGCCGCGAGCACGGCTGCACCGAGCGGCACAACAGTCTTCTCCACCGCCCATCACACTCTTCAAACCTCGCTCTTGTAGATGAACAAGACGAAATACAAGTGAACTATTGTAATCAGAATACAAGTCTAGTGCTCTTATCCACCGCTATGATTGAGGTATCGGATCCAATTGATCATCGAAAGGTCAAGGTTCGTGCTCTCTTGGACTGTGGCAGCCAATCTTCATTTATTTCTGAGTCCCTAAAGACCAGACTATCATTAAAGTCCCGCCCAATTGACACTCTAAAGGTCATAGGCATCGGCAACACTTCTTCTAAGAGTGTGATAGAAAGTTGTAATGTTAAAATAAAATCAACAAATAGCAATTTTAGTGCAATATTATCGTGTTTCGTTTTAGACGAGCTCACCGGTCGTTTGCCAAAGACGCCCGTCGATATTACTTCGTTAACATTACCACAGAATATTGAGTTGGCTGATCCCATGTTTCATCAGCCAGCCCCCATTGACGTACTGATAGGTGCTGACCTATTTTGGGACATTCTAGGCAATGAAGAACGTTCCCTGGGACCAAATAATCCTAAATTAAGACATTCAAAACTAGGCTGGTTAGTATCTGGCCGCATAAATTCAGCCGTGTCCAGCAAAAGGATACACTGCAATCACGCTTTAATCTCTAAAGCGCAGAGTGAAACTATGGAGAATTTAGTGTCAAAGTTCTGGGAGTTGGAAGAAGTTCCTAAAAAACAAATCATGAGTCAGGAAGCAAATGAGTGTGAAAAACACTTCCTCACTCACACTATAAGAGATGAGGAAGGTCGATTTTGTGTGAAGCTTCCATTAAAAGAATCTGCTGATTGTTTAGGTGATAGCTACAACGCAGCCAAAAACCGATTTATCAATTTAGAGAAAAGATTTAAACGGAATCCTACACTTAAAAGTGAATATACAAAGTTTATAAACGAATATGCCGACTTAGGCCATCTTACAAAGTCGGAATGCAGTCATGCACCTGTGCCTGGCCCTAGCCAAGCTTATTTTCTTTGTCATCATGCTGTCATTCGACAGGAGAGCGAATCAACCAAGCTCCGCGTCGTGTTTGATGGCTCTGCGTCCTCAACGTCAGGTTACTCCCTCAACGACATCTTGATGGTAGGTCCAAACGTTCAAGACAGCCTCTTCTCTATATTAGTACGAGCAAGACAGTACAAGTACCTGCTCACTGGAGACATCGAAAAAATGTATAGGCAGGTGTTGGTCAATGAAAGTGACAGGAACTTGCAGCTGATCCTATGGAGAGAGGACGAGTCACAACCTATCCAAACATTAGTGTTAAACACGTTGACGTATGGCACAGCTAGTGCAAGCTATCTCAGTACCCGTTGCTTATGGCAGCTAGGACAGGAACAAGATGATGAGCTTATCAAAGACATCATCCAAAAGGATTTTTATGTGGACGATTTAATAACAGGTGCAGACGATCCTCAACAATTACGGTACATTCAAAATTCTGTATCAAATGCGTTAAAGGCAGGTTGTTTCAATCTAAGAAAATATAAGAGCAATCATCCATCAATTTTCGATAACCTTGAGATTAACACGCAAGACAATTTAACTATCAGCGAGTCCTCGAGTACGTTGGGTCTCGGGTGGATCCCTTCTAGTGACACTTTGCACTTTCCAATTAAAGTAACGCACGACCAAGATGCGTCCGTAACAAAGCGTTACATAATGTCAAATTCATTTAAAATATTTGATCCGTTAGGTATTCTCAGCCCAGTTATTGTTATACCTAAAATTATGCTTCAGAAACTTTGGCAACTGAAACTGGACTGGGACCAGCCTGTTCCATCTGAGATTAAAAATGATTGGATTAGGTTTGCTGACAATTTAAAATGTTTAGCCAATTTGCGTATTCCAAGATTAGTGCTAGGAAATGCGTCTAAATATATAGAGATCCATTCATTTAGTGATGCATCGCAATCTGCCTATGGAGCGTGCATTTATATAAAATCAATAGGCTCGAATGATGAAGTCACAGTCAGGTTGTTGTGTGCCAAATCAAAAGTGGCACCCATAAAACCCATCAGCATTCCGCGGCTAGAATTATGTGCTGCGTTGCTATCTGTCAAACTTACTCAATCCGTGGTAGGTTCTTTGAGATACAAGCCGGATAGAGTAGTGTATTGGTGTGATTCGAGTGTGGTCTTAGGATGGATCAAGGGTGACATTACTAAGCTTAAAACATTCGTGGCTAACCGTATTGGTGAAATAGTAGAACTATCTTCACCACTATCGTGGAGGTACGTTCCTACCAATTTGAATCCAGCTAATCATATTTCAAGGGGTGTGGATCCCAAAAATATAATGTCTCTGGCTGTGTGGTGGTCAGGCCCTAATTTTTTACTCCTAAATGAAGTTGATTGGCCTGTCTTAAAATCTAGAGTCCGAACCGTTACCCGAATTGAAAGTTCATTCGGCAGTGATTAATAAGCCAGTTATAGATTTTGAAAGGTATTCGTCTCTTAATAGACTCTCACGACTATTTGCTTACGTGCAAAGGTTCATGTGGAATATTAGGAATAAGAATGCTAAGCGTGAGGGCATACTAACAGCTGATGAGTTGCGAGAATCATGGAACTCATTATGTATTATAGCTCAAGGTCAATCTTTTCCACTTGAATATGAATCACTTCTTAAAAATAAACCTTTGAGTAACAAAAGTAAAATTTTATGTCTATCGCCATTTTTAGATAATAAACTGATGCGCGTTGGAGGGCGCTTAGACGCATCTGATTATTATTCTTTTGAAAAGAAGCACCCCATTTTGCTTCATGCTTCACATAGGTTAACAAATCTTTACTTTGAAAGAGAACACGTCAACAACATGCATGCTGGACCGCTTCTGTTATTTTCGACTGTTAGGGAAACAGTTTGGCCCGTAAATGGAAGGCATCTTGCATGGCGTGTCGTGAACAACTGTGTTAGGTGTAGACGAGTACGAGGTAAAACTTTGCAACCTAAAATGGGTAATTTACCTCCTCAACGTATAACTCCAGACTTCCCATTTCGGTCAGTGGGGCTAGACTTCGCTGGTCCGTTTACAATTGTAAATCGCAAGGGCCGCGGCAGCCGTTTGATAAAATGTTATTTATGTCTATTTGTCTGTCTTCGTTATAAATGCATTCACCTTGAGGCTGTCAGTGATTTAACTAAGGATGCATTCATAATGACGCTCCGACGTTTTATAGCGCGTCGAGGCAGACCAACTGAGATATTTAGTGATAATGGGACTAATTTTGTTGCAGCCGCGAGAGAATTAGGGTCATTCATTAAGCAAAATCAGGAACCTCTATTTGATTTTGCAAGTCATAATTTAATTCAGTTCAAGTTCATTCCGGCTTACTCTCCTCATTTTGGTGGTATATGGGAAGCCGGAGTTAAATCGGCAAAACATCATTTAAAACGCGTTATTGGAAATAGTCATCTTACTCTCGAAGAGATTTCTACTTTGTTTGCACAAGTGGAGGCGATTCTGAATAGTCGCCCCTTATGCCCTCTATCATCGTGCCCCAATGACCTCCTCTCCCTTTCCCCCGGGCACTTTCTTATCGGGAGACCGTTAACTGCTTCGCCAGCGCAGTACCTGGGCGATACAAAAGAAAACCATTTTCAACGCTACGAACGTCTGGAGAAAATACAGCAGCATTTCTGGCAACGGTGGCAACGAGAATACCTCTCTGAAATGCAGCAAAGGACGAAATGGAAGAGTAGTTCAGCGACATTGAAAGTCGGGGACATGGTGCTTTTGGCGGAGGACAATGCTCCTCCTCTCTCATGGAAGCTTGGCCGTGTACTGCGTCTCATCTCAGGCGGCGACGGGATAGCTAGAGTGGCTGATGTCACCACAAACCGAGGCTGCGTGCGCCGATCTCTCGTACGACTTTGCAAACTACCGACGGCGGAGGATCTTCAAGGTTGAAAGCGATCTTTCAACGGCCGGGAGCATGTTCAGGCTTCACACCTATCAAAGCATTACAGTGCAGTGCATGTGTTGGTGAACGTTGCAATTACAAACGCTTAGGCGCATCCAGTGTTTCAATAGAAAAATGAATGTCATCTGCACTTGCATTACGACCTCTGTACGACCAACATTACTTTTCAATATAATTAATTTCTACCAGTCTACGAGCATTTTGATTTGCACCATTATATCCGCCAAAGATATAACAGTAAATCATTTACATAAACAAGGAATAGGAACGGGCCTAGAATAGATCCCTGAGGTACTCCCATCTCTACCACTGTATCTGATGAAATAGTTCCATTTATCGCTACCCTTTGATTTCTTTGTGTTAGGTATGACTTAATGAGATCTAATGCATGTCCTCTAATGCCATAAAATTTCAGCTTACAAATTAAAGTACCATGGTCTACACAATCAAAAGCCTTGGAAAGGTCACAGAAGACTCCAATGGCGTCCTGTGAGTCTTCCCAAGACTGCAAAATGAATTTTATCAAACTTGCACCAGCATCAGTAGTCGATCTACCTTTCGTGAAGCCGAACTGCTGTGCGTGCAAAATATTGTGTAAATTAAAGTGAGAAATCAATTGCGTCAGCATTATTTTTTCGAATATTTTACTAAACGCAGGCAGGATAGAAACTGGACGATAATCAGAAGGATTATCTTTATGGCCAGATTTAAAAATAGGAACTACTTTACTACATTTCATTAAATCTGGAAATATGCCATTGTCTACACAAGTATTAAAAATGAGAGCTAAAGTGGGTGCAACGACCTCCAGAATAGATTCCAGTACCTTGACCGACACGCCCCATAAGTCTTCTCTCTTTATTTTTATCATTTTAAAAGACTAGTACATCCAGAGGAGAAACATGATGAAAATTAAAAATACATAAATTATCTAGCTTTACATTCTCACTCAAAAGGGATTCAGCTATTGTGGAAGACGATGCCAAACTGCTTGTAGTAATTATAGGAATTTTGAAAAAGAAATTATTAAATTCATTTGCTACTTTTACTGCGCCAGTTATTAAATTATCCTCTATTTTCAATGAAACTCTATTTTTACTCTGCCCAGTCTCTGTATTTATTATTTTCCAGACTGTCTTGGCCTTATTGTCTGAGGATTTTATTTTGTTATTTAAGTGCACAGCTTTTGCTTTTGTACATACTATTTTAAATAATTTGGAATAATCCCTAACATATTGATGGAAGCGTTCGTCAGTGGTACAAGACCTCCTTTCATACAGTTGATATAAGTTATCCCTGCTTTTCCGGATTCCGGTAGTTGCCCACTCATTAAATCTCATTTTATTATTAATCTTAATGCGTTTTTTACTACAAGTTGCATCAAATTCTTTACAGACTGTATTCAGAAGCATTTTGAACTGATCATTCGGATCAATTGACTCTACCTGGGTGTTTGGCATAGCGACTAGCAGATTTGACTTTAATATTTCTAGTCTACTTCTACTCAGTGGTCTTATTTCTATAACGCGATCTGGATGTTTTAATTCGCAAGGCAGCCTGACCATCTGAGCTTTATGATCCGAACGAACTCCATTCATTATGCTTCTGTCCAGATGAGGACAGTTTAACCAAATATTATCTATACATGTGGCAGAGGTCGGAGTCACCCTTGTAGGCACTTCATACAGGTAATCTAAATTGAATGATTTGAATAGTGTAATGTACTTATCTTTTTTAACCGATTGCGATAAAATATCAATATTGAAGTCGCCACATACAACAACTGGTTTTTTACTACTTGTTGCTTTACTAAGTACATCCTCCATAATTTTTATAAACGATGTTAAGTCACCTGATGGTGGTCTATAAATGCAAAGTATCAGATACTGATCAGTCTCTGCACAAGCAATCTCACAAACACGATCAACAGAACAGCCTGAGAGGTCTTTACGTTCTTTATAAGTTAATCCATTTTTCACTAAAATAATAGATCCACCGCCCTCCGCGGTAGTTCTGTTGAACGCACTGGCCAACTCGTAATTATTTACATTAAATTTCATCATGTGATCCTTTAACCATGTTTCTGTTAAGCAGACTACATCTACATTTAACTGTTGTGTGAATAATTCTAAATTAATATTTTGCCAGTGAAGCGATTTATATTTTGGTGTAGTAACGTTACACTATTCCGCTTCTCCGTTGTCCCAACAGTCAGTTTAAAGACAAATCCGCGGTCGGAGATGTCGTTTTATCTAAGGTTTGATTTCCGAAAACGGAATTAATAAAAGATGCTAAAGATTTAGCAAGTCGGTCAGTGGTAATACGGTAATCACTAATAGCATCATTAGTGTCAAAAAATATAACGTCACTATGACGATTCGTCAACTTAAACATAAGTTTATTAAGGTTACCTGCATGACTGTTAGAACTGCATGGAGAAGCAGAATAGGGTATCGCACCTATAATAACGTTTTTAGCACCTAGCTTTGACAGGGAGTCGAACCCAGCCTTTACATCAGGGTATTCGACCCGTCACCTAACAATAATACAATTGTGGTCTGTTCATTTATATAAGTATTTTTAATATTATCTATGATTTTTAGGAACGAGGCATCTGGCATACAATTATTTAGTACACAGCTGTTTGGAATATTATGACACAAATTTTTTCCCAGGCCTCGTCCTATCCTATCCGAGAAAACTAGAGTTCTGCTTACATTATTACAGGCTGGAGTTATTTTGTCCACTGACACCAACAGGCCACTGTCCGACACAGATGAGCAAACAGCATCTTCGGGCAAGGGTTGACCTTGCCGGAGCACGCACTCACACAATGACTGCTTGGTAAGCAGTGCTTCCAAACATTCCTCGTTGTGATGGCACAGCTCCAGCAGTTCATCCGCTGCCAGAATATGTTCACTGATTTGCTTTTGAGATATTAAATATTTACTTATTAAATCTTTCAAAGAATTTTCTAATCTGTTTAGCTCGGCATGTAGTTTGTTTGTGTTAGTTTCATAAGTATTTCTACTGTAGCATAATTGCTCTTGACAAGAATTTAATTCTTTTAATACAGAAAGATGATCTTTCCTTAATTGAGTTATGTTATGAATATTAATATACTGTCTATACAGTCGTTTTGATTTCCTAATGAATCTATTTATCTTTACATACTTTTTGTATTTACTTTTTATATGACTCTGAAAATTTATTGGTTTACCATTGAAAGAGTCCTCCGTCAAATCAATTATACTAGAAGGTCCAAATTTGCTGTGATGCACTGCATAGGTGTTAGGTGTCACAAGTTCTTCAAAGAGCCGCTGAGTGTTGTTGAGTCGCTGGCATTCTGCTTCCTCTTGCAATTGCCGGACCACCTTGTGGGCATCGGAGAGTTCATACTCCAGGTCATCTACACGTTGTAGTGTCCGCTCATGGATGTCACAGCACTCTTGAAGACTGTTCAATTTGTCCAGCAGATGGTCACGCTGTAACACAGTATCTGTATGCACGGCATCCAGGTTGGCTAGCTCACGTTTAAGTTCTGTATTTTTATGAATAATCTGCTTGACCTCCTCTTCGCTTTCATCGCGTTCCCGTAGTAGCTGGTCACACAGAGTCTTAGATTGCTTTAGTTCCTTGAGCGCTGCATTGAGTTTTTGCTCCAAATCACGTACTGTGGCTGTTCAGAACGCATCCAAACTGACGTCACCGGCGGCCGTTCGTCTCCGAAAACACCCGAAATTCGAAGATCGGCTACGCGCGGCAACTAACGGTCGTCAACAGTTGTCAACGACAATCACCATTCAAAACTCATAACGAACGAACGCCTTGTCTGTAAAATTTGATTTTGTATTCGGAATAAATCCGACCTTTTTTTGAAATAACAATCTTCATTGAAAATCCACCTAGGCCATTCCCAAATTACCTAGAAAGGAACCTAGGTCCCAAACATTGGTCCTTCACCGCCGAAGAAGAGCGTCGAGTTCTACTTCTACATCAGCGCCTACAGAAAAGCCGTCCGCAACGCGAATTTGTCCTGTTCCCGAGGAGTAATTCTCCGTGAGCCGACTGCAGCATCCCACAATAGGACTGGGTCGGGTTATCTGTAGCCCGCAGCAGCGCTGGGCCCTCAACGGTTTCGTCGCCAAGGACATCTTCAGCAGCCTTCGTTAGTCGCGAAGAAAGCTTCAGCTGCCCTGAAGAACATCGCGAAGTCTCCACTTTCATCGTGTGCATCGTCCTGCAAGCTCAAAATCCTGCGAGAATTACCAGCGCCGCCACAGCACAGGCAGCTACAACAGGTCGAGTTAGGTACAGCACAAGTGAGTCCGTTCCAATATCCTTTACCAGAAGTAATTCTTCTTCCCTTTCCGTGGTTAATTACCACACAGCTTCAACATATCGAGCTGACATTGCTAATTTCTTCGAAATAAATTCAAATTCTAACGGTTTAAATATCAACGGTCAGAATCCATTTTGTATTCAACATATAAATTGCTACACAAAAGTAATAAGTGCATAAATCAATTAAGTTTAACTCGCCGCACAGCGTAGATCGCATAGCAGCTGAGCGATTTCACTGTTAAGTTCAAGGTTAACTGGGACGTTAGTCACTCCCGAGTAGCCGAGCGCAGCGCATGCATTGCTTATCGCTAATTAATTAGTGCCTACTATTTATTGTGCAGTGAATACCGATCATTAAACTATTTGCACGTGATTTATCGGTGCTTGAGGTAATAATCTTTTACCGCCAGTTATTTGTCGTGCTTAATCATTATATCTGGATCATATAGTGTTAATCATGTCGGAAACACAGTTAGTTAAGCAGCGTGGATCTTTAAAATGTAAATTGACTAACTTTAATACGTTCATTACGCCATATTTGTCTATCCCAACGCTAAGTGACATACAGGCTAGTGAAATCGAAAGCCGTCTCAATAAGATCGAGGAAATGTATCCGACATTTGATGGATTACAGGAGCAGATTGAAATAGCTGCGGAGAACCCCATCGCGCGTTATGCTGAGCGAACCGAGTTCGAAAATGATTACTTTTCCGCTGTGGCACGCGCGCGGGAACTGCTTCGCAAGCGTGGTAATGCGGAAAGTAAGGTTATGTCTGAGGCTGGTTCCAGCTCATGTCACCACAAAAATAACCTGGTAAGGCTACCCAAGATTGATTTGCCTCACTTTTACGGTCAGCTATCAATATTGGGCCAGCGTAGTCCGTGCCGGTATTAATAAACGGGTGATCTAAGTGCGCGCGTGCAGCAGGTAAATTGCCCATTATGGGTTGGACGGTTTGACCTTTGAACCTGCAGCACGTCACACAACTGCCGACAGTTTTAAAGTAAATCTGCCCTGTTGGATATAAACGTGGTAAACTGGTCCAGTGTGGGGGGATTATCTAATGTATTCCTATATTCCTCCCACTCACGACTGGTAACACAATCCAATTTTGACGACATCATGAAGATAATCAGTGTGCCCTACTGAGAAGTTGGCTCATCTAGGGTCGTGAGCGCCCTAAGGTTCTTATTTGTAATATCCAACAAATGACGCAACGCCCTGTGGGATTCTTTATGAATTTGTTCGACACTAAATAATGCCTTGACATGATTATTAACCAAAATTCTTTTATTGTCATACCTAGCTAACAATAGTTCCCACGCGGTTTTATAATTCTCCGCCTTAAAGTCCAAACTCTTTATCACTAAGGCGGCGCTCCCTTGTAAAGAAGAACGTAAGTAATGGAACTTATTAATATCATCTATGGAATCGTTGTTGTGAATTAATGATAGAAATGTGTCCCTAAACTCAAGAAAATATTGATAGTGACCGGCATAATACGCTGCTTCATGCAGAAATTAATAATGATATAGTAGAGGTCGCTGCCGTATCGGCGGATAATAATAATGCTTCGAATCAACAATCCTCTGTACTGCTCTCCACAGCCTTGGTGAGAGTCAGCGACGCGAAGGGTGTCCAGCACGTCGCAAGGATCTTGCTGGACAATGGCAGCACGACTAACTTCGTCTCTGAGAGGCTGCGCAACAAGCTGCAACTTCCACTTTTTTCCACAAGCTCTACTGTGACAGGTATTAACAATTCCTTTTCTAAGAGCACTCAGTCTTGCAACCTGATCATTCAATCGATGGCGGGAGACTACAGGGCGGAACTTAGGTGTCTCGTGCTTCCTGAAATTACAAAATTGTTGCCTTCGTCATACATAAATATGAAAAATTTGCAAATACCATCTCACATACAATTAGGTGATCCCACTTTTAATATTCCGTCAGTCATTGACATTCTAGTCGGCGCGGAAACCTTTTGGGACGTCATAGGTTCTAATCGTATCAATTTAGGGAGGCGTCAACCTACGCTGTATGATTCAAAACTCGGCTGGATAATTTCTGGATCGGTTCTTTGTAATCAAAAGCACCACACCGTCTGTCATGCTTCAGAATTACTTGACACCGACATTGATAAGCAGCTCACGCGTTTCTGGGAGCTGGATAGTGTGTTGCCGATACATAACTTCACCCCTGAAGAGCGGGAATATGAAGAACATTTTTTAAAAACCACAACACGGACTGAAGATGGCCGGTTCGTTGTTGCAATGCCACTTAAAGAATCACCAAAGGTTCTAGGCGACTCCTACGAGATGGCTAAGTGTCGTTTCGCGTCCTTAGAAAAAAGGTTAATTCGCGATCCTGATTTTAGGCATAGCTATAATGCATTCATGACCGAATATTTAAATTTAGGTCACATGTCTCTCTCCAAGCGTAAGGAAAGCGCGGATGACGTTGAGTGTTTTTTGCCTCATTTTGGGATAGTGCGGGAGTCAAGTCTCACAACGCGCTTAAGAGCCGTATTTGATGGGTCCGCGCCCACGAAGTCAGGCGTGTCTCTAAATGATATTCAGAGAGTCGGCCCTACTATTCAGGATGACTTAATCTCAATTTTATTAAGGTATAGGCAGCATAAGTACGTGATTTCAGGCGACATTGAAAAAATGTACCGGCAGATGCTAATTGCACCCGAGCAAAGATGCCTTCAGAAAATTTTATGGCGATTCAACCCAACCGACCGTCTTGAGAGCTATTCTCTTAACACGTTAACATACGGCACCGCCTCCGCGGCTTATCTCGCCACGCGGTGTCTGAAGCAAGTGGGTCTAGAGGCGTCAGATCCCAACGTTCAACGATCTATAGTACACGATTTTTACGTTGATGACTATTTAAGTGGCAGTTGCAATATTCGCGACACTATACAATTAGGCAAGAACGTAATAGACTCGTTAAAATCTGCTCAATTAAATTTGCGAAAGCTGCGTTCTAATAATGCTGAAATACTACATGCCTTGCAGGTTCATACGAATTCAAGCAGCTCTTCGCAAAATAACCCGCCTGGCGATTTAAACATACAAAATTTGAGTGTCTCGACTTCAGCCAAAACATTAGGGTTAAATTGGCAATGTGACACAGATACACTTTTTTTCAACATCAATTTAAAAAATAGTAATAACGTTACGAAGCGTCATGTACTTTCGTCAATCGCGCAAGTATTCGATCCAATAGGTTTGGTCGGACCGTGCATTTTGGAAGCCAAAATTCTGCTTCAAAAACTGTGGCAGGAAAAATGTTCATGGGATGAAAAATTACCCCCCACGCTTAAAGCACAGTGGTGTAAATTTGAAAGCACTTTGCCATTTCTCAACGAACTTAGAATACCGCGCTGGGCTCTAGGAAATTCAAATCAGGAGGTAGAATTGCACATTTTTACTGACGCTTCGGAGGCAGCCTATGGAACATGCGCGTACATAAGGTCCCAGGGTAGCACGGGAACACCTACGGTACGCCTTCTAGCGTCCAAAAATAAAATAGCACCTATAAAAACAACCACAATTCCGCGGCTGGAGCTATCGTGTGCATTGTTGGGTGCAAGATTGTTTGCCAAGATACTGAGCTCACTCACTATAAAGTTTAGTAAATGCACATTTTGGTGCGATTCAATGATAGTCTTAGGGTGGTTAGCGTCATCCCCCGCCAACCTCAAGCCCTTTGTACGCAACCGAGTGAGCGAGGTACAGGATGTTACTGCCGGTCACAAGTGGAATTACGTGTCCACAAAAGAAAACCCTGCCGATCTAGCATCTCGAGGCATGAATGCCAGGCTTTTAGCCGACTCTGATCTTTGGTGGTCAGGGCCAGATTTTCTTAAACAGGACTCAGTTTCCTGGCCCAAACCACAAACTTCGTTGCCCACGGATTTGCCAGAGACGGTGCCGTGTCTGATTGCAGATGCTCATGAATGTCCATTCTCTTGCCTCATCGATCGAGTATCTAAATTTTCCAAATTAGTCAGAATTGTAGGTTATGTCAAGAGGTTCATTAACAATTCGTCAAAAAACAAAACAAAAATACCTGGATTTCTACAAAGTTCAGAATTAGCTTTGGCTAGAATATCAATCTTGTCTTTGTGTCAAAAAGAAATGTTCGAAGAAGAATATGCCGTTCTAAAGTCCGGTAAAGCTCTTCCTTCCAAAAACAGGCTTCTTCCTCTTACTCCGTATGTCGATAAAGATGATCTGTTAAGAGTAGGCGGGAGACTGAATAATACTAATTACAGTGATGACGTCAAGCATCCAGTCATACTTTGTAGTAAACATCGTCTCACCAAATTAATATTCTCATATTTTCATTTACAATTTCTACACGCAGGCCCCCAGTTATTGCTCAATAGCGTCAAGCAGCTTTATTGGCCTCTGGGAGGTAGGAACCTGGCGCGCAAAACTGTCGGCAGTTGTGTGACGTGCTGCAGGTTCAAAGGTCAAACCGTCCAACCCATAATGGGCAATTTACCTGCTGCACGCGCGCACTTAGATCACCCGTTTATTAATACCGGCACGGACTACGCTGGCCCAATATTGATAGCTGACCGTAAAGGTAGGGGTTGCAAATTAATTAAAGCCTGGATTTGCATTTACGTATGTTTCGCAGTCAAGGCTGTACACCTGGAACTCGTTTCAGACCTCACCAAAGACGCATTCATGGCTAGTTTAAATCGCTTTATCGCTCGTAGGGGTACACCAAAGAATATTTACTGCGACAATGCTACATATTATACCGGCACATGTAACGAATTGTACAGAGCGCTGAAAAAATCAAATATTGCATCAGATCTTGCTGAGTCGGAAATAAACTTTGTTTTTTCTCCTCCCTATTCACCACACTTTGGCTCGCTTTGGGAAAGATGCGTACGATCTGTTAAGCACCATTTACGACGCATTCTAAATCTCACGCACTTGACCTTCGAAGAAATGAGTACTTGTTTGTCGAAAATTGAAGCTGTGCTTAACTCCCGTCCTTTAACTCCATTGTCATGTGATATTTCCGATATGACCGCCCTCACACCAGCCCACTTCCTCATTGGACGATCACTTATGTTTGTTCCTAATTCGCAGAATCCTGTGCCCGAGGAGAAGATTAACACGCTACAGCGGTTTCAACGGGTTGAGCAGCTCAGACTTCACTTCTGGAACAGATTTAAGCTCGAATACGTTTCTCAATTACAACAAAAAACCAAATGGTTTTCATCACATGACAAACTAGTGGAAGGAGCCCTAGTCATTGTCAAAGAGAAAGGGGCACCCCCTTTGCTGTGGCTACTCGGTCGCATTCTGAAACTTTATCCTGGCAAAGATGGTATAGCCCGTGTGGCAGATATCAAAACCAAAAAAGGAATCATCAAAAGGGGATTCAATAATATATGTCCACTTCCCGTATCCATGTAACGTGCAAACAAGTTGCACATTTGCTCACATCACGTTCTGAATTATAGGTCTCTTGAAGTACTTCAACGCGGGGAGCATGTTCAGAACGCATCCAAACTGACGTCACCGGCGGCCGTTCGTCTCCGAAAACACCCGAAATTCGAAGATCGGCTACGCGCGGCAAC
Organism: Epiblema foenella; assembly: GCA_963556455.1. Taxonomy (NCBI): domain Eukaryota; kingdom Metazoa; phylum Arthropoda; class Insecta; order Lepidoptera; family Tortricidae; genus Epiblema; species Epiblema foenella. The sequence continues at coordinate 9,718,831 of OY747097.1, read as the reverse complement.
TAACGGTCGTCAACAGTTGTCAACGACAATCACCATTCAAAACTCATAACGAACGAACGCCTTGTCTGTAAAATTTGATTTTGTATTCGGAATAAATCCGACCTTTTTTTGAAATAACAATCTTCATTGAAAATCCACCTAGGCCATTCCCAAATTACCTAGAAAGGAACCTAGGTCCCAAACAGTGGCCTTGCGTGTCATAACTGAGCTAGACATGTTGGGCTAGCTTGACACACAGCTCTCCACAGCACCTGAAATGTGACGGCAACGCGACTGAACACCAAGCAGAGAAAGCACAGTAGAGATATAGCAGGACAGAATAGACATTAAGTGTGCAAGTAGAATATAGATATGAATATGGTAGGTAAAATTGAATCGTGAAAAGATTTATGGTAAGACTATTTGACAGAGTGAAATACTATAGTTACAAAAGTTAATGATCAGCTGACCGACTGCAATGTTATTTTCGAGTGAGATTATGCGTATAATTAGTCATTTATTACGGGAATTATTCAAGTAACTATTATTTAAATACAACCAAAGTATGACCACGATCATTTTATAATTATGTGGACACAAATACTCCCCAGGTTTATCGTTGAAGTTTCAAACGATGATCCGTTACATTGACGTTTTCCGGTACTATGTTAAGAGTTCTTCTTTTGCACTTGCACTGTCTCTTGCCATTGATCTATGCAATTAATACTATACTGGCACTAATTCGCGCTTTTTACGCATAAATAGACTACTAATTATGGTCATTTAATAATTAATTCGATTATTTAATCAGCTGTGTGAAATTTGACGTCTGTGCTTGGCGGTGTTGCCAGCACAGTTGCAAGATAAGTTTGTGTGGAGTGAGCTGTGTAATATTTTAAATATATAGTTTTTTTATGTTCATGAGTTGAGTTTCTTGGTATACGCTTGAAGTAGATGTTAGTGGGTGGTAGTGAAAAAGTATTTTAATTATTTTATTTTGTAAAATTTGTAGTTCAGCTAAATTCGTTTTCGCAGCGCTGTCCCATAATTCTATCAAATATAGCAGATGCGGTTTCACTAGGGAATTGTAAATGGTATAGCGTATCCGACGCAGAATGCAACTGGTGATACGTCACAGCGAGCCTGTTAGTGAGGATAATTTTGTGCGTATGTGTTCGATATGTGTGTTCCATGTCAAGCAGCTGTCAATGCGAAGACCAAGGTATTTCTCGTAGGTTTGTTCATGCAGCACTGTGTTATTTATTATAAGTGGTTCATGTGGAGGTATGATTTTATTTCTTGCTTTAAAAATAACTTAGCATGTCTTTGATATATTTATTGTAAGAAAGTTATATTGGAACCAAGAGAATAACTTATTTAAATCTTCTTGAGCTTTTGGTATGATTTCTTGGATTGTAGAACCGAAGTAAAACAAACAAGTATCGTCCGCATATAATGATACGTGGCCGTGTAGTCCAAGTTCATGTATGTTATTATTTATGTATGTCACAAACAGCAGAGGACCTAAAATTGATCCCTGTGGAATTTCACATGTCAGTATACGTTTTGAACTTTGTATATCATCAATTTTGACTACTTGAAACCTGTTTGCAAGATAGGACTGGAATATTTTTTTATTTATTTTATTTATTTATTATTCCTTAGGCTAACACTTACAGACAAGCTAAACGTGTTAACAGGAGAGACAAAAAAGGGGTTCCAAGTTCCATCCGTGGGTGAAAGATTTGTTCTGGCTTTAAACGTCATGGATGGAACTTGGAGTGACAATAGACTCCAGGTAACGGCTGCTGAGCGTGAGGAAACTGGATTCAGTACTGTAGAATATATCCAATTTGCTATCGCTGTTGAGGATATCATTCAGAAGAGCCAACCCACGATGTAGCGGTGAATGGGACAGAGCGTGCGTCCGCGCTGACGGAATAGCGAATAGTATATGGCGGCGAGGACGGAGTTGCATGCCGGTTACCGACGGTATTCTCAGTGGTAAACGGGCCAGCAACGGGGGGTTATAGATTTGACCACGTATCAAATTGAAAAAGTATTTTACTAGGGACATATTCCTTCTGGTCTCAAGGGAGGTATAGTTCACCATTCCCAACACGTACAGGGTTGGATATAAATACGGATAGTAACCGTATAATTTATTAAAGAGGAAGCGAACGAAGGATTTTTGAATCCTTTCTAAGATAAGTGTGTAATGCTGTTCATGAGGGTTCCAAATTATCGCATTCGTTTCGAGACGGCTTCGGACATATGCGTTATATAAAATACTAATGGCGGTCTTCGAATTGAAATTTTTGGATTGCCGGATCACAAACCCCAAAACCCCAGGCATTTCCTTGCAGCTGCGCAGGTGTTAATTATGTGGTCGTTAAACGTAAGTTGTGAGTCAAAACATGTGCCTAGATCACGAACTGATGAGACTTGTTGTAGCGGGGTATTTTCGAGCATGTAGTCATAGCGCAATGGCTGGTGAGCGCGGGTGTAAGACATGATTGAGCATTTTTTCTCATTTAGCAAGAGTTTGTTTCGTTTACTCCAAGCACAGATACTATTGATGTCCTGTTGTAACTTAGCACAGTCATAGTTATTAGTAACGGGTAATGCAAGTTTAACATCATCGGCAAACATTAGGCATGTTGAATGCCTGATACAAGCTGGGAGGTCATTGATCAGGATGAGGAACAAGAGAGGGCCAAGATTACTGCCTTGCCCTATACCTGATAGTACTGAATAGGAATTACTCTTTGAGCGAGCGTATTGGACGTACTGCTGCCTCCCCGACAGGTAGTTGGCCAGTAGTGTTAGGAGTGAATATGAAAATCCAGCAAGTGCCATCTTTATGAGTAGTATGTCATTGTCCACTTTGTCAAAGGCTTTGCTGTAGTCGAAATAGGTCACGTCAACTTGTTTCTTGTTGTCTAGATTATCCGCAATAAGAGTTGTTACATTTAAAAGGTTAGATGAAGTTGAGCGTTTTGTGAGGAAACCATGCTGCTCATCACAGAACCAGTTGAAGTTGGTTGTTGTTGCAGAAGTTGCTGATATATGTGCGAGTAAATTACACTTTCATAGACTTTACCAAAAACGGATAACACTGCTATTGGCCTGTAGTTTTTTACGTCGGTTTTGGAACCAGATTTGTGAATCGGCAGCACTTTTGACGCTTTCCAAAGAGAGGGAAACGTTTTTGTAGCAACAGAAAGATTGAAAATGAAGTGAAGTGGCTTTACAAATATTTCACGACAGTCTTTGACCAGATACTGAGGGATTTCATCTGGACCTTGAGTGTGCTTTGGTGCTAAGCGATTTATTGCTTTGTGGACTTCATCTTCAGTAATCTGAGCAATAGTGACATGGCGAGTGCTTTCTTGAATACCGAAGGTGGCAGCGGACGCGCAAGCAGCCATTGGGTCAAGTGCTGGGGAGGTTTGTAGGTAAACACTATTATAAAAATCCGCAAAGGAATCAGCTACTGTTTGAGGCGATAAGTTACCGAAGGTTGCAGGTTGGTTAGACTGCCGGTTTCGTTTTACAAACGACCAGAAGGATGACGGATCTTTAACTATATTCAATTGTAAGGTTTCAAGATATGTTTCCAAGCATCCTTGTGTTTTGGTAATTACTAGTTTTCTATAGTAAGAGAAGAATGCGTAGTAGAGTTGATTTCCAGTTTGTTTGTAAGTCTTGTGATACATGTTCTTGAGGTTATTTAGTTGGATAAGTTCTGCTGTGAACCAATTGGGGTATGATTTTTGATTTGTGGTAATCTTTTTTGGTGGGACGCATTCCAAAATTATTCTTCTTAAAATTGAGTAAAAACAAGTGATAGACTCATCAACCGAATAACAGGCGTAAACCGGAGACCAATCGGCATTAGCTAAATAATAATAGAGTAGTGGGAGGTTGGCTTTTCTGAAATTTCTCGGCATATTTGAGACATAACCAGGAGTATTCACATTAGAGCAATTTCTATGTGCAATGTTAGTGAACATAGTGGGACATGATATGGTTACGTCTAATTTTAAGTGCAGTGCCATCGATACCGATTTGATTTAGTTTTTTTATTAGTAAATTATGACTGACGGTATCGAAGGCTTTATGACTGAGAACTTGACTAAGTAGCGCAAAGAAAATAGTGAGGTTGGATGTTGATGTGCGATAATTATCATATTATCATATTATACAGTGGGATTTCTGCGCCAAATGTTTCAAAGTCAAACTTTTTAGACAATGACGTGAATGTTGTTCGCGAACCGCAGTGTCATGTTTTGTGTGTCAAAGGAGTATAGAAAAAAATCATGCTGCAAAAGTATATATCTTCGCCGTGGAATTTATTGTTAATTTTGTGTGGGTTAACCTTTGTTTATTTATTTTCTCGCAATCGAAGTGAAAAGTAGAGTGTATAATTCTGGTCTAAAAGCCATATTACCCCTCGAACTATCTCGTGGTAATACGGCTCATTTTAGACCCTTGTCATACAATCTACTATATATATCATCTTTATATACATAATAGGGCGTCTTACTCACTGTACCCTGTCTTGAGACCACTGGGGGAGACAACCTACACAGGCCAATGTTTAGCCGACTGAACTCATAGAGCTTTGCTAGGGACTTCACATTCTTTGAAACTAAATCTGGTAAGGGATTTTAGTTTCAAAAGTTTAGATCTATGTGGGATAGTGTTAGGTTAACTTCATACACTATTATTAACGATAATAGACTTAGGATTTGATTTTGGAGCACTTTAACTAATTAATTCTTTACTGGATACTTTAATAACTGATATTTTGCTCTGTTTATATATTTCAGTAGGAAGGCTAGAGGAAGGTCTAATAAGGCAGACCTCCTCTTAGTCCTAGATACTTATTATAGGTAAGGGAGAATGATTTTCCAATTTAGGTTATTTAGTAGGTTTGTCTCAATAGGGCCAGATTCTGACAAGGTTTAGCCAGGATTTCGCCCACTTCCGAAGATGAGGCCTTGCAGCATTTCTCCTCAACTTGCGGCGCGGTTTTCAAAGCGCTAGTAGACTTACTTGCTAGGTAGAACCATATTCGTATGGTTGAGTTTCTTTTGTAAAACCAAGGACCATATCATATACAATAGGACTGACAATCTTCATACTACGCACCGTACTCCGAAAGTTAGTATCTCTCTACGTAGCTAGATGCCGCTAAGAGTACCGATTCATTCAAAAGTCGTTTTTATAATTTCCATGAATGCGCAAAAGTGAAGTCGAACGTTCAACGACATTCCAAATGATACAGTAAAAAGTGAAAAGATGGCGTTAGGTGCTATGTTTCATTACTACGTTCCGTTCCAGCGCATTTCACTATTTTTATTTGTACTTACATAATTAGTATAATTACTTACAAATGAAATATATTTCACAGTTTGTTTACCTTATTATTTATAATTTATCTTAAGAACCCAAATAATGTCCGCAATTATACTTTAGTTTAAAAAGATTAATTGAATGTTTAGATTCTGCGCGAATTGAAATGAAAATTGAAACGTCTACCACTAACTCGCCATTGGATCTTAGTATTCGGTTAAGCAAACGTTTTCACTCATAATAGTGTTTGAAATTCATTCAGCGCCGAACACGCGTGGACTAGCGCGGACGCGGGAGGGGCGTGGCGCGGACAGAGCAAGTCGATCGCCGGCCACTGCTTACTGAGATACTATGATAGCAGAGGAGCTAAGATGATCGCTTATATGTCGGACATATAGCATTCATCCCTTACTGTCATGCGAGTGCGACTGTATGTAAGTGCGAGGGACGAATGCTATATGTCCGATATATAAGCGATCATCTTAGCCCCTCTGCTTTGACAAAAATGTTTTCGTTTGTCCGGATTTCCAGTTGTTCTCTTCTACAAGGTCGCATTTTCTCAACCGATTCTCGTGAATTTTTGTGAGCAAGTTCGATAATTAATAAATTCTTTGTAAAGTCAGTTCTTGGCCATATAAAAAAACCACTCGCGAGGTCGACAGCTCACAGAACAGTTTATAACTGCAAATCAAAGTTTTTGTAGAAAAATACCAATTTTAATAAATATTTTTTGATGTACATATATAAATATTCCCCTTATAATTTATAAACCTATCTTCCGCATTAAACCTATTTAGGTATTAAGAGGTGCATGTAGTAAATACTGGCCACATATTTAAACAATACCTAAATGTCAAAAATGTTCTACAGTCCTCGAATCACAGCTTAAGACAGAGTAGTCAAATTAATAAAACGATTTTCTGAGACTAGCTCTAATTTTCATTGCATATTCATTCACGAAGGTAATTCTAAAAAATTCAAAGTTTATTATACTATTTGTAACATATAATGAAACACCTAGCTTAGTTTATAATAAATAAATATATAATATGTAATAAATAATGTGGGTATGATCATATACAAATCGACCCCACCTAGTCCCGAACAAACTAAGCAAGCTTTTATTTTCTCTCTCCTCTGACACTTATACGAGTATATAGATAAATATATACTTAAATACGAAAAGGAGTTGCGTTTCTTTTAAGGCGCGTATACCCGCGAACGACCTTGCGCGTTGGGGCGTAGCGTAGCCTTTCCCGCCGCACTACCCGCGCCCCCCCGCTGTAACAGGTTTTTTGTATCTGTGAATCTATTTTTTATATTATTATTTTCTAAATACGTAGGAATGTTTGAAGTAATTAAATATATAAAATAGTTAAGTAGGTACATTGTCTCAGAATCGAACTCTTATATTTTAGCGTCGCACGCAAAGCGACACAGCCTTCCCGTCCGAGAGCCGGTGACAGACTGCCGCCCGTCGCCCGCGCACGTATCCGCCCCAACTTTGATGACGGTGTGGTAGTTATTCCAGGTTGTTGACAAAAGTAATGATTAATTTACAATATCCGTTGCTCAGATTATGAAAAACTGTTTCAACATAAATTAAGTTTTATTTTCTGAATATCCCATGTAAAAAACATGTCTAGATAGTGAGCAGTAGCGATTTAAAATGTTTGAAAAATGCCTTATTTGATAACTTTTTTTTGTTAGGACAATCTAGGCGTGTTGCAATTTCCGTTGCTCAGATTGAAGAGGACATATCAATTCTTCAAGTATATTTTTTCGAGACCTATATTTCGGGCCAGTTTTGAGTTTTAGGCCTTTGAACGTGACCAAAATGTGGTATTTCACTCTATTACGCGCCTTAACTAGTGATGGGCCGAGGAGAACATTCTCGCTCTCGAGAATTCGCTTCCGTGAGAATTCTCAATAATGTCGAGAAAGTTCTCTTGAACGGAAATTTCGGAGAAAGTACATGAAGTCAGAACAATATAGATATTTATCTTTTATTAATTTCTTGCTTTAGCAGATTGATAAACATTCTGAAGCCTTTTTTCTAGACAGACGATTCTAAAGCCTAAATTCTCTTCACTCTCGAGAAGTTTCCGAGAAAGTTCTCGGGATCATTCTCATTGAGAACTTTCTCGGAGAAAAAATCAGGATAGAATTTTTGAGGAAAAGCACTAATAAATTGGAATATTATTATTTAAAATCACGAATAATCTTTTATATGATATATATAGTTTTTGGCTTACATACGTTGCTTTCGACTCATTGTTATGCACATTAAAAGCGAGGACTTCGGTTTATTCCCGAGAAGATTCTCGAAATTGTTCTCTAGTTAATTTCATGCTTTTATTATAGAACAATTACCAGTGCAATAAATGCAATAATGTCCATAAATCTAACAACTTAATCAAATTCAAAGAAAATAAAATAAGTACTTAAATAGTTAAGTATGTTATTTATGAATTACTTCGTATTGAAATGTGAAATCTATATATATAAATGCCTTTGTCCTGACTGACTGACTGACTCACTCACTCATCAACGCACAGCCCAAAGTACTGGAACTAGAAACTTCAAATTTGGTCCAGAGCTAACTTTTATGACGTATGCAAGGGGCAAGACGGGATTTTTGGATATTCCACCCCTAAAGGGATCAAATAGGGGTGCAAAGTTTGTATGGGAGAAAATTTTCGTTTTGAGCTGAAGACTTAAAAATTCGTAAAAAGGTTACGAACTTAAATCCAAAAAAAGTGTTTTCACCGTTTTGCACAATTCTAACCCTAAGAGGGTAAAATAGGGGTGCTAAGTTTGTATGGGGAGCAACTCTTTTTTGAAGTGAGAGATTTAAAACTTCGTATATAGACTCTATGTTTAAATAAAACAAAACATACTTCAGCGTTTTTTGAAATTGCTCCTCTAAAAGGGTGAAAAGGGGGTTCCAAGTTCGTAAGGGGAGCTATTCTTTTTTGAAGTTAGAGATTTGACACTTCGTAAATAGACTCTCATAGAATAGGTGTAATCTTCGAGGTTCCTCGGGGTGTCGATTACGAAAATGACATGCATTTGCAAATCCAAGATGGCAGACAATTATTTTTCTTAAAAATCGACATGGGTGTCATCTTCGAGGGTCCTCGGTGTGATGATTACGATAATGACATCCATTTTCAAATCCCAGAGGATTTTTCTTAAAAATCGATATGGGTGTCAACGTCGAGGTTCCTCGGGGTGCCGATTACGAAAATGATATGCATTTTCAAATCCAAGACGGCGGATATTTATTTTTCTTCAAAATCGATATGGGGTCATCTTTGTGGTTCTTCGGGGTGCCAATTCCGAAGATTACATCCATTTTCAAATCCGAGATGGCGAACATTAAGTTTTTCATTCGAGTAATTTTCACAAAAGATTAATAGCATCAGACAACTGACAGAAACAAATAAACCTCATTTATATCTTTGTTACCATCTAAAATCTACGCAGACGAAGTCGCGGGCGGCTGCTAGTACTAAATAACTCTTTTCCTTCAATTCAATATTTAAATTGTAGGTAAGATGTAAGATAATAATAATTGAAAATACGTTTACGTCGGAAGGGGATCATGAGCCACCTCAGGTAGTTTTTAAAACAAAAGGAACCGGTCATCTTCCCTGTACTCCTACCCTTTACATGTAGATAACACTTATCTTATACTATACCATTGTTTTGGTGTTTTCTAAGTCATTTATTGAATAGTGTTGTTAAAAAATACACGTGCTCCAGATATTTGCGAAATAGGTGTTCAATTTATAACCGTCTTTTCTGTGGACATACCAAAAGTTAAGGGCTACAAAGCTTAATTTTGGATTGGACCAGTGACCCGCATAAACAGTGTCTCCGTTTCTATAAATTCCTGTAATAAACACATAGCTAACATACACATAAGCAGTTAACTATTGACCACAGGAGGTACGATTTTTGTTTTTTCAACTAAGTATGACCCTTCAATGCTTTAATGTTTTCCATTTCAACGATGCTGAATTTATCGCGGAAAGTTCTCCGGAGAACATTCTCGAGAACTTTCCCGGAAATTTCTCGAGAGCGATGAGAATTTATCCCTTAAAATACTCAGATAGGCTTAAATGTCTTGCGAATGCACATACGATACGAATATCATGAAATATAAAAAATAAAAATTCTAAATATGTGCATATTTAAAGTACTTTCTCGAAAATTTCCTCTCAAGAGAACTTTGCCGAGAAGCTTCTCTCGACATTCTCTCGTTTCGGAAACTTCTCGAGAACGGCCCATCACTAGCCTTAACTACCGATTTACCTGCATACGTGAAAGGCACGGTTCCGTAGTTACTTTCAAAATGAACTACGGTAAGCGATACCGATATTCCGCATCACCTATTAATTTATTGAAAGAAAAAAACCTTGGTAGCTACATTGAATTATCTGTAACTTACTCTATAGTTGGTAAGAGGTAAAATGTGAATATAATAAATGTGTTAAATCAAAGGCAATTTCCATAAACAAATGAAGGCCCAAAATGAAAGGGACGAATATATCGCATGACATTTCCGATCTCTTCTCGACGCGCGTCAAATTTTGTAATTAGAATATTGGTTTGTTTACAGTGCGGATATTTATGAGCATTGCATGTTTACAAATTTTTGCACTCTTCTTAGGCAGATATAATTGTGTATTTAATTTGCCTAGGTATTTAAGAAAAAAGTTTGTTTAGATATTTGTTTCTATTTGCTGTCTATATGAGGTTGGAAAAAAATTGTGTAGATATTTTTGACTCCTACTTTGTTCACATGTCTATGAAAAACAAGTGCATAGATGCTTTTGTCTGCGTGTTTGTCTACATATATTTGTCTGTCATTGTACGTATATTTATGAACGTATTAGCGTACACAATTTAATGACTCTATTAATGTTCAAATATATCTGATCGAAATTGTTGTATGGATATTTTTGGCTAATAGATAGTAAAGATATTTTTGTCGCTTTGGGATCGTATAATATATTCATGCCCTTGACTGTACGCGTAATTTAATTTTATACACATTTTACCAGTTCACCAACGCCATCTAGTTATTTTATGTAGCAAAAATTGGCAAACCCGCGAGCAATCATGAGCAATCAATGATTCCAGAGGTAGTGCCATCTATTAAATATGATTTGTTTCACGTTGTTGATGAGTAAAAAATATAATCTTTAAAAATTGTGTATAGAAGGTATATAATGGTATTAAAATAAAGCACTTAGACGTTTGTTCTTAAAAAACAAAAAAAACAGGAGAAAACATTGGTGAAAATAACATTTTTGCGACTTCCAGGCTACGAAGCAGCGCCATCTAGTTTTAATACCGAATTTCGAGCTATTTCAGAGTTACGTTTTTTTGTATAAGATTGTCGGTCCTATTGTATATGGTCCTTGGTAAAACTAATTTTGTGCCCGAATATTCCTGAGCGTTATCTGATCACTACATTCCTGAACTCATGGTTGTACCTTCCAGCCTTTCAAGGAAGCACGGAAGTTTTAAGTTAGCAACTGTGGATCTGACTAGAAATCACTTATTCTTATTCTTCGGAACCTCTCAAGAGAGTGACCGAATCTTCAACTAAGGACTACAATATGGGTTCTTTCGTCTCTTTACTTCTATGAGTGCTGGAACAATATGATCGGATATACTTGGCTGAGTTCTCCTATCAGTTTTAATAATTAGGTCATTTGACATCAATCTTCACACTTCGTACAGTGTTTAAAGAAAATTGGAGGGGGCTTGTCCAGTCAGGGTCGAGAGCTACTGGTCTCTGGTTAGTACCGGAGGGGGATAGCAATCCCCCGGGCGGACGGAGGGGCCCGACCTCACACCAATAAAAAAATAACTTAATATTCTTTATAAACCTACCAAGTAATCCTAAGGCGTATTTCAGTATACTAGATATTTCTGTGAGTTAAGCATACTCTATCTATCTACAGATGTAGTGCAAAGTGATTTTCCTTCGTACTTTATCGGAAAAGTTCGTATTTATCGTGTTCTCTCAATTAGCTTCAGTACCCATCTTACAGCCGTCGGGGTAAGTCGCATCAGCAGACTAATATATATATTTTGACGACCGCTTTAGCCTAGTTGGTAGTGACCCTGCCTACGAAGCTGGAGGTCCCGGGTTCGAATCCCGGTCAGGGCATTTATTTGTGTGATGAACTCGAATATTTGTTCCTGAGTCTTGGATGTTTTCTATGTATTTAAGTATATATTTATCTATATAAGTATGTATATCGTCGCCTAGTACCCATAGTACAAGCTTTGCTTAGTTTGGGACTAGGTCGATTTGTGTAAGATTGTCCACAAATATTTATTTATTTATTTATTTATATAGAGTGGCTAATACGCAATTCAAATATTCGCTATAGTTTTGATTATATTTACAGTTTACTTATAAAAAGGTTGTATTACCATGCCGAAACCTCAAAAACGGATAAAAAATCCAGTCCAAGGAATTATATTTAATATATACCTGTACTTCATATCAGAAAATAGCAAATTCAAAAATAGCAATAACTCAGAGTATTTTGGCAAAGTTCAACAGCGAATTTCGGACGCAACGAGCATATCTAAACCTACAATAAGAAAATTTTTGAACCAGGAAGAAGAATACAGAAAAATAAAAATACCAACACAAACAATATTAAGCTGGGTAGACTGGGTAAAATTTTTCATACTAGCCCGGTAAGTAGATGTCTGTTTTAAGTAGGCAGGTATTGAGTTTTATTCGTGTAAATATTTCCCAATAAGATTTATTTTGTTGTAAGTACTTTATGTTTCACCAGGTCATCACTCCACCTTGTCGGAGGCCTACCGACAGCTCGTCTTCTGGTGCGTGGACGCCACTCAAGCAGTTTCTGGCCCCATCGACCGTCAGTCCTGGTCGCGGGAATCCGGTGGAAACGAACGGCACAGGACCGGTCTAAATGGCGAGCCTTGGGGGAGGCCTATGTTCAGCAGTGGACGTCTTTCGGCTGAAATGATGATGATGATGATGATGATGATGATGACTTTATGTTTTAAAGTGAAGATAATTTTTTCGTTTACTAATGACAATAAAACTGAGTATTTTCAAAGTTATTGAAGGTGGTTGTAACATCTCTATATTATACAATAACATTTTTTACTTTGACACTGAACAATAAGTTCCATAATAATGGATATGAAAACGTCACTCATTTAATACAATCATTGATTGACAGTTCGGGTGCCATCGTATTCCGATTGAGATCCGAGTTTTACCGAAGGAAAATCATTTTGCAATACATCTGTATCTATATCTATCTATACATATAATAAAGCTGTAGAGGTTGAAAATCTGTACATTGAAGATATTAGCAAAAAAATCGATTGAGGGGTCTTAGAATCGATAACAGAACACATTTCAACAGTTTTTAGAATTTGTGTCTCTTTGTCTGTCTATTTGTCTAGGCATTGTTGTATGAGTGAAACTAAACGTGTACCTAATAAAAAGGTTATCTATGGTTTAGATTGTACATGATGATCGCATAGAAAGGGGGACAGGAATACACAGCCTGATAATACCCAGGCCGATAATACGAATCCAAAATAGGTTGACTTGTATTATCGGGCTGTACATTATCAGTCCGAACAAAAGTGGTTTCCTATTCTCGCCCCGGACCAAGTTTGCTCAGGGTGATAATACACGGGCCAATAATGTACAGCCCAGTAATCCGCCACCGGATCGGATTGTTGGCCCGGACGGAATTTGATAAAGCTCAGCCCGTCAATGCACGGACCGATAATTGCCGTCGACTTCCGCTACGAACCACAGATTACAAATATAGAGTGAGATTGTAGGGATGTGGTATGTGTCTCTATTTTTACGATTTTTAAGTGACTGTTTCAGATTTTAATAAAGTTAGTTTTTACTATTATTTAAGTTATTGTTGTTAAGTATTCTTGAAGGTATATATTTTCTTGTCAATAAAACCGCCTTAGATACGGCGAAGATGAGACAAGACGACCGGACATGGTGGCGAACCATCACGGTGTTATTGTAGTTTTGAACGCCGTATTTGTTTTTCTTGTATTAGGGCCAGAGGCACTACTCCTAACATCGAACTTCGTATCGTGCCGTCCTTTTTACTCATATAATGAATAATGGACGGCACGATACGAAGTTCGGAGTACAGAGGCAGAGGGGCTACCGCGAACCGAAAACGAACGAAGTTCGAATATCTCCCTCTCTGTCGCAATTGCTAATTCGTACGATAGAGAGGGAGATATACTAACTTCGTTCATTTTCGGTTCGCGGTAGCCCCTCTGGCAACGAAATAGTGTAGAAGGAAATGCTTGGAACACAATTTTTGGCTTCATAACTTTGTTTAGACTAGTTAGGAGGTGAACATGTTAAAAGTCCCGCTCATACAAAAAAGGTTTTACACACTTTTTCGCTAGTATGAATATTTAATGAGATTTTAAAGGGGGAAAGTTAATTCTATGAAATTATAAATGACTTCTCATTCACTTTCAATATTTTTAAAAACAAAAAGTACTGTACAAATTGTTGGTATTTCTGCAATTAAATAAATAAAACTAAAATAACTGGGTTCAGAGCCGACTTCATACATTTTGTTATAGGCGGTCTTTCCAGGTCTTTCACTGCATAAATTTGGTGACTATAACTGAATGACATTTTCTAATTGGCCAGTGCCTTTACCATGAGTTTACATGACCGTACTCGCTAGCGACTGCGTAAAAATTTGTGTGGGCAAAAGTACAGCGCCTCTAGCGGTTACGCAATAGAACTAAGAATCGGCATACTAAATCGTTTACGCAGTCGCTAGCGAGTACGGTCATGCAAACTCATGGTAAAGGCACAGTTTTTGGCGATTTATCTACTCCGAATTATAATCGATTTCCAACTTCGACTTGGAATTCTACCAAGTACCTAGGACATTATTTGTATTAGAGGTCTTCTTGCAAAATTTTGTAGTTTAAGGAGTTCACAAAATACAATGAATTCAAATAGGAATTGCCCGAGCCATAAAATAAGAAGCTAAAAACAGGTATAACATTTATATAATCAAGTAACACAAAAGCAAAAAGAAACTAATGGTACGATTCGGTCTATCTCTCTCTAAGCGGTCTATCTCCTTAAAGCGTCAAACGACGGGCTTGCGACAATTCTTGTGTTGTTAGATTTCAGCCGCGCATTTGACTACATTCTAATCCCAACTTTGCTAAGCAAAATGAAAAGATATGGATTCTCAGATTCGGCATGTAATTGGTTTGCAAGTTATTTCAGCGGCAGAAATCAGATCGTGGAATGTCCTGGTGCCTGTGAGAAACTCACGCGTTCATTACCCCTAAAGCTCGAGAGAGGAGTGATTCAAGGATCAATACTGGGACCTACCTTGTTCAGCTTGTATACCGCAAATCTTGTAGATGTCATCAAGCATTGTTCCTACCATATGTATGCGGATGATACGCAGATATTCAAACACATACATCCATCCAAGGAAAGCGTAGATATAGCGTTATCGCAAATTAATGGCGACCTTGAAGCAATCGCGGAGTGGTCAGGTAACAATGGGCTAATTATAAACCCGACAAAATCAGTTTTTATAATATTGGGCACTAAGAAGCAAACAGAAAGTGTACGCGCGCTTCAAATTGATTTGCGGATCTCAAGTTTGCCCATACTAGAGGAGCAACAAGTAAAAAACTTAGGCTTTCTCATGGAGAATCCGTTACGATTCGAAGCCCATATGAATTGTAAAATGTCGAAGTGCTTCGGGGGCTTAAAAACTCTGTATAAATTGAGGCCATATCTGACGAGAATAGTTCGTGAACGCTTGGCAGACGCACTAATTTTGTCTCAATTAGACTACGGAGACATAGTCTACGGGCCTTGCTTGCTCAAGAGAACGGAACGAGCTGTACAACGCGTACAGAACTCTTGCATGCGTTTCTGTCATAACATCCCTCGTCGCGCTCACATTACCCCATACCTAAAGAAATCCAATATGCTTAACATGTCAAACCGGCGGACCTTGAAACTGGCATCAATGGTTTTTTCTTTGAAGCAGACTGGTGTACCTTCGTATCTTGCACGTAAACTTCAGTGGAAACCCAAACGAGACGTGAAAGGTTTGAGAGCTCAAAGTGATAGCACCTTGCTTCCACTGATCCGGCTCCGGGGCAGTTTTCGTTACGCTGCCTCTAAATGCTGGAACAATTTGCCGCCCCCAGTTCGGGATAGTAAGTCACTGGAGATCTTCAAAAACCGTTGTAAGGCTCATTTATTGGACTTTCAATAATAATATTGTACAGTTACTAGTTACACAAGTGCTACTGTAGCACTGCTACATAACATGTATTTAGGATTAAATTCTGTTGGGAGTTACAAGTTAAAGTGCCAGCTCATGCCCACCTACTTAGTATGTAAGTCAATTGCCTAGCTTCGTGTGACGCTTATTTTAGTTCACATGCTATAGTTTTTAAGCCACGGGGGTGGCAGAATAACAGCGTCTGTAGACAAGAGTCTCTAGTGGTCTCTTGGTACAGACACAAGCTGAGCCACCTACCTTTTCAATTGTTTTTGTATACTTTCATTTATTGTACCTGTCTTGGTTACCTGTAAATGTATACAATCATTGAATAAACGTCTTATTATTATTATTATTATTATTAGTATAAGCAATTTCGCGAGATTCCGGACTATAGTGGCGAGACCCGCTGACGTCTGCGTTTGCACGGAGTTGCCCCTGTAAATAAAGAAAAGATCAGGGGCGCAACCGCGAACAGCAAACGAAGTTTTTCCTCTCTGTCGCACTTACGTCCGAACGTGCTAGTGCGACAGAGAGGAAAAACTTCGTTTGCTGTTCGCGGTAGCGCCCCAGAGGGGCTACCGCGAACCGACAACGAACAAAGTTCGAATACCTTGCTCTCTGTCGCACGAATTCGCAAGTGCGACAGAGAGGGAGTTTTTCAAGAGGTAGCTAAAAGAGAATTAGCATAATTTCAGCACTAGTATCACAGACTTATCTCATGCTGTTTACTACAAATACTTGTAAGTGAAGGACGAATATTTTACACCTCCAGCTCCGACTCCGGTAAATCCACCTGCGTAAAATCTCTAGTTATGAAAATTCACAATGACCGGCTCAAATTTCAGCCCATCAAACACCACTACAACACGACAAAGGATTAAGTATCATTATTAAAGAGAAATGGCAGCCCCAAGGGTCTTTGCCAGAGTCAGTGAAGGGATACCTTTACTATGAAATAAAGGAATTAAACCACTTAGCAAAGAAAAAACAAAGAAGACATGCGACTCTCGCCAAGAGTACGATGAGAACCCTCAAGGATTAAATCACAAATATTTAGTGGCAAAAACTACTAAGTAGTTAATACGTTCCCACCTACTCAGGTATACGCACACACCTACTATAATAATTGACCGAGTGAAGCGAAGGTCTCTGCTTCAGCTTCGACAAAAATGCTTTCGTATGTCCGGATTTCCGTTTGTTCTCGTCTGGATGGATTTCAACAAGAAATTTTTCACCATACAAAAAATAATTTGTTTTTTTATTTGTTTCAAATGCGAGAAAAACAATTCAAAACGATGTAGGGATGTTTGCTGAGTAATTTAATTATATTTAGCCAAACATTTAATGAGTTTATTCGAAGTTATTACATCCGTAACATTGAACCATAAGATGGTGTTGACGAGTGTGGTCTGGTAATGATTTTTCAATGGATGGTGATGATATGGATGGTGATTTTTCAATGGATGGCATGGTAATGACCAGTTAATGGTATAAAGGTATGAAATAAACCACTGAAAAGCAAATCGACATATTTTTTTATTTGAATAATCAATAATAATCTTATCACTTCTTATTTATCTTATATATTTTTTTCACATTTGACAGCCAGAATGTGTCATTTTTTTTCTCTCACTTTTGATCTTTTGTCATTTGTTTTTTACAATATTTTTGTCAATGCCTTAGGCATTCATAACATAATGAAATAATAGTCTATTTAGTTTAATCAGCCTCATATTACTGACATAGGTTGGTTTATAACAAGTTTTTTTTAGTTTAGTATATTTCGCTTTGCCTTGCACTTCTTTTTTCTAATAATCCTTGTTAATGCCTAGGCATCCATAAAATAAATATATACTTAATGTCATGCCTAAACCAAAATTTTACATTTACTTAACCTACCTGCGTTAAGTTACGTTTCGGTCATTATAAAAAAAACTATCATGTTTCAAGAATAGTAACTCTGTTAGTCAGTACACAGTGTTAGCTAGTACTTATATATTAATAGTGCTTCAATCAAAATCACCAATAAATAAATAACTTTCTTGTAAGAAAATGGTTTATGTGTTAAAAATCATTACCGTCTTGCAAAAAAATCCAAACCTTTATATTTGTTTTATTATGTCAAAGTAGGTAGGTACACAATAGTAAAGTTAATTGGCCGTTACTTCAGTTGATGTTAATCATATGAGAGTTTAGTGTGCACTAACTTATTTTACTTTATTTCGTCATATTAATATAGCGCGGCCCAAAGTAGGTCGCAACGTAAACGGAAAAATGTACAGTGTTGAGACTGTACTAGTTTAAACGCCGACGACACTGAACCTAGTTCGATAAGACTCCCAGATAAAATATATATTATAAGATACGTCATTCCTGGGGGAACACGAAACGGCTATGCTGCAACTCAATAAACCTGGTGGCCACAGTAAAACAATTTTTCAAAAAAAAAATTCCGGTTTCTAGTATGATAAGTCTCCCAAGTTTCGTTTGTTCCTCGATACAGGGGAGGGGTAGGACTATACGATAATGCGGTGCTGCAAGCCCCCCTGACTGGCCTTATCAGTGGCAGCAGCATGATAAGTGACGCCAATACTGAGGTATATAGTATGATCGGTCTCCTAAAAAAACCAAGGCTCATCTGAAAGATCATCAATTTCTGTGTAAGAAAAACCACTGCTGCCTGTTCCTAATAGTGGAGAAGGTGGTTGCTGCAGCGATTGAAGGAGCTCACTACACTGAACCTAGTTCGATAAGACTCCCAACTGATATGTATATTATAAGATACGTCATTCCTGGGGAACACGAAACGGCTATGCTGCAATGCAAAAAACCTTATGGCACTAGTAAAAAAAAAAGTGTGTGTCAGCTCCGACGCACGAATGGAGTTTACTCTTTACGAACGATTATAAAATATATTAGTAAAGCTTAGTAAATAATTACATAGATTAGTGAAGGAGGATAAATGAACTCGTTTTTTATATTACTGCAAAGTGGGACTATTTGAGACCCAAGGGGACCCACTTTACAGTACTGAAATCATGCATGTTGTACAGTCTCAACACTGCACATCTCAGTACACTATATGCTAACTGGCTTATACACATGTTACATTTATTTATATGAATAAAGACTTAGCGCGTAGACGTTATCGATATCGATAACTGTTGGCCAGTGCCTTTACATGACTGTACTCGCTAGCGACTGCGTAAACGATTTAGTATGCCGATTCTTAGTTCTATTGCGTAACCGCCAGAGGCGCTGTACTTTTGCCCATACAATTTTTTGCGCAGTCGCTATCGAGTATGGTCATATAAACTCATGGTAAAGGCACAAGGACGTCCGCCGCAAGATCGCGACAACACAGACACTTGTTGCTATTCGTCCCGGTACCGCCGCATATCGGGTAGAGTTAGTCCGACCCAGGTAGGGCCTAGCCGAGTTTCTTGCTGGACTCTTCTCAGCTAGGCTAGGTTTAGTGAACCAACGGCAAAACTCCCAGTAGCTCGATTCCACTCACATCTCAGGGCCTGTACTCCGAAGTTCGAAATCCGACTTCGTATCGTACCGTCTCTTTTTCTCGTGTTATACACTATATGAGTGAAAGGGACGGCACGATACGAAGTTCGGATTTCGAATTACGGAGTAGCCCCTCAAATTTGGTTGAAGCCGCTGAACCAATCTCACTGGAGCGCAAACTCTTACAGCCTTATTCATAAAAAATCCTTAATTGAGGTTTGATCGGTCTGTTACTTAACAGACTGATTAGGCTTGTTGGACGCTTGTTAAGAAGTATGATTCCTAAACGCTTGCTAGCCCTCTGCTAGTTGTTGAGCTGCTGATAGACTGATGAGACGCGTTATGTTGGCCCTCTTGACAAATCATAGACAAAAACATGACTTCACTGTGAATTAAAAAAAAAATTGACAGCTAATTAGCGGGAAACAAAACAGAAAACTTGATCTTACACGCGAGTTTAGTGCGAATATTTGATTTGATTAAATAATGAATACTACCAAAAAGGAAGCAATAATTGGACAGCGGAGGATAAAGTAAGAAAAGTTATAAATTTGCTTAGTTTGGAGTTACATGTGAAGTGGATCATTGCTTCCTTACCGTCAGTGTTTCTATTGAATCTAATGAGTTTTATCATTTTATGATGTTGCTTCAAGAGATAGTAAAAGAAAGAGCAGATGTAATAGAAAACAAAAATACCGAAACCAATCCAAATAACCACAAGCTAGCTTCGTGGGCGGGCCCTGGAGCTAGAGACGGACGCCAAGGATTTCGATTCGGCCGCAATAAATCGGGTTGTGAGTGGGTACAATTTAAGTACTGGTGTCCATATCGTAACCAGCCATTCTGCTATCTAAATCCTAATGAGAAAGGGCTGTACAATACATGAAGAGAGTGTTGGTAGTTTATAATATTTAAAATCAAGTCAATATGTCTAGATAATGTGAATGTAGGTAAACACACCTGTCCAAGGTTATGTTTTCTTGTTCAATGTGCCTACAATTTCGTACAAGAATAGTGTACCTAGGTATAGTTTTTAGCAAGTTTAGGACAAAACAAATGTACTTGAAAGGTTATTGTTGTATCTTCAAATAAAACGTCACAAATTAATTAATTGGAGTTTATTTCTTTGAACCATACAACCAGGTTACATCGGTTTGTGAAGTTACCCAGTGACGGCCAGAGGGGCGCGCCACAGACTATATTAACCTAAAGTACCTAAACGTTCCATTCCTCATACTCTCCCCACTTACAGGGCCGTAGCCAGAGTTGAATTTAAGATAGGGCAGCGGTAATTACAGGTAGGGCACAACTGGTGCAAGAAAAAAATTAACTCAAAATTAACTTGGTCTAATCTGGTGAATCGATTTTCGAGTTTGAGGCAGTTCTTAATTGTTGGCCCCGGGGCAAGGAATGAACAAAATCATTTATGTTGATGCCTAACCTTCTCCAGTCCAGATTCTTGAAAACATCCTCCAGTGCAGCGGCGAACAGTTTAGGAGAAATAACATCTCCCTGCCTAACTCCCCGCTGCAGCTTGCTGAATAGGCTTCGAGTTCCGGTCCTGGAGTCGGACTGACATAGTGGCGTTCTCGTACAAACTCTTCAGTACTTCGATATAGCGGAAGTCTACTTGGCACCTCTGTAGAGATTGTAATACCGCCCAGGTTTCTATCGCATCGAAGGCTTTCCCATAATCCACAAACGCTAAACAGAGGGGCAGGTTATACTCTTCAGTCTTCAGTATAACCTGACGATGCGTATGTATGTGGTCTATGGTACTAAAGCCTCTTCGGAAACTGGCTTGTTCGGGAGGCTGGAAGTCATCTAGTCTGCGTGCGAGACGAGTAATGACTTTTGAAAACAGCTTGTAGACATGGCTCAGAAGCGTGATGGGTGGATAGTTCTTCAGAAGAGTGGTGTCACCCTTCTTGAAGAACAGCACCACCACGCCTGTGTTCCATGCCATTTGGCGTTCTCCCTTCCAGTAAGATGGAATCGAACAACTTCTGAAGGGCCAAAAGTACTGGTTTTCCACCCGCCTTCAGGAATTCGGCTGTAATTCCGTCTTCACGGGGTGTCCTGTTATTTTTGAGCTGTTTAAGAGCCATTCTAATCTCGTACAGGCTGATGTTCGGGATGTCATCGGTATAGTGCCGAGTTAGTCTAGCTCTTGGATATTTACTAGACCAACTTCGGGTCTGCTATTTGACGTGTATAGCTGTCCATAGAAGTGCTCTATCTCGCTCAGAAGCTCAGGTCTGGATGAGACAGTTCTACCATCCTCTGGTTTTAACTCGGCGAGCTGGCTCTGCCCAATAGACAGATCTCTTGCGAAAACTTTTGAGCCCTTGTTTCGCTCGACGGCCTCTTCAATACGTTTCGAATTGAATTGGCGCAGATCACCGGTCAGAGATTTGGAGATCCGTCTATTGAGCTGCCGATATAATGTCGCATCGACTGAAGACTGTAAAACCATCCAACTCCTTTCCTCAAAGAGCCTCTGAGTGGAGTTAGAGAGCCTATTGGTTCTGTTGCTCCGTTGGGCCTTAAAAAACTTAGACCCTGTGGTATGGACGGCTTCCACAAACCCGTCGATGAATTCGTCCACATCGCCAATTAGGCAATCGAAACGGTTCTGGAGTTCCGACTGAAAGCTCTCGGGGTTTTGGAGTTGGGCTGCTACTGGCCGGAGCGTAGACTTCATCAGACGCCCACCCACCAACCCAACAGATACATTCGAATCTCGAAATTTACGTCAGTTTTCATGTCGACTATACATTGACTATGCATCTAATATATATCAGTTAAAACTTTTCGTAATCGATACTTTGCTATAACCTGGTCGAGGTAAGTTTCTACCGCGTTTCATGCGACGTCGTCGATACAAGATTCTCACTTGTCTAAATCGTTCAATAGCATCCAGTAAAGAAACTGTCTTTTTTCTTTGCTTACCCATGCTACTTAAATCTGATAATTTAGATGTCTATACACTGCCTACCTTAATATGTCTCAATTTGGTACGCCAATTATAAACAAACAGTTTTCTAGATATAATATGCGATGGGTTAAGGTAGGGCAATAGTATTTTAAGGTAGGGCATTGCCCCATAATGCCCCCCCCCCTAGCTACGGCCCTGATTCACGCGCGAAAAAAGCTAACTGACCTTCCATTGAGCGCTTCAAAGCGTTGCTCGTACGATTTAACCACTTTTTTAATTATTGTGAAATAGGGACTACTACAAACTTAATCTTTAGACTCTTTAGAAAAATTAATTATGTTTCCTGATTGGTCGATTTTAGTACAGCTGTATTCTGGTTGGTTAATACCCAATACCAAATATTTTTTTAAGTTAAATTAGTGTTCTGTGATTGGTGGATTTAATAGGTGAAGTATTTTGATTGGTCAAATTAAAATGTTTTGTAAATCATAAATATGTATTCATATTTTCCCTAGGGGTTAAATGTGCTACTTTAGCCCCGCTTGACAAGTCTAAATATGACACACTTTTTGAGCATGAGAAGTGAAAAATATATTTAATAAGACCGCCTCTCAACTACTGCATAATTTCAACGAGCGAGGAATACTCCTCTATGTTGACCCAAACTATGGCAGCCTCGTTTACGTTGTCAGTTGGGCATTGGGGAAGCGTAAGGGATTTAACCGTCTCCGTCTCCTATGTTGGTAAAAAGGAAGACGCCAGACCACCCTTACATCTACACTAAAACTTACCCTGTTATTGCAGTCTCTATCCAAAGCTTGCAAATATAAAAACAAGGGATAATCCACAACTAGATATTCTTATAAATATACGAGTATATGTATGAATGGGCAGGACGTCCCATTGCCTTCCCCAAATTTTGCGAACATAGACACAATCTGTGTCAATGGAAAGTAAAATGCCAATATACTATAACAAAATGTAAAATAAAATGTAACATTGTCTTAGTAATACTCTAAAGTAGGAAAAAACCGGTCAAGTGCGAGTCGGATTCGCGCACCGAGGGTTCCGTATACAGATGTGTACCGGTTTCAACCCTATTCATTCAGGAAAATCTCAACAACATGGTGTAGAAATTAACATATACACCTTCAAAGAAATGCAAGTCCTTTTTATTGAACGAGTTGATGTAATCATTAGTGAGATGATAACCAAACTGGTGGCATTCTTCGAAAATTATTTAAAACAGAAATAATGAATAAGTATTTGTACAGGAGGCATAATTTAATAAAACTCTGAACAATATCTAGTTTGTTTATTTAGACACATAATAAATTAAATTAATCACTATTTCATTATATTTTCTCTAAAATTACAACACATACTACATATAAAAAAACATTTTACTAGCTATAGGAATATAACTGTGAATCATATTTTTATTGAAGCAAACGAAAATAAAATACTACGACAATTACATACTATTAAGATAAGGATTAAGTCTATAAAATAAAAAAAAAAATTAAAAACTAAACTAAATCTAAAACTGGCCCCTGCGGCATTGTGCAATGTGCAGTAAATGTGATCCATTTCACTTAAGCCGTCCTCTCCCAGCGAGAAAAAATAAACAATATCATTATTTACTAATGAGCCCGGGGATCCCCGGGACCGGTAGACGAAGGGGTTATATTGTAAGTCTTAATTAAACGTTTACTGTTAACCTTGACAACTGTGTTTTAAACTTCAGAAATGTTGGAATATTGACAGTCACATCTTTGTCTGCAAACATGTCCTGAATATGGTATCCACGATCTGCCAGAATACAGTCGCCACTTCACATTTACTCATTAAATCTCTTCTTTATACTGCTTGTCTATCGCTGACTGAACCAGCATATGCTGGAGAACAGTAAGATATTAAACCCCCCGGAGTAGCCCCAACAAGCACTTTAAGGCTCGGTTTTATAAAGATCCGTTAGACCTTATGTCGGTTTGTTATGTCGAAAAATGTACTGAGTTACTGAAATTTGATCTGACATTTGGTCTTACGGTTCTTTATGAAACCCGGCCTAAGTATATTTGCACGTTTGTAGCTGCTCCAAGATGCCTGTTGGGCAGTAGGATTTTTAGGTTTCTGGACGTGAATTTCAGTACCATCTAAAATCACCCAATGTTCCTATTATAATTTCTAAAATGTGCAGGCGTATAGTACTCTATCAAATCTTTACTCGGAAATATGTTAATTTTGTCCAAAGTTGGTACATGAAATTTACCAATGTAATGACACTGTTATAGTGCTTGTATTAAAAAATCTGCTTAATTCGAAAATACATTGATTTTGTCTCAGTTTCATCATTGTTAAAAAAATTGATCTTCAGTACTGTGCTGAACAACACAACTACCAAAATATTGGATTTTGTGTGCCATGGGACTTAAAGTAGAATATACAAAATAGAATTTCTTGTAACACTCAAAGCCTGTGTAAAATTGAATGGCTTTGGCATTATTTTCAAATCTATGTCCCAAACACATGTTCCATACCAATGTGTGTACCTTTAGATAAGACTTTAAGATGTTTTTCACTGGGTACTAAAAACTCTTTTATTTCAGCACTGATTTCTGAGCCATTCTACTTTATTATGTACATCATTTTCAGACACTTTTTTTAAATGCAGATTTTGGAATACTTGGCCCTCACTCACCTCACTTCATATTTTTGTATTGTTATTTAGAAAGAGATTTAATTGCATTATCATTTCCGACAGTTTTGGTAAGTAACGAACCACAGCTAATATCCATAAATTTAGTAACTCAGTGGTCCTTGAATGTCTCAGCATTTGTATGAAAAAATGGTTTTTACCACTGTGTTACCCACCTTTTACAGAAATATGTTAATATTTAAGTATTTTTACCCATAAATTCCTTTTATTAGGTTCAGGTACTATTTCGAAATCCTATTTTTTACACTAATTCAATCCATATCATAGATTTTCTTTGTAATACAAAACTGGTCATGAAAAAGTAGAATGATCCTTCTATTTCACTATCTATTTCCATGGAGTTTGGCAATATCTTTACATCATTGTTAGCTTCACGAGTTGATGGAATTGACGGTTCATTGTTTAGATCATGGTTTGTTAACGGAGTTGAAGGTTCATGGTTTTCGTTATGGCTTGTTGATGGAGTTACAGTTTTTGTGTTCTGCGAAAACCTATGACTCTGGTCTGGTTCATAGGTTCAACTCCCACCCCCAAAATCATCAATTTGAGGGATGGTTTAAGGGATAAAAAGTATCCTACAGGTTAATCCAGGCTAATAACTCTATGTATGCAAAGTTTCATCATTATCAAAGTTTTATTATTATTGTTTATTTTTTGACGATCGGTTTAGCCTAGTGGGTAGTGCACCTGCCTGTGAAGCTGACGGTCCTGGGTTCGAATCCCGGTCAGGGCAAATATTTGTGTGATGAGCATGAATATTTGTTTCTGAGTCTTGGATGTTTTCTATGTATTTAAGTATTTATATTTATTAAATATATCGTCGTCTAGTACCCATAACACAAGCCTTCTTGAGCTTACTGTGGGCCTAGTTCGATTTGTGTAAGATTGTCCTCTAATATTTATTTAATTTATTTATTTATTTATCCGTTCAGCCGTTTCTGCGTAATTGCGTAACAGACATCCAAATATCCAAACATCCTAACTTTGATATGTATAATATTAAGTAGGATATTTTATTACAAATGTATAGTTTTCAGATTTTTCTCTGTACTTGTAGTATATTACGATATTACTTGCCAAATTTCATAGTTCTAAGTCAACGGGAAGTACTCTATAAATTTTGATTGCCTTGAGAGTGTCAAAATATACATTTTTTGTGACATAAACGCCCGTATCTTTCTTTTACGTTAACTTAGAAGTTTGGTTTTTTCACAGCTTCAAGGGACTGTACACTTGACTATATGGTTTTAATTTCAACTCGATACCTCTACGCGTTCTCGAGATAAAGGGTCGTGACAGACAGATAGACAGACGGACAACGAAGTGATCCTATTAGGGTTCAAATTTTTTTCTGGTTAAAGTTCTCACCTTCTTCAAATTTTGCGAACATAAACACATATCTGTGTCAAAAAAAAGTATAAAAGGCATGTGGAATTAACCATTTTTTAAATTTTCGCCAAATCGAGGAGGTTTGCCACCTAGGTTGACATATTTAAAATGTGCGTGTATTTTTGAAAGATTTAATACTAGACCGTTGTTTGTGAACCAATTTTGCATGTGCCTAATATCTTTGGTTACTAGTTCCTCCAACTGATGCACAGCAGAGGAGGCAGTTACATGCATCGTCTTGCCGACGAGATACATATAGCCTTTTGCAGCATTAGGGAATCGTTCACTTAAATTAAAAAAAACATATTTGCCAACGACGATCCCAATAACTCGATACTAACATTAAAACTAGGATTTACCTATCCCATCATAATCTGTACATGACCTAAATAAAATAAAATTATTCTAAACGTCTGTATAAGAACTAAATAAACGAAAAATATTCTTGAAGTCATTATTACTACCGACCTACTTCAATTTAATATTTATCAATATGATGTCCCATACGACATTCGGTGAAGGTTGCATTAACTATTTTTTTCTACTCCGGTACTTTTATCTATCAATTATATGGTCACGCAAACGAATATAAAAGCAAAGTTTATCTAGTCTATTCTTCATTTAAATACCATAGGGTTATTATGTGATATAATGCAACTCCTAACAGAGGTGCCCTGTGAACCCAACAAATAAAAAAAACACTATTTTTACAACGAAAATCAAAACTGCCAACTTAATAAACAACTGAATTCATATGGTTTGAAACAATAATAAAACTAAAATAATTACTGCCAACATAAGGAAAAACGCAAGTCAGTAAATGACAGTTGAAAAAAAATTACCGTGTCTATGATTACGTTCTGTGGACTGTCATCTGTCACTATCCAACTTACCGCTCTTTCTTATGCTGTATTGCTGTTTAATTTTGTGTTTTATTATTTAATCCCTAGTCGTAGAAAAAGTAATGTATGCAACGTTGTATAAGTAGGTCAAAAAGGCTAATGGCGTTTTTATTAACAATTTTCGGTTTCGCCTCAAATTGTCACACACGCCACTCACCTTTTTTGAACCCTCTTATACAACTATTGCATGAAATTCTATTAAAAACTCATGTCAAAGTTAAAGTTATTTCAATTTGACAAACGTTATTGATTTATGTTTATTAGTAAATACGTATTATAAATTATAATTTAAAATTTGTAAATAGAATAAGCAAAATTTAGTAGAATGAAAAGGAAAGATGACAACATACATATTATCGACCGACTGGATGGATCAGTTATAGAAACATAACTTACTAAATCTCAGTTGTTCGTTTCATGGGTATGTGGTGTTCATTGTATTTATTTAAGAAACTTATAGCCTAAAACAAACACTTACCTCATTATGCTTATTGTACGACACGTACGTAAATGTACCTACATTTAGCCACGTATTATTTAAATGTTCAGTGAAAATTAGGTTTTTATGATTTTGTTTTTACGCCACGCATTACTTCGAATATAATAAGTTCGTTAGAGTTATTGCCATGATATAGATATTCGTACAAGTTTAAAGGTATAGATAGTTTGATACAATGTAGGGTTTGCAAATAAAATTATTATGAAATATTAAGGGAAACTCCACTCTTCGATCCATCTCTTAAGGAGAACCTATAAAAATAGGATCCCTATTAATAGTTTTCGTACAGACCGTTAAACATGTCTACCTGTCTAATTGTACGATTTGTATGTACGTATACAACCGTGGAACGTGAAACAGTAATAATTCAAAATCTAATTTGTGAAAACGATACATTAAAAAAACGCCTAGAAGGAAAAGAGCATACGATCAAAGGGTTGGTTCGCATATGCTCAACTCCTGGGCGAACACCAAAAAGTAAAACCCAACGAAAAAGCCTCAATAAATCCTACTTGACCGGAGTAAACAGGACACTAAGAAATAGACATGTTATAACTTGCCATATTATGATTTTTCTGATCTGTAAAATGTGACATTTTAATAATAAAGTTCTGATTCTGACAACATACAAAATAAGGAAGAAAATAACGCAAAACTTGACAATACACGTATCACCCAACAAGCACAACTAAATGAAGACGTAGTAAACTGTATCAAGTCTAAAGATGAGGAACCTCCCATACACCACAAGTTTCAAAGCAAAAAGACACTCCTGCGGCCAACAAACTATGTATTATTAGCACCACCAGCGTTAGACGATTTCGATTACTTCGATTGTATACACCTTGCAACACCGGGAGGACGAATCCGAGAACTTTTGGCCACTTTACCTGTAAAGCTCAAAGAGTACACGAAAGAAGACTACTGCGTTCTGCTAATCGGAAATCAAGACATCGTAATAAAGGAAGACTTCGAGCCCACTGAGCTTGTACGAGAAGTTATATCAACTCTAGAGACGCTAAGTCATACGAACGTGCATGCAAATGCACGCCGATATACACCTGTAGAGCTCCTCTGTTTAATTATTTAGTTGAACAATTTAATGCTTATCTTAATCAATCCCTACAAAATTGCCAAAGTGGGTATTTTTTGGACCTATATAGCGACACATTCACAAAATAACGGTGAAGCGAACCATTCCTTTCGTTCACAGGAAAGCGAAGAAGCGAATCGCTCCTTTCGTTCCTGCAATGAATAAACAAAGAAAAATAACAGTCATGCACCAAAATATAGCTGGTATAATGGGTAAAAGAGACTTAATGGAGGCGGCAATTGTTGAACAACAATCTCTCGCTGAAAGTGTAGATGTTATTTGTCTTAGTGAGACCTTCATCAAATCTGGAGCTATTGCAAATCTCACTATAAATAACTACAATGTTGCATCATCGTATTGTAGAGAAGATCAAAGAATGTATCCTTATCAAAAATAATATTGAATTTAAGAAATTAGATTATATACCGTCATTGCAGGGCCGTAGCCAGAGTTGAATTTAAGATAGGGCAGCGGTAATTACAGGTAGGGCACAACTGGTGCAAGAAAAAAATTAACTCAAAATTAACTTGGTCTAATCTGGTGAATCGATTTTCGAGTTTGAGGCAGTTCTTAATTGTTGGCCCCGGGGCAAGGAATGAACAAAATCATTTATGTTGATGCCTAGCCTTCTCCAGTCCAGATTCTTGAAAACATCCTCCAGTGCAGCGGCGAACAGTTTAGGAGAAATAACATCTCCCTGCCTAACTCCCCGCTGCAGCTTGCTGAATAGGCTTCGAGTTCCGGTCCTGGAGTCGGACTGACATAGTGGCGTTCTCGTACAAACTCTTCAGTACTTCGATATAGCGGAAGTCTACTTGGCACCTCTGTAGAGATTGTAATACCGCCCAGGTTTCTATCGCATCGAAGGCTTTCCCATAATCCACAAACGCTAAACAGAGGGGCAGGTTATACTCTTCAGTCTTCAGTATAACCTGACGATGCGTATGTATGTGGTCTATGGTACTAAAGCCTCTTCGGAAACTGGCTTGTTCGGGAGGCTGGAAGTCATCTAGTCTGCGTGCGAGACGAGTAATGACTTTTGAAAACAGCTTGTAGACATGGCTCAGAAGCGTGATGGGTGGATAGTTCTTCAGAAGAGTGGTGTCACCCTTCTTGAAGAACAGCACCACCACGCCTGTGTTCCATGCCATTTGGCGTTCTCCCTTCCAGTAAGATGGAATCGAACAACTTCTGAAGGGCCAAAAGTACTGGTTTTCCACCCGCCTTCAGGAATTCGGCTGTAATTCCGTCTTCACGGGGTGTCCTGTTATTTTTGAGCTGTTTAAGAGCCATTCTAATCTCGTACAGGCTGATGTTCGGGATGTCATCGGTATAGTGCCGAGTTAGTCTAGCTCTTGGATATTTACTAGACCAACTTCGGGTCTGCTATTTGACGTGTATAGCTGTCCATAGAAGTGCTCTATCTCGCTCAGAAGCTCAGGTCTGGATGAGACAGTTCTACCATCCTCTGGTTTTAACTCGGCGAGCTGGCTCTGCCCAATAGACAGATCTCTTGCGAAAACTTTTGAGCCCTTGTTTCGCTCGACGGCCTCTTCAATACGTTTCGAATTGAATTGGCGCAGATCACCGGTCAGAGATTTGGAGATCCGTCTATTGAGCTGCCGATATAATGTCGCATCGACTGAAGACTGTAAAACCATCCAACTCCTTTCCTCAAAGAGCCTCTGAGTGGAGTTAGAGAGCCTATTGGTTCTGTTGCTCCGTTGGGCCTTAAAAAACTTAGACCCTGTGGTATGGACGGCTTCCACAAACCCGTCGATGAATTCGTCCACATCGCCAATTAGGCAATCGAAACGGTTCTGGAGTTCCGACTGAAAGCTCTCGGGGTTTTGGAGTTGGGCTGCTACTGGCCGGAGCGTAGACTTCATCAGACGCCCACCCACCAACCCAACAGATACATTCGAATCTCGAAATTTACGTCAGTTTTCATGTCGACTATACATTGACTATGCATCTAATATATATCAGTTAAAACTTTTCGTAATCGATACTTTGCTATAACCTGGTCGAGGTAAGTTTCTACCGCGTTTCATGCGACGTCGTCGATACAAGATTCTCACTTGTCTAAATCGTTCAATAGCATCCAGTAAAGAAACTGTCTTTTTTCTTTGCTTACCCATGCTACTTAAATCTGATAATTTAGATGTCTATACACTGCCTACCTTAATATGTCTCAATTTGGTACGCCAATTATAAACAAACAGTTTTCTAGATATAATATGCGATGGGTTAAGGTAGGGCAATAGTATTTTAAGGTAGGGCATTGCCACATAATGCCCCCCCCCCCTAGCTACGGCCCTGATTCACGCGCGAAAAAAGCTAACTGACCTTCCATTGAGCGCTTCAAAGCGTTGCTCGTACGATTTAACCACTTTTTTAATTATTGTGAAATAGGGACTACTACAAACTTAATCTTTAGACTCTTTAGAAAAATTAATTATGTTTCCTGATTGGTCGATTTTAGTACAGCTGTATTCTGGTTGGTTAATACCCAATACCAAATATTTTTTTAAGTTAAATTAGTGTTCTGTGATTGGTGGATTTAATAGGTGAAGTATTTTGATTGGTCAAATTAAAATGTTTTGTAAATCATAAATATGTATTCATATTTTCCCTAGGGGTTAAATGTGCTACTTTAGCCCCGCTTGACAAGTCTAAATATGACACACTTTTTGAGCATGAGAAGTGAAAAATATATTTAATAAGACCGCCTCTCAACTACTGCATAATTTCAACGAGCGAGGAATACTCCTCTATGTTGACCCAAACTATGGCAGCCTCGTTTACGTTGTCAGTTGGGCATTGGGGAAGCGTAAGGGATTTAACCGTCTCCGTCTCCTATGTTGGTAAAAAGGAAGACGCCAGACCACCCTTACATCTACACTAAAACTTACCCTGTTATTGCAGTCTCTATCCAAAGCTTGCAAATATAAAAACAAGGGATAATCCACAACTAGATATTCTTATAAATATACGAGTATATGTATGAATGGGCAGGACGTCCCATTGCCTTCCCCAAATTTTGCGAACATAGACACAATCTGTGTCAATGGAAAGTAAAATGCCAATATACTATAACAAAATGTAAAATAAAATGTAACATTGTCTTAGTAATACTCTAAAGTAGGAAAAAACCGGTCAAGTGCGAGTCGGATTCGCGCACCGAGGGTTCCGTATACAGATGTGTACCGGTTTCAACCCTATTCATTCAGGAAAATCTCAACAACATGGTGTAGAAATTAACATATACACCTTCAAAGAAATGCAAGTCCTTTTTATTGAACGAGTTGATGTAATCATTAGTGAGATGATAACCAAACTGGTGGCATTCTTCGAAAATTATTTAAAACAGAAATAATGAATAAGTATTTGTACAGGAGGCATAATTTAATAAAACTCTGAACAATATCTAGTTTGTTTATTTAGACACATAATAAATTAAATTAATCACTATTTCATTATATTTTCTCTAAAATTACAACACATACTACATATAAAAAAACATTTTACTAGCTATAGGAATATAACTGTGAATCATATTTTTATTGAAGCAAACGAAAATAAAATACTACGACAATTACATACTATTAAGATAAGGATTAAGTCTATAAAATAAAAAAAAAAATTAAAAACTAAACTAAATCTAAAACTGGCCCCTGCGGCATTGTGCAATGTGCAGTAAATGTGATCCATTTCACTTAAGCCGTCCTCTCCCAGCGAGAAAAAATAAACAATATCATTATTTACTAATGAGCCCGGGGATCCCCGGGACCGGTAGACGAAGGGGTTATATTGTAAGTCTTAATTAAACGTTTACTGTTAACCTTGACAACTGTGTTTTAAACTTCAGAAATGTTGGAATATTGACAGTCACATCTTTGTCTGCAAACATGTCCTGAATATGGTATCCACGATCTGCCAGAATACAGTCGCCACTTCACATTTACTCATTAAATCTCTTCTTTATACTGCTTGTCTATCGCTGACTGAACCAGCATATGCTGGAGAACAGTAAGATATTAAACCCCCCGGAGTAGCCCCAACAAGCACTTTAAGGCTCGGTTTTATAAAGATCCGTTAGACCTTATGTCGGTTTGTTATGTCGAAAAATGTACTGAGTTACTGAAATTTGATCTGACATTTGGTCTTACGGTTCTTTATGAAACCCGGCCTAAGTATATTTGCACGTTTGTAGCTGCTCCAAGATGCCTGTTGGGCAGTAGGATTTTTAGGTTTCTGGACGTGAATTTCAGTACCATCTAAAATCACCCAATGTTCCTATTATAATTTCTAAAATGTGCAGGCGTATAGTACTCTATCAAATCTTTACTCGGAAATATGTTAATTTTGTCCAAAGTTGGTACATGAAATTTACCAATGTAATGACACTGTTATAGTGCTTGTATTAAAAAATCTGCTTAATTCGAAAATACATTGATTTTGTCTCAGTTTCATCATTGTTAAAAAAATTGATCTTCAGTACTGTGCTGAACAACACAACTACCAAAATATTGGATTTTGTGTGCCATGGGACTTAAAGTAGAATATACAAAATAGAATTTCTTGTAACACTCAAAGCCTGTGTAAAATTGAATGGCTTTGGCATTATTTTCAAATCTATGTCCCAAACACATGTTCCATACCAATGTGTGTACCTTTAGATAAGACTTTAAGATGTTTTTCACTGGGTACTAAAAACTCTTTTATTTCAGCACTGATTTCTGAGCCATTCTACTTTATTATGTACATCATTTTCAGACACTTTTTTTAAATGCAGATTTTGGAATACTTGGCCCTCACTCACCTCACTTCATATTTTTGTATTGTTATTTAGAAAGAGATTTAATTGCATTATCATTTCCGACAGTTTTGGTAAGTAACGAACCACAGCTAATATCCATAAATTTAGTAACTCAGTGGTCCTTGAATGTCTCAGCATTTGTATGAAAAAATGGTTTTTACCACTGTGTTACCCACCTTTTACAGAAATATGTTAATATTTAAGTATTTTTACCCATAAATTCCTTTTATTAGGTTCAGGTACTATTTCGAAATCCTATTTTTTACACTAATTCAATCCATATCATAGATTTTCTTTGTAATACAAAACTGGTCATGAAAAAGTAGAATGATCCTTCTATTTCACTATCTATTTCCATGGAGTTTGGCAATATCTTTACATCATTGTTAGCTTCACGAGTTGATGGAATTGACGGTTCATTGTTTAGATCATGGTTTGTTAACGGAGTTGAAGGTTCATGGTTTTCGTTATGGCTTGTTGATGGAGTTACAGTTTTTGTGTTCTGCGAAAACCTATGACTCTGGTCTGGTTCATAGGTTCAACTCCCACCCCCAAAATCATCAATTTGAGGGATGGTTTAAGGGATAAAAAGTATCCTACAGGTTAATCCAGGCTAATAACTCTATGTATGCAAAGTTTCATCATTATCAAAGTTTTATTATTATTGTTTATTTTTTGACGATCGGTTTAGCCTAGTGGGTAGTGCACCTGCCTGTGAAGCTGACGGTCCTGGGTTCGAATCCCGGTCAGGGCAAATATTTGTGTGATGAGCATGAATATTTGTTTCTGAGTCTTGGATGTTTTCTATGTATTTAAGTATTTATATTTATTAAATATATCGTCGTCTAGTACCCATAACACAAGCCTTCTTGAGCTTACTGTGGGCCTAGTTCGATTTGTGTAAGATTGTCCTCTAATATTTATTTAATTTATTTATTTATTTATCCGTTCAGCCGTTTCTGCGTAATTGCGTAACAGACATCCAAATATCCAAACATCCTAACTTTGATATGTATAATATTAAGTAGGATATTTTATTACAAATGTATAGTTTTCAGATTTTTCTCTGTACTTGTAGTATATTACGATATTACTTGCCAAATTTCATAGTTCTAAGTCAACGGGAAGTACTCTATAAATTTTGATTGCCTTGAGAGTGTCAAAATATACATTTTTTGTGACATAAACGCCCGTATCTTTCTTTTACGTTAACTTAGAAGTTTGGTTTTTTCACAGCTTCAAGGGACTGTACACTTGACTATATGGTTTTAATTTCAACTCGATACCTCTACGCGTTCTCGAGATAAAGGGTCGTGACAGACAGATAGACAGACGGACAACGAAGTGATCCTATTAGGGTTCAAATTTTTTTCTGGTTAAAGTTCTCACCTTCTTCAAATTTTGCGAACATAAACACATATCTGTGTCAAAAAAAAGTATAAAAGGCATGTGGAATTAACCATTTTTTAAATTTTCGCCAAATCGAGGAGGTTTGCCACCTAGGTTGACATATTTAAAATGTGCGTGTATTTTTGAAAGATTTAATACTAGACCGTTGTTTGTGAACCAATTTTGCATGTGCCTAATATCTTTGGTTACTAGTTCCTCCAACTGATGCACAGCAGAGGAGGCAGTTACATGCATCGTCTTGCCGACGAGATACATATAGCCTTTTGCAGCATTAGGGAATCGTTCACTTAAATTAAAAAAAACATATTTGCCAACGACGATCCCAATAACTCGATACTAACATTAAAACTAGGATTTACCTATCCCATCATAATCTGTACATGACCTAAATAAAATAAAATTATTCTAAACGTCTGTATAAGAACTAAATAAACGAAAAATATTCTTGAAGTCATTATTACTACCGACCTACTTCAATTTAATATTTATCAATATGATGTCCCATACGACATTCGGTGAAGGTTGCATTAACTATTTTTTTCTACTCCGGTACTTTTATCTATCAATTATATGGTCACGCAAACGAATATAAAAGCAAAGTTTATCTAGTCTATTCTTCATTTAAATACCATAGGGTTATTATGTGATATAATGCAACTCCTAACAGAGGTGCCCTGTGAACCCAACAAATAAAAAAAACACTATTTTTACAACGAAAATCAAAACTGCCAACTTAATAAACAACTGAATTCATATGGTTTGAAACAATAATAAAACTAAAATAATTACTGCCAACATAAGGAAAAACGCAAGTCAGTAAATGACAGTTGAAAAAAAATTACCGTGTCTATGATTACGTTCTGTGGACTGTCATCTGTCACTATCCAACTTACCGCTCTTTCTTATGCTGTATTGCTGTTTAATTTTGTGTTTTATTATTTAATCCCTAGTCGTAGAAAAAGTAATGTATGCAACGTTGTATAAGTAGGTCAAAAAGGCTAATGGCGTTTTTATTAACAATTTTCGGTTTCGCCTCAAATTGTCACACACGCCACTCACCTTTTTTGAACCCTCTTATACAACTATTGCATGAAATTCTATTAAAAACTCATGTCAAAGTTAAAGTTATTTCAATTTGACAAACGTTATTGATTTATGTTTATTAGTAAATACGTATTATAAATTATAATTTAAAATTTGTAAATAGAATAAGCAAAATTTAGTAGAATGAAAAGGAAAGATGACAACATACATATTATCGACCGACTGGATGGATCAGTTATAGAAACATAACTTACTAAATCTCAGTTGTTCGTTTCATGGGTATGTGGTGTTCATTGTATTTATTTAAGAAACTTATAGCCTAAAACAAACACTTACCTCATTATGCTTATTGTACGACACGTACGTAAATGTACCTACATTTAGCCACGTATTATTTAAATGTTCAGTGAAAATTAGGTTTTTATGATTTTGTTTTTACGCCACGCATTACTTCGAATATAATAAGTTCGTTAGAGTTATTGCCATGATATAGATATTCGTACAAGTTTAAAGGTATAGATAGTTTGATACAATGTAGGGTTTGCAAATAAAATTATTATGAAATATTAAGGGAAACTCCACTCTTCGATCCATCTCTTAAGGAGAACCTATAAAAATAGGATCCCTATTAATAGTTTTCGTACAGACCGTTAAACATGTCTACCTGTCTAATTGTACGATTTGTATGTACGTATACAACCGTGGAACGTGAAACAGTAATAATTCAAAATCTAATTTGTGAAAACGATACATTAAAAAAACGCCTAGAAGGAAAAGAGCATACGATCAAAGGGTTGGTTCGCATATGCTCAACTCCTGGGCGAACACCAAAAAGTAAAACCCAACGAAAAAGCCTCAATAAATCCTACTTGACCGGAGTAAACAGGACACTAAGAAATAGACATGTTATAACTTGCCATATTATGATTTTTCTGATCTGTAAAATGTGACATTTTAATAATAAAGTTCTGATTCTGACAACATACAAAATAAGGAAGAAAATAACGCAAAACTTGACAATACACGTATCACCCAACAAGCACAACTAAATGAAGACGTAGTAAACTGTATCAAGTCTAAAGATGAGGAACCTCCCATACACCACAAGTTTCAAAGCAAAAAGACACTCCTGCGGCCAACAAACTATGTATTATTAGCACCACCAGCGTTAGACGATTTCGATTACTTCGATTGTATACACCTTGCAACACCGGGAGGACGAATCCGAGAACTTTTGGCCACTTTACCTGTAAAGCTCAAAGAGTACACGAAAGAAGACTACTGCGTTCTGCTAATCGGAAATCAAGACATCGTAATAAAGGAAGACTTCGAGCCCACTGAGCTTGTACGAGAAGTTATATCAACTCTAGAGACGCTAAGTCATACGAACGTGCATGCAAATGCACGCCGATATACACCTGTAGAGCTCCTCTGTTTAATTATTTAGTTGAACAATTTAATGCTTATCTTAATCAATCCCTACAAAATTGCCAAAGTGGGTATTTTTTGGACCTATATAGCGACACATTCACAAAATAACGGTGAAGCGAACCATTCCTTTCGTTCACAGGAAAGCGAAGAAGCGAATCGCTCCTTTCGTTCCTGCAATGAATAAACAAAGAAAAATAACAGTCATGCACCAAAATATAGCTGGTATAATGGGTAAAAGAGACTTAATGGAGGCGGCAATTGTTGAACAACAATCTCTCGCTGAAAGTGTAGATGTTATTTGTCTTAGTGAGACCTTCATCAAATCTGGAGCTATTGCAAATCTCACTATAAATAACTACAATGTTGCATCATCGTATTGTAGAGAAGATCAAAGAATGTATCCTTATCAAAAATAATATTGAATTTAAGAAATTAGATTATATACCGTCATTGCAGGGCCGTAGCCAGAGTTGAATTTAAGATAGGGCAGCGGTAATTACAGGTAGGGCACAACTGGTGCAAGAAAAAAATTAACTCAAAATTAACTTGGTCTAATCTGGTGAATCGATTTTCGAGTTTGAGGCAGTTCTTAATTGTTGGCCCCGGGGCAAGGAATGAACAAAATCATTTATGTTGATGCCTAGCCTTCTCCAGTCCAGATTCTTGAAAACATCCTCCAGTGCAGCGGCGAACAGTTTAGGAGAAATAACATCTCCCTGCCTAACTCCCCGCTGCAGCTTGCTGAATAGGCTTCGAGTTCCGGTCCTGGAGTCGGACTGACATAGTGGCGTTCTCGTACAAACTCTTCAGTACTTCGATATAGCGGAAGTCTACTTGGCACCTCTGTAGAGATTGTAATACCGCCCAGGTTTCTATCGCATCGAAGGCTTTCCCATAATCCACAAACGCTAAACAGAGGGGCAGGTTATACTCTTCAGTCTTCAGTATAACCTGACGATGCGTATGTATGTGGTCTATGGTACTAAAGCCTCTTCGGAAACTGGCTTGTTCGGGAGGCTGGAAGTCATCTAGTCTGCGTGCGAGACGAGTAATGACTTTTGAAAACAGCTTGTAGACATGGCTCAGAAGCGTGATGGGTGGATAGTTCTTCAGAAGAGTG
This sequence comes from Epiblema foenella, assembly GCA_963556455.1. NCBI lineage: Eukaryota > Metazoa > Arthropoda > Insecta > Lepidoptera > Tortricidae > Epiblema > Epiblema foenella. Next base: position 9,680,262 of record OY747097.1, on the reverse strand, counting down.
GTGTCACCCTTCTTGAAGAACAGCACCACCACGCCTGTGTTCCATGCCATTTGGCGTTCTCCCTTCCAGTAAGATGGAATCGAACAACTTCTGAAGGGCCAAAAGTACTGGTTTTCCACCCGCCTTCAGGAATTCGGCTGTAATTCCGTCTTCACGGGGTGTCCTGTTATTTTTGAGCTGTTTAAGAGCCATTCTAATCTCGTACAGGCTGATGTTCGGGATGTCATCGGTATAGTGCCGAGTTAGTCTAGCTCTTGGATATTTACCAGACCAACTTCGGGTCTGCTATTTGACGTGTATAGCTGTCCATAGAAGTGCTCTATCTCGCTCAGAAGCTCAGGTCTGGATGAGACAGTTCTACCATCCTCTGGTTTTAACTCGGCGAGCTGGCTCTGCCCAATAGACAGATCTCTTGCGAAAACTTTTGAGCCCTTGTTTCGCTCGACGGCCTCTTCAATACGTTTCGAATTGAATTGGCGCAGATCACCGGTCAGAGATTTGGAGATCCGTCTATTGAGCTGCCGATATAATGTCGCATCGACTGAAGACTGTAAAACCATCCAACTCCTTTCCTCAAAGAGCCTCTGAGTGGAGTTAGAGAGCCTATTGGTTCTATTGCTCCGTTGGGCCTTAAAAAACTTAGACCCTGTGGTATGGACGGCTTCCACAAACCCGTCGATGAATTCGTCCACATCGCCAATTAGGCAATCGAAACGGTTCTGGAGTTCCGACTGAAAGCTCTCGGGGTTTTGGAGTTGGGCTGCTACTGGCCGGAGCGTAGACTTCATCAGACGCCCACCCACCAACCCAACAGATACATTCGAATCTCGAAATTTACGTCAGTTTTCATGTCGACTATACATTGACTATGCATCTAATATATATCAGTTAAAACTTTTCGTAATCGATACTTTGCTATAACCTGGTCGAGGTAAGTTTCTACCGCGTTTCATGCGACGTCGTCGATACAAGATTCTCACTTGTCTAAATCGTTCAATAGCATCCAGTAAAGAAACTGTCTTTTTTCTTTGCTTACCCATGCTACTTAAATCTGATAATTTAGATGTCTATACACTGCCTACCTTAATATGTCTCAATTTGGTACGCCAATTATAAACAAACAGTTTTCTAGATATAATATGCGATGGGTTAAGGTAGGGCAATAGTATTTTAAGGTAGGGCATTGCCCCATAATGCCCCCCCCTAGCTACGGCCCTGCCCACTTATGATAAAACAATTAGTTTTAAATTAACATACTGTTCCAATGCTCACCCTCTCCCACTTGTAAGACGATAACTTTTAAAATTAACATACTAACTAAAGTAACTAAGTTAACATAGTTCTTCTAACTCGTCAGCGCAGTACAACATTTGATTAATGTGACGCTTCCATTTCAAGCCTTCTACATCAATTACATAAGTAGTACCTGGTATAGATTCTTCTATTACTATACCTTGAACCCAGGGCCTCCTATTATTTCTAAAATCCCTCACCATCACCTTCTGACCATTTTCAAATTTAATCTCCCTTTTTCCTTGTTCTCTTTTGTCGACCCTCTCCTTCAGTATATCAATCAGGGGCGGGGGGCGCAGTAAACTAAACCTGTTTCTTATTTCTCGGCTTAACATAAGACGAGCTGGTGAGACTCCAGTTGTGCGCTGTGGAGTACTTCTATAATCAAACATGAACAAATTTACTGCCGATTTTAAATCAGGACCACTACTTTTAATTTTAGTTACCGCTGATTTGAATGTCTCTACAAAGCGCTCCGCTGCACCGTTGGTGGCTGGATGGTATGGCGGTGAAAACGTATGTTTTATGTTGTTACCTTTGCAAAAATGTTTAACCTTCCGCATACCAGGTGGAAAATATAGACGTGCCATACAAGGTGGGGTTAAAATTGCACACACTTAAATGTGTTATTGTGAACCAATGAGTGATAATTTTCGATTTAAACATTTATTTTCTTATTTTTGGGTATATTCTTGTACGAATAAATTAAAAAAATATTTATAAAAACATAATATTTATTAATTAACTTTTAACCAAAAGTAGTACTTCTTTTACTAGTAAAAAAAATCTTATCTCAGTAATCAACATTTTTTATGAGATCTTGACATAACCTTAACAGTAATTATAAACGTTATCTTAGAATGTAATATGTATAATAAAGCTCTTTTAATCATTTTTTAGTGAAATTGTGCAATTTTCGCACACATATAAACAATGTTCCAAACACAACGGTGCATCACATTTTTCACAGGCACGCGTTGATTTGCGGTCTTTGGCTCTTGGACATTGGGAGCATCTTTGGCGTGAATTGGGTTTTTTACTTTTTTTTGGTGGACTCAGCGGTTCGCCTACATGATCAGCTATTCTTTTACGCAAGTCCCTGGGCAGTCTTTCATTTTCTTTTCTAATCTTTTGGTGTTCTTCCAATAATGACAGCCCTAACTGTTTGAGGAATTTTCTTCTATACTTAGTTTTATTTTTATTGTCGCCATTATTCAGCATATATAATACCATTGCATTTATACCTGCATGGTTCAGTATGCTGAAAAATATTGTAAGAGGCCAGCGTTTTGAATTTCTTGAACAGTCATACGTTCTAGCCAGCTTGTCCACTACATCAACTCCCGATTTTGTTGCGTTATAAAAAGTAATCATCTCTGGCTTCTGTTGTTCTCCAGTTTCCGAGTCTATTTCACAATCATGATGCATTGAAGACATCAAGTATACCATCTTTCTCGGTTTTGGTACGTATGAGACGATTGTGACTTTGTCTTGGAGACCAAATAGTGAAGTATGCATTTCACGTCTTGTCTTGAACTGTTCAGGGATACATGTCTTATTAGCTCGTAATGTACCTACTATGGTAAGTTTGTGATCCTCTAGTAAATCTATTGTAGTGTCATAGCTGGTGAAGTAATTGTCCATAGTAATATTACGTGAAGTACCTGATACGCAACTGATCATTCGTTTCACAAGATCATGTGGTTTGTTGCTAACGGCAAATGGACTATTTTCAGGCTGTTTCCCGCAATACACCTCTAAGTTACAAGTAAAATAGGTTCTGTTGTCTACAAGTGCATAGATTTTAATTCCATATTTTGCCGGTTTTGAAGGTATGTATTGTCTAAAAGGGCATCTACCTCTAAAAGCCACGAGCTCTTCATCCAGCGTCAGGTACTCATAAGGTGAAAAACTATTCTGGCAAGTGGAAATGAATAATTCAAACACTTCGCGAATAGGAGCAAGTTTGTCACATTTAGCTCTTTCTGCTCTTGAATACAAGTCATCAAATCGTAGTTTGTCCAATAAAAACATAAATCTATTTCTGGTCATTGTCGAACGGAAAATCTCTATGCCTGTTCCATCTGTTGCCCATAGGTCTTCGGAATTCTGCCGTCCTGATCTGTAAATTTCAGATAAAATTAACAGCCCAAAAAATGCTTTTAGTTCAGCTTTTGTTACTTCACTCCTAGTTGAATCCTGGTTTCCTTCTGTTCTGTTTTGTAATAAATTCGCAGTGGTAATTTTTTCATTGTATGAGTCCATACTAAATCAAATATGGGTTCTGATATAAATACTTCAAAACACTCTAAATGAGTTTTTTTTCTCGCAAATGTGGCTTCACTCCTGGAATATCTCTTATAATATTTTCTTGTCCATGACGAACATTAGGTCTTGGAGGGACTTTTTGCCACCTTGTGCCATCTTTGGCTATAAACACTCTTGTTGAAATGGGTCGATGTCTTGACTGAGGGCCGGTACTTATACTGTCATTTGGTGATTGTGAAGGTTGCATTGGAGGAGAAGAAGATAATTCAGAATCGGATTGTGGAAATGACGCAAAGTGTTCGTCTGGTTCTTGAAGAGGAGACGGGCTGCGTATTTCAGGTGACGCACGCGACAGACGACCCATAGAACTGCGTCTGTTTGTATTAGAACGCCCACTAGATGAGCCTCTGTTTGCCCGAAGTCGACCTCTGGAAGACCCCCTGTTTGTTCGAGAACGACCTCTACTGATGCCTCGAGAACGATCTCTAGTACCTCTTCTTGATCGTAAATTATATGCTACGTCTTCCTCAGCGTCTACTACAGAGGGCTGTTCGGACACGATGCTACAATGATCTGATTCGCAGTCATTCTCCGGCTCAATTGCATTATCTTCTAAATCGGAACTATTTTCCATTAAACATCGTTCAATTTCCTGATCGCGGAGTTCGCGCGTCATTTTCACTAAAATTAAATAACACATATGTTATAATTACTGAGTAAAATCCATAAAAAAGAATAAAAACCTCACAAAAGCTACTTACATTTTTGACGACGTCCCGTACAAGGTGGGGTCTGAGACGCCGGAACACGTCTAACTTCTAAATGCGCGCGCGCCAAACTGACTCACGGGTACTGTAGATCTGGCAACGTCGCCCGCGCAGCTACTCAAGATTATAACTTAAGAGCGTTGTTACTTAAAAAGTTATTCCCGATTTATTTGCTCTGGGTCTGTAATACCCCACTTCGTATGCGGAAGGTTAAACTCCTCACTCGTGAAGGAGCGACCATTGTCAGTGACTAAATGCACTGGGTACCCGAAGCGACTAAATACACTACTAAACACATCTATTGTGCGGGAACTCGTAATATTTGCCATTTCATAAATTTCCGGCCATTTAGAGAAACTATCTACAATTACCAGAAACATTTTATTACAAAATGGTCCCAGATAATCGGCGTGAATCCTATACCATACTGAAGGAGGAACTGGCCATGGTTTCTGTGTTTTAGAAGGTGCTTTACTATTTTGTAAGCAAATTATACATTTTTTAGTAATATTCTCTATTTCAGCATCTAGGTTTGGCCACCAAAAGTAAGAACGTGCAATTTCCTTCATTCTAACAATTCCGAAATGACTTCTATGGAGTTCATGCAAGACTGATTCACGAATGCTGTGGGGTATTAGAATACGATATCCCCAAAATATGCAATCTCTGTCTATAGTCAATTCGTTCCTTTGATTGTAAAATGGTAACCATTCCTTACTTAGTTCCTTTTTTTCTGGTCATCCATCCGACATATATCTCAAAATTCTTGCATATCGTTGCTTTTCAAAAACAACGCTGTATCTTAAAAAATGTGTTTTTTCAGGAGAGAGGTTTGAAAGTGGAACAGAAATGATTTTATAATATTTTTTATTTAAAGTAACATAAACGAAATCCTCTTTTTGTAATACCTTCATAGTTTATTAGAGTATATGACAAACCAAAGAAAACTAAGATAACGTAAAAATATAATATTAAAAACCCCAAAATTAATAACATACTTAGAGTTGTGACTTCATATTTAGAGGTTGTTTAAACGTTTTTATGTGCAATAATGTCACAATACGTAATACTGAAACATTATGGTTTATTATTATGATGAATAACGGCTTATTCGTCTTTAAGACATATTTTTGTATATCATGTATCAGCAATAACGGAGTATTACGTTTTATATACCATAATAATTTTTAAAACTTTGCATAATAATGGCATAACAGGACATGCGTCATAAAAAATAATACAATTATATCGCTAATATTGAGGTATTGTTGATTAGTTCGATATCATTTTGGTATTTTCACTAAATTATTTTCTTATAGAAACATTAATACAAATATTTTTACTGTTATAATATCACAATAATGCAATTTATATCAAATTGATATGCAATTTACTTTCAAGCTGAATGAAAGCATGCGATGACATCCTTTAGTAGCAGAAAGTATGCGATGATATATATTTTAACATCTGTAAACATGCGAAAACATTCTTTGACACCTGAAAACATGGGATAGTATACAATAACAGTTGAAATAATGTAATGTCATAACAGAATGAACGCAAGAGACGACATACTTTAGCGGTAGAAAACATGCGATGGTATCCTATAGCAGCTGAAACTAAGTGATGACCTGATGACACCTTATAGCAGCTGAATGAAAGTGTTTAATTGTTTATAATATATCATTATAATATAGCCATGTTAAAATATTCTTATCATAGAAAAAATATTGTACGTGTCGCATGTCTCCACCGTGAAAAGTCACCGTATGTTGAGAAGCTATTGCACCACGGCTTATAGTCAAAGTGTGCCTGATGACTTAGATACAAGGATATATCTTACAAAAACCTCTTTAATTAGGAAGGTCTTCTATCACTTAATGATGCACTTTAACAAGGAAACCAGCGGATAGATAAGAAACGTTTTTATAGTGTACGACGACGATTATTGGGAATCGTAGGAACACACAGTGATCCCCGAGAAAGTACTCTGAAAATACAATCCTCATCCATCGACGAATTTTCCTACCACTCCACGTTTCCAATACTGGCTAAAGGCTGCACAGCCGGTCGATTATGGCCGACTGGCTGCGGCTGGTCGGTCTTCCTTACCCCTCGCAGAGCGTGTCGCTCCTCAGTAATTTGTGCCCCCTGGTATATCCGGCTCGTCCGGGCCAGACTTGCTTCCTGGCTGGGTACTTATGTTCTTGTTGTTCATGACAACCTTTAGCAGCTAAATGAAAGCTTGAGATGACATACTTTAGCGGTTGAAAACCTGCGATGGTATCCTATAGCAGCTCAAATTAAGTGATGACCTGATGACACTTTATAGCAGCTGAATGAAAGCATGCGACTAGCAGCTGAAAACATGAGATGGTATCCTATAGCAGCTGAAACTAAGTGATGACATCATTTAGCAGCTAAATGAAAGCTTGTGATGGCATAACTTAGCAGCTAAAAGTATGCGATAGCATACTCTGACTCACAATGCGTATGTCGACAAGCTTCTAGCATCACATAGACAAATCTAAATTTTGGAAATTAATTTGCTCTGCTACGGTGACTGGTTATTTGTAAGTCCGTTTTACAGCAATGAAATTTCCTTTAAAACGGAATAATTCTTCAACAACGGGTAATGGTTTAATGACAACTTTTTCGTCATGGTCGATTTCGTTGCTGGGAGCTAAGGCGTTTGTAGTACATGTTTTAGTATCGGTCTTTTAGCAATATTTGGATTTATCTGAAGATATTGAAACACGTGTCCATAACCCATAACATAATGAATAAATTATATAAATAAATATCTGTGGACAAATTTACAAAGCTCTAGTCTCAAACTAAGCAAAACTTGACGATGTAGATAATTATATAGATAAAAAGATACTTAACTCCATGGAAAAAACCAAGACTTAGGAACAAATATTCGACCTCATCTACCTTCGTAGGCAAGATCACCGCCAAATAAGCTGCTTCGTAGGCAGCGTCCACCAACTAGGCTCAAGTGCTGGTCATCAATGCCGCTTGCGCGTGCAGTGTGCACCCCGCATACAACTAACGAGATGTACAACGACTAATGAAAGTCAGTAGTCGATAGCACAGTCGTTTTACCGCTTGCGGTATAACGGCCGGTGAAATCAGGCTGGTCGTTAGCGAGCTGGGGTGCGAAAGATTTCCAAAACGCATGCCATAGCGCCCGCATGCGGGGATTCGGGCCCTATCAACCAATGAAAATGCCTCTTTACTTGTTATACAGCATGCGAGGAGCACCTGCATGCAGTATCTATATCGACCGAGTTAAAGCAACGAAATCGGCTCCCCGCATCCGGGTGCTTTTGCATGCCGTTTTAGTCACCCCGCATGCGGGTCAGTGGGGTCATCGATCCATGAAATTGCGCATTTGCTCAGACGGTGTTTGCCTGGCGCATAGAACAAGAATAAGAGTAAGAAGGAGAAGAGAGGGGCCAGTTTTACAAGCTACTGTTTCAATAGTTTCAATAAGCTTCCTATAACGCTACACTGCAAGTTAAATAACACAATAAGTTATATAACTTGCAGTGCAGTGTTACAGGAACCTTATTAAAACTATTGAAACAGCTCACTATTAACATTTTTTCAATAAAATTATTACTTAATTCATATTACAACAGATAACTTAATGTCATTTTTTAAATAACACTGTCCGAATTAGTTTACTACAACAATAATTAATTTACTCTTATCAAGTACATAGGCTTATTTTGCTAACAAGACCTTGTTCGTATCTACGCTTTTCGTGAACACAGGTGCATTTGTTGTTATGTCAAAATACTTGCACATACTTTCTCTTGAATAATGTCCCCACCATAAATGTAACACTATTACACAAATATTTGATTGTACTCTGATGAACTATTTCACAATACTAGACTTTTGCACAAATAATAAATGCGTGTGTGCGTATTTATTTCGCTATGTGCCAGTAGTCAGCAAAGTGTCTTGTTTTCGGCGTCAAAAATTACGGCTTAATTGGCCCGCGGACGGTCTTGCCCAAAAATTGGCGTCGCCATCCGACCAATGGCATAACGGCACAATGCTGTCATCTGCCCATTTTTTGACGTAACCCGATGGGAATTTATTCACGATAAACTTCTGCGTGTTTCGCGTTTAGTCCTTTAGTTAGTTGCAAAACGTAGTATTTTAAAATAGAGCGTTATTCTAGAAAAGCAACGATATATTACATCTCTCTTTGATTCCGTTTGAATTTTTTTCCAATCTAGAGTTTTCATGTCGGAATCGCTAGTATAATTGAACACACTACAACTTTCGTTTACACATAGAGAATGAATATCCATGTCACAGCATTCGTTAATCCCCTCTGTTACAGACCTTGATAGGAAGTCTGCTGGATTTCCATTCGTTTTAATATGACGTATTTTATAATTAAATGCAGATAGGAATATTGCGTAATGCTGCAATCTTTTGGCAGCCATTTTTGGAATACTTTTATTTAGACCAAATATTCGTGACAAAGCTGCGTTATCTGTCTCTAATTCAAAGAAACGCCCATATAAGTAATTATCAAATTTAGTGATTCCAAAAATGACTGCCATGGCCTCCTTGTCGATAGTACAGTACTTTTTCGATAGTCACAAAATTGTTGTCAACTTACCCGACTACAACAACCGCTTGCTAAAACGCAACTTCCAAATTCCTCTTCCTGCAGTTGCATCAAAGTTTGCAAAAAGACTGGGTACCCATATGTGCTTGTTCATATATAGGAAGGTAAATCAAGCCTGTGACTTAAAAACTCGTACTATAAGGATAGTAAAAACTGTAACTTACAATTGGTTAAGCTCTTTAAACTATTATGAAACAGAAAAAATAATCAAATAAACAAATTAACACACCTCTCACCCACTCTACACGCTAATTAATATATACACACACTCGCTTATTAACACACTCATATTGTTACACTTACGACGAGTACCTACTAATTATTAAAAGTCTAACTTTTTAAATTTCAACTCCACGATTGGTTTATTTTGTTTTGTTTCTGTACATTCTTCTTAGTTTATAATGTTTTTGTCTTTAGCGCAAGATATTCAGTTAAATGGCAATCGGATCTTGTGTCAGCCTACGATACAGGCCTAGCCTAGTGTAGGGGTCACAGAAAAGTGTTTTAATTTACTTTGTCATGCAGTGTCTGTAACATTTTCTTTTTTTATATATTTTGATCGTTTGGTAATGTTAATAGCACTGTGTATAAATAAACTATTTTGTATTTTGTGTTTGTTTTTTTCTGTATCACCTAGTTTCTTGCTAGCATAGGCGATTGGTCTAACTACTCCAGTTCTATCTCTACTGGACAAGGCTACACCTAGTCCCGTATCTGAAGCATCGCAGGTTAAGATCAAAGGTAATTTTGGGTCATAATGGCTCAGAATACTAGATGAGGCCAACTTTTTTTTTATTTTTTTAAAAGCTTCATCGCATTCTGTGGTCCAATTGAACTTATTTTTCTTAGTGCATTCATATAAAGGTGTTAAGGTTGTAGCCATATCTTGTAGAAACCGGGAGTAATAATTTATTTTACCCAAGAATGATTTCAGTAATGTCAAATTTGTAGGTGCTTTTGCATTTAATAATGGCTCGATATTTGACTTAATCACTCTGATACCATTCTTGTTCACACGATAACCGAACACATCTAAGCTAGTTGTAAAAAATTTACATTTATTTAGTTTTAACTTAAATTCGCTTTCCTGCAATCTTTTCAGAACTTGACATAATATTTCAAAGGTTTGTTGTAACGAGTCACCTTTAATGAAAATGTTGTCAATAAATACCACGGTATTTGGAATGCCAGTCAACCTTTTTATCATTAAACGTTGAAAAGCACTCGGCCCTGAACTGACTCCGAAGGGTAAAAAGTTATATTTATATGTCCCTGACTCTGTGACTATAGTGGTACAATCTTTACTTTCCTCACTAAGGGGCGCCTGCAAATATGCTTCATTTAGGTCAAGTTCGCAGTAATATTCACCATTACGAAGAGAAGTTAATATATCGTCAATGTTGGGAAGTGGGAAGTGATCAATTTCCATACAGGGGTTTACTGTCAATTTGTAATCGCCACATAAACGAACCGAGCCGTCAGGTTTCAATATGGGTACTACCGGGGTACCCCATTCACTTTGTTCCACTGCGGTTATCCTACCATCATTTTGAAGTCTAGTAATTTCATTATTTACCTTATCACGAAGTGCATAGGGTACTCTTCGAACCGGTAGACATTTGGGCTGTGAATCCGGCTTCAGTTTTAAATTTATCACTTGACCTTTGAAATTTCCCCACCCTGGCTCAAATATTTCTGCGAACTGGTCCTTGATTAATTGTTCTGCATCTGAAACGTTTTGAATTATATTAGTCCCTACATCAACCCAGGTCTTCCATTTTGGGGGCCACATATTCAAGGCATGTAACCAGTCCCTGCCAATGACTCTAGGGGAATTATTTTGAGCTATGAACACATTTAACCTTTTAGTAACATTATTACAAGTGACTGTTACATTGTTAATAATTCCTAATGGCTTAGTAACACTTTGATCGAAGTTTTTAAATAGAATCCTGCAATTTATTAATTCTAAGTCCTCTAAATATTTATTTTTATCACTTGCAGACATAACTGTAACCTCTGATCCTGTGTCCAATTGAAATGACAAGTCTTGGCCATTCACATTTACATTTATAAAAAAAGGTGGTATCCTACTTACACTATTCACTGTATAAGTCTCATATCCTTCATATAAATCTTTCACAGATTTGACTACTTCCTCGCTATCTTCTTTCTTTGTGGTTATTGTAGCCTCCAGTACATTGGTACGTCTAATATTTTTCTGTGGGCACATCTTAAATGTGTGCCCTCGTACTCCACAGTCGGAACAGAATTTCCCTTTCAAGGTGCACTCTGCTTTGATGTGATTCGATTTTCCGCAACAGAAACACTGCATCCCTTGTGGTTTGCTCATACTCCTATTCTTCTGTGTCTTGAAATGGGGCTTCAGTGTTCCTTGGTTGAAAAAAACTTCAGTTACCTCTCCAGAACCATTTGTGTGTAATAAAGCTGCTTCCACTGTGCGTGCCAATTCGATACACTTTTCTAGAGTCATATCTGCTTGACTTTTCATTAACTCAAATTTGATCATTTTAGAAGACACTCCTTCCATGAACTTTTCCTTATTTTGGTCGTCCATATCCTTGAAATTGCACTTTCCAGCCAACTTCTTCAATTCTAATGCGTAGTCTTGAATATTTTCGCTCGGCAATTGATTTCTCCTTCTAAATTCCACTCTTTCCAATGCTGTGGGTAGTGGTTTTACATATTTCTCCTGGAGTTTCTTGATCAATGCCCCATACGCCAGTTTCTTAGACTGATCCGGTGCACATAAGTAAGTTAGTGTTTCAAACACTTTTGGTGAAAGTTTCGTAATGAGTAGTGGTACTTTTTTTTCGTCTGCAATATCGTTAACCAATAGGAAACACTCGAATTGTTGTTCAAAAACCGCCCAATTCTCTCCCTCGAACTGCTTTAATTCTCCGAGCGACATATTTGTTGGATTCGCTACGCGTTGCAGGTGATTTTTTTCTTTGTAGTAATTGCTCAATTGTTTTCTAAGTTGATCCAACGTGTCCGTTTCGGAGCAAACCAATTCGTATTCTTGTAGGATTTTTATGAGTTCCTTCTTCTTACATTTGTAAATAGAACTTAAATTTCCGAGTTTTGTTTGAGTAACGTGAATATATTCCTCCAAATCTGTATTTACCGTTTCACATTCTTCGTCTGACATTTGCGGTAAGTATAAGTTAACGTTATTTATTCCTTTTCACCGGCCATTTGTAAAATCCTGAAATTTAATAATCAGCGGTTTTCCACTACTGTTTTGTTGAAGTTTCACTTGTTGTGCACGCTAGGAACTTGATTACTCGTCGCCAATTGTTGTATCTTCAAATAAAACGTCACAAATTAATTAATTGGAGTTTATTTCTTTGAACCATACAACCAGGTTACATCGGTTTGTGAAGTTACCCAGTAACGGCCAGAGGGGCGCGCCACAGACTATATTAACCTAAACGTTCCATTCCTCACAGTTATATTACACATCTATAACGTTATTTATGTGTTGATTAGATTAAGCCCCAAAATAATACCTGACTTTGCCTCCCTGTAAAATTAATGTCAGTCAATCAGGCAAATTATCATAACAATAAAATGCTTCAATCAGATGAACCTACCGATGAGTATTGGGTTCCTGTTAGTTCCATTCAGTAAGTTCTTACACCTTTACATTTAAAAATAAGATGTGTTTTAAGGAGATATAGATTTATAAGCAGCATTTATATTCATAATATGAGACCAACAACAAGCAATGGATCAAGGTATTGTAGTTACCAGGGTCTGCCTGAAAATGCTGTTGTAGTAAACTTGCTGCAACATTATGCTCTGGCAAGCCCCTTTTTAACATCATATAATAATTACCTACATAGGTAGGCATCTATCTGCATGATTATTTAAAGTTGCTTTGTTAAGTCTATATTTGAAGATACTTGTACATGAACTGTTACAATCAAGTCAAACATTGTGATATAACATTCTATGACTATGTCTATATGTTTGTTTCCAGCAGATGGTGAAAAAAATAATGAAGAAAGAGTATGTGAGACATATATATTATTGACTATACTAATGTAGATGAGTAATGTGGATGGAAGTTAAAAATAAAAGTATGTTGGCTCAAAAAATATTTTAATTAAATATGTTGCTTATTATTTTCAGGTACTGACTGCTACTGCTACTGCAACTCACTAGTTGTCACTACCCAGTCCTAGAAGCCCCAGTAGTGTTAGAACCTGCTCCCTAGAAATGACACCAGCCGAAGTCACTGGCAACTCGGGAAGCCCCGGCCCGGAGGCCGGCCTCTCTCAGGGCCGGAGCCCTGCTAGATGATGAATAAGGAACATTCGAGTGTAGTTTGAATTGCTTAGCAATGACGAATGAGTGGACGTATAATTGAAAGATGATTCGAATGTACAAAGATGTTTATTTAACATTTTGGTGTTCTGTAATTTGTAATACTGTTTTCTTGTCTGTCAAAGGCTTCCTCCAACTGTCTCTCTGGTTAATGCTTTTTTGGTTCAAGTGCCTCCAGGAGGCTCCAGACATTAATAATGTGAGAAGGGTGTTTAATGTAAATAAATTAAAAGATTTTGAACTTATATTCATTGTTCTCCCATGCTACCTCCAAATACATTTATTTTTATATATGTCCACGTTGTTTCATTTACTATTTTTTTGACTTGTTATTTTCTTTAGCAACTTTGTCATTATAAACATTTATCATCTCAAATTCAGATAAAAATAAATTTGGTTGAAAAGAGATTGGGCCTGAAAATTTCACAGGATGTACACACATTTTTCTTATTAATGAAATAAGAAGTAAAAATGTAGACATAACGCCGATTTTATTTAATGTACAGTCAGAAACATACAAGTAATTTTGTGTACAGTAATGTGTTTTATGCCTTTGGGTTATTCTTCTCTTTGCCTAGCTCTATAAGGTGGGAAACGGTGCTCGACCTACTGTCGGTCAGGCGTCTTTTGTATGGCCACATACATATTATATGAACGCATGTATATATGCTTTCAACAGCGATAGCTACGCCCGACCGACCATACGCGTTAGACTAAGAACGACATCTCCAGCGAGCACTCGCTGAAGATGTCGTTCTGCCATTAGATTGCCAACGGAGACCCTGCTTGGACAAGTAGCAATCCGATCATCGAAGTGGGTGTCCACTCCATCGCCACTCCCTCTCCAGGATTTCTTGGGATTTGTGGGCTTCTGGTTAGTTATCTGCCACAGTCTCGCGTTAGACATAGTTTGTGGCCAGAATACTCGAAGAATGCGATAAGATTTCCCTTTTGTTATACATCTAGCGACGCCGCGGTTGTAGTAGTTCATTTACAACTTCCTTAGCCAGCCTATTGCCTGGATAGCTAGCTTGTATTACGCGAAAGTAACAAAAATAGGCCCATCGTTAGCTAACGATGGGCCTCATAAGAAAGCTCAAGGTCACCCAAAGAGCAATGGAAAGAGCTATGCTCGGGGTTTCTCTGCGTGATAGAATTAGGAATGAAGCTATCCGTAGCAGAACTGGGGTCACCGACATAGCCTTCAAAATTGCGAGACTAAAGTGGCAGTGGGCAGGCCACATTGCTCGCAGGACTGACGGTCGATGGGGCCAGAAACTGCTTGAGTGGCGTCCACGCACCGGAAGACGAGCTGTCGGTAGGCCTCCGACAAGGTGGAGTGATGACCTGGTGAAGGTCGCGGGAATCCGGTGGAAACAAACGGCACAGGACCGATCTAAATGGCGAGCCTTGGGGGAGGCCTATGTTCAGCAGTGGACGTCTTTCGGCTGAAATGATGATGATGATGATGATGAACAAAAATAGGTACTTAGGTATCGTAAAACACCCGCCATTTCCGATCCGTGTGTACCTAGTGTTGTACAGTCAGCAGCAAAAGTAGCTACGCGGGCGAGTTGACCATAATGATCTGCACACGCTCTTACTCCCTTATATTAAAGTCGTGTGTAGATCATTTTGATCTCTTCGAACGCGTAGCTAACTACTTCTGCTGCTGACTGCAAGTGCAAAAAGCAGTACTTAACTATGTTAATCATTGTAATTTTATTTGGAACATATATCTATTTTTTAAATCAACACGTACCTATCTTTAGAAACACCCAATTAAGATGATTAATTAAGAAAATCCACAATCCAGTATCCCTTTGATATAGCACACTTCTCTGGCGTATGGTTTTTCCACAGACCAGATAACCTAAAGACGTCGCTTTGCGCAATTATTTCATTAAAACCGATGCTGCCAAAAATACAGGGGTGCGGGGGACGCAGCGAGCGCTTACCGTGCCGTGATTTGTCGAATGAAGGTCACTTGAGCGTCAGACGATAATGCCTGCCGGCCGCTAGAGATGTAACGCGTTAAATAAATGTATTATCAATAGTATCGATGATTAGAAATATTAAAATTCTCTGCAAGTATGTGACGGTATAGCGCTATGACAATTCCTTATTCGCGATGTGCATTTTTACAAGCTTTTATTTAACTAGCAACATGTATGTAAGTTTCAAAATTATTAAACCATTTTTCAACTACTTCCTTGTATCCCATTGAGCTAAAATTTGGCATAGTAATGTAAGTTTGGTGACAATGCAAGATTACAATACCATCGAGCTGATCTGATTATGGAGCCGGAACTCAATCGAACCGAGTTTGGGCTCTTTAGTATTGTTTCGATGAGTAGTTGATGGATGTTCAAAGAAAATTACAGTCAGAAATAAAAGCTTATCACAAAAATTAAATTTATTACAGAAGCTTTTTGCTTTATAATTGATACGAAGTAGCTTGTGATGGCCGCATTTTATAAATGGATAAAGCGTCCGTCACTCTTGCACTTACCACCTACGTGTCAATGAGTAACAGATGCTTTATCCATCGATAAAAATGCAAATATCATACATATCTCTCCTTGTCAAATAAATAAAACAACTCTGAATTGCAAAGTTTTATTTAATAATAATAACAATTATCATTATCATCATCTTCTGTTAATTTCAGGCAGTACCCATATTAAAAATACACAATACAAATAATAGAACAACAAAAACGAGATGTTTACATTAAAATACATAATTTAAATGATAATGTAAGTGAGTGCGTACTTACCACGCTGGCAATGAACAAACAACAAAAAAATACACCTAAATATACTCACGACAGTTGGCAGATGAAGCGTAGGAACGGCATTTGGATGAATTTTATAGCCTATTATTAGACTTTGTTAACCTAAAATATTCAGATTTAAAGTGCCGAGAACATATGACACTGCTTGGAGAAGGAAACCAATCATGTGATCGATTTGTAGCATTGATCCACATTTCTTTTATGTTTGGACATTTAGGAAACCTAAAACAAAGGATGCACATTTTAGTAAACATGCTTAGAATGCTTTATAATGTAACACCAGTTTGAAAAGATCATAAAGGTTATTCATCCCGTGTTGCAACGGAAAATTCGATCATAGATAATTAGGTACGGCACACAAATACTTTGCCAACATAATAGGTATTATTTGTAAATTACTTGCGATGTATTGCATCTTCCGTGAATTATCTTATCGATAGTAAATGAACACATATTATGGACATCACTAGTTCGCACTAAGCAATGCAAGGGTGATAGACAAGGAAGGAGCGATTATTCCGCACAGCATGGCAGAAAGAGACTTTCTTAAAAGACATCAACGAGTACCTACAATGCTTTCGCTTAAATTAATTTGTAATTTTATTAAAATCTACTTACCTGTGAAATGAAATACTATTTTTTGCACACCAGATGTTTTAGTGTTATTTCCACACAATTTAACACAAAAATAATGCATTTTGCATCACTAAAACCACGTCAAAACTTTATTTTAGTGATAGTCTTACTTGCACGGACGCCGTCTGTAGACTGAAGTTAGCAAAGGGGGCGTGTCTCAAACATAGAGTGAATTCACCATATGAGTGGCAGAGGGGGTCGCCCGACTACGCGACGTCTTTAGGTTATCTGGTCTGTGGGTTTTTCTCTTGTCAAAAATCAGCTGTTCAAATTTGTGGCGGCCATTTTGTGAGTTAGCAGAGAGATAAAGAAGGGTCTACGGTCCACTAACTTTCGGACCTTTTAGCAGAGCCTTGATGGACTGATTAGCGTTAGCAGACGTTTATGAATCATGTTTTTAAGCATCGGACCTTCAAGGAGCCTTCAAGGAGGCTCTAACTTTTTATGAATAAGGCTGTTAGAGTATTCCAGTGTTTAAACCGCCCCCGTGGTCGTGTCGGAGGTTTCCCCTGAATTTCCGCAGCCCAATCTCCAACCGTGCACTCCTATTGCTTTATTGTGTCCGGTCAGGTTCAAAAAAAACAAAAAAAAAATACCAGGGTTATCGTGCATCTACACGGAGAAAGAAAAAATAAATAAAAAATACCGTAATAGGCGGCGTGCTGTCTCCCTTGTTATTTTCTATTTTTACAAATTTTATCACAAATAATCTCTCTTCTCACTAATACCTCTATGCCGATGATCTTCAGATGTATTCGCAGGGTGTACTTAATGATCTGCCACCTGTTATCAGCACTGTAAGTAATGACCTATAGTGTTTCACCGATTTACTTCGATAACGTCTTAATCCCTTTTTCTTTTTAAGTAAAAAATTTAGGCAATATTATAGAGAGGACTTTATCTTGGGTACCTCAAGTGAACGAGGTCAGCAGGAAGATGTTTTCGGCAGTAGCTTTTCTGAGAATGCTACGTAATTTCCTGCCCATTGACACTAAAATTGCGCTTTCAAACACTACTCCTCCCCATTTTGGATTATACTGATGTTTCCTATATTGACCTCAATGAGGGGCAATTTCAGGGACGAGCTTTCCACTATTTCTAGCGCGTGCCGGACCTTTAGTATTCGTAGCAGACGGCTTAGTATTTCCATATTTTCCATGTATCCCAATTAGATTTTCACTCTAGCAAACCAATCCGCAGTTTTGTCAAATTCTCCATACCTAACCAATGTGTCCAAAGTTTGCACCCTTTTGGACTCTGAGTGAATATTTCACTAACTTTATACCAATTAAATAGCACATTATTAGTATATTATGCAACTGGTGTATAAGAAGGGCATAAAAAGGCGACTGGTGTGGGTCACGAGCCTTTTTTATACCAGTTATACACCGTTGCATACAATACTTTTTCTACGACTTATTTCAAATAAAAAGTAAGTATTTTAAGACTTTTCATGCGCCATATTTTTCCTTAGTAATTGTACAACTTACCTACGCAATTTCTTCAGTAATACTATATAACTTCTTGGTGGATTTTTAAAAGAATCAACGTACCTACACATTTTCTTCATGAACACAAAAAAAATGTTTTAGTTAAGTAATGTAATCATTTATCAGCTTGAATGTTTATGTTTTCAATTAGGAATTTGGTGGGAAATCAAAAATATGACACTTTATTTATGGTTTGTTTTTTTTTTAATTTGCTAGACTTGGCATCCGACCTAAACTGAATTCAAATCCGGATCGAATCTCAACTGTTTCTTTTTCATAAATATATCCGAAAATAGATAAAACTTGTTAAATAACACAAAAAAGACGATAAATGTATGTATTTATATTTGTAAATAATATATTATGCATTAATTAATACATAAAAATTATAGCAATGTTGCGTTAAGTTGGCAGCACTGATTTTAATCATAAAAGTTTCACTTGAACGCACCACAGAATGACTACTAAACATAGTATATTATGCAACTGGTGTATAAGAAGGGTATAAAAAGGCGAGTGGTGTGGGTTGCGATGTGAGCCTTGGCGAACATCGCAAGTAAAGACACCACGAGCCTTTTTATACCAGTTATACACCGTTGCATACAATACTTTTTCTACGACTTATTTCAAATAAAAAGTATTTTCAGACTTTTCATGCGCCATATTTTCCCTTAGTAATTGTACAACTTACCTACGCAATTTCTTCAGTAATGCTATATAAGTAACTTTTTCGTGGATTTTTAAAAAAATCAACGTACCTACCTATACATTTTCTTCATGAACACAAAAAATCGTTTTATTTAAGTAATATAATCATTTATCAGCTTGAATGTTTATGTTTTCAATTAGGAATTTGGTGGGAAATCAAAAATATGACACTTTATTTATGGTTTGTTTTTTTTTTAATTTGCTAGACTTGGCATCCGACCTAAACTGAATTCAAATCCGGATCGAATCTCAACTGCTTCTTTTTCATAAATATATCCGAAAATAGATAAAAATTGTTAAATAACACAAAAAAGACGATAAATGTATGTATTTATATTTGTAAATAATATATTATGCATTAATTAATACATAAAAATTATAGCAATGTTGCGTTAAGTTGGCAGCACTGATTTTAATCATAAAAGTTTCACTTGAACGCCCCACAGAATGACTACTAAACATAGTATATTATGCAACTGGTGTATAAGAAGGGTATAAAAAGGCGAGTGGTGTGGGTTGCGATGTGAGCCTTGGCGAACATCGCAAGTAAAGACACCACGAGCCTTTTTATACCAGTTATACACCGTTGCATACAATACTTTTTCTACGACTTATTTCAAATAAAAAGTATTTTCAGACTTTTCATGCGCCATATTTTCCCTTAGTAATTGTACAACTTACCTACGCAATTTCTTCAGTAATGCTATATAAGTAACTTTTTCGTGGATTTTTAAAAAAATCAACGTACCTACCTATACATTTTCTTCATGAACACAAAAAATCGTTTTATTTAAGTAATATAATCATTTATCAGCTTGAATGTTTATGTTTTCAATTAGGAATTTGGTGGGAAATCAAAAATATGACACTTTATTTATGGTTTGTTTTTTTTTTAATTTGCTAGAGTTGGCATCCGACCTAAACTGAATTCAAATCCGGATCGAATCTCAACTGTTTCTTGTTCATAAATATATCCGAAAATAGATAAAACTTGTTAAATAACACAAAAAAGATGATAAATGTATGTATTTATATTAGTAAATAATAGATTATGCATTAATTAATACATAAAAATTATAGCAATGTTGCGTTAAGTTGGCAGCACTGATTTTAATAATAAAAGTTTTACTTGAACGCACCACAGAATTACTACGAAACATAGTATTTGTAGTAGTCTGTGGCACCCAACTCTGCTTTTATTTTTCATTAAAGTAGGGTAAGGAGTGTGTTTTTGGGCAATAGACTAGATAGACTTTTTACAGAATAAATAAAGTATATATTTATATTAGAGTTCTCGATTGCGTAAGTCGCGAAAAAAAGTACAGGAGTAGAAAAATAGTATTTGTAGTAGTCTGTGGCACCCAACTCTGCTTTTATTTTTCATTAAAGTAGGGTAAGGAGTGTGTTTTTGGGCAATAGACTAGATAGACTTTTTACAGAATAAATAAAGTATGTATTTATATTAGAGTTCACGATTGCGTAAGTCGCGAAAAAAAGTACAGGAGTAGAAAAAAAATATTTATACGTTTTTTTATTATTTTCGATCTTGACAACACACAGTTGACACAGTTGACAATTCAACAAGTGAGAGCTGCGCAAGATAAGTTGCTAAATTATAAAAAGTCGTATCTTTACCCTGATCGTATACTGAGATACGACCTTTTTAAATTAGCACAGCAGATTACGTTTGATTTTATACCCCATAATTTTTCATACCCCGGGCTTATATATGAAAATCGATTCTTAAGGAGTAAACTCCAAAAGTCCGGTTTCTACTATGGTAAGTCTCCCACGTTTCGTTTGTTTCTCGATACAGGGGAGGGGTAGAACTATACGATAATGCAGTGCTGCAAGCCCCCCTGACTGGCCTTATCAGTGGCAGCAGCATGATAAGTGACGCCAATACTGAGGTATTTAGTATGATCGGTCTCCTAAAAAAACCAAGGCTGATCTGAAAGATCATCAATTTCTGTATAAGAAAAACCACTGCTGCCTTTTTCTAATAGTGGAGAAGGTGGTTGCTGCTGCGATTGAAGGAGCTCACTACACTGAACCTAGTTCGATAAGACTCCCAGATAATATGTATATTATAAGATACGTCATTCCTGTGGGAATATTATTATATTTATTTTTTCTTAACTTTCTATGGTTGACCATGACCACCGCGGCCGCCACCGCAGGCCGCTCCCGCTGTAGGCTTTTAAGCAATTGTTTTTTTTTTTCGAATTTATGGTATTATTGGGTTCAGAAAAAAAAACCGACTACAAAAAATTATGAAAAGTAAAAAAAATATTGCCTTACTTTTAGCATGAGACTTTACGCTTCTTATCCAAAGAAATTGTCTAAAGTTGACGAAATGGCACCAACTACAAAAATTACAATAGGTACGTCTACATTGTTCAATAAGAAGCGTAAGCCTCGTGTCATGTTAGAAGGCAATTATTTTTTACTTTTTAATATTGTTTGGAGTCGGTTTTATTTTTTTATTAAAAATTTTATTTCTTTCACACTTTTCAGTGAATCATTACCAGAGTGCATCTCATAACGATTCCAATAAGCTCAAACACGGATAAACTACAATGTTTTATTACGGAGTTCCGTTGCCTACCTTCCGGATTCAATTACCAGATCAGGTTGATAGTGACATATATTACATCAGTACCATTTAAATTGACTTCGTCATAGTCGCTTCCGTATCTTTTCATAAACGAAGGAGTTCTGAGATAACACACATAAAAAAGTCGGTTAAAAATGAAATACTTTTCGGTTTGTAAGAAGACATTATCTAAAAATCAAAGTTTTTTTTATTCAAGTAACGATATATGAGTTTCTGGGGTTATATTATATCGGTCACTTTTATATTGTTTTAAAAATATGTGGAGACTGTTATATAAGTAGGTAATAGCATACCACAATCCAAAGAGCCTTTTAACTATTTACTTGCATAAATAATAATGATTTCACTAAATTAAACCAAATCGAGAACATAGGACATTTTACAAATAGGTAGTGGCCGTCGCTTTCACTCTCGTCTCACCATAAGAGTGAAAGGGACGGCACGATACGAAGTTCGGATTTCGATGTTCGGAGTAGGCCCTCAGAAATGCACTATTAAAGTTTGCCCGGATAATCGGGCTCACGGTGAATATAATGACACCTATCCGCCCGATCAGGTTGTGACGTAGCCGCAGCTACACCGGCGCACGCTACGTCACAAGCACCGGAGGCGGCGCGCGGGGAGAGAGCGGTACGACACAGCGGGCATCCCCACCACGCTCGCCGACCGGCTCCGACGCGCAGCGCGCATAAAACCCGATGCGCAGGGTAGAGCGACGGCAGTGTGAGCCACGGCTCGCTGTGGTGAACACTGCCCTCCCCTCCTCTCCGAGGCAGTGCTGGCAAGCCCTCACTTTGCCCGAGAATCCCGACCTCTCCGAGGCTGCGCTGGCAAGTCCTCGCATCGCCCGAGTTACTCCCGACCTCTCCGAGGCACTGGGGTTCGCCTCGTTGCCCGAGACGCCTAGTATTTGAGGCAGAGTGGTTCCGCCGCACTAGCCACGATTCTAGGATCCTTGAAATAACATTTCGCTCCAGTCCTACTTTAACAACCGCCCGCCCTTAGATATAAGTGCGTATTAATACTTCCGTACCGTAGATTCGCGATAACCCCGTCATACCGTTCCGCGCCGTAGTTTATTCTAAACTAGGGTTTCATTATATCAATAAAGGGGCGTAAGACCCATCTTTATTATAGATTTAAACCTGTGTTTGACTCTCGATCCCTGATATCACCTCTGAGCTAGTCTGGAAACCCTCACGAGGCCCTAAACGGTCGAGGGATATGGATGTGCGCTAAACCCGCACATCACATTTGGCGCCCAACGTAAAAACTCACATATTTAAGAGTTTACATAGCTCAAAGGGATAATAGAGGATATTTAGATTACAGTAATTTAACCGTTAGATTTCAGCGCTATATTTCTAGGCTACCGGCCGCGACGCTCCCCGCCCGCCCGATTTAAACCCCGTGTAATTTACCGCCGAGTAGTACTCCCATAACATACGCCTTTAATAAGGCATACAGTAACCCTGTCTTGGTATTCCCGTAGCGTCGAGTTTTCAGGACACGGTTAGATGAAGACGGCTTGGATCTATCGCCTTAAGAAACCAGAACTCGTCAACGAAGCCGAGGGTAGCGGCATAGCGACCGAGGGCTTAACTGTAGAGCAGATACGCAAGATACTTGTGAATACGATTAGAGAAACCGAGGGATTTGGAACACCGGAGGAATCACAATCCCTAATTATGGAGAACGACGACGATAAAGGGAAATCAAACAGGCTGAATAAGTTAATAAAAGAATGGAACCTGTCATACGGGATGTCCGACAATGCTGTGGAATTCATAGAGAGGCTGGAGGAATTGGTAGACGCGAGTGGCATAGAAAGGGAGGACGTGCTACCGGCGTTGCCACGCATTCTTAAAGGAAAGGCCCTACTATGGTACAGGAACAATTCCGACTCGTGGGAAACATGGGAAGACTTCCTGGAGCTTTTCAAGCTTTATTATTTCCCCAGCAATTACGAGGAGGACCTCATAGTGAGGATAGTTGCGAGAAAACAAAAGTTTAGAGAAAGTTTCACGGAATACCTAACGGACCTGCAGACACTAATGAGGAGGTACGGGAAACTAGATGAAAAGGAGAAATTACACAGAATCCATGAGAACATGTCACGTGACTACAAGTTATATATAAAGAGACAGGATTACAAAACCCTAAGCGAGCTTGTGAAGCTTGCGGCCGAGTACGAAAACATAGGATCGTCATCCCACGGGAATGCATCGTCTAGCTACGCATATTCCCCGAGGGCAAGCCCCGCCACACAGGAACAGTGGAGACAAGGCCCCAGTAAAATGAGCACAGCAGCAAGCGGTCCCGGTAATGCAACCCGGTATACGCCACGAGAGCGACCGACAGGAAGGGAAGAGCCCGAACACACTAAGGGAACAAAGGTACACCCACAGTATGACCCGCACACGTGCTGCTGGTCGTGCGGCAAACCGGGCCATAACACAAGAGAGTGCAGGTCCAGACGTCAAATATTTTGTAGTGGCTGCGGGAGAATGGGCGTGTTGAGCAAAGATTGTTGTAAGGCGGGGACCCGCCAAAAGAAGGAGTACCTAGGGGAAGCGAACGACAGCAAACGCGAGGATAACCGGCTTTACGTAGAGGCCACGATAATGGGCATCACACACGTTTGTTTGGTGGACACGGGCTCCACGAATACTTATATAAATCAGCACGTTTATAACGCCTGCCAGGGTCACGGCGCGTTAGAAAAGCAATTACAAAAAGGAATCGTTCTGGCGGACGGAACGAGGACGCAGATAAACAATAGCTTACTCGCCACAATTCAGGTAAAAGGCGCGACTATCAAACACTGGGTGAGGGTACTACCGTCGGCGGCTCACACTATTATAGGGATGGATGTGTTACGGCGTGTAGGAATGCGAATAACATGGGCAGGCGAGGGACAAGAACCGAGCAAGGCGACCACGCCGACGCAACAGCTACCTGAGCCAAGCACCTCACCTGCAGAACACCCCGAAAGTAGAAAACAGAATAACGTGAGTCGAACCGATAGTGACTCGCACACCACGACCGGACAAAAACTAACCGAAGCAGAAAAAAGAAAACCGGATCACATATTGCAGCAACACTTTGACCTGAGCGGAAAACAGAATAAGATAGCCGACGAACTATCTCGCAACCCTGTTAACGCCGTCACCGATAGCGACTGGTATGAAACCAAACGGGTACAAGTCCAGAACGGCATCGAACCAACGCACGATTACCGTATTCGAGCCGGCAAGCTGTACTGGAAGCCACCCCACATCACTCACAGCAAATACACAGATCCCGATTCCGAATGGAAAGTATGCGTACCTAAAACCGACACAAACCAAATAATATCTCAGAATCATGACTCACCTACAGCGGGACACCTAGGAATAGCGAAAACTGTTAAGCGAATAACACAGAGGTATTACTGGCCGAAAATGCAAACAGAAATAATGAGGTACGTAAGGGCGTGCAGCGCCTGTCAAAAACACAAAGTTTCGCAGCATAAACAAAACGGGCTTATGCACATAAGTAACGCCAGCAATCCCTGGGAAGTAGTTACAAGCGACCTGATCGGGCCTTTACCCAGATCGACGAGGGGATATAAATGGATCATAGTTTTCCACGACAAATTCACCAAATGGACAGAAATAATGCCCTTACGGAACGCTACGGCGCATTCAATAGCAAAGGCATTCGAAGAGCGTATAGCGTTGCGGCACGGCCCACCGCAGGCGCTTCTATCCGACCGCGGCCCGCAATATATGTCCAAACAATTTAAAGATGTACTGCAGAAGTACGGCACGGAACATAAATTAACCCCTCCCTACAGCCCAAACTGCAACCCGACAGAAAGGCAGAATCGAACATTGGAAATCATGATAGCAACATTTGTGGACGAAAACCACAAACAATGGGACAAATACCTAGCAGAATTCAACTTCGCAATCAACACGTCCGTGCAAGAATCAACCAAACATACCCCGGCCTTCCTATTATACGGAAGGGAACTAAGGAATCCCAGAGATCAAAACACATTACCGACACCCAGAGTGAAAGACAACAACATGTTACAAGAAGTGTACGACATAGTAAGACAACAACAAAATAAGGCGTCCGCGCAGCAAAAGTTACATTATGACAAGAAAAAACAGCACTGGGAACCAAATATCGGCGACTTAGTACTAAAAAAGAACCAAGTATTATCAAACGCGGAGAAGAATTTCTGCGCGAAATTAGCCCCAAAATACATTGGCCCACTTAAGGTACAACATCGCACATCACCGGTTATTTACATATTAAAAAACCCAGACGGAACGGGGAAACCCATAACAGCACACGTGAAAGATTTAAAACCGTATAGACAATGAAACCGCACACGCTTCATCACTATAAACCTGATAAATAAAATGAACGCCCGCCCGACGACGCGCCGACGCCGGCGTACCGGTAAGAAGTACCGATGCTAACCCAAAGGAAAACCGAACGTAATGTCATACACACAAGGTCGACATTCATGTGCTCAATCGCAACATCCCATAACTTAGCCGTGACATTGAAATCATTCAACCGTAAATAACTAATTACCTAATAACTATCAAACGCATAGAAAAAAAACCGGCCAAGGGCGAGTTGGACTCGCGCACGAAGGGTTCCGTACTAGTATCTATAAAACAGCAAAAATAACTTAACCAAAATTACAGTTAAATCAACCTATCTCAAAAACTATAAGAGATACTTTGATCAAACCAAAAATCGTTGAAAGAGTTAATTAGCATGCATCACCTCTATTTTTTTTAGAATTTTATACCCCGTAGTTATAAAAATAGAGGGGGGGGGACATACTTTTTACGACTTTGAGAGCTGATATCTCAAAAACCGTTCACTTTAAGAAAAATGTTTTTTAGAAAACTTTATATCATTTTAAAAGACCTTTCCATTGATACCCCACACGGGTATGTACATCGAAAAAAAAATTTTCATCCCTCAGTTACATGTATGGGGGGCCCCACCCCCAATTCTTTTTTTTACTATTTAGTGTCATAATTTTGTAGCGGTTCATACAACACATATTCCCATCAAATTTCATTACTGTAGTACTTATAGTTTCCGAGTAAATCGGCTGTGACAGACGGACAGACGGACAGACGGACAGACGGACATGACGAAACTATAAGGGTTCCGTTTTTGCCATTTTGGCTACGGAACCCTAAAAAGATACCTGCTCGGCACGCGCCAAGACCACAGGTGCGAAAATACAATAGAACCAATTAAGGGATTAACGTAATGGCAGTTGGTAAACAAGCCAGACTCGGAAGTGCGCACACACAAATATGAACCTAGCACACCAAGAGATAAGGTCGAAATTAGAACAAGTGTCACGGTATAAAACTCAATAGGTATTTCATAATAGGTGAAAATAATTAACAGAAGGAACACGGGAAGAGAGGAAAACGTTACGAGGGGAAGAAGGGGAAACAATAGTTGACACGAAAGGGAAAATAAGACATGGGGAAGACAACATTTAAATTCTACTCCCATCTATAGAGTGCATAACGGCGCGCTCGCACCGCGGCGCATGTTTACGCACACGGACCGCGTAAAGCGGCGGTAGTTTAGAACGCCGAGATTTTAAACTGACCGCAAAATGAACATTTTACAAAGATCGATACTCTATATATTCTCGCGGGGCGCGTGGACAAATAAGCATACGAACAATGAACCCGGACGATATGAGACGCACACAACCCCGGAAATTCGAGGTCAGGGCCAACAAGTGGTGGAAATTGAATTCCACCAGCGAACCTGGCGACCGACCCAACGACGGTGGCAACCGCCACTAACCGAGCAGGAAGCCATCAGCGCGATTGCTCAGTCGCTGATGGACACCACAGGGGCCACCACCAACGACGAGTTGCCGGTGATAGACCTCACGAAAGGAGAACTGGAACTGGTGGCCAGCGTGGAGGAGTATGGTGGGTTCCTGACCGAACAGGGACTTACTCAGTCCCCCGCAGACACGCAGCCAGCCGCCGAAAGCCCCACTCCAGGCCCATCAAACGCCGCGACTTCCCAACCCCCGGCCGCCACAGGAGCCGCGGCACGGAAGACAAGGGGGATACACAGGAGGCGGCACAGGGCCGGCAGGAAGAAGAATAGGGGAACCCTGAAGGGCACGGTCCGCCTTCCCCGGTACATAAGGCCCACCAAGCTCTAGAAGAGGGCGAATATTACTTGTTTTTTTTTTATTTCTTGTTTTTTTTAATATATTTTTATTACCGTTGTTTTTGTTATTTAACTAACTACTAGTACTACCTACCTTGTTTAACTATTGTTACTGTGTTGATAACGGCGTACTACGATAGTAGGTATACTTACAATTTTTTTTTTATTATTTTTATTACGCATGGGTGAACAGTGAACACATAAATGGACCATTTAAAATACAGGACTTGTTAAACCGGCGGTTTTTGTTATTATACAAATCCTACAGTGAGCTGACAACCAACATAGCCACATAGGTACCAAAATCAGCAAGGAAATAGCGCCTTGCATAAATAGCATGCAGATATATATATACGGTGATTTTTTTTCCCATAGGTAAAAAAATCTCCACACGACCCGGGGGACTGTGACGTAGCCGCAGCTACACCGGCGCACGCTACGTCACAAGCACCGGAGGCGGCGCGCGGGGAGAGAGCGGTACGACACAGCGGGCATCCCCACCACGCTCGCCGACCGGCTCCGACGCGCAGCGCGCATAAAACCCGATGCGCAGGGTAGAGCGACGGCAGATCGCCTTGGATTGGCCGCAGTTCTACGTACTTCGATGCTGAAAGTATTCGCTCAACACCTTAGCGCCCGGATCGCATTATTACTCATTCCGCTCCCCCGACCCTGAACTGCCTAGTCGCGCTAAACCCGGCCTCCCACCAGCGGGTCTCACCGGGCTAGGCGCGACGAAGCGAGGAAGGACGGCCGAGCTGCCGCGATCGCGCCCAGACTGCTCGAGCACAATAACACCTGTGCCACTCGCCGCCAACTACCCAAATTCGAGCCACCAACACCCTCCTCCCCTCGCCTTTGAGAAATCAATGGCGAGGGTAGAGTGAAATATCCCGAGGGAGATCTACCCTCGAAATCCAACTTCAATCAAAAAATGCCACCACCGTCGACGCCACGACCGAGGGACCCCTCAGCGAGGATCCCCACCAGACCCAGGATTTTCCGGCGAACCAGAGGAATCGGAGACGCCGCTAAAGCCGCCCGCGACCCACGCGTGCAGAACGCCTTCAAGAGCTTTCTGCGCGCATCCGCGGCGGCCCTGTACACGCCGACGTCGAGCTCCCCGAGTACCCCGGGGACGCCCGCCAGCGAAGGGGCAGGCGAGACCCATTTTCCCAAGCCCCCCAAGCCCTCGGAGCTGATCCGGGCGATCCTGGGTCAGCTCGGACCAACCTCCCAGGGAGAAACAACGACGGCCGCGGAGCTAGCAGCCGCCACAACGTCGCTCGCCGCCGTACGCACCCCCACCGCTGCCCCGCCCGCACCGCAAGCCGCTGGTAACCGCACCACCGGCACGCCACCCGCGGCGCCCAAAAGCGGCACCGCCACTGCGCCACACATGACGCACGACAGCGGCGCCCGACCCGCTGCCGCGCCACCCGCGGTCCACCCACACAGCGCCACAACCGCGCCATCTACGGCGCGCAATAGTGCCGCACGCCCAACCAACACGACGTCCACGACGCGCTCCGCACGCACAAACACCGCGTCATCAACGGCGCCCTCCAGCAACTCTCGCTCCTCCGCCACTGCCGCCCCCGGCACCCGCACCTCCGCCTCGTACGCCGCCGTTACGACCAGCCCGACCAAGGTTCCGGCCCCTCTACCGCAGCGCGCGCCCGCAGCGCGCGCCCGCAGCGCAGCGCCCGAAAGCGGTCCCGTCCTCCGCGCCGCGACCCTCACCCGCCCTCGGAGCGGGCAAGGTATCCGCTGCGCCCCACAAGGCGCCCGCGACCGGCAAAGGGCCCCGCGCGGCCCCCCCGCCGACACCCGCGCCGCGCTACCGGACTCCGCCGAAAGAGTACGCACCTACCTCGCCGCAGCCTCCTCCAATACAACCTAAAGGCCCCGCGTCACCACAACCCACCCGGACACCTCCGCCATATCGCCCTCAGACTGAATCACCACCGCTGGTGCAGACCCCTGCGCCAATGGCCCCATCTCGCGCCGCACTGACTGCCCTCGGAAGCAAGAGGCCACTCACCTCTCCCCCAGAGCAGCAGCAAGCGCTGAGCTTACCGCGCCTGGACCTGTCCCCCATGGACACAGCCCGGGCCGAGGAGGACCTCGACAGTGACGACACCGCCGAGGAAGGGGAGGAGGACCCGGATTACGGGACCGACGCCCCCCACGAGGCGCCCCCGACCGCATCCCAGCCTCAACCACAACAAGGCACGCAGCCCAGCAATGCGCCTTCCAAACGCCTTCCGCCATTCGAGGTGAGCTCTCTCCCCGATTGGCAGACTCACTTTAAGGCCCTGAAAGAAGCCCTCGGGTACGCGCCCAATGCGCGACCGCTCGGTACCGGAGTACGATTCTCTCCAACAACCCTCGATGAGTGGCATATTGTCGATCGGTACCTAAGGATGGCGAAGGCCGAGGACGATCGCATCCTGTACCACAACTACGCCCTAAAGGCCACTGAAGGTCTGCATCCGCGGCCTGCCGGCGGACACAGAACCACGGGACATCCAGAAGGAGCTGAACGCCCTCGGATACGACGCTCAATACGTGCGCCATATCAGAGGGCGTGGCGATCGCCCGGGCTGCATATTCTATGCTACCCTGGGGCGCAACACAGCCAAAGACGTCTACTCCATCTACGAGACTCAAGAGCTGCTGTGCATGCCTGGAGTGACAATCGAGGGCTGGAGGGGCCCCCGAGGCATAACCCAGTGCCACCGTTGCCAGCAGTTCCGCCACTCCTCTCTCAATTGCCACCGCCAGATCGCGTGTGTCCGCTGCGCCGAACCTCACTTTGCGCGCGACTGTGCCAGGCCCAAGGACCAGGCCCCCACCTGCGCCAACTGCAAGGGCCCACACACCGCATACAACCCCAGGTGCCCCGTCATGCGCAGGGAGACGCGCCGCAACACCACATCCGCAACCACGGCCGCTCAACGACGGCCCCCACAAGTCCGTTTCGCCACCACTACACCCACGCCGACGAAACACGTAGAGGCCGACGCCAGCAGCGCGACCCTGATGGCCCCTGCAAACAACCCAGGGGGAGCCCACCCCCCTACCACCCGACGCCGCCAAAGGAGAGGCGGGAGAGGCCGCAACAAAAACCGCATACGAGCCCCTCCCCCCGCCTCCGCCCCAGTCACCGCCGTCGTCGCCGCACCTGCACCAACCGACCAACAGGGGACAGCAGCAACCGGCACTACCCCTACCGCCGATAGACCCGAACACCCACCGGAGACCTACCTGGCTCAACCCACGCCATCAACGCACCTACCACTAACACCTCGGGCCCCCCCTGCCACCGCCCACTGGACAAGCCAGGCACAAACCCCACACGAGGCAAGGATGGAAGTGGTCGAGAAAGCCCTCCACATTCTACAGAGTGTGCTCTCGGCCATCAGGACCGGCTCAGACCCAGTGCCAGTCATCATCCAAGGCCTCACTGATCTACTGCAATACTCCCTGACCCGCTGACCTTCACCACCAGCAGCAACACACACAGGTCGTGAGCGTGCGCTCGCAGCTGGGACGACCGCAGCCCGGCAATCATCGGACGCGCCCGGCCTGCAGGTCCCCAAGCGCGCCGCTGCCCACGCACCACACCACACAGCAATCAAGCTACCCCACCATCGGGACGTATTGACGCCCCGCAGGGATCGACCCCGATCATGGGCCAAGGGCCCGATATCGGTTACCCCCAGACTGCCGGCAACAGGCAGTCTCCGGGAAGTCCTACGAACTGCAGCGACGGCAGTGTGAGCCACGGCTCGCTGTGGTGAACACTGCCCTCCCCTCCTCTCCGAGGCAGTGCTGGCAAGCCCTCACTTTGCCCGAGAATCCCGACCTCTCCGAGGCTGCGCTGGCAAGTCCTCGCATTGCCCGAGTATCCCGACCTCTCCGAGGCTGCGCTGGCAAGACCTCGCATCGCCCGAGTTACTCCCGACCTCTCCGAGGCACTGGGGTTCGCCTCGTTGCCCGAGACGCCTAGTATTTGAGGCAGAGTGGTTCCGCCGCACTAGCCACGATTCTAGGATCCTTGAAATAACATTCCGCTCCAGTCCTACTTTAACAACCGCCCGCCCTTAGATATAAGTGCGTATTAATACTTCCGTACCGTAGATTCGCGATAACCCCGTCATACCGTTCCGCGCCGTAGTTTATTCTAAACTAGGGTTTCATTATATCAATAAAGGGGCGTAAGACCCATCTTTATTATAGATTTAAACCTGTGTTTGACTCTCGATCCCTGATATCACCTCTGAGCTAGTCTGGAAACCCTCACGAGGCCCTAAACGGTCGAGGGATATGGATGTGCGCTAAACCCGCACATCACATTTGGCGCCCAACGTAATAATAATACCTAGTAAACATTATCACCAATTTTTTTTGGTTGTAAAACCTGTGTGACTGACAGACCGATAGACGGACGCGTGACTCGCGTGAGTGACAGTTCCCGTGGCGGATTGCGTTTGGACCTGTAGGTATAGAAGTGATTGACGTGTGGTTTGTTTCACAAGAAACGGAGACAAACACGATTGACATCAGGAAACAGCTGTTCTGATAAGAACAGCTGATTGCTCTGAAATGAGCAGTTTCGTTTGTCCTGAAAAGGACAGTTTTATAGTTAAGCATTTTTGTAAATAAATCATTCCAATATTCTACAGTCTACGGAGTTTCTCTTTTACCACAAGTCTCCAGCCTGCAAGGAACCTCTGCCCCAGACAGCCTAGTCGCCTAACCAGCTGCCCAAGACTAGCTAAAGACCCTTCGGGCACGGAACACTAAAATGCATTGAAAATTATAAAAAAAACTACAAATTAAATTCTAAGGATTCAGTAATAACTAAAAACACGCGCTGCACTGCAGCAGTCGGCGGCCGGCGCAGTCTTTTGTTTCGGGCGCGTTGGCGATGTTTTTTATACAGAACCGTTAATATTTTTTCTACTCGCCGACTTCAATATTTGAATTAAGATATCGTAGACGAAACGAAAATCACATACTTTCTCTATGGAGCTCCCTTCAAACATTGAAGTCGACGAGTAGAAAAACTACTATAAGAATAATTATATTTTCATCTCACTAGCTCGGAAAGCCCTTTTTTATTCTTTAAAAACAGATAGCAAAACTGCATTTTATCCACAAGAGTGCAAAGAATATTTGAAATCCGAATGTGCTATTTGTAACTTTTTTAAACATGTAAAGGCCAGTCCAGACAGTCCAGCAACAATATTTTTTTATTGTGCTGTTGTGTTAAAAAACTAGTGCCTACGCCAAATCTCGGGATTAGGTAGTGGACAACTATATTTAGGACGCAACTGTCAACGTTAGGATGAAGAGAAGGAAAAAAAAATCCTCGCTCTAGTGAGGTGAACAGATTTGTGTTATACACGGCTGCAAAGTTATTTTACGTCTCCTGTGTTGCAACACTCGCTACACTCAGGATTCTATTTTTGAACTACTCGCTTCGCTCAGGATTCTATTTTCGAACCACTCGCTTCGCTCGTGGTTCAACCATAGAACCCATTCGCTGGCTCGTGGTTCAATCCTAGAATCTATTCGCTAGCTCGTAATTCAATTCCACACTCGCGGTTAAAATACAACTTTGCACCCTTGTGTAACAAATAACTATTTCCTTGTCAAATCAAATATCGAACTTTTAAATGAGTTACATGAATAAATAAAGGCCAGATATGTTTATTTTCACTGTTCTTATACTTATTAAAAATATACATTGAAGTGTTTTATTTACATAATTTTATATAGTTTACAGGAGTAAAGAGGGAAAAAGACATAGCAATATATGACTAAACTAATCTAAAACAAAATTATAAACTTTTCTGTGATGTAGGCTGCATCCTACTGCATTTAAGTGATTTAAGCTTAGTCCACATTTGTATCATCTTACCGTATCGTATCGCCGTCGCGTAGCACCGACGCGTAGGCGATAGGCGTAGGGGTCAGTAACAGACACACACACACACACGCACGCACGCACGCACGCACGCACGCACGCACGCACGCACGCACGCACGCACGCACGCACGCACGCACGCACGCACGCACGCACAAACGCACGCACGCACGCACACACGCACACACACACACCACAGCCATAATAACATTATCTACTATACAAGTATGTAGTGTTGTGTACCTGGAAGTGAGCAAGGTTGCCACAGCTCCCGAGGATGCACTGTGTTGAGAGCGAGGGACCTAAATTTGTCCCTTCTGTTGTCAACACAGTGCATCCCCATAAAGGATCGGCAACGCGTACGTGACTCCTTTGGAGTTGAAGGGCGTCTATAGGCTGCGGTGGCCGCTTACCATCAGATGGACCGTAAGCTTGTTTGCCGCTGGCTTCGTATATAAAAAAAACACGTTTTGCTGTACGTATAGGGTCGGTAGGTGGGTTACCGGCCTGTTAATTTGATGCGCCAGTTTGCGGCCACTTGGATGAGCTGATGAACTGAGAGGATATTTGTTTTTTTAATATATTCCCATTCAATAGCTACTAATTAAAACGCATAGGACTCACTAAAAAATACATTTAATAAATTGTTACCATCTGTCGCGGCGCCCCCGAAGCCACCTCCAGTCTCAACACTTCTGACCAGGGCGGCCCCGGGGACGCAGCGATCATAATAAAGTCGTGGAATCGACACTTGTGTAGAGTTACCTGCAATCCACTCAAGCTGACAGAGCGGATAGCCAGGGCACTCATAATAAAGTCGTGGAATCGACACTTGTGTAGAGTTACCTGCAATCCACTCAAGCTGACAGAGTGGATAGCCAGGGCACTCATAAGAATCCCTTTAACTAGATGATGCTGGCTGACAAATGACTTAACAGACTCTCACAGGACAGCTTAGTCAGAGTTGACTTTAAACTTGATTACCTACTTTGAGACACTTAGAGACAGTGGTGTCATATAACACCTTTACAACTACAGATGGGGCATGCAGGTCTCGCAGGAGAAAGCGAAGCAGATAGTAGCCTGTGGAGACAGCTAGGAGTCAAGGTGAGATTCGGGCACACGCTTATAACTTTATTATGATCGCTGCGCCCCCGGGGCCGCCCTGGTCAGAAGTGTTGAGACTGGAGGTGGCTTCGGAGGCGCCGCGACATGGTGGAGTTTGCTGGAGGATGTTTGAATCTATACCGAGACTATGATAGTCGATTCAGATAGTAAAGTTTGACTCTTATATAGCGGGGACGATTTCACTCGAATTAAATTGATAATATAAAGCTCTTAGACTTAATGCACAATGCAGTTTCTTTTATATACATTGAATAATAAGAAAATTAATGTAAACAATTGACGATATTATAATTACATTATAATTTACCAAATTATCTATTTGACTAAGACGAAGGTTAACGAAACTATCCCTAGATGGCGCTACTGAATACGGCAGGTGCAGACCAATGGGTCGATATTTTATATGCTATTCACTAGATGGCGGGCGCAAGCAGTTTTATGTAAAAGGAGATGATTATAAATATAAAGAAATAGGCGTTAAAATTACATATCGCGTTTTAACTGGACAGAGAGGATTAAATCATGAATACTTATGTATGCGAAGGAAATATTTTAAGCCATTTGAGAAATATTTACGGAAATGGGAAGTGATTTGATATTGACGGGAACAACGCGGCGTCGGCATGGACGTCAAGTAGGATTGCGTAATCATTCGACGTTATTTTATAAGTTATATTTCGATTGAGATCGAGAATTATAGTAAATAAATGTCATGATAATTAATTTAAGTGCATAATATAAATGTAACTAGATATTTCTGAAGCGGTATGTACATTTATTATTGTCAAAGTTATCAGTACTAAACTTATATATCGTAAGTGAAAAAATAGATTAAGAGGAACTTATAGTGATAGTATTAAGATTCAAAATGAGCTTGCTTGTGTGTTTGTTCGGGCTAACCGGCAAGTGTCGTGTGAACCCCGGGAATTTGTAAGGACGGAATTTAGGAGCGTGGTTTCGGCCATTTTGTCTTTGCTCCGGTAGAAGTCAACTTCTGCGTAATCTTCTGCTTTGTTCTAGCTGCGAGGTGAGTTTGGATATGCTTCTTTTACGTCGAGACTTGAATTTCCTTTAGTGTTAAATAATTGAGTAACAGTATTTTATGGCAAGACGAAAACAAGAAATCACAAAGTTGTCTATCGTCGCCGAAGTTGTTCTGAAAGTGTAATTAAAACTAGTATTGATTTAAGTTTCATCGTTTCAAAAGTTTCTTTCAGTGGAACGAGATGTCTAGATTCCCATGAAATCCTTTAAAGGGTTGAGATTTATATCCTAATGTTGTCCGTGTCATATCCATAGGCCTGCATACCAGAGCACCTTATCATCATCAAATTTGTCGGCCCGGTGGTGTCCGAAGCGAAGTTCAGCTCAGTCATTGTGAGTATATTGCAATTGAAATATTGTAAATTGGATATTTGCTCATTGAGAAAGAGTTGCGTTAACTATTCATCTATTAGTGTCTATATGTATTTACCTGTATGAAAGACAATATGCAAGATACCTCATTCCATTCGCTATGGAATATGATTTAAATTGGACAGCTAATATTATAGGTACCTAAGTACCTAGACATGTAATATGACTGAAATTCCTCTAACTTCTATGTCTTACTTTATCAATTTCGCATATGCCTGATTTATTGTTCATGTTATACATGCACTCGCGAAATAGTTATGTATATGAATGTTATGATGTGATGAGTTGTCATAATTGACAAAGTACAGGTGGTACTATGTATATAAATTGTAAGCAGGACTGTTTAACTGTACCATTGAAGTTAAGATGAAGGTGGTAGCCGTTTGGGAGTAAAGAATGCCACGACTTAAAAATTTATTTGCATATTAATTACCTACATCTTTAGTTGTCCCTGTGTGAATAATTGAACTAAAAATAAGTCAGATGAATGGATGGTTTGGATGCAGCCTCGCTTAATTATCAAAAAATGAGTACAATCATACTTTCACTAATGCTAACGAGTGTATTTGTGTTTGTTATTCAGATGTGGTTTCAGCTTTCATTAACATGTTGCCATAAATTAATCGCTTAGCTTACCTTTTATTTCTGTTTTTATACTTAAGATTGCAAAGGCTTGATTGACTTATTACTGTTTCCTTACTTGGCATTGCACGGAGATTGCATTTAAATTCAGTGGTTTTCACCTGACTTGGCCATAAACCATATTCACAGTTAAAGCTTGAGTTATGTTGACTTGAACAAATGCTTAACACCAAAATATTTAAGCGAGATGTGGCATGTACCCATTTGTTCAATAAGTTCTTTATGATTTCAAATAAGGATAATTTACGTTAACACATTACGAATAGTGGATGTGTTCAAAGGAACTGTCACCTGTTTTTTCTTTTATTTCTTTATTTTCTCAACTCTTATGGCTTGAGCTATAGCTAGTTTGAGTGTGTGTACGATTCTTGGGGGTGTCAATTACAGGTCAAGAGTACATATGTCAAGATGGAAGATAGCTTAATGAGAATTCTTGAGCTCACTACTGCACGTGTTGAGTCTCTTATGAACAAGGCGAAGGGCTTTAATGAATTAATTGGTACCTGTATCCCGGAGAAAGTTATTTTAGAAGCTGAAGTGAATTCGTCCAAACTGAAAAGTGGTTTAAAGAAGTTGGGGAACGACTTGAATACATACTTTCGATATGTGAACGAGCCAGCCGTAGATGACGTATCTAGGATTACAACAATACAATTAGAAGCAGAAGAAGTGTTGTGTGAGCTTCATATTAATCTTAAGAGGACCAGACCTTCCACATCGTCTGAACCTACACCGATGATAGCTACCGGCAAGCTACCTAAGTTAAACCTACCGGAGTTCCACGGGGATGTTTTACAATGGCATCAATTCTGGGACCAATTTACATCACTAGTAGACAGCCGCAACCTAAACAATGTTGACAAGTTTCTCTACTTAACCTCTATTTTGAAGGGCGAGGCAAAGAAGCTAATAGAAGGCCTAGTAGCAACTAATGAGAATTACAACATCGCTGTCACAACATTGAAAGCAAGATATGGTAGAATCGAATTGGTTAAAGATGCCCACTACTCCGCATTAAATAAAATATCGCCGGCAAATACAGCAGTAGCGGACTGTCGCAGAGTCCTTAATGAAGTAGAAAGACACTTAAGAGTGTTACATTCTCTGGGTGAGGATACGACTCACAGCTACTTTAGATTCATTATATTGGAGAAGTTTCCAGAATATTTAGTATACGAATTGAAGAAAAGAACTCAAGAAGATTTAGTACAGGAGATACGAAAGGGGCTTGAAGAGTTGATATCCGCTAAGGAAGATGCTAACAGAATATCAAAAGGCAAAGAAGGCAATACCAGCTATACCACAGAAGTATTACAAATCTCAGCAACAAAAAAAAAGGAGTGGCTTTAAGAAGATGCGAGGCAAGGGCCCTTTTCTTAAACGTGACAACGGTATTCAGTTCAAAGGAGCCACATCTTACTTACCAAATAACTACAACCTCAAACGAAGATTGAATACCGTCTGTGGTGCAACTGGAAAAGCACATACTTCATCAGCAATGCCTGAGAAGAGAAGAAGGAAACAATGTATCTTCTGTAAAGGGAATCACCTGGGAATAGACTGTTTACGATATAAGACGAACACACAGAGGAGATCGCAGCTCTCAGGCCGCTGCTATAGATGTCTACAAGAAGGACATACAGTAGCACGATGCAGCTCTAACAAATCCTGTTCCATCTGTAGACAAACATCTCATGATGATATTTTGTGCCCACGTAGGTATTCTAATACGGCAGGACAGAAAAATACAAATGCGACTCGGGTCAGCAATAATAATAGAGGAAAATATATAACAAAAGGAAACGCTACGAGACAATTTCATGTAAAGGCTGAAGGACAAACCGTTTTACAGACTGCGGTGGTTGAAGTGACTAAAGAGGATAGACATAACTCTGTTAAGTGCAGATGCTTATTGGACTCTGGAAGCCAACGATCGTACATCACAAAGGAATTGGCTAGAAGACTTAATCTTGTCACCTTGGAAGAAAGTAGATTAACTGTGTTTACATTCGGTACAGATGTACCTCAAGAGATAGATAGTCCATTAGTTAAGTTACAGATGAGTACGCGCTCCGATGAATTCATTTCCATGACTGCTAATGCTGTGCCTATGATTACTCAAGGTGTACCACATCTTTCCGTGGACCATACGAATTGGCCAACAGAGTTCTACCTAGCGGATGACGGATCACTGGCGGATCAAGTGGATATACTCATTGGCAATGACTATTATTTCTCATTGATGTCTACAGAGAAGATCAAGATCAATGAACATTTATATTTGGTGAAGTCTAAATTGGGCTGAATCATAAGTGGGAAAACAGACATTGTACCAGCTAACGAACTATCAGTTGTGACATATTTCCAGACCAATTTAGAAGTCAAGTTAAGCCAACCCGATCTTCCGTTAACGGATAATAACATTAAAGGATTGTGGGAGTTAGAAGCAATAGGTATTACAGATTCACCAAAAGACACCAGAGAGGAAGAAGCTCTAAAAATTTTTAATGAAACTACACAGTTCCTGGACAATAGATACCAAGTATCCTGGCCATGGGTGGAGTATCCTCCGGACCTGAGGACTAACTATGGTCTAGCATTAGGACGTCTAACCAACTTGATAAAGCGATCGGATCAAGACATTAGCATCATATAATCAACTTCTCATGGAACAGGAACGATTAGGAATTGTAGAAAGAGTACCTGAGCGTGACGTCCAAGGCTCTGATTATCCTGTACACTATCTTCCTTTCCATGGGATAAAACAACCTAATAAACCTACAAGACTCGTCTACGATGCATCATCTAAATTAAAGGACAGCAAGAGTTTACAGCGGACCAATAATGTTGGAAAATTTAACCGGTCTTCTATTGAAATTTAGAACACACAACATAGGCATTTGTGCTGATGTAGAAAAGGCCTTCCTACAGATTGGTCTACAAGCTAAAGATCGTGACGTCACTCGTTTCCTATGGGTTAGGGACACAGGACGACCTGTTGAGGATATTTGGACCCAGGACATTTCTACGGGACGTGTACCTGCCAGCACTTTCGTACATGTGGCAATCGACGACCAGAGCCAGGCCATCCTCAATCCACCGCTGTGCCATGACAATATGCGACCCCTCATTGGCTGATCCTTCCAAGCTGATCACAGTTCCGGCGTTTGGACAACGAGGCTGTTCCTGCATGATGACCTCATAGCCTACCACTGTACACACGCAGATGAAGAGATCCTTAAATGGTTTTCTAAGTTTCGCAAAACTTTCTGACTGCGTTAACTGTGGTATTTATTCACGTTCCCGTTCTATGTAAATGTCATACATAATGTTACCTTTTAATAGGCCGAAATGCTATCGTTGTGTTGTGTGATCTGACCAGGTTATTGCACTCTTTATTTGAAGTGATTTTGGCTTATTTACCCTTTTATGGAACTTTGGTTCCTATTACAATACCTAATAGTCTGTTGACTACGTAATTAATATTACGTCAATACCTTCGTCATCAATATCTTCGCCTGTGCGATAATTTTATTTATGTTACGGTACGAGTAGATACTATTCCAGTATTTCAAATCTATGTACCAACATGTATATTTACTAATCTATTGTAGTTGTTGGGACTGGTCGCAGTGGATTTTTATTATTTGTGACTGTTCCAACAATGAGGTAATGTCACAGGTTGGACTGCCAAACGTTTTATTACGATTTTGTGTAGTATGTTCCAGCTTATGACGAAAGGTTTTGGTAGTACAATGTAGTACGCAAATATACCAAATATGCCTAATAAGTATTACTGTTGCTATGCAATGGTTTTACTCCAGATCGATAAAATACGTTCATAAATGGGGTTTAGGGCCAGTCTCACAGATTCTCAACGACAGGCTTTCGTCTTTAGTCTCGATCCCAAGACGAGCTTTAAAAAGGGCTGCGGTCTTGTTTAGGCACGCGGTGCGCCTTTAGCGGCTTGTCGGAATCTTTGATTCATACAAGACACTATAGACCCGGAGAGACGAAAAATCTGTATTGCCGTTTGCTGAAATTGAACATTAAAGACCCCAAACTATATATGGGCGAGATGGAATGTGAACGTTCAATGGCGATATAGATTGATTGACGACTCGAGCAAAACTCCTTGCTGTCATGAGCAGGGCCATCTTTCCCACTGGGCACTATGGGCACTTGCCCAGGGCCCCGCAATCTATAGGGGCCCCCTAATTCCTGCCAGATCACCAAACGATAACCAAAAATTTTACCAGTTCCTTTTTGACACATCACAACACGATTCCCCCATCATTTTACCGAAAATCGTTACATCGATTATCGTTTCTTATAACACTATTCGCAGAATTTTATTATCATTTAGGAATCATTCATCGAACTTCGTTAGATCGCTCAAACATTTGATCGAATTACCTTTTACACAAGAATCGACTCATCGAATTTTAATTCAGTATTCTATTTGTTCATAGACGCAGTCGTTCATCGAATGGCCTTTAGTATAATTTTGGTTTAACGAAGGTTTCAGTTCCCAAAATTCTTATTACCTAGAACATCATTTCACCACTGTTTACTATTCTTGATATACGTCTAAAATTAAAATTTTCCCAGATTCTTGGTGTACTCTGTAAAAGTACTCAAAAACACCCGTCTTGCCGTCTTAATCTTCGGGGTTATTTTTTTATATAAGCCCAGAAAGACCTGTTAGGGCAAAACCGACTGTAATGCGCATAGGTTAGAAGAGCCCAGCAAGACCTGTTAGGGCAAGACCGATGTAATGCGGAAAAATCATGCTTGCTTGGTTGTTCGATGAAACATTGTTCTTGGAAAGAATACTGTGGGGTCGGAATCTTTCCCCATAATTATTATTAAATTATTTAAATATAATTTAATTCATAAATTCATTAAAAATAATTCATTCTTGCGTATAATTTTATATAGTTATAAAATGAGTATAACTTATATTAAGATTATATAAAATATAAATAGATAAATAAAGTATACTAAGATTGTATAATATATAAATAACAATGTCAAAATATAAATTCAAATAATGTTTAATATTCGCTCGCGGACAGAGCGACCGAGTTTCATATTAGATATTTAGCGCGGAACCGGTCTGAGGGCCAGCCGCTGCTGCGGCGATGCACTCGATGCAGCGCCCGCGCGCCTAGTAACCAACTAGATTCGACGCGGAACGCATGCGCCTCTTAATGCTTACTCGCTCGCTTGTTCGCATACCTAGTGCTTATAAATTGACTATCTTTCCGCTTTCGCTTACACTCCTTCTTTCCTATATTGACTGCTTGTGTATTGTGCTAACTGTTTCTTCTGTGCGCCGTTATATACAATAAATAGTGTGTGCTATTAAACATTGGGATTGCTAATTTACGCCTGCATCTACTCCCGACTACTGGCCCGCTACAAACATCATTAAGGCAAGCATAAAGTGCACATATACCTACAATACTATATGGAACGTACTATCTGTGAATCATGTTGCGTTAAATTAATACTATGAATAACGAATATTTCTATGAAAGGTAAATTCCATGTACCGTTACGCTGGTAACCTATCGATGTTTCGAAAAACTATTCACCGAAATTCACTTGTCCGAAAACGGTTCACCGAATCTTTACAATCCAAATGCTTTGTTTTGCAACTGTTTGAAATACCACAGATTCATCTCATCACAATATCATTTTCACACCTGCTATTCAGAAAAGAGTTATTGTTGCCCTTGAGTGAGGGATCAAAGATGTACTTTTCTTCCCTCATTTGAGGGCAACAATGACTCTTTTCCTCATAGAAGGTGTGAAAAGCAGTATGTGACACTCTGTAGTAAAATCATTTGTGAGATATTTCATGTTTTTAGCAGCGAGCCTCATAGACGGTGTGAAAAGCAGTATGAGTCACACGGTAGCAAAATTATTTCCGTCTTGGGCGTAAACACTTGAATCCCTCGCTACGCTCAAGATTCTACTTTAGAATCCCTCGCTACGCTCAGGATTCTATTGTAGAATCTTTCGCTTCACTCAGGATTCAATATACCGCCCTCGCCGTAAATATATAATTTTGCTCCCTTGAGACACAATCTACTATTGTCCGCAATTCAAATGCCCGCTTTTCAGTTCTCAATTTTTACATTTGACAACCTATACGTTAGCCATATTTTCACAATTTCAATGATACGCAAAGTCGACGCGACACTTTCCATATTTTCATTATACCGCAAAATATACGTAACGCCGCTTTTAGAAGTATCTATTCGCTGGGGCCCATTTTATCAAAAAACTCTCCATCTGAAATAGGATCTCTATTCTCTCTGCGTCTAGAAAATATTAGAAAATAAGTATTTCGCTCCTGTCTTAATCTTCGAGGTTATTTTTTTCATAAAAGCCCAGAAAAACTTGCTCGGCCAAAAACGACTCCAACGCGGATAGGTTAGAAGATTAAGACGGGAGCTGAAGCGAAGCGAAGCTCCCGTCTTGATCTTCGAGGTTATTTTTTTTATAAAAACCCAGAAAAACTTGTCCGACCAAACACGACTCTAACGCGGATAGGTTAGAAGATTAAGACGGGAGCTGAAGCGAAGCGAAGCTCCCGTCTTAATCTTTGAGGTTATTTTTTTATAAAAATCCAGAAAGACTTGTTGGGACAAAATCGACTCTAATGCGGATAGGTTAGAAGATTAAGATGGGAGCTGAAGCGAAACGAAGCAATTCGTTAACAAGAAATAAAACACACGCGAGTTGATTTAACATATGATTAAATATATTAAGGGTCTTTACTATATAGTTCAAGATTCTTACTATTACCGGTAGACGACGGGTTAACCAGTTTACGGAATGATTAATTATGTAAGCAAACATTTTTATTTAAATCCAATAGTAATTTTCATTATACACCTTATTTTTCTCATAAGTATAGCCACAATAGAATAGTTTTAATCCACCTTTGTTGGTTTTAAATAATTCTGCATAATTATCTGACATTTTAATATCCACAGTAATCTAATACTGACACTGACTGACTAAACTTGTGAAAAATTGCTGTTTGTAGGCTCATCACAATAATGAACGTAATTTTTAGTCCTACCCGAAATATAATTATGAGTTTCCTCAATCAGCGCCTGCTTTAACTTCATAGCAAATAA
This sequence comes from Epiblema foenella, assembly GCA_963556455.1. Taxonomy (NCBI): domain Eukaryota; kingdom Metazoa; phylum Arthropoda; class Insecta; order Lepidoptera; family Tortricidae; genus Epiblema; species Epiblema foenella. Next base: position 9,636,164 of record OY747097.1, on the reverse strand, counting down.
CACAGTATTCATGATTTGCTATCATGGAAATCAACTTTGTTATCTTTAGAAATATCTGGATAATGACGTTACGGTATTTTAACCCTACGGACAAAAAAAATTGGCAAATGAATGTACGGAATTATAATCGTTGGGATTTTAAACCAGCTGAATAATAAAATGGTGACCATACAAAAATATGTCAATAGAAAATATGGAAAACGAAACTTCGGACAAATGAAAAAAAAATTAAGTGAAAAATGGCGTTTCGTTTTCGGACTTTTAATATTCGGCATTAAAAATTTCGAATTTGCGATAGGTAACCCGTTACGCTACGACTAGAGACGGGTTTGAAACGATTAACTATGAAAAGTGGTTCGATTATATAAAATGCAATGAATTGATGATTATGTGATTAGAAAAAAAAATCTAATGAAATTCGTCGAACAGTTTTCGGTGAAATGAAAATCGATGTAAGATATTATTTCGATAAAATAATAGACACCCTCACAACACCCATATAAAGTAAATCCGCATTACACATCGAAACAATTAATAAAATCAAGTATTGATATTAGAGCTTCATGAGTAGTTAGGAAGTTGTAATGTAAACGCGTTTTAGAGGAGCAATCAAAAATGAATCTACCTATATTTTTTTAATCAAAAAAGAATCTATATTTTTTTCTATCACTGATGCGTTGTAATTTATGACAATAATTCTCCATTAAAACAGTTACGTACTATATCTTTTATTTTTAAATATACTGTAGTGACTAAATTATTCGTCTCGATCGATCATAAGAATGAATTTTTAACCGTAATAAATTACGTGTACGTGATAATCATTCAACATTCATTAATAATTGCTAATTAAAACAATCGATTCTTCTTACCCTCATCACTTCAAATCAAACGCCAATTCAAAACTGTCAAAAAGGAACTGGTCAAAATATCCGACAATATACTCTCACTCACTCGGAAGTAAACTTTTCCAATTTCAGTTTGTTTAGATAGTTTACTCGTATTATGAATATTATAGAGATGTCGTCGGGAATGGTATAATGATGGGATTGGTATACTAAATATCTCTCGGACAAAGAATCCGGGTCGGTAAAATACCGTCATATTTCCTAAAATGTACAAACTTGTACAGTTTTTGACCGAGTGAAACGAAGGTCTCTACTTCAGCTCGACAAAAATGCTTTCGTATGTCCAGGTTCCGGATTTGCGTTTGTTCTTGTCTACAGGTCGCAATTCTCAACCAATTCTTGTGAAATTTCGTGAGCAGGTTCGATAGTTACATATATAGATTTTTTTTTGTCGAGACGGTTCATGGAAATTTCCAAAAATATTTTTGTATCAATGAATTTCGGTTTGTTCTCCTCTACAGGTCGCATTTCTCAACCGATTCTCGTGAATTTTTGTGAGCCGGTTGGATAAATATACAGATTTTTTTTGTCGAATAAGTTGAAAAGTTTTTGAAAATAAAAAAAAAATATTTGATTAACGGTTTATTCTCCTCTACAGGTCGTATTTCGCAAACGATTCTCGTGAAATTTTGTCCGGTTATTATATAGAATTTTTTTGTCGAGTCAGTTTTTGGAAATTTTCAAGAACAATTTTTATTTCAAAGATTTTGTAAGTTTCTATGGCCCAATTTCGGTTTGTTGTCCCCTACAAGTCGCATTTCTCAACCGCTTCTCGTGAAATTTTTTTAGCAGGTTCGATATTCAAAATTGATTTTTGACCTCGAGTTTGTTTAGTTTTAAGCAAAATCATTAGTCAATAATACCACCGAGCTGATCTGATGGAGACAGAAGGTGGCCATAGCAACTCCTACACTACACAAAATACACTAGTCGTGTTTGGACTCATTAGAACAGTTTCAACGACTAGTTGAAGAATATGGTAACCCTGACCATGTAAACACTAGATCAAAGACCTCTTGCTAAATTTGTATCTAAAAAATAGTATAACTTACAAGTAGAAGCTGTGATAGTGTTGCACATAACCACTTAGAAATCTGCGATGGAATAAACACTGTATGTCACCAGTTGGAAGCGTGAATTCACTCGAAAGTACACGGTGAGAACTTACTATTTTACCGTTATCATTTTGAAAATGCACACAAGTGATTTAACGGGATAATGTCCTCAAACTCCGATCACCTGATAGGGTAAATGGTGACAGTTGCGTCTCGACTGCCACAGACGCGGTTGCACTAACAACTTGTCAAACGAATGTTGCCAATATAGGGTAAACAAAAACCCGTGCGCCCAAAGCTACTACCGACAGAGAAAAAATTGTACCTACCCGACACATAATAGTAGATTGTATGACAAGGGTCTAAAATGAGCCATATTACCACGAGATAGTTATTTTCCCGAACGAAGTGAGGGAAAATAGTTCGAGGGGTAATATGGCTTTTAGACCAGAGTTATACACTCTACTTTTCACTTCGATTGCGAGAAAATAAATAAACAAAGGTTAACCCACCCAAAATTAACAATAAATTCCACGGCGAAGATATATACTTTTGCAGCATGTTTTTTTTTCTATACTCCTTTGACACACAAAACATAGACAATGCGGTTCGCGCGCAACATTGACGCGCGAAAAAAGCTAAACTGACCTTCCATGGAGCGCTTCAAAGTGTTGCTCGAACCATTTAACCACTTTTTTAAATTATTGTGAAATAGGGACTACTACAAACTTAATCTTTAGACTCTTTAGAAAAAATAATTATGTTTCCAGATTGGTCGATTTTAGTAAAGCTGTATTCTGGTTGGTTAATACCCAATACCAAATATTTTTTTAAGGGTTAAATTAGTGTTCTGTGATTGGTGGATTTAATAGGTGAAGTATTTTTATTGGTCAAATTCAAATGTTTTGTAAATCATAAATATGTATTCATATTTTCCCTAGGGGTTAAATGTACTACTTTAGCCCCGCTTGACAAGTCTAATATGACACACTTTTCGAGCATGAGAAGTGAAATAGTAGATTGTATGACAAGGGTCTAAAACGAGCCATATTACCACGAGATAGTTATTTTCCCGAACGAAGTGAGGGAAAATAGTTCGAGGGGTAATATGGCTTTTAGACCCGAGTTATACACTCTACTTTTCACTTCGATTGCGAGAAAATAAATAAACAAAGGTTAACCCACCCAAAATTAACAATAGATTCCACGGCGAAGATATATACTTTTGCAGCATGATTTTTTTTCTATACTCCTTTGACACACAAAACATAGAGACTGCGGTTCGCGCGCAACATTCACGCGCGAAAAAAGCTAACTGACCTTCTATTGAGCGCTTCAAAGTGTTGCTCGAACGATTTAACCACTTTTTTAATTATTGTGAAATAGGGACTACTACAAACTTAATCTTTAGACTCTTTAGAAAAATTAATTATGTTTCCTGATTGGTCGATTTTAGTAAAGATGTATTCTGGTTGGTTAATACCCAATACCAAATATTTTTTTAAGAGTTAAATTGGTGTTCTGTGATTGGTGGATTTAATAGGTGAAGTATTTTGATTGGTCAAATTCAAATATTTTGTAAATCATAAATATGTATTCATATTTTCCCTAGGGGTTAAATGTAATACTTTAGCCCCGCTTGACAAGTCTAATATGACACACTTTTCGAGCATGAGAAGTGAAAAATATAAAGCGCGCTACGAGCTGTGCTACGGGTGCTACGGATGAATCACAGGCAGCCACTACTATCTGCTACGACGTGTTTACTTGCGATTACAGAGTGTTGAAATAATATCATAGCTACACAACATTTATGATATTACGACGATTATCACATCGAACTAAGGAATACACACTTACAAGGATAGGGCAAATAAATACATCTTTAATCTACCTACTACATTTCACCGGTATTACTTATTAACCCATAAAATGACTACCGCCCGTAAACTCACTGTTCGTCAACTGGAGTCTCAATTAAAGGATGCCCTGAGTGAGCTGCAGGCACACAAGATGGAACGCGACCAGTTGTTGAGGGAAAGGGATGACGGCGAGGAAGAATTTAATAATATTTTACAAAAAAACTCTGACTTGAAAAATGCCTTAAAGGATCTGGACCATAAATTTACCAGCACGCTAGAGGATCGTGACCACCTACACACATGTAACGTAGAGATCTACGTCACCGCAAGGAGCGCGGGGGGAGAGCCGCGCCGCAGCCACACGCCGCGCCGCCCCACCGCTGCAGCGTATATAAGCCGCCGCGCGCCCGCATAAAGTTAGAGTTCGGTCGGCGCTCGCACGCGCACCCGGCTCTGCCCCCCACCTACCCTTCCGCTCCTTGACTGCCCCTGGCAGCTCGGTTCCCCCGAGTTCGCCGTCGCAGCCCTCTCTCCCCGCCACCCCTGGCAGCTCGGTTCCCCCGAGTTAGCCGTCGTAGTGCTCCCGTTGCTCCTGGCAGCTCGGTTGCCCCGAGTTCGCCGTTGTGACGTATCCGCCCCCACACCGGCACCCGCTGGCAGCTCGGTTCCCCCGAGTTCGCCGTCGCAGCGTATCCCAATATACCCGCTCTCCCTGCTCACCGCCCCTTGCGTAGGGAACCACCCGGTTTAGGCCCCGTATCGCCCGTATATAGGTTTAGATTTAGATAAGTAGAGTTTGAGATTAATAAACGGGCGTAAGACCCTTTATTGTGATTAAGGATAAAGATTTAGATAAGTAGAGTTTGAGGTTAATAAACGGGCGTAAGACCCTTTATTGTAGTTAAGGATAAATTGGCGTTCTTATTTCTCCCCTACTTCCCGTTAGGTGCTCCTGAACCCGCTGAGTTGCTAGGAAACCTCCCTACACGCCCTTCAGGCAGGAGGATATGTGTGTGTGATTAAAAACTCACACATCACATTTGGCGCCCAACGCAATAACTCACACAGGAGTCTCTAGGTACTCTAGGAGCCGGGAGTAGTCGGGATATAAGATTTTTTTTTTAACGATAGCGATTCCGTTTATCGCAATAAACTTACTGAGCTTAACAATTTAATAATAGACGCGTCACTGACCGCGCGTCGCGTCCCGCCCACCCGAATAGTATAACCCGCCCGGAATAATCACTCCGTAAAAACCCGCACCGCGTCGTAAATCCCGGAAATAAGTACAGCCCGATGCCGACTACCTGGATATACCAACTCCATAAGCCAGAGCTTATCAAGGAAGCCGAGGAAAGAGGTATCCTCACCGAGGGCTTAACAGTGGATCAGATACGTAGAATACTAGTAGAGTCACTGAGGGCAACCGAGGAATACCAAACACCGGTTAAAGAGCAACCCGTGAAAATGGAAGATGAACAAGATAGAGGAAAGCCAGACCGGCTGAACCGACTTATAAAAGAATGGAACTTATCCTTCAGGACCTCCGACAATTCCGTAGAGTTTATAGAAAGACTGGAAGAGCTCGTAGCAGCCGGCGGGATAGAAAATGAGGACGTGCTACCCGCTCTACCGCGTATCCTGCAAGGGAAAGCCCTCCTTTGGTATAGGAATAATGCCGAATCCTGGAAGACATGGGACGAATTCCTGGAGCTCTTCAAACTTTACTACTTTCCGACTAACTACGAGGAAGATCTAATAGTAAAGATCGTAGCCAGGAAACAAAAGTTTCGAGAGAGCTTCACGGACTACCTAACAGACTTGCAAACCCTCATGCGGAGGTACGGGAACATGACGGAAAAAGAAAAGCTCCACAGGATACACGAGAATATGCAAAAAGAGTATAAATTATACATAAAGAAACATGAATATAAGAACCTCAACGGCCTGCTCAAACTAGCGGCTGAATACGAAAACATAACAACACCGACAAATAATAACCGTCCGACCGAATTCCAGACCCCATACCCACACAAGTACGAAGGCCAAGCCTACACAAGGCCACAGGAAAGCTGGCGACAAACACAAGACGTGAGGGCCGCAGCGCCGCAACAAGGATACAGCGCGATCGGACAGGCACCTCGTGAAAACAACGGGTATAACGTTCCAATCGCGAAAATACACCCCAGATACGACCCAGCGACCTGTTGTTGGACGTGCGGCAGGCCGGGCCACAATACTCGTGAATGTAGATCCCAGGGCCGATTGTTTTGCAGTGGATGCGGGAAACTGGGAGTACTAAGTAGAAACAGTTGCAGGGCTAGACCAGGACCGCACGGGAGGTCACTAGGAGCCGCCGGAGAGGCCAGAAAGAATGACAACAGGGTGTACGAAAACATCACAATATCGGGCAATTTATATACGTGTCTGATCGATACCGGATCCACGAATACATACGTAAATAAACAAGTATACGAAACATGTAAGGAACAGGGCGTCCTCACAAAACAAACACAGATAGGAGTCGTCTTAGCTAACGGGACGAAGACAAGCATCGACACGTGTATACTTGTGGAAATGGGAATAAAAGGGACAACAATCAAGCACTGGGTGCGAGTGCTCCCGACAGCAGACTGCACAATAATAGGAATGGACGTGCTAAAGAGAATGGGAGTAACCCTAGCATGGCCAGAACAGGAAGCCGCACAGCCACAGGCTGGACAAAGTGGACAGAAACCCCAACTATCAACGATAGAGACAATCACACACACAGAACCGACCGAAAAACAACACACCCAGGACCAACCTACCCAGGCGAACCGAACCTTAACACAAGAACAAGAACATACACTACAGGCCATGCTGCAACACGAGTTTAAACTCTGTGAAGGGAGCCCCAAAGGCACGACATGGGCCGAACACCGAATTAAACTAAAGCACAACGAACCCATTAAACAGAAATATTACCCCCGTAACCCGAAACAACAAGAAATAATCGACACTCATGTCAAAGACATGTTACAACAAGGAATAATTGAGAAATCCCACAGCCCCTACAGCTCACCGGTCGTACTAGTAAAAAAGGAAAACGGCCAGTACCGATTTTGTATAGACTTTAGAAAGGTAAATGAAGCATCAGAAAAGGATGCGTATCCGCTACCCCAAATAGATGACACCCTAGAAAAGTTACGACAGGCACAATACTTCTCCAAACTCGACCTAAAGAACGGATACTGGAACGTACCATTAAAAAAAGCCAGTAGGCCAGTCACCGCATTCACGGTACCAGGGCGGGGCCACATTCCAGAGACTATTAGACCGAGTAATAGGTCCGGAACTGGAACCACACGCATACGTATACCTAGACGACATCATAGTTTGTAGCCCGACGTTCGAGCAACACATCACCCATTTAAAGGAAATATTCCACCGGATACGGCAAGCAGGGTTACAAATAAATACAGCAAAGTGCGAGTTTGCAAAGCCCGAAGTAGAATACCTGGGACACACGGTCACCCGAGATGGAATTAAAATGAACGAAGCAAAAATTAAGGCAATAAACCAGCTTCAATCACCCAAAGACGTAAAATCCCTTAGGAGACTTATCGGGATGACGTCCTGGTACAGGAAATTTATCCCAAAATACGCCGAAATTACGGCACCATTATTAAAACTACTCAAAAAACACGAGAAATACACTTGGACCGAGGAACAATAAAAAGCCGTCATTAAACTAAAACAAATATTAACGTCCGACCCCGTATTAGCCCGAGCAGACTTCACAAAGCACTTCACACTACAAACAGACGCAAGCGACGTCGGGTTAGGAGCATTTCTCACACAAATACAAGACGGGATACCGCGCGTAATTATGTACGCAAGCAGGAGGCTGACAGCGCCCGAAACGCGCTACTCGGTCACGGAAAAGGAGTGCCTAGCAATTATATGGGGAATCAGAAAAATGCGAGCATTTCTAGAGGGGTACCACTTCACAGTCATAACCGATCACCAAGCACTCAAATGGTTAAACACGCTCAAAAACCCGTCCGGACGGCTAGCCAGGTGGGCACTCGAATTACAACAGTATCATTTCAACATAATATACCGCAGCGGAAAACACAACAAAGTAGCAGACGAACTATCCCGAAACCCCATATGTACAACAACTGAGCAGGACTGGTACGACAAAAAGTGGGAACAAGTCCAGAACAAAACGGTTATGTCACAGGAATATTGCATACGAGACGGTCACCTGTACAGGAAATTCAGCAACAACGAGGACGACGAATGTATAGACCCCGACTCACAGTGGAAAAAATGCGTACCCAAACAAGACCGCCACCTCATAATACAGCAAAACTATGATACACCTGGCGCCGGACATTTGGGCATAACAAAAACACACAAAAGAATCGCACAAAGATATTATTGGCCGGGCTTACAAGACCACGTAAAACAATTCATAAATAAGTGCAACGCCTGCCAGAAATATAAACCAGCGCAACATAAACAAAACGGATTCATGCATATCAATAACACCACCGCCCCCTGGGAAATAGTGACAACCGACCTTATCGGCCCTTTGCCAAGGTCATCGAAGGGCTACAGGTGGATAATAGTCTTTCATGACAAATTTACAAAATGGACCGAGATAGCCCCACTACGTACAGCAACCGCAAACACGGTATCGAAAGCGTTTGAACAATGCGTAGCATTGCGACACGGCGCGCCACAGGCGCTGTTATCAGACAACGGCGTACAATTCACCTCCAAACTATTCAAAGACACACTAAAGAAATACGGGACGGAACACAAACTAACCCCCCCCCTACACCCCCCACTGCAACGCCACAGAACGCCAGAATAAGACGCTAGAAGGAATGATATCCACGTTCATAGGCGAAAATCATAAACAATGGGATAAACACCTGAACGAGTTCAACTTTGCCATTAACACCGCAGTACAAGACTCAACAAAATATACACCGGCATTCTTACTATACGGCAGAGAATTACGAAACCCGAAAGATCAAAACCAATTTCCCACCCCGCGCCTAAAAAATTTGGCAGCGCTAAAAGATATCTACTACAAGGTACGGCAAAACCAACATAAAGCGTCCGCTACACAAAAGTACTATTACGACAAACAAAGGCGACACAGGGAGCCCCCCACCGGAGAATTAGTACTAAAACGCAACTTCGTGATATCGAATGCAGACAAAAACATCTGCGCAAAACTCATGCCGAAGTACATAGGACCATACACCATCATAAGAAAAACCTCACCAGTGATATATATATTACAAAGCGCAACCGAACCTCGGAAAACAATAACGGCCCATATCAAAGATTTAAAACCATACAGACATTAAAAATCAAACGAACAAAGGCATACATTGTAACAACCAAGCTAGCTCGGAAACAAACCCGCCGCACAAAACCGGACCAGCGACACGAAGAGCCCAGCGATAACACGCTACGAAACCGGCACACACGAGAATGCACCGTGCGCTGAACGAGATAAGACTGCAAAAATAACGACTGCACGAACGAGCATACATTGCGCAGAGCAACAACAACAGCGTTGGCGGACATTAGCGTTAAACAACTTCATACTATTTACAATACGGCATTTTAATAACCCAGCAACGCACTTGTAACACTCCCCGATAAACGGCCAACGGGGACGTCCAAGGAAGCTACGCGCAGGAGACATCCAACTGCCGGAATACCAGTAAACCCAGTCAGGACGACATGATAATAACACAGCAATGCGCACGAAACACCCACATACCGGCATCCGTATTGAAGGGCCACATAATTATTCTTTTTTTTTTTATTTAAATAAAAAGTTAACATTATTTTTTTTTACTAATTTAAAGTTTACCATAATTAAGTATTGAAAATTAAGATAGTAATTACATTCCGCTACCGTAGCAATGTTTCAATAAGAAACCCAACCCGAAATATACCGATGACGCGAAAGACGCGCGTTCATTATAAACATTCATGCCGTAGGATAGTCGAATTAGCATAACTTACAGAAAAGAAAACGGGGCCTAAAAGTTATAAAATATCATAATACCAAGAAGAGGGGTATTCATTTTAATCCCGTTTCGAACTGATCCGCACCGATATAATCAAGGGATAACGATAACTAAAATTCATCAAAGGTATTTACCTACGCATACCGTTAATGGCGATTTTTCCCCAGGTAAAAATCTTCACACCCGACCGGGGAATGTAACGTAGAGATCTACGTCACCGCGAGGAGCGCGGGGGGAGAGCCGCGCCGCAGCCACACGCCGCGCCGCCCCACCGCTGCAGCGTATATAAGCCGCCGCGCGCCCGCATAAAGTTAGAGTTCGGTCGGCGCTCGCACGCGCACCCGGCTCTGCCCCCCACCTACCCTTCCGCTCCTTGACTGCCCCTGGCAGCTCGGTTCCCCCGAGTTCGCCGTCGCAGCCCTCTCTCCCCGCCACCCCTGGCAGCTCGGTTCCCCCGAGTTAGCCGTCGTAGTGCTCCCGTTGCTCCTGGCAGCTCGGTTGCCCCGAGTTCGCCGTTGTGACGTATCCGCCCCCACACCGGCACCCGCTGGCGGCTCGGTTCCCCCGAGTCTGCCCTCGTACCGGTTCCCGTCTCTCGCGTATTGCCCGTTCCCTTCCCGCTGGCAGCTTGGTTTCCCGAGCTAGCCGCCACTGCCCCTGGCAGCTCGGTTCCCCCGAGTTCGTCGTCGCAGCGTATCCCAATATACCCGCTCTCCCTGCTCACCGCCCCTTGCGTAGGGAACCACCCGGTTTAGGCCCCGTATCGCCCGTATATAGGTTTAGATTTAGATAAGTAGAGTTTGAGATTAATAAACGGGCGTAAGACCCTTTATTGTGATTAAGGATAAAGATTTAGATAAGTAGAGTTTGAGGTTAATAAACGGGCGTAAGACCCTTTATTGTAGTTAAGGATAAATTGGCGTTCTTATTTCTCCCCTACTTCCCGTTAGGTGCTCCTGAATCCGCTGAGTTGCTAGGAAACCTCCCTACACGCCCTTCAGGCAGGAGGATATATGTGTGTGTGATTAAAAACCCACACATCACACACACTATTACACACATTTAACGAATGTGCCTCCACACACGAAGCGGCCTTGGAACGCATTGCCCAGCTCGAAAAGGACTTACATGACGCCAATCTAGAATTAAGCCTACTTAGGAGCGAGAAGGAACATCGCGAATCTGAACTTACTCAAGACTTGTACCACGAACTAGTTTACAGCGGGACCAGCAAAAAGGACATGATTTACATTAGTACTCACACCAAGTTGAAAAAATACGTAAAAATTAATAAATATATAAGACGTACAAAAAAATTAATTAATTCCCAAAAATGTATTAGGGGATACTCTAAGATGAAACAAGGACTCTGTATAATGAAAAATAAAGCTCAAGAATTAAAGGACGAATTGAAAGAAAACAGGATTGACTACGATGTAAAGATGCAAGAATTGCAAAAAGAAATATATAGGTTAAAAGATAAGTTAGAATCTACCACTAGTCTGTACATAAAATCTCAAGAGGAAGCTAAGGAGCACGTTCGGGCTTTTACACGATTGTTGGAAGAAACTAAAGACAATGAAGAACGTTTCAACTCACTTATAAATAACCACTATTGTAATTGTGCGCAGCCGTCTCCACCAATCGTGACTGCCGAAATGTTGCCCCACGCTGTTGCGGAGTCTTGTGCTACTCCAGCCCCAGATGTATCATTTAGCAAGCAGCTTCATAAATGTGAAAGCTCCCAAAAAAGGACAGTTGTCTTATCGGACCAGATAGGAATAGGGATGGGTACCAAGTTGAATTATATTTTAAGTCAGAAAATCACAAATTATTGTTATCACAATCTTAATCCAGAGAAGATATGTAGAGTTATATCCAAAGAAAAGTTTGATTCTAATACTACCTTTATATTATTCATAGGAAATAGCCTCAGTATGAACAGAGCCGGCATATCCAAAATAATTGAAGCCCTAAACCAGGTTGAAGAGTCTGGTATTGAAAAGATTATATTATGCGCTTTCCCATATTCCCAAACTATGCCCTTGACATATAATTATAAATTACATCAATTAAATTCATACATGTATAATGCCATTTGCTTTAACAAAAAATATCACTTTTTCGATGTCAACAAATTCATCAAGTACTTCACGTTAACACCCGACAAGCTGCACTTGTCAAATAAAATTAAAATATTGTTAGCAGAACTATTAGCGTTTAACTTGGAACCAAGTATTGTTACTCAGAATATGGACGAGGTAATTGAAATTAAGGAAGCCGAAAAATTTTTTCGTGCCTAATGTATTAAAACGATCTCAAAATTCATTAGATAAAAGTAATGATCTGAATGTACTTTGTATTCTGCATCAGAATATACTAAAAATCAGCAGTAAAATAGGTGAATTGGAAATTATGATTGAAGAAAGCAATATAAAGCCAGACATACTATGTTTTACCGAGACATTTCTAAAAGGTAACGATGCCGAATTAGCAAAGATAGTTGGATATAAAATGGCTTCTCATTTTTCACGAAAAAACAAGGAGAGAGGGGGCTCAATAATATATCTAAAAATAACCTAAAACACAACAAATTAACCTGGATAAATGAGATTTCAGTTGAAAATCACTTCGAAGCATGTGGAATTACACACCCGGATATAAAGTATATTATTATCTGTATATATAGAACACCTGGCAGTCACTTTCCTATCTTTCTAGACAAATTTGACATAATGCTCAACAGAATATATAATCAAGACAAAAAAACTGTTAAAAAAATTGTAGTAGCCGGTGACTTTAACGTAGACCTATTAAAAGCCTCTGTGAAAAGAAAACAATTCCAGGATTTATTAGAAATATATAACTTACACTTTGAAATAAAAGATCCTACACGAATAACACTATGTACTAAGACATGTATCGACAACCTAATTACAAATGCAAAACATGGTCAGTCGGAAGTTATAAATAACGGGCTCTCTGATCACACGGCACAACAGTTAAAAATAAAATGTAAAAGGAAACCCATTCCAAATAAAGCTATGTTTAAGATAATAAGGGATTACTCTGACGATAATATTCAAAAGTTTATATCATGCATATCGGTCTTAAAATATGAAGAAGTATTTACGTCACTGGATGCAAACTTAGCTTATACAAAATTCATAGAAGAATACACTCTCTATTATAACCTGTGCTTTCCCACTGTTAAAGTTAGAATTAAATCAAGAGTGCCCCTTGCATGGAAAACAAAAGGAATTTCGATTTCGTGTAAAAACAAAAGAAAGACGTATATTAGATTAAATACACAAAGGAAGAATAGTAAGTTAAAAGATTTTTATACGACATATAGAATTATCTTAAAAAAGGTAATCAACAGATCGAAACAAAATAGCAATATGAAATATATAGAAAATAGCGATAACAAATGTAGGGCAACATGGACACTTATTAACAATATAACTAATAATAAAACTGACATCAAAACAATAGGAAAAATTAAATTTAATGACCAATTGCTCACTAATCCATATGAAATCGCCACTGTATTCAATGACATGTATGTACAAATGAATTTCAATAGCAATTTTGATCCCAATAACTACAAAATCTTAGCAGAGAGAATAATTTCATCTATATATTTGTCTCCAGTAACTGAAGCGGAAATCTCTAAAATCATCAATACACTAAAAAATAAGCACAGTACGGGACACGACCAAATAAAAATACAAATAATAAAGCGGAGTGCACCTTACATACTAAAACCATTAGTGTATGTTATTAACCTATGCCTTGAAACTGGCACATTTCCAGAGAACCTAAAAAAAGCTATAGTAATACCAGTTTTCAAACAAGGAGAGACGACAGATAGGAAAAATTACCGTCCTATAGCTCTGCTTCCAAATTTCTCAAAAATCTTTGAAAAAGTGATATATTCAAAACTTATGTCTTTTCTAAATAAACATGACATTATCGATAATTCACAATGTAGTTTTCGAAAGCATTTGTCAACTGCACATACATTATTAAAAATATTGAAAGGTGTAGAAAATGCAATCGATGAGAAATCGCCAGCAGTAGTTCTCTTATTAGATATGTCTAAGGCATTTGACTGTGTAAACTATACGATACTATTGAATATACTCACATTCCGGTTGCGGCAACGGTCGAGTAAGGTCGTGCTACCTGTGCGCTCTTACCCAATTGTTGTTGTGACCCGAATTTTATCTCCGACTACCTGCTCACTCTTATCGCTACCCCTCGTGGTGATTATCGCAATTACCACGTGGAAGCACCGGGTGTGTTAGTTAAGACTTTCTTAAGTCTCCAGCTGACCCGCGTGTCTCTGCCCCTCTGGAAATCCACGCTCGTAGTGGTCGCAGTCGGTCGCAACGATCGGACTGTGGGCTAGACACAATTGGTGGCTATCCGTTAGTTAAGACTTTCTCAAGTCAGACCCGGGTCTCTGTCCCTTTGAAAGACCACGCTCGCAGTGGCTGCATTGCAACGGATCCTAACGGTGCCAACGAAGTTGCAGTGTGGGGTGGATACCACCACGAAGCCTAGTAATTGCGGACAGTCCGATTCTTTCCCTTCGTGTGTAGGACACCTAGTTGACACTGACACGGCGGACAAGTGGACAATACTCGACACCGACATTAGGTTAGCCTTTCGGTTCCCCATAAGTATAGTGTTAGGCGGCGACCGACATAAATAGTTAGGATGGAGATGCAAGCCAGATTCGAGATGATGGAGGAAACTATGCGGGCTATGCAGGCAGAAATCGATCGGCTGGCCGCTGAGAACGAACGCCTTAAGTTGGCTCTCAACGGCGAGAAAATCGACTCAGCCCAGGCGGCTCCCATGCAATCCCCCACCCCCGCGAACTCTGACTCGCATCGCCAGGCCCATCCGGCCACCCCGGTAGCTACTTCAGCTACCCAGGCCCCTAAGGCCGCCATGGGACCGCCGCCGCCGCCGCCGCCGCCGGCAGTAGCGATCCCCTTGCCTCCGCCCCAGGCCCCTAAGGCCACTCCGCCCAAAAAGGGCAAAAAGTCTGTAAAGGCAGCCGCATCTGCCCCCGGCAACCCTCCGGCCCTTCAGGCCCCTCCCGCAGCGGTTTCAGGCGTGCGGAACTCACGTTCTCGCTCCCCCAGGGAGCGACCCTCCTCGCAAGAGGAAAGAGTTACCGCTCGCTCCCGCTCTACCCGCTCCCGATCCCGCTGTCCCAAAGAGACCGAAACAGAATTACAAGACCGACTGCACTGTTCTGAAGACGAAATGGACACGTCAGGATGGGAACCTGTAGGCGGAAGCCGTAAGGGAAAACGTACGCGGCCGAAGTCTCCGCGAGCTGATTCGCCGGCGAAGAAAGCTCCGCGGACTCCCGTCGTCCCCGCGCCTTCTGCGCTGGCCCCTCCGGCCCGTAGTGCCAATCTGGCAACGGACGGCGGGTCTTCGGCTCCCAGCTCGACTGCCACCTCAGCGGTCAACCCCGACAAGCCGGACTCTTGCGTCCTAATTGACGCGCAAAGGTGGCCAACTGCCCTGGCAATAGCCAGACAGCGGGGCATCCGAGTGCTCAATTCGGATACATTGAAGCCGCCCTTGGAAGGGCTTCGTATTACGGTCCAGGGACCCGAGGACTATCGCGCTCTGACCCGTCTCTTCGATGAGCTGTCGATGGCTTACAACCGGAGACAGTCCGCCGAAGAGAAAGGCTATAGAGCCATCGTCCGGGGGCTCCATAAGGATATCCCGGAAGATGAGATATTCGCGGATCTTAAAAGTAAGGGGATCGCGATCAGGGAGGTTCATCGCCTCTACCATAAGACGAGGGGTAAGTACGACATCGTGCTAATAGTCACCGACCCAGACCAACGTAAGGCAGTCCATGCCCTTAAGGAGGTGCTTAAAATCACCGTTAGGGTAGAACCTCCCAACAAGAGGAACTACATCTCGCAGTGTCACAACTGCCAGAGATTCGGCCACAGCGCGCGTGGCTGCTTCTCTCCCCCCCGATGCGTCAAGTGCGCTGGCGATCACGCGTCTCGCGATTGCGATCGTCCAAAGGGTTGTAAGGACCCGGCCGGCGTCAAGTGTTGCAACTGTTTGCAACGTAAGCTCCCCC
Organism: Epiblema foenella; assembly: GCA_963556455.1. Taxonomy (NCBI): domain Eukaryota; kingdom Metazoa; phylum Arthropoda; class Insecta; order Lepidoptera; family Tortricidae; genus Epiblema; species Epiblema foenella. The sequence continues at coordinate 9,620,159 of OY747097.1, read as the reverse complement.
ATGGGCATACTGCCAACTATGGGGGATGCCCTTGCCGCCCAAAGAGTCGCAACAATGGTGCAAAGCCAAAGTCCTCGCCCCCCTCTGGGCAGAAGCAAAAAGCGGGTCGTGCTGCTCCCCAGTTCACCTCGCAAGATTTTCCTGCCCTTCCGGCCTTAGGGTTAGGTGCCCCTAGGAACCTGCCGCCCTCAGCAGCCGTAGGTCCCCGCCCGGTGCCTTCTGCACCCCAATCTCAGGCGGACCTCCCTGCATGGGGGCCCGCCGCCAGTCAAGCGGGCCGGCCCGCTCCATCTCCCCTCTCTGCGCTTATGCAGGCAATTCAGATGCTCACCCCGGAGGCGGCGAGCGGTCTGACTGCCTACCTAAGTGCTGCGACACAAAATTACATCGCCGCTCAGTTCGGCAGTCAGGGTCTCGGTGCTTACTAGTATGGATCGTACGGCCCTAAAGCTTAAACCTACTTCGCTTACCATTGGTATTTATAATGCCAATGGCCTGAGAGGTATGAAGGATGAGGTGACGAACTTCCTCCGTGATCACTCAGTAGACATCTTCTTGGTTCAAGAGACCTTTTACAGACCCGGCACCAGAGCCTTTCGCGTCCCTGGATTCAATCAGATTAGAGATGATAGGCAAGATGGCAGGCCATTCGGGGGCACGCTCATTTTCTATAAACGTAACTTACATTGCATAAGTCTCACCCCCCCTCCCCTGACAAACATGGAAGTGTCGGTTTGCCGTATATCGATGGAGGGCCACCCCCCGATATCGATTGCGTCAACCTACCTTTCACCTCAACGTGACTTACTTAAGACTGACCTCGACTCACTAGCCTCCTTAGGTCCTTCGGTCATCGTGGCCGGGGACCTAAATAGTAAGCATATTAACTGGGGTTGCATTGCAACCAATCCGAACGGCAATCGGCTTCATCACCTTTTGATCGATAGCCTCCCTTTCGATCTACTCGCTCCATTAGAACCGACTCATTTCCCCCATAACGTAGAGCACCGACCTGACATACTCGACATAGCACTCCTAAAGAACGTAGCGTTAACTCTGCGTTCTATAGAAGTGATACACGAACTTGACTCGGACCATAGGCCAGTTCTTTTGAGACTAGGACCTGACCCTAATAATGCACCTCGTACCAGAACACTCGTGGACTGGAATAAGGTACAATCAGGTCTCTTACAGACAGATCCTCCCCTGCTTAGAGACATCCCTGACTGCATAACTACTACTGAACAGACCGACCAAGCGATCGATTCTTTCACCAACTATCTCAACACTGTTCGAAGTGAGGCCTCAAGGGAGGTGTCGGCGGAGGATATCCAAAACCGACCTCTGCCTAGGGAATTGAGGGAGTTAGTGACTAGAAAAAATCGTGCAATCAGGACTTACTCCAACCACCCTTCTGCTGAAAACCGTCAAATCCTGAGGGACTTGTGTAACGAGTCCAAACAGAGAATTGCCGAATTTCGGGAGAACTTGTTCAGGGATCTGATGGGTGAGATCGCTCCTAGTCATCTGGCTTACTGGAAACTAGCGAGATCTCTCAAATCAGATGCCTGTTGGACCATACCCCCCTTGGATCGTCCGGATCACCCTACCCCTGTTCTCGAGGATAGTGAGAAAGCCGAATGCCTTGCGAGTAGCTTAGAGTCCCAATGTTCGCCTAGTCTCCTTCACACCGACGAAGCCCATATTAGATGGGTCGATTCCGAGGTGGACAGGAGATCGCGTCTCCCCGTAACTTCACCCATTTTACCGGTGTCGGTTAAGGAAGTCAGTGACTTAGTCAGGCGTCTTCGTGTTAGGAAGGCTCCGGGTGCGGATGGTGTATCCAATCGTATCCTGAGACTTCTCCCTGAAACCCTCCTCCTCATTTTGGTCGGCATCTTCAATGCCGCGCTGACCAATGCTCACTTTCCAGCCGCGTGGAAAGGTGCAACGGTCATAGGGATAGCGAAGCCCGGTAAGCCCCGGACTTCGCCTGCCTCTTATAGGCCGATCAGCTTGCTTAGCTCTCTAGGAAAGCTATATGAGCGGATCCTTCTCACTAGGATTCTCAGATTTACGGCTGAGAATAACGTCATCATCAACGAGCAGTTCGGCTTTAGATCCGCGCACTCGTGCGTCCAACAGGTGCACCGCGTCACGGAGCACGTGCTGGACGGTTTCTCTCGATTCCAGGGGCTCAGGACCGGTGCAATCTTTCTCGACGTAGCGAAAGCATTCGACAAGGTCTGGCATAACGGGCTGATATACAAGTTATATCATCTCGGTATGCCTGACAGACTCGTACTCATCATACGAGATTTTCTCAGGGATCGAAGCTTTCGATACAGACTAGAGGGAACGTACTCGGACCCACACCCCATCCGGGCCGGAGTCCCGCAAGGCTCCGTGCTCCCACTCTTTATTCGTTATTCACGAACGACATTCCCAGGCACCCTAAAGTGCAACTGGGGTTGTTCGCGAATGATACCGCGCTCTTTACGACTCATTGTAAGTATACTCTTATCCGGCGATACCTCCAGGAGGCAATCACTGACCTAGGTCGTTGGTTTAATCTTTGGCGTATCGAAGTCAATCCGGAGAAAAGCACTGCGATAGTCTTCCACCCGTCTGACCGCGTTAGCACGGAAAGGCGTGTGGCTCCGATCCAGATGTTTGACCGGCCCATCCCCTGGGCCAACGAAGTCAAATATCTTGGAGTGACCCTCGACAGAAAACTGACTGACTTTCCGTAGCCACATCAGTAGGGTACGCAACCGTGCGTTGTTCGTGCTAGGAAGGCTTGGGCCGATGATTAACAAGTTTAGTAAAATGTCACTTAGAAATAAGCTGACACTCTACAAAACTTGTGTTCGTCCAATCATGTCTTATGCAAGCGTAGCTTTTGCTCACGTGCCTATGACATCGCTCAAGCCGCTTCAGGTCATTCAGAATCGTTTTCTCCGTAGGGCGACTGGTGCTCCGTGGTACCAGTCGAACCTCAGTCTGCACCACGACATGGGGATTAGCACTATGTATGGTTTCTTTAAGCAGACTGCCAGACGTTATTTTGACAACGCTCCCCATCATAGGAATCCGTTAGTTAGGAAGGCTGTCGACTACGTTCCCATCCCTCCCCCCTCTGTCGTTACTCGGCGATCACTGATTAGGGGCCGCACGGTCCGGCGTCCTAGGCACACACTTACGGACCCGGACGACGTAATCACAGCGTCTATCGAAAGATGGAACGCTGCGCTTGCGGTGTCCAACTCTGACACGACGCGTACACTTAGGCATTCCCGCCGGCGGGGACGTCCACCGCGCGATCGCGACAACAGTGACACATATAGTCCCTATTCGTCCCGGTACCGCCGCACACCGGGTAGAGTCAGTCCGACCCAGGTCGGGCCTAGCTGAGTTTCTTGCTGGACTCTTCTCAGCTAGGCTAGGTTTAGTGAACCAGCGACAAAACTCCCAGTAGCTCGATTCCACTCACACCTCAGATTCGGTTGAAACCGCTCAACCAATCTCACTGGAGCGCAAACTCTTAGAGTATTCCAGTGTTCCAAACCACACGCGTGGTCGTGCCGGAGGTTTTCCCCTGGATTTTCCCCAGGCTACTATCCAACCGCGCACTCCTATCGCTTTATTGGGCCCGGCCTATAAAGCCACAGTCAGGTTCAAAAAAAAAAAAAAAAAAAACAAAAAAAAAAAAAAAAAAAAGAATATACTCGAAAATGTTGGTATTAGAGGTATAGCTCTCGAACTCATGAAATCGTACTTATTTCACCGAACCCAGGCTACACAGATAACATATTACGATGAGCATGAAAAGTGCTTCCAGTCTCAACTATCAACGTTTTCGGAAAATAAATGCGGGGTACCTCAGGGAAGCATCTTGGGTCCATTATTCTTTCTCATATACATCAATGAATTCTCTAGGATTAACGAACATCTAAGTGCTCTATATGCAGATGACGCTTCTGTTCTAGTTTCAGGAAAAGGACTTAGTATAGCCGATTACGAGTTAAACATAAACAAATCCCTAGAAGATATTGTGAAATGGCTGTCAACCCTTAATCTTTGTATAAATTTGTCAAAAACAAAGTACATACAGTTCAGACCACATCAAGCTAAAGTACTTAAACTAAAAATCAGTTATGAAGGAATCCCAATTGAAGAGGTGACTTCCTATAAATTTTTGGGGGTTATAATTGACACACATCTCAACTGGAAACACCACATCGAAATGGTTAATTGTAAAATAAGAAAATTCTGTTACGGATTACAGGTACTCGTAAATGTAGCAAATACAAAAACGGCGCTGTCAGCATACTACGGCTATATCTATTCTATTTTAAATTATGGAATCATTTACTGGGGAAACTCTGTTAATGCCACATCGACTTTCATCTTACAAAAGAGATGTCTTAGAATAATTTTTAGATTGAATGATGATGAGACATGTCGTCTCATATTTAAAAATCACGGACTATTAACGTTGACATGTATATATATATTTCAATGCTGTATTTTTATAAAAAACAACCCTTCAGAGTATCATGTGAAAGAAAGTAGTAGGCCTATTAGAAATCAATACTTACACAATTTAAGAGTGCCAAATTCAAAGATGACAATTGTCCGCAAGGGAATGTACTATAAAAGTATTAAGATTTATAATCATCTGCCCAATCATATTAAGGTAATGCCAGGTACTAAATTTAAAAATGCATTAAGAAAACTTCTTGTTCAAAACTGTTTTTATGATCTTAAGGAATATTTTAATTTTAATTTTCATGACATTAAACATATTTAATAATTTATCTCTAAAAATGTAAAATTTGACCTGACATGACCGAAATAATTAATGACATAACTTAATATACTCGCTAACAATAATTACCTATTTCATTCTGTACTTTGTGATGTAGATTATATTATTTTTAACTGTATTTAAAGTAACTATTGCATGCTCTTATGAGTAGATTATGCGCGCATAACAAAAAACTGTACCAAACATCTTCACCATTGTGAATTTACCATAATCTGGCAATAAAGATAATTTTCATTTTGATTTTGTGAAAAAAAGTATATTCGGCAATAAAAGTTTGTACCAAAAATGAAATTTTTGCAGAATGATACACTATAACCTGTGAATACTAAAAGTATCACTTTTATAGATTATATCATACTCTGTGAGCTGTAGACCTCGCGAGCGTTTATTTTTTTGAAAATTCTACTAATTGGGCTCGACAAAAAGATCCTATGTAATTATCGAACTTGCCCACGATATTTCATGAGAACCTATTAAGAAATGCGCGACATGTACTTAGAGGAGAACAACCGGAAATCCGGAAATCGGGACATAGAAAGCATTTTTGCCGAAGTTGAAGCAAAGAACTTCGTTTCACTCGGCCAATAAAAATAAATGTAGAACCTTGTTTAGCCACTTTCTTTGTCTAAGATTCTAACAAAATAGTGATCTGTCAAGGGTATATAGGGGCCCCATTACCCTAATGTGCCCAGGGCCTCCAATTGGTTAAAGACGGCCCTGGTCGTGAGAATGCTGGTCAATGCTGAGGTTTTGCGGTTGCATGGCTCAGTAGTGATATTCGCTAATGGGATGACCATATGACTCGGTTTGGACATTAAACCTTAATAGTGTAGGGACACATTAGCAGCGTCAGCTCATATTCCAGTGCGAGTGTACTGTGATACGAGCTGACTAGGCAAAGCCCGCGGCGACGGTACGGGCCCCCGCTAACCTCAGTCCCACTCTAACCACCGATCGTGTAACTTGACGTGTATGTAATTTATATGTGATTTTGGTACAATACAATTGGAGTCAGAATCTGTGTGTATCATTGAATATAATAACCACGCTATCCGCACCAGTGATATATATAGGGCACATAATATCATAACCCTAAAGTGGTGACCCGCGGATTGGACAATAATAATAGCGTGCGTTATTTAAAATTAGACTTTTTAAAATTAAACATTTAGGTCGTGGTTCTCAGTAATAGTATAATGGTTGACGGAGTAGACCCAAAAGGCGAGACCCAGTCGAAGACCCTGCAATTTCAAGACATAGTGGTACCACAATCCGCCGAGGTCATGGCCATCTCGGTGTCGAGCCGAATCCCAGACTTCTGGATTGACCAGCCAAGGGTTTGGTTTATCAGGACAGAGGCTGTCCTAACACCACAGCGGATAGGCGACGACGCAAAGTTCGATATGGTGGTGTCCAAACTGCCGAAGGAAGTTATACTGCGATTAACTGATTTCCTAACGAACCCGCCCACCACTAACAAGTATCAAGAACTCAAGAGCAAGCTGTTGAAAATGCTAGAAGATTCGAAAAATAGGCAAGTCGAAAAGGTCCTCGGGGAAATGGATCTAGGCGATCAAAAGCCATCCCAGCTTTTAGCCAAGATGCGCAACTTGGCTAAGGACAGTTTTCCCGACGGAACATTGCGAATAATGTGGCAGAACCACTTGCCTACCGCGGTGCGCGCAGTGTTAGTCGCATCCAGAGAAACGGACCTTGACACCTTGGCTAGCATAGCCGATGACGTGTCGGAGGCCACCAGGGTTCCACAAGTGTCCGAGGTAGCTACACCGTCCGGCACGACACGCCGGATTTCGCCGAGCGGTTCCAGCAGTGACGCCGCCTTGATAATCGCCGAGATCGCGAAGTTGAGTGTATGTCTGGCAGAAATGGAGCGTTCGAGGCCCAGGCGCCGGGACTACGGGCGAGGTCATCGCAGGGACCGGTCATCATCGAGGGGCAGGAGCACTTCGCGTCATCATCGCAGCCAGGCAGCGAAAAATCCCAATTGGTTGTGCTACTACCACTACAGGTTCGGTGACAAGTCAACCAAGTGTCGCGAACCGTGCGCATGGGACAATAAGAAGCCGGAAAACTAGTAGAGATAGTGCAGGATACGACGGAAGCCTGTGCTATTATTACGTCATACCGTCGTTTATGTGTGATGGACATGAACTCAGGACTAAGATTTCTGGTGGATACAGGTGCGAACATTTCGGTATTACCAGCAAGTAAGAAACAACGTTCTGGTGAGTGTTTCGAACTTAAACTTTTCGCAGCCAACGGCACAGAGATCAAAACATATGGTGTCAAATCAATGTTATTAGATTTTAAATTACGCAGACCATTTAGGTGGAATTTTGTGATAGCCGATGTTAAACAGCCGATACTGGGAGCCGATTTTTTGATTTACCATAAGTTATTAGTTGATTTAAGTCAACATAGGTTAATTGATCGGGTAACAAGTTTAAATACTTTAGCTTCCATCGTGAGTACTAACCAGACTACCATTAACACCATTGATAATAGCCATCCATATAGCGGTTTATTGTCACAGTTCCCGAGCATCACTAAACCTGCAACTTTTAGGGAAATGCCAGTGCACAACGTCGTACATCATATAGAGACGTCAGGACCACCAGTATACGCCCGAGCGCGCCCATTACCACCTGACAGGTATGTTAAAGTCAAGGAAGAATTTCGCCTCATGCAGGAAATGGGCATCTGCAGGCCATCTAAAGGTGCGTGGGCCAGCCCATTGCATGTCGTAACGAAAAAGAATGGCGAAATTCGTCCTTGCGGAGATTATCGCGCGTTAAATGCAATAACAAAACCTGACAGGTACCCTATCCCTAGGTTACATGACTTTACGTATATTTTGGCAAATAAAAAATACTTTTCAAAGTTAGACATCAACAGAGCCTACCACTGTATAAGTGTAGCCGAACAAGATATAGAGAAAACTGCCATAATAACTCCCTTTGGTCTGTTTGAGTTTCCAAAAATGAGCTTTGGACTTTGTAATGCTGCTCAGACCTTCCAGAGATTTATGAACAATACAGTTCTGGAAGGCCTGGATTTTCTTTTTAACTACCTAGATGACGTCCTTATTGCAAGCGACAGTGAGGCGCAGCATAGGGAACATCTAAAACAGGTATTCGAACGTTTTGACCAATTTGGAATTACAATCAATTTAAGTAAATGCAGCTTCGGACAGTCAAAACTAGATTTCCTAGGTCACGAGGTTAGCACGGCAGGCATAAGACCTCTAGAGGAAAAGGTTCAGGTCATTGTGGACTATCCAAAACCGCAAACACTCGACCAACTGCGGAGATTTCTAGGAATGCTGAATTTTTATCGCCCTCACATACCGAGAGCGGCAAGAATTCAGTTAGAGTTAGAGCGGTACCTGATCAACGTCAAGAAAAAAGATAAAACACCCATAGTATGGACTAACGAAGCCGAAGAGGCGTTTGAGCAGTGTAAAATAGGCCTTAAGGATGCCGTTACACTGTCTCATCCCCGCATCAACGCGCAGTTAGCGCTTATGACGGATGCATCAAACAGTTCTGTCGGGGGGGTTTTACAGCAGTTAATTGACAAGAAATGGGAACCATTAGGTTTTTTCTCGAAAAAGTTAACAAATGCTCAAAAAAGTTACTCAGCTTACGACCGCGAGTTGTTAGGAGCGTATCTGTCAATTAAATATTTCCGAAAATCGTTTGAAGGCCGACCGCTGATATTGTACACGGATCATAAGCCCTTATGCCACGCATTCCGTAAGTTAGGCGATAATAACAACGAAACGCCACGGCGAACGAGGCAACTTTTATTCATCAGCGAATTCACAACCGACATTAGACACGTAAGTGGGAAAGAGAACGTAGTCGCCGATACTTTGTCTCGCATAGAGACCATTGTCTGTCCCACTGTGCTCGATTACGCGGAACTCGCTGATGAACAAGCAAAAGACGAATGGTTGGAAAACATGACGCAATCAGGTCAACCGGACGGAAATAATAACATAAGTTTGAAATTAATAACAATACCTACTTGCAATAAGTTCGTCTATTGCGAAATGTCATTAAAAGAGGTACGACCATATATACCAGAAAAGTTTAGAAAGTTAGCGTTCCAAAGTGTACACGATCTAAGTCACCCCGGAACGTGTACTACTCGTAAAATGGTTTCACGTAAATTTTTCTGGCCTAGCATGAATAAAGACATTGGGAAATGGGCAAAATCTTGTATACAATGTCAGAAGTCGAAGATTAGTCGACATACGATTTCAGGATTAGGAACTTTCGAGAACGTCGATCGCATGGAGCATATCCACGTAGATTTGGTCGGTCCACTACCGACATCTCCACGTGGAAATCGCTACCTATTAACTATAGTAGACAGATGTACAAGTTGGCCTGAAGCTTTTCCCATAGATGAAATGTCAGCCGAGGTTGTAGCCAAAGTAATATTTAACGAATGGATTACTCGTTATGGTTGTCCGACCAGACTCACAACAGACCAAGGACGACAGTTCGAAAGTAATCTTTTCAGAGAACTTATGAAATTGTTAGGCATACGCAAAATTAGGACTACACCATTTCATCCCCAGAGTAATTCGAAGGTCGAGAGATTTCACCGCAGCCTCAAGGCAGCGCTCATGGCGAGGATAAAGGATAGCTCATGGGAGGACGAATTGCCCACCGTCATGCTAGGTTTACGTGCCGCGGGGCGCAGTGACAACGGCATAAGCGCCGCTGAGATGATGTTCGGACGGGCACTACGCTTGCCCGGCGATTTCTTTGCCTCTCAGTCTACAGAATCTAGCGATCCTTCGAGCTTGGTAGATAACATTCGTAAAAGAATAATTCAATACAAACCAAAGTCCATAGGTTCTCGTAATAATAGAACTTTATTTGTGCATAAAGATTTACAATCCTTCCCTCTGGAGCGTCACGAGAGTTAGACGTGTCACAAGTTGTGCGTGCTTCTAATTTCGCATATTTAAATAGCTAAAATAAATCAGTGTTATCTGTCTCCCTTATTCACTAATAAGCAGTCGCGTAAAGGAAAGAGACATTACCTATAGCGCAAGTGTGCCAGTGTTTTTATGCAGAGGCTGCCTACGGCGGCGGCCTGTGCTACGGGTGGGCTACATGTGCTACGGACTACGGTTAAGCAGTGCTACGTGCGGAATTTTAAATCATATCACCTGTGCTACGTCATAATAAAACAGTGGCAACAATACATATACTAAATCTGTGACATTAAACGTTGAATACCCTTTATACATTGTGTATCACACTACAACCAAAGCACAAACGCAACAGACATGTCGAAGGAACAACACAATACAACGACAGGCTCGCAAGAAACACTTCAGGTGCAATCGGACCCTGAACTTAGCGCCGTAAACAACAAGACTCCGTCGAAAGTAACACAACGAAAACGACCGTGTCCGGGCGATTTCTCGCCTAAAGACAACTTAGACACGTTCAAAAACGAAATGCGTGACTTGCTATGCGCGTGGAAAAGTGAGCAGGAAGCAATGCTGCTGACTTGGAAAGCTGGACAAGACTCTGTTCTCAAGGGACTCACAAGTAACATAACCGAAATCAAATCGCAAATCAAGGACATCCTTAACACCAACCAAGAGATTGATAAGTCAATAAATTTTATCAACTTGAGCTTTGAGGACACGCGTAATAAAATCGACGCACTAGAAAAGGACCGTCAGGAGCAACATGTGTATATAAGTTCACTAGAAAAAAAGATTGAAGGACTGGAAAGAAATTCCAATGCCTCATGCGTCGAGCTACGTAACGTACCCCTTAGACCGAAAGAAACAAAAGACGACCTCCTCGAAATACTTTCTGAGGTTTATAAAACAGTGGATTTGACATTTGATCACTCCAGTATACGTGACATACACCGTACCCGCGGGAAGTTGGGTGATGACAGCGCGCGCCCTATTGTAGCGGACTTGTCAAGCTGTATACAAAAAAAGAAACTTCTAATGGCGGTCAAGCAGTACAACACAACCCATAAGGAAAATAAACTCAACACCGAAACGCTTAAGCTGCCTGGGTCCCGGGCGCCTATTTACGTCGCGGAACACCTGACCGCTAGAGGAAGGAGACTTCATTTTCTGGCCCGCGGGGTAGCCAATACCCAGCAATACAAATACTGCTGGACGGACAATGGACGTGTGTATCTACGCAAGGCTGAGGGTATGCGCGCCATCATGATTGAATCCGAGCAGCAACTGGAATCACTAAAAATGTGACTATCGGAAGACTTTCTCAACGTTTATATAATATTTACCTATACTATAACTTGCAATTGTATGTTTAGTTCTTATAAACCTTTCACTGCAAACATTAACGGTAATCATACACCCAAACCCAATAACACATTTTACACTATAAAAAAAACATACATACACATTAACGCACACAGAAACGCTTACATTATAATGATAATCATAACTATACAGCTCGTAATACCTAATGAATTGTACTTACTACACTCGATGAAGAAAGTTACCTACACTGCAGCCACCTTAGCGATAAAACTATACTACTATTATATTAATGGGACCGCTACGCGCGCACTATTTATCATGTTTCTAGAAATTTGTACAACTTAGTTCTACCTCCTGATAGCAAATAATTATACCCTAAATTTTTCTTTATTTTTATTTTTACTGCTACTCTTTCTATTTTTTTATTTTATTATGGATATGAACCTACTAAAAGAAATTGAATCTGTTGGAGAAATACAGTGCCATTACGTGGATGACCCGTCATATTGTTCAGTACTGCTGGGGAGTAAGGCAAACGCACTTAACGTTTTATCAGTAAATATTCGTAGCGTTAACCGAAATTTGGATCAGCTCATTGTTTTTATTACTAACTTAGACGTTGAAATCGATGTAATTGTATTGACGGAGTGTTGGACAAACGAAAGCGCATTAATACCTCAGATAAATAATTACGTTTCGTATCACAGCAAGTACACTATTAATCAAAATGATGGTGTAATTGCATACGTCCGAGAATCCTTGGATTGCTCATGCTGCGAAATACCCATAGCTGACGGCAATTGTCTGTCCCTGTCCCTGCCTAACAGTCTGACGATTATATGTTCCTATCGGCCCCCATGCCATAACCCGACGAACTATCTCAATTCTCTTGACAACATATTAAATACCATGACAAATAGACATATTATTTTTACAGGTGACATAAATATAGATATAATGCCTAAGAATAATGCGAGTTGCTCGACTGACTATCTGTTGTTAATGGCTACATATGGGCTGAGACAAGCTGTGACCCGACCTACGAGATTGAAAACCTGTATTGATCATTTTATGGTCAAAACAAACAATGACGTCACTTCCCTTGTGTTTGACCCACTTACTGACCACAGCCCAATTTTACTACACCTTCACAACCATGTCAAAACAAAAAATTGGGAGTATCACAATAGTATCTTTATTGATACACATAGTATCACGCAGCAACTAAAAAATATTTCCTGGCACAAATTTTACTATATTAGTGATGTGAACACTGCAGCGGATAATTTTTGCGGTATAGTGCAAGAAATCATTAACTCCAACACAAAACCAAATACTATACCTAGAAAAAAGAGGCCCCTGAAACCTTGGATTACAATAGGGATAGTGAAATCCATTCGCAAGAGGGACAAACTACATAAAAAAAGTAAAAAAAGCCCCGATAATCATGATCTCCGTTTAAAATACTTGTCCTATAGAAACTGGTGCAATAAAATAATTAAAACACTTAAAAAGCAATATTATCGCAACAAACTACAACAATTTAAGAACAATTCTAAAGAGACATGGAAGACTATTAAAGAAATCTGTAACCTTAATCATGCAAAGTCAACTAATTCGGCGTTACTTAAGGTCAAAAGCGACCCTGTAGCTTCACTAGACGAAGTTAATAAATACTTTTCATCGGTGGGACGTATACTTGCAGACAATACCTTAAAAAAACTAGAAAAAACGGACTATGACCTAGCAATGTTGGCAAACTCTCAAGAACCACCAGTAAACTCAATGTTATTGATTCCTACTGACACCACAGAAATTTGTTCCATTATCAAAAACCTTAAAAATAGCCACCTGGATATGATTCTATTACTACTAACTTAGTCAAGGCGGCTTGTCAATATTTAATCAATCCTCTTGCTCATTTATACAATTTAAGCCTCTCTTCTGGCACTTTACCAAGAATATTTAAAACTTCAATTATAACCCCTATATTCAAATCAGGTGACAAATCTTCTCCATCGAACTATAGACCAATTTCCTTACTAACAACCTTTTCTAAAATACTTGAAAAAATCGTTAACAAACGCTTGAAACAATATATGGAATCCCAATGCATTCTCCAAAACAACCAATTTGGTTTTAGGTCTAATCGATCTACCGAAGATGCGGTCCTAACTCTTACTTCCCTTATAACCTCTCACTTAGATGCTGGTGAGAAATGCATAGCGGTATTTTTAGACCTTCAGAAGGCCTTTGACACAGTATCAATTCCAATATTGTTAGCGAGGCTTCAAAGCATGGGAATCCGAGGAACGCCCCTCGCATGGTTTCAAAACTATCTCAGTGACCGTGTTCAAAAAGTAAGAGTTTCCAACCATACCAGCCACGAAGATACTAGCAATTACGGTGTTCCACAAGGGAGCACCTTAGGACCATCGCTATTTCTAGCATACATCAATGATCTCTGCAGAACACAGATCAAAGGCGCTAATCTGCTTATGTTTGCTGACGACACGGTACTGGTGTGTCATGGTGGAACTTGGGAAGAAGTAAAATCATTGGCTGAATCGGGTTTAAATGTTATTACTTGCTGGCTTGAAAATAACCTTCTAACTCTTAACGTTAGCAAAACCAAATATCTGTGCTTCAGTAAAAGTTCTGTAACAGACCCTTGCTCAATCCTTGACAGCTTAACAATACACACACATCCCTGCAACAGACAGGAGCGAGTTGTAGACTGTTTTACCAAGTGCAACTGTGACGTGTTATCCAGAGTCACCACAGTCAAGTATCTTGGCGTTGTCATTGATGATAGGCTGCAATGGGGCCCCCACATATCATCGACAGCCTCCAGAATCCGTAAATTAATATACGTATTTAAAAATTTGCGACTGGTGGCGGATCATAAACTTTTATTGCAGACATACGATGCACTGTGTCAAGGCGTCTTGAGCTACTGCATATGCTCATGGGGTGGTGCCCCAATAACTTATCTTATGGAACTTGAACGTGCCCAACGAGCAGTACTGAAGGTTATGTTTTATCTCCCTTATCGGTACCCCACTGAACTACTATACGACTCAACTAAAGTATTAAGTGTTCGTAAACTTTTTATATACCAAACCCTTCGTAGATACCATAGACTGACTGTCCCAAATGTAACAATTATTAATAAGAGATTAGTTCGTTACCCTGTCCCACGTTGTCAAAGTGCATGTGCGAAGAGACATTATAATTTCTTGGCTCCTCACATATACAATAAATGTATTAAATCTCTAGTAACTAACAAATTAAGCAACTACCAATTCAAAATTCATATAAAGGCATGGCTAAACAGTTTAAAGTACACCGAAGTAGAAGAGCTATTACATATCCTATCTTAAAGTCGCAGAAACTGTAGGCACCTGTACACGCACGCACACTCGCACGACACAGGCGCGCACATACGCACACACACACACGCACGCACGAACGCACGCACACACACATGCACGCACGCACACACACATGCACGCACGCACGCACGCATACACATACTCACACACACATACACACACACACACACACACACACACACACACACACACATTCACATAATTGCATGCTTATTAGATTGCTTAGGTTGAAGAAACAATAGTCTAATGTTGTAACTGTACTAAAGCCTGTATTTGGGAAGGAACTGGCTCTTGAGACACAGGGAAACCTATTTTGAGAGCCAGGGCTTGAACATAACACTGTAATGTTGAAGTTGCAATAAAGATTATTATTATATTATTATTATAACAATCATGCGAATACGTTTTTATCCGAGATGACACCGTGAGGAAATCTTTGCAACCACCTTATACGGGACCCTTCAAAGTTTTAGAAAGAGACGATAAAATATTTTTAGTTCAGTACCCAAATAGGCAAGCTCGAATCTCAATCGATAGATTGAAACCAGCTTACCTGTTGAACGATAATATTGTTAATTCTAGCGCGAGCTCAAGCGATAAGGTAGGCGACTACACTACCGTGCGGAGCAAGTCCAACGCGATACCGCGCACTACCCAAACAAAGAGCGGAAGCGAATCTAACGCTAATCCACGTATCACCAAACGTGGAAGAGTAGTAAAAAGACCAGTAAGGTTCATTGATGATTATTATTAGATTTTTTTACACACACGATTTACATTACACACACACACACACATACACTTTTTTTTTATATATACAACATTTCTATATTCTACTGACCTTATATATTAAGTTTTCTAACATAGCATTATCTTTCTTGTCAACCACGATAGGTTAATGATGCAATGTTATATAGTAAAACATCGCAAAGCGATAATCGCTACGGTACTGGCTGATTAACATTACCTACTCATATTTGTTGCAACTAAGTAGCGATAGAAAATGCTGAGATACAAAGTATGAAGATGTACTTTAGACTTTAAGAAATCTGTTTTGTTACGGATGCAAATTTTTACTAATTATTGTGTCACGAATTTAATATCTTATAAGGCCGTCAGTTGTCATTTATGTACAATCTTGATTTTGTGTTCAATCAACACGCTGCGCGTGTCATATACATTTTTTTACGATTCTTTAACTCTTCATCTCCATTAAATAAAATGGGCTACGGACAGAGCAAGGAGGACAGATCCCACAATAACATCGCGATTGCAGAAGTCCATAGCGTCACTGGACAGGTTGACGCAAAGCTCAACTATTTCGGAATTATCCTCCTAGTTATTTCCGTTGTATTAGTGCTGTTTTTACTGCATTTCATATACACAAAGTGTCGACAATGTATTCGAAGCTGGCTGCAGAAAGCGGTAGCTAAAGTGCAACCTACAACCGTCGTTGTACACCGGGAGCAGGCCCAGTCCCAACCTAAACAACAGCCGGTTATATATTAAGTGAAGTGAAGTGAAGTGTACCAAAATAAACAAACATTATTGTTTCAAAAATTTTATTCCAATTTATTTCTGTATACATTAATATAAACACATTTTTCCTAGTAATTAATAGAAACCATAATAGTAATTTAACTTAACTGACGGACCGTATGCTTGTTTTTCACTATCGTGTAATAAAATATAAATTGTATCTCGCATCTCGCGTCGTCAGCGGAATGCGCAGCTGTACGATATGTAAACAATATGCTGATTAGCGTTTGACGATTGTAAAGCTAGGGTCACACAGGCAACTTAAGTAAAGTTTGATCCCATAAGAGAGATCACTGTAATAGTTAAGTTTTTTTTTTTTTTTGGTTAAAGGGGGAAATGATGTAGGGACACATTAGCAGCGTCAGCTCATATTCCAGTGCGAGTGTACTGTGATACGAGCTGACTAGGCAAAGCCCGCGGCGACGGTACGGGCCCCCGCTAACCTCAGTCCCACTCTAACCACCGATCGTGTAACTTGACGTGTATGTAATTTATATGTGATTTTGGTACAATACAATTGGAGTCAGAATCTGTGTGTATCATTGAATATAATAACCACGCTATCCGCACCAGTGATATATATAGGGCACATAATATCTTAACCCTAAAATAGTAACAACTTGCACAATATTTGGGTACGAGGTAACTAAATCGTATTTAAGTCTACTTCAAAGTAGATACATTACACTTGTTTTATAATATATATATAAATATATAACAAGATCCTATTCCAACTGGCTTTTAAATAAGTTCAGTATTATTTACTTTTGCTGTATGCAGTAAAATGGCTGGTCTCATAATATTATGGGCTACGCTCTTATTATTACCATGAATATGTTCATTCGTCAGGCGCTATTGTCACATATCACTTATACTCTGTTTGCTCATGTTAGGTGTTAGGTAGGGATATATACCCAAGTGGTTAGCATGACGCGCCCAACGGGTTAGCATCAGGTATTCCTTCGCGAGATTGCTGCTTCGACATAGTCGCCTCATCATGTCCAGAAATGGCTTGGTGTTTTATGACTTATGCATGGTACTTTTATGAGGTACTGTGGCTTTATGGTTGCTTGCAATCAGCTATTTTATTCTCACATCTTTTAGATTGAGAATTATATTATATTTTTTAATAAACCAGACCTGTCCTATCCTACCTTGTAGGAAATACGATACGACATATCGATATCTCGACATACCAAACACTAGTTTTAAGGTTTTATAAATATATATTTTATTCAGGGTTTGTCTATGACTATACGCCTCATTAACCGACAACCATAACCATTTCTAAGCACTTATATTCTTCTGAATCAAATTAATGAATAATTATCTACTCCGTATCATATTACGTCATTATACGCTTACTCTTTTTAAACTATAAACAGCTTATTTATGCTATGGCTTATCACACAGCCAACGACGGTAATTTCTGGTAAATTAGGTTCCAGGTGTCTTAGTATTGTGTTCACGATTAGTTATCCTTTATAAATAAGATGCTGTAGGAAATTGCTGTTTATTTCCTTAGGTAGACTTATTTAAGTAGTAATTTATTTAGTTTAAGTTGTATTTGTCTAAACATTGTCCAATTCTCAATAGTTCATATATTTCTCACACCTCAGAGAACTTAAGCTGCTCCATTTCATAACTAGGTCTTTAAATTGCCACTACTCGATCACCCCATTAATATTTTAATTATTTAGTCTTGGTTTATGTTTAATATTCTCCGATTGTGTAATTAACCTTTTGATTTGAATTAATTTCATTTCATTATAAATTGTAATAGGTTAAGTTGGCAGCAAGGGTTTTTGTTGAGTCCGCTTTGTTTTCCCTTGCTTAGGTCTTGGCCTAGGAATCAACGCGGATGTCTAATAAAGTTCTCACCGGCTTTATTAGATAAAATAGTCAAAGTTTCGAGTAAAATCACTTTTATGAAATAAATGTATTGTTTCGTTTATTTTCTTTCTCAAAACCTTTTGTTTGATTTATTTTCTTTCCCTGTAGTTATTCCCATATCTTTTAGATCTGCTGAACTTGAAAGCTTTAGTAATACTTTAGGAAAGCTTTAGAAACTTTTAGAGTTTTAGGAACTTTACGAAAGTCCTGGTTTTCAGACTTTCATATGGTGTAAGTATTTGTAGGTAAAGCTTAGATAGGCTTTAGGTTTCCCATTTTCCGCTTTTTATATAGACTAGGGAGGATGTTACAGCTAGTAGGGCAGATTTTTGGGAAACCACTTGTGTAAGTCTGCGCAGAGCAAAGACAAACCTATTCAGCCTATTTACCAAGTAATCGACATGAATTTGCCAACTACAATGACAATCCAACATCACCCCAAGGAATCGCAAGGATTGAACATTCTCTATCGCTTCCTAATCATATTCAACTACATTTTTTTGTGAATTGGACTGAGGTGCATAAAACTCCATGTATTTGGTTTTACTTATATTGACCTTTAATTTGTTTCGCATCAACCAATTGTTAACGTCATTAAATACTGTTAGAATGGGTGAATCGATTTGTTAGAATGAAACACATTCGCCGGTTCAATGTTAACGTTAGGTGATCATGTTTTGTCACACGCGACTAGAACCCTGATTTCGCCGATGTACTACATAATGTAAACTCGTTCTGAGTAGGTATGATAGCTGGCCATCGAGATTCGATTGAGGGCCTGGGTAAATACTCAGATATGGACAACATTTCATTTTATCATATACATATTCATATATTTTTATTGCCATCATGTTCATTACATTGGTCTGTTAGTATTATTGGTTAGTCGGTACATGATACCCCGTTAGGGCATTGCAATTTTCTTACATACTAGGCAAGGGTGTAGCATATTCATTTGACGAAGGGAAATAACCTTACAGCCTTTACGGAATGAAATCGCTAACCTTAACACGTTACTAATTATATTATATTATCTTAGCTGAGCAATCGATTTACATGCAATAATCTTTAGGTACATAATTGGAATTGATGTGAAATTATGAATTTAATAAATAATGTCAAGAAGTACAACTTAAAACTTACTCTAAAATGTTATGCCCGGAGTTTAATTTATACAAGCATAGAATGTACGGCAAGTTATTAGATGCGATATCAGTAGTCAATGCTAAATATATAAAAGTCGTGACAAGACAAACAATGGTAAATAGAAATTAAAAGTCTGCCCTCTTATGCAATTTCATGAGTGGTAACAAAGTAAGTCATTTAAAATTAATCATTTTTTTCATTCAAGTATTCATTAACAGTATAGTAGCATTTGGAAACTAGGAGGTATTTAACTTTTTTAATAAATTTGTCATACGATTCTACACTTTTTATTACACTAGGCAATTTATTGTATACTTTTATGGCCATAACATAAGTACTGTCAGAATGAATTTTTAGTCTTGAGGCTGGTAGAAGAAGTTTGTTTCTATATCGTAGCGCGTGTTTTGTGGGTAGGTCTTGTCTTTGTTTAAATAAGTCAGGGTTTTGTCGTGTGAATTTACATATTTCCAGGATATAACTACAAGGTAGCGTAAGGATTTTATATTTTTGGAAATATGGTTTGCAGCTGTCCGTGTTACCTATATTTGCAAGGATGCGAATTAGTTTCTTTTGCTGTGTAAACAAAGTATCAACATCGGTACTATGACCCCAAAGAAAAATACCGTAGGAGAGCCATGCGCTGGCGTATGCATGGTATACGGCTAGTGCAGTTTGTATGTTTGTGGTTTTTTTGGTTTCGTAGAGCGCGTAGGCAAAGCTGGATATTTTTGATCTTAAGGTTTTTATATGTGCCTTCCAATTTATGTGTTTGTCTATAACCAAACCAAGCACCGTAAACTCATTTACCACTTCTAATTGGATATTTTTATAGGTAAAATTTATGTCAAGGGGTGTTTTTTGATAGGGTTGAAATGTCATAAGTTTGGTTTTCAAGTAATTAATTTCAAGATTATGATCGTCCAGCCAGTTTGTAATTTTATCTAGTATCAAGTTGAGTTGGTCCTTCAAGTCAGTTGAATCATTGCAAGTCACAAGTAAGGAGATGTCATCAGCAAATAGAACGCATGTTTCATCCAGTATTTTCGGCAGGTCGTTTATATACAGGAGAAATAAGAGACATCCGGCTACACTCCCTTGGGGAATTGAGGAGCTGATTACTCTGGGTTCCGACCGGATCGATTTTATTTCACCATATTCTATGTCATAGTATTCTATCTCTGTAAGCTGTTCTCTGTCTTTAAGGTAGGACGTGAACCACTTATGAGCCAGACCGCGGATTCCTACTCCATATAATTTGTCTAATAGTATTTTATATTTGACTTTGTCATACGCTTTGGTCATGTCAAGTAAAATACCGAGTGCGTGCTTTTTTTTGTTTATAGCATTTACGACCTCATGAATATATTTATACACTGCGGTTGTTGTTGATCGCTTTTTACGAAATCCGTTTTGACTTTCGTCGAAGATTTTGTATTTTTCGCAGAACGCGTAAACTCGAGCACACATAGCTTTTTCGAAAATTTTGGACGCCGTTGATAACAAAGCGATGGGCCGGCAGTTGTTTGGGTCTGTTTTTGAGTTTTTTTTATGGACTGGTTTTATGAGAGCTTTCTTAAGTAAGTCTGGGAAAGTTCCCTCGTTAAAAGATTGGTTGATGAGGTGACAGAAGGGGATCGTCAGAGTGTCCGCACATTGTCTTATTAGGGATGGTGGGAGTTCGTCTACTCCTGTGCTATTCTTATTTTTCAAGTTTTTTATACTTTTGTATGTTTCTCGGTATGTTACGGGTTGTAGGTACATGGTGTTCTCAGTGTAGTTTAGAACTGGGCGGCCCCGGGGTTCAACGGTAATGTTTTTTGTAGACTCGCCTATTTGCGCAAAGTGGTTATTAAACGCATTACTAAGAATTTCTGGGTCGCTTATTAAGTTGTTATTTATCTGCAGTTCGATGTTTTGTCTGTCACGGTTTTGTTTCTTATTTTTACGCTCGTTTATTATGTTCCACATAGTTTTAACTTTATTCTGTGATATGTTTAACTTTTTTGTATACTGTAATGATTTAGAAGTTGCTACTGTTTTTTTCAGTATCTTATCATATTTCCTGTAGTGTTCGATTAGTATTCTATTCTGCGATTTTTGTGCTAGAATTTTTAATAATCTTTTATTTACGCATGATTGGTTTATACCGAACGTTAACCATGTTTTTTTATGAATGGTTTTTAGTGTGACTTTTCGTTTTGTTATAGTCCTATTTTGTATATACCGAAGGGTCTTTTCAAATTCTGAATAGTTTTCATTTACTTTTCTATGTGGATGTATAATGGTGTCCCATTTTATTTTACGAAGTTGTTGTTTAAACTGCTCTACGTTATGGCGCATATATATACGTTTTTCCTTCTTCCAGACTATGGATTTAGATTGGATTTGTGGTAACTCTATTTGCAGAGTAGTACCCGAGTGGTCTGAAAAGCCGAATTCTTCTACTGTGGTGTGCAAGGACTTATCGTAAAAGTTGGTAAATATTAAATCCAGGCATGTTGACGTGGTTTTGGTTACATGCGTTGGTTTTTTTACATGTTGCGTAAAGTTGTGTTCGGCCATTACGCTTAAGAGATTGTTACTTTTTGAGTCACTTTTTAGGATATTGACATTGAAATCTCCTCCTATTATAGTCTTACATTTATAGTATTTTTTGTTGATGTAGGTTAACAATAGTTCTAATTGTTTATAAAATATACCTTCTTCTCGTTTATTCCAATAAATAACGATTAATAAGATATTAAGCTCAAGTAACTGTGTTGCACATATCTCTATCACATATTCAATTGACATATTTGTAATATCGGTCCTCTCAATATGTTTTATGTTGTTTTGTAGTAAGATACATGTACCTCCTCCTATTCGTTTTTTGCGACAAAATGATGCACATAACCTGTATCCCTCAAACTGTAACATGTTCATTTTAATATCGGTAAGCCAGGATTCTGAAATACATATAGCTTGATAGGTTTTATTTCGTTCAATGAAGTCGTCCAATATATGCTGCTTATTATATATACTTTGAAAGTTCTGAAATAACATACTAAAAACTTTCTTTTTATTTACGAATGGTATGGTTCTTATTAGATTCTTGTGGCTCGTTCTCTGTTTGGTCATAGCGGTTTAAAGCCATAATCCATTTGGGAAAATTAGGCTTGCTGCTCATGTATAAAAAATATTGGATTTTTATATTCGATAGGTATTCGTTCTCTATCTCATGTATGGATGTGACATTGACAATATTGCCATCGATACTATAATAATTGCCAGAGTTACTTTCGCATTTATAATGGACTTTTGCCCGCGTCTTCGTTCGCGTGAACATCCATATCAACTTCGACCTCCGCTTTTCATACCGCTGCGAGATGATTTCTGGGCTAATGCATTCCATGTTCAAATTCAATAGTATTGTGACTTAGTTAACGTTATCGAGCTCGACCGCTCTAACAAACTTCTAGACGACGCCTGACGACATATCAAAGGCGGATTTCAAGGTACGTAAGGTAGGTAAGGTACGTAACCACCTGTTTATGAATGTTGATAGCGTCTGACTGCCGAACTTAATTAGGTTTCTCATTTCAAACAGTTACTATGGTTAGAGGGATCTAACAACCTTGAGATAACCCCTAAAGACATCAAATCTAGGTAGGCGGATTTCGAGGTACGTAAGGTAGGTAAATGTTTACATATGAAGGTGCACAGTTATAAACAACACAATTGCCGCCTGTTTTGAAAGATGTGGGCTCACTTACTTACGGTTTTCAAAACTAAACTAGCGCTACATATTTATGAAAAATGTAGCTATATCCATGTTCTCATGTAAGTGACTTCAATTGTCTTTTTTGAGAATAAATATCTTTCAACTGCACTGAAGGTAGGTGGTTGGTTTGTGAATGTTGATAGCGACCGACTGTCCAACATAATTAGGTCTCCCATTTGAAACAGTTACTATTGTTGGAGGGATCTAACAACCTTCGAGATAACCCCTAAAGACATATCAAATCTAGGTAGGCGGATTTCAAGGTACGTAAGGTAGGTAAATGTTTACATACGAAGGTGCACAGTTATAAACAACACAATTGCCGCCTGTTTTGAAAGATGTGGGCTCACTTACTTACGGTTTTCAAAACTAAACTAGCGCTACATATTTATGAAAAATGTAGCTATATCCATGTTCTCATATAAGTGACTTCAATTGTCTTTTTTGAGAATAAATATCTTTCAACTGGGTGTCTATTATTTTATCGAAATATCTTACATGGATTTTCATTTCACCGAAAACTGTTCAACGAATTTCATTAGGTTTTTAGGGTTCCGTAGCCAAAATGGCAAAAACGGAACCCTTATAGTTTCGTCATGTCCGTCTGTCCGTCTGTCCGTCTGTCCGTCTGTCCGTCTGTCACAGCCGATTTACTCGGAAACTATAAGTACTACAGTGATGAAATTTGATGGAAATATGTGTTGTATGAACCGCTACAAAATTATGACACTAAATAGTAAAAAAAAGAATTGGGGGTGGGGCCCCCCATACATGTAACTGAGGGATGAAAATTTTTTTTTCGATGTACATACCCGTGTGGGGTATCAATGGAAAGGTCTTTTAAAATGATATAAAGTTTTCTAAAAAACATTTTTCTTAAAGTGAACGGTTTTTGAGATATCAGCTCTCAAAGTCGTAAAAAGTATGTCCCCCCCCCTCTATTTTTATAACTACGGGGTATAAAATTCTAAAAAAAATAGAGGTGATGCATGCTAATTAACTCTTTCAACGATTTTTGGTTTGATCAAAGTATCTCTTATAGTTTTTGAGATAGGTTGATTTAACTGTAATTTTGGTTAAGTTATTTTTACTGTTTTATAGATACTAGTACGGAACCCTTCGTGCGCGAGTCCAACTCGCCCTTGGCCGGTTTTTTTTTTCTAATCACATAATCATCAATTCATTGCATTTTATATAATCGAACCACTTTTCATAGTTAATCGTTTCGAATCCGTCTCTAATCGTAGCGTAACGGTACATCGAATTTACCTTTCATCGAAATATTCGTTATTCATAGTATTAATTTAACGAAACTTGATTCACAGATAGTACGTTTCATATAGTATTCTTTCCAAGAACAATGTTTCATCGAACAACCAAGCAAGCATGATTTTTCAAGGCGTATAATCTTTCTGGTCTTATATAAAAAAAAATAACCTCGAAGATTAAGACGGGAGCAAAGCTCCCGTCTTAATCTTCTAACCTACCCGCATTACAGTCGGTTTTGCCCTAACTGGTCTTTCTGGGCTTATATAAAAAAATAACCCCGAAGATTAAGACGGGAGCAAAGCTCCCGTCTTAATCTTCTAACCTATCCGCATTACAGTCGGTTTTGCCCTAACAGGTCTTTTGTACATTTTAGGTTTTGGGTATTTTTGTTTTTGAGTATTTTTGTTTATGAGTACTTTTACAGAGTACACCAAGAATCTGAGAAAAAAATAATTTTAGACTTACTTATATCAAGAATAGTAAACAGTGGTGAAATGATGTTCTAGGTAATAAGAATTTTGGGAACTGAAACCTTCGTTAAACCAAAATTATACTAAAGGCCATTCGATGAACGACTACGTCGATGAACAAATAAAATACTGAATTAAAATTCGATGAGTTGATTCTTGTGTAAAAGGTAATTCGAGCAAATGTTTGAGCGATCTAACGAAGTTCGATGAATGATTCCTAAGTGATAATAAAATTCTGCGAATAGTGTTATGGGAAATGATAATCGATGTAACGATTTTCGGTAAAATGATGGATCCCCCTTTCAACTGCACTAAAGGTAGGTGGTTGGTTTGTGAATGTTGATAGCGACCGACTGTCCAATATAATTAGGTCTCCCATTTGAAACAGTTACTATTGTTGGAGGGATCTAACAACCTTCTAGATGACCTCTAAAGACGTCAAATAATAGGTAGGCGGATTGCAAGTGACTGGTTTGTGACTGTTGATAGCGACTGACTGTCCATCATAATTTTGATCCCTCATTTCAAACAGTTACTATGGTTTGAGGGACTTTTCGTTTTTTGTCTCTAGCCCCTAAGTATTTTTGTTTCACCCCCGCTATTTCTCATTTTAGCCATTAAATGCACAGTGTTTGAATGGGTTTCTTTTTAATTTACATACAAGTATATACTTACGCCAAACCTTTATATGCACGAATTTAAGAAGTTCTCATAAAAGAAGAGGTAATCAGGATTTGAAAAATATAAATAAGTAAATAACCAACTAAAGCACAGACCTAATAACAGTAAGCGGTAGCGCCAAACCTAAATCTATGAACTAAAATAAATTCTCACGGGTGAGGTCTCGGGCAATTACATCGCTACTTAGTTAAGTAAATTTAATGATAATTTAAATACTAATATTCATAATCCACTAAATGTATGGTCATCTCTCAAATTATAAGTTGGCTCAAAGTCAAAATACAAATATCAATAATAAAAGCGGTGTCTATAAGAATAAGAGGAACTAGAAGACGAACCAGACATGGGTGGGACGGCTTTGGGGTGCCCATCCTAGAACCTAGATCCTGATCATAGTCACAGTGCTATGTCTACATTTGTATTTTATATATTTTATATCAATATCCTTATTCATTACGGTATTTATATTTAATAAAATTCTTTACGAATATGGTCATCCTACATTTCTTCAAGTGTGTGCGTGCACAGTGTGTCAACTTTCTGTGCCGTTGCGGGAAATTTGATAGGCATTATAGTGATATTTTTCTAATATGTCCGAAAAGCCATAAAACGCTTATCGTTAGCAGTTCAAAGCAAGTATGAATAAAGATAATCCGCACAAATAGCTACCTTCCGTTCTAGATGATAAGGTTCAAGTTGTAATGGCTTGGCAATAAAAGGTCGGAGCTTGCCCAGGTAGTCGGCCGGCATAGCGCGTGGCAAACGGCTGCTACTGTTTTATTGCCAACTCATTACAACTTGAACCTTATCATCCAGAACGAAAGGTAGCTGTTTGTGCGAATTATCTTTTTTCATACCTCTTTTCGTTTTGAACTGCTAACAATAGGCTTTTAATGGCCTTTAAAATACCACTATACGTGAAAAGACTTACATGTACATTTCATACATGTGACAACTGACAACTTATTACATGACGTTTGACAGTGACATTTGGTTTTGGTACCGTAGAGATGGAGGTGTTATTGTTTTTTGTTAATGAATAAAATGGCAAAGTATTTATCATTACAGACAGGGGGGGAAATTGTAAAAATGTCGTCAACCATTGATTATTTTGTTGATATAAAAGGCTGAACTAGTTTTAATAACTTTATACCTAGAAATGGTTTTCGAAATAGGATTTTCCAAAAAAAAAATATGCTAATTGTGCACTAGGTACGTATAGAAATCATGTACGGATATTTAACTTTTTTGTCATTTCTTGTATTTACAAAAAAGATGACATCATAATTCCCCTCCTGTTTCATAAACTTTTTTGGTCCAACGGGTCAAACTGATTCATATGGCCGTATTCCGTTTTTCATGTTCTGACACCATTCGCAGCACATGCAATGCAATCACGCGCGTTATCGATATAATAAGTTTACGATACAATACGAATACTCTTTATGTATGTATGTAAATACTTTATTGTATACAAAACACGGGTAAAAAAATACAGACAAATTGGTTACATTGGTACAAAGGCGAACTTATCCCCTTAAGGGATCTCTTCTGGTTAACTTTTGAGCAATTGAGTAGAGAACAGAAACCAGAAGTTAGAAAAAGTAACAAGTGTGTACACATATATACTACAAACTATCCAATAATACTTAAAATACATACTACAGACTAGTACAAAATATGAATATTAAAATATATATTATACATAATAAATAGCCTACCTATATATGCATGTATCTATATACACATGTAATATATATAAACTGTATCCAATTAAATCACATGTCATTGGAGAACCACAACTTCTTTAAGTTATCCTTGAGTATAAAATCTGTGATGATACGCATCGGTACAACGCGATGGAGATACGATACGGCAAAATTATACAAACCTTAATCTATCTGTGCATTTTGTTACTAACTTTATGTATGTTGATTTGTCTACATTTTTTTTTACATCAAAGATACTTCCGTAATAATCACCTACGGAATATCATGTAAAAAAACCGGTAAAGTGCGAGTCCGACTTGCGCTCCGCGGGTTCCGTACACAGATGTGTACCCGACCCTACCTGGACCCTACCCAATTAATTCAGGAACATCTTGATAACATGGCGTAGAAATTGAACGCCATGGACACAGCACCATCTATCGGCGAATTTGTATCGTGGATGATGGTTTTTCAAGGATAATTCTTTATTGCGTGAACCGATTTCAAAGTTTATTTTCTTTATTTGAAAGAAAGGTACTTCCAACATATCACATAGGAATTTATAAAACAAAACTACATGCACAGGTGATTAAATAACAAATTTAGTATAAAAATATTTTTGATGATAAAATAAAGAAAAACTAGGTGGGGCTTGGTTATACTTTTCCTGTAAAATTATACATGATATTAATGTTACGTAATCATTCCATAATTTTTCCTTGGTAAACTTCGGAGACAAGGGGGAACGGTATTTTTTTTTACATTTTGCCTCATAAATCGAAAACGACAAGACGTAAAAAAATGTATCAGAATGTGTAAGCCCTTTTATATGACACCCCACTTGATATATTCACTAGACTTTGAAATTTTGAACCACCTTTTATCTCATAAGTTTATGTCATTTTTCACAGAAAATAAAAAGAGATAACAAGAAAACATGTAATTTATGCATCTGGATTACCCTTCTTTATAACTTCAAACTTTATAATTCCAAATTTCAAATCGATAACATAAGTATTTCTTGACATATTTAGCGATGTGACAGACAGACAAAGTGAAACCATAAGGGTTCCTTTTTCACCATTTTGTCATACGGAACCCTAATTACATACGAAAGTGATAAAATTAGGAACTTAGTTAATTAGGTACCTAATGATTTTTGATGGTTAAAAATGCTGCATACCTATTATATTTTTCGGGTAATATTTACATGAGTAGAATTCATAATTATGTAATCATTTCAAAAAAATTACTTGGTTTACTTCGGAGATAAGGGGGTTTATAGATTTTCCTTTATAAATGGAAAATTGACCCCTCTCTGAAAAAGAAAAACCGGCCGAGTACGTGTCGGACCACGCACCTTGAAGGGTTCCGTGCCTACTAGTCCCACTACTACTCGTTCACATGTATGTCCTCTATCCTATGCTGTTAATTAAAAAGGTCTTATCTTCGTGGAAACTCACGGCGCGTCCGTTTCTTTGGGCAAGGCAGTTTTCCAGCTATAATTCAAAAACGGTTAGACCTACCTTGTTCATAACAATTTTCGTTGAAAGTATTTATTAATGTAATGTACACAACCTCAATTTTTTTTTCAGAATTTTAAACTTCATGGTTTGAAAATTAGAAAGGCGGAAATACTTTTTACGACTATGATAGCTAATATTTCACGAACGGTTTACTTAAATCGCAAAAGCTTTTTATAAACCTCTTATATCGTTTTTAAAGGCCTATCAACAGATACCCTAAACGCCAATGTACTTACACGTTCGCGTTCGCGCTACAGCGGATGTAAGTATCGATCGCGCGGCTGTGACCTTGATTCGGTGCACGCAGGAACTGCAGCGTGCCCGGCGGCGGCGGCGGCGGCGGGCGCCCCAACGACCAACTTACATTTGTTTGCTTTGACTGTGAGCCGCTAATCGACATCCACGGGCTCAGGCCCGACCCTTTTGTGTTGTACCCTTACCATGAGTTGCTATCGAAAACTCTTTTACGTTACTACAGTCGCTAGGGAGTAAACGCATTTCGAATAGATTTCGATTGGACGGTGACACGTTTACTATACTGGCTAACGTTAACTCGATCAATCGTGTAGTAATCGTTACGTCACGGAGTGACGTGTCTAACTTCACAGTTAACAAAGCAGGGTTAATTGCCAGGTCTAATCTGAAAAAACTAGTAGATACATTGTCCTAAAAAACAGGAGATTATGAAATAAAAACAGTAGACAAAAAACTTACCTAAAAGCATGAGTTAGAAAATAAAGAACCTAAGACCAAAGCAAACCAATCAACCATTGCTCGAATTTGTATGCAGCCAAAATATATCAAAAAACGCTAGGTAGTCTCGCAGTTTACAATGGAGTGCTTGTTCCTACATCGACGTATGGAAGTGGCAGAAAAAGCACGAGAGTAGAGTAAATGTGGTAGAAATGAGAGCGTTAAGAAGTACGTGTGGAGTACGTTTGTGTGAGCGAATAAAAAATAGTGTTATAAGATAAAGATGCGGAATGAGAGAATGTATGAAAGCACACTGACTAAGAGGATTTATGGTCAAGAGATGGATACAAGGGTAGAAAGGGGCCGGCCAACACGAGGCTGTCTTGATTCAATTTCTGCGATATATATCACTGTTTGCGAAGTGCGCCAAGATCCTTTGATGTGTGCACGAAAAACCTAAGCGAAAAACCGATACTGTTCTAGTTAGCGTTGGCGCCAACTACCAAAATACAGCCAAGTAGGTCTCTACACGTTAACCCAACGTTCTGGCCAAATGTGTACAGCGGACTTCACATTTGTCAAATCATAGAGAGTTTTTGATTTATTAAATTATTTTGAAATAAGACACAGGACACCGCTAACCTAAAACGAAATATGTGCCTCTCTGTCGCACTACTGCATTCGAGCGATAGAGAGGGAGATACTTCGTTTCCGGTTCGTGCTTCGTGGTTCGCAGTAGCCCTCCAGGCCAGGCAAAGGAAAATACCTCTGTGGAAAACACAGCTAGCCATCCTCCATTCGCCAGTTCTTTAGCCAGCCATCCATCGATCCTCTTCCATTAACATCAATTAAGCCGGTGTCAGACACCCGATTAGGTCTTCGTTTACGGCTCGTCGACCTTACTCGCAAGTGTGGTACCCTTAGTACGCGTACATAAAACCGCCGAGTAAGTTCGCCGGCGATCCAAAAGGTTTGAGAAATAAAGTTAATAACAAGTTGACACTATTTGGAGCTAAACTCGAAAAGATTCATGTAGTGGAGGAGTTTATGACACTTGACAGGTGAACAGAGGGGCGACTCTTCGGAGTTCGAACTTCGGTTCGAATTCTAACTTCGTATCGTGCCGTCCCTTTCACTCATATAGTGATGGCACGGGAGTGAAAGGAACGGCACGATACGAAGTTCAGATTTCGAAGTTCGGAGTATAGGCCTAGACACTTTGTCATTGACAGTACATTATTTTAAAAAGTGTATACCTTAATCTAGATGATATTGTAGTGTATTTATGTAAATGAACGTTAACTCATTATTGATTACCTAACGATTACACGATAAACATAGTGATTAACGATAACCATAGTGTAAACTTTACGTTTAATTTGCGACACACCTTTTTTGATACGATTATATTCGTTTCGCATTCGTGAGCGCACCGAACATAGTCCTCTCGTCTCAACGGAGTGGTCGCGACTGGCCGCGCCCGCCGGGCGCCGACGGCAACAGCAGATATACCGCGGCGCGCGAAACGTGCGACGGAAGATAGGGTATCGCGCGGAATAAAAAGGGTCTATGTACCAACTTCGTTTTGTCTAAGTAAATCAGAATAATGACCTTGTTTTGAGAAATCGCTAGTCACAATAATAGGTTATATCAAAAGCTATAACACACCATTTTTTACTTACATGGTATGCAAGGTAACGCCACACAATTGAAAATAGATGAAAATAAAACATGTTTTGGCGATTTTTTTCTATCGAGCCAATTTTATTCGAGTATAGTTTTGTTCAGACTCAAAATGGGCAAATATGATCTAGTTTCCGTATGATTTTTTTTGTGGCATTTGCACTTGATTGTGATAAGTAAATATTCAATCTAAAAACTGCAATTTTGCGTGGTGCCCCCTCTTAAGAGCTTGCGTTCCAATGAAATTGGTTGAGCGGTTTCTACCGAATCTGAGGTGTGAGTGGAATCGAGATAGTGGGAGTTTTGTCGCTGGTTCACTAAACCTAGCATAGCTGAGAGGAGTCCAGCAAGAAACAGCTAGGCCCGAGCTGGGTCTGACTGACTCTATGCCAGCGCGTAATCAGTGATCGCCAAGTTACGACAGAGGGGGGTGGGAACGTAGTCGACAGTCTTCCTAACTAACGGATTCCTATGATGGATGGGGAACGTTTTCAAAATAACGTCTGGCAGTCTGTTTAAAGAAACCATACATGGTGCTAATCTAATGCCCTACCGAGAAACTATTCTGAATGAACTGAAGCGGCTTGAGCGATGTCATCTATAGGCACGTGAGAAAAACCTCCACTGACTGAGGCGAGACCTTTTTGTGACGATTTCGTGTTCTTTTTATTATTTTTATTTATCTATATTTTATGTTTGTTTCGTCATGAATATGAATAAATGTTCTTCTTTCTTTCTTTCATAAGACATGATTAGACGAACACATCAAGTTTTGTGAAGTATCAGCTTATTTCTTAGTGACATTTTAATAACTTGTTAATCATCGCCCCAAGCCTTCCTAACACGAACATCGCACGGTTGCGTACCCTAGTGATGTGGCTACGAAGAGCCAGTCTTCTGTCGAGGGTCACTCCAAAATATTTGGCTTAGTTGGCCTAGGGGATGGGTCGGTCAAACATCTGGACCGGAGCCACCTGCCTTTCCGTACTAACAATTTTATTACTTACCTTAAGACAATTAACCAGGATATGAGCTAGAACTAACCAGGCAATGGGATAGTGTCATATTACAAAAGTGCATTAATATTTAGCAAAGTGTTGGATTACATTACCTTACAACACTCGAAATCTACAAAATATCCAAAAATTGTCCATTCTATCTGCTTTTATTTCGCTGAAATTAAGTAGTGTTTGTATTCTGTCACAAATTACTTAAACTATTAGTCAAGTGAATTCAGACTGCTGCCAAATTTACATTATTGGATGCAGCTGTGTGCTGTGAATGAAGCAAACATTTATTTTGCAGAATAGGACAGCCTTTTACATGTAAAAATATTAATTAATAATGTGGGTAAGTCTAGTCTAAGACAATAACAATAAAAACTTTTAAAAGTCAAATATTAATTTACAATTTAAGATTTTTTGATATTACAAGATAATAAATAACCACAAGTCAGTTAGTCAACATTTGTTGGTTCGGAGACGGTATGATACCCATCGTCTACCGGTCCCTAGGATCCCAGGGATCATAACAAAAGAATGCTGTTGTTAGGAAGACGACGGCTTAACAAAGTTAATATGATATAGTGAAAATAAACTTGCAAGACTAATTCATTATTGTTATAGATATATGTGGTTTCCAAGAGTCAATGCCAACAAAGCTAATCCAGAACAGGATATCTCTTGACAACACCCAATAAAAGTGCTTGAATGTAAGTCCTTCTGTGGACAGGAGATGAGAGGTTTTGCATCGGACATCTTCCCCACCGACGCTGCATGGGCGGTGAGGGCGTGTGACTGCGGCACGAGCTGTCTGGCACCAGTAGCTGGATAAATATTCTCGAGAGCCGAGGCTCAGGTTCGTCGCCATGTATTAGGCCATTCAGGCCCGTCTCACTCTAGTCTGGAGAATACAAATATACAAATAAAATATAAATCAACAGGCCAGTCTCACTCTTGTCTGGAGGATACAAATAAAATATAAATCAACACTGTCTTAATAAATAAAAACACTATTGTCTGTATAAACCTTGTCTAGCGGGCCTTATGCCTTAGGCCTTATGTTAGGCTTATACTTGTTTAGCCGGCGGCTGAGTGAGCAGCGACGCGTGGTGGGGGGTGCTACTCACTACTAAACTACTAAAAAAAATAGAATAAAATGGATTGACTCGACTAAATTACTTACTAATTTAATCTACTCGACTAATTTTTTGGTGTTCAGACACGTTTAGCTACTAAATTACTCGCTACTAGACTAAAATACCAGCCTAGTCCGAACAAGCCTTAAGTGAGCGTAGTAAACGTCTAATTGACTCATGGCAGCAATTCAATCGAAATCTATTCGAACCGCGTTTACTCGCTAGATTTCGATAGCAAGTCATGGTATGTACATCGAGACCCGTCTCAAATTGAAGAACATAAAAAAATAAGAATTTTGAATCGACAACACATATCGGCAAAACTCGGATTGTCGCGTATTTCCTGTTTGTATACTAAATAATGACAAAAACAATAGGCCGTATTGTGGCCATATTTGTTTGTTGCCATTGACGGATGCGTTCAGAAACTCAATTTGTGATTTTATTTATTGACATTGAGGGCGGGTGCGTTCTGGAATTGTGAACGATAAAAGTCATTTCAACGAATGCCCATTCGTCTGAGCCGGATGAATTACAGTGGGTGACAGAACAGAGGGGCTACTCAGAACTTCGTATAGTGCCGTTCCTTTCACTCATATAGTAAATAACACGAGAGCGAAAGGGACGGCACGATACAAAGTTCGGAGGACAGGCCCAAAGGGGTTACCGCAAACCGAAAACGAACGAAGTTCGAATATCCCCCTCTCTGTCGCACTTGCTTATTCGTGCGACAGAGGGAGATATTCGAACTTCGTTCGTTTTCGGGTCCCAGGCCAAGAAATGGTAGTGTCTGAACACACGAGTTTTAAAACTGCTATCTTAAAACTCGAACTCTTTTTTTTTAAATTAGGCTACGTCGATGTCGAAAGCATATAAATTTGTTTTTATTTTATTTTATTCATAAACAACGCAATAATTGTGTTTGAAACAATAGACAATAAATTAGACAATTACAAACAGACTAGGATTAAATACAAATAAAAACAATCTAGGAAAGATGTCAAAAATTCATGTCATTCTAGGTAATTAATAATGAGTTAACGTTCATTTACATAAATACACTACAATATCATCTAGATTAAGGTATACACTTTTTAAAATAATGTACTGTCAAAGACAAAGTGTCTAGGCCTATACTCCGAACTTCGAAATCTGAACTTCGTATCGTGCCGTTCCTTTCACTCCCGTGACATCACTATATGAGTGAAAGGGACGGCACGATACGAAGTTAGAATTCGAACCGAAGTTCGAACTCCGAAGAGTCGCCCCTCTGTTCACCTGTCAAGTGTCATAAACTCCTCCACTACATGAATCTTTTCGAGTTTAGCTCCAAATAGTGTCAACTTGTTATTAACTTTATTTCTCAAACCTTTTGGATCGCCGGCGAACTTACTCGGCGGTTTTATGTACACGTACTAAGGGTGCCACACTTGCGAGTAAGGTCGACGAACCGTAAACGAAGACTTAATCGGGTGTCTGTCACCGGCTTAATTGATGTTAATGGAAGAGGATCGATGGATGGCTGGCTAAAGAACTGGCGAATGGAGGATGGCTAGCTGTGTTTTCCACAGAGGTATTTTCCTTTGCCTGGCCTGGAGGGCTACCGCGAACCACGAAGCACGAACCGGAAACGAAGTATCTCCCTCTCTATCGCTCGAATGCAGTAGTGCGACAGAGAGGCACATATTTCGTTTTAGGTTAGCGGTAGGACCTGTGTCTTATTTCAAAATAACTTTTACATGGCAAACGTTAGTCAATAGTAGGGTAAATATATATTATATGGCAACACTATTATAAAACCGGTAGTAACGTGGAAGGGGTATAAACGCATTGTGGAGGGTGAACTCCCGACCAGCTTACTTGGTTGCGAGATCAGCTACTAGACGGACCACTCTTACCCCTGAGGCTGCACCCCAGAAGCAATCCTAATATATAATTACACTAAATTGAACATGCCAGTTCATTACTCAGACAGGCAATGGGAATACTGTATCAAACATTTTTTTTCTGGTTTAAAGAAACATAAATATTGTACTTTTTGTAAATACATTTTGAACAAGGCGTCCAATAGATTTAGATTTCATTTATTACACAATACAAGACTTCATTATAAATTACATTTAAGTCTATTCGATTTGGTCGATTTGTGTATGGTTGCAAATCTATATAAGTAAATAACTTAGCCGGTGTTGTATATTACCGCCGGTAGTTGGGTTTGTCCAACTACCCGCCAGTCAGTCTGTAATAGAGATTAAACTGTTAACGTTGTTTAATTATCGTTATAGCCTAAACACCACAGCCGGGTAAAGGGTTAAGGATGTAAGAATGAGATTTGTTTAAACAAATTTTAGGAATTATTAGGAAATAGAAATGTCAATATTTTGAAAAAAAAATAAAGATTTTTCATGCATGTACTCTTTATTTTACCTATTCGATAAAAAAAAAAACAGAAAACTTGGTATTTAAAACATTACATTTGCAGCTGTGAAGCAAGTCTCCTAGCTGATTATTTATCCTGTAGTGATCTCATTAATAAGTCATCAGCATCATTATTTTCAAGCACCGAATCCTGTTGATGAATCTGAAAACAGTAAGAAATAAATGGACATCTATAAATGTAGAAAGAGGTAACGTTTGTTGAAGTCCAGGGTTCCCAGTCGGGTAATTTATTGGTGGGATATGTTGTTAAGCCATTAATCCCGGCTGCTTCTACGATAGCAGTTGTGTAACCAAGTTAAAGGCCTCCAGGCGGGTATGAGAACTTTTAACAATCAAGTTCCCACTCACTTGACGAGGGGGGTTAAAGTTGCACCGTATCCGTAAGAAGTAGGCTCGCTAGGTCGGTTTGCGGCCCCTTAGCGGAGTTGCGCACTTTAGATAAGTCAAAAAATATGAAACCTACATACATACCTATTGGATGGCAGTCGCATATTTGGGCCCTGAGTATTATCGATATGTGAAACTAACAATAAAATCTAGTACTTTCATGAATAAATTTGGGAAGAAAGTACAAAATGTTCCAAAACAGCGAATACGGCAGATAGCGGCCACTTACGTCGGTTTACGGCCGCCTGTGAGCTGGTTTGCGGCCACCACGGCAAGTAGTGTATAAGAACTGAATAAAAAGATTGATTATCATTGTTTTCGGTTTTAATTTATTTCGCTGTAAAAAGGAGTGTTATTTCAAGATATAAATATAAGAAATGGTCAATATTAAGTATCTAGACTTGCTTCTAACAAGGCTACAAACTGCTGTTAGGTCTTGCAAGATTCTGATTCTGAAATCTGCCGTCTCTGAATAAATATATTTGTCTATGATTGTATTGGAGGTAGCCGTGCAACTTACCTACTTCCGTCAAACTTACAGATAATTTTTGCATGATCCAACAACTTGAAAGAATCGTATCAAGGTCAGAACCTTAGCAGAATATAGAACGATATGTATATTCTTTCTTATTAGTACTGAAGTACACAATAGGTACACAGTAGTCATCAACATCAACATCAGGATCTAGAAATATTCAGGTTCGCGTTTTCGGCCACCGGTGGTACTATATTACTATACGTAGAATTTCCACTTCTATGGCGGCCGATATCTAGACTTATTGATATTAATGCGTGGGGGTTACCGGCCACCACATTTTATTGAAATCCTTGTTTATAATATAATAAAGCTTAACAAACTAATTACAACAACTTAATCATTTAAGCAATCAATCGGCTAATTTCAGTGTTTAAATAAAATTAAGTGACATAACTTACCTTATGGCGCCAACCGTATTTTTTTTACAGTTTTAGCACGTCAACACGCTGCGGATTCAATGTGTGAAACCAAGGACCATATACATACAATAGGACCGACAATCTTATACAAAAAAACGTAACTCTGAAATAGCTCGAAATTCGGTATTAAAACTAGATGGCGCTGCTTCGTAGCCTGGAAGTCGCAAAAATGTTATTTTCATCAATGTTGTCTCCTATTTTTTTTGTTTTTTAAGAAAAAACGTCTAAGTGCTTTATTTTAATACCATTATATACCTTCCATACACAATTTTTAAAGATTATATTTTTTACTCATCAACAACGTGAAACAGATCATATTTAATAGATGGCACTACCTCTGGAATCATTGATTGCTCATGAGTGCTCGCGGGTTGGCCAATTTTTGCTACATAAAATAACTAGATGGCGTTGGTGAACTGGTAAAATGTATATAAAATTAAATTACGCGTACAGTCAAGGGCATGAATATATATACGTTCCCAAAGCGACAAAAATATCTTTACTATCTATTAGCCAAAAATATCCATACAACAATTTCGATCAGATATATTTGAACATTAATAGAGTCATTAAATTGTGTACGCTAATACGTTCATAAATATACGTACAATGACAGACAAATATATGTAGACAAACACGCAGACAAAAGCATCTATGCACTTGTTTTTCATATACATGTGAACAAAGTAGGAGTCAAAAATATCTACACAATTTTTTTCCAACCTCATATAGACAGCAAATAGAAACAAATATCTAAACAAACTTTTTTCTTAAATACCTAGGCAAATTACATACACAATTATATCTGCCTAAGAAGAGTGCAAAAATTTGTAAACATGCAATGCTCATAAATATCCGCACTTTAAACAAACCAATATTCTAATTACAAAATTTGACGCGCGTCGAGAAGAGATCGGAAATGTCATGCGATATATTCGTCCCTTTCATTTTGTGCCTTCATTTGTTTATGGAAATTGCCTTTGATTTAACACATTTATTATATTCACATTTTACCTCTTACCAACTATAGAGTAAGTTACAGATAATTCAATGTAGCTACCAAGGTTTTTTTCTTTCAATAAATTAATAGGTGATGCGGGATATCGGTATCGCTTACCGTAGTTCATTTTGAAAGTAACTACGGAACCGTGCCTTTCACGTATGCAGGTAAATCGGTAGTTAAGGCGCGTAATAGAGTGAAATACCACATTTTGGTCGCGTTCAAAGGCCTAAAACTCAAAACTGGCCCGAAATATAGGTCTCGAAAAAATATACTTGAAGAATTGATATGTCCTCTTCAATTTGAGCAACGGAAATTACAACACGCCTAGATTATCCTAACAAAAAAAAATTATCAAATAAGGCATTTTTCAAACATTTTAAATCGCTACTGCTCACTATCTAGACATGTTTTTTACATGGGATATTCAGAAAATAAAACTTAATTCAGTTTTTTATAATCTGAGCAACGGATATTGTAAAATAATCATTACTTTTGTCAAAAACCTGGAATAACTACCACACCGTCATCAAAGTTGGGGCGGATACGTGCGCGGGCGACGGGCGGCAGTCTGTCACCGGCTCTCGGACGGGAAGGCTGTGTCGCTTTGCGCGCGACGCTAAAATATAAGAGTTCGATTCTGAGACATTACTTAACTATTTTATATATTTCAAACATTCCTACGTATATAGAAAATAATAATATAAAAAATAGATACACACATACAAAAAACCTGTTACAGCGGGGGGGCGCGGGTAGTGGGGCGGGAAAGGCTACGCTACGCCCCAACGCGCAAGGTCGTTCGCGGGTATACGCGCCTTAAAAGAAACGCAACTCCTTTTCGTATTTAAGTATATATTTATCTATATACTCGTATAAGTGTCAGAGGAGAGAGAAAATAAAAGCTTGCTTAGTTTGTTCGGGACTAGGTGGGATCGATTTGTATATGATCATACCCACATTATTTATTACATATTATATATTTATTTATTATAAACTAAGCTAGGTGTTTCATTATATGTTACAAATAGTATAATGGACTTTGAATTTTTTTGAATTACCTTCGTGAATGAATATGCAATGAAAATTAGAGCTAGTCTCAGAAAATTACGTTTTATTAATTTGTGATTAAGCTGTGATTCGAGGACTGTAGAACATTTTTGACATTTAGGTATTGTTTAAATATGTGGCCAGTATTTACTACTTGCACCTCTTAATACCTAAATAGGTTTAATGCGGAAGATAGGTTTATAAATTATAAGGGGAATATTTATATATGTACATCAAAAAATATTTATTAAAATTGGTATTTTTTTACAAAAACTTTGATTTGCAGTTATAAACTGTTCTGTGAGCTGTCGACCTCGCGAGTGGTTTTTTTATATGGCCTAGAACTGACTTTACAAAGAATTTATTAATTATCGAACCTGCTCACAAAAATTCACGAGAATCGGTTGAGAAAATGCGACCTTGTAGAAGAGAACAACTGGAAATCCGGACAAACGAAAACATTTTTGTCAAAGCAGAGGGACTAAGATGATCGCTTATATGTCGGACATATAGCATTCGTCCCTCGCACTTACATACAGTCGCACTCGCATGACAGTAAGGGATAAATGCTATATGTCCGACATATAAGCGATCATCTTAGCTCCTCTGCTATCATAGTATCTCAGTAAGCAGTGGCCGGCGATCGACTTGCTCTGTCCGCGCCACGCCCCTCCCGCGTCCGCGCTAGTCCACGCGTGTTCGGCGCTGAATGAATTTCAAACACTATTATGAGTGAAAACGTTTGCTTAACCGAATACTAAGATCCAATGGCGAGTTAGTGGTAGACGTTTCAATTTTCATTTCAATTCAAGCAGAATCTAAACATTCAATTAATCTTTTTAAACTAAAGTATAATTGCGGACATTATTTGGGTTCTTAAGATAAATTATAAATAATAAGGTAAACAAACTGTGAAATATATTTCATTTGTAAGTAATTATACTAATTATGTAAGTACAAATAAAAATAGTGAAATGCGCTGGAACGGAACGTAGTAATGAAACATCGCACCTAACGCCATCTTTTCACTTTTTACTGTATCATTTGGAATGTCGTTGAACGTTCGACGGCTGTGACCTCACTTTTGCGCATTCATGGAAATTATCAAAACGACTTTTGAATGAATCGGTACTCTTAGCGGCATCTAGCTACGTAGAGAGATACTAACTTTCGGAGTACGGTGCGTAGTATGAAGATTGTCAGTCCTATTGTATATGGTCCTTGGTGAAACTAATGTTGTTTCTTCTCGTTTTGGATTAAGCTGGCAGTTTAAAAAGTTAAACATATTTTTTAAGAAACTATTTAAAAATAATTTGTAACTTACAAATTATTATTACTGATTTTCATTTGGGTTAGTAGCAATGTTTATATTGTTAAATGAAGAAGCTTAGTCAGTCAAGAGGCCGCAAACTGCCGCAGGCCGCGTAACTGGCCTAGCGAGCTGGGTAGGGACCCACCATTGCCCCACACATGACCCCTGAGTGGTGCTAAACGGTGCAACAAAATTGCCATACAGTAAATAAATTTGTGGGATAGGCATGAATATTTGTTCCTGAGTCTTGGATGTTTTCTATGTATTTAAGTATCTATCTATAACAAGTATACCGTTGCCTAGCTACAGCCTTACCCCTAGCATATATAAGTAGTTATATATTGGGAGTTCTACCCCACTCGCCTTCGCTACGGGTCGCTCCGCTCCCCTTCGCGCTCGTGGGATAGCAGCTCCCAATATATAACCACAATTCTGCAACAGAGGAACAGAATGCAATTTGCATAAATGGACCAGTTCCTTTCAATATCTAAGCTACAACAGTGGGATAGAATCCAAACTGCATAATGGATGATTCCTAATACCTAGCCATGATCGTCTGCAGTTTTTGTATTGTTGGTGGTTCGATATGACCCGTTACTACTCGTGGTAATGTTAAGATCATAGGACCCTAAAGTAAAAACTAATTATTTAAATATAAACTCTAAAGCTTACGAAAATATACTATTTGCATATTGCCTTTTCAGTTTGTTGCACGTGCTTTTTGGTAACATGAAGTTTGTAAAACAACCTCAGAGATTGCAGTTGGATCTCGTTTGTTCTTCGGCCAATAAACGCTATTTTCGGCATGGTTCACTTTTACCTGATACTATTTGCTGTATAATATGCGGTCCATCGAACTGTGGAAAAACTAATTTAATTGTTGGTTTGCTGCTACTCGAACAAGGTCTACGCTTTCAAAATGTTTATGTATACTCCAAAACTTTACTCCAACCTATGTATCAATTTCTAGAGCAAGTTTTGAAGCTGGTTCCATCAGTTTCTTTTCAAAAATATAGTGAAAATGACGAAATCCTAAGCCCTCATGCAGCCAACACTAATTCAATCATGATATTTGATGATGTTGCGTGTGAAAATCAAAATAATATACGAGATTACTTTGCAATGGGAAGACATAAAAATATAGATAGCTTCTATTTGAATCAAACGTATAGTAAAATACCTAAACAATTAATAAGAGATAATGCTAATTTAATTATTCTTTTTAAACAAGATGATATTAACCTGAAGCATGTTTATGATGAACATGTAGGAAGTGATATGTCGTGGTCCCAGTTTCGTGAAATGTGTGCACAAGTATGGAACATACCGTTCGATTTCTTAGTTATAAATAAAGATTGTAAAAGAAATTCTGGATGTTATAGGAAAAGGCTTTGATACATTTATTATGCTAGATTAACTGGATACATAAAGCACAGTATTTACTTTAAAAACTTATTACTTAAAATGGAACCGCATACTTCGGACATAAAACATAA
Source organism: Epiblema foenella (assembly GCA_963556455.1). Lineage (NCBI taxonomy): Eukaryota > Metazoa > Arthropoda > Insecta > Lepidoptera > Tortricidae > Epiblema > Epiblema foenella. Next base: position 9,578,485 of record OY747097.1, on the reverse strand, counting down.
AATTAACTAAGAGAAATTATTTAAACAAAAAGTACTTCAATCTGCTCAAGCAGTAAGAAAAAAAGTTAAGCTCATTCGTGATGTTAAATCAAGCGATAATATAATGCTGGAAGCAATGTTGAAACCAATCACAAACCCACTTAATGAAATGGTAAAAAATAATAATAATGCTAACAATCTGAACATCAGTGACACGGATTTTGGTAACGATAGGTTTAAATGGAACAAGTCGGTAAAAACATTGAAATATAGTCCTTCCGAAGATGGATTGAAAGAAAGTTTTGATAATAAAACATTACTGAGAAAATCATCGGAATCAAGTTATAGTGAAAATGAATTAAATGACAGAAATTCTATATCTCATGAAAATGACAATCAAAGTGATTCTGACACAACAAATAATGCTTCATTTAGAACGTCAGACTCGTACGCTTCTCCTCGCGATGATCCTGCTTGGCAAAAACAATATTTTAACATGAACATTTCATTTGGTGTACAAAATGAGCATGGGAAGCTAATGCTTGGATCTTATCCAATTTCTGTGAATGATGACACACTCACGATAGGCGGAGAAAGCTATTCCTTAACGCAAGGTTTAAACGATTTATTGTTCAAGAAAGTACCTGACTTAGAATTAGTAACTGAAGATGATAAACGATTATATAAAACATTGTTATTGAAAACTAATGCACATAAACGTGACTTCGATCCGAATAAGCCGATAAAAAGTAACAAGGGCATGAAATATTTATACGTTATAAAACCTCTTTTCAAATTAACCAAACAACGTTCAGTAAGTGAAGAATTGCATGTATCCGGTGAAGGTTTGCCGTCAATGAAAAAAGTAAAAAGAGACATCTCATATGTGTATTGGGATGACCCAAACGAATTAGTAGAACGATTAAAACTGCTTATTGCATCGCGTGACGCTGGCAATACAGGGTTAGATAACGAAATCATATCTATCATTGAAGAATTACGTGATACAGGCTTAATAAATAATATATAAATAAATACTCTTCTTTTTTCCATCAGTTGAAGTCTGACTTTCAAGTATAAAAATGAATATAGATAACTTCGGTCACCATGTTCATAAACGCTTGCGTGCTGGTGAAATCTCTGAGCTCAATAACAAGGCTTTGCTTCGAACAGAAGAAGGACATCTTGATTTAAAATCTTTAAGATTAAAAGGGGTTGTCAAACCATTGTCTTCTGACGATGCAGTAAACAAGCAGTACGTTGACGAATGTATTCAAAACATATACGAAAAGAAGTATATAGACTCTTTGTTTAACACAATAAATAGTCAAATTCATCAATTCGCAATTCAGTTAAAACTGAACTTTTACACGAAGAAGGAGATAGATGATATCTTTAAAAAATTAAAATAATGATAAAACAATAAATAGTGAACGAGATCCATTGATCAGCGCGAAGAAATTTTAAACGACGATCGGTTGTACTAAAAGGAATTGACGATTTATGGCAAGCTGATTTAATCGATTTACAAAAGCTACATACGGTTAACAGAGGATATAAATATATTTTAACTGTTATTGATACTTTTTTAAAGTTTGCATGGTGTGCACCTATTAAGTCTAAAACTAAAATTGAAGTAAAAAATGCATTCGAATTTATAATAAAAACATCTAAACGAAGACCTAAAAACTTACAAACAGACCTAGGAAAAGAATTCCACAATCATGAATTTGATTGCTATTTAAAATCATTAAAAGTAAATCATTACTCAACTTATTCTATTAAGAAGGCATCTATTGTTGAGAGGCTGATAAAAACACTTAAGTTCAAACTCTACAAATATTTTAGTTTAGTTGGTAACTATAAATGGGTTGGGAAACCATTAGAGGATGTAGTAAAATCTTATAATCAAACTGTACATCGCACAATAACATTTAAACCTATTGATGTAAATATGGATAATGAAATACAAGTATTAAAAAATATTGAAAAGTCGCAATCCAATTTGCGTTATAAATTAAACAAATTCAATGTAGGAGATTGTGTACGCATTAGCAAGTATAAAAGCGCCTTTCACAAAGGTTATACACCTAATTGGTCAACAGAACTTTTCACTATTAAACATGTGAATCGCACTTAACCTGTTACGTATCATATACAAGACCAGCGTGGAAACACTATACTCGGTACATTTTATGAAGAAGAACTTCTGAAAACCATCCATCCAAACGTTTACCTCGTAGAAAGGGTTATTAATAATTTTTAAGAAAAAAAAAACCGACTTCAATTGGGGAGGCCGGTGAAAGATTATTACACTTAGATGGTGAACTCTTCCATACAATGATAGAATAGTAGTTTATGCAACTGGTATACAATGAGCGGAATTGCCTTATTACGTAAAGTTGCATACATTACTTTATCTACACACATATTATAAGTACTCTTAGATGGGGTTCAGAAGCCGACCTGCATTGCTAGCAGTGCTACCGATTACATATTTTTATAGATGCTTTATAATCAGAAAACCTTATCCCTGAATTATTTAAAATAGAGTATAACAGTTTTAAATTTGAAAAAAAAAAAAATTTACATCAAATTCAAAATAAATGTAAAATTTGAAATCATTGGCCCCGAATTAGTTGAAATTGAGTATAATGACGATATCCGCAAAACATTTTTTTTTTTTTACTTAAAGTTCCAAATAAATCATCCTGATCATCATCAGCAGTTCCACTTCATCAAATGTCACGTATTTCAATGTAAGTGCTTGATTTGTTTATGAAAATACTACAATCACTATATGTATGCCTTTAACATTTGCGGAGTTCCCTGGATACCTCATGGATGCCATCATCAGAACTGGAGCTTGACAAATGATTATTTTGAAAATCTAACTTGCTTATCAAACACAGCAAACAGGACAATTCGCCAAACGTGAACTATGCGTCGTTGAAGAGTTCCGTTCTGATCATCATCAGCAGTTCCACTTCATCAAATGTCACTTATTTAAATGTAAATGCTTGATTAGTTGATGAAAATACTAAAATCACTATATGTGTGCCTTTCACATTTGAGGAGTTCCCTCGATTTCTCATGGATCCCATCATCGGAACTCGACCATGACAAAAATTCGTTGTGAAAATAGAACTTGCTTAACTAATACAGTTAGAAGGAAAAATCGCCAAACGTGAACTTTTCATCGTTGAAGAGTTCTGTTCTGATCATCATCATCAGTTCCACTTCATCAAATATCACATTTTTGTATGAAAATGCTTGATTTGTTGATAAAAACATAAAAATCACTATATGTTTGCCTTTAAGATTTGAGGAGTTCCCTCGATTCCTCATGGATTCCATCATCAAAACTGCGTTTTGACCAAAACGGAACCAACTTGGATATATATACTTACAATCAAAAAAAGAATTTCCAAAATCGGTTCAGACATGACGGAGTTATGGAGTAACAAACATAAAAAAAAAACAAAAAAAAAAACAAAAACAAAAAAAACATACAACCGAATTGAGAACCTCCTCTTTTGAAATCTTGAAGTCGGTTAAAAAGAAGGGTAGAAAGTTGTATGTTAAATGGTTAGGGCTTAGTGATAGCGAAAACAGTGGGATTGATAAAAACGCCGTTGTTTAGTTATATTTATATACTTTCTCTTCAATGACGGTATTATTATCTTACGGGACATGAAAGGAAGAGGACTCTTAAACAGCGCTATTAATAATTTACCATTTGAATTACACTTACCTGGTTATAACTATTGCGGCCCGGGAACAAAATTGCACAAAAGGTTACAAAGAGGCGATAAAGGAATTAACACGCTAGATAATGCGTGTATGAAACACGACATAGCATATGATAGATATTCTGATTTAGCCGATAGACATCGTGCCGATTTAGAACTATACGAAATGGCGAAACAAAGAAAAAAGTCGAAAGACGCCGGAAGAGGAGAAAAAATTGCTTCTTGGTTAGTTAGCAAAGTGATGAAATCTAAAATAAAGGCAGGTGCCGGTTTAAAACCATTTAAACGTTTTGTGTCTAAGATACGCACTGAATTAAATAAGAAACCAAAGACAAAAAGTTGTAATATAATTGATCGAGCACATATTGCAGCAAAGAAAGTTTTCAATACCAATGCTAACCTCGTCTTATACCAATTCCTAAAACTGGAGGCTTCTTACCGTTGATACCTATTTTTGCCGGGCTGTCTGCATTGGGATCATTAGCAGGACGAGCTGCTGGAATCGCTAAAGCTGTAGGTGACTACAAAGCCGCAAGAAAAAGTTTAGCTGAATCAGAGAGGCATAACAAGATGATGGAATCTATTGCATTAGGAAAAGGGTTACACATCAAACCATATAAAAATGGTAAAGGATTATGTTTGAAAATTTCAAAAAACTAAATGAGAGGTTACCCAGGCGTGCTCTTTCAAATATTGACATTTTAAAACACTCATCTGATATTCCACATTTTCGAGGAGTTTATATGAGAGACAGTTTACCAAAGAGTCCTAAAAAAGTGGAATGTGGAATTGTTAATTTGGATAGTTCTAAAAATAACGGTACACACTGGGTAGCCTACGTAAAAGATAACAATCATTGTGAATATTTTAATAGTTATGGAGATCTTCCACCTCCGTTAGAATTAAAGAATTATTTAAAAAATTACGATATTTACTATAATTATGACAGGTATCAAAAGTTTAATACTGTCAATTGCGGTCATTTATGTCTAAAGTACTTAAAACATTATTGGTGTAACCGTTTAAATACCCTTGAACAATAAACAGTTCATCATTCTTACGATGTCTTTCACTTTATCTATAACTGGAACATCTTCTACTTTGATAACAAACCATTCACCAGCTCTTCAACTGGATGGTGAATATGAGTGTGGACTGTTGTATATATACGTTTAATTCTATACCCAACATAGACGCTAGAAATAATAAGTTCTATTATGGTAAAAACAAAGTAATTTTAATTCCAGAGTGATCTTATGAACTTCAAGATATTAGCGATTACCTTAAAGAACAGATTCAAGGATGCTCGTTTACACTAACATGTAATAATAATACCTTAAAGACATCTATTTTATGCTCTGAAAATATTCATTTTGATAAAGAAAGCTCTATCGGTAGTTTACTTGGCTTTGGGTCAGAATCCGTTCAAGCGAATATATTAACAGAATCCCCTTATCCTGTCTCCATTCTGTCAACAACTATAGTCCGCATTGAATGTGACATAGTGAGCGGCTCATTCATTAACGGAAATCCTAGTCATATTATTCACGAGTTTGTACCAAACGTGCCACCCGGTTATCGGATTATAGAAACACCAAAAAACGTAATTTATTTCCCTGTAACCCGAAACAGCTTAAATTCAATTACAATAAGAATTTTAGAGGGTAGTAATAATCTAGTTAATTTACGAGGTGAAGAAATTCAGATATATTTACATCTAAGAAAAAAATGATAGACTTCAATAAAACTTCAGTCTCCCTTAAAAGCATTACCAGTACTCATCAGGCAATCACGAAAAGAAGACCTTATTATTATTAATCGTTTATTTCATAAAGACACATCAATTTACACAAAATTAACTACACTGCCAAACTGCGTAACGTTACCTAAAGTGAAACTTACAAAACAAAATAAACAATTCCTCCAAAGCTTAGGACTGTTAAAATGAGTATATTAAACTTAACAGAACCTTTTGTCTTTGATAACTCTATCGAGAGCTTTGAATATCATTCTTACAAGCCGTACGTAACAAGTTTTAATTTCAACGATGAAATACGTATACCTATTAACCAACAAGATCTTTACGTGCTACCATCAGCAAGTTCTTTATACATAGAGGGTACTATAACCGCATTCAATAGAGAAACAAAAGCAGAGGTAAAAAGTATTCTTTTACAAATAACCCCATACTTCATCTATTTCAAGATATTCGATATGAATTAAATGGAATCGAAATTGACAAAATTAAAAACGCAGGAGTAACAACAATTATGAAATCTCTTGTATCTATGAATGAACTGGAAGCATCAATGTCTCAGTTATGGGGATTTAATGTCAAGGGTACAAAAAATACGCAAGGTACATTTTCAGTGTCTGTACCTTTAAACAAAATTCTCGGGTTTGCTGAGGATTATAACAAAATCATAATCAATTGTAAGCATGAACTTATTCTCTTAAGATCCAATACTAATTTGAATAGCGTTAAACTAAATGTGAATGAGTACATAGATAATATTACTATATCTAAAATAGTATGGCGCATGCCTCATGTTAAGGTGTCTGATCGCGAACGATTAAACTTACTCGAATGTTTGAAAAGAGATCGTGCCATTCAGATAGCATTTAGAACTTGGGATTTGTATGAATATCTACTCTTGCCTGAAACATCAAAACATTCTTGGTCTATCAAAACTTCATCTCAAATTGAAAAGCCGCGTTACATTATAATCGGATTGAAAACAGGGCGAAAAAATGTTGCTGATAAAGACATAACACACTTTGATCACTGTAATTTGAGAGATGTTAAGGTTTTCTTGAATTCAATCTACTTTCCGTACGAAAGTTTTGATGCTAGTTTCTCGGCTGGAAAGTTTGCTATATTATACGAACAGTATGCAAAATTTCAGCAGTCTTATTATAACCGTCTACAAGCACCGTTGCTAAATCCTCAAGATTTTAAAGATATAGCTCCTCTATTTGTAATAGACTGTTCTCGCCAAAACGAAATCTTGAAAACCGGTTCGGTAGATGTGAGAGTTGAATTGAATTGTGAAACAGATATACCCATGGTCTAAGAAAACAAGGTCTGACAATAAGGATCGTGACACGAGGTCGAGTTGCCACTTTATAGTAACAAAAAGGATAATTAAGAAAAAAAAATCATGCAAAATAAATTGTTTACGCATCAAAATTGGCATTTAGTTGTTTAAGCACACAAAATAGGTCAAGTTGAACATGAATGTACCTAATAATTTAATAAAATACTCACAGAATACATGAAAGTCAGGGAGTATCATAATACACTACTGGCAACACTGTTTACTCACACATACGAGCGTCATGTCAGTCTCTTTGACGTTAACCGCGATCTCGCTCGGATGTACTGATTTGCATATATCGCTCTCGGTCGGTGTCAGTTTAAGCAATAATTGCCAAACTTTTTTGCGGTGCGGTTGCTAATAAGAGTTGATGTAGGCCAGATTTTGAAATGGTTGGCTGTTCTATTCGGAACTGTAAGAGTAGAAGTGTTAAAGGCGGAACCTTATTGTTTTTCTACACTTCCACAAAATGAGTCAGTAGCCAACGAATGGCTTCACTATTGTGGAACGAAAACAACGAAAAAAATGGTACACCGTACTACGTAAAGTTATGTGTTTTCTTAATTTGTGCATTTTAATGTTGTTGGGGTCCTTTTTATTCAGTCAAAATATAATTTTGACACTAAATGATAAGAATAGTGATGTGGCTAAGCCGATACTTGACAATTGGAATATCAACCTATTATTTGCAAAAAACCGCAATCGTTGTGTCATGTTGTTATACTGATTGAATATAGCTGGGTCTATACTTTGGTATAGATGATTAGAATTCATATTATTTGTCAGGGAGACATGCAAGACAATTAAGGCCAGATGCCATACCTTTTTTTGTAATGGTTGTAATTTTGTTTTTTATACAGTCGTTTAATATAATTTATATCCTATTTTTTAAGTAAGACAACTATTTTTCCCCAAAATACAAAGTTTGAGAACCATCGATAGCAGGGAGTCCGAAGGTCGTGTCACCCACACTACTAACCGACGTTTCCGTTTGCCATACCTGGCGAAGTATATTATTGTACGATGGATATACCAAAGAACACCGCAGCTTACTGTTTGATTTTAAATGATAGTATATTTGAATATAAGCCCTTAAGTAATATTACAAAAAAAATATCGTAATGCAGCATTTATTTGTAGAACTTCAAGGGTTTAAAACAAAAGAAAATGAATTCATTATCAAAGAATTTGCATACAGCACGCTGGAATACACTCAAGTTTTCTTAATAAAACCCCCTTTTCCATTTTTTAAATTAACGGAAACTGAAAAGAGACAAACTAGATGGATAGAAAAACATTTAGGTATTTTGTGGCACGAGGGTTATGTTGATTATAGGGAATTTAAAAGACTAATTGTTAACCATAGAAAAGATAAGATGATTTATGTTAAAGGCATGGAAAAAATTAAATGGGTAAAAGAATTGTGTCCAAACTGTACCGTTTTAGATTTAGGTGAAAAAGATGTAGCTAATTTACAAGAGCTGTATAAAAAATATTGTTCTAATGAATGTGTTTTTAATTGTGCATATCATAAAGTCTTGTGCATTAAAAAATGTGTTGTCTTAAAAACTGGTATTTAGTAATAAGGAATCTTTTAAGTTTTAAGGAATCTTAATGTGTATGCAAGTATATTTTATTTCCTTAAATAAATGACATTAATTCGTTTAATAGTAATTTTATTTTAAAACCTTGCATTGTTACCAACTAACCAGTTTTTATTCTAATATTAACTATCATCTTTAATTCAGATTCTGCATAAAAACTATTTGGTTGGTATGACTATGAGGAAAGGAATAAAACGTTAATTTATTTAAATACTGTTTATTAATAAAATAAAACTTAACTTAAACTATATCCACACAATTTTTTTGAAATTTTGTTTACTACTCCTTCTGTGCAGTCGATGATTTCGTCATATCCATCTGCTGCCACATACTGCGCACTCAGTAGGACGTTTTCATCGTCGGTTTCGTTCGGTACTCCATCTCGGATGTTGATGATCTGTATCTTGACCAACTTACTTCCTTTCCCTGCATCGTTATTAATTACAAAAGATGGTGGGTGTCCAAGGTTTCGCTTCGTTATCTTGTTGTTGATGTTGACCTTACGTTTCTTCACCTTTGTTTTCTCGATCTTTTCCTTGATTTTTTTGTATAGCTCGCTGTCGTCAAATTCCTGTGGTAGCTCAAACCCTTGTGCGTATTGTGAAAAAGGGATGTCGATGTCTTCGGTGTCTCCCATTTTTTAAAAATCTATAACAAAACGGAGAATTTTGTTGATTTATAGGTTTCTTTTTTAAGTTTCTAATTTTTAGATATATTTTACGTAGCGATATTTTAAAACGGTGGAAACGAACGGCACAGGACCGGTCTAAATGGCGAGCCTTGGGGGAGGCCTATGTTCAGCAGTGGACGTCTTTCGGCTGAAATGATGATGATGATGATGATAACAAAATTACACATCATGGAGCCAGAAAGAAATACCAAAGATGTAGATTACTTCAGGACGTATGATTGATACGTTTATTCTCTTTTACTTGCATTTGTAGTTTTTATTATTTCAAAAATCTTGTTTCAATTCTATGTCCTGTAGATTTATCAACGACCTATTACGAAATCTAGTGAGTTTAAATCTTAATATTGATATATGCTTATGACAAATTATCAATTAAATATTAACTATTGAGGTATGTCCCCAAGCTTTTGTGGATATTTGGTTATCAGATATCAGCCGTTTGTCATCTTTAGCCGATAGAGCGACTTTATTCACACTTTGGGTAAATATTTCATGTTTAATTGACTTAAATAATAGATTTTTTTTCTTTATTACATCTCCTTGAAATAATGATTTCTCATATTGCGAAAACTTTAAATTTAGTATAACAGGTTGTTTTACTCCCTTAGCTTTTTTAATAACATGTGGTTTAATAACCCCTGTGGTTTTAATACAATAAACTTTCGAACGCAGTCCCACAAATTTTTTAACCATGTCGCCTTCCATTTCGTCTTTAAAAAGTCCTGGCACTTTTTTATTTTGAACTGGTAATAAAAAATTATTTCTAATATCATAACAACTAGTATCGAAATAAGACAAAAAATGCATTCTTAAACTCAAACTCAAACTCAAAATATTCTTTATTCAAATAGGCCTAGCAACAAGCACTTTTGAATCGTCAGTTATATATTACATAAATTGAATCTAATTATTCAGAGCAATTTATTGATGCATATGAAATTTTAAAAAATACATGAATTACTGTAATGTATGTCAAAAGAGAGTATAATATATTCACAAAAAGATCGTCAATATGTAAAATAAAAACATAAAAAATCGTATAATCTAGACAGTATCTAGAATAGAATCTGAATGTCAAGAGGAAAATTTAACGTCAACAACTAATGTCATAGTTATGAAAATAGTCATTAAGATGTAATGTCATAATTATTAAAATATATTTAGTATTTCAACCACAATTATATCCACGGTGTTTTATCATTCATGTAGTCTTTTGTGCTATAATATGCTTTCGATATGAGTTTACGCTTTACATAAGTCTTGAATTTATTAATAGATAAATTAGTCACGTTTGTAGGTAGTTTATTATAAAACTTTACACAATTACACATGAATGATTTTCTTATTTTTTGGAGCCGAGTAGAGGGTACCGGAAGCTTATATTTGTTTCTAGTATTAATATTATGTATGTCACAGTTCTGTCTAAAATTTACAATATTTTTGTGTACATACACAATATTGTCATAGATGTATTGACAATGCATTGTCATTATATTAATGTCCTTGAACTTATCTCTAAGTGAGTCTCTATGTTTCATCTTATATATTGCTCGAATAGCCCTCTTCTGCAGAATAAAGACAGTATTTATCTCTGCAGCACTGCCCCAGATTAAAATACCATACGACATAATACTATGAAAGTAACTAAAATATACTAATCGAGCTGTCTTCACGTCTGTTAATTGACGGATCTTGCTCACTGCAAATGCTGCAGAACTCAGTCTATTCGAGAGATTAGCAATATGGGGACCCCATTGGAGTTTTGAATCTAATGTCAAACCAAGAAAAACAGCACTATCAACTAGTTCCAATTCCTCATCTTTCACATTGACACTAGTTTACATGTGATTTACATTACTCGTGACGAACTTAATACATTTAGTCTTTTTCTCATTTAACAATAAATTATTGACATTAAACCAATTAACTATTTTAGAAATGGCATTGTTTACATAATTGCAAGCTTGTTGTTGCCGTGTGACGTTGAATATGAGTGAGGTATCGTCAGCAAACAATACTATATCATGGTGGGTCTTTACGAGGTATGGCAAGTCATTTATGTAGATAAGGAATAGGAAAGGTCCCAATATTGATCCCTGCGGTACACCCATAGAGACCAATGAACCCGGCGATCGCTGTCCATTCACGTCAACTCTTTGTATTCTATCATGTAAGTAAGACTTTAGCAAATTCAGTGCCGATCCTCGAACTCCATAGTAGTGTAGTTTCCTGATCAAAGTTTTATGACATACGCAGTCGAAGGCCTTGGACAAATCACAGAAGATACCTAAGGCATCGTGTGACTCCTCCCAGGCATCGAATATGTGTTTTGTTAGCTCAACAGCAGCGTCGGTTGTCGAGCGACCCCGCGTAAAACCAAACTGCTTATGATGTATTAAATTGTTAGCATTAAAATGTTTTATTAATTGGGACAAAACTAGTTTTTCAAAAATTTTACTAAATGTAGGTAGCACAGATATTGGTCTAAAATTAGTGGGGTCAAAAGTGCTACCAGACTTGAATAAAGGAGTTATTTTACTGTGTTTCATTAGATCAGGAAACTCACCACAATCAACACTGTTATTAAATACAACCACTAAATCAGGCGCTATGACTTCTATTAGAAATTTGACAGAATGGACAGAGACTCCCCAGAGGTCACTAGTTTTTTTGACACTAATTGTTTTAAATGCCTTTACTACGTCTGAGGCACTAACATGTACAAAATGAAAATCTCTACTACATTCTGGGGCGTTGTCTTTTAATAACACAACGGCAGACGGGTCACAGAGGTGATGAATTTAAATACTGTGTTGTGGATACTGGTATCTCACTAAAAAAATTTTCGAATTCTGTTGCTATTTCTAAACTTGAATCTATAATTTTGCCATTTATTTTTAATTTAGGATCATTCATTGTGTGCTTTGATCGGCCAGTTTCCACATTAATGACTTTCCATGTTGTTTTGATAATATCGGAGCTATTTTTTATTTTGTGGCTTATATGAGTACGCTTAGCTATTTGACAATCTATTTTAAATTTTTTCGAATATTGTTTAACATGTTCTTTAAATTCATCACTCGCATTAAACCGCCGTTCCTCATATAAAGCATACAGTGCTTGTCTACGTTTATGTAAGTCCACAGTAGCCCATTCACTAAAAACTGATACACCACCAACCACGACCGATTTAGGAGTCAAAATTGCTTTATAATGTTTCATAAATGTGTGAAAAAATGAGTTGTACATGTCGTTAGGACTCATATCGGAAGATAAAAAGGGTAGCGCCTGGACTAGATTTTGCTTCATTCGTTCGACACGGTACGTGGTTCATCATTTCATCATTTCAGCCGAAAGACGTCCACTGCTGAACATAGGCCTCCCCCAAGGCTCGCCATTCAGACCGGTCCTTTGCCGTTCGTTTCCACCGGATTCCCGCGACCTTCACCAGGTCATCACTCCACCTTGTCGGAGGCCTACCGACAGCTCGTCTTCCGGTGCGTGGACGCCACTCAAGCAGTTTCTGGCCCCATCGACCGTCAGTCCTGCGAGCAATGTGCCCTGCCCACTGCCACTTAAGTCTCGCAATTTTGAAGGCTATGTCGGTGACCCCAGTTCTGCTACGGATAACTTCATTCCGAATTCTATCACGCAGAGAAACCCCGAGCATAGCTCTTTCCATTGCTCTTTGGGTGACCTTGAGCTTTCTTATGAGGCCCATCGTTAGCGCCCATGTCTCGGATCCATATGTCATCACTGGCAACACACACTGGTCAAAGACTTTTGACTTGAGGCACTGCGGTAAATTGGACGAGAATACACTGCGAAGCTTCCCGAACGCTGCCCAGCCGAGTCGGATTCGACGAGTGATCTCTTTCTCGAAGTTGGGCCTACCCAACTGGACTGTTTGTCCCAGGTATACGTACTCGTCAACAACTTCGAGCGCAGAGCCGCCGATTATTACGGGAGTTGGTACAACATGGGCATTAGACATGACCTTCGTTTTGTCCATGTTCATTTTCAGACCAACTCGATCGGAAACTCTGCTGAGATCAACGAGCATTGTACTGAGGTCCTCCATGGTCTCAGCCATGACTACAATGTCGTCAGCAAATCGAAGGTGAGTGATGTACTCGCCATTTACGTTGATGCCTCGTCCTTCCCAGTCCAGAAATTTGAAAGCATCCTCCAGTGCAGCGGTGAAGAGCTTCGGAGAGATCACATCTCCTTGTCTGACTCCCCGCTGCAGTGGAACAGGCTTTGTTTCCTGGTCCTGTAGTCGGACGGACATGGTGGCGTTTTTGTACAGGCACTTCAGGACTTCGATATACCGGTAGTCAACTTGGCACCTCTGGAGAGACTGCAGTACAGCCCAAGTCTCGATCGAATCGAAGGCTTTCTCGTAGTCCACAAATGCTAAACAAAGTGGCAAGTTATACTCTTCGGTCTTCTGTATAACCTGCCGCAAGGCATGTATGTGGTCTACGGTACTGTAGCCTTTTCGGAATCCGGCTTGTTCGGGAGGCTGGAAGTCGTCAAACCTGCGCGCGAGACGGTTCGTGATGACTCTCGAAAACAGTTTGTAAACATGGCTCAGAAGTGAGATGGGTCTGTAATTCTTCAGCAAAGTGTTATCGCCTTTTTTGAAGAAAAGCACCACCACACTTCTGTTCCATGCTTGCGGCGTTTTCCCCTCGTGAATTACAGAATTAAACAGCGTCTGAAGGGCTCTGAGGACAGGTTTACCGCCCGCCTTCAGGATTTCGGCTGTAATTCCGTCGTCACCCGGGGCTTTGCCGTTCTTCAACTGTTTGAGAGCCATACTAATCTCATACAGGCTGACGTCCGGGATATCTTCGGTATAGTGTCGGGTTAATCTAGCTCTAGGGTCTTTGGCTAGATCAACGGCGGGTCTTCGGGTGGTTGTGTATAGCTGCCCATAGAACCTCTCAACTTCACGCAGAAGCTCAGGTTTGGAAGAAATGATCCTGCCATCGTCGGTCTTCAGCTTAGTCATCTGGCTCTGACCAACAGACAGATCTCTAGCGAAAACCTTAGAGCCTCTGTTGCGCTCAATAGCCTCTTCAACACAGTTAGTGTTAAATCGGCGTAAATCGCGCCTCAGGCACTTCGAGATCTGTCTGTTGAGCCGCCGAAAGCGAGACGCATCATCTGGAGACTGCAGGATCATCTCACGCCTTACATCCATGAGCTTCAGAGTGAAGTCAGAGATCTTCTGGACCTTTTTACGACGGGTCTTGAAGAACTTGGACCCGACCGTATGGACAGCTTCCACAAACCCATCGTTGTTTTCGTCCACGTCGCTCCCTAGGCATTCGAAACGGTTACTGGTACAAAAGTTATTTGTTTTCTCAAAGTACTCCTTCTTTTTGTCTCAAATGTCATTAATTTAAGTCTTTAAAATAGTTTTTTGTCTGTATATGATAAATAAAACTATCCGTATCCGTGTAGCACATTTGTAGACGACTATCATAAAAACGTTTAAATATCGAATAATGAAAATCATACATATGACTTTTAGATAGCTCAAGTACAGCAAAACCAATGTAAATTGGTTTATCCAAAGTTATAAGATCTGGTTTCAATTGAACTGCAACCAAATTTTCAGTAAAAACTGATGCACTGTGAAAATTGGGACTTGCAATTAAAGTATGCGTTGTAGTTTTCTTTTTAGTTTTGTTATCATTATCATCCCACTGATTAACTAAGCGTACATTAACCCTTTTTTCGGTATTTTCTAAAGTTTTACCAAATATACTATTATTCATCAATTTACAAAAGTCTTGTTCAAAAACAGACGTTGCCTCTTGACGTAGCCTTGTATTCATATCAATATATTGTTTCAAATATGGGGATTGTTTGAATGTATTTACTCTATGTATCTTTTTTAATTTTAAACCATGTTTAAGGCACGTTTTCAGATGTATATAATGTATCACATAAGAGTATTTGTCATACAGATTAGGTACAAGTTTATATTGCGTTCCACCTGGTGGAATACATTTTTCAGGACAAAATGGTAAATCGTTATGTTTAACGTGTAAATCTTTTGGGTAAATAATATCCACTTCGAGAATGAAACCATAATCCGAATCATCAGGAATTTGAGTAACATTTAACGCATTTATTTCATGGTTTTCTAGAAATCTAAAGTCTGATAAAGGCATGTACTGACACATGCTAGAACCATATAAATTATTACAGTTAATATAAATTAGAAATGACTCTATCGTGGATGGATCATAGTTAGGTAAGTACATATTATTTGCCTTAGCATACCTAAGAGAGGTCATACAGACTCCACCTCTAATGCCGGATTGAATCATTTTGAGCATGTTAAAGTCGTCTATAAGTTCTAATTCAATACCAGTTTTAAGAAGCATAGCATCAAATGATAGGCTAGGTGTAGTTAAATAAAAAGCAGGATCCAAGTCATAGTGTTGTTTGCAAGTAGAGTGAAACTTTTCAAAAATGTCGGCTAGTAAGAGAATATCGGTTTGCAAATAAAGATCGGTGTATTCGCCTAAATTACGTATTTTAAACTGGTTCCACACTGATTGCGCATGCTCATAATCTTTAATAGAAAGTTTCACATTAGTAAGTGAATTATAAAAAGACTCAATAGAGGGAAGGTATTTTTCTTCAAAAACATTGCCATTTATTCATGTACTCATAGGGAAATACGCCTTTTCGTGTAAGTAACTTAAACTTCTCATCGTTAGAAAAATATTTACGTAAGTGAATAAAGTCACATTTCTGCATAGTTGTAGTTAATTTCTCTAAACTTGTATCTAAAAATTTGAAAGAATCTACAAAACGAAGTTAAAAATACTCGTTCTCGATTGGAATAAATTTAGTAAAAGAAATATAGTTTTCTTTGGTTTTGGGTATAACTTTCACGTTTCAAGGTGCCTCACCTAGTTTTTTAATAAATAGATGACAATCATAACCAGATAGGTTGTGAAAAAATATAGGCACAAAACAAGGGCGTTTATATTGTTGCACAGGCTATGTGCTGCTCCCCGATAGCTTCCCGTAATGTGGCAGTGATCCCGAACCCGATCAGAAAATAGAAAATGATTACAAATATGACAACGTTTAGCGTTCAAAAAGTCTAACTCGTCATTTTCGTTGCATATCATTGGGGTATTTTTGTTCAAAACTGTATAAATTTTAGCAACATCTTTATAGATTGCTTCAACAAATTTATCAACACAATCAGTGCCGCGATAAGAGAAATAACTATTATGACTTGGATCTGCATTACAAACAATATAATATCCAAAGGCAGCTGGTATATGATGATGCAAAGTTGTAGTGTTAGGGGTATATCTATCAGTAGTATCAGTATCAGAGTCATTAGTTTCAGTATCGGAGTCAATAGTTTCAGTTGGTTCTAGTATAGATTCAAAATCTGCATATATAACGAATGGAACATTTTGTTTACGATCAAAATGCTTGAATTTAATTACTGTCCCCTTTTCTGGTAAAACAGTAACTACTCCATTACACAAGTGATTTGCAAGTTCCTCTTGTCTAAGAAAAAATAACAGACAGGTTTCACAAAAGTATATTTTACTATTATGTTTCGTAACTTGTCTACGCACAAGACGACTCAAGTCTTTAATTAGAACATAATGCGGTGGATGGCTGCCATCGTCTATTAAAAGAAGATTAATATTTTTTCTACTTCTCTGATTACTGGATACTTCAGACTTGTAAAGGGGGCCCACAAATTGTTGTGCTATCATTTTTTAAACCAAAAACCGTAAATGAAATCATTGGGTTGTTCTTCTCGAATATTTTAATGTCATCAAATGTGACTGGAAAAGAAATTTGAGAAATATTCAAAACGTCACGAAAATTTGGATAAGACGATACTCTTTCAGGGTGTTTAATAGAAGGATGCAAAGCCGCTGTTACACACCACAAAAAACAACATTGGTCGTTGTTTTGTATATTTAGACAAGCCTTTTTGTTTTTTATGAACTTTGGCAGGTCAACATAGCTAGAACCTCGTAATGGTTGATACTTGTTTATATTAATCTCTAAATGTGAGTTACTAACAAAAGCCCATCCACTATCACGGTCTTGAAACTCCTCAAATTTTTTCTTTAGACAGTTAACTATCTCGTAAAACAGTGCCTCAAAATTATAACTTACATATAAAATTTTATTTTTAGTTCCAAATGATTTCATTGTCTGACTATTATTTTTAAACATTAAGAACATTCCAAAGAGTTCAAAATTTACTTTTACGCACGTATGTTTCATAAGAGTATTATCTAAAAGTCGTTTTATTTTGTTTCGGATAGAGTTCATAAATGCATCGATAGATCTCAGACTTTGATCGGTGCTAGCTGGTATACGATAAGTGGCAATGCGCATCCGAAATGCTGACTCAACTACTTCAACGCCATCACAAAGTATATTGTTTGAATTTACAATTGTTTTATGCGAAGTGCTTCAAAGATGCCCTATCCATTTATTTTTATCTACAGACGTACTACACGGAACACAAAAAGGCATAATGAATTATTATAATACAAAAAATGTGGCTAAACGTAATAGACTATTTTAATAAAGTAATTTGTCAAACACGAATCAATAAATTATTTGTAAACCACCGATATACGTTTACTATTAGTATACGTTGTATTAATCAAAACGGTTAACTCGGCTGACTCCACATAAAAATACAATTGATGATGAACACTATGCAAAGTATGGATAAGCCTATAAATATATATCAATTAAAGTAGCGAAAATATAATTACCTTATTTGTAATTACTTTTTATTAAATATTTAGCAGAAAGTGTCGTTTATCTAAATATATATATGATAAAAATATTTATTCGTAAAAACTTTACTGCACATAAAATATACACATTGCAAATATATGGAAAACCTTTGATATGTATCTATTCTGGTAAAATATTCAGATGACAGCACGACATGTTTTAATGCAAACAATCAAACTCGAGATTTATTAATAAGCGTATCCACCCTTTGTCTAACACAATTTAATAAACAACGTAAATTATGTAAATCATCATCATCATCATCATCATTTCAGCCGAAAGACGTCCACTGCTGAACATAGGCCTCCCCCAAGGCTCGCCATTTAGACCGGTCCTGTGCCGTTCGTTTCCACCGGATTCCCGCGACCTTCACCAGGTCATCACTCCACCTTGTCGGAGGCCTACCGACAGCTCGTCTTCCGGTGCATGGACCCCACTCAAGCAGTTTTTGGCCCCATCGACCGTCAGTCCTGCGAGCAATGTGCCCTGCCCACTGCCACTTAAGTCTCGCAATTTTGAAGGCTATGTCGGTGACCCCAGTTCTGCTACGGATAGCTTCATTCCTAATTCTATCACGCAGAGAAACCCCGAGCATAGCTCTTTCCATTGCTCTTTGGGTGACCTTGAGCTTTCTTATGAGGCCCATCGTTAGCGCCCATGTCTCGGATCCATATGTTATCACTGGCAACACACACTGGTCAAAGACTTTTGACTTGAGGCACTGCGGTAAATTGGACGAGAATACACTGCGAAGCTTCCCGAACGCTGCCCAGCCGAGTCGGATTCGACGAGTGATCTCTTTCTCAAAGTTGGACCTACCTAACTGGACTGTTTGTCCCAGGTATACGTGCTCAGAACTCTGCTGAGATCAACGAGCATTGTACTGAGGTCCTCCATGGTCTCAGCCATGACTACAATGTCGGCCCAGGTCAGTTATTGGATAAAACCTTCACACGGGTTCGTCCAGGAAAAGGCCTCGGCAAAACCTGCGAGTCCTGCGACGAAGTCTAGAAAGGGAAAGACCCCTTCTGCATCACCCAAGCAGATGGACGAACAATCACCGGGACCTTCATCGGCCCCAGTTGCAGATCTAGACGGAGTGTGGGAGGAGGTTATTCGAGGGGGCAAAAAGAAGAAAAAGAAAAAGAAAGTCAGTAATGTACCCCATATTACGACAACAAGAAGCCCCCTGGGTCCAGCACCAAAGCCGGCTCCGAAGACCAAGGCTCCGACGAAGCCAAAACTATCTCCTCCGAGATCGGAGGCTGTAGTTGTGAGCATTGACCCAGAGGCAGAGAATCGAGGCGTTACATACGCATCGATAATAACAGCAGCGGACGAGAGGGTTAACCTCAGGGACTTGGGCATAAGCCCGGGCGCGCTCAAGATACGTGCCTCAGCGACAGGGGCCCGTCTGCTCGAAATAAGTGGCGAAGGAAAAGCCGAAGCGGCAGACAAGCTGGCCGAAAGTCTTCGCGTAGCTCTAGATGGACTGACCAAAGTCAACCGGCCCGTGAAACATGCTGATGTGCGCATCACGGGATTGGACGAATCAGTCACCCCAGAAAAGGTGGCATCGGCTATCGCTAGAGTGGGGGATTGCCTTGAGAGTCAAATAAAGGTCCTCAACATCAGATGGGGGCAAAGGGCATCGGGATCAGTGGTGGCTGAGTGCCCCATTACGGCAGCCGCCGCCCTCGTGAAGGAGGGCAGACTACTGGTAGGCTGGAGCTCTGCGAGGGTCGAGGCCCTCGAACAGCGCCGCCTGCGCTGTTTCAAGTGCATGGGGCCAGGGCATACTTGGGCCACGTGCCCGTCCGATACGCGCCGGGACAACCTGTGCTTCCGATGTGGCAAGGAGGATCACAAAGCGGCGGACTGTGACGAGGCGCTAGGTTGCGCCTTGTGCGCCGATGCGGGCAACCCTTCCGACCATTACATGGGTGGTAGGAGCTGTCGCGCCCGGAACGTACGAGGGAAAATGGCCTCGTGGACCCAGGCCACCGCCACAAGAGAGGGGAGTCGTACCACACGACAGGAGGAGGCTACTCAAATGTCGGAATGAATCTGTCCCGACGCAGCAGTTTCCTACAGGCAAACCTGAATCACTGCGCAGGAGCACAAGATCTTCTACTCCAGTCCATGGCGCAGTGGCAGGTTGATATAGCGGTAGCATGCGAGCCGTACTTCGTACCTGACCAACCAAAGTGGGTGGGAGACCTCGACGGCTTGGTAGCGGTGCTTGCCGGGCCAAGCACTAGTCTGCCTCTGTCACTTATTGCAAGGGGCTCGGGAGTTGTGGCGGTAGAATGGGGTGGATATGCCATAGTCGGGGCATACTTTTCCCCCAATCGGTCTCTGACTGAGTTCGAGAATTTCCTCGACTCCGTCAGGGAAGTGGTCGAACGATCGTCTCCTAGGCCAATCATCTTTATGGGCGACTTAAATGCCAAGTCGCGCGCATGGGGTAGCCCCACGTGTGATGGCCGCGGCAAGGCAGTCCAAATTTGGGCCATTCAAACAGGCCTCACGCTCCTTAATAAGGGGTCAGTGCAAACCTGCGTCCGGCAGCAGGGTGGGTCCATGGTGGACATATCATTCGCCAGCCCCGCTGTAGCACGCACGGTGCAAAATTGGAGGGTAGACGAAGAGGTGGAGACCATGTCGGATCACCTCTACATTCGGTTTGAGGTCTCCGCCGCGGGGCCGACAGCCCCTCCGAGAGGGTCCAGCAATTTTCCCCGATGGAGCATCACAAAGCTGGATCGGGAACTTGCAAAAGAAGCCGCAATAGTACAGCGATGGCAGGCTCTTAGGACAGATGGCGAGATAGTGACGGACGCTGCCAGCGTCGACGTATTGGCTGAACGCTTTCGCTATGCCTTAACTGCAGTATGCGATACGGCTATGCCGAGGGCCAGACGGTACGCTCCGCGCCGCCAAGTATACTGGTGGTCAGCTGAAATCTCCGACCTTAGGGCGCGGGCTAACGCAGCGAGACGAGCCTTTGTACGCTGCCGGCGACGACGCCGCCGCCAGGACGGAGAGGTAACTGAAGCAGAGGTCCAACTGTGGAGTTCCTACCGTGAGGCTAAAAAGGAGCTCCAGTTGGCCATATGTAAGGCCTTTGCTAGAGAAGAGCTCCTCCGGGACCTGATTAGGGACCCATGGGGACGTCCTTATCGTGGTGCGCGGAAAAAAATCCGTGCTGCTGGTGTCCCACCTACGGAGTCCCTGGGCCCAGAGGTGGTGGAGCAGGTCGTTGCGGCACTGTTCCCGGACTCGACCGAACATTCACCTCCTATGATGGCACCCCCTTCTCGACCGCTGGAAGAGGGAAACGGGGCAGAAAATGTTCCTCTAATAAGGGATGGGGAAATAGGCGTGGCCTTGTTTCGTCTAAGAGGGCGAAAAACTGCGCCAGGCCCTGATGGAGTTCCGGATAAGGTCCTCCTGATTGCGTCGGAAGAGATTCAGGATTTCATCCGGGGAGTATTTGACGCATGTCTCCGTGTCGGGCACTTCCCGAAAATATGGAAAGAAGGCCGCCTCGCCCTTATTCCGAAGGATGGTCGCCCACCCGGAACTCCCGGAGCCTACAGGCCTATTGTATTGCTGGATGAGGTGGGAAAACTGCTGGAGAAGATTCTGGCAAACCGCCTCGTTCGCCACCTGGATGAAGTCGGACCGGACCTCTCAAACAACCAGTATGGCTTCAGGGCAGCGCGGTCCACAATAGATGCTCTAACCGCCCTTAAGATCCGGTCCAAAGAGGCAATAGAAGGAAGGGAGGTAGTCCTTGCAATCTCTCTCGATGTGAAGAATGCATTCAACAGCCTGCCGTTTGAGACGATCATGGAGGCACTTCGGTATCATGAAGTACCTATCTACCTTCGGCGGCTGTTGAGGGACTACCTTCAGGACAGGATGGTCCGCTGGGAGGGCTCAGATGGGGCGCTTTATTACCGGCATGTGGGCTGCGGCGTTCCACAGGGTTCTGTGTTGGGACCGGTTCTGTGGAACATCGGCTTTGACTGGCTCCTGCGCGGTCCTCTTCTCCCCGGAACCAGTGTGATCTGTTATACGGACGATACGCTTATCACAGCTCGTGGCCAGACCTACGAGGAGGCTGCATGTCTAGGGCAAGTGATGGCCACACTGGTTGTCGAGAGGATCCACCTATTGGGACTCAAAGTGTCTGTGGAGAAAACGGAGGCGGTTCTCTTCCACGGCCCACGCAAAGGTCCCCCACGAGGAGCGCGGTTAACTCTGATGGGGACAGCCATTGAGGTTAGGGCAGACATGAGGTACCTCGGCCTCACCCTCGACTCCAAATGGAATTTCGAGGCGCACTTCGCTCGGCTAGCCCCTAAGTTGGTAGGCGCTGCAGCAGCGCTCGGAAGGCTGCTTCCAAACAAAGGAGATCCTCAGTCGCCCTGCAGACGCCTCTACTCTGTAGTCATCCGGAGCATGGCACTTTATGGGGCGCCTGTGTGGATGGATGCCCTCACGCCGAAAAACAAGACTCTATTAAGGCGACCGCAAAGGGTAATCAGCGTGAGGGCGTGTAGAGGGTACCGCACGGTATCTTGGGCGGCAGCCACTCTACTGGCCGGTGACCCGCCCTGGGAACTGCAGGCGGAGGTCTTAGCCGAGGTATATCGATACCGTGCGGAATTGAGGGCCAGGGGAGAATTCCCTAACCAACTGGAGGTAGAAGGGTTTCGGGACGCAGCCATGGCCGCCCTTCTCCCGAGATGGAGGGTAGATCTACAGTTGTCTACGTCTGGCAGACTAACTGTAGAGGCAATTCTGCCTAACTTCCAAAGGTGGGTCGACCGCAGACACGGGCAACTTGACTTCCATCTGGTTCAGGTCCTTACAGGACACGGGTGCTTTGGGGAGTACCTGTACCGAGTTGCTGGACGCGAGGAAAGCCCCCGCTGCCATGGGTGGGGCGCAGCAGTAGACGATGTGCGCCACACACTGGAGGTGTGCACGGCGTGGGGGCCACAGCGGCATGATTTGGCCGCTACATTGGGCGGGGACCTCTCGCTGCCGACTATTGTATCGAAAATGCTCGATAGCGAGAGGTCATGGCAAACAATGGCCTCCTTCTTGTTGTATATGCATACAGCGCGGGCCACTGTCACTGCCCGCGCACACCTAAGCTAGTAATAAACGGACCGCCGTCGTAACTGCCGTGTTTCATTGTGCTAGCCACATACTCCTTACTGGCGACGATCTACCGCGCGTGCACACAAAAAAAAAAGTGAATTATGTCTTTTGTCGGAAATCTTTCAATTTTCGATCACAATGCTCAGGAGTGGCAGATATTTTATGGAAGATTGCAGCAGTACATTAAATTAAACTCACTGGACGACGACAAAAAGGGCCCGTTATTACTCACTCACTTGTCAGATGAAACCTATCGACTGGTGACAAATCTCGTGCACCCAAAGAAATTGGAGGAGGTTGCCTTTAATGTCTTAGTCGACCAACTCAACAAGCATTTCTCTCCGAAAAGGTGTACTTTCGCTGACCGGGAAAGGTTTTTTGAGGCGAGAAGAGGACCAGGAGAAAGCGTCGAAGAGTGGGCGGTGCGTGTCCGGGGACTCGCTGTGCACTGCGAGTTCGGCAGTGCATTAGACATGCTTTTAGTGAACCGTTTTGTACTTGGCATGAACGTAGGGCCCGAACGTGACCGCTTATTCGAGCAGGACGCTACCACGCTTACATTTTCCAAGGCATTGGAGGTAGCACAGCAGGCGGCAAGTGCGCGCCAATCCCGGGCTGCAGCCTCGGTCCCACCTGCGGCACTCGTCAAGGAAGAGCCGGTGTACCGGGTGAGCGGCAGCAAGGCCGCCGCCGACCGCGGGCGAGAGGTCCGCAAGTGCACCGTGTGCGGCATGAAAAGTCATGATGCTGACAAATGTAAATATAAAGGCTATCGTTGCCAAAAGTGCGGTGCAGTAGGGCATTTAAAAAAAGTGTGCCGGAGCAAGGTTTCTCGTGTTAACAATATCGAGGGACAAAATAGCGACACTGTGGTGGAAAAATCATGCTGTGAGGAATGTCAAAATTTCAGTTTGAGGTATGTTTCGATAAAACCTATTGAAATTGAATTGAAATTAGGAAACAAATTGGTTACTATGGAGCTGGACTCTGGGTCCGGTACTTGTATCATCGCAGATAGTTTGTATTTTAATCAATTTTCAGAGTATCAATTACTGCCTAGTAAATTACGCATGTGCCTTTATAACGGACATAAAATTGCACCACTAGAGTATTTTACAATCGATGCTACTTACAACAATGAAACTAAAAAGATTAACATTTTTGTGGTAAAAAATGGGGGTCCTGGTTTATTGGGCCGTGATTTTATGTCCGCTTTTGGTCTCGTATTTACTACGAAAATTAATAAAATTAGCGACGATAAGGACGTCGACCTTTTGTTGGAACAATTCCCTAACTTATGGCGAGACGAGCTCGGAACATTTAATAAGTTTAAAGTTACATTAACGTTAGGCGAAAAAGCAAGCCCTAAGTTTTTTTAAGCCGCGACCGATACCCTTTGCCCTAAAAGAGAAAGTAGAAGCTGAATTAGATCAATTAGTAAGCTTGGGCATTTTAATACCAGTCAACCATTCCCAATACGCTACCCCTATAGTCCCTGTTCTTAAAGATAACGGCAAGGTGAGAATAGGGGGAGATTTTTCCGTGACCTTAAATAGGGACCTAGTAATAGATAAATATCCGCTCCCGCGGATAGAAGAAGTTTTTGCAAAGCTGGGTGGTGGAGAGCAGTAAAATTGATTTAAAAAACGCTTACAATCAGTTTGTGCTAAGCGATGCTTCCCAAGAGCTCACTACCATCAATACTCCGAAAGGATTATTTAAATATACGCGTCTTCTATATGGTCTAGCCAATGCTCCAGCAATCTTTCAGAAAGCCATGGATACCTTGCTTTCGGGTATTGATGGGGTAAGCTGTTGGCTGGATGATATTTGTTTTACAGGTCCAAACAAAATCACACACGTTAGTAGGTTGCGGGAAGTTCTTAGCAGACTAGACGACGCCGGCCTCCGACTGCAAAGGGAAAAATGTGAGTTTTTTAAGAGCAGTGTCACTTACTTAGGTTATACCATAAGTAAGAAAGGGCTTCAAACGTGTTCGCAAAAGGTTGAAGCAATAATTAATGCACCAGAACCTACTAACGTGAGGGAAGTTAAGCGTTTTTTAGGTGTCGTTAATTATTATAGGAATTTTATTCCCAACGCATCGAGTGTGTTAAAATCGCTGCATGAGTTGTTACGCAACGGAGCCGAGTGGCAGTGGGGCGAGCGGCAACGCCGCGCTGTGCGACAGGTGCAGCGCGAGCTGACCTCGGAGCGCGCGCTGGCGCACTTCGATCCTGACTCGCAACTCATTCTGGCGGTTGATGCCGGTTCCGCAGGTCTCGGTGCGGTCCTATCTCTGTGTGACGCTTCAGGTCTTGAGAAGCCGCTGGCATTCGGTTCGAGGTCACTCACAAAAAGCGAACGAAACTACAGCCAAATCTAGAAAGAGGCGACGGCAATTATTTTCGGGGTCAAAAGGTTCCATCAATACCTGTACGGGCGTAGTGATCCGTTCATTCTTAAGACCGATCACCGGCCGCTTGTGTCAATTTTTAACCATAAAGGTGGGATATCAATAACGACCGCCTTGCGACTGCAGAGATACGCTATTATTTTGTCCGCGTACAACTACATTATACAGTATGCATCTAGTGAGAATAACGTAGTAGCTGACTATTTCTCTCGCGCGCCCTTAGCGGAATCATCTTGCGATAGTGATATGCAATACGACACTTTCAGCTCCTTACATTTTTTGAGCGCAATATCACCAGCAGTTACGTCAGATGAGATCAAACAAGCCACACGACAAGATGCAGTATTGAAAACAGTCTTAAGGTACATGCAATGCGGCTGGCCACGTAAACTAATTTGTAGTCAAATTAGACCTTATTTTTTATGCAAATCAGACTTACAATTAGAAGATGGGGTCTTGTTACGCGGACATAGGGTCGTCATTCCAATGTCACTAAGGGAGCGCATGTTGAATGAATTACATCATACACATCTAGGTATTGTAAAAATGAAATGCAACGCTAGGAGTCGCATGTGGTGGCCAGGAATCGACGCAGATATCGAGAGCTGCAGCAATGCCTGCGCCACGTGTATATCACTGCGAGCGCGGCCGCCGCGCGAGGAACCCGCCAGCTGGCCGCGCCCGCCGGCAGTTTGGAATCGCGTTCATTTCGATTACATGACAATAGGGCAGCGGGTATATCTCGTAGTGGTCGATGCGTATAGCAAATGGTTAGACTGTATACACATGAATAATGGTACATCTACGCAAACTCTTATTTCCAAGCTAACTCACTTATTTTCGTATTTTGGCATACCGAATGCATTAGTTTCAGATAATGACGTCAAAATAAATTGTAACGAGTTTAGGCTATTTTGTTCCAACAATGGAGTCACGTACTTGAATTCACCAGTTTATCATCCTAATAGTAATGGCCAAGCCGAAAATACTGTCAAAAATTGTAAACGAATGATTTGATGTATTCTAAAGGAAAACATGTCTCAACAAAAATTACATGATACATTATGTGCGTACTTATTTCAATACAGAAATACGGAACACTGTACCACGGGAACGACCCCCGCTAAGTTAATGTTTGGTAGGAATCTAAGGTCACGACTCGATTTGATATTACCCTCAGATAACAAACATGCGCACGCACAAGCGCCGACGCCGGAACATCGACGGCGTTTCGATCTCGGTGACAGGTTTTTGGTTCGATGGTACAGTGCTCGTAAAGAAAGTTGGCAATTAGGTGTTTTAAAGGAAAAGGTCGGAAATAAAATGTTTAAAATATACATGTTCAAATATAGATCTTATTGTGTACGACATATGGATCAACTATTAAAATATAAAGGGCCTGATAATTTTATACCTAATTAGAGGGATATTGTGAATGACCTAAGTACACAGACCCATTCGTCTACATTTCCAACTCCACTTATGCCGGAACCCGCAGGTAATTTCAGTACAGCTGAACCTCGGACAAATAATGAAGTTGTAAGGCCTATGTCTGAATCGACGTCAGAGGAGAGGCATGAGAGACGCGCGGAGGAGGAAATGTGGTCGGATTGCGTCGGTGACGATGGGCTCCCGCCGGCCTCCCCGCGGGGCTCCCCGCCCGGGACGCCGGTGCCGAGCGCGGTCGGCCCGCCCGCGGACGAACCCATTGAGTCAACCGCTCTGGCGGAACTGGAACCGTCGTTAAGACGTCAATTGCGCCCAAGGAAAGGTGTTAATTATAAAATATAGTATTATTACCTAAGAGTATTATTGTTTTTAATTCTAAGCGTATGTTTGTATAGTATGCTGGTATAGCTGTATATACATGTTATATATGGTTATCACTGTTTTGGTTGAGGGTATTAATAGTCACAGTTTAATGTATGTACCTACCTTATATTATATTGTTAATTCGATTAATTTGTTCTCTTGTTATTAGGTTTCAAGATTAGCGTGGAAGGGATGTTGTATATGCATACAGCGCGGGCCACTGTCACTGCCCGCGCACACCTAAGCTAGTAATAAACGGACCGCCGTCGTAACTGCCGTGTTTCATTGTGCTAGCCACATACTCTTTACAAGTTAGTAATGGCTCAGAAGGAGGCTGCGGAGAGAGAGCGGGAGAACGACCCATCTGCTCCCCATATCCGCAGAAGAAGAGCGGGACGGGCACGCTGGCGCTACGCGCATTTGCTCCCCCCTCCGTAGTGAACCGGGTGGTAGGGTCGGGGGACCCTAACCATCCTTTAAGTCCTTGGGATTGAAGCGCCCCGAAATTGTCCCGGGACGCTCGCCCTGGCCAGACCCGCATATCGGGCGTGTCGCGAGGGTCAAAGTGAAATGCGTCAAGCTAACCTCTGGCCCTCCCTGGAAGCGATGTCGACGGACAATCGTTGGGGGTTTAGTGGGTAGTCTGGGCCTTCTGCCCAGGAGTCCCACACACCCGCCCGGTCCCCCCTCGTCCGGCCGGACGGTGCGCCAAAGCATTCCCCCAACGCAAAAAAAAAACACGTTAAGCCGTTGATCCCGACTGCTGTCTATGATAGCAGTCGTTAAGCCAAGTTAGAGGCCTTCGGGCGGCTTGAGAACTTCTAACAGTCAAGTTGCCCACTCACTTGGCAAGCCTAATTCCAATAAGGTCTAGTTTCCCCTCGGGTTAGAAGGTCAGATGGCAGTCGCTTCCGTAAAAACTAGTGCCTACGCCAAGTCTTGGGATTAGGTAGCGGACCCCGGGCATCCTTCAGGATGCAACTGTACCGGGATAACGCTAGGAAGATGATGATGATTATTTAGTTTACGTAAAAATTATTACCAAGACAATAGTTGATTAGAATTTTGTTTCTCACAAAATAAATTTCATATTATCATTTCATAGAATAATCAATTCCCAAAACAATTACTTCGTACAAATTTTTATCGTAGATTTTTATTACAAAGAAAATTTAATGTTTCGATATTCATTACGATATAATTACAAATCATATATTCTTTGAGTTTATGCGGGTAAGCTCTAGTGAAGCAGGAGAAAAACCTTGTTATTCTTATAAATAGTGGCTTCATAAGCACGTTCATACTGAGTTTATTTTGCTTTTTGAAACTGAAATTGTTATTTACTGTTCGAAATAAATGCAAATAAAACTGATCTGTCTTAATCTTACCTATCCGCGTTAGAGTCGATTTTGGCTCAACAGGTGTTTCTGGGCATTTATTAAAAAAATTACCTCTATTATACATAGATATTATGCTAGGTATTATATTTTCATATGTACACATAGTTATTATGTGGTGATGTATTTGAAATACCATGGAAGAAAACACTGAACAAACAATGTTCGTTAAAATATAATACTACTGTTTGATAAGTTTATTACATAAAAAAATAAATTCATTGAATTGTGTTTCAGCAAAATATGTTTCTGTGAACTGAATAAGCGGTGATACAATCATATTCAAAATAAAAATACAAGGACCAAATATTATTTAATATGAGTTTCTGTAAAACGAAATTCTATGAATTTTCTGTCTGCGAAACAATGAAACACCAAACCTAATTCTACTGTTTGATAAGTTTGTTAAATAAAAAAATGATATTACAAAACATTGAATTGTGTTTCTGTGAAATATGTTTCATTCAAGTAAATAGTCATTGAAACAATAATAGTCGAAATAAAAATACAAGGACTCCAAAACCTTTGTATCAGGTTCATATTTGGCTTGCGCAAGTATGACCACGTCTCTAACTTCCGTTCTCAACTCAAGTGGCTTCCTATTCGTCTTCGTCGCGACTCTCATATTCTCGCCCTTCTTTATGGCATACTTTTTAACCCAGCAACTCCTCAATATCTTAAGGAACGTTTTTCGCGTCTCTCTTCCGTAAGGTCCTCTCAAAATCATCTTCTTGCTCCACCACCATCTTCCTCTAAATTCTATAATAGATCATTTACCTTTCGTGCTGTTCGGCTTTGGAATGCTTTGCCGTTGGTTTTGAGATATGCGAAATCACTTCCTGTTTTTAAAAATGCTTTGAAACTTCATTTCTTGTCGCTCTCTTGATTGCCTTTGGATTCATATATGTATTTGTATATAATATATATATGTATATAAATATTTATATATGTATGTATGTATTGTATTTGTATATATATAATTTAGTTATTAGTTGTATTAATTTATTATATAGTATAGATCATTGTATATCTATCTCTCTGCTAAATATGCACTACCTGTTAACTTTCTTTTTCTGAATTTCCTGCTACCCAAAGGTTGTCTGGAAGAGATCGCTTTTTAGCGATAAGACCGCCTGTTGTTTGCATTATTGTCAGAGTTAAAATTTGTTTTAACATTTCCATTTTGTATAGTGCACAATAAAGTATATTATTATTATTATTATTATTAAGGACCAAATATTATTTGAAACATTTTCTGCGAAACATAATTCTATGAAATTTCTGTCTGCAAAACAAGGGGACACCCATTCTAGCAAATTTATACGTAAACACTAGCAGGCCGTACCCTTTATCCGTATATTATTTTATTTAGATGGATATTTTTATTTCATTGTATTTTTTATTGGAACTTTATAGTGTTAGTTATAAGATAACCACAGTTTATTATTTAAATGAACTTCAAATGTTATTGAATGATGGCACTTGGCGTCGGTGTTGCCACACTTAAATTATTTCAAAAGTGTGAAACAGTCCTTAAACAGTCTTTTCGTCTGTGCTTCTATAATGCGAACACCGCGTTAGTGAAATCATTCAATCGTTCGTTCAGTAAATAGTTCGATCACGAATGTTATAAAAGTAGCGGGAACGTTAAAATGGTTCTCTTTTTTTGGTAAATTTGGATGAATAAACAACTACTTGTACTCAGAATATTATTTAATATTTCACCTTTAATAATAGTTTTGGAGCGGTCTCCATTTACTAATAGATTGGACTGACAAATAACCCGGAACAAAGAGGGCGCCTGATACCAGAGGGGTGACAGGACTAGGTGTCATGGTGAGAGTAAGAATTATCAGTCAGTAAGTACGTATATTACATAATGATGAGAGTGAAGAGATGTTAATGCGTAAGAATGGTCAGTAAGTGTCTGTTATTTATGATTTGGGAAGTCAAATAGGTAATTGTATTTCATTCCCAACTAGCAAAATTATCCTGGACCGCGTACTTAATAAGGCTATTTGGGCTTATAAAGCTCCGATTATAGCATCAACATTTGCTACTGCGCTTTTAACAACATAATTAAATGCTGTTTTAACTGAGGAATAATCAGTCCGGTTACTTAGACTTATAAGCGCTTATAGGAGAACACCTGCGTGCGGTTACAATCTTATGACCCCTGTAAGAGCCAATACCAGGAGTATATACACTGAGGAGTAATCACTCCGGTTACTTAGACTTATAAGCGCTTATAGGAGAACACCTTCGTGCCGTTACAATATTGTGATGATTGAAGTAAAAAAAGAGTAAAGCACAACTATGATGAATCTCCTTTATTTTACTTAATTTATAATTGATAGGCAGTCGAGCATAGATTCCCCTATACAAGTGTTTGTTATGGAAAAATCAGCTTGAAATGAGCTCCCGGTGCTTTTATATAGTCGCCCCACAAAATGGCGGCTGACTGCTCTGGTGGGGCAGGCTGGCATGACGTGGCACGTCATTATTGGCTGGCTTGGCTGGCTGGCTGGCATTGACTAAGGCTCTAGCTGAAGCTTGGCGTAACAGTCGGCCGTCCTGAAACAATGATTGCTCCCGCAACGGGGAGATACACACATTAGCTCTCTAGCAAGTCAATGAGGTCTTCAGTCTCAAGCTGTTCATCGGAACTGCTGGCGCTGTCAGATACAGGAGCCATGCTCGTATATGGCCTTAACGAGTCAGCTGCAACTAGACCTGTAAAAGCCTTGTAACCCCTTATACCTTTGATACTACGGATCCTGTATCTGTCATTACCAACTACCTTGATAATAATGTAAGGACCAGAATAAATATCATCCAATTTAGTATTCACTTTAGCCGCACTACTTGTAGGAGCCTGCCTCCATAAAACCAAATCACCTTTCTTGTACTTTCGACTAGGCTTACGCTTCTTATCAAAATTATATTTAATTTTTTTGCCTGCAGCCTTTAACTTTGAGCTAGCTATCCTACGCCTTACTTCAACAGGCTGCGTCACACTGTCTTGAGTGTCTATGTCACAACGCGGCCTAGAAGTTCTAGCAAACATAAGGTCAAATGATATGTAGGATGTACTTGCATTGACAGTGTTATTTATTCCCCATAACACATCAGGTAAACAATTAGCCCAATTATTGGCAGACTCGCTTGGATCGGTTGTGCGCAAGGCATTCAGTATAGTACGGTTAGTCCGTTCAACCTGACCGTTGGCTCTAGGACACGCAATGGAGGTCAGTATGTGCTTGAATTGTTTGTCATTAGAAAACTGTTTAAAGTTCCTACTGGTAAACGCCTTACCATGGTCACTCACAACTTTGTCTGGGTAACCAAATAAGCTAAATATCTTTTTTAGTACTCGAATAGTCTCCACAGAATTTACAGTGCGTGTAGGTTCAGCAATAACAAATTTAGAGAATGAATCTGTCAAAACAAGCATGTACTGATAACCCTTATGTGTTCTGCAAAATGGTCCGAGATGGTCAATATGGACCATACGCATTGGTTCATTAGGCTTAGGGATAGGGTATAACATTCCTTCCTTTTTACCATGATCGCCTTTACCATAAGCACAATGCAAACATGCGTTTACATATTTACAGATAAAGCGAGACATTTTGGGAAACCAATAATCTTTTTTTATCAAATCTGTGCACTTTTGGAGCCCTACATGTCCTATATCATCATGATGCATTTGAACTATTTTCCACCTAGCTAATGAAGGAACAACAAGGCGATTTCCCAGCAAGGTTTTCCGATATAGTCTATCATTTGATAGTATGTAATCATTTGTAATATGAGTAGGGGCTGTTCCTGACTTAAGCTGGTCAACAATTAACTTTAACTTATCATCCTGGCACTGAACGGTGTAAAACCAATCTGAAACTTCTAGTCTGTTAATGTTCATAGTATCAACCGGGTTTCTACTGAGGGCATCCACGTGTCTCATACGTTCCCCAGGCCTATACTCAATGGTTAAGTCAAATTGCTGTATAGATAGCCACCATCTGGCTATGCGAGGAATCAGGTCGCGTTTTGTTAGAGTCGCTCGAACTGCTGTACAATCTGTTACTACCTTAATCTGCTTCCCTACTATATACACTGCAAATTTACGTAAAGCTTCTACCACCGCAAGGGTCTCCAATTCGTAGCTGTAATACATAGATTCGTCTTTACTTGTTACCCTACTGAAGTACATAACCGGGCGTAAAGAACCATCAGTCTGTTTTTGTAACAATATAGCGGCAATACCTGATTTGCAAGCATCCGTATGTATTTCCGTCGGCAAAGTCGGGTCGTATAAGGCTAAAACCGGTTTCGTACAGAAACACTGCTTTAACTGTTCAAAACTGTTACACTGGTCACTGCCCCAAGTCCACGCAACGTTCTTCTTGGTCAAATCTGATAAGGGTCGAGCAATAATAGCGAAATTCCTTATAAACTTGCGAAAATAACTGCATAACCCGAGAAACTGACGTATCTCGTGGACATTCTTCACAACTCCAAGTTTCGACTGCAGTTGCTCCATAAAAAAACATCTACAAATAATTCACGAACGACGAGTACTCTACCTGACGCATCTACGCAAACAGCAACACCCAAGCAAGTCGTCAAAGTCGCTCACGATGAATCACGTAAACTAGCCAGTTCAGCCACAAAGCAGTTTTTTCGTAGAAAATCGCTGTAATATAAGTATAGGGATACTACATCAAAATATCTCTGGAGCTCTAAGCAAACAAGAAATATTAAATGAAGCTTTATACACCCTAGACGAACACGGAATTCATATAAATATCGTCTGTTTAAGTGAGACAAATATGCTCAGAGGCACAGAATCGAACTTAAAATTAGAAAATTATAAGGTAGCAGCTTCATACTCAAGAAAAGAGTCCAAGCGAGGAGGAGTAGCGATACTTGTACATAGCGATCTTAACTATGTCGTTATGCGTGAAGCTGAACTTTCTTCACACTCATTGCTATTTGAATGTTGCGCAGTAAAATTAATTCAGTACGGAATAGTTGTAATATGTGTTTACACAAATAGAACACCTACTTCAGCATCTTCAGCGTTTTTCCATAAGCTCAATGATCTCTTAAATTTGATATGCCAGCACAATAAGAGGAAATATATATTATGCGGTGACTTTAACGTGGATCTCATGAAACAATCGACTGTATCAGAGGAATTGAAGCGGATTCTAGAAATCTATAACTTGAAACATGTGATTTTCACACCTACTAGAATCACGGCCCAGTCGGAGACATGCATCGATCACATTTGCAAGCAACGTAGTCATGGGAGAAGCTCGGGTTCATCATCTGGGACTTTCGGACCACACTGCCCAATCCTACCACATACCAGTAACTAAACGTCACACTACTCCAGTGAAATGGTGGTATACATACAGACGTGACTATAGCGAGGATAACGTAAACCTATTTATTAGATATCTGTCATCGTTGTCCTTCTCTGAAACATTTGCTGAATCTGGTGCTACGCGCTCTTTCAGTGCTTTCTACGATTTGTATATACTTTTTTATGATTTGTGTTTTCCTATCATTAGGACAAAAATATCAAATAGGAATAAGTGTAGTGGTTGGCTCACAAAAAGCCTACGAAAATGCTGTGCTCATAAAAGAAACCTTTATATTTTGAGTAGACGACTTAATTGTTATAAACAAAAATATAAAAATTACTCGAAATTACTAAAAAAATGTATTAATTCTCATTTAAGAACAGAGAACTTAAAATATATAAGAAATATGAGGAATAAATGTAAAGCAGCATGGCAGGTCATTAAGAAATACACTACAAGCGACTCAATCAAACATGAGCTGAAACTTGATATTAATAATGAGACCATCAGTAACCCGCAAGATGTTGCGAATCTATTCAATGACTATTTTATTAAAGTTGTTAGTAATAATTCCACTTCTGCAAAGGATAATTTAAATAACTTAAAGATAAATACCTTAACGAATAGTATATTCCTCAATCCAGTAAACAAGAAAGAATTAATAAGTGTTGTTCAATCTCTCAAAAACTCCAAGGCTGTAGGATACGATGGTGTAAGAACTGATATCTTAAAGAGGAGTATATATACGATAACTGACCCTCTTTTACATACTATAAACCTATCCTTAATCCAAGGAGTCTTTCCTAGTATGTTAAAAAAGTCTGTGGTTAAACCTATATTTAAAAAAGGGGATTCACGAGAAATATGTAATTATAGACCAATCACGTTGATACCGATATTTTCCAAAGTGTTTGAAAAGGTCATTTATAATAGACTACTTTTTTCCTTAGAGAAAAATAATATCTTAAGTGAAGAACAACACGGATTTAGGAAATGTAGGAGCACATCTTTAGCTACCTTTAAATTAATCAAACGAATAATGGAATGCATTGGGAATAGATCCCCGGTTACTGTCCTATTTATGGACATGAGTAAGGCATTCGATTTCGTTTGCCATAAGCGGATGCTAATAAAACTGTATAGATATGGTGTTCGTGGTCCCGCGCTAGAGTGGATAGAGTCATATTTAACTAACAGAAGACAGTGTGTGGAAATCACGGGATATTGCCCAGTGAACACAACTGTTAATAATTATAGATCAACCTTTATCCGCAATAAATTTGGTGTACCTCAGGGCAGTATCCTGGGTCCTCTTCTCTTCTTACTGTACATAAATGATTTACCCAATGCTCTATCACATGAATGTCTATTATTCGCTGATGACACCACCATAATAATAGAAGGACAGGACAAACAGACATACAATGACGCTATTAATTCAACCCTGGTGGATGCAATCAACTGGTTAAGTGAGAACAACCTTAAAGTAAATCTGGCTAAAACCAATTACATTAAATTCCGAAGCGTTAAAGGTCACACTGGTGAACTAAATGTAAGCTATCAAGGGGAAACAATTAATGAAGTACGGAATACAAAGTTTTGGGGATCACTGTTGATTCATTTTGTTCATGGAGTGAACATGTCAATATCCTGTGTGTTAAAATCAACAAATTTGTATTCGCACTGAGGAAAGTTACCCGAATAGTATCAACTCAAGCAGCTCTAACAGCATATAATGGCTATATTGCATCAAGTCTTAGATACGGTATTGTAATCTGGGGCAACTCTGTAGACAAAGAAAAACTATTTTTAATCCAAAAACGCTGTATAAGAGCAATGTTCGGCTTACGGAGAACTGACTCTTGTCGATCGTACTTTAAAAACTATCGAATTCTAACTTTGACATGTTTATATTTTTATGAATGTTGTGTGTTTGTGCATCAACATAAACATATGTTCCAACTTAAACAGGAATCAGTAACTCATAAAATAAGATCTTAGTACATACAAAAACTATACCGACCACCTGCAAGGCTGAAACTAATCTCCAAGAATGCCCATATGATGTGTATAGAAATATACAACAAATCACCCGACTCCTATAAAGATCTGAACCTCAGCAGATTTAGACGGGTTACAAAACAGTGGCTAGTTGACAAATGTTTTTATTGTTTAAATGATTATTTTATGCACATATTTTAATTTACATAATAATGTATTAATTAATTCCACTCATTATAATAATATTATTAGACATGAATTCTGACATAGCACCTATTTAATATGATTCAATTATCTTTTATCTTGTTTAGTTTTATAATGTGTAATGTGTGTACACCTGTCATGGTAATATTTAATGGGACCAGCTGTGTAGCAACTTTAGCAATAAGACCCGCAAAATTGGAAATCTAAATATGTCACACAATAAAATTTCACTTCATTTCAAAATTTCATTTCATTTCATTTCATTTCTAGGGATGGGAAACTGCGACACGGCTGTCAATTTTGATTCGCTCGGTCGGATACCATCACGCGATATTTCGTGTCCTAAATACGTTATTTTATCTTTTAAGAAAGCACACTTGCTCATGTTAAGTTTTAAATTCTCTACTCTGAACTTTGAAAGAACCATTTCAAGCATTTTTAATCCGGATTTAATATCGAACGAAGGTAGCAACAAATCATCCATAAATGCTAAAACTTCGCATTCGTTGTGCAAAGAATCGGAACGGTTATTATTATTATGAATGCTTTGATTTGAACTGTCGTCGTTTATGGGGATTCTCAATGAATTAACTATTTTATTCATCATTCGCATAAAAACAGACGGACTGTTGGCCAAACCATATGGGACACGTGTATACTCCCAGCAGCCCTGTGTAGTGATAAAAGCAGTTTTGTGGGTATCTTCGGGAGAGATTTTAACCTGGTGATAACCTTGAGCTAAATCCAGTGTTGTGAAAATGTTTTTTCCTGCAAGTTTTGAAGTCTGATCCTCAATGTGAGGCAAGGGATACCTATCCTTGACAGTGATGGCGTTAAGCGCCCTATAATCAACGCAAAGCCTATGATCACCGTTCTTCTTCTTAACGAGAATAACGGGAGAAGCGAAGTTGGACACTGACTCTTTAATTATACCTGCGTCAAGCAACTCTGAGATCTTTGATCTAACTATATCCTGCTCTTTGTGTGACAAACGGTAAGGTTGGCAATATACGGGCTGTTCGGTCGTTAACTTAATTTTCATTTGCAATAAATCTGTGCATCCTAACTCTTTTGTATTACTTGCGAAGCAATCCCTGTACTCTGATAATAAACTGATTAAGCTATCTTGGTCGTTTTTATTCAATGGTCCTGTTTTTATGTCATTTATGTTTACACCCACAATAGTGCTAATACTGGCTAAGCTAGTGTGCAATACAAAGGACACAACATTAGTCTGGCTGGATTCGGCTGTGGTCATGGCAACCAATGCATATGGCAAGGTAGAATTAAGTTGTTTACTGACCTGAACATTGCATGTCGGTGGAGCGCTGCTGCAGCTGTCAGCTCTGGTCAAGCATTTCCCTTCGCACCAGATGATGTGCTGTGGGCCGGCGTTCACAACCTTGACGTATCCCGTGGCGCCCCGTAACATCGTGGCGGGAATCAAGTAAGAGACGCCAGCAAGGTCAAAATGCTGTGGGCTAGTGACCACATCATTATCTTCATTATTGTCTACTATCTTGACCTTGATAATAGAAGAACCTGGTGGTAGGCACTCGTTGTTAAAGGTGACGACTTTAAATCGAGTGCGAACCTCAGTTACGTCTATTTGTTTCGTGAAATCTTCTTGTTTTAAAGTGGCTACGCCGTCACTGACTATCAAAGTCATACCGTCGCCGTTTATGATCGGCTGGCCAATCAATAGATGTACGCCTCCCATGTCAACATCCGTAAGGTGGGCTTTGCAATTTGTAAGTATGCCGTCAATTTCGAGTTGAAATGCTACTTCTCCGAGGCTGCATAAGTGACTTCCCGAGAACGCCTTCATGATAGTGTTGGTAGGCGTTACCTCTAGGTTTAGTAGCCGGGAAACTTGCAAAGAGAGTACATTGATCTGACTCCCCGTGTCAAGATAGGCGCGTACGTGTACGCCGTTAATTTTTGTGACTTTTTCGTAAATGTGGTTGTAGTTTTGTAGAAGCTTAACTTCCTTGACATTGTCGTCCGCTCGCGTAGTAGGCTTAGTGACGGATGTCGCAGTGCAACGTGGAGCGATGTGCCCTTGCTTGCCACATTTGAAGCAGGTTCGCTGATCGGGCTGTGGACAGTTCCGGAGTGTGTGGCCCGTCTTTTTACAACGCGGGCAGGGGTCTACGTCAGGATTAATAATCTTCCTTTCGCTAGACGGTTGAGCACTGTCTTTGTTTATCGGGCGACTGGTAAGAGAGTGATGGTTGCCGGACGGTGGCTGATAATCATCTAGCGCACAAAGAAAGCCCTCGTATAAGTCTTCCGGTCGGTCGCACTGATATGCTCTTGCGTTGGCTTGGAGTGTCGAGGGTAAGCCGCGAATAATAGAAGATACCGTCGCTGAATCAGACAGTTTGCACCGAAAACACATGGCGACCTTATCTTGATAGTATTTGGTCATAGACTCCGTTGGTAATTTCCTGCGGTTCATCATCTCTTCTAGCATATTACCATAATCACGATGTCGAGGAAATGCGCGCGTTAGCATTTGCTTCCAATCGGCCCACGAATAATCGTAGTCATCAAGTCTATTATACCATCGCCGTGCCTGGCCTCGTAATTTATCCTGGAGGTGAAATGCTTTCGTTGTGTCATTCCAACCATGAATTTCACCAAGTTGGTCAATCTTCTTCAACCATGCCGTTACAGTAGTGCATTCGTCACTGTCGGGATCAAATTCTGGAATGAGTGATGCTGCACGATGAACTTTCGTTTTCGACGTTGGTAGTTAGTTCTTCATTTAACTCGCACATAGCTCTCTGCACTTCATCTTCCAATAACCGTTTTAACAGTTTGCGTGCTGGTGGCGGGTTGTCATCCTCGCGAGTGTCAGAGCCACGGCCATGCGACTCATGTGACGTTGACGATTCATCCCAACCTGGTGGTCGGACCAGGCGACCGGTCACGTCGTCGAGAGTCCGTTTCATATGAGTTTGGTTTTCTTTATCCCTACTTCTGAATATGTGATAATTGAAGTAAAAAAAGAGTAAAGCACAACTATGATGAATCTCCTTTATTTTACTTAATTTATAATTGATAGGCAGTCGGGCATAGATTCCCCTATACAAGTGTTCGTTATGGAAAAATCAGCTTGAAATGAGCTCCCGGCGCTTTTATATAGTCGCCCCACAAAATGGCGGCTGACTGGTCTGGTGGGGCAGGCTGGCATGACGTGGCACGTCATTATTGGCTAGCTTGGCTGGCTTGGCTGGCTGGCTGGCATTGACTAAGGCTCTAGCTGAAGCTTGGCGTAACAATATTATGACTCCTATAAGAGCCAGTACCAGGAGTATATACACTGAGGAGTAATCACTCCGGTTACTTAGACCTATAAGCGCTTATAGGAGAACACCTGCGTGCCGTTACAATCTTATGATTCCTATAAGAGCCAATACCAGGAGTATATACACTGAGGAGTAATCACTCCGGTTACTTAGACTTATAAGCGCTTAAAAGAGAACATCTGCGAAATGTAAGTAAATAAAAAATGGCGAGTTGCTCAGTTTTGACACAAACCGTTATAAAACCAATCGTTCCTATTATAGCACTATAAAGCAATTAGAAAAGCCAAATGCGAAAACGGCAGCTGCCTTGTATAATTTGCAAAATATTTATTTAAATATTAATACGTAAATATTCAAAATTACAGAGGCGCTTTAAAAATTTTACAATAAAAGTGATAGAATTCACAGAAAATTCATGTTCCCCTACGAATATAGTGCGTAAAAATAGTAATTACACAACATAATGATTTATAATTCAACTACATTTTAACACATTAACAGAATTCCCATTCATTACATTTATCCACGATACAAATCCACGTATACTCAAACACTTCGACTGCGTTCCACGACTGTTCACATATGAAGTTACTTATAAAAGCATTGCTGAGAGCGTATTAAGCTCACTTTTACTGTAAGATACTTATTGAGATGTATCCGAACGCAAGCGGTACAAGTTTCCGAACACACGAGCGGGAAGCAAGATGGCTGTCTGGAACTAGGTAGATTATGCTATGTTTTGATTCAAGTATTTTTGTATTAAAATAATTAAAATGATAGAAGTCATAAAAAGTGTTATTATTGAGGCATAGTATGCCTAATACACCACAAAATGGCGACGAGCGCAAACTTTATAATGAAAACATTTGAAGAAAAAGATGACATTGACTGTTTTTTGGAACGCGTGGAGCAATATATTGTTGCAAATTCAGTAGAAGAACAAAAGAAAGTTTCGGTACTTTTAATGTTGATAGATGAGAAAACTTATAAAACATTGAAAAGCACTTTTCATCCAACTCTGCCGAAGGAAAAGTCGTACAAGGAGTTGGAGGATGCTCTGAAATTGAGGTATCGGGTCAGAGTGTCTTATTACAGAAAAAGAACCTTATTTGACAAAATTTATAAAGAGGATAATGAAAATATATCTACATGGTATACCAGAGTCAGGGAAACAGCAGCGGACTGTGACTTCGGAGCCTCTTTGGAGGAACGTATTAAAGATAAATTCGTGACGGGCTTACGAACTGGGCCGATTTTTGAGAGGCTCTGTGAAGAGCCAATAACACGCAAGATAACAGAATTATTGGATATTGCATTAAATAAGGAATCGGTTATGTTGGAACAACGGGAAACATTTGTTAATAAAGTTACACAACAAAGAACGGACACAAGCAAGAGAACCACCAAAAGTGACAGAGAAAGTAATATTTTGAAATGCATTCACTGTGGTAAAACAAATCATTCATTTGCTAGATGTA
Source organism: Epiblema foenella (assembly GCA_963556455.1). Classification (NCBI taxonomy): domain Eukaryota; kingdom Metazoa; phylum Arthropoda; class Insecta; order Lepidoptera; family Tortricidae; genus Epiblema; species Epiblema foenella. Next base: position 9,537,366 of record OY747097.1, on the reverse strand, counting down.
AATTCAAAACATATCAATGCAAAACATGTGGCAAAATTGGACATTTGGCAGCAGTATGTAGGAGCAGCAAACCTACCAATGTGGTGGAACTAGACCTAAAGGACCCGGAGGAGGATGATGGGTTGGTTGAAATTCTTACAGTTGAACACTTAGTGCCACATGTTAACTACATCTCTCCATATAGTGTAGATTGTTCAGTTGGTGCTCATAATTTTTCTATGGAATTGGACACCGGTGCTGCTGTTTCATGTGTTCCAGAGGACTTTTATAATCATTCCCTTTCTGATTTTCAGTTACAACCGGCAAATTGTCAATTAAAAACTTACAATGGGCAAATAGTGAAGCCAATAGGTAAGATAACTGTACCTTTAACATGTTTTGGTAAAACATTAAACTGCATATTATTAATTGTAACAAATGGTAGCAGATGCTTGTTTGGAAGGGACTTGATTGATAAATTTAAGTTAGACATTCAAAATCTTGTTGCATTACATGTGGTTCAAAGTGAAGCTGAGAAAACATTAGATTCTGTGTTGCATAAATTTCAAAACGTTTTCAAGCCTGAATTAGGTAAAATTGAAGGGGAAAAAGTAAAATTAGAATTAAAAGATGAAAATGTAAAACCTATTTTTCATAAACCAAAATCTATTCCTCATGCATACAGAGAAAAAGTTGATTTGGAATTATTAAAATTAGAAAATGAAGGTGCTATCACAAAAATTGAAAATTCAGAATGGGGAACCCCGTTAGTACCTGTCATAAAAGAAAATGGAAAAATAAGGCTTTGTGCAAATTATAAAATTACTGTTAATAAATATTTAAAAGATGTAAATCATCCGTTGCCTCGAATTGAAGACATCTTTGCCGCTTTACAAGGGGGTCAAAGATTTACTAAATTAGATTTGCGCAATGCCTTTAACCACTTAATAATTGATGATGACACTGGCAACATGTTGGCTTGGTCAACTCCTAAAGGAATATATAAATTAAATAGATTGCCATATGGTACCAAACCAGCAAGTGCCATTTTCCAAGCAAAGCTCGAAAAAGTTTTATTAGGAGCAAAAGGTGTAGTAAATTTTATTGATGATGTATTAGTTACAGGATCAAATGATACGGAACATTTAAAAAATTTAGAGGAGGTTTTGATGCGATTTGAAAAAGTGGGAATTCGCTTAAATAAGGCAAAGTGTTTATTTTTTCAGGAAGAGGTCAAGTATTTAGGCCATATTATTTCAAAAGAAGGATTAAAAAAGGATAGGTCAAAATTAGAGGCAATTTTAAACGCACCACCACCAAGCAATGTTACGGAGGTTAGATCTTGGATTGGCATGGTAAATTATTACTCAAAATTTATTGCACAGATGTCAGTAAAATTGAAACCATTGTATGAGCTTTTGCGAAAAGATTCAAACTTTATTTGGTCACAAAAATGTAATGACAGCTTTGAAATGATTAAAAAGGAAATAGTTTCTGAAAACATTTTAATGCATTTTAACAGAGATTTACCTTTGCGATTAGCCTGTGATGCTTCTCAAAATGGTGTTGGAGCAGTGCTAAGCCATGTTATGCCGGATGGCTCAGACAGACCTATAAGTTTTATATCAAGAGTGTATAAACCAGCAGAAAAAAATTATTCAATGATTCATAAAGAAGCTTTAGCAATCTACTGGGCGGTGCAAACATTTTATCAGTATTTGGTTGGTAGTAAATTTGAGTTACAATCAGATCATAAGCCTTTACAAGCTTTGTTTGGAGAAAATAAAAGTTTACCTCAAATGGCTGCAGGCAGGATACAAAGATGGTCATTGTATTTGGCAGGTTTTGACTATACATTTAAGCATATTAGGGGAACAGAAAATGTTACAGCTGATTGTATGTCACGATTACCATTATCTAAAATTGAATCAGATATTATCACAAAGGAATGTGATTACATAAATTTTGTTGAAGGTCAAAATGTTATTGATCTAAATATGGTTAGGTCAGAAACAAGAAAGGACCCAATTTTGAGCACTGTATATAATTTAATTAGATACGGGTTTCCTAAAAATGTTAATGATGAAGCTTTAAGACCATTTTTTCAAAGGAAAGACCAATTGTACATTGATCAAAATGTAATTATGTGGGGTTATAGAGTTGTGGTTCCAGATAAATTAAAATCAAAGTTACTCAAAGAACTGCATTCAACTCATGAAGGAATAGTAAAAATGAAAACAAATGCCAGATCATATTTTTGGTGGCCAGGATTAGATAAGAGTATTGAAAATGTGTTAAAAAATTGCAATATCTGTATGTCAGCCCAATCTGAACCACCTAAAGCGAACATTATTTCATGGCCAAAATGTAGTACTCCATATGAAAGAGTTCATGCTGATTTTTTAGGCCCAGTTGATGGTAAAATGATTTTACTGATAATAGATTCATATTCAAAATGGCCAGAAGCATTTGTAATGAAAAACATCGAGGCTAAATTAACTGTAGAAAAATTTAGAGAATGTTTCAGCAGGTATGGCCTTCCAAAAATTGTAGTAACTGACAATGCAGCAACTTTTTGTAGCAGGGAGTTCTCAGATTTTTTACAAAAAAAATGGAATCAAGCATCAAACTTCTCCACCATTTCATCCTGCTACAAATGGGTTTGCTGAAAATGCTGTAAGAAGTTTTAAATCAGGATTGTTAAAATCATTAAAAGAAAAAAATAATGTCACTTTTGAAACATTAATGAATAGATACTTGTTCCATTATAGAAACTCTATTCATTGTACCACAGGCAGTTCACCGGCAACATTAATGTTTCAAAGGAAGTTAAGGACTAGATTTGATTTATTGAGTACAAAAGATAAGGAATGTACAAAAGAGGATACAGAAAAGGGTAAGGGGAGAAATATTATATTCAAAGAAGGTGATAAAGTTTATTGCAGAGATTATAGACATCCTAATAAGAGGCAATTTGTTAAAGCTGTGATTGAAGAAGTCCTAGGAAAAAGAACTTATCTTTGTAAAGTAATTGATGAGGATTTAATTTGGAAACGACATGTAGATCAAATAATAAGTTGTTTCTCTCAGAATACTGATCATTCTTCAACGGAAGTAAACCAGAGGGTGGATAATGATAGGCATAAACAAGATTTTAATAAGGACAATTATTATCCTAAAAATGTGGAATTTCAGATAGAAGAAAAGGTTACTGATAATGATAATACCATGATCACTAATAACCCGGAGGCAAATATTGAAACTGATGATGCTCAAATGGAGATTGCTCCTACAGTTTCAGTACCTGCATCCCCAAAATTAGTTCGAAGATCATCTAGAATAATTAAACCTCCCCAACGATTAGATTTATAGGGGGGAGTATTGAGATGTATCCGAACGCAAGCGGTACAAGTTTCCGAACACACGAGCGGGAAGCAAGATGGCTGTCTGGAACTAGGTAGATTATGCTATGTTTTGATTCAAGTATTTTTGTATTAAAATAATTAAAATGATAGAAGTCATAAAAAGTGTTATTATTGAGGCATAGTATGCCTAATACACCACACTTATAGTAGGTTTTACAGGAGTGTTTAGATTAATATAATTCTATTACAGGAGTACTATTGGCGCAATTGGCATTTCAACGGGCCATTATAAATATCTTAAAAATTGAAATAGACTTATAAAGTGGGCCCTCTTCCGGACTTGTAAGTGCTTATAAATCCCTTATAGTCCTGATAAAACAATGGTCTTGGGATAATTATAAAACCGTATTTTGCTTGTTGGGTTGAAATCGAAACTAGCCCTTTCCGGGAACCCTGACTCACAGAAGCGTCCCGCCCAGCGCATCGTGGCGAGAATGCAAGCCCCGCCCACTGGTTGCGGGGAACTCCTCCCTCCTCCGGGCGATAACCATTCGACAGCTTTGGAAAATTTATAAGAAATCACTGAGACATTCTAACAAAGGGTTTAGCAGGCAAAAGGAGGGCACGTGGCGTGGTGGAGGGATAGTTCAATTGGTAAATGTCAATTATTTGTTGCCCCATAACCAGTAATCACTCCAACTTTCAGCCCTCTATCTGAACTGCCACGGGGATAATGTCTCGCAGCTACGCTAGGTTTAGTAAACCAGCGACAAAACTCCCAGTAGCTCGATTCCGCTCACACCTCAGATTCGGTTGCAACCGCTCAACCAATCTCACTGGAGCGCAAACTCTTAGAGTATTCCAGTGTTCAAACCACCCGCGTGGTCGTGTCGGAGGTTTCCCCTGGATTTTCCCCAGGCCACTCTCCAACCGCGCACTCCTATCGCTTTATTGGGCCCGGCCTATAAAGTCACAGCCAGGTTACAAAAAAAGGGGATACTCGTAATGGCAAAAATGTATTTTCTTTAAAAAAAAATACATGCTCGTTTTTCTCCTAATCCATAGCAGCTAAAGAATTGAAACAAAATCACAGCTACATATTACGAGTACATAGTTTGACTAGGAGTTTGTTTACAATTTTAATAACATTTTGTAATAAAAGAAATACCTGTCAATTTATTTTTGACATCTCTTTCCATTAAGTTTTTTGGAAAATACACCTATGTAAAAAAAGAATTGCAAATAGTATTAGCATTACCTACCTATCTACTATTAGGTACCGCACGAAAAATCAATTGATTGTAATGTGAGCTCTACTCTACATACACACTACAAACCTATAAACCATTCGGATATCACACATCAGTTTAATAATTTAACACTGAATGTAAAAATTGACACGAAAGATTCGCTCAGCCTTCTTTTTCAAACCACATCAACAAAACTGTTTCAAAATTCCAAAACTGTGCCGATCGTCTTCTGGAAATTAGTCCCCATTCGGCTCTCTTTATACTAAAATTTTGCCTTTCGTCCCTAAATTAACGTACAAGCTTGGCTGTAGCCCTTTTTGGAAACACCAAAAATTACTTACTCCTATTGACTGCTTGGTCAAAACAAATTTGGAACTAATTCTAAATCTAAAACTAAGCGAGTCCTGGCGTCAAGCATCCCTTCCTGTCCGTTACGGCGGGCTTGGGGTGCACAAAATTTCAAGTGTTTCCCTGCCGTCGTTTGCATCGCCCGACCACAGCTCGTCTGATCTCATTGGAAAAATGTTAAGGACTTCCCCTTCAAACTTTGAGATCGCGGGTTTGGACGACGCTAATAGAAACGCCTGGTTGTCTGTCTGGTCGGGGCAAAATGTCCCACAAAATCTTAAATCACAAAGTCTTATCTTACCATGAAATCCATGTATTGATACGAGCTGTTAACGTAACGTGCTACATCGTTGTCACGTTTGCGAGACTTATAGACGTATAGAGGGCCTACCGCGAACCGCAAAGGAAATTTTCCCTCTGTCACACTTACGTTCGAACGTGCAAGTGCGACAGAGAGAGGAAGTTTCCTCTCTTTGCGGTTCGCGGTAGGTCTTCGGGTATCAAAATGTACATATACACTTAAGCAGTTTTGTGTACTTGATTCAGTTCATGTGTTGTGTTCTATGACCACATTTTAGAGCAGTGTCATGAAAAGTATATTAAATAACTCATACATACATAAACCCACGCCTGTAGGTATAGAGCACGTGAAATTTAATTCCAGTGCCACATTTAGCAATTGTAGGTTTTTTGCAGACAATATAAAAAATTAGTGTTTTAAATTCGAAATACTAAACCGACAGTCGTTTTTTTACTCTTTAACTTTCTGTTTTAGACTGATCTTGAATTTAAAATGATAAATTCCAGACATACCAATGAAAAGGAAAATCGAAGATCAAAATGGATCCCAGTCATTGCTGTCATCAAAAGTACGACGTAGTGACACATTAGAATATTGCACCAATTTAAGCACTAAAGTTTTAGGAGGTAACACCGAAGATAATACTAAAGATGAAGAGCATTTAGTCAAAAGTGATAGCGATACAGAATGTGATTCGGAAAGCGGGGATAATGGGAAGAAAGAACCAATTACGAAATGTGCTGAATATCTGTTTGAGAAGGAGTTAGACAAAAGAAATTACTATTTTGGTAATTTATTAATTGGAGAACTACAATTCATACCTATCCGTAGATGCGATCTGAAGTTTACGTGAATATACTAAAATATGTAGAATTTCTAAAACAATCGCACCGTAATGAATACAAATGAAACAGACTTTATTATTAAGTATTACTTCGTTTTTAGGGTTCCGTAGCCAAAATGGCAAAAACGGAACCCTTATAGTTTCGTCATGTCCGTCTGTCCGTCTGTCCGTCTGTCCGTCTGTCCGTCTGTCACAGCCGATTTACTCGGAAACTATAAGTACTACAGTGATGAAATTTGATGGGAATATGTGTTGTATGAACCGCTACAAAATTATGACACTAAATAGTAAAAAAAAGAATTGGGGGTGGGGCCCCCCATACATGTAACTGAGGGATGAAAATTTTTTTTTCGATGTACATACCCGTGTGGGGTATCAATGGAAAGGTCTTTTAAAATGATATAAAGTTTTCTAAAAAACATTTTTCTTAAAGTGAACGGTTTTTGAGATATCAGCTCTCAAAGTCGTAAAAAGTATGTCCCCCCCCTCTATTTTTATAACTACGGGGTATAAAATTCTAAAAAAAATAGAGGTGATGCATGCTAATTAACTCTTTCAACGATTTTTGGTTTGATCAAAGTATCTCTTATAGTTTTTGAGATAGGTTGATTTAACTGTAATTTTGGTTAAGTTATTTTTGCTGTTTTATAGATACTAGTACGGAACCCTTCGTGCGCGAGTCCAACTCGCCCTTGGCCGGTTTTTAATATTAACTATTACAATTTTTACACGACATATTTTTCAATCATTTAATTTGTTGTCAGCTATGTATATTACTACTACTAACAGACTAGTTTGTATATGATTATTTCTGACAAGTATTGTCTTCAATTATAGAATTATCTAAACACATTCTTAAATTATTGAGAAAAAATAGGGAAGAGAAGTGTCTTTGCTTTTCACACCTGCTATGCAGAAAAGAGTAATTGTTGCCCTAGAATGAAAGATCAATCAAAGGCGTTGTTTTCTTCCCTCATTTGAGGGCAACAATGACTCTTTTCCTAATGGAAGGTGTGAAAAGATGTGTGCCACTCGGTATCAAAGTATCGTTTTTAGGAAATATTTTTTTAATTTTATCTTAAAATTATTTGTAAGTTGATTTCATGTTTTTAGCAGCGGGATTCATAGGCAATGTGAAAAGCAGTATGTGTCACACGGTAGCAAAATTATTTCCGTATTGGGCGTAACTTGAATCTTTCGCTGCGCTACTAACCTTAGGATTCTGTTGTAGAATTGTTCGCTTCACTCTGGATTCAATACACCGCCCTCGCCGTAAATATATTTACGGGATTTCTCAAGTTGAGACACAATTTACTATTCAACGCTTGTAATGCTAAATTAGATTGTTATTATAGTAATAAGCTAATTAATAGAAAAATATGAGAGCAAAAAAGCACTTTACTTTTATTTGTAACGAACTTTTCAAATAACATATCAATAATAAACACAATAATGATCTAGCTAAGTCCCATTTTATAACTTTATTGTACTGAAATAGTTATTTACGATACAAGTTTCGCAAAGTAAGCAATTCCCAACAAGTGGCGGTAAACAAAAACACTAGCGATTAGTGAGTGTTTTTGAGCGACACGAGTTGGAAATTACGATTCCGAACATGTATCGTACAACGTTTTATAATGCATTGTGCGAGGAAATAAAAAATTGAATCGAATAGTTAATTTCATTTAGGTTATAACTTACATTGCTTGTAACGTCAACGTCTCTACTAACTGCGCATGTGCAAAATGCTAAAGCGGGAAGGCAAAGTCTGAATCTGCTTTCAGCCAAACAGTTAGTGTATATTTACAATTTATTTATAGGTTTAAATTTTAAAATGATTAATAATACGTTTAATGAAGTATTCATATTTATATACCTTTTACACTTAAGAATTTAAATTTATAATTGTCAAATTTCTAAAACTTTTCGCAAATACCAAATTCTCTTTGGACTGACGACGGAAATAATAATTAAAAAAAAAAATGAAAAGTAAAAAGCACTATTGCGGAAAAGTGGTACTTTCCGCATAGTTTGGCTGCTAAGATAACGCACTTTTCGAGCACATGCATTATAAATAAAAGAATAGCTTTCCTTTAGTCGCAATATATTAAAATTATGCGAGAAAGTCGAACTATTAAAATGTCGTAAATTGGGAACCTTACGTTTTTTGGAGAGGCCCATATTATATTTTTTATTGATAGTAGACTTGTTACGTTGCCGGTTTTTTATTAAGTAAATATGGCATCTATGAACATAGATGTAACTGCCATATTTGACATCTGTCAGCTGTCAAGTTGATGTTTATTTTTTTGTTTCGCAGCAGACCAAGGCTCGATCCTATTAATGCCTCCAAATGTGTGGCATGTCAAAGATAGATTCAGAAAAATATAAACTACTTAAGTAATAAAAAAAACCGGCAACAGTTTTGAACTCTATAAAAAGTCTGCTATCAATAAAAGACCACTCCAAAAACTTAAGGTTTCTAATTAAAACCTGTCACACACTGCAGCGGCGTGCGGTGGCAGCCTGTTGTAGGTACACTATGACAATCCTAACATTGACACAGACACTTGCGGCCTGGATTGTCATAGTGACAGGCAGGAAAAGTTTAAGCAATTAAAAAAAAACAACATATTTTTGCTTACTTATTATGAAATCCATACTTTTTCAATGTCATTTCAATTTTCGCGCTAAAATACGATCCAGTGATGTATGACGTCACACTGCTATAAATGAACTAACCTCTTCGCGTGACACGTCGAAGAATTATAGCGGAGGGCACGTTTAGATCGGTCAGTATTGGGTAAGTCTGTAACTATAAGACTACTAATCTAAAATTCGGCAGGATTATAAGTAGCTTAATAACTAATATATACAAATCAATGAGAAAATGTGGCGCGCCCTTGAGTTTTTTTATTTTTATTAATAGGGGTCAGAGTTCAAGTTCAATTCGGTTTTGTAGCTAACAGAAAAAGTTGATTTACAGACAAACTATATATATATATATATATATATATATATATATATATATATATGTCATGGTCCCTACAATTATATACTTTGTTAGGTATAGCAATACTAGCTTTTGCCCGCGACTCCGTCCGCGTAGATTTAGAATTTTCAACCCCTTTTTCACCCCCTTAAGGGTTGATTTTTGGGATGAAAACTACCCTACGTCCACCTCCGAATCTTAAAGTATCCCCGTACCAATTTCATCTAAATCGCCGTAGCGGTTACCGCGAGAAAGCGGAACAGACAGACAGACAGACGCACAGACAGACAGACGGACAGACAGACAGAGTTACTTTCGGATTTATAATATTAGTAAGGATAAGGATTAGCAACAGGGCGACATGACCTCAACACGACGATATTGTCAGCCAATGTGAAAACAGCCTTATTACGCTTTCTCTTTGACGGTTTTTCTATGTGCGGCAGTAGGACAGCGAGTATAGCATTGCCAAGTCATTACAACTTGAACCTTATCATCTAGAACGGAAGGTAGTTATTTATGCGGATTATCTTTTTTCATACTTCCTTTCGTTTTGAACTGCTGACGATAAGCGTTTTATGGCTTTTCGGACATATTAGAAAAATACCAATATACTGTGCGTGTGCAGTGAAACGTAGGATTATCGCAAATTAATCATTAAATAATTTATTTATTGCGTACATGTAGTCAATTAATTAGCCTTAAAACGTTTTGTGTGTTATTATATTATGGGTGATGCTATTGATAGTAAAGAGTTGCCAGGCCCCTCATTTTTTTGCACGTTTTGTATATTACATACACATAACAGAATTTCTTACCACCAATTTCGATAACGAAAATTTTGAATAAAATTAATAATGTCTACAAATCGATCTTATTCTAAATTGACCATGTACATTAATCTGACTATTATTATACAAATGGCAATGATATTATATTAAAAAAAACTATAAACCTAAAGAATAATAATACATAAACTTTGAATTTACTATGTGAAAAGTACGTAATACCTACTATTATATGATGATAAATTTAATGAATTTCTAGTTAAGTATTATGTTATGTTTTACTTCACTTGTTTGTTTTTACTATTATTGTAATTTACATACCACGCAATGCACATATTACTTTATGGTAAATAAATAAATGAATGAAATGAAATGAAATCATTTATTCTTCAATTTAGGCATGTTACATGCACTTATGAATGTCAAAAAACTACCACCGGTTCATAAAATAAACCTCTGCCTCGAGAAGAACCGGCTGAATACTGAATACATATTTTTCCATAAAAATAAATTTTACTTTATGTAAATTTGTTTTTGATTTTGTATTCGCCAGCGTAAAGACGAGGTCGGGGAGCATATGTTTAGGGTTCTTCCTGAATTTGCCTTGACAGTACTTGCGATCCCGATTTCGAATGCAGATTGTGAGAGAAATTTAAGTTCTTAGAAATACCGAAACAATGTCAAAACAATAAAGCGGAACCGACTCATCACGGCAATCATAAATGGTGGTTGCTGCAGCACTCACTTCACTCCTTCAAAAGTGATGGTGTGTAGTAGGTACCTATGACTGCAGTCACCATTTACTGTTTTCCCAAAGCCGCAAATAGCAACGAAGAGGATGATAATGATGACGTTGAGGACATTTTTTCTTTTGAGTCTTAGTACTTTGCGTCTGTGCAAAAGATATCGTTCATATACTATGCCTAATACACATGCATATGTACAAATTTAAAATCCTTAAATGTGTTTTTAATAAGCTCATTCCACATTTTCATTTAAAACCCCGCATTTTTTATATTTATGGCAACATCTGTACGCTTACCATGAGTTTGTATCGAAAACTCTTGTTACGTTACTACAGTCGCTAGCGTATTAACGCGTTTCGAATAGTTTTCTATTGCACTCGCACCATGAGTCAAGTGCACGTTTACTACACTCGCTAACGTTAACTCGATCCATCGTGTAGTAATCATTACGTCACGGAGTGACGTGCCTAACTTCACAGCTAACAAAACAGGGGCGCTACGAAGAAAGGCAGCAAACGAAGATCGCATCTCTCTGTCGCACTTGCAAGTTTGCACATAAGTGAGCCAGAGAGGGAAAACTTCGTTTGTGGTTCGCGGTAGCCCCTCAGGGGCGCTACCGCGAACAACAAATGAAGTTTTCTCTCTCTGTCGCATTTACGTCCGAAAGTGCAAGTGCGACAGAGAGCGAAAATTTCGTTTGCTGTTCGCGGTAGCGCCCCAGGGTTGCCAGATCTAATCTGAAAAAACCAGAAGATACATTGTCCTAAAAAACAGGAGATTATGAAATAAAAACGTTAAACAAAAACTATTCTATAAAACTTACCTAAAAGCATGAGTTCGAACAGAAAAAAAAGAAGATCAAATCAGACCAATCAACCATTGCACGAATTTGTATGCAGCCAAAATATATAAAAAACGCTAGATAGTCTACAATGGAGTGCTTGTTCCTACGTTGACGTATGGAAATGGCAGAAAAAGCACGAGAGTAGAGTAAATGCGGTAGAAATGAAAGCGTTAGAAGTATGTGTGGAGTACGTTTGTGTGAGCTAATAAAAAACAGTGTTACAAGATAAAGATTCGGAATAGAATACGATGTAGTGTTCGGTAGTTCGGGCATGTAGAGAGGATGTATGAAAACAGACTGACTAAGAGGATTTATGGTCAAGAGATGGATACAAGGGTAGGAAGGGGCCGGCCAAGGCGAGGCTGTCTTGATTGAATTTCTGCGATAAATATCACTGCGAAGTGCGCCAAGATCCTTTGACGTGTGCACGAAAACCGATACTGTTCGGTTGGCCAGCTAGCGTTGGCGCCAACTACAAACATACAGCCAAGTAGACCTCTATACGTTAACCCAACGTGCTGGCCCAATGTGTACAGCAGACATCAGTTTTGTCAAATCACAGAGAGTTTTCGGTTTATTAAATTATTTTAGAACTAGCGACCCGCCCCGGCATCGCACGGGTGCACTATTTAATGGATGTTATTATACATATAACCTCTTCCCCCGGACCTCCTCACGGTGCAGTTGTGCCCAAACATCCACGACGATTTTATATTCGAAATTTAAATTAAATTACTAAAAGTTAAATTCAGTGAAAAAAATAGGAGTGCATAAGCCCACAGAAGCTGAGCGGCGCAATAGCTACTGCACCACACGGCGCTGCGACCCTGGTAAATGTGCACGCTAACTCGCTACCTGATTGGTTCGCTCCAGATAACTAAAACCCCGCCCCCTAATTAACGCAAACAAGTTGCGTACGCGCACGTAACTAGAAACATGGGATCGGAGAAATCAGTGTCGGATTTAGAGATGGAAACGGCCACACAAACCACCCCAGAAAACAAATTTTCAAAGCAACGACACAAAAGTCAGAAACGACATAGAGAAAATGATTTTGAACAATTTAAAGAGGACATATCAAGTATGATCTCTAGCATGATGGCTTCGCAGCTAAAAGAGATAAAGAAAAACACGCAGATGCTTGACGAAATCAAGGCCACGAACCGCAGCATTGAGGACGCTATGTCCTTCCTATCTTCCCAATATGAGGAGTTTAAGACCAAAATTGAAAAGCTGGAGGCTGAAGCGGTGGCGGATAGAAAATATATAGCGACCCTGGAAAATAAAATTGCAGACATGCAGCGGGAAAGCCGGAAAACTAGCCTTGAAATTAAAAATGTTCCTATCCAAAAGAGCGAAACCAGAGAAAACCTGGTTGACATGGTTTCCAACCTTGGAGACACCATTGCCTGCCCAATTAAGAAACCGGACATTAAGGATATTTACCGGGTTAGTAAAAAAAAAGGGCAAGCTAAAACATCGACCATTATACTCGAGACCAACTCGAATATTATAAAACAAGACATACTCCAAAAATGCAAAGCTCACAACTTAAAAAAAACTGACACCCTCAGTTCGAAACACCTCGGGCTACGAACTTCCCCTGACACCCCCATCTTTGTGTCTGAGCATCTTACGCCGCAAGCGGCTAGGCTTTACTTCCTGGCCCGTGAATTTAAAAAATCTAATCTTTACAAATACTGTTGGACAAGTAATGGGAAGGTATACCTCAGGAGGGACGAGAGCTCTCAAATCACACTAGTGAACAATGAGACACAGCTAGACAGGCTCGGAAAAGATGGCCGCACTAGAAAGGAAGACAACTCCATTACCCAAATTGGCCGAAGGGAATCTCAAACAACTAAGTCCTCTAACAAGTGACTATCGACTGGTATCTATGTGTTAAGTGACTTATGTGCTCCTAGTGACAGTTATAGTTATAATGGACGTTCCGAATGGATGAGTATTTCCTACATAATTATTAGTAACATACTACGTAACTATTGTACATACACACCTTCCTATGAGACATGTACCCCTAGTACCTCTAACTCTGACCAACCTAGTTTGGAGCTATTGTTCTGTATCCTAATATTATTATGGGTAATTAAGCTAACTACAGTCAGCTACGATCTATGTGCTCCTAGTCAACTGGTCACATTAACCTACTCAAATAAATCACATAAATACTACTTACACTCGCACACACTACATGTCATACATAAATTAGTAACAAAGAGTACAACCAGCAAATTATGGACTCCTAGTAACGCTGTAACAATAGTACATTACTGCAGAATCCAGTAAGTAAGCCTTCCTGGCCAAGTATGAGTTAACCGGACCGAACCGCAGGTGAGGTCCGGTTATATACGAGGCCAGGATGGCTTTTTTACTGGTTGAGGCTTGTATAGTGCTTTTCTCAAAAATGAAAGAAAGTTTAACAACAACAAAACACAATTGTCGCAATTGAATATGAAAACGCGCCAGTCGTTGTTTTTTTTTACTAAAAAGTTTGCGTTTAGTTTTGAACATTATTCTATTTTTACATTACATGAATGTTTTAGTAAAAAATTGTAAATTATTGTTTTTGAAATTCCATGTTAATTTTGGAATGGAAAGTTTAAATCAACATGATTTATAAACTGAAATTACTATATACAAACATTAAATCCCACACTACACTTCTATAACATTACTAAGTACAAAACGCAACGAGCATACTTTTTCTGCATCGAGTTAAGTGTCACAGACTATAAAATGGCTGTTTTAAGGCCTCATGTTATCTATATCATAAAATGTCATACCAAAAAGAGAGATAGATATATATTGGGAGCCTCCCTCTTATAACCATGTTATAATGGCTAAACTCTAATCTGTGTCTGGTACTATGTTTTTTTTTCTAAGCAGATCTAAAGAGGATGACCTACTGTCCAGTAAGTAACTTACATACTTACTTACTGGACAGTAGGAGATTCCAAATTTAAAATCTCGCTTCTTACTGGACAGTTGTGAATAAGTCTCCGGTAGAGTTCACTTTCTGGATACTTTTTAGAGATGTTATGGCAACATTACATACAATTTTTGAGAAAATTACATTCTTGTACACAGAAATCATTTTATACACTCACGGTTAAAAACAAATAACGGCTTCAAATTATGCTCTCCTGGTGACAAACCTGGCTTGGAGCTATTTTGCTATATGCTAATTTTACAGCAAATTAGAGTAATTAAGCTAGAGATAGTCTACTGCGATTTATGGTATCCTAGTCTATCGTCCACATTAATCTACTCAATAATAACACTCAAATACTGCTTACATTTACACACTCTACACGAAATGAACAGAAATATATTAATAACAGAAAGTACCACCCGCAAATTATGCACTCCTAGTAACGCTGCAACTAATTACACGCTTACACACAGAAATCATTCTATACATTTGCAATCAAAAACAAATAATGTATTTATATTATGCTCTCCTAGTAATACACATGTTAAAAACAGCGACTCTGACACTACACAATCAAATCACAAGTTTTTACACCGTAAATTGAATTTATACTTAAAAAATGGATAGCGCAATTACTACTCTAAATCAAATTGATGAAATGCGTATAGCTGAATATACGTGCTGTAAAATTAGTGAAATTACATCATATACTAACTTTCGACACTCAGATTTCACAATTGTCTCACAAAATATTAGAAGCGTTTATTGTAATATGAATAACCTCCTCACGGCCTTGACTCAATTCAAATTTAATATTGATGTCATAATCTTAAGCGAATGTAGACTACAGCAGTCTAAAAATGTACCCCTTTTAAACGGTTACACGGCTTTTTGCACAACTCACCACCTGAACCAAAATGACGGTGTTGTGGCTTACCTTAAAAATACGCATAAAACAAAAGTTCGTGAAATAAAATTAACACATGCCTCCTGTTTAGAAATTACAGTAACAAATATGAATATGAAGATCCTGGGTATTTACCGATCACCATCAAATATTAATGCTGAAGGTTTCACTACTTCTCTGAACTCGCACCTAGAAACTATTACCACATATGAGACTGTTATCTTAACTGGAGATCTAAACATAAACATCGCACATAAAGAGAACGAATATCTGTATGAACAAACTAATAGGCTAAATTACCTAAACACGCTGGCATCACATGGACTACTTCCAGGCCATTTGATACCTACCAGAGGTACGACTTGCCTTGATCATTTTATGATAAAAATAAAAAGAGTCAAGACAAAGGCGGCTGTGTTTATCTTAGACACCACCATAACTGATCACGCAATGACATTATTAAAACTAAGCGGTACTAGTACGCCAAATCTTATTCAAAAAACTCGGTCTAAAACTGATTATAACAAAGCGCTTAGCACTCTCTCAGAGGACAATATATCTGAACTGTACACGATTTCCGACCCTAACATTTTATCTGAACTTCTAATAAGTAAGATACGTAAAAGCTTAATTGAAAATACTATATTAACATTAGTACCTCGTAATAATCGTATAATAAAACCCTGGATAACCACAGGAATACTGCGCTGTATTAGAAACAGAAATTATATGCAAAAAAAACTTCGTTCGGAGCCGGAAAATGTAACTCTGAGTATTACGTATAAAAGGTACAGAAATTATTGTAATGGACTAATTAAAAAACTAAAGCGGAAATACGAAAAAGATCAGCTAATCCAGGCGGGTAAGAACTCCAAACACTTATGGAAGGCAATAAACAATATTACAAACCGAAAAGAACATAAAAATGAAAATTTGGAACTGTTAGATATACGAGATTCGCCACACGACGCTGTAAACGCCGTCAATAATTACTTCTCGAATGTTGGCAAGGCTCTAGCAGAAGACATCCTGTCCAACGCTCACCCACATTCAACAAACATGACTTTCTGCTGCAATAACCTAACGTCATCCCTCTACTTTTTTGAAACCAATCCCAATGAAGTGTTTGTTGTACCAAGTAATCTAAAAAATAGTAGCGCTCCAGGCATAGATAGCATTCCTACTGAATTTCTAAAAATGGCAAACCGTGTAGTCGTTCCCATAATAACACGTCTAGCCAATCTGTGTTTCAAAAACGGTATCTTTCCTGCAACACTCAAGAAAGCGATTATAACCCCAGTTTACAAGGGAGGGAACAGAGATAATGTCTCCGACTACAGACCTATATCAGTGCTACCAGTAATTTCAAAGGTATTGGAGAAACTTATAAATACTAGACTTATAAATTATTTAAATAAGTTTAATATACTATCCAATGCCCAGTACGGGTTTAGACAAGGTCTATCAACTGAAGACGCAGTCACAGCACTTACATCTCTCATCACTGACAAACTAGAAAACAATAAAAAATGCCTTACTGTATTTTTAGACCTCAAAAAGGCTTTCGACACCGTCTCTGTTCCAATCCTTGTAAACTCTCTGGAGGAAATAGGTATAAGAGGAGTTGCGCTCCAACTGCTGAAAGATTATCTCCAGAACAGGAAGCAAGCAGTAAAAATAGGAAACCACACGAGTGACGAATGTGACTTAACTTACGGAGTCCCACAGGGTAGCGTCCTAGGACCTACCTTATTCTTAATATACATAAACAAGTTATGCGACATAAAATTGGATAATGGAACCATTTTTACCTATGCAGATGATACAGCAGTAGTATTCTCAGGCGATACCTGGAACGATGTTCGTAAACATGCTGAACAAGGCCTTGCCCGAATAGCTCAGTGGCTAAACTCTAATTTATTAACTTTAAATACAAAAAAGACAAACTATATTTGCTTTACAAAGAACAAATCCACTCAACCCGCGACTAACTTCGAAATTAAGATCCACACTTGTAACAACCTGGTACAATCCAACTGTTCTTGTACAACTATAGCGAAAGTTGAAAATATAAAATATCTTGGAATTAAGGTTGATCAACGACTATCGTGGCACTCTCACATAGAGCTTATAATGGCAAGAGTTCGCAAGTTGATCTGGATTTTCAAGAATTTAAGACACATAGCCTCTGAAACCCTTATTAACAAGATCTACATATCGCTTGCTCAATCAGTAATAACATATTGTATACCAGTCTGGGGAGGGGCTACAGAAACCAAGTTCCTAGAGGTAGAAAGGGCTCAGAGAGCGTTGCTCAAAGTGATGTATTTTAAACCACGGAGATTTTCCAGTATTGAGCTTTATAAGGTTTGTGGTTTATTATCGGTGAGGAAATTATATATATTAAACGCAGTCACAAGGAGACATAAAAACACAACGTATGTGTTTCAGAACATCTCAATAAGAAGGAGACGGGTTAATGTCATTTCAACCCCTGCTGTCAGTTCTGCCTTAGCAAGAAGACAATACGTCACACAATCTGCGAAACTGTATAATGCAATACACAAAGAAATTCAAATTTATCGAAATACTTTACACGAGTGTAGAATAAATGTAACGAATTGGCTAAAAACGAAAACATATAATCACACACACACACACACACACACACACACACACACACACACACACACACACACGCACGCACGCACGCACACACTGCATTCATATAATAAACTAAAACAAAGTCCAAGTTGAATAATTTAAATTAGTAGAATATTATAATATTATAATTAATTAATGTATTATTTTAAGATTGTATGATTTTTGATTTTTGCTCCGGATTTAATATTTATGTTATTTTGTCAAACCTCTTGTATTTACGGAAGAGCGGAATTTCCTGACACAAGCTTACTTTATGCTTAAAAGGAGATTCCAACCTTATGTATCTAAACCAGTAAAAGACACAATAAACATTTATTATTATTATTATTATTATTATATAAACCTTCCTCTTCAATCACTCTATCTATTAAAAAATCCGTTGCGTAGTTTTAAAGATTTAAGCATACATATGGAAATAGGGACATAGAAAGCGACTTTGTTTTATACTATGTAGTGATAGTGATAAGACACACAGGGCCTACCGCTAACCAAAAACGAAATATTTGCCTCTCTCTCGCACTAGTGAATCCGAGCGAAAGAGAGGGAGATACATCGTTTCCGGTTCGTGGTTCGCAGAAAATACCTCTGTGGAAAATACAGCTAGCCATCCTCCATTCGCCAGTTCTTTAGCCAGCCATCCATCGATCATCTTCCATTAACATTTTATTTTATTTATTTATTCGTATGGCATATTTAAAAGTAGATACAGAAGATCATAAATCGAACTCCAGAGAATTAATCCACTTGAGAGCTTCATCGTTTAAATTGATCAGGTCTTCCGGAGGCCCTCCGGCGTATCGAGTAGATGGGCAAACTTGAAATATATGATGGATACTCTGCTCCTGGGCACCACAGTGACAGGCAGGGGAGTCCAGCCAGCCGCAACGATATTTGTAAAGGGCACAGCGACCGTGACCAGTACGCAGTCTGTTCAGGTTGCACCAGGTACGCCTGAGCAGTTCAAACCCCCCTATAGTAGCACCCGGGACGATCTCCGATCCAAAATTGCCATTGACTGCAGACTCCCACGTTTGCTTCCACTCCCTGTATATGTTGAAGCCCTCCTGGGAAAGCTCCAAGGCAATGCAGTATGGTGGGTTTCTGGACTTCAGGCGGATTTTTACAGGGTTTATGAACTCGTTTCGCATTGGTAGGCACTTATTTTCCCTGACTTTGCGAAATTCGTTCATTAGAGCCTCCTTTCTTCTCAAATCAGGTGGAGGGATACGGCATAGAACAGGGAGCCAATGACAAGGGGTGAATTGCAATGTGGCAGAGATGAGTCGCATAGTTTTGTTAAGTTCAGTGTCGACTTTCGTAGTATGAGCACTACCCAACCAGACCGGTGCACAGTATTCTGCAGAGGAGTATATCAACGATAAGGCGGAAGTGCGCAACACATTGGCATTTGCTCCCCAGGATGTTCCTGTCAGTTTTTGCAGGATATTATTGCGAGTCTGTAGCTTACGTGCAGTGCCAGTAAGATGTGCCTTGAAGGTAAGGGAACGATCAAGAGTGACACCAAGGTATTTCGGAGTGAAATTATGTTTTAGGGTCGAACCGTTGAAAGGCACTTTGAGTTCACGGTTTGCTAGATGATTGTGAAGGTGAAAACAGCATGTTTCGGTCTTGCTTACGCTAGGTATAAGGCGCCAAGTTTTAAAGTACTTTCCGAGTGTATCCAAATCATCCTTTAATATCCGCTCCAAGTTATCAAAGGTCCTGTGTTGGGTGACGAGGCAGATGTCGTCCGCGTAGACAAATTTCCTGGCTTGGGTGGTAGGGAGGTCATGAATATAAAGATTGAACAGGGTAGGTGCTAGTACAGAGCCCTGTGGCAGACCATTGTTAAGCTTCCTCATGCTGCTGACCCTTGAGCCCAAGTGGACGCAAAACCGTCGATGCGAGAGCATAGTGGAGATAAGTTGGACAATTTAATTAGATTAGGTACGGTCATAAATAGTTTGTAAAGCAACCCTTCCCTCCAGACCGTATCATACGCTGCTGTCAGATCAATGAAAACCGCTCCACTTTTGAGTTCCTTTTGGTATCCCGTCTCTATATGTGTAGTCAATGCTAAAACCTGGTCTGTACAGCTTCGCCCGCATCTGAAACCTGCTTGCTCCACTGATATCACTCTGTCTATGAGCGGCGCTATTCTTCTCAACAAGACTCTTTCGGGAAGTTTGTAGCTGTAACTCAGAAGAGCAATGGGGCGGTAATTAGATGGGTCGTCGTCGCTCTTTCCAGGCTTAAGCAATGCTATCACTTTTGATTTTGTGAAAAGCCCTGGTAACTTGTTTGACTTGAGTATGTTAGAGAAAAAGAGTGATAGCCATTTGATTGCGTGTGGGCCAAGGTTTATCAGAAATTCGTTGTAGATTGCATCGACTCCTGCCGCTTTTCCAGGCTGAAGACCCTTAATAGCAAGGTTGACTTCATCTGTTGTAAAAGTTCTTGACAGGTCAGAGTCTTGTTTCACTGCGGCCTTTAGCTTCTGCATCTTTTTCTTAATCTTCTTAGCTGCAGTTTATCTCCTTTTATTCTGGACACTGACACGGACAAGATAGTTTGTCCGCTATTTGATTTGGGTGAATTTTACAAGAATTACGCGTTGCCGACTTTCTCCCAGTAAGCTTGTTCAACACACTCCACGCTTTGCGGCTAGACCGCTTAAAATCCATGGATTTGACAGTCTCTTTCCATTTGTTGGAGCGGTTCTCATCTAGGGAAGATAGAAGTTCCGTGCCTATCGAGCTATCTCCGGTATTTTGGTACTCTTTATATAGCTGATTGCTTAACTCATTCCACCCAGGAATATACTCCTTTCTGAAACCCCGACATACGTGGGCCTTAGTGGAAGATAACACCAGCCCCAAGAAACGCTTGTAGTTATTCACAGCGGGTGGGATGAAACGGACTCCCGCATCTACTCTGGCTGCGTAGTTGGGCCAGTCTGCGCGGTTGAAATTCCAGCGTGGGAGTGGCATCGATTTGATTAGAGGTATCTTCAGCCCTGCATCCAGTATTATAGGTCTATGCTGGCTATTGGGGAAATCCCGAAGGATAAGGCGGTTTGTTGAGAGAGGTGTACCTGCCGTGTCCTTTGAAACGAAGGTCAAGTCCAGGTTATAATCTTTCTTCCAGCGAGCTGAATAAAAGGTGCCCCTATCTTTAGCATTAAAGACCAAAAACAGATTGTTTGATTCTGCCCATTGTGCAAGTGACAGCCCGTTTGTGTCATTGGCAGCATAGCGCCACGATGTATGGTGGCTGTTAAAATCACCAGTGTAGATGCATGGGTGTGGGAAAATGGGTAGCCCGCTTCCGGCCCACGTAGCCAGAGGGGGTTTGTAAATATTAGCAATCCTGAAATCTTCAACTTGGATGACGATGATAAAGTTATTGTCAGAGTCATTAGCGTAAATAAGGTTCAGCTCTTTTAGATCAGATTTGGCATAAGTGGCAATGCCATATTTATTGTGATTAAGAGCTTTCACTAGTCTAAAGCCCTGTATTTGGCCTCTGTTATGGATATCCTGATCGTCTTTCGTGTGTGTCTCTTGGAGGTTTATGATGTCAATTTTTTGTTCTAGAGCAAGTTTCGAAATATATTCACATTTTGATTTACTTATACCTTCTATATTCAATTGACAGATACGGACTGAAGGTCCGAGATCTCTTGTCTGTGGATTCTTAAAGTACTCCATTCTAGGCATCATTTTATTAATTCTCATCTCGAAAAAATCTCTCTCTCTGTATCTAGTGACAGGCTACGAGGCTCTCTAAGAGCAGTGTAGCAGCCAAGGTTGATTACTCTTTAGCACCACCCGGGGGACACGTGCAAGGCAGCACGGGGTAATCTTCTTGCGGACGCGAGTAATCTTTGCCCCATTCCATTAACATTAATTAAGCCGGTGACAGACACCCGATTAAGTCTTCGTTTTTACGGCTCGTCGACCTTACTCGCAAGTGTGGCACCCTTAGTACGCGTACTTATAAACCACCGAGTAAGTTCACCGGCGATCCAACAGGTAAGCAAACAACAACAACAGGAGAAATAAAATTAATAACAAGTTAACACACATTTGGAGCTAAACTCAAAAAGATTCTATTTAAATAGTGTTTTCATCTAGTGGAGGAATTTATGACACTTGACAGGTGAACAGAGGGACTACTCCGAAATTCGAAATCCTAACTTCGTATCGTGCCGTCCCTTTCAGTCATATAGTGAAATCACGGGAGTGAAAGGAACGCCATGATACGAAGTTCTGATTTCGAAGTATAGGCCCAGACACTTAGTCTTTGACAGTAAGTACATTATTTTATAAAGTGTATACTTTAATCTAGATGATATTGTGCATTATTGTAGTGTATTTATGTAAATGAATGTAAACTTATTATTAATTACCTAGCATGACATGAATTTTTGACATCTTTCCTAGATTGTTTTTATTTATATTTAATCCTAATCTATTTGTAATTGTCTAATTTGTTGCCTATTATTTCAAACACAAGTAATGCATTGTTTATGAATAAAATAAAGTAAAAAATGTAAAACTCGTGTGTCCAGACACTACCAGTTAAGGGGCACTACCGCGAACAGCAAACGAAGTTTTCCCTCTCTGTCGCACTTATGTCCGAGCGTGCAAGTGCGACAGACAGGGAAAACTTCGTTTGCTGTTCGCGGTAGCGCCCCTGGGCCTGGGAACTGCAAACGAACGAAGTTCGAATAACTCCATATGTAATAACAGAGAGGGAGATTATTCGAACTTCGTTCGTTTTCTGTTCGTGGTAGCCCTACTGGGTCTGTCCTCCGAACTTTGTATCGTCCCGTCCCTTTTACTCTCGTGTTATACACTATATGAGTGAAAGGGACGGCACTATACGAAGTTCGGATTTAGAAGTTCTTATTAGCCCCTCTGTACTCCTAACTTTGAAATCCGAACTTCGTATCGTGCCATCCCTTTCACTCTCGTGTTATACACTATACGAGTGATAGGGACGGCACGATACGAAGTTCTGAGTAGCCCCTCTGGTCTGTCACCCACTTTAATTCATTCGGCTGTCCACTCGTTGAAATGATTTTTATCGTTCACAATTCCTGAACGCACCCGCCATCAATGTCAATAAATAAAATCATAAATTTTCTGAACGCATCCGTCAATAGCAACAAACAAGTATGACCACAATATGGCCGATCGTTTTTGTCATTATTTAGTATACAAACAGGAAATACGCGACAATCCGAGTTTTGCCGATATATGTTGTCGATTCAAAACTCTTATTTTTTTACGTTCTTCAATTGAAGATGGGTCTCGATGTACATTTACCATGACTTGCTATAGAAAAATGACATTATTTTACTACAGTCGCTAGCGTGTTAACGCGGTTCGAATAGATTTCGATTAAACTGGTACCATGAGTCAATTAGACGTTTACTACGCTCGCTCACGTTAGCTCGATCCATCGTGTAGTAAAAGTTACGACGAGTGACGTACCTAACTTCACAGCAAACAAAGCTATCTCTCTTTTTAACTATACTAAATAGACAGAGCACGGACGATACTAGGCGGTGTAGTGATAGACCACCCAAAGCGCCAGCTGATCAGCTGAGCTAAAATAATAAATGATTTTCTATTTTATAACTTCCGAGAACAGCGCCATTAACCTTGACATTCCAATACTGGATGGAAAATAATAACACTTTCCTTTGTTCACTATTGCGCAATACGCATTCCTTGCATTCCAATCTTTCCTATAAAAGCAATGTATTTTACCTAATAAATCAGTTCGTCAGTATCGTCTCGAGTTTCGACTTGTCATTTATAATTCCCTACGCCGCACACTTCATGGCGACCCTGCCAGTTGGGCTGCTCAAGGCAGCCTCAGCATAATCACCTACTGCGAACCCTCTACATAGGGTCGTACCCTTCATGGCGACCCTTCCAGTTGGGCTGAACCAGGCAGCCCTGATCCTGATATAATCACCTGGCATACTCCGCTGCAAGAATCATCGTATAGTCTCCAGCCAGCTCCACTGCGCCAACCAGCCAGCCAACCAGCCAGCCAGCTCCACTAAAGCCCAACTAAATTATGGGAGGTCAGTGCACAAAAGAACAAAAAGAAGAAGAAGTAATCATTGCACAGAATGGAGCCTCCAACAACGCCAGCTCGAAGCAAGTAGACAGCAACACAGCTGCATTATACATCACAACAGCTGTGCTCATAATCATCTGCATCATTTTTGCCTACGCCATATGGAAGAAGGTACATAAATGCCTAACAAGAAAAATCGAGCGACAAGCAGTAACGACGATGATGCGCAACACCAACAAAGCAGAGCAGGGTATCTAGCAAGATCACCTACAGCGCGTCACCAGCACCAGCCCGCCGCCGCCGCATCCCATCGAGCCCTCCCGCCCCACATATGCGAGCCCAGCCGTCGCCTCCGCCTAGCACCCGCCGCTAGAATCGTTATAAGCAACAGCCACGAAGAAGACAATGATTTAAGGTACTTTTAAAAATGTATCCTTTAATGTAGTTACGTAGTATAAAAAGGTAGCTATTATATTAGTAAAGTAATTTGTGAATTAATTTTATAATGCTTTAAGTAAATAAGTAACAATGCCGCTTGATGACGAGGCAATAACATACGTAATTTAAAACAAAAATAGAATTTTTAAATCACGCTGCATAAAATAAATAAAAATAAAACCAGATTTAAACCATGGAAAACAGAGCAATAAATAATTAACAAAACTTAATATTCTATAAAATCATACGTACCTACATAGGGACGTAAAAGTAAAAAATACAACATTAAGATGCAAACAATAAAAATATATATATATAAATGCAAGTATAAATTATAACTTGCGATGAGCGAGTAGATACAAAATTATTAACAAGCTAAACAGAAAAACCTTGGACTATGGGATGCATAAATGTATTCTTGGAGCCAGATTACGATTCAATCGACCATCAAACGTAAGGGGACCTTGGACGCATAGTGTCTCCGATTTAAAAAAAAAAATGTTAAAAGAACTATCTAAACGATAAATAATTACCTATAAATGGTATTAGCAAGGTACACCAGGATTACAAGGTAGGCAGGAAATCCTTGAAACTTGACCATGATTCGATCGAGCATCACTCGTGGAGGTCCTTGGATACCTAATATATTACTATCTGATAGTATATAAGTTGTTAAAAGAACTGCCTGAAAGGTATATACCAACCTTAACATGGTATTTATGCGCGCGTTTTTATATACGTTTATGTATAAAATCCTTGTAACCTGAGTAATAATTGAGGGTCGACCAGCCTTAAAATAATGCGTACCATGTACCTTTGCAACAAGTGATGCGCACTTGATGTCACAAGTAAAGTACTGTGACAAACACAAAAAAAAAAGTAGATGACGTCAAAATAAATTTAATATAAAAAAACGCTTGTAAGTCTCAATGAGTATTGTTAAATAAAAATAAGTATAAAAGTTAATAGCAAAAATACATAACCGTACGTAAACTAAAAAAAAATAATAATAACAGAAATTACCTAGCAAGTAAATAAATAACATACATTATACGTAGGAATTCACCACAAAGCTATCACGTGAAACTAAAAAAAACCAAAATAATTATTTTATAAAAATTAAAAATTTAAAAAAGCGTCGTCATCAAAGCGTGCATTCAATTCCACATTATTATTATTTTTGTTAGTACAATATTTAATTTAATTTAATAAAATGAAAATAAAAAGAACAATTTATAATTTTAATATATAAATAATAATGCTTAAAGGCTATTCCAAATAACATATTTTTTTTATGAAAACTCACTAGGTACTTACGAGGATTATGTGTAATAATCTATATTTAGACCAAAAAAAAAGACACATATATATATATATATATAACATTTAAATTGTTTTAATAACATAGAAATTGTATATATCAACCAATAACTGTTTACTATATTCTTAAGCCAAAAACTGTATCTACTAAGTTTTGTCTCAACAAGAAAAAAACCCGTTAAAGAAGACATTGTGCATAAAAATAGAACATAACCTTATTACGAATAAATAAATCATAAAACTTAGCATCGTAAAGAAATAAGAAACCTATAACAAATCCATCTGATCGCATACCACCATCCATATAAGGAACACGTAATATAAGATACATTAAGAAACCATGTATACCATAGACTTAAGTTAATAAATTTATTTTAAGAAACCATGTAAACAATAGACATAAGTAATTTAAATTTAAGTAAGCCAAAAATAGTACATGCAATTACTATTTTTGTCTCAAAAAAAACGGGAAAGCTGTAGTGATAGACCACCCAAAGCGCCAGCTGATCAGCTGAGCTAAAATAATAAATGATTTTCTATTTTATAACTTCCGAGAACAGCGCCATTAACCTTGACATTCCAATACTGGATGGAAAATAATAACACTTTCCTTTGTTCACTATTGCGCAATACGCATTCCTTGCATTCCAATCTTTCCTATAAAAGCAATGTATTTTACCTAATAAATCAGTTCGTCAGTATCGTCTCGAGTTTCGACTTGTCATTTATAATTCCCTACGCCGCACACTTCAGCGGGTCATTCTACTTTTACATGACCAGTTTTCTATTACCAAAAAAAATCTATGATATGTATTGAGTTAGTGTACAAAAATAGGATTTCGAAATAGTACCTGAACCTAATACAAGGAAATTGTAGGTAAAAATACTTAAATATTAACATATTGCTGTAAAAGGTGGATAACACAGTGGTAAAAACCATTTTTTCATACAAATGGTGAGACATCCAAGGACCACTGAGTTACTCGATTTATGGATATTAGCTGTGATTCGTTAATTATCAAAACTATCGGAAGTGATACTGCAATTAAACCTCTTTCTAAATAACAATACAAAAATATAAAGTGAGAGCCAAGTGTTCCAAAATCTGCATTTAAAGAAAAAGTGTCTGAAAATTATGTACATGAAAAAGTAGAATGGCCCAGGCAAAAATCTAAGTATCCATCCCTTTTAAAAATATAGAAATAACCCGTAGGTGAGAGTCGTTTGTTTTTGTTATGATCTGAGGTTATGATTTATAAAAACGCGTACAAGTGCCTCGTAATTCCAGTTACTGGTTAATTAAATATGCAGCAGTAAGTATCTATTTTGGACGAACATCTTAATAATGTTAATTGCTACCATCAACTGTTAAAGGTGGAAATTATTTATGTCTGCGTCCTTGTCTAGCGGGCCTAACATAAGGCTCCCTAGACAAGGTTTATACAGACAATAATGTCTTAATTTAAACCTGTCGTTTACCGGTCCCTGGGATCCCCGTGATCATAATAAAATAATGCTATTGTTTATTTTTTTCGTCTGGAGACGACGGCTTAAGACAGTGTGATTTATATTTAATTTGTATCCTCCAGACAACAGAGAACACAAACAGAGTGAGACTGGCCTATTGATTTATATTTTGTTTTGTAGCGGGACGTATGGTTTGTCAGGTAAAACACAACACTGACTTTAAGACGTGTATTGAAAACAATCCATACCAGTCACAAACAACACATAACACAAATACAAAGCGTAAGGGTAGAGCGTGTCCGTTAGGTAAGGCGTTCCGAAACCGACTAGCGAGTAGCGGTAAAAATACGTATCGCGCGGGCCGGCAACATGGCGCGCGCGCAACCACAGTCAATCCGCGGCTCAGTCATTTTTGTAGCGAGCCGGGGGTCTACCTCTATTGAGCCTAGGAGGCAACCTGCGAGAACTATCGCTGTCCCTGTCACACGCTATAGTTTGTATTTTCCAGACTTGAGTGAGACGGGCCTGAATGGCCTAATACACGGCGACAAACTTGCGCCTCGGCTCTCGAGAATATTTATCCAGCTACTGGGGCCAGACAGCATGTGCCGCAGTCACACGGCCTTACCGCCAATGCAGCGTCAGTGGGGAAGATGTCCAATGCAAAACCTCTCATCTGCTCACAGAAGGACTTACACAAGCACTTTTATTGGGTGTTGTCAAGAGATATCCTGTTCTGGATTAGCTTGGTTGGCATTGTCTTTGGAGACCACATGTATCTATAACAATATTAAGCCGTTGTCTACCAATCTTGGAGATCTCCGGACACATGGCAAAAGAATACTATTGTTGATTTTTTACATCAGTCGAGGACAGGTTAGATTAGTCTTGCAAGTTTATTTTCACTATACGAGTTAAACCGTCATTTCCTAGTGAAAAAAATAAACAATAGCATTTTTTTGTTATGATCCCAGGGATCCCAGGGACCTGTAGACGACGGGTATCATACCGTCTCCGAACCAACAAATGCTAACTAACTGACTTGTGGTTATTTATTTTTATTATTTTGTAATATCAAAAATTCTTGAATTGTAAATAAATATTTGACATTTAAATTTTTTTATTGTTATGTCAGACTTACCTAAGTACATATTTTTACATGTAAAAGGCTGTTGTGGTCTGCAGAATAAATGTTTGATTCATTCACAGCATACAGCTGCATCCAATAATGTAAATTAGGCAGCAGTTTGAATTCACTTGACTAATAATTTGAGTGATTTGTGACAGAATATGGTTGCAAATCTATTTAAGTAAATAACTTATTAAGACACTCGTTCTTAGTAGCCTGGTAAAGGATTAAGGATGTAAGAATGAGGTTAGAGTTACGAGACTTGGCCTACTGTTACCTGGAATGTTTTTTATGGGATCTCACTTCTTTTTGTAGGTAAACGTGTGAATACAAATTTATGAAGGCATCTAGAACCAAATACTTATCATAGATGCAAGAACTGCAAATTTATAACTTTGTATCTCATGTATTTGTATAGTATTACAAACTTACTTATGCAGTTTGTATATATCTAAGACGAGACTGAAATTGTAATATTTTTAGGTTTTTTATACTTGATAGGCTAAAATAGAATAATTTTTAAAATTAGAAGCTTGTGGGTCTGCTAGAAGTACCTTAGAATAATGATGATCGGTCAGCCAGTTAGTGTGTCAGTGACAAAACTGAGGAACTTTGACTGGCAATACTTAGTTCCTAAACTACATGTTTAAATTTAATAACATTGAGAATATGTCTAAGTTATATTATACCCTATATGTTACTGAAATTTGTGGGTTCTAATCAGCCTTAAAGATAGTGGAACAATGGTTAGATTTGTTTGTACAATTTTTGGCATTAGGAAATAGAAATGAATATATTTGAATAAACTTTTTTTTAAATGTTTATGCATACTCTTTATTTTTTCTATTCAATAAAAAACAGAAAAGTAGGTATTTGCAAACAATACATTTCTAAAACAAGAATATAGGCGTGGCCGCCTTGATTCAAGTCTTCTAGCTAATTGATTCTGTAGAGCACTCCCATTAATAAGACACTGGCATCAACATTTTCCAGCACCAAATTCTGTTGATGAATCTGAAAATAGTAAGAACAAATTGACATCCATAGATTTATGAACAGGTAATTGTTTGTTGCCTGCGATGCTGTATGTCCCAGGTTCGAATCCCAGTCAGGGCATTTATTTTGTGTGATGGGAATGAATATTTGTTCCCGAGTTTTGGATGTTATTTAAGTATATATTTATCTATATAAAGTATGTATATCGTCCCCTAGTACCCATAATAAGACGCTATCATATTTAATTGATATTTCTGCCAAGAATTTGGGAGCACTTAACTCTGCTCCTATTGAGCAGTCCGTTGTGGACCTCGAATTGGTTCCAGTTATAACCAATCATTTAAATTAGATATTCAGACAAAGGAGTACTCTTACTCTGGCAATTTAGTATTTAATAAATTGAATAAAAAATGCTTGAAAAATGGAAATTATATGCATCTGGTTCATCAAAACATTCAGTGTAAAGACTTACAGATTGAACTCTTTTTGAATACTTATAATATTGATATTCTATGCGTAACTGAACATTGGTTAAAAAATAATGAAATAATGCCTCAATTTAATAATCATCATGTGGGTAGTTCGTTCACCAGGCTTGGTTCCATACATGGTGGCTCATTAATTATATTAAATAGTCAATTAAAATTTAAGGAACGTAAGGATGTTGTATCCTTGTCTGTTGAACGGACCATAGAACTAAGTGCAGTAGAATTAGAACAATTTATTGTTGTTTGTGTGTATAGGCCTCCATTAAGTAATTTTGACCTCTTTGAAAATATGACGGAATCCGTGTTATTTAAAATATCGCTCTCTAGCAAAAAATTACTTATATGCGGAGACTTCAATGTAAATATTTTGGAAAATTCAACAATAAGTACTAGATTGTTGAATCTTTTCAAATCATGTAACCTCAACCACATATTTTCGGAGCCTACTAGAGTAACTGCTACTAGCGCCACCTGTATAGATAACATTTTTACAGATATTATTCCTATTACCCAAAGTGTAATCAGCAAATTAGAGCCAGATCACTTAGGCCAATTAATGACATTTGAGACATTAAGAAGGAGTACTTTGAGAAAACAAATAACTTTTGTACCAGTAACCACGCACCGTGTCGAACGAATGAAGCAGTCTAGTCCAGGCGCTACCCTTTTTATCTTCCGATATGAGTCCTAACGACATGTACAACTCATTTTTTCACACATTTATGAAACATTATATATATAAAGCAATTTTCACTCCAAAATCGGTCGTGGTTGGTGCTGTATCAGTTTTTAGTGAATGGGCTACTGTGGACTTACATAAACGTAGACAAGCACTGTATGCTTTATATGAGGAACGGCGGTTTAATGCGAGTGATGAATTTAAAGAACATGTTAAACAATATTCGAAAAAAAATAAAATAGATTGTCGAATAGCTAAGCGTACTTATTTAAGCCACAAAATAAAAAATAGCTCCGATATTATCAAAACAACATGGAAAGTCATTAATGTGGAAACTGGCAAAGCACGCAATGAATGATCCTAAATTAAAAATAAATGGCAAAATTATAGATTCAAGTTTAGAAGTAGCAACAGAATTAAAAAATTTTTTAGTGAGATACCAGTATCCACAACACAGTATTTAAATTCATCACCTTCGTCTGCCGTTATGTTATTAAAAGACAAAGCCCCAGAATGTAGTGGAGATTTTCATTTTGTACATGTTAATGCCTCAGACGTAGTAAAGGCATTTAAAACAATTAATGTCAAAAAAACTAGTGACCTCTGGGGAGTCTCTGTCCATTCTGTCAAATTTCTAATAGAAGTCATAGCGCCTGATTTAGTGGTTGTATTTAATAACAGTGTTGATTGTGGTGAGTTTCCTGATCTAATGAAACACAGTAAAATAACTCCTTTATTCAAGTCTGGTAGCACTTTTGACCCCACTAATTTTAGACCAATATCTGTGCTACCTACATTTAGCAAAATTTTTGAAAAACTAGTTTTGTCCCAATTAATAAAACATTTTAATGCTAACAATTTAATGCATCATAAGCAGTTTGGTTTTACGCGGGGTCGCTCGACAACCGACGCTGCTGTTGAGCTAACAAAACATATATTCGATGACTGGGAGGAGTCACATGATGCTTTAGGTATCTTCTGTGATTTATCCAAGGCCTTCGACTGCGTATGTCATGAAATTTTGATCAGGAAACTACACTACTATGGAGTTCGAGGATCGGCACTGAATTTGCTAAAGTCTTACTTACATGATAGAATACAAAGGGTCGACGTGAATGGACAGCGATCGCCGGGTTCATTGGTCTCTATGGCTGTACCGCAGGGATCAATATTGGGACCTTTCCTATTCCTTATCTACATAAATGACTTGCCATACCTCGTAAAGACCCATCATGATATAGTATTGTTTGCTGACGGTACCTCACTCATATTCAAAGTCACACGGCAACAACAAGCTTGCAATTATGTAAACAATGCCATTTCTAAAATAGTAATTGGTTTAATGTCAACAATTTATTGTTAAATGAGAAAAAGACTAAATGTATTAAGTTCGTCACGAGTAACGTAAATCACATGCAAACTAGTGTCACTGTGAAAGATGAGGAATTGGAACTAGTTGATAGTGCTGTTTTTCTTAGTTTGACATTAGATTCAAAACTCCAATGGGGTCCCCATATTGCTAATCTCTCGAATAGACTGAGTTCTGCAGCATTTGCAATGAGCAAGATCCGTCAATTAACAGACGTGAAGACAGCTCGATTAGTATATTTTAGTTACTTTTGATAGTATTATGTCAGTAGGTATTTATTGGGCACGCTGCCCCACGTCGTTCGTGACGCTCGCTCTCGCTTCGCTCGCACTCGCTCCATGGTACGCGTTCCCAATAAATATGAATGATTAGAATCTCAGAACTATTTCATATATACTCTCAAGCTCATAAAACATACTATTCTCATATTTAGTTTCAAGTTTGTTGCACGTGCCTATTGGTAACATGAAATTCGTAAAACAACCTCAAAAATTGCAGTTGGATGTCGTTTGTTCTTCGCACAATAAACGGTATTACCGACATGGTTTACTTTTACCTGATACTATTCGTTGTATAATATGTGGACCGTCTAACTGTGGAAAAACTAATTTGATTGTTGGTCTACTGCTACATGAACAAGGTCTACGCTTCCAAAATGTTTATATATATTCTAAAACCTTGTTTCAACATATGTATATATATTTAGATCACGTTTTAAATCTGGTTCCGTCAGTGTCATTTCAAAAACATAGTGAAAATGATGAAGTACTAAGTCCTCATACGGCTGATATTAATTCAATCATGATATTTGATGATGTCGCATGTGAAAATCAAAATAATATAAGAGATTATTTTGCAATGGGAAGACATAAAAACATAGATAGCTTCTATCTGAACCAAACGTATAGTAAAATACCTAAGCAATTGATAAGAGACAATGCTAACTTAATCGTTCTTTTTAAACAAGATGATGTTAATTTACGTCATGTTTATGATGAACACGTAGGAAGTGATATATCATGGACCCAGTTTCGCGAAATGTGCGGACAAGTATGGAACGAACCTTTTAATTACTTAGTTATAAACAAAGATTGTAATAGAAATTCTGGACGTTATAGGAAAGGCTTTGATACATTTATCATGCTAGATTAACCGTATACATAAACAATAGTGTTAACATATACAACTTATTCCTTAATATGAAATCATCTAGATCGGACATGAATCCTAAAATGAACGAGGAGAAAATATTTAAAGAAAAAGTACTCCGATCTGCTGAAGCAGTAAGAAAAAAAGTCAAGGTTCTTCGTGATGTTAAATCTAACAATGACATGATGTTAGAAACAATGTTCAAGCCAGTCACAGATCCCCTTAATGAAATGACGAAAACAAAAGATATCAACCTAAGTATTAGCGACACTGATTTTGATAATAATGGATTTAAATGGAATAAGTCGGTAAAAACATTAAAATATAGTCCTTCTGAATATGGAAAGAAAGAAAGCTTAGCTAATAACACACTATTGAGAAAATCATCGGAATCTGATTTAGATAATAGCGAATATGAATTAAATGACGACGATTTTAGTCAAGATGAATCTATATCACATGAAAGTACCATCCAAAATGATTCTGATTCAATAAATAATGCTTCATTTAAAACCTCAGATTCGTATGCTTCTCCTCGTGAAGATCCTACGTGGCAAAAGCAATATTTACACGTGAACGTTCCTTTTGGGGTGCGAATGGTGCGTGATAAGCTAATGCTAGGATCTTTTCCGATTTCTGCGAATGAGAAAGAACTCAAAATAGATGGAGAAAGGTATTGTTTAACGCAAGGATTAAAGGATTTATTGTTTAAAAAAATACTTGATTTACAAATGGTAACTGAAGACGATAAGCGATTATATAAAACATTATTATTAAAAACAAATGCACATAGACGTGACTTTGATCCAAATAAGCCTATAAAAAGCAACAAGGGCATGAAATATTTAAACATAATCAGACCACTTTTCAAATTAACTAAACAACGTTCAGTAAGCGAAGAAGTACATGTAACTGGTGATGGTTTACCGGTAATGAAAAAAGTCAAAAGAGACATCTCTTATGTGTATTGGGATAACCCGAATGAATTAGTAGAAAGATTGAAACTGCTTATAGCATCGCGTGATGCCGGCAATACAGGATTAGATAACGAAATCATTTCTATTATTGAAGAACTACATGAAGCAGGCTTAGTAAATGATATATAAAAGTAAAATAATCCGAAATTTTTATCAGTTGTAGTTTGACTCACAAGTCACAACAATACAAAATGAATATTGACAAATTCGGTCACCATGTTCATAAGCGCTTGCGTGCTAATGAGGTTTCTGATCTCAACTACAAGGCTTTGCTTCGAACAAACGGTGCATGTTTTGAAGGAAGTTTACAATTAAAGGGAGTTGCTGAACCTTCGTCACCCGATGATGCAGTAAACAAGCAGTACGTTGATCAATATATTCAAAACATGTACGACAAGAAGTATATGGATTCTTTGATTAACACTATAAATAATCAAATTCAACAGCTTTCGTCTCAGTTAAAAATAAACTTTTATACAAAGAAGGAGATAGATGATATCTTCGAAAATATAAAAAATGGAAAAACAGCAAATAGTGAACGAGATCCATCGATCGGCAAGAAAAAACTTTAAGCGTCGATCGGTTGTACTCAAAGGAATTGACGATTTATGGCAAGCTGATTTGATCGATTTACAGAAACTTCATACTGTTAACAAAGGAAATAAATATATATTAACTGTTATTGATACATTTTCGAAGTATGCGTGGTGTATACCTATTAAGTCTAAAACTAAAACGTCAGTCAAAAATGCATTCGAACTAATTATGAAAACAACTAAACGCAGACCTAGAAACTTACAGACGGACTTGGGAAAAGAATTCTATAATAATGAATTTGATTGCTATTTAAAATTCATGAAAATAAATCATTATTCAACATATTCAATTAAAAAGGCGTCTATTGTTGAAAGACTGATAAAAACACTTAAGATCAAACTCTACAAATATTTTAGTTTCATTGGTAACTATAAATGGGTTGGTAAACCGTTAGACGATATAGTGAAAGCATATAATCACACTGTACATCGTACAACAAAATTTAAACCTATTGATGTGGATTCAAATAATGAAAAAGAGGTAAAAAAGAACATTAAAAACTCACAATCCAATGTGTATAATAAAAATAAATTTAATATCGGTGACCATGTGCGTATAAGCAAATATAAAAGTAACTTTTCTAAGGGTTATACACCTAATTGGTCTACAGAACTTTTTACAATTAAACATGTGAATCACACTCGACCTGTGACATATCATATTGAAGACCAACGGAAAAACATAATACTGGGTACCTTTTATGAAGAAGAACTTCAAAAAACTGAGTATCCAGATATTTATTTAATAGAAAAGGTGATAAAGAAACAGGGTAGTAAGCTGTTTGTTAAGTGGTTAGGGCTAAGTGATAGTGAAAATAGTTGGATAGATATAAAATCCATTGTTTAATGTATTTAATAAATTAACTTTCATCAAATGAAATTTGTCATTATCATACCTGATATGAAAGGGAGAGGTCTATTAAATAGTGCTATTAATAATTTACCGTTTGAATTACACTTACCCGGCTACAATTATTGCGGTCCAGGCACAAAATTGCATAAAAGGTTACAAAGAGGTGACAAAGGAATTAATGCGCTAGATGATGCGTGTATGAAACACGACATAGTTTATGATAAATATCCTGATTTAGTTGATAGACATCGCGCTGATTTTGAACTTTACAAAATGGCAAAACAAAGAACGAAGTCGAAAGATGCTGGAATAGGAGAAAAAATAGGCTCATGGTTAGTGAGCAAAGTTATGAAATCTAAACTAAAGGCTGGTGCAGGTATAAAATCATTCAAAAGCTATGTGTCCAAGATACGCGCTGAGTTAAAAAAGAACCCTAAAATAAAAGGTTATAATATCATGGATCGTGCGATTGTTGCCGCTAAAAAAGTTTTTGCTAACAACACTAAGATACGGTTACCTCGTTTAATACCGATTCCAAAAACGGGAGGTCTGTTACCTTTGATACCTATTTTTGCTGGACTTTCTGCGTTAGGATCATTAGCGGGAGGAGCTGCGGGAATCGCAAAAGCTGTAAGTGATTATAAAGCAGCAAAAAAGAACTTGGCTGAATCAGAACGTCATAATAAAATGATGGAATCTATTGCATTAGGAAAAGGATTACATATTAAACCATATAAAAATGGTAGAGGTTTATGTATAAAAACTTCAAAAAACTAAATGACAGGTTACCCAGACGTGCTCTTTCAAATATTGACATCTTAAAACACTCTACAGAGATTCCACATTTTCGTGGAGTTTATATGAGAGACAGTTTACCAAAGCGTCCTCAAAGAGTAGAATGTGGAATTGTTAACTTGGACAGTTCTAAAAACAACGGAACTCACTGGGTAGCCTATGTCAAAGACAACAGTTATTGTGAATATTTTAATAGTTATGGTGACCTTCCACCTCCATTAGAGCTAAAGAAGTATTTAAATAACAACGATATTTACTATAATTATAACACGTACCAAAAGTTTAACACAGTAAATTGTGGGCATTTATGTCTTAAATACTTAAAACAATATTGGTATAAGCGTTTAAATACCTATGAACAATAAACAAATTATCATTCTCACGATGTCGTTCACTTTGTCTATAACTGGATCATCTTCAACTCTGATAACAAACCATTCGCCAGCTCTGCAACTGGATGGAGAATACGAGTGTGGACTGTTGTATATATCAACATTTAATTCAATACCTAATATAGACTACAGAAATAATAAATTCTATTACGGAAAAAACAAAGCAATTGAAATTCCTGAAGGATCATATGAACTTCAAGATATCGGTGATTACCTTAAGGAACACCTTCAAGGATGCACGTTTTCACTGACATGTAATAACAATACCTTAAAAACATCTATTTTATGTTCTCAAAATATTTATTTTGAAAAAGAGAGATCTATCGGTAGATTACTTGGTTTTGGATCAGAAGCTATTCAAGCTAATATATTAACGGAATCTCCTTATCCTGTTTCCATTCTATCTACAACCATTGTCCGCATTGAATGTGACATAGTGTGCGGTTCATTTGTTAATGGAAAACCTAGTCATATAATTCACGAGTTTGTGCCTAATGTACCGCCTGGTTATCGACTTATAGAATCACCGAAAAACGTAATTTATTTTCCTGTTACTCAAAACAGTTTAAGTTCAATTACAGTAAGAATATTAGACGTTAACAATAATTTGGTTAATTTACGCGGTGAAGAGATTCAGATATATTTACACCTTAGAAAAAAATGATAGACTTCAATAAAACTTCACTCCCAATGAAAATCAGTGCTAGTACTCATCAAGCAATCAAGAAAAGGAGACCTAAAGTGCAACTCACAAAACAAAACAAACAATTCCTCCAAAGCATAGGTCTAATAAAATGAGTATATTAAATTTAACAGAATCTTTCACCTTAGACAACTCAATAGAGAGCTTCGAATATCATTCGTATAAGCCGTACGTAACAAGTTTTAATTTCAATGATGAAATACGTATACCTATTAATCAGCAAGATCTTTACGTACTACCATCGGCAAGTACTTTATACATAGAAGGTACTATAACTGTATTCAATAGAGAAACGAAACAAGAGGTGAAGTCTTGTACGATAAAGATGATGGTCTCCCTCCCCGGGAGACCAGAATTGTTTGATGAACCGTGCAGAAGTCCTCCCGACTCTGCTGAGGCGATGTGAGATGACTCTAGCTCCTCCCTGGAGTGACGAAATCACCGGCTCCGTATACTTGACCTCTGATACTGCCCGTGCACCTGACGCAGCTGACTGTTGAAGCCGGCTCCCTAGTTGATTGAAGCCCTGGCTTCCCGCCAGGGTATATGGGCCACCACCCGTGATCCACACGGGAAACGTTGTTGATAGTGAAAACGCACCTTTGACTCTAATTACGTTTACTACTTGAAAATACACAAAATTGACAGTTTACATGACTTGATTACTATGATTAAACACGAGAAAATGAATTTAATTTACGGAGCTCAATCTTTCCGTGTGCTGGCTTGACGCCGCTATTACGAAATCTCACATTCCATCCGCTGGTGGCGCTGTGAACGCTACTCACCAACGAACGAGCAAAATGAATGAATCTTTTTACCGCTAAATTTGATTTGACAGAGCTATGTTCGAATTTATCGAACATTCCTCCCCCCCGGCAGGAAAGAATGAGCTGAATACATGCAAGCTACTATAATATATGATATTGAAACTTAACAAAATGATATCTTATGACAAGTGGTATGACTATAGACCAAATTACACAAGTACAGTATTATACCATTACATAAATGAACAGTATGAAACTATGAAAACATTATAACAAATATAACTAGCTACTACATACATTATGCACCTTAAAACTAACACGAACTTGTTTCTATAGGTAATTTACACAGTTTGACCACTGGTCTTACAAGTTCTCCGTTCTGAATCTTTAATTTGACTGACCTGGTGACATGATCTGAACCTTTGAATAACTCTATCACACGACCTCTTCGCCAGTGCAAAGGTGGTGAATTTTCATCCATTATTAACACTAAATCATTTAACTGAATTGGTGAAGTTTGACTATACCATTTGTTGCGTGCCTGCAAGGTATTAAGGTATTCTTTATGCCAGCGTGACCATATCATTTGAGAATGCCTTTGAATGGCTTGAAATCGTGACAGGCGTGACATCTTAGTGTCTTGCCAATGTGGTTCTGGCAATGCAACCAATGAATGACCAAGAATGAAATGAGAAGGACAGAGAAATTCTAAATCATTCGGATTCTCAGACATAGGCACTAGTGGTCGAGAATTGAGAATTGACTCTATTTTAGTGAGTAATGTATAAAGTTCCTCGAATGTGAGAATACTTTCCCCGATTTCACGCTTGAGTAAATTCTTAACACTCTTTACCCCGGCTTCTACTAAACCAGACATATGAGGTGACGCAGGAGGGTTGAACTCCCAACGTATGTGCTGTTTTCGTGCCTCATCCTGAAGAACTATATGATTGTCTATGAGAAATTGATTGACCTCCTTTATATATGACTTGAACCCCACGAAATTAGTGCCCCGATCTGACCTGATTAGTGATGGCAGTCCTCGGCGGCTGACAAACCTAGTGAGCGCTGCAGTGAAACCTTCGGTGCTCAACGATGACACGAGCTCCAGATGAACTGCCTTCGTACCTAGGCATACAAAAATACATAAGTACGCTTTTAGTGATTTCGCATTTCTGAGCAGGCTACTCTTGACTAAGTAGGGTCCGGCAAAATCGGTTGCTACCCCTGCAAATGCTCTCACAGCTGTGATCCTATCGGCTGGAAGATCCGCCATGATTGGTGGTTGACTTGTTGCATTGAATCTGAAACATTTTAAGCATTATCCAATGACCTTTGAAATTTGACGCCTGATTGAAGGAATCCAATACTCTTGCCTGAGTATTGCGATGAGTGCATTAGTCGCTGCATGACAATACACCTTGTGATAGTGCTCGATGAGAAGTTGAGTGTACCTATGATCCTTAGGTATAAGATATTGATGTTTTGCACCATATGTCAGTGTTGATTTTCGTAGTCGTCCCCCTACTCGAATAAAATGTTGTTCATCCACGAACACACTGAGCTTTTGAAGTGATTTACATACCAGTTTTCCCTTTTTTATCAATATAATTTCATTCCTATATGAATCCAGTTGAACTTTCTTGATCCAGTGCTTTGTTGCCTCACGAATCTCATCTAGTGAGAGATTCCTTCGAAGATTCCTTTCCTGTTTGGACAGCCTTATATTCTTCATGAATCTGAGCACATAGGCGGTGACATTTATGAGTTTGCTGTATGAGCTAACACGTGATAATAGCTCATCTTCCCATGGCTCGTGCGTGTTGATTATATTTACCAATTTCTTGAATCCTGGGATATTTGATGGCATGACTACTGGGAAGGTCGGCCATTGACCTTTTTCTCTTTGTAGCCATTCTGGTGACCACCATTGTTGACAACCTATGATGTCCTTTGCTGACAGACCCCTTGACGCCATGTCAGCTGGATTAAGTTCTGACCTGATGTGACGCCAAATCATGGGACGTTTTGTTTGTTGAATGTCTTGAACTCTATTACATTCAAACGTCTGCAACATGTGAGGTTTTGAATTTAGCCATGATAACACTATAGTGCTATCCGACCAGGCGTTGAGACTCTCAAAGTTAACTGAATCCTCGTAAGCACTTGCCACATGGTTTAACAGCTGGGAAACTAAATGAGCAGCGCTGAGTTCCAGTTTTGGAATGGTACGTTTCACCTTCTGTGAAGCAACCCTTGATTTAGCAATGAGAAGTCTTACCATTACGTTGCCTGACGTGTCTTCAGTACGCATGTAGATACACGCAGCATACCCAAGCTCTGATGCGTCTCCACACCCGTGCAAAGAGTAGGACACAGCATCCGGCAGTGTCACACATCTAGGAATAGTTAAATTTGACAGGTACCTTAAATCTTGAATAAGTTCTTCCCATTGAACAGTTTGAAGCTCACTGAGAGGTTGATCCCAGTTCAATCCATCTGAAAATAGTGATTGAAGAAATATTTTGAACCTAAATATTATAGGTGCACAATAGCCACATGGGTCATACAGTCTTGCTATCGTGCTGAGGACGCTCCGTTTTGTGATTGCTTGACCAATAGGTTTATTGACTTCGTATGACATTGAATCCGTACCTGGATTCCATTGAATACCTAAGACCTTGATAAATGATTTGTCGTCAGTGTCGAACTGATGTGGTGCTTCACAATGTTCCGCTGGAAGTCCGTCCAACAGTCCAGAACAACTTGATGACCACTTCCTAAGCTCATACCCGGCAGTCTCCATGACTTGTATCAGCTCTGATTTTAGCTGCTGTGCCTCCGCCACTGAGTCAGCCCCTGTGAGAATGTCATCCACGAATACATCCCTTCGAATGACTTGGGATGCGTGAGAATGAGGATGCTCCTCTTCCCAGTCATCAGCCAGGCGTAGTAGTGTTCGTATAGCCTGTCCGGGAGCCGATCTTGTTCCATATGTAATCGTATTGAGCTCGTATACCTGTATCTCCTGAGATGGATCCTCCCTCCATAGGATGAGCTGATACTTCCTGTCCTCTGGGTGAATCCAGGTCTGCCGGAACATCATCCTGATGTCCGCAGTGAATACAACTCGATGACGCCTGAAATTCATCAATATTTTCGTGATATCATTTTGAAGCGGTTGTCCTGAATGAAGACATTGATTGAGCGTGACTCCATTGCTCGCCTTTGCCGACCCGTCAAAGACCGCCCTTATCTTATCCCCACCCCTTTTAAATACCGCAAAGTGAGGAAGTACGAAGTGTTCAGAGTCGAACTGAAAATTTGATTTACTCATATGACCAAGACTTTCATACTCTTTCATGAATCCCTTATATTTTTCACCAAATATGGGATTTTTTGCCATTTTAGCTTCAAGTGAGTGTAACCTTTTGACCGCCATGGCCTTTGACTCGCCTAGAGTCGGACGGTTTGACAGCAGTGGCAATCTAACTTGGTATTTCCCATCTGGCATACGTTGAGTAGTGGAATTATACAACCTTTCGCATTCCACGTAGTCAGGATGAATGACTGGTTCTGAAGGCGGCTCCTCCGTCTTCCAGAATCGCTCCAGGACTTCCTCCAGTCTTGATGCAAGCAGTCCATAATCTTCCACCGAAGTCCCAGTCGCTTGCTGAATGATGGTTGTTCCCATGATCACGTGACCGAAGCATGTACCGTAGGCTGACAACCCTGGAATGTTAGTGCAAAGCTTTGATCCATCTAGTACATAACTAAGCATGTCTGCACCTATAATGACATCCACGTCACTAGCCTTGTCAAACCCTTCATCGGCTAAAGTTATGTTTGACAACTCCAAATGATCTTTGAGTGATGACGTAATTGAAGGTATATTTCCAGTTAATGAATACATAACCGTTGCTTGAGTGCTAATGATTGGTACCTGTTTTCCCACAGGCTTGATTACCAACTTGACCGCTGACCCTGGTACATCTACTTTTTTATTACCTACTCCAAATAATTTTGCTTTAACAAACTGTTGGTGCAATCCTAATTTCTCGACTAATGATTGTTTAATTACCGAAACCCCTGCTCCGCTATCCAGGAGCGCCCGGGCTGTTGTATACCTTCCTGAACTTGATCTGACCATGATCAAGGCAGTTGGGCATATAGTGATTGACCTTTGTCCTTTTATGCTGCCAACAGTTCGATCCCGTCATTGTTCCTGATTGTTACTACGAAACCCAAACCTGAGGTCTTCAAACGCCACTTGAGCCTTCCGTGTCCTGTCCCCCAGGCACGGACGTGGCATGTGGCCTTGAAGTTGAGTATGAGTTGGAGCTGATACCCTGGGCACCGGCGCCTCCCTGGCTTGCTCAGTGTCATGTACCGGTGACCTCCGTGGTGGTGACTGACTTGGTGACCGAATTGGTGACTGACGGTTTCGTGGTACACCCCTGTACTCACTTACATTGTGTACGGCAGCGCGACCCTGATCCCTGGAAGTCGATGCCATTCCATGACTCGAACACAGTAATGAATTGTGCTCTATTGATCCACAACGTGAGCACCAATTTTTATGTGTACATTCCCGGGCATAGTGAAGCCGCAGGCACTTGTAACAATGACCTGTCTTTTTTGCCCAAACCTTGCATTCAGCTGGTGTCTTCAGACGAAAGTCTTCACACCGGTAAAGTGTGTGACCCTGGCTAGAGCAAAAGGAGCACTGGTTAGAGTTCACCTGATTATTTTGTGAGCTTGATTGGCCCTGCAGCAGTCGCCCTGACGCTGCAGGCTTCACTTCGTTTTGAGTCTGACGCACTCGTTGAGGTGGCGATGGCCTCCTGCCTCTCGCCGATGACGTCGCCGGAGTTTCTGGTCCGACCGTTCTGTGCACCCTGCACTGCTCGTTGAGTAGCTCTAGTAGTTGATTGACCGTTGGCAGGACTTGTGAATCCTTGCCATACCGCTCCTCATATGTAGTCCTCATTCTGAGCGGCAGTTTCTGCAAAACTAAGAATACAATTATGTATGACCATTCCGTCACCGGCATATCTAGTTTTTTAAGTGCCTGAAGTGACTCTGTAAGAGGATCGAAGAAGTGCTGCTGTAGCGGGCCACCCTCCCCTACAGCTGGCAGGTTGACTATTCTAGCCAGGTAGGTATCAACCAAAAGCCTCTTATTTTGGTACCTATCCTGAAGTATTTTGATGGCTACCGAATAGTTGGCCTCATCCATCGGCAGCTGTCTCACCAGAGACAAAGCTTCTCCTTCCAGAGAAGCTCTGAGATAATAATGCTTTTCAGCGTCCGAGATATCCCTTGTATGAACCAATGATTGAAAGAGGTCATTAAATGATAGCCATTCGTGTACCTTACCTATGAACTTTGGCAATTCAATAGCCGGTAATTTGGCCGACAACACCTGACTTGGCGACTTGACGTCGACCCGCTGACTCCCTGTCGCGGGTTCACTCGCCTGTTCAAGTCGCACCAACAGCTTGTTGACAGTAGAAAACTGTTGTTCAAACAGCGTCCTCTCCTCCTCGGAGAGGTCCTCAGAGGCAGTGATAATAACCTCGTACGCTGATATGATCTGGGGATAGAATGTATGAAATTGTCGCCTAGCAACCTGCGCTGTGAC
Organism: Epiblema foenella; assembly: GCA_963556455.1. Lineage (NCBI taxonomy): Eukaryota > Metazoa > Arthropoda > Insecta > Lepidoptera > Tortricidae > Epiblema > Epiblema foenella. The sequence goes on along the minus strand of OY747097.1, from coordinate 9,493,521 downwards.
ACCCCCCTGTGTTGTATCTACTGATCCACCAATGTCTACCAACAATTGAAATCGTGACCGAAATTGTGCCTTAGCCGTACGTAATGTTGCCATGATTTTATCGTTACAGCTAGCTAACAACAAATGATAAGTCGTAAAGGTTATTTATTACCTTTTCGTATTATTTTAATAACTATTTGTCACCAAGTTCAGTCTGTGAATTAATAACCTAGTAAATTTTTCAATGTAAACAAATATGTGTCAGAATTGAATGAACGATTTAACTGACTGACACAGACTATAAATACCACAGATAAACTTATTGATTTCAAATGAATGAAGTGTCAGAATTGAATGAACGATTGAAGTGAATGACATAGACAATGAGTACAGATTAAGTTACTGCCAACTTAGAAATAAGGATTTTTTCTTAACCTAAAAATGTCCGAATGCGTGACCGGCTGAAGTGATGATACAATATGGCGTACTCACGAATTCTTCGATGTACTGTCCGTATTATGATGATTCACCGTTTTATCACGATGCACTATAAACATCTACGCATAAAATGACCATTACGCGCACTGATTTTACACAATTGATTGCAAAACACTTTAAACACTGGATGACTGTGATGTGACCGTTTTCTTGACAACCTTCCTGGTTTACTATGATTTAAATCGTGCTGGTCACTCCCCTCATGGGCCAACAAAAAATGTACGATAAAGATGATGGTCTCCCTCCCCGGGAGACCAGAATTGTTTGATGAAGCGTGCAGAAGTCCTCCCGACTCTGCTGAGGCGATGTGAGATGACTCTAGCTCCTCCCTGGAGTGACGAAATCACCGGCTCCGTATACTTGACCTCTGATACTGCCCGTGCACCTGACGCAGCTGACTGTTGAAGCCGGCTCCCTAGTTGATTGAAGCCCTGGCTTCCCGCCAGGGTATATGGGCCACCACCCGTGATCCACACGGGAAACGTTGTTGATAGTAAAAACGCACCTTTGACTCTAATTACGTTTACTACTTGAAAATACACAAAATTGACAGTTTACATGACTTGATTACTATGATTAAACACGAGAAAATGAATTTAATTTACGGAGCTCAATCTTTCCGTGTGCTGGCTTGACGCCGCCATTACGAAATCTCACATTCCATCCGCTGGTGGCGCTGTGAACGCTACTCACCAACGAACGAGCAAAATGAATGAATCTTTTTACCGCTAAATTTGATTTGACAGAGCTATGTTCGAATTTATCGAACAAGTCTGTTCTTTTTACGAATAATCCAATACTCCATCTATTTCAAGATATTCGATACGAACTTAATGGAATCGAAATCGATAAAATTAAAAATGTCGGAGTTACAACTACTATGAAATCTCTTGTATCCATGAATGAACTTGAAGCTTTGATGTCTAAGTTATGGGGTTGGGATATCAACGGAACAAAAATGTCACATGGATCATTTTCTGTGTCTATACCTTTAAACAAAATTCTTGGGTTTGCTGAGGATTACAACAAAATAGTTATTAATTGCAAGCATGAACTTATTCTTTTAAGAACTAATACTAACTTAAATAGCGTTAAATTAAATGTGAATGAATATATAGACAATATAACTATCACAAAAATAGTATGGCGTATGCCACATATTAAGGTGTCTGATCGAGAAAGATTGAGCTTACTCAAATGTTTGGAAAGAGATCGTGCAATTCATATAGCATTTAGAAACTGGGATTTGTATGAATATCCTCTTTTGCCTGAAACGTCCAAACATTCTTGGGCTATCAAAACTTCATCTCAAATTGAGAAACCGCGTTACATTATAATCGGATTGAAAACAGCACGAAAAAATGTTGCTGATAAAGATATAACATACTTTGATCACTGTAACTTGAGAGATGTTAAGGTTTTTTTAAACTCAAGCTACTTTCCTTATGAAAGTTTTGATGTCAGTTTTTCTAGTGAAAAGTTTCCTATATTATATGAACAGTATGCAAAATTTCAACAGTCTTATTATAACCGTGCTCAGGCACCTTTGCTAAGCCCTCAAGATTTTAAAAAAATTGCTCCTTTATTCGTTATTGACTGTTCTCGTCAAAACGAAACCTTAAAAACCGGTTCGGTTGATGTGCGAGTTGAGTTCGAGTGTGAATCAACTATACCCCCGCAGACCTCAGCTTATTGTCTGATTTTGAATGACAGTATTGTCGAATACAAGCCTTTAAGTAATATCACGAAAAAGATATCATAAATAATCATAATGCAGCACTGCATATTTGTTGATCTTCAGGGTTTTAAATTGAGTAATAATGAATTCATAATAAAGGAATTTGCACTCGCCACGAATGAATATACACAAGTTTTTTTGGTAAAGCCGCCATACCCGTTTTCTCGTCTATCACCAAACGAAAAAAGGCAAGTTACGTGGTTAGAAAAAAATTGCGGTATTTTGTGGCGTGAGGGTTATATTGACCACCGTGAATTTAAAAGAATCATTGTAAACTACTTAAAAGACAAAAATATTTTCGTAAAGGGATCAGAAAAAGTTCAATGGGTTAAGCATTTGTCTCCTGGTTGTACTGTTTTAGATTTAGATGAAAACCAACAATATAAGTTTAGACATTTGTATGAAAAATATTGTATTAAAAGTGAAACCTATAATTGTGTGCACCACAAAAAATTTTGTGCTTTAAAAAATGTGTTATGTATCAAGAAATGGTATTTAGACAATATTATATGTTTTTTCTAAGTATTAATAAAATGTGTTCCACTCAATCAGTTGTTTTATTTAATCACCCAACATACACCATATGTTTCTGTGCCATCCCTCCGAAGGCACACCTTACAATTCAACTATTAGTAATTTGGTAGTATGAGATCGAGGATAGGGTGTGTTGTCGTGCATGTCACTGTCTGTAAACTAAGGAATGAAACAACAAAATATTTTAACAAATTTATTAAAACTCCACATTTAAAATAATAAAGAATTAATAACTAACACTATATCCACACAGTTTTTTGGAAATTTTGTTTATGACACTCTCCGCACTGTCGATAATTTCGTCGAATCCGTTATCTGCTATGTATTGTGCGCTTAAGATCACGTCTTCGCTTTCCGGCACTTCTCTGTACTCATTTTCAAGCAAGTTAATTATCTGGATTTTAATTAACCTGTTGCCCTTTCCTGGTTTTTTATTAATCACAAACGATGGAAGTTGCCCTGGAACACTTCGTTTTTGCACTTTGTTTTGGATTTTGTTTTGCCTTTTTTTAGTTTTTGGTTTATGACACGCATTCGTTATCTTTTTTACTAGATCGTTGTTGACATCTTCATCATCTTCATCATCTGGAAATGGGTTCTGTGCAAATACCTCAGAGAAAAATAGAGGAGACGCGTCTTCTACGTTATCCATTTTGCTGTAACAAAAATAAAGAAAACATTATTTAATCTATCCATTGAGTAGTGTAGAATTGGGGATTCTGGACCACTTAAATACCTATTCTTTTTGCGGTTGTGTTTTGTGTTTGTGGTTGATGAATGTATGGAGTTTTCATACAATGTGTTGTTAGATAAGAGTTTACCAACTGCATAAAAATGTAATAACTTGGTATTTCAAAATGAATTGTTTACTTTTTTGGTATGTGGAGTTTCTGGACCATGTGATTTGCGGTTGTGTTTGGTCGATTACAATGGTCGTGAACTTTAGATTGGAGTTTACCAACTGCATTACAAAATTAATAACTTGGTATTTGAAAATTGATATGCCTAGCCTTCCGTTGCCGTTGCGTAAACTAGGTTATAAAGATGCGTAGGAGCAGGTCTAGGTTTTGTTACAATGATGTGTGATAAATGTGTTATTCTATAAAGATGTATGAACATTAGAGTTTACTAGCGGTAAAAGTAAGTTTGTTGATGGTTTGAGTGGTGGATGTGTGTGGGAATTGAGTTAGGTTTCATTTTAGATGATGCATTAAAAGTGCATTAGTTTATTGTACAAGCTCGCAAGTTAAGGTTGTCATCAGTCAACACTATTTAACAATGTTTATTTCCAATTTGTTGCCGTTGACAGTGCTGTTGCAATTACAAGCAGTACAAGATACTGATAAAAAAAATGTAACAATAACTAACCAGGAGGAATTCTATTTTCCGTCTTGTGCAGCGAAGGCGTGGAATTTAAAAAAGGTACATGTGTTGGGCTCCGATGGTGTCACTCCTAATCACCAAATAAAGTGGTACGTTAACTTGTTTATGGGTAGGCGGGGTGCAACAACCACCGCCACTCCTCTGACAACGGTTCGTGTAAATCAGGGTGAAATTATAAATTTACCGCTTTGCATAAACGGTGAAAACATAGTTTTCAAGATGGAAGTGGTGGGAGAGTCTGATGCTGTCGTAGTAGATAGAGGAACACGTGTGAAGCGCGAGACGCAGCTTAAGCAGTCGTGGTCAACATCAGAATATTATCAAGTGATAACTGATGGAGATGGGCTTGAATTAACAGTCCGCATAAACAAAAACCGAGGTCATGCTGCTTCAACTCCTCCAACAAGCAGAGTCCCGCCAACGACTGTAATACCGCCTACGATCATGAAGACATCGTCAACAACAACAACAACGGCTACACCGAAAATTGTAAGAAGAAGAAGACCATCCCAACTGAGTGAAGAATGTCAACAGTACATGTACATGATAAGACAAATGATGGACTGGGGTAACGAGGAATTGAGACGTTTAGAGGAAACGTCTAATTCCGATGTATTTTGTAGAGATCGCCTACCGGCCACAACACCCGAGTACCCATAATTGAATAAGTAGGTGAGTTTTTTTCTTTACCGCAATTTGTTTATCAATATTGTCTGATATTTTTTCACTGCATTCTTTTTTATGATGGGGAAGCGGTTTCCTGATATGTATGCGGCTTGGGAACTGTTTATGCTTGCAATGCATATGTTAATATTAGTGTCGTGTGATTTTATCATTCACTATAAAAGACGCATGCCTCGCCTCTACATTATCATATACACGGGGTAGTCGTTACTAGCTTGTGAGTACTAGCATTCACTATGAGTCAGAGTCTAGCATCCACGTTAGAGAAATTCTCCATCCAGAGTAAAGAGACCTTTACTTGGATCAAGCCACGTGATCTTAGTGTAGGTGAACTATATCCGGTGTTAGACGCTTACCAAACAATTTGTAAATTCCATCCGGATAAAATGCAGACCATAGTCGTCCTTCAGCAGGGACGACTATCTCTGCCGTGTCGCCACGACGGGTTGACTCCGGAGGACATTGAAAATATAAAAAATAATGAAATTTGCCTCGTAAATTACGGGGCTAAGGGAAGAACCTGGATGTTAGATTTATGCACTAACAAGAGGGTCGAGAAGGAATAATCGTTGTAAGTGTTTTAATTTATATATATTTTTTTGTTTTACAGAACTATCCAGTCCAGGCTATACAGTTTTCCCATATATTTAATTTATAATAAGTCATATTAATAAGAAATATTGATATAAAAAATAATGACTACTCAGCAAGCATCTTATAATCAAAGTAAGATTTCATGTTTCTTTTTTTCTATTTTATATGCTGTTTTTATTTTTATCATAAAAAGTGTAACATTCAATTTTTTTCACAGATGAGGGAGACAGTGAGACACCTTTACTCTCGTTAACAGCATCGCAACAACAACATCAAGGTAAGACTTTTTGTGTATGTCTATAATGTGGACTAACCTACAGAATAAAACATAGTTCTCCCGTCCCATTGTAACCATTTAAGAAAGTGAAATCTATAAAAAAACTGTTGATTGTGATAATTACCTACATACAAACTAATCAAGTTACAAATACGGCTTCCTCTACCTTTATTATATAAATAAAGTACAGATTAAAAAATACGTCAATTTCTTCCACAGATGATAGTGATAAGGAGAATCAATCACCTCCCATGACACAGCAGCAGCAACCGCCACAATACGAGCTAACATGTTCGGAATCGAGCTATGTGAGTGAAGATTCAGCAGAGATGGAAGCGTTCCATCAACACTGCAAAAATAAGTGGATACATGCACTTCGAGCGAACTCTCTGTTGCAGAAGTGGTGTGTCGATATACCTCTATACACATTCACAGCACAAGTCAGTAGACTTTTGCGTAATCTGTACATTGAAGGGTCGCAGGAATGTGAAAATCTCTATTTATTAATTGTCATGTGGGATGATATTCATGCTGAAATCGAGGAGGGAATAGGAGATCAGAATGTTAACTTTAAAGACTGGTTAGGTTTACTAGCGGAAGTAGATTCTGAATTATTCGCCAGAGCGTGGTTTAGTCAAAACTTATTTCAATTATTAATCAATGTTTTATTTTGTGTAATCGGTGAGAAAATAGTATTTCACCAATTTTGATGCTGTTGTTGCGAAATGTCGTTAATTTCTCTTTTAAATATAATGCGCAGTGCAGTGTGATATACCTATGTTTCGTAATTGCATAATCGTACGCTATATGCGATATTATGTTATCTTATATGTATCCTCATGCTTTAGTAACTCGCTAATTTTGATGCAGTCGATGTGAAATGTTGTTAATTTCTCTTTTAAGTATAATGCGAAGTGCAGTGTGATATATCTATGTTTCGTAATTTCATAATTTTTATTTGCTTATTAGCATTATAATCGTAATCTCTACTGTGTATCGTATAGTGTAATCTTATATGTATCCTCATGCTTTGTTCATAATAATAAATATGTTAAAGGACCAAAAAAAAAACTCGAGTGTTTCAATGAATCTTCCATTTATTCACAAACACCTTATCAGATAAAACAACAGTGTTATATCAAGTCTTTTCTATCTATCCAACCCTTTTCGTCGAGACCAAGCCACTTTACATACACTTTGCTTCCTTTACGTTTCAAAACTTTCTCCACAAGGTAAATATCATGATTTTTGGTTTTTTGAAGTTCCTTATCATAGAAGCAACCAGAGATTAGTTCACCTTTAGAATCTTGAAGTATGTATGTTACTGGATTTGTAGTTTGCACCTTGCTAATGGTAAACACTTCCGTAGTCCAGTTGGCGGTGTAGCCCTTGGAAAATACCGTCTTGTATTTACTTATTCTCACATGATCACCAACCTTGAACTTGGCCTGAGGTTTTATTTTTACATGACTATAGACCGTATGTAGGAGCTGTTTAGAGTTGGTTTCATTCACGCTTGCCGGTGGCATGCCTATTGTACGATGCGATGTTTTATTGTAACGTCGATTGATATCGGCTATCAGTCGAGTCCAGTTGTATGAACCGTTCAAGCTAAATTCTTGCCACAGCCAATGTTTTAAGGTTCTAATTAGTCTCTCGACAATTGAAGCTTTCATAACGCTAAAAGTGGAGTAATGATTAATGTTGTAGCGCGTCATGAGTGATTTGAACTTGACATTGAAAAATTCCTTCCCATCGTCAGATTGAATATTCTTGGGCTTTCTACCACCACCACCACCACCGCTGCTTTCACTTAAAATTTCATTCATTGCTTTCATAACATCATCAGCGTTCTTAGTCTTTAACGGTTTTAGCCATGCATATTTGGAGAAGGTATCGATACATGTCAAAATGTACTTGTAACCGTTATTGTCTCTGGAGTACTTTTGCATA